>JAZGQO010000012.1:0-2400000 GCA_036850965.1 Patella caerulea | reverse complement strand
AACAAGTGATGTCATAATGTAAATATGACGTCATAACATTGATGACATAATAATTATAAAGGGTGTAAAGTTAAAAAAAATTTAAAATTAATTTACAGGCATTTCATTTAAACCATAAGGCCATACAGTATTTAATCTGTGGATCCAAAGTGATTCAGCAATATTAAGTTTAGTTCTATCATTCTGAGGGATTTTATCGAGTACAGTGCAAACATAAGATTCGTGACCGAGTGTATTAAAATGTGGGGGTTCTACAAAAATTACAAAATATAAATATAGTTAATAATACCTACCTACTCACATTTGATGTTATTAGTCTATATCCTAATATTCCTATACCAGAAGGAATAGAGGCCCTTAAAGTAGCTTGTGAAGAAGACAGCAATTTACACCCTACAGAAATCAACGCTATCCTTCAACTAGCTAATTTTGTACTAACAAACAATGAATTTGAATTTAATGGAAAATTTTACCATCAAATTAGTGGAACTGCTATGGGGACCCCGTTTGCAGTTACGTATAGTAATATTTATATGACTTATTGGTTAAAAAAATATTGGAATCATTTACCTAATAGACCAGATGAACACTTTCGATTTATTGATGATATATGGGCTATTTCTTCGTCTACCCTCGAAGAATGTCATGATTTTTTAACAACCCTCAACCAACAGCACCCTAAAATCAAATTCACTATGAATATCAGTAATGCTGAAGTCTCATTTTTAGACGTTAAAGTCATCAATCATAACAACAAACTGGAAACTAATTTATTCTGCAAAGAAACAGCCAGTCATCAATACCTTAAACCATCCAGCTGCCATCCTCATCATATCTTCAATTCAATAATTTACAGTGGAGCCATCCGCATTAAGCGTATTTGCAGCAAACCTGAATGGACCAGCTACCATTTAACTAAATTTGAAACCTACCTTAAACAATGCGGATATAAAAATAATGTCATCAAAAAAGAATTCAACAAAGTCCATCAAAAAAGCAGAAATGAATTACTACAATACACTATTAAAGATTTTAATGTTAAGAAAGTTATACCTTGGGTAACTACCTATGACCCCCGTCAACCAAATTTACGTACCTTAGCTCAAGACACTTCAATTTTAGAGACTAGTGCCCGTATGTCTAAACTACTGGATAATTCTAAAATTGTAATCTCACAGAAAAAATGCAGGAGCATTGGTCAGTTGATAGAAGTAAACAGATTGAAAAAAACAGAAGTGCCTGTAATTAATAATAATTTTTATAGAGGATGCAAACCTTGCAACAGACCGAAATGCAAAGCATGTGCAACTATGGAAACCACCAATCATATTACTAGTATAGACCAAAAAAAATTTTATATTAAAGCTAATTGTTTAAATTGCCACAGTTCTTATGTAATATACTGTATAACTTGTCAATTTTGTAAAAAACAATATGTAGGCCAAACTATCACTCCTTTTAGCACGAGACTTAACAGCCATAGAAGTAACATTAAACTAAAAAAAATTGGAAAATCCCCCCACATTGCCCCACATTTTAATACACTCGGTCACGAATCTTATGTTTGCACTGTACTCGATAAAATCCCTCAGAATGATAGAACTAAACTTAATATTGCTGAATCACTTTGGATCCACAGATTAAATACTGTATGGCCTTATGGTTTAAATGAAATGCCTGTAAATTAATTTTAAATTTTTTTTAACTTTACACCCTTTATAATTATTATGTCATCAATGTTATGACGTCATATTTACATTATGACATCACTTGTTACCACGACTAACCTTGAATTTCAACTGCCTCATTTTTGTAACTTATATTCTCTGAAGAAGTAGATTTTTATCTACGAAACGTTAGATACTTTTAAAGATGGTTTTGTGATACCTTTGACTTTGTTTTTATCCACTCCTACTACGGGTGTCACTGTATCAAGTTTATTATGACTTTGATCCTGTCTATGTTTATGTTATTTAAATGGTTTTGGATTCCTCTCACTTTATCATTCGTATTCACATGAAAATGTGGGCGTATAAAAAACGCGATTTTGTGTATAATCAGGGGCCATAATTCAGGAAGTTACGATCCGATATGCGCAAATATCGAAAGGAAGCAAAATCTTTGGGTTATAACCATGAATTTCAAGTTTCATCAAAATCGAATCAAAATTGTGACCTCCACAGGGTCCACAACCTTGATATACCATTTTTTAATAGTATTCGCGTACAAACGACGGCCATTTTGTATGGCAATTTTCGTCCGATTTTCCCGAAATTCGAACTCAACCTTCCTTAGGGTGTAACAGTGATATAATCGAAAGTTTTTTTAAATCGAATAATAATTGTGACCTCCAGAGGGACCACAAGCTAAAAAGGGTGATTTTTCGGACAATCAGGGGCCATAATTCAGGAAATTACATTCCGATAGCCGCAAATATCGAAAGGAACCAAGATCTTTGGGTTACAAACATGCATGTCAAGTTTCATCAAAATCGGTTCAAAATTGTGACCTGTATAGGGTCCACAAGCTAAAAACGTGATTTTTCGTACAATCAGGGGCCATAATCCATGAAGTTTTGATCCGATACATGCCAATATCGAAAGGAACCGAGATCTTTTGGGGATAAACCTATATTTCAAATTTCGTCAAAATCGGATAAGAATTGTGACCTGTAGAGAGTCCACAAACAAATTGTGGACGGACGGACAGGGGCGACGACAATATACGTCCACATGAAAATGTGGGCGTATAAAAATTGTAACAGTGATATAATCAAATAATAATTATGACCTCCGGAGAGACCACAAGCTACAAAAGGCCATTTTTCATACAATCAGGGGCCATAATTCAGGAAGTTACAATCCGATATGCGTAAATATCGAAATTAACCAAGATCTTTGGGTTATAAACATGTATTTCAAATTTCATCAAAATCGGTTCAAAATTGTGAACTCTTAGGTTCCACAACCTTGATATAACATATTTTCACACTATTCGCGTACAAACGGCGGCCATTTTGTCCGTCAATTTTGGTCCGATTTTCACGAAATTTGAACTCAACCTTCATTACCATGTAACGGTGATATAATCAAACGATTTTATAAATTAGATAATAATTTTGACCTCCAGAGGTACCACAAGCTATAAAGGGCGATTTTTCGTAAATCAGGGGCCATAATTCAGGAAGTTACGATCCGATATGTGCAAATATCGAAAGGAACCAAGATCTTTGGGCTATAAATATGCATGTCAAGTTTCATCAAAATTGATTCAAAATTGTGACCTCTACACGGTTCACAAGCTAAAAACGTGATTTTTCGAACAATCAGGGGCCATAACCCATGAAGTTACAGTACTATACATGCCAATATCGAAAGGAACCGAGATCTTAGGGTGATAAACCTACATTCAAGTTTCATCAATATCGGATAAAAAACTGTTCACAAACAATTCGTCTGTATTTGGTTTGTGTTTCCTGTTTCTATTGATTGGAAGTTTCACAAGAAAATGTGGGCGTATAAAAACTCTTGCTTGATCAAGACAATTATGCACCATTTTGTAGGTCCAGTTTAATGCACCTCCTTTAGAAAAATACTAGTTTGGCAATAACAAGCTTATTTAGATAAATTGATGACCGTTTGCGATCTATAAGCATAGTTAAATCAAAATTGCAAACGAACCCCATCAATATCTTAATCAAAATGTTTCAGTAAAGAAACATGAGATAACAAGTCTTGGACACACCTTTACATAGAGAAGTGATTTGATAGACTTTTAGTGAGGATATCGGTCAAACTACATAATGAACCAAGCCCAAATGTTATGTTCTAGAGAGAGAATTTTAAATGAATCTAACACCAAACCAGTTTCTTCCCGGCCAAGAACTGTAAACTAACTATCAGAGATAACTGGATGGCCAATCACAAGTCTTCAAAGATAACTAGCCCCGTCGAGGACCAATGAATGCGGTGTGCACACCAGAATCGACTGAAAACGTCATAGAAGCGAGTCAGAAGTCCGTAATATATTTCACAGAGAATCTAGATTAACAATGCCATAAACTAGTGAAGAAACTGTTTATGTTGTGTTTTCGGGACATAGAAGAAACTATTTAGATGGGAGAAGGTGTGCATGAAGAAACTGTTCATCCCATCTGGCCGTCGGTGTGTTTTCTCTCGATCTTCGGAGTGATCTTTGTTGTTGAAGTTATGACATGTTACCCTAGCTAGACATAGCAGATACACTCAATCCCGCAAGTAGTTTTATACCTCAATCCCAACTAAAAGTCAATGTGTTCAAGGGGGCCCTATTTTAAGATGTGTTTCAAACTTGTCAACAGAATGTCCTTTACTGTACCTATCAGACTTACCCATGAAAATTAAGAAAATATATACAGTACATACATAAACCAGTTATTGCTAACCTAGAATTTCCCTATTCAACTTCCATTTCCCAGCCGAGTTCCTGGTACCATAAACTTCCGCTTGACATCCATCCAAATCACAGCTGGAAAAAAAGTAAACTATGACAATTAAAATGTCCACATGAATAATATTGTTTGAAAAAAGGACATAGTTGAAAATTTGCCCATCTGTGCATCACGATTAATATTTCAGCAAATCTGAAACATTTCGAAAACTACGATCGGACGTTTCCTAACTTCATGCTGTATTGTTTTGCGACTAGAAAATCTCAGCTTGCAGCTGAAGTATGATTTGTTCAAAGTAAACCAATTCATCTATGAACCACTACTGAACACCATGGTGACCAAGTGATACGTTCAGTTGAAATGTCACAGTTTTGAAGGTGTAATTTCTATTTCAAGGAATGTCTCAATAGTCAATATGTATAATTTGATTCAAAGACCACCATATTATGTAATTACGTATATCACACAGAATTTAATCTGAACCATTTATAAATTTTACGGATGATTTAGAAATAAGTAAAGTCTGCTATTAATGCCTACCCTGTCTGTTCTCCTATACCCGTAGTAATCATCATATTGATGATTCTGCGCCTTAACACTGTTGTGGTCCTGTAAAATATACAACAATTATATATTTTGTGTTTAAAACACCGGGCAGTATCTTGGCACACTAACAAACACATTTCAATAGCCAAAGACAAACTTGCTGTCTACAGGATCTAGAGAAATGAAATGGGGTTTAACGTCCTACTCTTCTGAACATATAACCTGGGCTCATAGACGAGGAGCATACGCCATACAGTATGCTATGAGGGGAAATTTTACCCGGGCAGCGGCACTACCGCCTACTTATATCGAATTCCATCCCATCCGAATGTCTAGATTTGTCCTTGTCAGGCCCTCCGTCCTGCATCACTGACAAGGGAAACCACACCCGACCTCCAGGCTAGCGAGCCAGCGCCTTACCCACATGATCCCCCAAAAACTAGAGAAGTTGTAATTAACAAGTATGTATGTGTGTTTTTTTATGTTTTAAAATAAAGAAAACAGTGAATTATTAGAGACTTATAAATATATATATTTGAATGCCAGATATGAAGAGAAATGGAATGTTCTAACACAATCAACTACCTTCAATCGTGAAATGAATAACCACTTCTATGAATAACCACTACTATTTCGTTTCACCGTGTTACATTATACAGCATTATATGTTCTAAATAAAACTCATAAATAATGTTTGAAATTTTCTACAACAGTAATAAAACTTCCGATTTGTTTTAGAAATACAGAAAATATTGATATCAATGCCTACCTCATCAATTGCATAAGCAATTGCCTTTACAATAATACCTCCACGTATATGCTGTGTCCAGCTCATCCACAATAATACCTCCACGTATATGTTGTGTCCAGATCATCCACAACTATCACCGTCTCCATACGTCCCTTACAAACATATCTCCACGATCCTGTAAATGAGAGGAGGAATATTAAGTAATGTAATTTCTAAATTTCCAGACTACATCTAATCTCAGTTTATGTACTTTAACCAGCGTCGTTACTATTTTTAAAGAACAAAATATATTTATGTTTAGTTAGATTTTCCTAGACCCTTTACCTTTTATTTATCAAACTTGAGAAATACACTCTGTCGATGGACTAATAAAAAAGACAGCACGATTACTTTTGTCTATTGTCATACCAAAACATTAAAATCTACCAATGGTGATGCATAACTCACCTGTATCCGTAAACTCTCTAGACCCCGCTATCAACAATACATCTAAGTTTATCACAGAAACACGTTATACAAGATTATCTCTACTGAACACTCAAGAGAAATTTGCAATATACGTTAAAAGCATTAAAAATCTAAGATAAACCAAATATCAGAATACATTAAATATAGCACCCCTTAGCAAGCAAATGCAAAATGGTGAAAAACGTGCAAAAAATAAATAAATAAATAAAATTAGTTGCCTAAACGAGATGTGAGATTAGTTGATGCCATATTAATATACCCCAATTTAATTACTCCCCATGTCGACAACTTTCAACCAAAAAACCTATTAATACATCATGGAAAACCTCACATGATATTTACAAACGAATTGGGTGCACAAGCCAAAGCCATGCTTATACAACATCAACAAACCAAAATATAAAGAAACGTTCAGTATAAGATAAATAATAACGTGTGTGGACCTCTCTATGATACCATAAATTTTGTGTCTCATCTAGCGTTATCTGCAAATAAAAACCCATGAACTAAATTAACGTTAAATATTTTCCTATATAACTCAAATCAATATGTGCATCGATTGACAAATTCATTGGTGTTAAACGATTACACTTACGAATATGTCAGTAACATTGGACTAGACTATCCCATGGCCACATTAGTCTGACAAAAAGGACGGAAATTATTCTATGTAGTTTGACGAAAATATTGCAATATGGTGAAGGTCGTTTATTTAAAATAAAATGTAGCTTACCCAAAGAACAACTACCATCCGCCATCGTCCGACCCATAACAGGAGATATGTCTGTAATAGAAATATGGAAGTAAATAAACTGGACTCTGACTTGCCTTCGCCTATACAATAACCTTAAACTTTATGATGTTGTGCCAAAGAAATACAAACTTTCATTATTCATGTGAGGTGGGCGATAATTCAGAAAATTCTTCGCATGTTGTCCCTTGATTTGCATACCTTGTGAATGCTTGGACCACCCTTTAATAATGTACAATACTCTGGCAAATAACAGTCCATTAATTAACTACCATTCCTGAGAAGTGAGCCTTTTTGTCATTTATAATATTCAATACTGGAAGTATGAAGAAAACCTATCCTATATGCGGGTGCAGAGATTAATCTAATAAAGAATAATAAAAGAATATTTTGTCCAGTTTATCTTAGCTGAATGTGAAAATAATAATAGATGTAGTTTACTGTTTAAAAAACAATACGAAGGGTTCTGCCAATGGAAAAAAAACGGTGAAAATAAAATTAGTCGTGTGTAAAGAAGTCTAATGACCCTTGTCGTTTGGGGTCGATTCATCTTAAAATTATAATGAAAGTTTTCCGTTCTGTTTCAACAAGATGGGAAGGTTTTCAAAAATACGTCTCTACCCATTTGTAATGTGCATTTGATGTTTGAAAATTGTAGAATGTAACTGTCGCACGACGATGTTGACGGTGGCATCGTCTGCTAAAATATACTAATAACTAAGAACAGTAATATAAAAAACACCCGTAGGCGAAGTTGTACGTACGGTCGTACGGCATTGTCAACGCACCTGACCTTCAACCTTGTTCTGACTTTAGCAACTCGTTATTCCAATCCAAATACCTCTCGGCATTTCTAACTATATTCTAGCTTGTTTAATATTTATTTTAATATGAAACCACCATTCAAAATATAATCATAAAGACTAGAAAATGACATGCATCATATTCGTTACATTCCTACAAAAGTACAAATTCTACGTTGCAAGCCGGAATTAATCTCTTCCAGGCAGGATACGCCCACATTTTCGGGAGATGGATAGAGAACAAGCAATACCAAAAGTGATTTTTCCTACATCATGAAGTCCTGTATTTCATACTGTATTGAGAGCAACCATTTTGTTCGTCAGTTTCAGTCTGATATTCATGAAATTCGAAGCCGACAATGATTATGGTGTGACGGTTCACAACCTAGAAATGTGACTTTTCGTCAAAATCGGATAAGAATTGTGACCTGTGGAGAGTCCACAACCATGATATACCATATTTTTACACTATTCGCGTACAAACGGCGACCATTTCGTCCGGCAATTTTGGTGCGATTTTCACGAAATTCGAACTCAACCTTCCTTACGGTGCAACAGTAATATAATCAGAGTTTTTTTTAAAATCGGATAATAATTGTTCGAGAGATAGATAGAGAACAAGCAATACCGAAAGTGATTTTTCCTACAATCAAAGGCCATAATTCATTAAGTTACAATTTTATATGCACAAATATCGAAAAGAATAAAGATCTTTAGGTTATAAACTAAAACATGCATTTCAGGTTTCATCAAAATCAAATTAAAATTGTGACCTCTACAGTGTCCACAACTCTGATATATATACCATATTTTTACACTATTCACATACAAACGGCGGCCATTTTGTATGGCAATTATGGTCCGATTTTCTCGAAATTCGAACTCAACCTTCCAGAGGGTGTAACGGTGATAGAGTCAAACGTTTTTTTAAATCGGATAATGTTCTGTGACCTCCAGAGGGACCATAGGCGATTTTTCGGACAATCAGGGGCCATAATTCAGGAAGTTACGATCCGATGGAGGCAGACCACCATTAATTTCCCCATTGACTTCAATGTTAATTCTGGACTCTTTTCCCACCTCCAACTTATCCCCAAATTTTCGTTGGGCGAAATGCTTTTCACTACAGACAGAGGAACAAATGGTCATGTCTTTGCACTAAAATTTTTATGAGGTTGACCACCAAAATTTTGAGATACACGAACTTGAAGAAGCATACTCAAAACATGTATCTAGTTGCCGTACATATCACCGTAGCCAACCTCATAACGCCGTTATCCTTCCGCCTCAAAATCATTAATATTTACCAAAACCTAGCAGAAAATATTAATTCAAACCCTCTTAGTCCATTCTAGGCCAAAAAATCAACAAAAATGGGCATGCAAAAGGGGAGAAAAGAGACAGAGAGAGAACTGCTATAAATAGACGAACTACAATTTGTGGGTACCGAGATTTAAAATTTAATGGTGGTCTGCCTCCTATATGTTTTTAAAAATTCATATATCATCAAAATTCTTTTCTTTATAGCTTCACATTTATTTTTGCAAAATTATTATAATACAGAATCAAAAAAAAATAATTGCAGAAGAAATGGTGACCCTTTAAAGTTATGTACTGTTTTGCATGCTGGGTTGCAGATCAGGTCCATGGGCCTTTTGTTCTAGAATTGAAGACTCTTTCTTAATTTTGTCAAAATGTGAGTTTCGCAAAAAGATTTAAAGAGTTTCAAACAAGTCTCATCAAAAATATTCAAAATATTGGGATATTTTTCAAAAATTGACCTTATTTTACCTTTTTTTACAACATGGCCCATTCTTTGACACTTTGTATGTCTCCAAATGCCAATAATTCCCTATTTCTTGGAAACTCTGAGGTGAAAGGCATTTATTTCTAGAAACCTTGGCCAGTATACAAGAAGACAAGCTGCAAATTGGTTGCAATGAGGGTAACTGTAAGGAACTATAATGAAACTTGTAAGCCCACCCCCTGAAAATGTTGCTGTGATAACAAATCCAACCTGTGTCCACATAAGTAATACTGTTGATGGAATATGGCTAAAAGCCACATTTTTCTATCCCTGGCTTGTATACATACATACAAACACAGGTACTTGTAAGAAATATGAATCATTTATTAAAATATGGATTGATAAATGTAAAATAAATGCTGTATTTAGTTGACAACCAGCCACTCCAACAAAAGGGTCACAAAGCTCTATTTTTTTTTTAAAAAATGGGAATATTTCAGTATTTAAAACACTTTAACAATCAGAGGTATCCTTGGAATTATATAGTGTCAATATTTTGTGGAAGCAAGTTGTTTTAATCTTTACATCAATTTCCTGACAAAATGAGGTGGAAAAAGGGAGTTATGACATAATTCATTGCATAAAAGGAGTATGAAAAGGCTATTAATTAATATTTCATTGCTCTGTAAGTGCCACATTTTAAAAGATCGCCACAAATAATAGATTTACATCAAAAATGTCAAACATTAAGCTGCAAAAGACACATCTACAACATATCCATTTTGGGGTGTGGACTCATTTGGGGAAAATGTCATAGAATAACAACATGTTTGGCCATAAACAAAAAGTCTTAAAAATTCATGGAATCTTTTATGTAACTATTTGTTTGAGCAAAATAAAATGCTCGGTTACAATTCAAGCACAAAATCCAATTACTGTTAATTCGGAGTCAATATATTTTCAATTGAATATCCAAATATCATGTTCAAGAAAATGGGTGGGGTGGGGAGGTTGAGCCAGTCTAAATGAAATGAAGACAGAGAAATTTCCCTGCAGACACACAGATTTTACTTTCTCGAGAAGGGAAATGCAACAATTGCAGGTTTTAAAACATTAAAATTGTGTTAAGTCTGAGGAACACCCAAGCAAAATGCAGTTCACTCATGTTTTGAAAATTCTAACATGCCTCAGCAGTACATAATTAGACCAAATTTCTTAATTTTTAAATTTCTATTCAAATCATAGATACTTTTTCAATATCTGACAAACACATGGCTCCATTCCAAGTTATTTAACAATGGAAATAAAGACATGCAAGACATTTTGTTTCATTTTAAAACAGATGAATAATTAAAATTTTGACAGTAATATTGGGGGTAATCTGAAGAATTTCAGACAAATTATCATGATTTTTAGGCAAAATTGAGTGAAATTATTATACTTTCTTCCCATCTAACCTTTACGATGCAGAAAAAGTCAAAATTACACATTAAAATATTTTTCACTCATTTTGAAAAGCAAATAAACACTGAAAATCACAAAATTTGGACTAAAATCAAATATTCCCCTCACAAATTTGTCAAATATTTTAGAAATTTTACCATTTCAATTTTTTTATTATCAAAATGTCATATATCACATTTTCTGACAAATTGGAGATCATAGCATCAAATTTAGGCCTCTCATACGCCGTCAGTTTGTTTACATACATATATGTTTTTAAAAATTCATATATCATCAAAATTCTTTTCTTTATAGCTTCACATTTATTTTTGCAAAATTATTATAATACAGAATCAAAAAAAAAATAATTGCAGAAGAAATGGTGACCCTTTAAAGTTATGTACTGTTTTGCATGCTGGGTTGCAGATCAGGTCCATGGGCCTTTTGTTTTAGAATTGAAGACTCTTTCTTAATTTTGTCAAAATGTGAGTTTCGCAAAAAGATTTAAAGAGTTTCAAACAAGTCTCATCAAAAATATTCAAAATATTGGGATATTTTTCAAAAATTGACCTTATTTTACCTTTTTTTACAACATGGCCCATTCTTTGACACTTTGTATGTCTCCAAATGCCAATAATTCCCTATTTCTTGGAAACTCTGAGGTGAAAGGCATTTATTTCTAGAAACCTTGGCCAGTATACAAGAAGACAAGCTGCAAATTGGTTGCATTGAGGGTAACTGTAAGGAACTATAATGAAACTTGTAAGCCCACCCCCTGAAAATGTTGCTGTGATAACAAATCCAACCTGTGTCCACATAAGTAATACTGTTGATGGAATATGGCTAAAAGCCACATTTTTCTATCCCTGGCTTGTATACATACATACAAACACAGGTACTTGTAAGAAATATGAATCATTTATTAAAATATGGATTGATAAATGTAAAATAAATGCTGTATTTAGTTGACAACCAGCCACTCCAACAAAAGGGTCACAAAGCTCTATTTTGTTTTAAAAAATGGGAATATTTCAGTATTTAAAACACTTTAACAATCAGAGGTATCCTTGGAATTATATAGTGTCAATATTTTGTTAAAGCAAGTTGTTTTAATCTTTACATCAATTTCCTGACAAAATGAGGTGGAAAAAGGGAGTTATGACATAATTCATTGCATAAAAGGAGTATGAAAAGGCTATTAATTAATATTTCATTGCTCTGTAAGTGCCACATTTTAAAAGATCACCACAAATAATAGATTTACATCAAAAATGTCAAACATTAAGCTGCAAAAGACACATCTACAACATATCCATTTTGGGGTGTGGACTCATTTGGGGAAAATGTCATAGAATAACATGTTTGGCCATAAACAAAAAGTCTTAAAAATTCATGGAATCTTTTATGTAACTATTTGTTTGAGCAAAATAAAATGCTCGGTTACAATTCAAGCACAAAATCCAATTACTGTTAATTCGGAGTCAATATATTTTCAATTGAATATCCAAATATCATGTTCAAGAAAATGGGTGGGGTGGGGAGGTTGAGCCAGTCTAAATGAAATGAAGACAGAGAAATTTCCCTGCAGACACACAGATTTTACTTTCTCGAGAAGGGAAATGCAACAATTGCAGGTTTTAAAACATTAAAATTGTGTTAAGTCTGAGGAACACCCAAGCAAAATGCAGTTCACTCATGTTTTGAAAATTCTAACATGCCTCAGCAGTACATAATTAGACCAAATTTCTTAATTTTTAAATTTCTATTCAAATCATAGATACTTTTTCAATATCTGACAAACACATGGCTCCATTCCAAGTTATTTAACAATGGAAATAAAGACATGCAAGACATTTTGTTTCATTTTAAAACAGATGAATAATTAAAATTTTGACAGTAATATTGGGGGTAATCTGAAGAATTTCAGACAAATTATCATGATTTTTAGGCAAAATTGAGTGAAATTATTATACTTTCTTCCCATCTAACCTTTACGATGCAGAAAAAGTCAAAATTACACATTAAAATATTTTTCACTCATTTTGAAAAGCAAATAAACACTGAAAATCACAAAATTTGGACTAAAATCAAATATTCCCCTCACAAATTTGTCAAATATTTTAGAAATTTTACCATTTCAATTTTTTTATTATCAAAATGTCATATATCACATTTTCTGACAAATTGGAGATCATAGCATCAAATTTAGGCCTCTCATACGCCGTCAGTTTGTTTACATACATGTTTTTAAAAATTCATATATCAAAATTCTTTTCTTTATAGCTTCACATTTATTTTTGCAAAATTATTATAATACAGAATCAAAAAAAAATAATTGCAGAAGAAATGGTGACCCTTTAAAGTTATGTACTGTTTTGCATGCTGGGTTGCAGATCAGGTCCATGGGCCTTTTGTTCTAGAATTGAAGACTCTTTCTTAATTTTGTCAAAATGTGAGTTTCGCAAAAAGATTTAAAGAGTTTCAAACAAGTCTCATCAAAAATATTCAAAATATTGGGATATTTTTCAAAAATTGACCTTATTTTACCTTTTTTTACAACATGGCCCATTCTTTCACACTTTGTATGTCTCCAAATGCCAATAATTCCCTATTTCTTGGAAACTCTGAGGTGAAAGGCATTTATTTCTAGAAACCTTGACCAGTATACAAGAAGACAAGCTGCAAATTGGTTGCATTGAGGGTAACTGTAAGGAACTATAATGAAACTTGTAAGCCCACCCCCTGAAAATGTTGCTGTGATAACAAATCCAACCTGTGTCCACATAAGTAATACTGTTGATGGAATATGGCTAAAAGCCACATTTTTCTATCCCTGGCTTGTATACATACATACAAACACAGGTACTTGTAAGAAATATGAATCATTTATTAAAATATGGATTGATAAATGTAAAATAAATGCTGTATTTAGTTGACAACCAGCCACTCCAACAAAAGGGTCACAAAGCTCTATTTTTTTTTAAAAAATGGGAATATTTCAGTATTTAAAACACTTTAACAATCAGAGGTATCCTTGGAATTATATAGTGTCAATATTTTGTGGAAGCAAGTTGTTTTAATCTTTACATCAATTTCCTGACAAAATGAGGTGGAAAAAGGGAGTTATGACATAATTCATTGCATAAAAGGAGTATGAAAAGGCTATTAATTAATATTTCATTGCTCTGTAAGTGCCACATTTTAAAAGATCACCACAAATAATAGATTTACATCAAAAATGTCAAACATTAAGCTGCAAAAGACACATCTACAACATATCCATTTTGGGGTGTGGACTCATTTGGGGAAAATGTCATAGAATAACATGTTTGGCCATAAACAAAAAGTCTTAAAAATTCATGGAATCTTTTATGTAACTATTTGTTTGAGCAAAATAAAATGCTCGGTTACAATTCAAGCACAAAATCCAATTACTGTTAATTCGGAGTCAATATATTTTCAATTGAATATCCAAATATCATGTTCAAGAAAATGGGTGGGGTGGGGAGGTTGAGCCAGTCTAAATGAAATGAAGACAGAGAAATTTCCCTGCAGACACACAGATTTTACTTTCTCGAGAAGGGAAATGCAACAATTGCAGGTTTTAAAACATTAAAATTGTGTTAAGTCTGAGGAACACCCAAGCAAAATGCAGTTCACTCATGTTTTGAAAATTCTAACATGCCTCAGCAGTACATAATTAGACCAAATTTCTTAATTTTTAAATTTCTATTCAAATCATAGATACTTTTTCAATATCTGACAAACACATGGCTCCATTCCAAGTTATTTAACAATGGAAATAAAGACATGCAAGACATTTTGTTTCATTTTAAAACAGATGAATAATTAAAATTTTGACAGTAATATTGGGGGTAATCTGAAGAATTTCAGACAAATTATCATGATTTTTAGGCAAAATTGAGTGAAATTATTATACTTTCTTCCCATCTAACCTTTACGATGCAGAAAAAGTCAAAATTACACATTAAAATATTTTTCACTCATTTTGAAAAGCAAATAAACACTGAAAATCACAAAATTTGGACTAAAATCAAATATTCCCCTCACAAATTTGTCAAATATTTTAGAAATTTTACCATTTCAATTTTTTTATTATCAAAATGTCATATATCACATTTTCTGACAAATTGGAGATCATAGCATCAAATTTAGGCCTCTCATACGCCGTCAGTTTGTTTACATACAGGAGGCAGACCACCATTAATTTCCCCATTGACTTCAATGTTAATTCTGGACTCTTTGCCCACCTCCAACTTATCCCCAAATTTTCGTTGGGCGAAATGCTTTTCACTACAGACAGAGGAACAAATGGTCATGTCTTTGCACTAAAATTTTTATGAGGTTGACCACCAAAATTTTGAGATACACGAAGAAGCACACTCAAAACATGTATCTAGTTGCCGTACATATCACCGTAGCCAACCTCATAACGCCGTTATCCTTCCGCCTCAAAATCATGAATATTTACCAAAACCTAGCAGAAAATATTAATTCAAACCCTCTTAGTCCATTCTAGGCCAAAAAATCAACAAAAATGGGCATGCAAAAGGGGAGAAAAGAGACAGAGAGAGAACTGCTATAAATAGACGAACTACAATTTGTGGGTACCGAGATTTAAAATTTAATGGTGGTCTGCCTCCTATATGTTTTTAAAAATTCATATATCATCAAAATTCTTTTCTTTATAGCTTCACATTTATTTTTGCAAAATTATTATAATACAGAATCAAAAAAAAATAATTGCAGAAGAAATGGTGACCCTTTAAAGTTATGTACTGTTTTGCATGCTGGGTTGCAGATCAGGTCCATGGGCCTTTTGTTCTAGAATTGAAGACTCTTTCTTAATTTTGTCAAAATGTGAGTTTCGCAAAAAGATTTAAAGAGTTTCAAACAAGTCTCATCAAAAATATTCAAAATATGGACAGAGAACAAGCAATACCGAAAGTGATTTTTCCTACATCTTTAAGTCCTGTATTTCATACTGTATAGGGAGCAGCCATTTAGTTGGTCAGTTCCAGTCTGATATTAATGAAACTCGAAACTGACAATGATTATGGTGTGACGGTACACAACCTAGAAATGTGACTTTTCATCAAAATCGGATAGGAATTGTGACCTGTAGCGAGTCCACAACCATGGTATACCATATTTTTACACTATTCGCGTACAAACTGCGACCATTTCGTCCGGCAATTTTGGTACGATTTTCACGAAATTAGAACTCAACCTTCCTCATCAAAATCGAATTAAAATTGTGACCTATACAGGGTCCACAACCATGATATATCATTTTTTTTAACACTATTCGCGTACAAATGGCGGACATTTTGTGTGTCAATTTTGGTCCGATTTTCCTGAAATTCAAACTCAAACTTCCTTACAGTGCAACGGTGATATAATCAAACGTTTTTTTAAATCGGATAATAATTGTGACCTCCAGAAGGACCACAAGCTAAAGAAAGGGGGATTTTGCATATAACCAGGGGCCATAATTCAGGAAGTTACGATCCGATATGCGCAAATATCGAAAGGAAGCAAGATCTTTGGGTTATAACCATGAATTTCAAATTTCATCAAAATCGAATTAAAATTGTGACCTTTACAGGGTCCACAACCTTGATATACCATTTTTTAACAGTATTCGCGTACAAACGGCAGCCATTTTGTATGACAATTTTGGTCCGATTTTCCCGAAATTCGAACTCAACCTTCCTTACGGTGTAACGGTAATATAATCAAACGTTTTTTTTTAAATCAGATAATAATTGTGACCTCCAAGCTAAAAAAAAGGCGATTTTGCGTATAATCAGGGGCCATAATTCAGGAAGTTACGATCCGATATGCGCAAATATCGAAAGGAAGCAAGATCTTTGGGTTATAACCATGAATTTCAAATTTCATCAAATTCGAATCAAAATTGTGACCTCCACAGGGTCCACAACCTTGATATACCATTTTTTAACAGTATTCGCGTACAAACGGCGGCCATTTTGTATGGCAATTTTCGTCCGATTTTCCCGAAATTCAAACTCAACCTTCTTTAGGGTGTGACGGTAATATAATCAAACGGTTTTTTAAATCGAACAATAATTGTGACCTCCAAGCTAAAAAAAAGGCGATTTTGCGTATAATCAGGGGCCATAATTCAGGAAGTTACGATCCGATATGCGCAAATATCGAAAGGAAGCAAGATCTTTGGGTTATAACCATGAATTTCAAGTTTCATCAAAATCGAATCAAAATTGTGACCTCCACAGGGTCCACAACCTTGATATACCATTTTTTAACAGTATTCGCGTACAAACGGCGGCCATTTTGTATGGCAATTTTCGTCCGATTTTCCCGAAATTCGAACTCAACCTTCCTTAGGGTGTAACGGTGATATAATCAAACGGTTTTTTAAATCGAATAATAATTGTGACCTCCAGAGGGACCACAAGCTAAAAAGGGTGATTTTTCGGACAATCAGGGGCCATAATTCAGGAAATTACATTCCGTAAGCCGCAAATATCGAAAGGAACCAAGATCTTTGGGTTACAAACATGCATGTCAAGTTTCATCAAAATCGGTTCAAAATTGTGACCTCTATAGGGTCCACAAGCTAAAAACGTGATTTTTCGTACAATCAGGGGCCATAATCCATGAAGTTTTGATCCGATACATGCCAATATCGAAAGCAGCCGAGAACTTTTGGGGATAAACCTATATTTCAAGTTTCGTCAAAATCGGATAAGAATTGTGACCTGTAGAGAGTCCACAAACAAATTGTGGACGGACGGACGGACAGGGGCGACGACATAATACGTCCACGTGAAAATGTGGGCGTATAAAAAGGTGATTTTTCGGACAATCAGGGGCCATAATTCAGGAAATTACGTTCCGATAGGTGCAAATATCGAAAGGAACCAAGATCTTTGGGTTATACACATGCATGTCAAGTTTCATCAAAATCGGTTCAAAATTGCGGTAGCACGATTTACCCAAATCCACCCAAATCTACCCAAATCCACCCAAATCTACCCAAATCCACCATTATTTCAACTGATATCACAATAATTTATATCGATAATTGATCATATACAGTTCTTTCTGTCAAATTGTCATTTTAGATTTAAAATCGTAGCGTTTTTGTGTCAGAATGTGATTTCCACGTAACTTTGGAAGAACTACAAATTTAATGGTGGTCTGCATCCATGTGGGTATATACACGAGTTATGTCCCTTACATACGACGACGAAACACGCACAAATTGTTGGATTTTAAGACAAAATTTTAAAGTAATTATGACATATTTAGCTAAACGAATGATAGTATATTAAAAAACGATAAACATAATTGTGATATAAGCGGAAATAACGTGGTTTTGGGTAGATTTGTGTATTACACGAGCTATTCCCTTGGTTTCGACTTCCAAACTTACTTGGAAATCGCATTTTGAGGGGCATTTTGACAATAAAAAGCTGCGATTTTAAATTAAAAATGTCAATTCCACATAAAGGACGGTATATTATCAAATATCAATATAAATTATTGTGGTATGAGTTGAAATAGTGGTGGATTTGGGTTGATTTGGGTAGATTTGGGGGATTTGGGTAAATCGTGCGACCCTCAAAATTGTGACCTCTATAGGGTCCACAAGCTAGAAACGTGATTTTTCGTACAATCAGGGGCCATAATCCATGAAGTTTTGATCCGATACATGCCAAATATCGAAAGCAGCCGAGATCTTTTGGGGATAAACATATATTCCAAATTTCGTCAAAATCGTGTAAGAATTGTGACCTGTAGAGAGTCCACAAACACGGACAGGGGCGACGACATAATACGTCCACATGAAAATGTGGGCGTATAAAAATGGTGAACCAGGTCAACCATGAAATCAAATAACCATAGCCTAAGACAGTTTTAAATTTTCATTAAAGAATTGTACACTTTTCTATGAAAAAGTTTCCAGAAATGTTTGCGCGAGTAACGCGAATAACATTTCAGGCGAGTATAGCGTGCGCGCGAGTTAAACTCGCACTTCCTGACGAGGTCTGAAGACAATTGCTGTTGGTGATACAAAGGACAAATTTGCGCCATTTTGTAAGTCCAGTTAAATGCAAATAAAACACGATACTCTTATTTAATGTTCACTCGACACAAATTAGGTTATTTAGGGATTAACCTAGGTGTCTTTAGCAGTGGTGAGACACCGGGGAATTAAAATCCCAGGCTGACCTTAAAAATATCACCGGGGAATTAAAATCCCATAGTTCTGCCGACTTGTTAATAATATACCAGCCTATCTGAATAAAATTTTACAAAAAAGAAAATTAAAATTTTACTAACCTGTTTGAGACGAGAGACTTGTCAAAATCGGCTAATGTGATTCGATGCGTTCACATGGCCGCTCCAAATTCAAATTGAAGGACGGTTAGTGGGTATTTGCTTTTCTTGTTTCAATTTCTGAAAAGTACTCACAGATCACCAAGGTATCCAGACCACTCGGATAAAAGACCACTCGGACGAAGACCAGTCGGACCAAAATAGAGACCACTCGGACCAACCAAAAAGACTACTCGGACCAAACCAAAAGACCACTCGGACCAAGTAATTTATAGTGTAAGAGCACTTGGACCAATATTTATCTTTGCTACTTGGACCAACCATAGAACTAGAATACTAACGGGAACGCCCACGGTGTGACGTCACTACTTTATGTGACGGCCGGTCTCTGACGCTGATATCGGGCACAGCGTACTTCCGGTTTATGCAGACACCAACAAAATGCCGGGCGCTAATTGTGTATTGTACGGATGTTCGGCCTGTAACAAAAAAAATCGGGGCTTATCTTTTCACCGTTTACCAAAAAACAACACAGCTAGAGTGGAAGGAGAAGCTTTTAAGTATAATACGATCTACCAGATCAGACCTGATAAACGAAAAGACATTGACAATTTGTTCAAGACACTTCGTGTGACAATATTCGTTCTTAAATCGGGTGCTTGGATGACAACACTGGTATATACTTCTAATAAAACTTTTATTCTGCTTCTTACAATAGGTACAAACATCTTGATGTAAACGACCGTAGAACTAACTATATGGAAGGAGTCATGACTTAATTAGCTTGGCTTAGCACGAGTGTGCCAACTCCAGAAGCTCTCGTCTCGTCTCCGACTCCTAGACCTGTCTATAGTACTCCTGAGGTACCTTGACTAGGCGCCCGCCTAGCACGGCCTCCTGGACCTGCCTAATCCCAAAACGGTTTGTCTAATCTTTTAATTCCTGGGCCGAATCCATGTCCAGCCTTGGTTTCTTGATACCACACCCATGCATCGTAACCTGATTGGTCAGTATCCGGTCGGGGTGGGTCAATAACCTGGACGGACATATAGTTATTGGCCAATCAACTAATTCCAGGTATTATATTTCAGATTATATTAGGACCGGGATTGGCAGCTGGTCATTATATAATAACAGATTAAGCTTCCCTTGCAGATTGCTTTATCATTCAGGGATCTTGCGTAACTCAGGACATCTGTGATGATTAATGACTTCCTAACGACTTTTGTCTGTCCGTTAGTCTTTACTGTCTGCTAGCCCTATGATAAGATTGCTAATTGATGTCGTGAGGGTATGCAATTATATATCCCCCCAATTTTGTAACATTCCTCACATTGCCAAAGAAAAGTTATTTTGCATAACTTTTTAAAACTGTTTACAATATTAATTACAATATGAATAAAATGGAACTAAAAAATAGAAGAAGAAAAGAAGATAAACATTTGTAAAATGTATACAAAAATGTTTAAAAAAAACAAAGGAAATGTAAATGAAACACACAAATTTAAAAGTTATATATGCATTTGTAAAATGTCATAATATCCAAAATTGTCTATAAACAAAAGGAAAATGTAAATGAACACACGAATTTAACAGTTATATATGCATTTGTAAAATGTCATAATATCCAAAAATGTCTATAAACAAAAGGAAAACGATAAACACACGAACGTAAAAGTTATATATACAACACCCGTCACACACGTGGGTCGATGCAAAAAAACAAAAAATCAAACGAGATCCTGGAATCACACAACACAAACTGCTCTAATTATTCACATATATGGTGGAGTCTGGAATCACGAAACAAACTACTTTGCACTCTGGAACCACGAACACACACTATTCTAATTATTCACATATTATGGGGCACTCTGGTCTGATGTTCACACACGCAGATAGATGCGCGAATAAGGCGCAAAATTGCAGGGAAGTACAAAGAGTATTCGTCTTCTTTGACCGCTACTTCGCTGTCGTAGCTAACTGTAGGGAAGGGTACAATTGATGCCCTTCCTCTTTTACTTCTACTTCTTCTGTTCCAGGTTCCGGTTCCGATAATGGCGAGGGGTTAGAATTTTCCCTGCTTTGTGTAGATCCACTATTGGCATTATTTGCCACCATTTGTTCGGTAATCTTTTCCTTTTCCATACCGTTTGGCCCAACGGTCTTATGACGTGCTATGAAAAGTATTATAACTGCTTCCCGAAGTTTGATCATCTGCGTATCATATCATGGAGTGAACTTAATTAATAGTTAATCAAATTAGCAAGTGGAACAGATTTGACTTTAGATAACGATCTAACGATATTCACAGTATTATTTACATGGATATAATTGAAATTAGGGAGTCATATTGTTTTATCTCAAGAATAATGAATGATCTGAACACATTTAACCAATCTTAAATAAGACATTTTTTGAAAGAACTAACGGTTTATCTCTATAATTTTTAAACACAACACAAAACAAGACAATACGTTCGCTCTTAAATCCGAGCACAACCCTCCTGGGGTTAAACCACTTCACATAAAGTTTCTCCCGTTACATATCGGGGCATTTCCCATTAAAACTTTGGGGTATTACAAATAAAAATCTTAATCCCGTAAATATCGGGTCTTTCCCATTAAATATTTGGGGTATTACAAATAAAGATCTCACCCGTAAATATCGGGGCCTTTGCCATTACTATTTGGATAATATACACGTATAGACAAAATAAACGAAAAAAAAACTTAGAGATAAACCCGTTAATACTTTTTGAATGTAAAATTCCTAATTACGATATTGTTAACGCAATTCTAGTTAAACAATCACAAAACATTTTACTGCGCAATATAAACCTGTTAATACTAATTTTAAATGCCAAAATATGTGTTCAAAACAACCAATGATAATTCATAATCTTTTAAAAACAACATGACGCATTTTAAAACAAATAATATATATACAATTTTGTTTTAGCCATTTTCCTGTTCCACTACTAGCTTGAAAGGCAGTATATTAAATTTAGTAACTACACCATGATATTTAATGACGCGTGATGATAAACTGCAGATTTCCAGTTAAATTATAATACATAGCACTAATGTCATTTTATGAACCGTCGCCATGGTAGGATTTAGAAAAAGAATTACCTGTGAATACTAAAATCTGTGGCCTGTGGTCTTCTAGTGGAATAGGACTTCAAGCGTTGGTCTGGTCTACGACACCAATTTATATGTGACAATATTCGTTCTTAAATCGGGTGCTTGGATGACAACACTGGTATATACTTCTAATAAAACTTTTATTCTGCTTCTTACAATAGGTACAAACATCTTGATGTAAACGACCGTAGAACTAACTATATGGAAGGAGTCATGACTTAATTAGCTTGGCTTAGCACGAGTGTGCCAACTCCAGAAGCTCTCGTCTCGTCTCCGACTCCTAGACCTGTCTATAGTACTCCTGAGGTACCTTGACTAGGCGCCCGCCTAGCACGGCCTCCTGGACCTGCCTAATCCCAAAACGGTTTGTCTAATCTTTTAATTCCTGGGCCGAATCCATGTCCAGCCTTGGTTTCTTGATACCACACCCATGCATCGTAACCTGATTGGTCAGTATCCGGTCGGGGTGGGTCAATAACCTGGACGGACATATAGTTATTGGCCAATCAACTAATTCCAGGTATTATATTTCAGATTATATTAGGACCGGGATTGGCAGCTGGTCATTATATAATAACAGATTAAGCTTCCCTTGCAGATTGCTTTATCATTCAGGGATCTTGCGTAACTCAGGACATCTGTGATGATTAATGACTTCCTAACGACTTTTGTCTGTCCGTTAGTCTTTACTGTCTGCTAGCCCTATGATAAGATTGCTAATTGATGTCGTGAGGGTATGCAATTATATATCCCCCCAATTTTGTAACATTCGAGCCTGATTGTTTCATTGAAAGTAAGTGAAAACCTCAACAAATACGAAATTAAATGTATTCAATATTATTTGCATTCAATATTATTTGCATTCAATATTATTTGCATTCAATTTGCATTCAATATTATTTACATTCAATTTGCATTCAATATTATTTGCAATAGTAATTAGTAGTTTAATTGAATATTCTTATTACATGTTGACATTCTTTAATATGAGATTAATGTATTTCAGGATGGCACAGGCGTCTAAATTCAAGGTGTATGGGAGCCGGTCTCAGTTTTTATGTTTTAATACCAATTTTGAAAGAAGAAGGCGAATTAATAGATCTACAATGGACAATGGTTGAAGAAGGGGTGAATTTTAGGAACTGTCGGAAACAGTATTGTAAAATAAACACAAAAATATTTGAAGCTTGGGCGCAATACACTAATCGTTCAACCATGACAAGTGCATTTTTGAAACTAGCAGGTAATTTGTATGGCCACAAATAGTTTACAAATTTATACAATATTATAACATACATTTACAAATTTAATTTAAGTATACATTTAATGCAATATTATTAGATACATTTTCAAGAATTTAATTTGAGTATACATTTCTTTAGAAATTTATTCGTGAAATAAATTAATGAAATTTAACAAATACATTTATTTATAAAAGCAGTAAATATATAATTTAATGAAATCAAAGTAATTGATATATGTATGAAATTTAACAAAAGCCGTAAATAGATAATTTAATGAAATCAAAGTAATTGATTTACGTATGAAATGATTTATGTATAAATGATTTATGTATGAAATGATTTATGTATGAAATGATACAAATAGTATTACTAAAGTGCTGTGACATGTTGTTATTGTTATAAATGTATGAATAAAATATTAAAAATATGTAAATTCTGTTTATTGATTTGTGGGATGAAACGACCCGATATGTGGGATGAAACAGCCTGGGGTCAATTTGTGTTGAAACAGCCCGGGGTGAACCGGTCATGGGATGAAACAACCTGCTCCCCACACAGGTGTATTTCCAGCTAGATTAATCCATATTATGTGCACAATGATAATACTATAGCAGATCATTTCGTTCGTTCTTGAGGATTTACGTCCACTTCCACCAAGGGTAATATCGTAGACAATCAGATCATTTCATTTAATGTCCGCTTCCACATAAGTGACTAATCATTTCATTTACTATCCTTGTCATATTAACCTGGACGGTGTTATTTCGGATGAAACCCAGACATGTGTCTGGATTAGTTGATTAATTAAACAATGGCAGTGGCTAAATACCACGCTCCAAAATACCACGCTCGTCCCTATTGCTTCTATACAAATGTAACGTGGTACGAGATTTTGGTACCACGTTCTTTTTAATTATGGTGATTTTACCCGTTTAAAAGCTAATTTTGGAAATTACATTAATTATTTAAATAATTTCAATGTTTTATACTATTTATAGATCATATTTACACTTGATATTTAATATAATACAATTCAATCAGTCGGTTAAAATAATCGCCATTAATATACGGTGTACACGTTATTGTTACCTATTTAAAAAGGCCCCACGTGGTATATTGCACTACTGCGTAGATATACTAAAACGTAGCAGTTAAAAACGTGGTATAATAAAGAATGAGAATGACACGAAAGAACAGTGAGTTGATAAGTAAAAAGAACGTGGTACAATAGAATCTGAGGCTGAGATAACAGTACCAAGTTCATTTACTGTTTCTATACAAACGAAACGTGGTACGCGACTTTGACTTATTTTAAATTATATAATGCTTATTTTTCAAATTATTTTGATTATTTCATCCATTTTGTTGTTTTATAGGCCCTATTTTCACTTTATGTTAAAATAAATTACAATACAAATAGTTGATCGGCCCGTTAATTACCATACGGTTAACAATATTGTGTAAAACAAACTTTTTGATATATTAGAATCAGAAGCGGGGATAACCCAATCAACCTCACATTACTGCTTCTGTACAATTGAAACGTGGTACGCGACTTTGGTACCACGTCCTTTTTAATTATTGGGATTTACATTATTTGAAGCAAATTTTCCAAATTGTAATGATCATATATTCCTTACAAACGTGGTATAAAGATAGGTTGCCAGGCAACGAAACATACGCCCACAGCAGCTAAATCGTCCGGGCAGTCAACAAGGGTTGTCGCATATTTTTACTAATTTCGGTAATGAAACATTTGTAATACACTAAAATCTGATTAAGTATATATACATGAAACATCTAATATCATGGATTTAGCTGTTCAGTTATCTAAATTCATTGAAAATCAAAATACTTGTTCGTTTCAACACCTTAAACTCTATGTATCAATCTGAAGTCAATCGGATAGTAACTTTGGCCTCTATAGCGTCACAAGAATTTTTGAAGTTATCAAGGGAGATAACTCTGGCAGTAATTATTTGAAATCGCTGAAAATCAATAGGCTTCTTCGTCTCATGACCTTAAACACTGTGTATAAATCTAAAGTCAATCGGATATTAACTTTGGCCTCCAGAGCGTCCACAAGATTTTTTGAGGTGATCAAGGGCCATAACTCTGGCACTAACTATCAGAAATCGCTGAAAATTAATAGACGTCTTCGTCTTATGACCTTAAACACTGTGTATAAATTTGAAGTCAATCGGATATTAACTTTGGCCTCTAGAGCGTCCACAAGATTTTTTGAAGTGATCAAGGGCCATAACTCTGGCACTAATTATCGGAAATCACTGAAAATCAATAGGCTTCTTCGTCTTATGACCTTAAACACTGTGTATAAATTCAAAGTCAATCGGATATTAACTTTGACCTTTAGAGCGTCCACAAGATTTTTTTAGGTGATCAAGGGCCATAACTTTGGCACTAATTATCGGAAATCGCTGAAAATCAATAGGCTTCTTCGTCTTATGACCTTAAACACTGTGTATAAATTTGAAGTCAATCGGATATTAACTTTGTCCTCTAGAGCGTCCACAAGATTTTTTGAAGTGATCAAGGGCCATAACTCTGGCACTAATTATCGGAAATCGCTGAAAAACAATAGGCTTCTTCGTCTCATGACCTTTAACACTGTGTATAAATTTAAAGTCAATCGGATATTAACTTTAGCCTGTAGAGCGTCCACAAGCAATTGTGGACGCCGGACCGACGGACGGACGGACGGACGGACGGACCGACGGACGGACGGACGGACGGGGCGACGACAATATACGACCACATTTCAATGTGGGCGTATAAAAACTAATGGCAAATAAAACATAACAATTTAACAAACACCAAAACCTGTCCTCAACTCACAAAGTTTCATGAAATGTCAATGCTTTCAGTTTATCATTTTTAAATGTAATTAAACATGTATTCATTGAAACTTTCTAGTCAATATTATTATTTCTAGTCAATAATATTTTTGCAAAAGTTGTTCATTATAATTTAACATTTTATGATGGAGGCACACCCACCCACCCCCCACATAGTTGGCAATCTTAGTATTATTTGTATTTCTGCTTTGTTAGAATTTATTTCAATCTGAAAATGAATGATCCTTTGGAAAATCAAAGTATCGGTATAAACAATTTGTCAAGATGTATAGAAAATTGAACAGAAACAGGGATAACGCCAGTAAGTAACACGTTGAAAAGTGAGCGAGAAGTCACGTGACGTCGTACATAGACCTCCTTATCGGCATTTGCAAACATCGTGGAATGAATACTCATGAGTTTATAACAGTACTTATTCATCATTAAACAATAAAATAGTGTAAATAACATCAAATATTTTAAATATCTTCCAGAAAAATCAAAACTGCGATATCGCGGCACATGTTTTTGTTTTTTTTGTCGCGTGAAAGTGAAAGCCATTCGCCAATAAGTTATAACGTATATTTTTGACCGACCCGATGTCGGAATTTGTTTGATGGAAGATAACGACAATAATGAAAGGACAGATAGTCGAAGGGCCCCGATACTATAGTCGAACACTACAAAAGGTCAATTAGGATATTTGTGTATTATTTTTATTGAACAGCGTAAACTCTTAGCCAAGAAAATTGAAGATTTTTACCACAATAAAAACGATCATTTCGGCAAAAAACTAATGAACTCCGAATGATGTCTGACGAAGAATTCTGAATACGTCACGCATGCGCAGAAGCCACAATACGCCGAATATAGACATCGATTTGTTTATATTTTGCTAGGATGGAAAATAATAATAGAATTTCCGTTTTTGGTCCTAATCATTGTCTTGATTTTGCGTAAAAGAAATCTTGTTATTCAGTAACAATTGTCAACAAGCGAAAAGATAGGTTGCCAGGCAACGAAACATACGCCCACAGCAGCTAAATCGTCCGGGCAGTCAACAAGGGTTGTCGCATATTTTTACTTTTTTGGGGAATGAAACATTTGTAATACACTAAAATCTGATTAAGAGTAACAACTCATTATGTAATTATCTGAAAATCATTAGAATTTGTTAGCTTTTTATAAAGTTTTGCCCCACGCTAACAATTAGTATAGGAAACATTTAACATCATGGATTTAGCTGTTCAGTTATCAAAATTCATTGAAAATCAAAATACTTGTTCGTTTCAACACCTTAAACTCTGTGTATCAGTCTGAAATCAATCGGATGATAAGTTTGGCATCTATAGTGTCACAAAGTTTTTTGAAGTGTTCAAGGGAGATAACTCTGGAAGTAATTATTTGAAATCGCTGAAAATCAGTAGGTTTCTTCGTCTCATGATCTTAAACAGTGTGTGTAAATTTAAAGTCAATCGGATATTAACTTTGGCCTCTAGAACGTCCACAGGATTTTTTGATATGATCAAGGGCCATAACTCTGGCAATAATTATCGGATATTGCTGAAAATCAATAGGCTTCTTCGTCTCATGACCTTGAACACTGTGTATAAATTTAAAAGTCAATCCAATATTAACTTTAGCCTCTAGAGCGTTCACAAGATATTTCAAAGTGATCAAGGGTCATAACTCTGTCAGTAATTATCGGATATCGCTGAAAATCAATAGGCTTCATCGTCTCATGACCTTAAACACTGTGTGTAAATTTAAAGTCAATCGGATATTCACTTTAGCCTCTAGAGCGTTCACAAGATTTTTCAAAGTGATCAAGGGTCATAACTCAGGCAGTAATTATCGAATATTGCTGAAAATCAATAGGCTTCTTCGTCTCATGACCTTAAACACTGTGTATAAATTTAAAGTCAATCGGATATTAACCCTGGCCTCTAGTGCGTTCACAAAAAATTGTGGACGATGGACGGACGGACGGACGGACCGACGGACGGACGGACGGACCGACAGACGGACGGACGGGGGCGACGGCAATATACGTCCACATTTCTATGTGGGCGTATAAAAACGTGGTATAATAGAATCCGAGACTGATATAATCGTACCACGCTCGTCTTATGTGTTCTATGCAAACGGAATATGGTGCGCGACTTCGGTAAATAAAGGAGTGGTATACTAGAATCAGAGACTGGGATAACCGTGACACAAATGGAACGTGGTGCGCGACTTCGGTACAAAAAAACGTGGTATAATAGATTCAGAGACTGGGATAATCATACCACGCTCGCCTTACTGTTTTTTTTAAAAAACGGAACACGGTACGCAACTTCGGTTCAAAAACGTGGTATAATAGAATACGAGACTCAGATAATCGTACTGCTTCTATACAAACGGAACGTGGTGCGCGACATCGGATTCTATTATACCACCTTTTAAACCTAAGAAGCGTACCAGTATACGGCCTGTAAAACATCAAAATGGATTAAATTATCAACATAATTTTAAAAATAAGCCAAATTGGTATACTAGAATCAGAGACTGGGATAACCGTGGCACGCTCGCCTTATACTGGCTCTATACAAACGGAACGTGGTACGCGACTTCGGTACAATAGAAACTTGGTATAATAGAATCCGAGACTGAGATAATCATACCACGATCGCCTTACTGGTTCTATATGAACGGAACGTGGTACCAAAGTCGCGTACCACGTCCCGTTTGCATAGAACTAGTAAGACTTCGGTCCAAAAAACGTGGTATAATAGAATCCGAAACTGAGATAATCGTACCACGCTCGCCTTACTGGTTCTATACAAACGGAACGTGGTACGCGACTTCGGTTCAAAAACGTGGTATAATAGAATCCGGAACTGAGATAATCATACCACGCTCGCGTTACTGGTTCTATACAAACGGAACGTGGTATAATAGATTCAGAGACTGGGATAATCATACCACGCTCGCCTTACCGGTTTTTTAAAAAACGGAACGCGGTACGCAACTTCGGTTCAAAAACGTGGTATACTAGAATCAGAGACTGGGATAACCATGGCACGCTCGCCTTATACTGGCTCTATACAAACGGAACGTGGTACGCGACTTCGGTAAAATAGAAACTTGGTATAATAGAATCCGAGACTGAGATAATCATACCACGCTCGCCTTACTACGTCTATATGAACGGAACGTGGTACCAGAGTCGCGTACCACGTCCCGTTTGTATAGAACTGGTAAGACTTCGGTCCAAAAAACGTGGCATAATAGAATCCGAAACTGAGATAATCGAACCACGCTCGCCTTACTGGCTCTATACAAACGGAACGCGGTACGCAACTTCGGTTCAAAAACGTGGTATACTAGAATCAGAGACTGGGATAACCGTGGCACGCTCGCCTTATACTGGCTCTATACAAACGGAACGTGGTACGCGACTTCGGTACAATAGAAACTTGGTATAATAGAATCCGAGACTGAGATAATCATACCACGCTCGCCTTACTGGTTCTATATGAACGGAACGTGGTACCAGAGTCGCGTACCACGTCCCGTTTCCATAGAACTAGTAAGACTTCGGTCCAAAAAAACGTGGTATAATTAGAATCCGAAACTGAGATAATCGTACCACGCTCGCCTTACTGGTTCTATACAAACGGAACGCGGTACGCGACTTCGGTTCAAAAACGTGGTATAATAGAATCCGAAACTGAGATAATCATACTACGCTCGCGTTACTGGTTCTATACAAACGGAACGTGGTATAATAGATTCAGAGACTGGGATAATCATACCACGCTCGCCTTACCGGTTTTTTAAAAAACGGAACGCGGTACGCAACTTCGGTTCAAAAACGTGGTATACTAGAATCAGAGACTGGGATAACCGTGGCACACTCGCCTTATACTGGCTCTATACAAACGGAACGTGGTACGCGACTTCGGTAAAATAGAAACTTGGTATAATAGAATCCGAGACTGAGATAATCATACCACGCTCGCCTTACTACGTCTATATGAACGGAACGTGGTACCAGAGTCGCGTACCACGTCCCGTTTGCATAGAACTGGTAAGACTTCGGTCCAAAAAACGTGGCATAATAGAATCCGAAACTGAGATAATCGTACCACGCTCGCCTTACTGGTTCTATACAAACGGAACGTGGTACGCGACTTCGGTTCAAAAACGTGGTATTATAGAATCCAAAACTGAGATAATCATACCACGCTCGCGTTACTGGTTCTATACAAACGGAACGTGGTATACTAGATTCAGAGACTGGGATAATCATACCACGCTCGCCTTACTGGTTTTTTAAAAAACGGAACGCGGTACGCAACTTCGGTTCCAAAACGTGGTATACTAGAATCAGAGACTGGGATAACCGTGGCACGCTCGCCTTACACTGGCTCTATACAAACGGAACGTGGTACGCGACTTCGGTACAATAGAAACTGAGATAATCATACCACGCTCGCCTTACTGGTTCTATATGAACGGAACGTTGTATCAGAGTCGCGTACCACGTCCCGTTTGTATAGAACTAGTAAGACTTCGGTCCAAAAAACGTGGCATAATAGAATCCGAAACTGAGATAATCGTACCACGCTCGCCTTACTGGTTCTATACAAACGGAACGTGGTACGCGACTTCGGTTCAAAAACGTGGTATAATAGAATCCGAAACTGAGATAATCATACCACGCTCGCGTTACTGGTTCTATACAAACGGAACGTGGTATAATAGATTCACAGAATGGGATAATCATACCACGCTCGCCTTACTGTGTTTTTAAAAAACGGAACGCGGTACGCAACTTCGGTTCAAAAACGTGGTATACTAGAATCAGAGACTGGGATAACCGTGGCACGCTCGCCTTACACTGGCTCTATACAAACGGAACGTGGTACGCGACTTCGGTACAATAGAAACTTGGTATAATAGAATCCGAGACAGAGATAATCATACCACGCTCGCCTTACTGGTTCTATATGAACCGAACGTGGTACGCGACTTCGGTTCAAAAACGTGGTATAATAGAATCCGAAACTGGGATAATCATACCACGCTCGCGTTACTGGTTCTATACAAACGGAACGTGGTATAATAGATTCAGAGACTGGGATAATCATACCACGCTCGCTTTACTGTTTTTTTAAAAAACGGAACGCGGTACGCAACTTCGGTTCAAAAACGTGGTATACTAGAATCAGAGACTGGGATAACCGTGGCACGCTCGCCTTATACTGGCTCTATACAAACGGAACGTGTTACGCGACTTAGGTACAATAGAAACTTGGTATAATAGAATCCGAGACTGAGATAATCATACCACGTTCGCCTTACTGGTTCTATACAAACGGAACGGGGTACCGGAATCCCGTACCACGTCCCGTTTGCATAGAACTAGTAAGACGTGCGTGGCATGATTATCCCAGTCTGGGATTCTATTATACCACCTTTTTGAACCGAAGTCGTGTACCACGTTCCGTTTGTATAGAACCAGTAATTTGAGCGTGGTACGATTATCGCAGTCTCTGCTTCTATTATACATTGTACCACGTTTTTTGTAGAATCCGGGACTGAGATGATCGTACCACGCTCGCCTTACTGGTTCTATACAAACGGAACGTGGTACGATCATCTCAGTTTCGGATTCTTACACGATCATCTCGGTTTTTGAACCGAAGTCGCGTACCACGTTCCGAGCGTGGTACGATTATCTCAGTCCTGGATTCTATTATAAAACATTTTTTGTACCGAAGTCGCGTACCACGTCCCGTTTGTACAGAACCAGTAAGGCGAGTGAAGTACGATTATCGCAGTCTCGGATTCTAGTTCGGTACCACGTCCTTTTCATTTATAGGGATTTAGCATTATATGTAGTACATTTTTTAAAATTATTTAATCCATGATTATCTGTTTCGGAGCGTGGTACAGTTATCTCGGTCTCGGATTCCATTATACCACGTTTTGTTTAACTATCAACTCAAGGTACTCTCGTATCATCCACGTATTTTATTATGCCCCGTTTTACTTGCCACGTTTTATTTCATATCTACGGCTTTTTTTATATGGGGTACAGTATATGGCCTATAAAGGCACCGAAATGGATTAAATTATCAACATAATTTGAAACATAAGCCAAAGTCGCGTACCACGTTTCGTTTTTGTAGACGGAGAAAGTCGAGTGAGGTACTGATATGCACGTTTTCATTAGCTCAGTCGGAGCACAACAGTAGGACGTTAAACCCCATTTCATTTCATTTCCAATATACCACGTAGAGTCTTTCTAAATAGGGAATAGTTTATTAACTTTTACTCAGTATTAGATTGAACATAACGTGTAAATATGGCCTATAAAAACATCAAAATGGATTAAATAATCAAAATTTACTACATATAATGCTAAATCCCTATAAATAAAAAGGACGTGGTACCGAACTAGAATCCGAGACTGCAATAATCGTACCACGCTCGCCTTACTGGTTCTATGAACGGGACGTGGTACACGACTTCGGTACAAAAAATGTTTTATAATAGACTCCAAGACTGAGATAATCGTACCACGCTCGGAACGTGGTACGCGACTTCGGTTCAAAAACGTGATGTAATAGAATACGAGACTGAGATGATCGTACCACGTTCCGTTTGTATAGAACCAGTAAAGCGAACGTGTTACGATCATCTCAGTCTGGTATTCTACAAAAAAGTGGTACAATGTATAATAGAAGCAGAGACTGCGATAATCGTACCACGCTCAAATTACTGGTTCTATACAAACGGAACGTGGTACACGACTTCGGTTCAAAAAGGTGGTATAATAGAATCCGAGACTGAGATAATCGTGCCACGCACGTCTTACTAGTTCTATGCAAACGGGACGTGGTATAATAGAATCAGACACTGAGATAATCGTACCACGCTCGCCTTACTGGTTCTATGCAAACGGGACGTGGTACGCGACTTCGGTTAAAAAAAACGTGGTATAATAGAATCAGAGACTGAGATAATCGTACCAAGCTCGCCTTACTTGTTCTAACCAGTAATGCGAGCGTGGTATGATTATCTCAGTCTCGGATTCTATTATACCAAGTTTCTATTGTACCGAAGTCGCGTACCACGTTCCGTTTGTATAGAGCCAGCATAAGGCGAGCGTACCATGGTTATCCCAGTCTCTGATTCTGGTATACCAATTTGGCTTATTTTTAAAATTATGTTAATAATTTAACCCATTTTGATGTTTTATAGGCTGTATATTGTTCGCTTCTTAGGTTTAAAAACGTGGTATAATAGAATCCGATGTCGTGCACCACGTTCTGTTTGTATAGAAGCAGTACGATTATCTCAGTCTCGTATACTATTATACCACGGAAAGGAACGTGGTACGCGACTTCGGTTCAAAACCGTGGTATAATAGAATCCGAGAGTGAGATAATCGTACTGGTTCTATACAAACGGAACATGGTGCGCCACTTCAGTTCAAAAAACGTGGTATAATAGAATCAGAGACTGAGATAATCGTACCACGCTCGCCTTACTGGTTCTATGCAAACGAGACGTGGTACGCGACTTCGGTTAAAAAAACGTGGTATAATATAGAATCAGAGACTGAGATAATCGTAAAAAGCTCGCCTTACTTGTTCTAACCAGTAAGGCGAGCGTGGTATGATTATCTCAGTCTCGGATTCTATTATACCAAGTTTCTATTGTACCGAAGTCGCGTAACACGTTCCGTTTGTATAGAGCAAGTATAAGGCGAGCGTACCACGGTTATCCCAGTCTCTGATTCTGGTATACCAATTTGGCTTATTTTTAAAATTATGTTGATAATTTAACCCATTTTGATGTTTTATAGGCCGTATATTGTTCGCTTCTTAGGTTTAAAAACGTGGTATAATAGAATTCGATGTCGTGCACCACGCTCTGTTTGTATAGAAGCAGTACGATTATACCACGTTTTTGAACCGAAGTTGCGTACCGCGTTCCGTTTTTTAAAAAAAATACAGTAAGGCGAGCGTGGTATGATTATCCCAGTCTCTGAATCTATTATACCACGTTCTGTTTGTATAGAACAAGTAAGGCGAGCGTGGTATGATTATCTCAGTTTCCGATTCTATTATACCACGTTTTTGAACCGAAGTCGCGTACCACGTTCCGTTTGTATAGAACCAGTAAGGCGAGCGTGGTACGATTATCTCAGTTTCGGATTCTATTATACCACATTTTTTGGACCGAAGTAGCGTACCACGTTCCGTTTGTATAGAACCAGTAAGGCGAGCGTGGTACGGTTATCTCGGTCTCGGATTCCATTATACCACGCTTTGTTTAACTATCAACTCACGGTACTCTCGTATCATCCACGTATTTTATCATCCACGTATTTTATTATACCCCGTTTTACTTGTCACGTTTTATTTCATATCTACCCACTATACCACAAGGCTTTTTTTTTATATAGGGTACAGTATATGGCCTATAAAATCATCAAAATGGATTAAATTATCAACATAATTTGAAAAATAAGCCAAAGTCGCGTACCACGTTTCGTTTTTGTAGACGGAGAAAGTCGAGTGAGGTACTGATATGCACGTTTTCATTAGCCCAGTCGGAGCACAACAGTGGGACGTTAAACCCCATTTCATTTCATTTCCAATGTACCACGTAGAGTCTTTCTAAATAGGGAATAGTTTATTAACTTTTACTCAGTATTAGATTGAAGATAAAGTGTAAATGTGGCCTATAAAAAAATCAAAATGGTTTAAATAATCAAAATTTACTACATATAATCCTAAATCCCTATAAATAAAAAGGACATGGTACCGAACTAGAATATACAAACGGGACGTGGTACGCGACTTCGGTACAAAAAATGTTTTATAATAGAATCAAAGACTGAGATAACCGTACCACGCTCGCCTTACTGGTTCTATACAAACGGAACGTGGTACGCGACTTCGGTTCAAAAACGTGGTATAATAGAATCCGAGAGTGAGATAATCGTACGGGTTCTATACAAACGGAACATGGTGCGCCACTTCAGTTCAAAAAACGTGGTATAATAGAATCAGAGACTGAGATAATCGTACCACGCTCGCCTTACTGGTTCTATGCAAACGGGACGTGGTACGCGACTTCGGTTAAAAAAACGTGGTATAATAGAATCAGAGACTGAGATAATCGTGCCAAGCTCGCCTTACTTGTTCTATACAAACGGAACGTGGTACGGAACTTGGGTTCAAAAACGTGGTATAACAGAACCCGAGACTGAGATAATCGTACCACGCTCGCCTTACTGGTTCTATACAAACGGAACGTGGTACGCGACTTCGGTTCAACAAAACGTGGTATAATAGAATCAGAGACTGAGATAATCGTACCACGCTCGCCTTACTGGTTCTATACAAACGGAACGTGGTACGCGACTTCGGTTCAAAAAACGTGGTATAATAGAATCAGGGACTGAGATAATCGTACCACGCTCACCTTACAGGTTCTATACAACCGGAACGTGGTAAGCGACTTCGGTAGTATAGTATAGAATCCGAGACTGAGACAATCGTACCAAGCTCGCCTTACTGGTTCTATACACACGGAATGTGGTACGAAACTTGGGTTCAAAAACGTGGTATAATAGAATCCGAGACTGAGATAATCGTACTGGTTCTATAAAAAGGGAACGTGTTGCGCGACTTCGATGCAAAAAACGTGGTATAAAAGAATCCGAGAATGAGATAATCGTACCATGCTTGCTTTACTGGTTCTATACAAACAGGGCGTGGTACGCGACTTCGGTACAAAAAATGTTTTATAATAGAATCCGAGAATGAGATAATCGTACCACCCTCGCCTTACTGGTTCTTTACAAACGGAACACGGTACGCAACTTCGGTTCAAAAACGTGGTATAATAGAATCCGAGACTGAGATAATCGCACCACGATCGTCTAACTGGGTCTAGAAAAACGTGGCCCGCGACTTCGATACAAAAAAATGTATAATAGAATCCGAAACTGATATAATCGTACTACGCTCATTTTACGTGTTTTATACAAATGGAACGTGGAACGCGACTTCGGTACGAAAAAAGGTGGTATAATAGAATTCGAGACTGAGATAACCGTACAACGCTCATCCTACTGGTTCTATAAAACGAAAAGTTATACGCGACTTCGGTAAAAAAAAAAGGGTGGTATTCTAGAATCAGAGACCGGGATAACCGTGGCACGCTCGCCTTGTACCGGTTCTATACAAACGGAACGTGGTACGCGACATCAGTTCAAAAACGTGGTATAATAGAATCCGAGACTGAGATAACCGTATAACGCTCATTCTACTAGTTCTATACAAACGAAAAGTTATACGCGACTTCGGTAAAAAAAAGAGTGGTATACTAGAATCAGAGACTGGGATAACCGTGGCACGCTCGCCTTGTACTGGTTCTATACAAACGAAACGTGGTACGCGACTTCGGTACAAAAAAAACGTGGTATAATAGAATCCGAGACTGAGATAACCGTACCACGCTGGCTTTACTACTTTTATACAAACGAAACGTGGTACGCGAATTTGTCGTATTTCTCAAATTATGTTGATTATTTAATCCAGTGATATAATAGAATCAGTGACTGAGATAACCGTGCCACGCTCGCCCTATACTGGTTCTATACAAATGGAACGTGGTACGCGACTTCGGTACAAATGTAAATCCCTATAAATAAAGGGGCTCAATCGCTAATATCTGGGACCTCGACATTAACACAAATGGGTCGCAACGCATATATTAATGTAATATGAATGAAAATAAACTGATTTACATTCAATCGTTTCTGTTTTTACAGTAATTTCTAATCAGTTAGGTTCGGCGAAATCGAATGGCAATCTCTAGCGTCTGGTTATATCAGTCTACGTCGATTACGTTTATTGCACATGTTCTCCAGATAAGAATATGCGGTCACCGTTTAACATGACTTGTGGAATAAGTCTAGCCTCGTTCTTCGAGTCCCTAGTTACAAATGGCACTGAAACGCATTATGTTACACGATGATTTATTTTATCATAAAGTGTAAATATGGCCTATAGTTAAAACATCAAAATGGATTAAATAATCCACACAATTTGCAAAATCTGCTTCGAATAATGTAAAATCTCTATAGTTAAAAAAAGACGTGGTACCAAAGCCGAGTACCACGTTTCAATTGTATATGAGAAGTAAGGCGAGCATAACACGTTTCAGTTGTATAGAAGTAGTAAGCCGGGCGTGGTAGGGTTATCTCAGTATCGGTTTCTAGTTACCGTTATCTTGGTTGCGGGTTCTAGTTTACCACGTTTTTGTGCCCAAGTCGCGTACCACGTTTCGTTTGTATAGAGCCTGTCAGGCAAGCGTAGTACGGTTATCTCCGTCTCGGATTCTATTATACCACGTTTTTTGTACCAAAGTCATGTACACCGTTCCGTTTGTATAGAATCAGTAAGACGAGCGTGGTACTGTTACGATTGTCTCAGTACATTTATTAGTATCCCTATGGTCATAAAGTGTAAATATGGCCTATAGTATAAAACATGAAAATGTATTAAATAATTAACACAATTTGCAAAATCTGCTTTGAATAATGTATAAATCTCTATAATTAAAAAAAGACGTGGTACCAATTAGCCTAGTACCACGTTTCAATTGCATATGAGAAGTAAGGCGAGCATAATACGTTTCAGTTGTATAGAAGTAGTAAGCCGGGCGTGGTACGGTTATCTCAGTATCGGTTACTAGTTACCGTTATCTTGCTCTCGGTTTCTAGTTTACCACGTTTTTGTACCGAAGTCGCGTACCACGTTTCGTTTGTACAGAACCTGCCAGGCGAGCATGGTACGGTTATCTCTGTCTCGGTTTCTATTTTACCACGTTTTTTTGTACCGAAGTCGCGTACCACGTTCCATTTGTATAGAACCAATATACGGCGAGCGTGCTACGGTTATCACAGTCTCTGATTCTAGTATACCACGTTTTTTGTACCGAAGTGGCCTATAAAACATCAAAATGGATCAAATAATCAACACAATTTGCAAAATCTGCATCGAAAAATGTAAAATCCCTATTATTAAAAAGGACGTGGTACCAAAGCCGCGTACCACGTTTCAATTGTATAGGAGAAGTAGAGCGAGTTTACCACGTTTCAGTTGTATAAAAGTAGTAAGCCGGACGTGGTTATCCCAGCCTTTGGTTCTAATTACGGTTATCTCAGTCTTGGATTCTATTTTACCACTTTTCTTGTATCGAAGTCGCGCACCACGTTCCGTTTGTGTACAACCAGTAGGCGAGCGTGCCATGGTTATACCAGTCACTGATTCTAGTATACCACCTTTTTTTTTACCGAAGTCGCGTACAACGTTCCGTTTATGTATAGAACAAGTAAGGCGAGCGTGGTACGATTATTTCAGTCTCGGATTCTATTATACCACGTTTTTGAACCCAAGTTTCGTACCACGTTCCGTTTGTATAGAACAAGTAAGGCGAGCTTGGTACGATTATCTCAGTCTCTGATTCTATTATACCACGTTTTTTTAACCGAAGTCGCGTACCACGTTTGCATAGAACCAGTAAGGCGAGCGTGGTACGATTATCTCAGTCTCTGATTCTATTATACCACGTTTTTTTTTAACTGAAGTGGCGCACCATGTTCCGTTTGTATAGAACCAAAGTCGCGTACAACGTTCCGTTTGTATAGAATCAGCAAGGCGAGTGTGGTACGGTTGTCTGTCTTGGATTCTATTTTACCACGATTCTTTTTTACCGAAGTCGGGTACCACGTTCCGGTTTTATAGATCCAGCAAGGCGAGCGTGGTACGGTTATCTCAGCACCGGATTCTATTATACCACTTTTGTTTAACTATATTCGACTCAAGGTACTCTCGTATAATCCACATATTTTATTATACCCCGTTTTACTTGCCACGTTTTATTTCATATCTACCCAATATACAACGTAGGGTCTTTTTAAATCGGATACAGTATATGGCCTATAAAAACATCAAAATGATCCAATTTGAAAAATAAGCCAAAGTCGCGTACCACGCTTCGTTTTTGTAGACAGAGAAAGTCGAGCGAGGTACTGATATGCCCGTTTTCATTAGCCCGGTCGGAGCGGAACAGTAGGACGTTAAACCCCATTTCATTTCATTTCCAATATACCACGTTGGGTCTTTTTAAATTTACACAGTATTATTACCGATCGGTTATCTGTATTGTAATTAATTTTAGCATAAAGTGTAAATATGGCCTATAAAAACATCAAAATGGATTAAATAATCAACATAATTTGAAAAATTTACTACAAATAATGTAAAATCTCTATAAATAAAAAGGACGTGGTACCGAAGTCGCGTACCACGTTCCGTTTGTATAGCACTAGCAAGGCGAACGTGGTACGGTTATCTCGGCCCCGGAATACCACTTTTTTTACTGTCAACTTATCGCCCTTGCTTATCGCCCCTATACAGGATTATACAACGTTAGTTTTTACCTTCCGGGTTTTGTTTCATATCTATGCATAGTCGCATACATAATATTCCAATATACCACGTAGGGTCTTTTTGAATAGGGTATAATAACGGTTACACCGTATTATAAACCGTATAGCATAGGTACGGCTCGATGCATTAACCGACCGATCGGCTATCTGTATTGTAATTTATTTTAAGATTAAGTGTAAATATCACCAATAAAAACATCAAAATTGATTAAATGATCAACATAATTTGCAAAATTAGCTTTATATAATGTAGAATCCCTATAATTAAATAGAAAGTGGTACCGAAAAAGCGTACCACGTTTCGTGTGTATAGAAGCAGTAAGGCGAGCGTGGTATTTTGAAGCGTGGTATTTAGCCGCTGCCTTAAACAATAGGTATAGCGGTCATTCAAAGAATCTATCGACAGGCATTTATGACTGTTGTATATTCCATGCGACGGTGGTGTAATTACACGTCTGTAGTGGTAGTCATTCAAAGAATATAATCTAAATGACGGACATTTATTACTGTATATTCCAAGCGACGGCGGCCTTATTCGTAGACTGGAACCAAACATATGCCATTGTGTGTTTTGGGGGCTTTTTTTTGTGAAAATACTGTCGTACAATAAGTTTCTTTTACATAAAGCCATTTTTATGTACGTGTAAGAACTTAAGGTTTACCGACCGATGCCAGAAATCGATACTTACAAACACTTCGATATAGTAGGCCTATCAGGGGCGGATCCAGGGGAGGTTCACTAGTCACCCCCCTCCCCACCAGTGTAGGCCTATAGGAATCATGGGTCCTACAAGCTTCCACCGGGACATGCACGTATGGTCGTATATATATTATATAGCACACGGTACACATCTTATCAGACACACAATCAGCATCTATGTTACTACCGGCAGAAATTAGCTCCGTAAACCGCGGTCGGCGAGACAAAACATGGGGTTGTCACCCCCCCCCCCAAAAAAAAAAAACAAAAAAAAAAAAATTCCTGGATCCGCCACTGAGTATATTCTCGATATAGTATCATATAAGAAAGATACGACAAGTTTCTTACCAGACCCGTAATTGGCCGTATGCATTAATTTGCTCATGACCCGAACTAGATTTTGATTTTTTGGTCAAGTTTATTACGCATTTTACGACTAAGCGGATGTTATATATTAATAACAGCATAGTACGTGCGAGGTTATCCTCTTCTTTAAGGCTGCATGCCATCCTACACAAAATACAATAAATATTATGTATGCAATATGCAAATAAGGTTGTTTATGCGTGTTGTTAGCCAATAGCTACTCTAAATTTACCCGCGTTTAGACGGCCCTAACCAAAGAAAATTTATCGTTGTTTGGTGCACGTAGTAATTTAGTCAGCCATTTTTATAAAAAATGTCCTCTTGATGGAAATGAATAATAGAAAGAATAAAACGATGACCAATTTGAATTAGTGAATATTTTCAAAATCTTTTTTTTCTATTAATTGTGAACACATAAATTGTAACCATATGTAGTTACGTCAAACTACAGCAAATATTTTTTACATTCAGTTACGTAGTCAGCACCGATTATGAGATACTGCTGACAGAATTTCAAATTAAATCTTATTTTCTATGCACACACGCTAATTATGTTGCGATTTTAAAAATTATTCACTACAAAGCCGATAGGGGGCAGGTCATATATATATATTTACGTCTGACAGACAACTAACATCTCGAAAAACATCGAAGCGTAATCAGCGCAACGTGGGCAAATATATATACGTCTGACAGACAACTAACATCTCGAAAAACATCGAGGGGTAATCAGCGCAGCGTGGGCAATCTGCGCACCAGCTTCATCAGCGCAGATTGTAATCTGCGCGCGCGAGGTGCAAACTGCGCGCGCGGAGTGCAATCTGCGCAACACGACAGCGCAGATTGCAATCTGCGCGAGGGGTGAAGATTGCGCCTAACATAGCCAAGTTGACAGTTCACCCTTGCAACCTACACTAAAATTATAATAAACCCATACTAGCCAAGTGTCTGTATTCTCATGTCTGTCTGTTAATTTTTATCTTTTCTCTCATCAAAGTAGCAGGCAGGTTTGTTTACATCAGTTCCGTTTCGCTATAACTGGCCAGGCGAGGCCCTGCTTCAAGTACTACTTGCAATTTGTTTTGATATTTGTTACAGATCAATTACCAGAGGGATTCCCAAACGATCTATAGGCCCTATGACAGCATGACTTTTCTTTCTTACTTAAAGGGACAATAACATTCTTGCTGGCTTGGTAGCTCCAGAAAATAAATAATACCCGTATTCTAACTACTAGATGTTTAAATGTCCTACCTGTTGTGTAAATTATCCATTACAACCTATTTTTTTTGTCCAGAGGGTTCGAAAATATTTTAAAATCCAAGTCACATTTGAAAAGGTTTACGTTAGACTTTTCAAATCAATTGGTTGAATTTTTCCAATTTTTTAAATTAGGTGTGTTAAGATGAAATTTATATCATCATTTAATTGGAATATTCTAAAATAATACGATTTGTTGACCAGAATGAAGATTGGGACATATTTTTCAGTTACAACAAGAGTGTTATTGGGGCTTTAATACTGTATCTGCTTTTATTTTAATTTCACGAATTACTGATTCAATTTTTTAAAAGTCCAATAAGGATGTGTGGTCAAAGTTTTGAGAGCAGCCTCATAAAATAAAATTGTTTATTTATGATGACCTTGACCTGTCAAATACCGAGAGTGGTATCCCAAATCCTTTTACATTTACACTCAAAATAATCATGTTCCCTATATTATTATAAACCCCAACAATTATGCCTGAACCTTTTGTGATGTTTTTTTTAAAGGAGCTAAGTCTTTAAGTCAGTATCATCCAAAATCTTCAACATTGAAAACACGAATTATTTGTCAATTTAAATCAAAATTAATGCTGTGATCTAACCGGAAAAAGATGGGCTTCTGATATCAAATATTTAAGACAAAATGAATATTTTACCATTGGTACACGAATCGTGTACCATAATGCGTTTCAGCCCCAGTTCTAGGAAGAGACTCGAGGAACGAGGCTAGAAACATTGTACCAAATCATACGGCGTATGTAGACTGGAATAACTAGACGCTTATAAAAACGCCTTAGGTTGACACTGCTGGTTTATTTCGCCCAACATAACTGATTTGAATTAGAGTAAAAACGGAAACCATTGAATGCAAATCAGTTTATATACACTCATATTACCTTATTATATGCGTTGTGACCCACTTGAGTCAATTTCTAGGTCCCAAATTTTAGCGATTTAGCTCCTTTAACCTTTTTATTTTTATTTTATGAATTTTTCAGATGTTTACAAAAAATCTGGCTCTACGTATAGAAGATTAAAAGAAGGGAGTCTACCATTTACCAACCTTAAATCTTCCACAGAAAAGTGTAACGACAAAGAAATTGGACCCAAGGAAGCCACCGGTAACTTAATTCTCTATTAATAATGCTAGATTTGATTTTCATTGGATTGGGTGGACTATAGTAAGCTTATATGAATTCTTTTATTTGAAATGAAGCTTATTTTTGTGAAAATCATTTTCGCAATATTGGTCCCACCCTTCCCCTCTTCAATATAAATTATGAATATGAATATAACATTCAATGCTTCCATATTAAATATACATTATGTAAGATTTAGATTTAGGTAAAGTGCTAGTCATTCTTGCTATAATAGTTCGAAAGTAGATAATGTAAAATGAATAAATTGAAAATTTCATTCAAATATACTCTATGCAAGCCAAGATATTAGCCTTTGATGGTTGGATAAAATGTGTACAATGATTTCAACCACAGTTGTGGTTGTTCAAAGCTGAGTCCCAACCTTCCATTTTTAGCTTAAATGAAAATACAGCTCAATTGTTCCAATCTATTTAATATTGGAGAAATCTGATGCCACCAAGTGTTGATTATGGCCTGGATAAGTTAATTAATGTCCAATTAATAATTTAGAAAACATTTCAGGCCTAAATAAATACTTGCAATAGGCAGATTTAGCTCTTGCATAATGTAGGCCTATGTTTAAATGAAAATGCAATTCCTCCATATTAATTATAAATACTTGCATGAACATCACATTCTTCTTATAATTTACTTTTATAAATTTTCAATTTTGTTCACAAACGGAGGAAATAAAATTATGAATATCTATATACATATAATAATCCAATTCTTCTTGTTTAAATTTGATTTTATGAATTTTTCTATTTCATTCAGAATCCTAGGAAAACCGAGGAACCAGAATGTTTACGTGTAAAAGAAGTAACGTTTCAGATGTTGCAGCAATCATCTTTAGGTCAAATACCTGCTTCATGGCTATGTCAGTCAACAAATGATTATATTTACCTATTGAAAACTGAAGATAACAGAATAAAATACCATTTAACCATTGACAAGGACTTGAACTGTGAAGTAAGATGTGATAATTTTTTGTTTCCTGTTAAAATTAAAGTTACATCTATTGATTTACTTATAAGAACTGTTGAGAATAGAAAGATATGTACTGGCATAACATCGAAACATTTACAGACTTATTCTCAACTTGAACCTTCAACTGCAAAATACTTTCGACACGTAAATCTTTTCATGGACACGAGTCAAAACATAAGTTACAAAAGTTGTGTTCGTGCTACTGTATGTAAAGGCTTTGTTGAGGACATCCAAAAAGAAATCTGTATAAACTGTCGACAGATTAACAGAGATTTACTGCGGAAGTATGATCGAGAAAACATATCATCAAGTAAAACCATTTCTTCAAAAACTCCATTACAGCGAGTCAGTAAAGGAGTGGTATCTAAAGCCTTAAAGGAATCCCGCAGGAGAGTGAAATATCTAAACAACCAGCTACAGTCTATTCAAAAGAAGATTAATAAAGAAAGTGTCATGGTGAACAACGATTTACATGAATCTTTGTACAAAGTTATCAATGAAAACATCATATCAGAGCCTTTTGTCAAATTATTCTGGCAACAACAGAAATTAGCATTTTCTAAGGGGAATAGAGGACATGTATGGCATCCTATGATGATACGACTGGCAATTTTATTACATTCCCAAAGTCCAGCATCATACAGATCTCTCCGTGATATTGGCATTCTCCGTCTGCCAGGTGAATCAACACTTCGGGATTTCTCAAATTTCATAAAACCTTCGCCAGGCTTTCATCACGAAGTTTTGAACGAAATAAGACAGGCCGCAGATCTTCTTCCTGAGAATCAGAAGTGGGTTACCATAATTCATGATGAGATGAATATCAAGTCAGACTTGGTCTTTTACAGAGAGACTGGTAATGTTGTTGGTTTTATTAACAAGTAAGTTATACTGTTTGAATGGCATTGAGTAATTGAATACATTCAAATAAACACAACAGTTCTTACTAGTGACTATCGATAACAATTACTGTATTTCTATTAAAGCTATGTTTCAACTATGATTCTCATGTTATCAATATAATGACAAGAGTATCATTGTTGAAACATAGCCTTAATAGAAATTTTCATCCATAAAACTAATGTGTTTATTTTAACAAGTAAGTTGATATAGCAAAATTCGTTTTTATACCCGCCACTAATCAGATTTCTTGACAAACTTGGAGTTTACATACGAGCACTAACAGCAGACAGTGACACCTCCCTTTCTAAACAAAGTTAATGGTTGGCATACATAATGGTGGCATGACAATGATATACATGTAGGTGTCGTATATATAATTTGCAAAGTTAACATAAAGGAGGATGATAATTGACTTCTTTTGCTAAAGTCTGAACATATGCATAGCCAAAATGATTATGTTCCCAAATGGAAAGACATCTAATTTCTCATATTTTTTAATTGACTGGAATATTGTTTGGTCTTAAAATTTAAAACTACTGTCAGTTTTGTTATATGAATTTCTTCACATTTTAAACATAAAATAACTGGAAAACTTGTATCAATATATATTTCAGTGCTAATGAATGTGGAAGTCTTTCACAGAATGTTGCTACACATTGTCTGGTTTTGATGGTTATTGGGGTGAATAGCAATTTAAAGTATAGTGTTGGATGGTTTCCTACAAAATCAACCACAGCGACTGATTTATATGCAATATTTTGGGAAGCTGTTGCCCATCTTGAGACTTACTGTAATCTGAAGGTTAGTACTATTATGGAAATTTATTGTTAAACTTATTATTAACACTCATACAAAGAATAAGCTTATTAGGTAGATGTATTCGATGGCACAGACTGAATATACTCCGATTGTAATTGAAAACCCAAATGAAAGGGCATGTACTATGTTGTGCACTACTCAATATCAATACCACCATTTTATTGACACTTATATTTGTCACAAAATAGCTGTATCCTTCTTAATTCAAATCTATGTTTATGATTTCTGTATTTGTAGGTTATAGCTAGTACATCTGATAAGGCTTCTTCTAATATGAAATTTATTGCTCTTCATGGAAAAGATGATATGGTATATAAAACAACTAATCTGTTTTCGCCAGATAGAGAGATATTTTTTCTCTCAGATGCTCCACATCTTTTGAAGACAATAAGGAATAATCTTTCAGCTTCAGGAAGTAAGGAAAACTCAAGATTGTTATGGGTGAGTTCATAGCTTATTAAAGTAAAAGAGCTAAATCAAGAGTATGAAAACAGATATGCTGAAAGTTTCAGTCAAATTGCCTTACTCGAAACCAAGATATTTTCCATTCAAATTGAGGCTAGCCTCGATCATCAGTACTAACATCGGTATTATAATAAAGAAAGTCATGATTATCCAATTTATCTTAAATTATCACAAAATGTATTCAAATCACCTAAATATCACAGGCTAATATAATGATGACATCGATAGTTGATTATGGTCTGGATGAGTTAATAAATGTCTAATTAATAATTTAGATAACATATCTGGCCTAAAGAAAGACCTGCTACATGTATGGGCAGACTTAGCTCTTTCATAATGTATGATTAAAAAAATTTAAATCTGTAGTAAAAGGAGACATTCAGTCAATGTATTTTTATTATGGATAGCTTTGTATCAAAATCTAATAGATCCATTGTTTTATTAGAAAAATGGTAAGAACCTTTTATGGAGGCATGTGGTTGAAGTTTATGAGAGAGACATGCAAAATGAATTGAGCAAAGCTACAAAACTGACTTACAACCACATTCATCTATCATCATTTTCCGTTATGAAGGTGAACCTTGCTGCTCAGGTAAGCTTGTTATGTAAATATTAAATACAATACTGAAAACTTAAATATTTTGCCAAAGTAATCACAAATGTGTCTGATTTATGATCATGATTTTATAATCTCATTATATATTTGGGTTTTCCAGGTTTTAAGTAGATCAGTTGGATTGATTATAGAGGAATATGGTGGCGAAGCAGCTACAGAAACAGCAAGATTCATCAAACTAGTTGACCGGTTTTTTGACTGCTTAAATGTTAGATCTTTGTATGAAGGTGAAAGAAAAAGGAAACCAGATTTAATGCCATACACAAGCGTGGATGACCCACGATTTCAAGTGAGAAAATTATTATTTTCATTTAATTTGTTTGCAGATATGATCTAGATATTTATATTTGTCAACTTTTAGTGTTTTTATAAAACAACCATTCCACTTCTCATTTGAGGAGCTCACAAAATTAGTTTATTTTTATCTTAAAGATGCATATTATAAGATTTAGATGAAAAGAGCTGACTGTTTTTGCTATAATAGCTCAAAAATAGATAATGAAAAATATATTACATGTATATTGAATATTTTATTAAATTACTTGTTTCTGGGCGAAGTTTAAATCTCTCTCCCTTTAACTCTTGTCCATCCGCTGGTCTAGAGAGTTGATTATTGGCTATGTATGTAAATAAATGTCTAAATAATTTTTATTTTATGATACCCGGTAAGTCAGGGGCGGGTCCAGGATTTTTATTTTATGATCAGCCAGGGGCGGATTCAGGATTTTCATAAAGGGGGGGCGTGCTGCACCCACTTGGGAGTGCGAAGCCCGGAACCGCAATTTTTTAGTGGAATAAATGCCCACAAGGAGTAATTTCATACTAGTACTGTAAATTACGATTTCCAACAAAAACTATCTTTGTTCTCCAATCGCGCGAGAACATATGGAGCTAAAATTGTTCGCCACCTCAAAAAATAGAGGGGGCGTGTGCCGAGTGCCGCCCCCTCTGGATCCACGCCTGTCAGTACTGGAATACCGCGTTTTATCAGTGAAATAAAAGTGTTATTCCACTGGCCACCATTTGTTTTACCTAACATGATTGTAAAATCATAAAATAAAGAGAACATTTGTCGTTTTGTCATGAATAACATATTTTATTTCATCTCTAAGCAAGAAAACGTTTATATTTTCACGCATGCTACGCATACATGAAAATATTAGTTTTCTTGCTTCTCGATGAAATAAAATATGTATTCACTCTAAAACGACAAATATCCTCTATATATATAACATTGGAAGCCAAAGGACTTGAGTAAAGTAATGCATCTTTAATTAATTCTGATTTTTTTTTATCTCTACAGTTTTTAACAGAAGACTTCTTGGGTTATATTAGAGACTGGAAAGATCAAGTTGACAACAGACAAGGCTTCAACAAAACAGAAACATCCAAGATGTTCTTATCATATCAAACATATAAGGGTTTGGTAATAACCAGTAAGTTTATGTAACATTTATATTATGGACACTGTGTCATTTATAAATATCTTATAATTTATGTTTTGTAACGGTGTGTACTACTTACCGAATTCATTTTGAAATTTACATATTTTTTAAAATTACTGATTATCCAATAAAGGTGTATTTCAAATAAAAATACCAATTTTTTTTTTTGCAGCCAAAGCTGTTGTTGAAGCCACAAAGTATCTTATTCAACATGGGGTCAATTTTGTGCTGACAAACAAATTCTGTCAGGATCCTGTTGAGGAACATTTTGGTCGACACAGGGCCTTGGGAAGACAGAGTGACAACCCAACGGTATATGAATTTGGGTAAGTCCTCCCCAACCCACAATATCTCTTTTATTAATGTTCATTTCAAGTGTATTGTATGTGTAGTTGAATGGTCAAGTGCGAGACATTAAGTAATATATTAGTATTGTATGAGTGTGATAGCACGAGGGCAATATCGATATATTGCGCAATGTCTTACACAAGACCATTAAACAACTTAAAATACAAACACTATTCAGAATGTGCATTTCAATGAAATACGTTACGCACGTCCAATATTGCAACTAGTGTAATAATGTACCATTGGCACATTGCTCATACCATTTTGCGAAATAATAGTATTCTAACATCAAAGAATGACGTCATATCTGTATTTTAAATATGACTAAAGTATAATATGTCAAGCAACTACAATAACAAGCTGGGTTTTTTTTACAAGAATATAATGATGTATTTTTAAATTACAGTTACCAAGAATATAAACTTCGTTTACAAAGAAGTCTTGCTCTTCAAATAAAACCAAATGGAAACGTCACAAGAAGCAGCAAACTGTGTGAAATAGAGATTGATGATACTCCTTTAAAGAAGAAGCGACGCAATACACTTGTAACATACAAGACATAGACAGAAGCTTGTTGAGTCCCACCATGTTTATGCAAACACCTCAGGCCGCGTTTTTATACACCAACATTTTCATGTTATGTATTTTGTTGTCACCCCTGTCCGTCCATTCACATTTTGCTTGTGGACACTATGTCACAATTTTTATTCGATTTTGATGAAACTTGAGTGTACAAAACATCCCATTTTTAGTTTTAAAACCAAATTATATGAAATAAAGATGCATAATGAAGTTTTGAGTTAACCACATATAGTGTAAATAATCTTAAGTATCACTGCCACTCCAATAATAAACAGTCTTGATTTTCAGTCCTTTGACGGACAGTGTTTAATCCGTTAACATTTTAGCCATAAGATCACAAAGAGTTAATTATGAGTGTCTTGTCAATAAATGTCTAAATATTATTTTTTATTTCACATGAAATAAATGGAGATGAATGTTCTCATGTTTTATTTCACATGAAATAAATGGAGATGAATGTTCTCATGTTTGCTGACTGGGCTAATGAAGACAGCATACACCACCAATAGGCAGTTTTGGCTCTTACATATTGCATTTTTAACTAATATTAAATAATAACGAAAGCTTGAGTAATTTTCACTTCTTTTTTTTCAACTCTGTTCTAAGACCCTTGGACATTTTTGATTTTTTCCCTTTAGGTTCCCTGACAAATTTTTGTAACATTCGTTTACATTTATGATGGGCTCGTATTATGAAATACATTTTGATACATAATGTCATATATTCTTTTAAATCATTTTCATCATAAGATTCTGTTTGAGTTGTACATGATGGTGCTTGCAAAAAGTCTCTCGTTATTAATTCATTAGATTTACAAGCATTGAGGAACTCAAGTTTTGACAATTCTAAATTAATTTGACTACCTCGATACAATCTACGGAAATAAATTTCTAAACCCCAAGAAGAAATCTGCTGATTTCTGAGTAATATATGTTAGCCCTCCCCTGTCAAATAACTTTACAAGTTTTGCATTTGGATCTGAGGAATTCTCTTTATCAGTTTTTAAAGCCTTAAGTATTTTGTAAATGTGTTGTTTGTCTTGCTTTTTATATAGTTTGTGAAGAAGTTTTCCAATAATACTTCCAGCAATATAAAAGATAATTTCTTTCTCCCCAGAACTAACAGACTTAACCTCAGTAATTTCTTTACAATCTTGATTAGATAATAGGTTGATTTTTATCAATAATTCGAAGTATTTAATTGATAAAAGTAAAATGAATTGCATGTTAAGTTTGACGTTTTCTGAAATTTCCATAGCAGCACAAGGTAGTGAGTGATTGGTGAAATTCACGCCAACTTTTTTCTGCTCCGCAGTCTCGATTCATGGAAGCAGAAATAAAATTACTAAACTTCGAATGTAGGGATGAATTCAGAGAAGACACTGAAAAGTAAATAGCAATAACAAAAGTTTATTTCACATGTGTGGATACATAGTACATTGCATATTTAGATTTTGATTGACAATATATAATTCAAAGAATCAATATTTACATATTTGTAAATGTATTTTACAATTCAAAAATAGCTTAGCAATAATATGGAGTTGCCATATAAACCAGCAAAGGTGATAAAATATAATCATGTGGTACGAATTTAATTAAAATTTAGATTTCAATCCATTTTGATTTATTTCTTCCAATTGACTCCACTGCACATAGATATGAGGTCAAATGAGAAATAATAGAGTTAAACTTTGATCAATGATGTCAGTTATTTTATTTACTGCACTTTGCTGCAAGTATTTCACACAATGAAGGAAACAAAAACAGATTATACAGATAATCTCATACAAGAAATAGAAAGTGTATAATTAACCTAAACTTTTCCTGGCTCTATTCAAAGTATAAAAAAATAAATGTGATTGAATCTAGAATTTAATCAGCGGTGTTCTACTGATTTTTTATTTCAAGTTACTAATGTAGTTAATAAGTAATGAAAAAAAAAATCAGGGCCTGAGTTCACAAAGCATTAAGTTAAGAAATTACTCAAAATTGTTTGTCTTATTTGGGCTAAATAAAGCCTTTTATGAAACTTTTGTTGTTTTAATGTATGAAATACATCAATAAGAAACTATCTGCAAATTTTTGTGTGTCTGGATCAAAGATATTTCTCTTAAACAGTGATTGAAAGTTGAGTAAATTCTTAGGTGAATACTTTGTCAACTTGGGGCCAGGTTGATAATTGTAAACAGAATATATCGAGTTGAAATGAAATAGCACCTCTGATATGACATCTCATAACTTTGCACTTTCCACAATTGCACAAAACCTTGTTTTTATACGCCCACATTTTCATGTGGACGCATTATGTCGTCGCCCCCGTCCGTCCGTCTGTCCACAATTTGTTTGTGGACTCTCTACAGATCGTACGAAATATCATGTTTTTAGCTTGTGGACCCTATAGAGGTCACAATTTTGAACCGATTTTGCACCCATCAGATCGTAACTTCCTGAATTATGGCCCCTGATTGTCCGAAAAATCACCCTTTTTAGCTTGTGGTCCCTCTCGAGGTCAAAATTATTATTAGATTTAAAAAAACTGTTTGATTATATCACCGTTACATGTAAATGATGGTTGAGTTCAAATTTCGTGAAAATCGAACCAAAATTGACAAACAAAATGGCCGCCGGCCGTTTGTACGCGAATAGTGTGAAAATATGTTATATCAAGGTTGTGGACACTATCAAGGTCACAATTTTGAACCGATTTTGATGAAACATGACATGTATGTTTATAACCCAAAGATCTTGGTTCCTTTCGATATTTGCACCAATCGAATCGTAACTTCCTGAATTATGGCCCCTGATTGTCCGAAAAATTGCCCTTTTTAGCTTGTGGTCCCTCTGGAGGTCAAAATTATTATCCGATTTAAAAAAACGTTTGATTATATCCCCGTTACATAGTAATGAAGGCTGAGTTCGAATCGAACCGAAATTGACGGACAAAATGGCCGCCATTTGTACGCGAATAGTGTGAAAATATGTTAAATCAAGGTTGTGAACCCTATCAAGGTCACAATTTTGAACCGATTTTGATGAAACTTGACACGTATGTTTATAACCCAAAGATCTTGGTTCCTTTCGATATTTGCACCAATCGGATCGTAACTTCCTGAATTATGGCCGCTGATTGTCCGAAAATTTGCCCTTTTTAGCTTGTGGTCCCTCTGGAGGTCAAAATTATTATCCGATTTAAAATAAACGTTTAATTATATCACCGTTACATGGTAATGAAGGCTGAGTTCGAATTTCGTGAATATCGAACCAAAATTGACGAACAAAATGGCCGCCGTTTGTACGCGAATAGTGTGAAAATATGTTATATCAAGGTTGTGGACCCTATAGAGGTCACAATTTTGAACCGAGTTTGATGAAACTTGACATGCATGTTTATAACCCGAAGATCTTGGTTCCTTTCGATATTTGCGCTCATGGATTCGTAACTTCCTGAATTATGGCCCCTGATTGTCCGAAGAATCACCCTTTTTAGCTTGTGGTCCCACTGGAGGTCAAAATTATTATCCGATTTAAAAAAACGTTTGATTATATCACCGTTATATGGTAATGAAGATTGAGGTAAAAATTTCGTGAAAATCGGACAAAAATTGACAGCTGTTCTTGACAGGCCATCCATCCTTCATCACGAACAAGGGGAAACCACGCTAGAAAATCTAGATGAACTTTGTCACCCAATGCAGGGATCAAACACCCAACCTCAAGGCTACCGAGCCAGCATCTTACCCACTTAGCAACATGATCCCCAGTCGAATTTGAAGCCTACTGAAATGAACCTTTATAACCCAAAGATCTTAAGTCATTGCAATATTTGCACATATCAAATTCTAACTTAATGATGTAGGAAAAATCACTTTCGGTATTGCTTGTTCTCTATCCATCTCTCGAAAATGTGGGCGTATCCTGCCTGGCAGTGCCAGCCTATCTTTTTAAACGCCGTGCATTATATTTAAGAAAACTCAACATTCTGATTTTCTCGAGTCTGATTTGTTTTTTGTTTGAGAATTGTTCAGGGGTGCATTTATGCAATCTTGAAAGCATTGTCACATGTTATCATCGTAAGCTGATGTTGTTGTACATTCAGAATAATAAGATTAAAGCAAATCTTGAAAAATACTAAGTAGGACGTTAAACCTGGATTCATTTCAAACAAGATTTACATTCATCCATTTTTAAAATTGGTGTATTTTTCATTGCATCTCAGTATAAAATAATAACAATGATAACAAAATTTATACATATTTTCTACAGGTGCACTTCTTGTAATGTGTAAGCTTTATAATTGTATCAAATTATTCTTAATTATTATTATCATAAGCTTTTGGATTTTTTGTGGTTTTCTATTTGCCTTTAATGTTTATTAATGGTCATTATCTGTTAAATTCACAAGTTTTCTTCATCATCATCACTGTCATTTGAATAAAATATCTTTGAAAGGGTCTTGGATCATTGCAACCACATATTGTTGTTTTTGTTTTTATACGCCCACATTGAAATGTGATCGTATATTGTCGTCGCCCCCATCCATCCGTCGGTCCGGTGTCCACAATTGCTTGTGGACGCTCTAGAGGCTAAAGTTAATATCTGATTGACTTTAAATTTATACACAGTGTTTACGGTCATGAGACGAAGAAGCCTTTTTTTTTTCCTCGATTACCGATAATAACTACCAGAGTTATGGCCCTCGATCACTTCAAAAAATCTTGTGGACGCTCTAGAGGCCAAAGTTAATATTCCATTGACTTTAATTTTATACACAGTGTTTAAGGTCATGAGACGAAGAAGCCTATTGATTTTCAGCAATTTCCGATAATTAGTGCCAAAGTTATGGCCCTTGATCACTTAACAAATCTTGTGGAAGCACTAGAGGCCAAAGTTAATATCCGATTGACTTTAAATTTATACACAGTGTTTAAGGTCATAAGACGAACAAGCCTATTGTTTTTCAGCGATTTCCAATAACTAGTGCCAGAGTTATGGCCCTTGATCACTTCAAAAAATCTTGTGGACGCTCTAGAGGCCGAAGTTAATATCCGATTTACTTCAAAATTTATACACAGTGTTTAAGGTCATGAGACGAAGAATCCTATAGATTTTCAGCGATTTCCGATAATTAGTGCCAGAGTTATGGCCCTTGATCATTTCAAAAAATCCTGTGGACGCTCTAGACTAGAGGCCAAAGTTAATATCCGATTGACTTTAAATTTATACACAGTGTCTAAGGTCATGAGACGAAGAAGCCTTTTGTTTTTCCGCGATTACTGATAATAACTACCAGAGTTATGGCCCTTGATCACTTCCAAAAAATATTGTGGATGCTCTAGAGGCCGAAGTTAATATCCGATTGACTTCAAATTTATACATAGTGTTTACAGTCATGAGACTAAGACGTCTATCGTTTTTCAGTGATTTTCAATAATTACTGCCAGAGTTATGGCCCTTGATCACTTCGAAAAAATCCTGTGGAAGCTCTAGAGGCCAAAGTTAATATCCGATCGACTTTAAATTTACACACAGTGTTTAAGGTCATGAGACGAAGAAGCCTATTGATTTTCAGAGATTTGAAATAATACTGCCAGAGTTATCTCCCTTGATAACTTCAAAAAATCTTGTGACGTTATAGAGGCCAAACCTCAGATTGATACACAGAGTTTAAGGTGTTGATACGAACAAGTATTTTGATTTTTCAATGAATTTTGATTACTGAACAGCTAAATCCATGATATCAAATGCTTCATGTATATACTAATTGCTAGCGTGGGGTAAAACTTTATTCTCATAATTACATGAGTTGTTACTCTAAATCAGATTTTAGTGTATTACAAATGTTTCATTACGAAAAAAAGTAAAAATATGCGACAACCCTTGTTGACTGCCCGGACGATTTAGCTGCCTGGCAACCTATCTTTGTTTTTTAAATCAGTTGTCTTGAATAGTAATTTAACTATTTGTTCAAAATGATGATAAACTTATACTAGAAAATGCACAGGCAGATGCATGTATTGATGAACAGTTTTGATGTATAATATTCCATGTTGGAGTTAAACTCGATTGAGATTTGGCAAACCCTTGAGATCATGTGAACATCAGATCATTTGTCATATAACAACTACTTGAACTTTCCCTTTAATATTAACTGGATTAGTTTGAACCTTAAAAAGAAAAAAAATAATGGATAAAACTTTTAAAAAAAACAAACAAAACCAACAGCTATGAATTAAAATTACCGTTGTAAATCTGTACACAACCAAAGAAAGGGTTGGAGGTTTTAATTTTCCTTACAATTTCATCTAATTGGGAGCTTGATACCAAATTAATACAGTTCTTTAAAGCAAATATTACATACAATATAAAAGAAATGTTTGGAAACCATTTGATCGTTTTAGAAGAAAAAAAGGTTGCCAGGCAACGAAACATACGCCCACACAGCAGCCAAATCGTCCGGGCAGTCAACAAGAGTTGTTGCATTTTAAGTAATCATCAGAAAATCATAATTCAAACTCAGCCATAACTACGGTGTAACTGTGATATAATCAAACGTTTTTTTTAAATCAGATATTAATTGTGACCACCAGAGGGACCACAAGCTAAAAAGGGTGATTTTTCGTACAATCAGGGGCCATAATTCAGAAAGTTAGGTTATAAACATGTATTTCAAGTTTCATCAAAATCAGTTCAAAATTGTAACCTCTATAGGATCCACAACCTTGATATAACATATTTTCACACAATTCGCGTACAGACGGCGGCCATTTCGGTTTAGAGCCCTGGCATGGAGATAGGGGCGCCTTCTCAACTTCGTGTGTTTCCTACGGGCACTCCGGTTTCCTCCCACTGCTAAACACCCCTACGCGCAAGCGAATTATTGAAATAAAATTAAACCATATGTTAGTCTCGAAATGACCTAGTTTGTGTTGAGTGGAGTTAAACCCCATTTCTCTCTCTCTCGCTCTGAACGGAGATAACAGCGACTCAATTTTTGGCATTACTAACTTTGGTACGATAATAAACCAAGTCTCGATGATCCATTTTAACGTTAAAAATTATCCATCAAAAATGTATTGAAATCCACGAAATATCACCGACTAACGATGACATCGAGAGTTGATTATGGTCTGAATAAGTTAATTAATGTCTAATTAATAATTTAGATAATGCATGTAATAGTCAGATTTAGCTCTAGCATAATATATGTTTAACATTTAGCCAAGGGGGGTGTTGGATGGCCGAATGGTTAGCTTGTGCGCGTTCTATCATAAGATCTAACATTGAGTCAATTGGGGTGGTTTCGATTCGTAGCAAAGGTCGCCTGTCCAACTTTTTGGGTTTTCTCCTGGTCCTCCGGTTTCCTCCCACTGCTAAAATCCCCTACACGCAAGCGAATTATTGAAATGAAATTGAACTATGTCTTGTCCCGAAATGACCTAGTTTGTGTCGACTGGACGTTAAACACCAATTTCTCTCATTTAGCTAGATAGACTCATAGAAAGTCTTATTAGCTAGATAAAAACGAGAAACAATATTTGACAATGAACGTGATAAATGGAGAAACAAAGATAACATTAGCAATGTTATTAATTTCCATTTATTATTCTCTCCCTTTTATTTCCATTTCATGGACTTTTATCTCTCATTAACCCCCCCGAGGTGAATATCCTGTAATTCGTATTAGCTAGATAAAGTAAGCAATACTGTCACAATAAAAATACAGAATTGGACTAATAAAACGTACTTTGTCTGTTTATAATTAACTTCGCTTGACAACTGACACGACATATTAATTCTTACATTGACGATTTCAGTAGAGCACATTAAGATTACTTTGGGAATTTTGAGAAATACTTATTCGGAATCTGTTTTCATATTTTAATGAAATTGAAAATGTTTCAGCAGCAAGCAAATAAATAATAATGGATTAGACTCGCATAACAAATATAGCACACTAATTTTCAATATGGCGGCTATTTAGAGCATAGATCTATTCTTGGTCTTGGAGTAGATACTCTTTTAAAAATTATTGTGCTGAAATAAAACTAATATTAGTTAGTAAAGCATTACAGTTTAAAGCTGGTTGTTTAACGAACTATTTAGACAACTGGAAATCGTTGACGTCTGATTATGAAATTCTAGAATTAGTTAAGGGTGCAAAAATAACTTTCACAGAAAAACCAGTGAAAAATCAGCATTACTTAAATCACTTTAATGAAACAGAAACTAAAGCAATTCATCATGAAATTGAAAAGCTTCTATCTAAAGAAGTGCTAATACTAGGGTTGGGCAATCTGGTATCGACTATGAAAAGCTTCTATCTAAAGAAGTGCTAATAAAAACTAGTAAACACAAGAATGATATACTATCTCCTATTTTTGTCAGAGAAAAGAAAGATTTATCTTTTCGCATGATATTAAATTTAAAGAAACTTAATTCTATTATTGAATACAACCATTTTAAAATGGATACTCTTGCTTCAGTTTTAAGTCTTGTTTTATGGCATCAATTGATCTTAAAGATGCTTACTATACTGTTAATGTTGATCAAAATTACAGGAAATATTTAAAATTTTGCTGGAAGGGTCAATGTTATTGTTACACATGCTTTCCTAATGGTCTTTGTATTTGCCCAAGAAAGTTCACAAAGTTATTAAAGCCTCCTTTAGCTAGTTTGAGAAAAAGGGGACATATTTCATCTGCATATATAGATGATATATTTTTAATGGGGTCAGATTTTTCCGATTGTGCTCAAAATGTTAAAGATACCACTGAATTATTTGATAGTTTGGGATTTACTGTACATCCAGATAAATCTGTATTTTTTCCCTCAAATTCTATTACTTTTTTTGTGTTTATAATTAACTCTGTTAATATGACTGTACGATTGACACCTGCAAAGAAACTTAAATTGAAACAGGCTTGTGAACAGTTGCTTGATCAAACATTTATGACTATAAGATCTGTTGCTAGGGTTTTAGGTTTAATGACATCTAGGCCAGGTGTCATGTATGGTCAATTATATTATAGACAATTAGAAACTGAAAAAACTTGTCGCTTAAAGATTAAATATGGGAATTTTGATGAACATATGTCAATTTCCCAAAAGAGTGTTTCTGATATTCTATGGGGGATTCATAATATTGATGAATCTTATAATTTTATACAACTATCTAACCCCTCACACATTATTTCAACTGATGCCTCCTCTACTATTGGATGGGGAGCTGTTATGAATGATCATTGTATTGGGTGGGGGGGGATGGTCTTTAGAAGAAAAACTTGAGCACATTAATTACTTAGAAATATATGCTGTTTTTCTGGCGTTGAAAAGCTTTAAATCTATGATTGTAAATAGTCATGTTAAATTATTGATAGACAGTACTACTGCAGTTTTCTGCATTAACCATAATATGGGTACTAGTCATTCTGAGGAATGTAATCAGATTACCCGTGAAATTTGGTTATGGGCTAAACAGCATAATATTTGGTTGTCTGCCTCTTACATACCAGGCGTCACTAATGTTCAGGCTGACTTTGAGTCAAGAAAATCTAGAACAGATCTAAAATGGATGTTAAATGTTAATATTTTTCTTGAATCTATGAATATTTTGAACTTTAAGCCAAATATAGATTTATTTGCCAGTAGGCTAAATTATCAGTTGAAACCTTATGTTTCTTATATGTGTGACACATACTGTTTTGCTGTGAATTCTTTAACAATATCATGGACACGTTATGATTTTTCTGCTTTTCCACCTTTTAGTGTCATTCCAAGATGTCTCCAAAAGGTATTGAAAGACAGGGCAACTGGTGTATTAGTGGCTCCATATTGGACAACTCAGATTGAGGATGTTAATCTCAGATCCAATACTAATTTCTCGAAGACAGAATCTACTGTTATCAAAGACTTCTCCAAACCTTCATCATCCAATGCAAAAAGTTTTGAAACTAATGATATGCCATATATCAGGAATGAATGCCAAAATAAAGGATTATCAGTCTCAGCTTCAGATACCATCATGCAGTCGTGGAGAGGTGGAACTAAAAAACAATACAGGTGTTATTTATCAAAGTGGTAACAGTATTGCCATTCCACAGTGTCTAATCCGGTTCATTGTACTGTAGAACAGGGAATTAATTTTCTGGCAGAACTACATTGACTCTAGATTAGGTTATAGCGCTTTTAACACTGCACGTAGTGCTTTGTCTTCTGTGATTCAGTTAACTTGCAAGGGGAAAAGATTTGGTAGCCATCCATTGGTTGTTAGATTTATTAAAGTTCCAATAGCATTTTTTTAAGTTATATTTTTAAAATTTATTAAAAAAAGCCCCAAAATAGATTGAACCTATAAACAGTCCTACCATGTTAAAGAATAATCCTATTAATCCTAAAATTCACTATTGCCAGTTGAGAAATTGGCAAAAATATCATTTTCAACTTCAAATTCAAACGTTTGAAGTGACCGTCCATGGAGAAGAATGGGAAAACAAGGGAGGTAATTGAGTAACTATTTCCTCAATTAACCAGTGTCACCCTTTCTAACCCCCCCAAAATTTTGTCCATGATCGTATAATAGTGAGTTGACAACCTTTTGAGCAAAAAACATAGAAATAATTATATTTTGACTTTCTTAGAAAAAGTGAAATTGGAACTTTAAAGGAGTCTTTAATTTAAACCCTTCTTTACCTCGATATAATAAAATATGGGATGTAAATCTCGTATTATCACATTTTAGGAATCAACCATCAGCATCAGAACTTTCACTGAAAGATTTAACTCATAAATTGTCTTGTTTGCTTGCAATGCTTAGTGCACAAAGATGTCAAACATTAAAATATCTCGATCTTGATCATATTGATATTAGTGAAAACAAAATTATTTTTCATATAATGATGCCATTGAAACAAACTCGACCCGGGCATCATATACAACCCTTAGAATTTGAGACATAAAGAAAATCAAAATGTTTGTGTTGTAACGATTTTAAATGAATATATAGCAAGGACTAAAACACTAAAAGTAGCAACGTCTCAATTATTAATTAGTTATTTAAAGCCACATACGGCTGTGTCTGTAAATACTATATCTAGATGGATAAAATTAGCATTGAAAGAGTCTGGTATTGATACCACCTTGTTTTCATCACATAGTGTTCGGTCAGCTGCAACTTCGAAAGCTAAATTTTCTAATTTGCCTATTTCATTAATAATGAAAGCAGCTGGCTGGAGCAGAGATTCTACTTTTTATAAGTTTTATTTTAAAGGGAAAGATACCCATAACAATGATAATAGTTTAAATTTTGGGAGTGAACTCATTAAGAACTTAAAGCCCCAATAACACTCTTGTTGTAACTGAATAATATGTCCAAATCTTCATTCTGGTCAACAAATCGTATTATTTTAGAATATTCCAATTAAATGATGATATAAATTTCATCTTAACTCACCTATTTTAAAAAATTTGAAAAATTCAGCCAATTGATTTGAAAAGTCTAACGTAAACCTTTTCAAATGTGACTTGGATTTTAAAATATTTTCGAACCCTCTGGACAAATAAAATAGGTTGTAATGGATAATTTACACAACAGGTAGGACATTTAAACATCTAGTACTTAGAATAAGGGTATTATTTATTTTCTGGAGCTACCAAGCCAGCCAGAATGTAATTGTCCCTTTAAATTAACATGAAAATGTGTTTTGTTTAGTTTATTTTAAGTTTATCTCAGGTTTATAAGTTTATCAAAAGTGTTGATAAACAGTGTTGTTAAAGTGCCAATCCCGAATTTCATAGGATCAGAAAATTACAAGTTCGTGTACGTGTGAAATTTAAACGCCAAAATACAGAGGAATTGTGTATTTACCTTGTCTGAAAAGTTCAGTTCAAAATATTGAGTCGTTTGGACGTGAACGTCAAAAATCGCACCAAAATCGCTATCCGGATATTAGCATTTTTAAATAGTTCGGGTCGTTCCACTTGATAAACGCGACCAGGGCTCTATAAAAGTTGAGTGTGCCTGCGCACACACTTGAAAATGTGCCTGCAGGTTTATACTCAAAAAGAGAGTATTCAATTGCCAGGTATATAGTATGATTGGGGGGGGGGGCTTACGAAAGCTTCTTGGGTTGGACTCAGCAGAAGAAATTATAAATAATTTTTAGTACCTTTTTTATTATGGTTTCTAAATTGTATTAATGTATTATAGATTACTTTAAAAACAAAGAGTATGTTTGATGTGCATATTATTGTTGTTTGGGGATTATATAAACACAGAAGAGATGCCTACCGGCTTCAAACAAGTTCATAATGATCATATCGCATAATACTAGATCTTTCCGATCTGTGAAATATTTTCCCTTGGGTTAGGGTTAGGGTTCGGGTTAGGTTTATCTTAAACTATTTTGAAGGGTTTGGGTTAGAATTGTGGCTATAACACGGAAAAATATTTCACAGATCGGTTCACAAAGCATTCTCAGTCTTAAGTTGAGAATTTGCTTAACTTTCAATCACTGATTATTAGAAATATATTTTATTTTTATGCAGAAACGCAAAACTTTACACATGGTTTCTTATTGATGTATTTGATACATTAAGACAATAAAAGTTTTATAAAGAGCTATATTTTTGTTAATATATGACAAACAATTTTGAGTAAATTCTCAACTTAAGTCTGAGAATGCACGAAAAACGTTGTCGGCTACTAGGGGTAATCTAAGACCCCCAGACATAAATAGGTTTTTGGGTGAATAATTTTATTCAAATACGATCAAACTACACCTTCATATCAAGACTGAACAATAATCAATAAGGCTAAAACAAAATATTTCATGTATTATCAGTGATGATAAGAATTTTAAGATTTTTCTGAATCCATACAAATCTAAAAATATCGTAATTGTCATGTTCCATGTAGAATCGTCTTTTGATGGGGTGAGTAGAGTACCTTGATTTGTTTTCAGATCTAGATTACTAGAATAACCAAAACAATATCATCAGTAAGAAAGATTCCTAATACAAAGCTAGCACCGATTGCAGGGCAAATTAGACACCTGTAACCACCAAAATGTTGAAATAAAAGGGAAGGGGGGTCAACAAGACCCCTGGTATCCGTTAATGTAATATTCGTAGTTTCTTATCAAATGATGAATGTTGCCACTACCTCACGTCCATTCTATTTGCAGCATTATACTCGACATCAAGTAGCTGACAATGTATAAAATTCTCGCTAGACAATTATGAACCAGTTTCTCACAAACGTTAAGGATATGGTCGTTGGGGTCCAAAAGACCCCTTGTATACGCACAAGGGTTAAAGCAAATGTGCCTGCGCACGCCGTGCGTATGTGCGCGGAAATATCGATGCCTGAACGCGACTACATTCGATACCTATTGTACACTTCATAAATAGAGAGCTTGGATTTAGTCTGATTGTTAGCGGTAAGCGATAATACGAGGGAAGACATCTGATTGGCTGTTTATTTTTACACATCCAATCGTTATAGTTTACTGGTACATCCGGCAAAAATGTGAATCAATCGGGTAGAAATGAAAGTTGCGAGTTTCATTTTGTTCAATCCATCATGGATAACCATCCAAAGCGTAAAAGAGAGCGAACGGTGACAGATTCTCCACAGAAAAGAAGAAAGAGAGAGTATATGCAACGTTAAAGAGAACAGAAAAAAGACGAATGTGTGTAAATATGCGGCGAGATAACAAGATTGACTGCAATGAATGAATGATCAATGATGACGAAGAAGTTGCCAAAATGTTACTTCATTTTTTGACCGGTAAGCAAACTTTTTTTATTTATCTGGATCAATTTATTTTCAAGAGTAGGCCTATTAACAAAAAATCCAATCAGAGAGGAACAGGCCTGCTGACAGTCAAGATCGCCTATATAATATATCTGAAGTGTATGCAATGTTAATTGGAGGAATTATTAGTAAATTATAGTAGGCCTACTGATCATAAATAACAAAAACAAAAATTCTCTATCTTCGGATCTTCTATTTTTGTCTAAGACGTATGTAATACCTCACAGCTTTTGTTTTGAAGGATTTATTTATTTTATTTTATTAGTAATATTACGTGTGGGCTAGTAATCGTCAATTAGTTTTATCTTTGTTGGGACTAAAAAGGGCCAAGATTATTTTCGATTTATTATTCTGATGTGTGGTTGTTTCAATGATTCCATTTTTAATTATTCTAGATGCTTTCACAGACCTGGTGAGTTTGGTGTCAGTCCCAATGCAGCCCAAAGCTAGCACCAGCACCTCTTCCACACGATTGATCGGTAAAAGTTACAGGTAATTACAACCAGTACAGACCCGCATAACTCCTTTGTATTTCAAACCAGTAGTTATTTATGATTTTCACTCTCTTGTTTGTAATGCGATCTGCAGTACTCCCTCGTCTAAACAATACTGATCAATTTCCTGAAAGTACATGTAAAATGTAAAAATATATTATAGTGTTATTAGAACTATTAGTTGTTTATTGTCAAATGTTATTTTTTGTATTTTGTAAACAGTTTGTCCTGAATGTAAATATTTAAGAGTACCTCATTAACTAACCAGTTGTTGATGTCATAATTATTTGGTTGTCATAAACTCACAACATAAGGAAATACTTCATTCACTGATATTTCAACTTTACATGCATGCAATGTAAGATTTTATAAATCACTTACAGGTCTTAGAGATAGGCAATTTTGAGCCAAAGGTGTACAACATAGTTTCTCCCTGCCTGTTGGCATTTCCTGGTAATTATTACAGGTACACCAGTCAGGATTTGTTGTCAGTGGTGTTGTGAATGGTGTGTCTAGCTGGAATAGCCAATCTGTCGCAAACATCAAGCCAACCAGCAATTACATTCTCCTTTTATCATCCAATTGTGATATTAACATCTGTAAATATTAAAAATAATCATGATGTAATGTCATAATTTTTTGTAGTTTTGCAATAAATAAGCTCACATGACAGTCAAAAAATTGCTTGATTTTGTTTTTATACGATATTTGCCTGCCATGTAAATTATATGACTTGTCATCATGATCATTTGACACTCGAAAGAAATCATTCCTGGTTTGTAACCCGAGCTACACAACCCTGTCATACAGTAAGCATAATACAGCATAAGGGTAGTAAATAAACAACGGTTATCTACAGTAAGCATAATACAGCATAGGGGTAGTAAATAACAGTTATTCATACCTCCAGTCCATCAATTCTCTCAGATCTCAACCTTGTCACCCTTTCTTCTGTGGTCTCTGTAACCCCTGTAGCATCTCTTGGACGCCTCACAGCACGTTTGTGCCCAGTTTTCCTACGCATTGGTGGGGGAGAAGGGTCTGCGTTGATGGATCAGTTGTAGCTTGTTCTGGTGTTGGCAAATCCGGCAAGCTTTCAATATCATCAGAACTTGATAGTGGTGTGGGTTAATTTCTTGATGTCTCGCTTACTCGACATATGATGCAGAAAAAATCAATAGCTTTTCCTCCTTTAGCTGCCTCTGCATAGCTTTTTCTAGACAATTCTGAAGAAAACGAAGATTCAAAACTCATGAAAACATCAATAAAAATAACTGAAGGATATTGTCATTTGGTTTATAAATTAGTCATTTTTTTCTTTGAATTTAAATCTAATAGACAGCTCCTTTAGATCTTTATTCATTGATAGTTTTTGGATTGTTCTAAAAATTACACATAGAAAGATACCTACTTGTACTAGAAGTCCTGTGTGTCCACTGATCACACTTGTTGAATGAAATTGCCTGTTGGTTCTTCTTCCCTGCCTTACTACACTTTACACACTTCTCAACCATTTTAAATGACAATTCTTCACTGCCTTACTACACTTTACACACTTCTCAACCATTTTAAATGACAATTTTTCAACTGACAAAAATTATCAGCCATTCCTTTTATTGGGGCTACCAGCTAATCACTAGAAGCCATCCCCTCCAATTATTTCTTCCAAATTACAAAGAAGCCATTTAGCATCTATTTGATTAAACGAAAATATAAAAACAGCAGCCCATCGTTAAGCTTGATCAAAGAATCACCCACAAGGAATCCATCATCATGGTTGTTGTAGCAAATTGATTGACGTTTGTCATAACGTGACGCCGAAACTTAGAAAATAAAAGTGAAATATTTCAGGAGACATGAAACATGATCTCTTATAATTCCACGCCATATTCATATGATGTTTAGTTGTGGTTATGTCTATTATATCCATATTTAACACAGAAATGGCGAATACAGTAACAAAAATCTATGAAACGTAATCAAATCAGCCATGAACGGCTAAAACTCATTCGACACCTGATTAGAAAAAAACAAATTGAAAGTAACGCGGAAATGCCACTGCGCATACTCAGCATATAGTCGCGTATTATCCAGTCACTTATTTACGATGCAACCAAGACGCCGGTGTTCAAACACAGAGAAATACCTACGATTGGAAATTTTTTGAAAACGTATCACAACGCTTGCGGAAGTTGCTAGGGGCTAAGTTAGAACTTAGTAAGGGCCTTTTATACAAAATTAAGCAGTTTTAACCCCTAAAATGTAACTGGGATTATTCCTTTAAAGTTTATCTAAAGTGCTGATAAACAGTGATTTTTAAGTTTATCTAAAGTATTTATAAACAGTGTTTTTAAGTTTAAAAAAAAAAGAAAAAAAAAGGTATTTGACTTGTTACAATTTATCATAGGTATTGATAAAAAGTGACCCAACAGTTCATATTGTTCATTATTTGCTCTTTCTTATTTAATAATAATAGGCCAGCAGCCAAAATTTCTAGCGTGCAACTCCGCTACACAGTCCACCATAAAATAATCTGCGACTATCATAAAGTAGTTGATCAAGTTTTAAAGAAAATTTACTGGTGTTCCAAGCTTCGGCAGCGCAATTTAAGGGTGATATAAATTTATTCGTACGGGATTTATTTGACTCGCGCTGTTATAAAGCGTAGGGAAATAACTGGTGATTGGTCACCATGGGCCAATCAGGAGCTCGTATTGTGAACTGCTGACCCGACCTTGAAAGTTGTAAACAACAACACACATGTAATGGCTGCGCCCATGAAAGAACGTGAATCGACTGATATTTCATCAAATTTACGCTGTATTGTTCATTACGAAGGATTAAGAAAAGAACGAGAACAATTATTTACAAAATCTCGCTGGGATAAATCCCGTGAATGTGCCCATGAATGGCTAAAACTTGATGGGCGAGGGAAATGGATAGCTTCGAGTGATATGATATACTATCTATATCATTTTAGTAATCATATAGCCTAATCAATCAAGGCAACAAGGAATTTATCGACGCGACAAAAGATACTGGATTTCACCCAATATGCTACAGGCGTTTTACAGACAAATTCCGAATTGTGCCTGCCCGTAATCGTATAGAGAAAGAAAAATTAAAATCCCTGGCTACAAACCAACCAGGGAGTAGCGAGAGTGTAGACGATCTGTGACCTAGCTCTCCAAAGAAATTACGATCGTACCGTTACTTCAGCCGCTCCAGAAGCAAACACAAATAGTAAATCGGTGCTGCCTGTATGTTGTGTGTATTATATGACAGATTTGTCACTGTTGGAGAAAATAGGAAGAGGGATGTATTAACCCAGACTCAAACCCAAACAGCAGGTAGTGTTATATCTCCCCGGTCATATATCTCAAGGATTGCATCGGATTTAACTCAGATTAAAATACACACATACGAATCTAATCAAACACGTTTTATTCCTGTTATAGTCTTATACACGCAACTCTAATTTTACTAACAATAGAGGGGTACAACAATTGAAATAGTGATCACGTGTAATGACGCGTATATAAGTAACCTTATATGGAAGGTATCACGCCATTTGGGACTCACGTCATTTGGGACTCAACACAAACGACATTTGGGACCCAACACAAACGACATTTGGGACCCAGTTGACGACGTTTGGGACTTCATTGGCGTCATTTGGGACTCAACACAAACGACATTTGGGACTCAATATAAACGACATTTGGGACTCAATATAAACGACATTTGGGACCCGATATAAACGATATTTTGGACCAGAGTTCGACACAAACGTCGACTGATTTATCGGATGATCCCTAGCTGCGTGCATATTTTGTGCATTTCGCTCGGGAATCGCGCTTCTTTGACGCTCCGTATGAATTCCAAGTACCGGTAGATATTAAAATAATAATTAGATCATGCATTTAATGGTTTCGCTAACCAGTTGTTAGTGAAATTTAAATCTAAGTTGAATATAACCCTCTGACAGAACACCAAATACACTGAGAAACAGTCATTAATAATATATTTTTTCCGCCATTGCCAAATCCGCCGATGACACGTGACATTGATTGGAATTTCTAGGTCAAAAAGCCGGCGATGCTACGTTTAATTTTACGTAGCATGTGCCGTTATAATTTTTTTTATAGGCCTACACATGCTGACAGAGGCTTAGTTTTAAACATACATGTATTGTCGTTGTTATTATTGAAAGGTATCTGGCATAGTCGTACGGAATTTCATTTTGAAGCAATTCAATTATGGTTGTCACATGATCACTGTGCCGTACGTGTGTCTATCATGGACGAACTAATAAAAACATTTGAAAGTTATGTGACAGACAAAAACTACAAATTGAGCTATGAAAAAATTATTGAAAGGTATCTGGCATAGCCGTACGGAATTTTATTTTGAAGCAATTTCAATTATGGTTTTCACATGACCACTGTGTTGCACGTGTGTCTATCATGGACGAATGAATAAAAACATTTGAAAGTTATGAGACAGACAAAAACTACAAATTGTGCTATGAAAATGTTAAAATAAATAAATGTATTGTTAAAATAAATAAATGTATTTATAAGACTCGTACACATTTTAATCATACGGAAGAAATAGCTAGTACTCGACTATTTTGTTATTTGATTTCAGATCGAATCATCGATGTTTTTATAATAAAGTTAATGTTAATCGTATTGTTTGTATGATCGTATGATCATTGTTTTGTTGTTTGTTAATTGGTGTTATGATTTTAGCAGTTTTGATTGTTTGATTAGTGTTTATTTTCACTAACATCACTATGGTCTATTAAAGTATTACTGCTATAATATCATTTTGACCAGTTGGCTTTTCAACAATAATATCATCAAAATCAAACATTGTATTATTTTTAGACTTAGAGTTTGTAGTACTTTCACCATTATTGAAATCATTAGTACTTTGATTCAACTTATCAATAAACTTTTTAACATGCGTAGAATTTCTTTTATACCTCACACCTTGTTCATTTTCTACAGTTACACTATTACCATGTTTAGATATGACATGATATGGATTAGCTTCAAAATGTGACATTAACTTATTCTCAGGCTTTTGTTTCAATAAAACTAAATCACCCTCTTTAAGATTACTTTCACAAGCTTTTCTCTTAAAGTCAGTATATATCTTCCCTTTCCCTTTTCGCTCGGCATCATAATCCCTAACAGCTAAATCATCTGGGGAATAATCAGAATCATCCAATGCTGGCAATTTTGTTCTAAGTTTACGTTTAAACATCAATTCTGCAGGGCTAACACCAGTAGTACTATGAGGTGTGGTTCTATACATCATAAGATATTTATTCAATTCCTCATGCCACTCTTGTTGTTCAATTTGTGCAATTTTTCAATCGCTTAAGCAATGAACGGTTCTGTCGTTCAACCTCGACATTTGCTTGAGGCCATATTGGTGTTGTGCGCCTATGCTTAATATCATTACATTCTAAATAATCCTTAAATTGGTCACTAATAAATTGAGGACCGTTATCAGTGGTAATAGATAATAAGAAACATTCTCTTAAGACTAGCAATAATTTTATCAGATGTTGTGGATTTCATCCATTCCACCTCAACGACTATAATAATCTACGACAACAAATAAATGATCACCTGATGGTAATGATGGAGTCATCAAATCTGCTGCTATATGTTGCCAAGAACCATTAGGTAAGTCAGTAGTTTTCAATGGTTCAGGTGATTGTGTTGTGCTAACAATTTGACATGACTTACATGATTTACAAAAATTATCTACATCTTTATCTATACCTGGCCACCAAACCTTAGATCTCAAATGTCTCTTCATGACAACAATACCAGGATGTCCTTCATGTGATAATGCTTATACAGTATCTCTTAATTTGTAAGGAACAAGAATTCTAGTACCTCTTAATATTAAATATCCTATTACACAAAGTTCATTTCTAATTGCTAAATAAAATTTATTCTTAAGCTTATGCCATTCACCAGTTTTAATACAATCTCTTAAATTTAACAATTCTTCGTCCTTAGAAGCAATACGTTCAATTTCACGAGTAGATAGAGCTTTTGGTGTAGACATTTCTGCAACAAATTTAACATAATTATGATCTTCCGTTGAACTATTCTTAGTATTATGGTTTTGAGTTATTAAACGATTCTTCCTGTTCATATTCCCAAACAAAAGGTTCATTTTCTTAGTTAATTTTCTCAAAGGTTCTGCAATAGTTGACAAGTTCTTAATGTAACGGGCACTATAATTAACAAGTCCTAAGAATGAACGCACATCTGAAGCACTCTGAGGTCGTCTCGCTTCAGTCACAGCTCTAATTTTAGATTTTGTAGGACCAATACCTCGTGCTGATAATAAATGTCCCATAAATTCTAATTGTGGCATATTAAATTTACATTTATCTTTATTCAAGGTAAGTCCCAGTTAATCTCTTAAGAAGTTTTTCAAGTCTCTCGTTGTGTTCCTTTTCTGTTTTACCATGCACAATAATATCGTCAAAAATGTTTCTAACTCCTTCCAAGCCTTGGAGAGCTTGTTGAATAACCCGTTGATACATTTCTGGGGCACACGATATCCCAAACATTAATCTTTTGTATCTATATAGTCTCATATGGGTTACAAACGTTGTTATGGGTCTTGAATCTTCGTGTAGTTCTATCTGGTGAAACGCAGATAAAATATCAAGTTTACTAAAAATGGTACTTTCATTCAAATCATGCAAAATTTCGTCCACAGTAGGTATCGGGTATCTCTCTCTAATAATCGCAGTATTTGCCTGTCTCATGTCAATACACAGTCTTATTTCTCCATTTGATTTAGGTACAACCACACATGGAGAAATCCAAGGTGTTGGACCTTGAACTTTTTCAATAACATCTAAACCTTCAAGTTCTTTTATTTTAGCTTCCACTTTAGGTCTCAGGTTAAATCCCCCTCTTCGCAACTGTTGCGCCACAGGTTTTACTGTGTTATCAATTGGTAACATTAACTGAAAGTTTTTAAGTTTCCCCAAAGTCCCAAAACATGGACTATATTTATCAAAAATGTCAACCTTTCCTGAACATAATTTAGTTGTAACACATTTAGTTCTATGGCTGTGTGTCTTCCCAATAAAGTTTGGCCCTTCTCTTTTATGACATAAATTGTGGCTTCCGTTGATTTATTTCCAACTCTCAACAAAGTTGTAAAGCATCCAATTACTGTCAACGGCTTATCACTTCCAAAAGGATAAAGTTTCTTATTTGACAATGATGATTGACACTTAATCTTCTTATCTTTTAATTCCTCCCAATGTTCTTGATCCATAACATTACAACTAGCACCCGAATCCGGAATCATTTCAACACTTGGAACGTTGCCAATATCAACTAAAACTTTCGGCTGTTTTATTATCTTCAAAACTAAATATATAATCATCTTTTTCTTCGCGTACTCCTAAATATCTAAATTCATCTGTCATCCTATCTTCACTGTATCTGTCTTTTTCCGACTGAAGGAATTTTAATCGGTTTCCCGTGTCCTCGGAATGGTTCCTGTATCTATAATCACGACGACCTTGACCTGAAAAACTGGGTCGTGAACTAGATTGCTGGTAGCGTGGTCGTCCACGTGTCGGCGGTGGGGTAGATTTTGACCTAGTTTTACAGCAACTAGCATAATGACCATAGTCGTGGCACTTATCACATTTACGGTGTATCGCTGGACAAGTTCCATCGCTCCGTCTGTGTCCCATATTACCGCATCTATAACATCTCATTTCAAAATTACTCGGTCTATAGTTCGATCTAGGCGGAGGTTGACGTCTTCTAAAATCTCCCCTGCCTCTGTACAAAATTTTATTTATTTCGGTCTTTCCGCCATTTGCAGGTTTATCAAAATTTTCCACTTGTCTCTGGGTTGCTTCCATGGTTCTGGCAAGTGTTTGTAAGTCAGTCAAACTTAATCCTTGCCCTCGTTCCAAACATTTTCTCCGTAAATCGTGCTACGTGCACATTTGGATAACTTGATCCCGAATTTCTTCTTCAACGTGATCAAAACCACAGGCGTCGCTTCGCAAACGTAATCGAGTTACAAATTGGTCCACGGTTTCGTTAGGAAATTGATAAAGTTTCCTAAACAAGTGTCTTTCATACGGGGCGTTTATTTGTGGAGTAAAATAGCCATCCAATAACCTCAAAGCCACGGCGTATACGTTGTCGTCGTCTGCTGGCGCGGGAACGTCAAAGGTGAAAAAAATATCTTGCATCTGTATTCCGCCACAGTGCAATAATAATGATTTCTTTTGTGCATTGCTACGAATTCCTTTCCCATCAATAAAAAGTTCAAAGGCACGCTTCCATTTGCGCCATCTTGTTCCCACGGACGTTGGATCCCCCGAACAATCAAAATTTTGAATTCCACCAATTTCTGTAGGAATATAGCCCGCCATACGTCTTCTTTTCCGTGAAAATTATTCTCGTCGCCAATTGTTATATCTCCCCGGTCATATATCTCAAGGATTGCATCGGATTTAACTCAGATTAAAATACACACATACGAATCTAATCAAACACGTTTTATTCCTGTTATAGTCTTATACACGCAACTCTAATTTTACTAACAATAGAGGGGTACAACAATTGAAATAGTGATCACGTGTAATGACGCGTATATAAGTAACCTTATATGGAATACATACATATTCATCAGGCACTACAGGTAGGTCTAATCCTAATGTTACTTACTAAATGTTGTATAATTATTACTAACAAGCCAACAGTGAGGCTGATGTCCCCCGCCGAAATCCCAAAATAAATAGATGACACATATTAATTAATCGCACATTTATTTTTTTCAAACGCATCAAGCAATCAAACTGTACACGAAAATGCTCATTATCGAACTTAGTCAAGGTATTACTGTAATGAAACTATACACCAAGTTTCATCTCTCTCACTTAATTAGAACTAAAGTTATCGTGTCCCAAAGCATCAACCAATCAAATTGCTTATCTCTGCTTACCCTAAGCGGAAAATGCTCATCTTCGAACTCCATTAAGGCATTGACCTAATAAACACATACACCAAGTTTGAAGATTCTAGCTCAATTAGGAAGAGAGTTATTGTGTCCCAAAAAGTGTGACGGACAGACAGACAGACAGACGGACGAACCCATTTTAATAGTCCCCCATCTTTCTTCGAAAGGCGGGGGACAATAAATATTAAATATATTCATCATACACTGTCCCACACTGCCCTACAGTTTTTAATTATTGTGTTGTTGTTTTTGTTGTAAATGGAATCAAAAGTGCTACTGCGATCACTGTGAAATTGTTATGAAGCTAGCCAGTAAAGCCCTTTAATCCATTTGTTGATTTGGCACAGTCATTGGTTAAAGTGCTTCCACAAGGGATGAAACGCAGAGAAGTTAACTTGTTTTTTTATTTTCTTGGCCCACTTGCAGGTGCCCTGCTAAGACGATCTGCCTCTAGACCATTTCCGCTCACACAAAGGATCTGAACTACAACCGCATGCCAGAGTTGACGAGCCAGGTACATGTAGGCCTCAAAGTGACATTCCCTCCCCCCACACTCAACATTCAACGCTATATATGGTGTATAATTTCTTTGCAAATTTGTTTGTAGGCAAACTGTTGAAAGCTGCTGATTTGAAAGAGGATGAAGATATCAGAGGGCAAGATTGTGTGACCATTGAGGTCAGATATCACCACAAATGTTATAAGCAATATACTGAATTTCTTAGACAGTTATCAGAAAGGTAAATATTTGAGATGTTTTTTTTTATTTGTATTCTCATCCTTCTTGCCACTGGTATTAATTATACAAATAAAACTGAACCATGGGTCAGTCCTGAAATTACAAAATGTTTTTTTCCAGTGGACATTAAACCACCATTCTCCTCTCTATCTCTCCTTGTACTGCTAATGCCTTGCTGTCTTCGTTAGCTGGTTTCTGCATGAAAATAAGATGTTAACCCCCGTGTAAGTGTCTTATTCCTCTGTTCTACGAAATTAATGAGAGTAAACCAAGCTCCAGAATTTTGTTTTAATTGTGTACAAGCCCTCCGTCAAATATTTAACCACATACAATATATTCTGTGAAGATGTCATAAGAGAAAGAATCAGAAATGGCCAGGAAATCATTCAAATGGTCAAGCTTTATGATATATTTGTTCGCCTTGCTCGTCAACATGTAAATGTTGATGCTTCCAGCTATAGTTACATGTACATGTATTATTCATTTTAGTTTTGTCTCATTTATGCTTCTTGGTACACCCAAATGAATGCTTTTACTACGACTAGTCCAGTCACTAAATCACCTAAGATATTTTTCCAGCAACAATTTTCACATGTCTATCTAATTTACCCTACAGATTTGTGTACTTTGATAATGTCCCCAGAGCAATTTGCATATGACTCGTCAGGCAGGGCATATTGTCTCAATGCAATGTTCAGGGACCAATTTGGAATGAAACTGAGCCTAACATTAAATTACATGTATTGTTTTCAATTTAGCTCAAATGTAAAATCATACGGCCTACCACCAGCCATTGAGTCAACTGGCGTGGTTTCGAAAGGGTCGCCTGTCCAACCCAGTGGGTTTTCTCTGGGTACTCCGGTTTCCTCCCACTGCTAAAGACCCCCACGCACAACCATATGTTAGTCCTGAAATGACGGAATTTGATGTTAATACATTTAGTGACAGTGATGATGAAGATTAACTTTGATGAAATTTGATGTGCAGAGTAACTGTTTAATTTTGATTTTCAATGATTGTTTCACTGTAATAAATAATTTCGAAACTGTTCATCCTGTTTTCTAAAATTTCCCTTATACCAGCCCAGATACAGAATTATTTTTTTTAACTTATATCTACATGTATGTTTGTAATTTGACCATTAATGATATCCGAAATAGTAGTTCACAGCTACGTGTACATGTACAGTTGTAAAAATACTGTAGTGGCTAATTGAAAGGGAACATGTATGTGGGTTTAGAATGTTTATCTTAGAGGAAAAAAATCATGTGGTTCAATGTGTTATAAAGTGGTACTGATCTCCATTATTTCAAAAGCATATCTGTCAAACATATCCCCTGGCTAGGATATGCTACAAATCGACTCTAGAATGTTCCATACAAGCGATAATTTCTGAGCAAACATCCAACAACCAACCCTCAAAGGCCCCTGAGATCCAAGAAACAAAATAATTATTAGGCTTGTGTACCCACACCTGGTCTTGTGCGTCATACAAAACTAGAAGTCACCATACACCTGATAGTCTATCAATTCTAGACATTTGACAGGAAGGGAGATAACTCTTTTTTACCATTAATGGATTTCCAGAATACTTTATTCACATTTGTGTTTTGAGAATTCTTATTTACACCAAAATATATCCAATAAACTGTTCATTTCCAAGGATGAAGGCATGAGGTGCATTAGCAACTATTTAATTTTATGTCAACTTCAGAATTGTTAGTACAAAAATAGCATTTATTTGACAATTTTGACGAATTTCATCTGGCCCTAAATCAATAAATTGCAAACATTTTGCTTGGAACTCCCGGAATTTGTGTTCCTGGCGTCATAAGCTTTCCAAAAATCTATAGTTTTTCTTTTAGGAACGACCGTGTAGCGGAATTGTGTTTCTAAGCTAGCTAGAAATTTGGGCTGCAGGCCTATAATAAAGACATGAAGTTTATACATGTGTGTTTAAGTTGTGCTTTTATCTGAACTTGCGTAATACTTATATTGCTCTCAAGTCTCACATGGTTTTGTAGTCCAGAACAATGATGAAGTAGAATTAAAATCAAACTTCACTTCCCTAAAGGTAAGCTCGTTTAATTTGTAAATTCTATTTTCTAATCAACGAAGAGATTGAATCGACCACTTCCGGTATGCAGTATACTTGTTGTGGACTTGGACTAAACCGTCACGAACGGTTCATAATTGCGGATGTTTTTGTCGATGCTCTATTACCAATCGGAACGCGGTTGCACGATCTACCAATACCCACCCTAATGCATAGGCGTACGAGCCAATGGACGGGTGGGGGCTATCAACGTTTCGGGCAGACGGATAAAGTGAAAAAAAAATAAAAAAAAAAATTATTATTTCATCTAGTTGGCAAAATAGAGTGCCCGATTTCTAATAAAACACGAATTTTACTTTTCTTTTAATTGATTAGCTGAAAAACGCATTTGCGGTAGTTAAATTTTCAAAATTTTCTCCAGGAAGGCGAGAGCTGATTGGTTGTTTGGGATTCAGGGGCCTATTTCACGAAATTTTAACTAAGATAAGATCCCAATTTTAGTAATTTGATTGGATAATATTAGATTGATTTTAGTGCTTAGCCAATCAAAATTGAAGTATCTACTAAAATTGGATTTTATCTTAAAGGGACAATAACATTCTTGCTGGCTTGGTAGCTCCAGAAAATAAATAATACTCTTATTCTAAGTACTAGATGTTTAAATGTCCTACCTGTTGTGTAAATTATCCATTACAACCTATTTTATTTGTCCAGAGGGTTCGAAAATATTTTAAAATCCAAGTCACATTTGAAAAGGTTTACGTTAGACTTTTCAAATCAATTGGTTGAATTTTTCCAATTTTTTAAATTAGGTGTGTTAAGATGAAATTTATATCATCATTTAATTGAAATATTCTAAATTAATACGATTTGTTGACCAGAATGAAGATTGGGACATATTTTTCAGTTACAACAAGAGTGTTATTGGGGCTTTAAGTTAAAATTTCGTAAAACAGGGCCCAGGTCAGCCACCTAATGTTATATTGGACCACATTGGTGATCGAACACCGTACGCCTATGACTGTTGTCGAAATGGCAACACAATAAGTCGTTAATCTTCTCTTAAATACCGCGCCTCATTTTTAGTTGGGTTTGTGTGTGTGTGTGTGTATGTTTTTTTGTTTTTGTTTTCTGGTGAAATTTTATCATCCTGTCGTGGCTGACGTTATTCGCCTAATCTATTAAACATATGTATTTATCCCACATACATAAATACATTCATTATAATATAATAAAACCAAGTATGAACAATCCAAACCATTAGACAGAATTCGAAGTCCTAAAAAACCGTCATAGGCAGAATAGTGTAATCAGCAAATGGACTGCTCCCCGTGTACAAAATACACGACAAACAGTGGTAACAGGTGTCCGGAAGAGTAAGCTTACCCTACCTGGCGCGCCACACCCGCCATAGCTGCATCCAATCTATTAGGCAAAATGTCGGTAAAATAGCGTGATTGGCCAATGAACTATCGGTATGCAAAATGCACGCGATGAACTGTGTTAACTTTGTAGTAGACATGACCAGGGGGATAGTAATAGTATACGTGGCGATTAAATATATCTAGAATAATAGCCGACAGAGACACGTTATCTTTACCAATCAAGTCAATGTGACGGCTATAAAACTTTTTAAAGATTTTTATAAGTTTAGTGCGCACGTATCCTTGTATTTGAAGCTTAGATGATAAATGCCTAGATTTACTTAAAAAATCTGAATAAAAGGAACACGCTCTCGCGTAACGAAATAGCTTAGACACAAATACTCCATAAGCTGGTTATATTGGCATGTTACTACTAATAAATGGAAAGTTAACAATTGGAAAGTCAAAGTCATCACGTTCATCGTACAATTTAACACTCAGTTTATGACAATTGTCAAAATCGAGACGCAGATCCAAGTAGGAAGCGTAATTGTCACTGTCAGTGGTGTTTTTAATTTTAATTCTACATAATCACTAAATTTAGGATTATTAAGTGATAAAATGTCATCGATATATCGATAAGTGAAATTAAAATGTCTCACCAATCGTTTGTTTGTTTTTACGAGCGCTTGGATGTAATCGGCCTCGTATGAATAGAGAAATAAATCAGCAAGTAAATATATATTGCTGATATATTTCCCCTCCAAATTCAACAAAGATGTTATCAATTAAAAAATCCGAATTATCTTGATGGCGGTGAATTTGTTTTTGGAATCTCTGTGATTCTTAACGAAATATGTGGATTTGTAATTCATATTTAGCAGTTCCCGATTTAGACGAAAAGACACTGTGAATAATGTCTTCCAACTGGGCTTTTAATTTACTATGAGGAATTTTAGTGTACAAAGTAGAAAAGTCAAACATTTGAATAGATGAGATCGAAGCAAGGGATCTAGATTGTAAACCATCAAGTAATTCTTTGGAATTTTTTAATATCCACGTTTGATTTATACCACTACGAGAGTATATTTTGTCACAGTATTTTTGAATACTCTCTTTAACAGCCGTGAGTATAGATGTCAATACTTTTGAAAGTGGTTTTGTGGAACAACGGGATAAACCTGCTATAAAACGTTGCTTGTAAGGATTTTATGTAGTTTAGGTATCCAATATAACAAGGGCAGATCTGTATAGGTATCTCCACATGGAGTACCAAATGAAGTGAGTACAAATCTGTGATTGGATATAATTTCATCCTTACTAAGGGTAGATCGTTTATATAGCACTGTCGATTGGTTTCCCGAAATTTTAGTTCTTTCAACAGACAGTCATAATAATATCGTTTATATATAAAAGCTATGTTATTGGACGCTTTGTCAGTCAGAACACCGACATACTTGTCGTGCAAAGGCATTGAGATTTTCAACAATGCTAACATCATTGAAAATCGTCTTATACTTAGTGTCAACTGACAAACGTTGCATGTATATTCTTCGTTTAAGTGAACGACTGATAGACTTAGTCCAATCAGAGAGAGTATCAGAAATAACATCTTCCCTCTTGGCCCGGTTTGTAGACTGATTCAGACACGTCCATATCAGTTAAAAGACACCTTTGGTTTTACACAGCTCGTTCCGGTCATATTTTCTTCCCCTCGTTTTGTAGCTATAATGTTTACCCAGTTTGTATGGGGATAAGTCCTTGGGGCGTTTCTATTTGTTCATATTGTACTACGTAACAACGGAAAACCTTGTTGGGAGTTGGAATTCCCAGATGAAAAGACGGAGACGCCGCTATATGCGACTGCGTAGTCAAAGTCGATCATCCAAGTGGGACATTAAACCCTATATTTCATTTTTCTCATCACGATGAATTGATAAAAGCCACCTCACGTCTGCTATGAGGAGCAATCTCCGAACATGACACAGGATTGATGTTTAAAAATCACTCGTCAGTAATTTAGAAAGATAACCGTGACCATGGGGTATCGGAAGGTTATCAATCAGTATCAGCAGTAAAGTCGGTGCGATAAATAATCTATATAAATAGTCTATATTTAGGATAAATAAAGTATGTGATAAACGCCAAGTTACAATATATACAGGATATATAGGCCTAATCATTTTAACTGCAGGTAAATTTTATATAAATTTATACGGGCTATGGAGCGGAGAGAGGGGTCTCTCTGCGTAGTGAAGCCAAATGGGTGTTCCTGTGTCTGGTAACCGCGTCAATTTGTACAGTTCTTTGAAACGAAGGTACGAGGGGGGGGGGGTGTCACTATATTAAAACTATATAATATATACAGTGGTTTGGAAAATTTTATCAAAAAGTTTCTATCATGTGAGATATTGATGGGAATGTAGAATAACCGCTAACAGCCACCATGGTTAGGGTATAATTACAGATTGTGAATGATATGAAGAACATACGTAGTTTTTATATAATAATACTATTTGCTGATATTAGTTTATCAGAGGATAATTAAAATCTGTCTGTAATTCTAATTGACATAGAATGTTCAAACTTGGTAGGTGTCTATAATATGAATGCCTTGACAGTCTTCCATCATGAGCATTTTCCACTAAGGCTAAACAGAGATAAGTAATTTGACTGGTTGAGACTTTGGAACACGATAACGTTATCTTGATTCTGATTGAGCGAGTACCAACACCTTGACCAAGTTCGATGATGAGGTGGGATCACGTGGCTAAGTGGGTAAGACGCTGGCACGCTAGCCTGGAGGTCGGGTGTTCCATCCCTGCATTGGTCGAGAAAGTTCATCCAGATTTTCCGGCGTGTTTTCCCCTTCTCAGTGATGCAGGACGGAGGGCCTGACAAGGAAAGCTGTCTAGTCGTTCGGATGGGACGAAAAACTTAGGTCCCTTGTACACATTGCCATGCCCTTAAAAGATCCCTTGGCAGTTGGAATTCGATATAAAAGTAGGCCGTGGCGTCGCTGCCCCCGCAAAATTTCCCAGGTAAGGAGCAGAACAGTAGGACGTTAAACCCATTTCACTTCATTTCATTTCGATGATGAAAATGTTCCGCATTGGGAATGTAGCTCTGGAACATAGCAACTCTGCTTTTAATGGGGGGTGGGGGTGGGGTAGAATGATTAAACTTGGTGCACATGTACATTAGGTGAATGAATGAGTTCAAGGATTAACGTTTCTCCGCTAAGCTAAGCAGAGATAAGCAATTTCATTGCTCGGTGCTTTTGGACAAGATAACCTTGATTCTAGATTACTGAAAGTGTTGAAACTTAGAATAGAGTTTCACTACAAAGTATGTCAAAAGCTTGATTGAGTTCGATCATGAAATGGAAATTTTCTGCTTAAACAAAATATAGATATAATCAGTTTGATTGCTGTAAGCTTTTTAAAAAGGTAAATGTGCAATTAAAATAAATATGTGTCATCTATTAAGTTTGGGATTGTTAGTTTTAAAATTAATGTATTGGAAATGTGATCCATAAATGTGTTTGCTATAACTCCAATTTATAATACTTCAGATTAATGTTAGGCGACTATCGGGCATACTTACCGTGATGCTGCCAGTGTCAGGCTAGATACGGTACCTAACAAATGCATTACAACATGGTAATGTTTTTTCATGGTAGGAAATAATGAACACACGATGAAGAGCGGGGGGAAACTGTTTTCAAAACACGTCATGGCGACTACCCGTTCTAATTGGTCAGGTTGGTGCAGATAAAAAAAACCCCATTAAACACCATTTCATTGCATCTTTTATGGCCTATTTGAGTCATGCATGGGACAGTAACGCGCGGATGTACTTTCCAGTCCTGCATATAGCAGAGCTGGGATTGACTTGTGAAAGCCAACGAACAAATTCATACGAGCTCATGTCGGAAGTAACATTGTATGGATCCTTATAATTAGCAGGGGTGGGAACCAAAGCAAACTCACGAGGCTAAAGCAGACGACCGTATTCCTTGTCACGGCTTGGGGTCAAAACGACGACCCCGCTAATGAATGACGGGCCTTAGGCCGGTGTACTACAATATCGAATAATACTTATGTTTCTGGTAACTTAAATTGAGTTTTATATTTCAGTTATAAACCAAGTTGAAGATGGCAAGAAAGCGAGCTCATGTCAGTCGATCACAAAAGTCCAACGACAATCATCCTCAAAAAGATCAAGATGTGACGTTATCACAGACTCCTCTCTCATCCCTTCGTGGTCTTCTTCTGCTTGCGCTCATGATCGGTTTATGTGGTTTCTTGTTTTATCCAGATATTTCTAGACTCCTTAAAACTTTATCTTCTCAAAAGGATAAACTGATTGAATCGGGGGATCCAGGTTTAACGGAATCAGACAAGAACAGTGATTTAGCCAAAGGAGATGCGGAACAAGACTTAGAAGATGAAGAAAAAGAAGATGAAGATGAATACGACCTACATGGTTTAGAAGACGACACTGAAGACGCCGAAAATATTTTAGAGAAAGGAAAGGTCGCTGCTGATTTAGATTCAGCAGAGGAGTCAACGTTGGGACAGGAGGAGGGGGAATTTGAGGTACAAGAGTCAACGTTGGGACAGGGGGAGGGGGAACTACACCCTGGTCTAAAGTTTGAAGAAGTCCACACTGAATCAGAGCATGAGCTAGAATATGAAGAATTCTTTCTTGAGGAAGACAAATCGAATGGTCATGATTCAAAACCAGACAAAAGAAACCCACCAGAGGATTTAATGGAATCGGAGCTTGAAGAGATGCAGAACGAAACCGATGAATTAGAAGTTGAAGTCGTGGACGAATTTGACGAAAGCTCTCCTGCACAGGCGGGTGAGATTGAATCGGGGTGGAAAATATCCGGTGATGAAAGCATAATAACGTTTGGTGGAAATGGAAAGGAATCGACTGTGTTGACATCAGAGGCCATTGATCGTTCAACAAGAAAGCATGCGACACAATCAAAGCCCAAAACGTCCCAAGAGAACAGATCACAAAGTAGAGACAAACCAACTAAATCTCAAAGTAGCACGTCATCAAAGCACAAGTCGTCGAAATCTGATAAAAGCAAATCTTCAAGCAATAAGCGGGGAGAGTCGAAATCGTCAAAATCTAAACGGAATGTCGCGTCTAAAACCAAGACGGACCCGAATCTACCTGCAGATTTTAAGGATTTTAAAGCCAGTATAGTTTCAATGATTGATCCCAAGAAAACATTCATTGATGGGCGACGTGTACCAGCCGTGGAACTATTAGCTCAGAAACCAACCAACAGCAGCGTCAAGTAAGTAAATAATTATAGAAATACAGTTATGTTGGGAAATAGAAGCTTTATTTAGCTTCTCCGACCAGAGTTTGCTTTCCTAAAACACCTTTATTTCTAATAGCTAAATTCTCCACTTTACTTCATTCTGACATACATTAAATATAAGCTAGCTGTCTGCCTTCTATGGGCGTCTTCGGATATTAATAGATATTAAGACAATTAATCATTTCTAATGTTTAAATGCCCAGAGAATTTGATATCAATAGTTTATAAACAATACATTTGAACCATCATTATAATCGACGCACGTCCAGACATCTTGAGGATTATGTTCCAGCTGAAATTTTTAGACAATGTAAATACATACATGTAATACTTCTATATTTTGGCGCTTAACTTCCATATGTGACCAGATTTTTATTTATGAGACTGTTAAAATCGGGATGGTCCCTTGAATATATGTATTTGTGTGAATCCGTATTTACAAAGGTATAGTATAAAAAAGTTAACACACTTGTCATGTTTGAAAACATTTCCCTGTTATCGGAAGCATAGTTTTATCATAGTTTTATCTTTTGCATTGGTAAAAGAGAAGATGAAGGTTTCAGAAATAGCAAAAAATCTTTAAATTATGAATGTTAAAGCTAAGGGATTAAGAATGACATTTCAGGGCCTCCAGATTCATAAAAGATTTTCACGACAACAGGTCAATTTATAAACTTCCGTTATATTCACGAAATTATGAAAAGCGTGAATGTATTTTAGAAAAAAAAAATTCCAACATTATATTAAAATGGCACAATAGTGAAAAAATAAAACCAACAAAGAATAAAACTGTGCCCAAAACATCTTGAACTGGTTAAATATTTTCAGGGTTTATCTTTTTGACGAGTTTTTATCAGAGGGTGAAGCAGACGGGTTGATGAGAGCCCACGATAATCACGTGGCACAAGCTTCTCTTTACGACCCCTTTATCTGTTTTGATAGTATTAAAACTCTCAGACAACACCTGAAAGATGCCCGGAAGAAAATAAAAGTTACACCAAACGATTTTATTGAAGGTAAGGGAAAGTAATGGAGGAACCCAAATTCTTTATAAGCCAATTTACACATACGCATCTTCAGGGGGTTAAGTTTCGGGAAAAGCGTGCAATTCTATGAATTCGAATGAAACATGAGCATGTAAATAGATATCACAATAGGTTAGTAGGTAACATGTTTCTGTCCTACTTAATATAATTTGCTAGCGGCGCTGTTCTATTGTATTGGATCCAAAGGTTATGGACTGCCCTACACCTTGAGCGATGGATTCGGTCACCCAGAACCTCCTAGAATTCAACGTATGGGCCTGGGTTGGCTAAATTTACTGGATAATCTACCAGGTAAAAAAACAAACCCTCGTTAATACATGAGCAATATAAATGTTTAGCTAATGTCATGGAGACAAGGAATTATGATTAATAAAAACATATATATGGTCGTTGAAGAGAGAAGTGTTATCTCTACACGTCTGTGGGGTATTTATATCTATAATTAAATTTACCCATGATCCAGCAAACATCTGGTATTAGATCCAATCTCTCGTCATATATTTATTTTTGGTATCTTCAAGAATATCAAATCAAAATATTACTTAACAAAAATTAAAGAGTTAATGTTCATTCCACTGATTCCTAATAAATAGTCGATATTTTTGGTTTCCAGGATCCCAGTATGGCAGAACTTCGCTAGGCAGAATGACCTCTTGGCAGAATGGCCTCTAGGCGTGCGCCTTAGATCATAAGGTCTATTGTTGAGATAGGTGACATGGTTTCGATTACCTGCAGTTTGTCGGGTCGCCTATATCCCCGGTTTTCTCCACTGCTAAAGACCCCTACCCTCAAGCGATTTATTGAAATAAAATTGAACTGTATGTTAGTCCCGAAAGGACATAGTTTGTGTTCGAGTTTCTATATTGCGGTTGAGTTAAAGTTAAATCCCGTTTCTCTATGGTGTTTATAGTTTGTAGAACAGACAGCTAACTAATGTTTAGGTTTTATTTGAAATACTATTTCCCTTATGTTATTTTCAGGAACTACTTGTGTTAATGCGAGTTTTTCTTTAAAATTAAAGAAATGGTTTAATGGTAACTGGAGTTATAGTACTGCTTTCTATCCTGGTGAAAGTCCATTCTCTACCGTGTTGGAAAATAGAATCCATAAAGCCATGGGTTTACCCCCATCTCACGGAGGCAAATTTCAACTTACGTCATATCCTGTCGGGAAAGGTACTTCTAGTAACGTCATATGGGAAATGTACTTGCCTGGGTGGCAGTGTGGAGCGAGCCTCTCGAATTGACAGGGACGTGGAATTTAACCCAGTCACAGCTCTGGTCGCCCCGACAACGGAGGTTATGTGAATAGAATCATGACGTAATTAAACACAGTGGATATGTTTCAGCTGCCATGGTTGGTTGAGACATCTTTGTCGGCGCATGCGTTGTAGCCCGACCCCCCCCCCCTTTCGCTTAGTTGTCACTATTTTTGAGATTTGAGAAAATTCAATTCCTGAATGTCCAAACTGGGTTCGACTTGTGTGCCTCTGGACACTAGTCTCTTATCATCCAAACAAATATTCTACGAATATTGGGTTAGGCGTTGAAGACTAGGGGGTTCTGGGTGACCGAGACTATTGGACACAAGTCCGTCCTCTTTCAATTTGACACGTTCCGGAAAGACAACATTTAACGAGTCACAATAGACTATAGTCTCTATCATTTTGACTTATATTATTGACTCCAATTCGAGTACATCAAAAATAGCGTCAATAGGGAGATTCTCCTTGTATTTGAATATCGTACTCATTAAATCTTACAAGTGTCCCTTATTCTAAACTATTGTTTTAACCTGTGTATGTATATATAGGCTATCACGAGGTTGTCATACAGGGTTGGGTATAGCATGGAGGAGAGTAGGAACCAAATTCAGTTACTTCACCAATGTATCCACTCCCTCCTTTATCTACACCTTTATTCCTAATTGTGTTTGGAAAACATTAGTTTAGTAAATGTTTATTCTTACTTTGCCGCTCCATGCTATAATACAAATTATGGATTGTGAAGTTGTTTTGGTTAATTTTACGTGTAACATATTTACTAGTAAACCATGTAACCATGTTCGTTGTTCTTCTTCAAATTACAGCTTACAAGACCCATACGGATTGTATCGTAGGTGGTACGGATAAACGAGATCGCATGGCTTCAGTACTTGTCTACCTGAACGATGTAGCTGATGGCGGAAAAACAGAATTCCCAGGTATATTATGCTATCCTATTTTAACATCCTAATATAGACAACTACGTGCACTAGTCATAAATACATACAGTAGACTAAAGTAGGTCATCGGCAGACACATCTGAATTTACTATTATCGTAAAACTGTTTGTGTCTTGGTTGGAAATACCCCCCCCCCCCACCATCCCCTAAACAATCATATAAAAATTTGTTTGGTGGATAAATAGAAATATGGATTACTCAGAAGGAAATTCCATGGACAAAGCTGAAACGTTTGTAAAACAAGTCATGACTAATTACAACACAACAACCAAAGCTGTGAACTGAGATAAATGTCCACTAACAAGTTATAAAAGATCAGCAGACGAATTCAGCCCAGTAAGAACAACAAATATATTCCAAATGACACAACTGAGATATTAGCCGCCATGCAAAATGTGGGCAAAACTCTTAATTCCAGAATAGATGATCTAGAAAACTCTCTGACAAAATTAAAGGTATCGTACAGGAAGGGGTCAACGTCATGAAAATCGAATTGAATCATAAAATTTCAGACTAAACCAATAACGTCAAACAAGGAAAATGTCAGAAAATTGATTGATAATTCCATAGAAGTTGGGTCACTAAAATCCAAATTGCCAACTGAGCTGGAGAGCGTTGTTATAAAAAAAAACCTCTCCCGCAATTGTATCTGAGGAAAGTGACAATTAGGTCGTCATTAATCGGGCTGCACAACTTTTTGAAGATGGTCTTAAGTTATCCGACATAAACATAATAAGTGCAGTGAGGAAAAAAAATCAACAACAAAAGCGTGATAGTGGTTCATCAGACAACTCATCCCAAAGACAACTCATCCCAATGAATAAAAGACAACTCATCCCACATTTAAAGACAACTCATCCCAAGTCATAAGACAATTCATCCCAAGTCAAAAGACAACTCATTCTAACTTTTAACACCCCCCACTCATTCTAAGTTACATTAATTTTTCCTCGTTCGGTACCATTATTTATGACCTTGCATGTCACCGGCCATTTCCTCTATCATTGATAAATCTGATGCTTTCACTGCATGTCTTTAAAAATAATTGAAAGTATTGATTAACTGAATTTTCTTTTAAGTAAATGTTGATGAGGAATAAATGATATACGTAATGCGATTTCTTTAGGATCATTTTTCTATATTTCAGATCTGGGAATCTGGGTAAAACCCAGAAAAGGACGGGCGTTATTGTGGAATAACATGGATAAGGCTGGTAAATGTGAACCCGAGTCTCGACACGAGGCATCCGTTGTTAAAAGTGGACAAAAGTATATTCTTATAAGATGGTAGGTGACAAGACTGGTCTGGAAAGATAAATAAATAAATAAATAACGATCACAAAAATCACCAACTGTTTTTTAAGATCATGAATGTTTGATAAATAAACATAATTGCAAGCAACGTATCCATGTATTAAAATGGCTGATTGTGGTAAACCGTGGTTATTTCAGTTGCTACGACTTTTTAGTGCAGGTAATCCCCTTCTTCTTTTTTGTCCCCCAACGAGTCCCCCAACTTTCGTTGGGTGACTATTAAAATGGGTTCGTCCGTCTGTCTGTCTGTCTGTCTGTCCGTCACACTTTTTGGGACACAATAACTCTTTTAGCTAATTGAGCTAGAATGTTCAAACTTGGTGTATGTGTTCATTAAGTCAATGCCTTGATGGAGTTCGAAGATGAGCATTTTCCGCTGAGGGTAAGCAGAGATAAGCAATTTGATTGGTTGATGCTTTGGGACACGATAACTTTAGTTCTAATTAAGTGAGTGTGATCAAACTTGGTGTATAGTTTCATTACAGTAATAAGTTCGATAATGAGCATTTTCTGCTCAGGGTAAGCAGAGCGATACGCAATTTGATTGGTTGAGACTTTGGTACACAATAACTCTCCTTCTAATTGAGTTAAAATGTTCAAACTTGGTGTATATGCTTATTAGGTCAATGTCTTGATGGAGTTCAAAGATGAGCATTTTCTGCTTAGGGTAAGCAGAGGTAAGCAATTTGATTGGTTGATGCTTTGGGACACGATAACTTTAGTTCTAATTAACTGAGAGTGATGAAACTTGGTGTATAGTTTCATTACAGTAATGCTTTGACTAAGATCGAAAATGAGCATTTTCTGCTCAGAGTAAGCAGAGTCATAAGCAATTTGATTTGCCGAGACTTTGGAACACAATAACACTCCTAATTGAATTAAAATTTTCAAAATTGGTGTGTATGCTTATTAGGTCAATGCCTTGATGGAGTTTGAAGATGAGCATTTTCCGCTTAGGGTAAGCAGAGATAAGCAATTTGATTGGTTGATGATTTGGGACAAGATAACTTAGGTTCATCTTGATTGATGATTTTTATGCCAATACAATGACTGCATTCTCATTCAGTAATGGATTCGACAGTAACAGTGTATAGAAACGATTGACTCGGACACGAGGGCCCTTTTGTCTGTCTTTAGGGTCCCCCTAACTAGAGTACATTTTCATTTTTCTTGTCGGTTTTAACATTTTTCTTTATAAAACACTTTTGGATGACACTTCGTGCACAGATTGATTGGTCGATACGTTTGAAAAAAATAAATGTGCGATATTAATTAATATGTGTCATCTATTTATATTGGGATTTCGGCGGGGTACATCAGCCTCACTGTTGGCTTGTTTAATGCAATTCCAAGATTGTCGGTTGTGTTGACGTCATGATCGATTGCTGAGTAACGGAACTGGGTCGGCTCTTGTATTTCACACTAATACATTAAAAGGTGTGTCGCATGTCTGGATAATCTGATATTCAGCGAAGCACAGTAATAACACTAGCAAAATAAACAAAAGAAAATTATAATCTAATTTTAATATAATTAACATGGATATATGCGCTTTTCCTTTCTTAGGTATTACCACAAGAATTTTTACTCTCTGGGAAAACGACCACAGGAGCCTGTTAACCCCTTCAGGTCAGAAGGTCAACCACGAGTATCATGTGATGAATATAGCCAAGGCAGCTGCAGATGGTATGATGAATGGGGATATGATCATCTGATAGAATATGAACGAAATAAATATACTCTCATTTGAACTATTCTTATTTTTTAATACAAATGGCGGACACTGTGCAACTTATTTCGGCAATGAAGGTTCGGCCCAGAATATAGGACCACAGCAGCGGGTTAAACCAATGGTGTTACTAAAATCATAAAGTTATTGTGATGTGTTCTCTCGAGCATATCGGACATTGGGTTCAACGTCCTACTGCTCTACCCCGAACGGACTAATGAAGATGTCATACGACATAATGTGTTATAAGGAAATATTTGGCTGGACAGAGCACCACGGTTTACCTTTATATAGAATTCGAACTGCTAAGGGATCTTTTACATGCACGCGTATGTGTAAAAGGGACCTCGGTGTTTCAATTTGTCTCATCCGAGCGAAGTATTCCCGTGCCATGCCCCCTGTCATGTCCCACTGACAAGATGGAGCCATGCCGAAAATCACGCATGGATCGAACACGAACCCCCAGGTTAGCTGGCTAACATCTTACTGACTGAGTCACCGTGGCTCACCTATTATCTATAGCGCCAGTTCTATTTTGTGATGGGATGTAAGATTTTTGTGTGTTGTGTTTTATTCTTTGAATAAATCGGGCCAGACAACAAATACAGGGACTTACACTGTTTTTTGGTTAGTCGTTTGAAATTTGATATTTCAACCCAAGAGATTGAAGGAAGTCAGTTGATATAACGTCGATCTAAGCGTGCTCTTGAAACTTAAAAATGTAATGTAACAGCGAAACAATCCCTTGATAACTACAGTCTATATTGCGTTCATAAGGGGTTCAGTGGAAGGGGGGTAACTCAGGAACGTAACCTCACGTAAATCTTGATATCGATATTAATTGCTCTCTCATCATCCCAATTTTGACAACCAAATTTGAAATTATTCTTTAACAAATATAGCCTAAACGCGTTCATGCGGTTTCTGGCAAATGTGATATGGCGGAATGGTGTATATTGATAGGGTTTGTTCGCTCATGACCCCAATACTTCTCCCAACTATCGGTCATAGTCGGTCGAAAATCTCGGGGGCCTCTCTAGAAATTGTGTAACTCTTTTGTTCCAATAGAACCACGGATTATAAACAAAATCACATTCTAAAGACTCTAAATTTACCCAGTCGAACTTCTATCCAATTTCTTATAGAACTCTTATGACAAATTCCACACAAAAGTCCCCAAACACCACCAGCTACTATTATTAGAGAGTGAATGAATATTCCTGGTTTGATAACGAACTTCCTCAAATGAGATCCCTGCCACAGCGATGGAAATATGGTTTGTTTGGATAAGGGAACCACCAGTAGTTTTAGGACATCAGGTAAAGTTTCACACAATATATGAAAATGATTTTATTTGATTAGAAGTATTAAACATGTGATATATATGTCCATATTTGAGTGAAAGAGTCCGAATTAAGAAAACACAGGGTTAATAGTTCCTCCATCGACCAATATTGTCTCCCCTGTTATATATGATGCTTCGTCGGAGAGAAGAAATTTGACCAGTTTAGCAACATCTTCTGGTTGGCCCAATCTTCTCAAAGGGGTGATTTCTTGTATCATGGCTTCCTTCTACAAAGAAAATGTGTGTGTTATTTAGCTGCCGCGAATGAATTTAAGACACGTTAAACATTAACAAATTGGCCAAAACAAGAAAGAAGAAACTATTCTTGCACCTAGAATTTATGTGAGAAATGAAACGGAATCATATGTTATTTATAACTAGAATTGGGTTGATAGATGTGGTTGTTAGTACAATGATCAGTGAACAATAATAGATGTATTTAAAACAGCAAGTGATGTCTACCTTCGTTAGTTCTTCGTCTGAAAATCCCGTTTTTTTAAAGATTTCTGTTGAAATGTGACCAGGACTGGAAATATAAAAGCGGGGAACGTATTATAATATGATGATTAATCTTACAACTTTTACAGACTAGCCCTAGTTGGTACATCACCCCGACACTCAGGCTAGCACTACATATTGTCTGTATTGCATGCTTTCTAAAATTCCTAAAATATTCCTCGCAGAACACTTATTTTCAGCATTAAATAGTAAGGTAACCTTTCGGATAAAGTGTAAATATTGTACAATATCTTATAATTTCATGTACTAGTATCGATTACTGATATCCATTTTTATTTATTTTCGCGGTCGATGGCTACTACCCAGCTCCGTTTTCTGTCATAGTATCACTTGCTTAGAGGCATTTCACAAAACACACACCCACACAAAAAAAAAAAATATATATATATCAAAAAAGAAAAAAAAGAAAAGAAATAGACTAGGCCTATCTAAAAAAAAATATCTAATTAGCGTTCCTCTTTTCAGTTAGATTAAAATTAAAAATAAAAACACTTATATGGATATACTACATCTGAATTTATTAACATGCTACGTTTCGATACACATACAGTTATCTTTATCAAGCAAATACTATTATTTCTATATCTATCTATATCTAGAAAAATCTATTTCTATAATTCTTATAAGGATTAGATTAAAATTATTAAAGCAGAAAATAAAAACTCGAACAATGTATTGCCAATGTAGATAATTTTTCTAAAATGTCCAACAAGGCCACGATTTGGCGGTCTGAATATATACTATTCAAAAAAAGTAGGGGATATTTGATTTTTAAGTGTTATTAAAGTCACCTAATGAAACTGACGAAGAAACAAATGACAAAATAAAATGAAGTTCACATTCATCGATTTATTCCAAATGATCGTTAGGCTAAGTAAGGCACAGACTGACCATTATAAAGGTAAAATGATACCCGGGGTCAAACAGCAAAGTTACCACAGCATCACAACAAAGTCAGTAACGGGTAAATTTCCTCTGTTTGCCAAACAAGCATTGATCCGACGTGGCATACTCCTAATGAGACGTCAAAGGCAGGGGCGTGGTGAGGGCAATTATTGAGAAGAAATTATGAGTAACAAAAAAGATTTTGGCACAAAAACCCTTTTACTGACCGCGGAGCTGTGGCCGACGAAGCCCTGGAAAATTTCGAAAATTAGAAGCCCAGAAACGCAATCTCCAGCAATCCGAGACAAGAAATACGGTAATTAGGGTTTCACACTGCGAAGCTTGTGTGAAACACTATTGTTTTTGTTAAAATTATTAGGGTTTCACACTGCGAAGCTTGTGTGAAACACTATTGTTTTTGTTAAAATTATTATTCTTATTATTATTATTATTATTCTTCTTTTGTTTTGAGTAGATCTCAGCAACTACGTGTCGCATCGTTACGATTTCTTCGGTTTTACTGGGAAAGTGGGTGTGACTTAGAGGATAAAGCTATTTTGAACGTTCTGCGACAATGCGAAATGTCCGAAATCACCGAAGTTATCGTTTTTACAAATATTGCGGTAATTTTAACAATAATCATGGGATTTTAACTTTCGATACATTTTGGCATAGCTGGAGACAGGGCACATAGCTGCGCTACTTTCGATTTTTGATTTTCGGCAAATCTTCGAAGATATTAGGCGCCAAATTTCGGAAATTTAAAATTTTACAAAAAACTTTTTTATTTATGAATATTTTTTAGTCGTGTTGTGCACAGAATTAAAGAGTCATCTGACTTGCGCAAAAATGTTAAAAAATTTTGTCTCAGTAATTTTCCTTGGCCTCCATGGGCTAATTCAGTTTTTCAGTCCTAGATTAATTTTTTATTGTTCGATTTGTATAAAACAAAGTTCATATGCTTCGTTGTCTCAATTGTCATTTTTTTTATTACCAAAAGTGTTATCTGTCGGCACCGGAAGTGGCATAATTTTACCAAAAACTACAATTTTGACAGTTAGGTACATTTTTTGAAAACAAATATTATTTTTTTGAAAAATTATATGACTCAAAGAGTGTGTCCTTTAAAGGCGCAAAAATGTCGGAAGCCGTTTTTTTAATTTCTTTTTCATTTTCTAGCAAATTGGATTAAGAGGTGAAAAAAGGCGTAAAATTGACCTATTTACAACTCATTCAGGCTTTTCAGATTTTAAAATATTTTTACGTAACTTTTATAAACTTGTAGCTATAATCCATACGAAGAGAATGTATGTGAAAATTAGTTTGTAATATAAGCAGTTGCCGAGAAATAGGCAATTTTGCATGAGTCACTTTTCACGTAATTTTGGCTGTAAAAGGATCAATTATTATTCGATTTTCAATTTTCTTTCGCCATTGGATGCCTAATGCCATAGTGGACTATGTCAAACCATTTTACCCCTTGCGCTGCCACCGGAAATGACGTCATTTGCTCAAAACTTAAATTTTAGCCTTCAAAAAACAATATTTTATTCAAATGAGTCGTATTTGTTATTTTTTTCAAATTGTGATATTTGATTCTATTGATCAAATAGATTGAACCCATACGATCATACAGATACCACAAAATGGTTTCTAACTTGTACGGTTGCAGAGAAATGGGCGATTTTCCTTAAGTCACTTTTCAAGGTTTTTGGTCTATAAAAGTGTCAGTTATTATTCGATTTTCATAAAATTTTCACCATATGATATCTTGTGTCATTTATGATTTCATAGAACTAATTTAACATTTTCAGTATCACCGGAAGTAATGTCATTTTGGCAAAAACTGTATTTTTAGCCTTCAAAACAGACATTTTTTTCAAATGAGTCTGATTTGTAATATATTTCAAATTATGATATTTGATTCCAATCAACAAATGGATTGAACCCATACGATCATATAGATACCAAAAGATATTTTTTATCGTGTACGGTTGCCGAGAAATAGACGATTTTCTACAAGTCACTTTTCAAGGTTTTTGGTCTATAAAAGTGGCAATTCTCATTCGATTTACATACAATTTTCGCCATTATGCTGCCTTATGCCATTTCTGATTTCATAAAACTAATTGAACATTTTCATTATCACCGGAAGTAATGAAATTTTGCCAGGATCACTTACAAGTAACATATATATAAAATGAATTGATATTGCTGGATTTGGTTGATTCTTCGTCCATTTTATTTGATGTTTACAATGCTTATGTGGAAACCTGTTTGATGGTTTCATTGGTATCGGAAGTGACATATGTTTAAGGGTAACGTGGCACCGAAAGTGACGTGGCACCAGTGAAACCCGTCATTCCTGCATGCAGGTCTAGTTATTAGGGTTTCACACTGCGTAGCTTGTGTGAAACACTATTGTTTTTGTTAAAATTATTATTCTTATTATTATTATTATTATTATTATTATTATTCAGATTCCAATTTGAATAGATCTCAGCAACTACGTGTCGCATCGTTACGATTTCTTCGGTTTTACTGGGAAAGTGGGTGTGACTTAGAGGATAAAGCTATTTTGAACGTTCTGCGACAATGCGAAATGTCCGAAATCACCGAAGTTATCGTTTTTGAAAATATTGCAGTAATTTTAACAATAATCATTGGATTTTAACTTTCGATACATTTTGGCATAGCCTGAGACAGGGCACATAGCTACGCTACTTTCGATTTTTGGTTTTCGGCAAATCTTCGAAGATATTAGGCGCCAAATTTCGAAAATTTACAATTTTACAAAAAACTTTTTTATTTATGAATATTTTTTAGTCGTATTGTGCACAGAATTAAAGAGTCATCTGACTAGTGCAAAAATGTTAAAAATTTTTGTCTCAGTAATTTTCCTTGGCTGCCATTGACTAATTCAGTTTTTCAGTCCTAGATTAATTTTTTATTGTTCGATTTGTATAAAACAAAGTTCATATGCTTCGTTGTCTCAATTGTCATTTTTTTTGTTACCAATAATGTTATCTATCGGCACCGGAAGTGGCATAATTTTACCAAAAACTGCAATTTTGACAGTTATTTTCTTATTTCGAAAACAAATATTATTTTTTTGAAAAATTATATGACTCAAAGAGTGTGTCTTTCCATGGCGCAAAAAATGTAGGAAGCAGTTTTTTTAATTTCGATTCCATTTTCGAGCAAATTCGATTAAGAGGCTAAAAATGGTGCAAAATTGGCCTATTTACAACCTATTCAGGCTTTTCAGATTTTAAGATATTTCTTCGTAACTTTTATAAACTTGTAGCTATAATCCATACAAAGAAAATGTATGTTAAAATTCGTTTGTAATATAAGCAGTTACCAAGAAATGGGCAGTTCTGTACAAGTCACTGTTTTCGTTATTTTGCCTGTAAAATAGTCAATTATGATTGGATTTTTACAAAAGTGACATCATTTGATTCAAAAAGCACGTAGCGTCATATCAAGTTGATTACAATTTAAAATTGACACCGGAAGTGACATCATTTGGTCAAAAAATGCATTTTAAACTTTTTAAATCAATGTTTTATTCAACCAAGAATAACTTAATATGTATTAATAATTTTAACTGTTGGTTTAAATTCACATATAAACAAAACTCATATGGTCATATAGATATCATAAAATGGTTTCTAACTTGTTCGGTTGCCGAGAAATAGACGGTTTTCTACAGGTCACTTTTGAAGGTTTCGGGGCCATAAAAGGGTCAATTATTATTCGATTTTCATAAACGTCACACCATGTTATACCTAATGCCATTTGGGATTTCATATAAGTAATTTAAGATTTTCATTATCACCGGAAGTAACGTCATTTTGGCAAAAACTGTATTTTTGGCCTCCAAAACAGATATTTTATTCAAATGAGTCTGTTTTGAAATCTTTTTCAAATTATGGTATTTGATGCCAATCAACAAATAGAATGAACCCGTACGATCATATAGATACCACAAAATAGTTTCTAACTTGTACAGTTGCAGAGAAATAGCCGATTTTCTACAAGTCACTTTTCAAGTTTTTTGGTCTTTAAAAGTGGCAATTATTATTCGATTTACATAAAATTTTCACTATATGCTTAGTCGTATTGTGCACAGAATTAAAGAGTCATCTGACTAGTGCAAAAATGTTAAAAAATTTTGTCCCAGTAATTTACCTTGGCCGCCATTGGCTAATTCAGTTTTTTAGTCCTAGATTAATTTTTTATTGTTCGATTTGTATAAAACAAAGTTCATATGCTTCGTTGTATCAATTGTCATTTTTTTTATTACCGAAAGTGTTATCTGTCGGCACCGGAAGTGGCATAATTTTACCAAAAACTACAATTTTGACAGTTATTTTCCTATTTCGAAAACAAATATTATTTTTTGGAAAAATTATTTCACTCAAAGAGTGTGCCCTTTCAAGGCGCAAAAAATGTAGGAAGCAGTTTTTTTAATTTCGATTTCATTTTCGAGCAAATTCGATTAAGAGGCTAAAAATGGTGTAAAATTGGCCTATTTACAAACTATTCAGGCTTTTCAGATTTTAAAATATTTCTTCGTATCTTTTATAAACTTGTAGCTATAATCCATACGAAGAAAATGTATGTTAAAATTCGTTTGTAATATAAGCAGTTACCAAGAAATGGGCAGTTCTGTACAAGTCACTGTTTTCGTTATTTTGCCAGTAAAATAGTCAATTATGATTGAATTTTTATAAAAGTGACATCATTTGATTCAAAAAGCACGCAGCGTCATATCAAGTTGATTACAATTTAAAATTGACACCGGAAGTGACATCATTTGGTCAAAAAATGCATTTTAAACTTTTCAAATCAATGTTTTGTTCAACCAAGAATAACTTAATATGTATTAATAATTTTAACTTTTGGTTTAAATTCACATATAAACAAAACTCATATGGTCATATAGATATCATAAAATGGTTTCTAACTTGTTCGGTTGCCGAGAAATAGACGGTTTTCTACAGGTCACTTTTGAAGGTTTCGGGGCCATAAAAGGGTCAATTATTATTCGATTTTCATAAACGTCACACCATGTTATACCTAATGCCATTTGGGATTTCATACAAGTAATTTAAGATTTTCATTATCACCGGAAGTAACGTCATTTTGGCAAAAACTGTATTTTTAGCCTCCAAAACAGATATTTTATTCAAATGAGTCTGTTTTGAAATCTTTTTCAAATTATGGTATTTGATGCCAATCAACAAATAGAATGAACCCATACGATCATACAGATACCACAAAATGGTTTCTAACTTGTACGGTTGCAGAGAAATAGCCGATTTTCTACAAGTCACTTTTCATGTTTTTTGGTCTTTAAAAGTGGCAATTATTATTCGATTTACATAAAATTTTCACTATATGATATCGTATGCCATTTCTGATTTCATAGAAGTAATTGAACATTTGCATTAACACCGGGAGTAATTTAATTTTGTCAAGATCATTTACAAGTAACAAATGTATAAAATGAATTGATATTGCTGGATTTTGTTGATTCTGCGTCCATTTTATTTGTGTGCAATGTTAATTTGGAAACCTGTTTAGTGGTTTCGCTGGTACCGGAAGTGACATATATTCAAGGGTAACTTGGCACCGGAAGTGACATGTTTAAGGATAACGTGGCACCAGTGAAACCCGTCATTCCTGCATGCAGGTCTAGTTAGGCTTTCAGACTTTCGTCTGAAAGCCTATTGAGATTACTAAAATTATTATTATTATTATTATTATTATTATTATTATTATTATTATTTACCGCGAGGGCCTAGATCTCCATGATCGAAAACAGATATCGATCTGGAATTAGCTTTTCTATCGGGAAACCATGTGGTGGCTACTTGATAAAATATTTTTGAAATTTCTGCGCATACCGGAAGTGACCGAACTTTGTACTTTCTCTAAAAATTGAAAATCGGCCATAGTTTCGTCAATTCTTTATCCATTTTCAAACAAATTACATTTTTGGAATCCCTGAATCTTTTCTGAGACAATGGCTATCTCACATTTTTCAATTTCGAACATTCGTCTATGACTTTTATCGTTCGAAAATTGAAAACATGTTGTTTACGAGACAATTTTTGTTATTTTTCAAAATTTTCAAATTTGACCTACATTTTTGGATACCTGAAGTCCATCCGATTCCAGTAATATAAGTTTCATTCAGAGTTATCGCCCTTTATTTTCCGATTTTTTTCGAATTTTCTTCCCATTTTGCGAGCTCGGGTTTCGTTTTATGGTAGAATTGACGTTTATGAAACTTCTGGAACATGAAGTTATAGTCCAATACCAACTGATAAAGCAATTTCGACACGGATCTTCAAACCGGAAGTGGTCGAAATAATGTTCAATATTTTGAAAAAAATGCAAAAAATGGATATTTTGGGGGAAAACGCTATTTCTCTGTCCGATATCAATGGATTAAACGAATGAAGGTACCGTTTGATGGCACGATTGTTGGACTATCATATGATACCCCATTCATACGGATACTATGAACAGACAGCAAAATATGGCACGCTGAAAATCAAGTATTTTCTGATTTGGAGCGTTTTTGGACGCCTGTATCTCGAAAACTTAACCTGCAATATTTTTTAAATTTTTTCTATCGAGAGTCCTTTGGGAGGTATTTGACATGAAGCCATCCAATAGGACTTTGAAATGTCTGGAATAGGATAAAAAAGGGACTGAAAATCGAAAAAAGTCGAAAAATCGTGAAATTTTGGAAAATGCTCTACTATTTTTTTATTTTAAGAGATTTTTAAAAAAAGGTTGTATATTCAGATAGCTGACCTAATTACGATTCTAACGATGTATAATATGTATGTAATTATTAAAATTTAATTTTCTATATTTTAAATTTTTTGCATTTTTGGCACTTTTGAACATAGGATTTCTCAGGGGCATTTTATCTGATCAGATAATGTAATATATCATTACAGAGCCCTGTGGCTATTTTAGTGCCCAAACCGGCTATTAGAACTATTCCGACAATAATAACCATACCGGAAGTATTCAAAAAATGAAAAAAAAGAGTAAAAACATTGTCGCACTTGCGAAAAACTTGATTTCTCCCTTAGGTAATAGCGGACCAAAAGAACTAAAGTGTCGCTGGATAGCCCTATTAATGGACCATCATATGGTATCTAAATAATACGATTTCGATGGTAAGGAAATAAATTATTGTATGCCAAAAATCTAGTATTTTCCAATTTTTTAACATTCTGAGACGCCCTTTTCTCGAAAACGACGCCTACGATTTTTCTTAAACGTTTCTTACTCAAAGTCCTGTCAGTTGTCTATATAGGGAATCCAAAATGAAAAGCATTGAAATAATATAAGTGGTCGAAAAATGGCCTCAAACTTTGAAAAAAATTGAAAAATCGTTAAATTTTTTGAAACGCTCTTTAATTTATCTTTTTTTCCAAAACTACTCAATGGATGTTTCTGACATTTCTGGTACGTACAGTTAAGTATCCAAAGGACTTCGTAAAGCTATCACAACAACGATCGTAAAACCGGAAGTAGTCGAAAAAATGTCCGATATTTCGAAAAAAATTAATTTTTTTACGAAAACCTTTTTTATTTATGAATATTTTTTGATGATATTTTACACAGGGTTAAAATATCATCGTACTTGAGCAGAAATGAGAAAAAAAATTGTCTCGGTAATTTGCGTTAGCCACCATCGGCTAATTTAGTTTTTCGTACCCAGAAAAATTATTTATTGTTCGATTTGTATAAAACAAAGTTCATATGCACCATGGTCCCAATTGTAATTTTTTTTGTTACGGTGAAATTTTTCTGTCGGCAACGGAAGTGACGTAATATTAACAAAAACTACAATTTTGACAGTTCGGTACCACTTTTTGAAAGCAAATATTATTTTTTTTCAAAACTGATATGACTAAAAGGATGCACCCTGCAAAGGTGCACAAAAACCTTAGCTCATATTTTTTAATTTCAACTTCATTTTCGGGCAATTTCGAATAAAATGTAAAATAAAGTGTAAAATTCAGTTATTTACAATTCATTCAGCGTCTTCATATTTTGAAATATTTATTTGTAATTTTCATAAACTCGTAGCAATAATCCAGGCGAAGAGAATGTATGCGAAAATTAGTTTGTAATATGAGCAGTTGCCGAGAAATATGCAATTTTGCATGCATCACTTTTCACGTTATTTTGCCTATAAAAGAGTTAATTATTATTCGATTTGCAATATTTTTTTTCCATTTGATGCCTAATGCCAATTTGGACTAGGTCAAGCCAATTTTACATTTTCACTGTGACCGGAAATGACGTCATTTGGGCAAAAACTGTATTTTTAACCTAAAAAATAAATATTTTATTCAAATGAGTCTGCCTTATAATATTTTTAAAATTATGATATTTGATTCCCATCAACGAATAAAATGAAGCCATACGACCATACAGATACCACAAAATGGTTTCTAACTTGTACGGTTACAGAGAAATAGGCGATCTTCTATAAGTCACTTTTCAAGGTTTTTGGTCTGTAAAACTGTCAATTATTATTCGATTTTTACAATTTATTTACCATTTCATGCCTTATGCTATTTATGACTTCTATGAACCAAGTTAAAATTTTCAATATCACCGGAAGTAATGTAATTTTTGCAAAAAACGTATTTTTAGCCTTTAAAACAAACATTCTTTTGAAGGGATTTATATTTATTATTCGTTTAACTTTATAACGTCTGACTCTAATAGGCAGTAAGACTGAATCAATACCATCATATTGATATCAAGAAAAATCTTCTAGCATGTTCCCTTGTCGAATAATAACCAATTTTCCGAGGGTCACTTTTCAGTTTTTTACCTTCTTAATTTCAGTTTATGGGTTATAGGTTAATTATTTATTGTCCGATATTTATAAAAAAAAGTTTGTATTTTGTATGTTGCGAATTTTCGACTTATTTTTCATCTATAAAAATTTCTTTCGGCACCGGAAGTGACATACTTTTGCCATAATTTACAATTTTGACCGGTCTTTTAGCCAGCAAATATTACTTTTAGATATGATAGAGGGTGTCACTGAAGCAAAACAACTAAAGTATAGTTTGGTAGCTCAATGGATCGGCTATGGTATAATAAACTTCCTGTATGATTCCTGAAAGCCGGTTCAGTGCTGCTTGCAGGTCTAGTTCTTATTATTATTATTCTTCTTTTGTCTTGAGTAGATCTCAGCAACTGCTTGTCGCATCGTTACGATTTCTTCGGTTTTACTGGGAAAGTGGGTGTGACTTAGAGGATAAAGCTATTTTGAACGTTCTGCGACAATGCGAAATGTCCGAAATCACCAAATTATCGTTTTTTAAAATATTGCAGTAATTTTAACAATAATCATTGATTTTTAACTTTCGATACATTTTGGCATAGCCGGAGACACGGCACATAGCTACACTACTTTCGATTTTTGATTTTCGGTGAATCTTCAAAGATATTAGGCGCCAAATTTTGAAAATTTAAAATTTTACAAAAAACTTTTTTATTTATGAATATTTTTTAGTCGTATTATGCACAGAATTAAAGGGTCATCTGACTAGTGCAAAAATGTTAAAGAATTTTGTCTCAGTAATTTACCTTGGCCGCCATTGGCTAATTCAGTTTTTAAGTCCTAGATTAATTTTTTATTGTTCGATTTGTATAAAACAAAGTTCATATGCTTCGTTGTATCAATTGTCATTTTTTTTATTACCAAAAGTTTTATCTGTCGGCACCGGAAGTGGCATAATTTTACCAAAAACTACAATTTTGACAGTTATTTTCTTTCTTCGAAAACAAATATTATTTTTTGGAAAAATTATTTGACTCAAAGAGTGCGCCCCTTCAAGGCGCAAAAAATGTAGGAAGCAGTTTTTTTAATTTCGATTTCATTTTCGAGCAAATTCGATTAAGAGACTAAAAATGGTGTAAAATTGGCCTATTTACAACCTATTCAGGCTTTTCAGATTTTAAAATATTTCTTCGTAACTTTTATAAACTTGTAGCTATAATCCATACGAAGAAAATGTATGTTAAAATTCGTTTGTACTATAAGCAGTTACCAAGAAATGGGCAGTTCTGTACAAGTCACTGTTTTCGTTATTTTGCCTGTAAAATAGTCAATTATGATTGGATTTTTATAAAAGTGACATCATTTGATTCAAAAAGCACGTAGCGTCATATCAAGTTGATTTCAATTTAAAATTGACACCGGAAGTGACATCATTTGGTCAAAAAATGCATTTTAAACTTTTTAAATCAATGTTTTATTCAACCAAGAATAACTTAATATGGATTAATAATTTTAACTTTTGGTTTAAATTCACATATAAACAAAACTCATATGGTCATATAGATATCATAAAATGGTTTCTAACTTGTTCGGTTGCCGAGAAATAGACGGTTTTCTACAGGTCACTTTTGAAGGTTTCGGGGCCATAAAAGGGTCAATTATTATTCGATTTTCATAAACGTCACACCATGTTATACCTAATGCCATTTGGGATTTCATACAAGTAATTTAAGATTTTCATTATCACCGGAGGTAACGTCATTTTGGCAAAAACTGTATTTTTAGCCTCTAAAACAGATATTTTATTCAAATGAGTCTGTTTTGAAATCTTTTTCAAAGTATGGTATTTGATGCCAATCAACAAATAGAATGAACCCATACGATCATACAGATACCACAAAATGGTTTCTAACTTGTACGGTTGCAGAGAAATAGCCGATTTCCTACAAGTCATTTTTCAAGTTTTTTGGTCTTTAAAAGTGGCAATTATTATTCGATTTACATAAAATTTTCACTATATGATATCGTATGCCATTTCTGATTTCATGAGACTAATTGAACATTTGCATTAACACCGGGAGTAATTTAATTTTGTCAAGATCATTTACAAGTAACAAATGTATAAAATGAATTGATATTGCTGGATTTTGTTGATTCTGCGTCCATTTTATTTGTGTGCAATGTTAATTTGGAAACCTGTTTAGTGGTTTCGCTGGTACCGGAAGTGACATATGTTCAAGGGTAACTTGGCACCGGAAGTGACATGTTTAAGGGTAACGTGGCACCAGTGAAACCCGTCATTCCTGCATGCAGGTCTAGTAAAATATTGTTATTTTCTCTTGGAGATTCCATTCTTTCCAAGAGAAAATCACTTGACTCTTTCAAAATTTTTTTAATTGGGTCAGATGAAACAATTTTTCCACTTACAAATGTTTTTCATTTTTTGAGTAATTTGATTGTGATTTTGGCGCAAAAACTTTTTGGCGCATGAGTATGGCTACTCATGAACTCATTCTCACCACGCCCCTGGTCAAAGGTCATTTTGGTCCAGATTGTCCCATTCCTGTTGCAATGCAGCAGCAAGTTCTTGGACATTGGCAGGACGTTGTTGAAGTTGACGTAACCTCTGTCCAAGTATGTCCCAGACTTGCTCGATGGGGGAGAGGTCGGGACTCAGTGCTGGCCAAGGTAATGTGGTGATGTTCTGTTGTTGGAGGTAACCTGTAACGATCCTGGCCCTGTGACAACATGGACTGCCAAGATGTTATCCCGGTAGTACTGACCTGTAACACGCCCTGCAACAACATGTAAAGCCGTTCTTCCAGCAACAGTGATGCCTCCCCACACCATAACAGAACCACCCCCAAATCGATCATGTCTGATGACGTTAACGTCTTGGAAGTGCTCGTTTCGACGACGCCACACACTCCTACGTCTGTCCAAAAAATCAACAGTGAACCTTGACCCATCTGAAAACATCACATTGCTCCAAAGTCGATTATCCCAGTGTTGACGATCCCTACACCAACGACGTCTTGCCTCAATGTGATGATCTCTCAAACAAGGGATCACGCGAGGACGTAGTGCGCGAAGGTGACCCCTATGCAGTCGATTCCGAATCGTCTGGCCACTCACTCTCACACCAGAGATGACACGATTTCTTGAGGCCAAGGTACGGATAAATCGATCCTGGGCTTGAGTTGTCGCCCTTGGTCGACCTGAGCGTGGTCTGTCCTGTACAGATTGTGTATCACGGTATCTGGATCATAGTCTGCTTATGACAGACTGAGAAACATTCATCGTCCGCGCCACAATCGCCTGTGTTGTGCCGATCTGTAGCATGCCAAGGGCACGTAGCCTTTCATTTTGGGTAAGCCGACGCATATCAAAATTTGTTTTCTGGTCACTAAAACAATTTAACTGATGTTTCCACCCTGGAATTCAATGCCACAATGACTGTAACATTCAAAGTCAGAGTCGTGCAAATCTTGGGTTAGACCCCCATGATGATCCCAAGCATCACCTGCATTCCATGCGGTAGCTATTGGTGCGTTTGGGCGTAACATGTAACTGGAAATGTTTCTTCTGTTAGGTTCTATAGTGACTTTTTTCGTAGTCATTTGCATATTTTAGTATTATGCCCCCAAAATCAAATATCCCCTACTTTTTTTTGAATAGTATAGTATTAAAAGTCGCACAATAACAAAAAAAACCCTGACAGTTGAATTGCCATTTAGCCTACTTCCAAATTTCCATGGCGTGCCACTACAATATCAGGTTCCACTTTGTATGTAGTTTATATCAATATTATTATTATTATTATGTATTTATATAGCGCATCTTTCACCTATAGAGTGCCCAGATGCTCTTTACAAACTTAAAAGGAAGATACAATGCATACAAATAAAAGTACACGTAAATAATAGAAAACAAATATGAAAACAACACCGTATCACATTTAATAAAAAGCTTTGGTAAATAAAAACGTTGTAAGTGATGCACAGTTCCTAGGTTAAGTGGTAATTTGTTCCACAATTTAGGTGCCTTTATTGAGAAAGACTTTTCCCCAACCGATACTTGTTTTGCATTTCTTTCGATCAGCAAGAAGTTATCGTTACTTGAGCGAAGTTGCTGTGATGGCTTGTACAAACACAATAGTTGCGAGAGGTATAGTGGTGCTAGGTCATTTAAACACTTGTAGGTGAAGAGCAGAATTTTGTATTCAATTCTATAAGTAATTGGGAGCCAGTGGAGATTAAACAGTATTGGAGTTATATGGTCATATCTAGAACAACCTGAGATGAGACGAGCAGCTGAATTTTGTAATTTTTGTAGTCTGTCCAGCGATTTATTCGGAACACCTAACAGCAGTGAATTGAAATTATCTAGTCTAGAAATTACTAGGGCTTGTATAAGTGTTTTTGTTGCATCTATTGTTATAAAATTCCTAATTTGGGCAATGTTTCTCAAGTGGAAGTAGCCTACTTTACACACATTGTTAATTTGGGACTCCGTATTCATGTTAGAATCGAAGATTGCTCCAATGTTTCGGGCTGCAGTAGAATTAGTGATGGATGACTCACCAACACGGATGGATAGATCATCATCTAGCTTAGAGAGGTTGTGTTTTGAACCAATTACCAAGTACTCTGTTTTCTCATCATTGAGTTTAAGGAAATTCTGTGACATCCAGAGTTTTATATCATCTATACATTTTTCAATGTTGAACTTGGATAGATTAAAACTGTTCGGGTCTGATGGCTTGAAGGATATATACAGTTGGGTGCCGTCAGCGTATAAGTGAAATTCAAGTCCGAATTTGCGAACCAAAGCGCCGAGAGGGGATGTATACAGACTGCACAATATCGGCCCCAGTACTGACCCTTGCGGAAATCCGAATTGAAGCAGTGATTCGGCGGATGAGCTGTTGCCAACCAGAACCCTTTGTGTTCTCTTGCTGATGTATGATTGGATATCTAAAAGCTTTCGGACTTGGGTCGCTAATTTAATATCTAAGAGGAACAAACAATTGTGGTCTGAAACCAAATAGCAAATGTTTATTACTTCCCGTAAATAGCTCTTTTAAGCAAGTTATATTCTACTAGGTCGAAACAACTATCTAAACATTCAGCGCGATTTCGTTTATCCCAAATAATTAGGTCAAGCATGGCAGACTTCAATACCGCGAAGTAAATAAAGAAGGTTTTTTCAAGACAGAAAGGTTACATAGCTTGATCTGAAATTTGTTAACGTGTGATAGAAAGTAACGGGATGAAAATTTCAGGTAGGTCGTTAAGTTTTAACCATTTTTATTAAAAATTGAAGAAATAGCAAGCAACTTTCGAGTCGTAGTGTTGCATGGAACAGACAGTAGTTGATACCATATTCAGACTACCTCAACTGCATGGTTGACACGACATGCAGACTACCGCTACCTGGTTGACACGACAATCAGAGCAGCCCCTAGCTGGTACACCACTCAAACTAGCCCTAGTTGGTACGACACCCAGAGCAGCCCTAGTTGTCATCAAATAGCGACAAGATAATTTACTCAGTATCACCAAACTCTGCCATATAACATCACATATTACTCCTAATATTGTGAAAGATAGGTTGCCAGGCAACGAAACATACGCCCACAGCAGCTAAATCGTCGAGCATTCAGTAAGGGTTATCGACTGAGACAGAGGGGTTCAAGTTAGATGAACACCCGAGCTCGTGCAAGGTTGTACACTGAGAACGCGTTAGCGTTCGAAGTGTTCAATTGCGCGAGCTCGGGTGTTCATCTAACTTGACCCCGAGGGTCGAAGGTCGATAACTGACTTACACACTGGATTCTTTGTTTGTGTAAGAAGTTGAATGAGTGAATAAAAATGGACAGATACGAGGGAGACGCAAGTTTATCACAGGCCCTTTATCGTACAAAAATAATTTGACCAATTCGTCTGTAACAGGTATCAATACATTATTTTGCATGCCATATATTGTTGTTTACTCATCAAATTGGGGAGTGGGTCAATGACCCGAACATAACCAGTGTATATCTGTTTATTTACGATGCATACAAATCAGATCTTTCCAGTGTCAGGTTTTTGATATGCAATTTTAAGGAATTTGGATTGGTATTTGTATATAAATGTATTTTAAGCCTTTTTGCTGATGGCCATAAGACGAAGATTTCCGATAATGACTTCCAGATTTATGGCCCTTGATATTTAATGTTTTGAGTACTCAAATTCAGTATAGGCCAGAATTAGAAGCCAAACAAGTGTGGCAATTACTTAGTGGGTTTGTTATTCCTAATTATATCTTAGTATGTTGTAAATATTTTCCTTACCAACAACGTGGGTTCGATTTCCGAATGGTTAACGCTTGCGCGTTTTATCATAAGGCCTGCCATTGAGTCAACTGGCATGGTTTCTATTCACTTGTTGTACGTCACAAGGAGTTAGGTACCCTGTCCAACCTCGTGAGTTTTCTCCGGGTCCTCCGGTTTTCTCCCAATGCTAAAGATCCTTACGCGCAAGCGAATTATTGAAATAAAATTGAATCACATTAGTCCAAAAATGACCTACTTTGTGACGAGTGGACGTTAAACCCCATTTCTCTCTCCTTACCGAGAAAAGACCAAATATGCGACACCCCTTATTGACTACCCGGACGACTTGGCTGCTGTGAAGGTATGTTTCCTTGCCCGGCAATCTATCTTTAACGATTTGCCAGCCACATAACAAACTAACCATGTGCGAAAAAAATAGCAAGTACGATGATGTAGGAAAGGTATTTTACAAGATTACAATAAAACATGGTCAAACAGAAATTATCCAAAGTTCGCAAGGTTTTGTGTATTTGTTCCTTATACAAGAGTTAATGATATTATTTCACAATCTACATTAAAAAAATATTTATTTATTGTTTTAACTACGTGTATTTATTCTTTGTATTTAACACGGTGCTGCTTGTTATTTCTAATACAGTTCACGCACGCAATTACCCGGTCTGTTTTGACATTCACCGGGTTGGTATGTTGGGGTGTTCATTTATATGAACACCCACTTTTCCTCAAATGATCACCTGTGTACGTGCTAAAACAATACAATACAGGTTGATCAGTAACTTGAACACCCGAGTCAGAACAATGGGTCCAGTGTGTAAACAAGGGTTGTCGTATATTCTTACTTTTTTCGGTAATGAAACATTTATAACACACTGAAATCTGAATAAGATTAACAACTCAAAAAGTAATTGTCAGAAAATCATTAAAATTAGAATTTGTTTGGTTTTTATAAAGTTCTGCCCCATGCTAACGCTTAGTATACGAAACATTTAAAACCATGGATTTAGCTGTTTAGTTAAACTCTGTGTATCAATCTGAAGTCAATGGGAGATCTCCGTCAGTTATCTCCCCTCGCTAGGTGTCGCGACGCACTAGGGTCCCAGACGTCGTCTTCTAAATATGGTGTGCGAATGAATGAGTATTGTGGTTTTCGCACGCCTACATTTAAATAAATTATTATGCCGTCTACATGTTGTTGTGTTCCTGGGTGTTCGAACCGTGGTGGTGTGATTTTTCCGAGAGGTCAACAAATACGAAAAAAATGGCTTAATTCTATAAAGAGGAACAGCAGCACCACGGGTTCCGTGTGTGGCAACCAACATCTACAAGACAAGCGTTGTTTAGGCCTACTCGCACTTCCTTCCAACAGATTATTATATCATATCACCGAGACGAAGCAGGGCAAGTAAATTATTTACACCTTTATTGTGATTTGTTCACTGTATTATCAAATGATTATTCATGTAAGATATGGCAACATTCCTTTTCATATTTTGTTATTGTACACATGATGACGTAAACTCGTCTAGGCCTACTAATAAAGTAGGCCTACAGGTCTACAATAATTAATCTAGTACAAAAATGTCTCGGCCCTGTTTCACAAAAACTTAAAGTGCCAATCCCGATAACTTTTTGGGGAATAAAACTGCTTAATTTTGTGTTAAAATCCTTTAAAATCCATAACCTAAGGCCCACCTACTAACCCGATATATGTGATATGCTTGTAAATAACTTAAACCTGACAGTCTTCATCTGGAAATGGAGAACGTTTTATTATACAGTGTCAGTATCTGTATAAAACCAGACTTTTTTCTTTAAAAATAATATGTAGGTGAAATTTACCTTTTGTTATCGAGTACAGGGCATGGGTCATTCACTGTATAGACCTCTCAAGAAACATTAATCGATTATCAGGTCACCCAATGAAAAAATTGACCCGAAATCTTAAAAGGGTTAGGTATCCGGATAAGCAGTGTTGACGTTCACGTCCAAACGACTCAATCTTTTGAGCTGAAATTTTGAGACAAAGTAAATACACCGTGCCACTATATTTTGGTCCATAAATTTCATAAATACTCGGACTTTAATTTTTGAGACTCTGTTCTTATCGGAATTGTCCCTTTAAGCTACAATCGCTAAAATAGATTTTAACTAAAATTTGAAACTAATACTAATATACATGTAGTAATACCCCCAAAATGCCAATGTTCATGCAGATGCATGGTGGGTTTAAAATGTTATCCCCATTGGCCCTTTCAATGATATTTTGAAAATACTCAAAGATAAAATGGCCTGAAATGTTTTCTAAATTATTAATTAGACATAAATTAACTTATCCAGGCCATAATCAATCGGATATTAACTTTGTCCTCTAGAGCGTCCACAAGATTTTTTAAAGTGATCAAGGGAGATAACTCTGGCAGAGGTTTCTTCATCTCATGACCTTAAACACTGTGTATAAATTTAAAGTCAACCGGATATTAACTTTGGCCTCTAGAGCGGCCACAAGATTTTTTGAACTGATCAAGGGCCATAACTCTGGTAGTTATTATTGGAAATCGCTGAAAAACAATAGGCTTCTTCGTCTCATGAGCAATTGAATATTAACTTTAGCCTCTAGAGTGTCCACAAGCAATTGTGGGCGCCGGGCCGACGTACCGACAGACGAACGGACGGGGGCGACAATGTGGGCGTATAAAAAATGACAGAATACTTCAAAATTAGGTAAATAGTAGTATTAGTAAATTGAGTAAATCATAGAATTAGCACACTGAGTAAATATTAGTATACGTTCCCACATGACGACATACAAGAATTTTTTCGAAAAAATCGGTAAGCCAACGATAGTTGGAAATTGGCAAAACCTGTTGAAATATGAGTAAAGAACACTAACCTGACACTGTTCACTCTTACACCAGATGGGCCAATTTCTGTATCAACAGAAAAACTTATCATTTATTAAGTTTATAGAATTGTACAACTTATTGAATTTTACTTGGACATAGGTTAACATGGACAGGAAATCATAATAAATGTTGTAAATGTGACATTGTAAGGAGGCGAGGGGGGGGGGGTAATTATTGATCATAAATTCATTAGATATATGATAATGAAAAGATATACCAGATTAGGTTTAAAGCCCCAATAACACTCTTGTTGTAACTGAATAATATGTTCCAATCTTCATCCTGGTCAACAAATTGTATTATTTTACAATATTCTAATTAAATGATGATATAAATTTCATCTTAACACACCTATTTTAAAAAATTGGAAAAATTCAACCAATTGATTTGAAAAGTCTAACGTAAACCTTTTCAAATGTGACTTGGATTTTAAAATATTTTCGAACCCTCTGGACAGTTAAAATAGGTTGTAATGGATAATTTAAGCAACAGGTAGGACACTTAAACATCTAGTACTTAGAATAAGGATATTATTTAATTTCTGGAGCTACCAAGCCAGCAAGAATGTTATTGTCCCTTTAAAGCAGCACAGCATAAATTTATAGTATGCTGCTTGGAAATATTATAAATTGCTGATCACAAATCACCAGCGAATCATTATAATTGAATCCGATAGTAGATGTGATATATTTAATCTATTTTAATCAGTTATTACCTGCAGCTAGTAGATGTGTAAAATGGTCCAGCGCAGCTTTACTAAGACAATAGGTTGCTATATCAGGAACCTGAAAAATACGTCATAATACGGTTTGTCGTGTGCTGTGGTTTACTAGTATTATAGGAAATCAAACTAGGTGTAACTCAAAACACAACCACGATTCAAGTGATGCAGAGAATCCAAAAATATCTTAAATTACGTATTTTGTCACTAGATAGGTTGATAAATCTATATTTTTAATACGATGACAAAGTTGAGAGAAACGATCTTCCCATAAAATAACAGTTATTCTTCCCATGATTTCCGGGACAAACGAGAAAGGACTGACTTACCCCTTTCTTTGAAACCATACTGGACATGTTGACCACACAACCTGTCATAGATCATTAATAGTTCAGTTAAACTGTGTATTTAACCCGTACGAAATAGCAACAAAACTATTTTCTCTTGTATTAGATCGATTTCGGTGTGAACTGTTCCGGGGACAAAATGTATTGAGTGGAAATAGAAATACAGTTGTATAAGTATATAATAGGCAAATGTTGCCTCCATTACACGCAATCTGTTACACAATATCATGTTTGGTCTAAAATGAAATATTGTATTTTTAATTCATATTTTAACATGAAATTTCAATTGTAACTCATTTTGGACATATTAAGTGACAGGTTAATTGCAAGGTTTAATCTGTTGCAGGTGTGAGTTTATCTGATATAGTATTATGTAAGATGTATGGGTTGTACAAACTTGTATCATCGAAGTGTCTATTTGATATAAGATTTAAACTCAACACTTGTTGTTTTAGAGCTAAGACGTCCTGTGATTAAAATAATTAGTTTACATTGTTCTGATTTCTAATACTATTAACTATGGCGTGCCTTAGGATTTGACAGTTATTGCTGGATAATATATAAAGCCTAGTTTAGAGTTAGGAAAAAGGAGAGCAGAGACGAGAGGGGGTCTTAGACAGACCTGGGGAGAAGTCGCTTCCCTCCCAGATCATGGGGGTCTGCCCTCAAACCCCGGGGAGTTGGGGTTTTTTGTGACCTAAGGAGAAGATCTTTAGTTAGATATCTCCAGATCCAACCACATTGTGTAAATATGTTATGATGCAGTAATAAAACATCTGTTTAATAACAAGAGTTATGTGTTATGTTACAAATTCACACATCATAACTGGATAAAATCTCGTTCAATACAATTGCTTTACTGGCAGCAACGTGATGTCAGACAGTATCCATCCTATTCTTACCGCCTTTCAATTTTTGAATTTCGTAAAGTCAACGACAAGAACCACTCTTACATCTCGTGTAAGATATTGTAGGCGGTTAAGTGAGAAAAAGGCCGTATGTGGACATGTGATGTTTTGTTGATATTTAATAACTTCTGTGATGTATCCCAACCAACTACATGTAATATATTCCACAGATTAATAATATACATACGTACAGCATCCCTTTTATTTCACTTTTCTAGAATTGTGACATATTGCCGAAACGATTCGGGGGTGGGGTGGGGCTCTTTTTAAAAAAAGACAAAAAAAACCATTTGCGTTTAGCATCCACCCATCATGATCTAGCTTGCCGGGGTAAGGGGGGGGGGGTAACCAAATGGTTATGACGTGCGCGTTGTATCATTGAGTCAACTGGCGTGGTTTTGATGCGACAAGGAGTAGGATGGCCTCTCCAACTTCGTTGGTTTTCTCCGGGTCCTCCGGTTTCCCCCCACCGTTAAAGAACCCTACGCGCTAGCAAATTGTTGAAATGACCTAGTTTGTGTCAAGTGGAAGTTAAACCCCATTTCGCCTTCCTTGTCATTTGCTGCGGTAAATGCATGTTTCTATTAACTAATCAATTATAAATATATATCCAGGCTTCAGTTTGAGTTTCGCCTTTCTACTTTACCTTTACTGTTTTTAAGATGTGGTATACAAAGTTTTGATAAATAAAATGGCGCTCTGAGATTGACTCTCATTATTCCATCATAATCTTTCATGTCTGTCTCTTCAATATTTGCTTTTGTGCTATATCCTGCATTATTAACCTACAAATATCAATAGAATCAGTTTTAAAGCCACGGTAAATACACCTCTCAAAGCAACAATTCAAATACACCTCTCAAAGCTACCATTCAAGGCACGGTAAATACACCTCTCAAAGCGACCATTCAAGGGTCTACATAATTAATAATTTCACACACTAACATATATTATTTACCGATAGATAAACCACGTTAACCCACGTGACATCAATTCACTTATCATATGTTTCATTTAAATTTACGTCAATTTCAATTTGTCAGACATGATGGAACTGTCCCGACCGTTGACGATTACAAACATGACTCTATGTGAAAGTGTCCCAACCCGTCAGATTATCTGCCCTTATAAATGGATCTCAATTTGTGCAAAAATGTTGCTTCACTGGAAGTGTGGACAATGAAAATTTTAAGATAATATATTATGCTCACCAATCCATAAATAGAACCAAATGTTTTTATTGTTGTATCAACTAAATTCTCTAGATTATCATCTTTACTTACATCACATTGTACGGTTAGAATCTAATAAAATAAACAACCTTGTAACTGTCAGAATCTAGTATAATAAACACTGTAGTGTTAGAATCTAATAAAATAAACACTGTAGTGTTAGAATCTAATAAAATAAACACCGTACTGTTAGATTCTAATAAAATAAACACTGTACTGTTAGAATCCAATAAAATAAACACTGTACTGTTATAAACAACACTGTGCTATTATAAATCACTGAACTGTTATAAACAACTGTACTGTTATAAACAACTGTACCGTTGTAAAATTTATTTAAAGTACACAGAAGCTAGAATGGCAGCAAAACAACAAACAATATAAAAGAGTCACTGGATGACAGACTAATCTGGCGCACGCGACGATGTGGGAATAAATAATAACACCAAGTCGCTTACCCTAATATTACTGGTCGACTGATGATGACGTGAAATATATATTATAATCAATGGTACCAACATTAACACTGAAAACTCGACCTCTATAGATTTGATAAGATTTCATATCAAAAGGCACGAATTTTAACTTACGTTCTTTGCAACCAATCCAAGTTTTTCACATTGTAAACTTGTAGCCTGTAAACCTGTGATGTTTCTAGCAGCTAAAACCAGCTTAGGTTTATACGGAGCTACATGGACAGCTATACCCTGTCCTATACCGGAACTCGCACCTGTAACAATAGAATTCCAACATTCCATACTCAAAATAACAAACTCATAACAATTAGTCTCTTATTGTCGTGCTCTTTTAGTTATCAAGCACCCATTTTAGGGAATAATCTATCTCTATATTTAGTTGTATAACTCTATATTCTTTTTTAAAAAAATAACTTAAAACACATTTAGTTAATCAGGCTTTTAACTGACTTTGGTATGCAATCGTTAACATGTCCATAATCTTGTTGTTTATTTATGATTACGTTGTCACTTTGTACTGTGCACCTGAACATGTTATATGAAAGGGCGCACTATAAATATACTGTTATAATGAGATTGGCAGAAAATGAAATAAACATATAGATATTTTTCCCAGACAGCGTTTACTGGATTAATTTAATTGAATAAGGTGACTGTCAATGTTGTCTGGTCCACGTTTTATTAGATTCACATCTTTAAATACCGATGTAATTATGTTCTATGTCTATAATTATATTAGCGTAGACGTGACACCCACCTCAAACATAGTTTGCTGATTTGTTCAGATCTTGAAGTCTCCTCTTATCATCAATATGCCTTCAATCGTGGTATTTATGGTTTCCGCGGTATCAGACAATAACCAATATACATGGCTTACGAATAAACATTTTTAAAAAACAAGTAGCCTACCTTACATATGTAGATGGTCTGGCATGTTCACCTATAGTATAAAGGTTATTGCCCGGTAAATGGTTAAAGTTCCAATTTCATATTTTCTAAGAAAGTCAAAACATAATTATTTTTTTGTATTTTGCTCAAAAGGTTGTCAACTCACTATTATCGATCACGGGCAAAATTTTTTGGGCATTAGAAAGGATGACACAGGCTAATTAAGGAAATAGTTACTCAATTACATCCCTTGTTTTCCCATTCCTCTCCATGGACGGCCATCTTCAAACGTTTGAATTTGAAGTTGAAAATGATATTTTTGCCAATTTCTCAACTGGCAATAGTGAATTATAGGATTTTAGGATTATTCTTTAACAAGGTAGGACTGTTTATAGGTTCAATCTATTTTAGGGCTTTATTTTAATACATTTTAAAAATATAACTTAAAAAAATGCTATTGGAACTTTAAAGGTTATACACCTTGTTAATCTAACCGTCATATACATTTATTATCATCATCACCAACTAGAAATTAATAATACGTATCGTATTACCGTACCTATTGCAATAATTCAGGTCACATTAAACAACTGCTCTACTTGCCTGAATTCATCGGGTGTAACGACGACCATGACATCATTTAGAATAGACGTTGACCAACATAATGCTATTCAAGTATGAACTACTATGAGATATTTCGCTCGTATAGTTTTTGATATTGAAGACCCCAAACATACCAAAGGGTAAATCACCGTACATGGTATTAGAACAAATGAATAAGGCGTTGACTCGCTCGCTAACCTCGGGGTTCCCGAGTTTGATCTCTGCATTGGTGGAGAAAGTTCGTGGTAGCCCTTGACAACGGTGCGGGGCCTGACAATGGACAACGTGTATGTAAAATAATGAACCTACCTGTTATGATTATAACTTTTCCTTCCAGTGACGTCATCTTACTACCTTGTAAAAACTACTTGCCACACGACAGCAGGAGAACTGACTACACAATGTTTGTAAGTTAGTGTGTAATATATAGTCTCGCTTGATTTATAACCTAGTACACTATACATATGATAATCACGTGACCGTGACGAGTATATATATAGTAGGTATTCAGGGTCAAGGTATTAAAGTATCCAAACTCAAAATCATCCAAAGTCTTCGACATTGAAAACACGAATGATTTTGTCAATTTAAATTAACATTGATGTTGTTATCTTACTGGATAAAGATGGGCTTCTGATATCCAATATTTAAAGACAAAATAAACATAATACCATTGTATATATTATTGTCGTAGTTTTGAGGCAAAAATAAAGCCCACAATAGGCAGATTTTAGTTCTGAAAGCCCTGTTAATGTAACGATTCCTCTCGATGAGTGATCTCTTCAGATAACCTACTCCTACTGTGACGTAATCTATTATACAATTTGTCTAACATACGAACATCCCACAATATTTGTAGATGTTGTATCGTTGAAAAGATCTGATACAAGTCTTGTCTCAGGAAACTCGCCACAGAAACATTCTTACAAGTTCCCAATCCCAATTACAAACTGCTTTGTTCAAGACTGAATTTAAAGATACATTATGTATGATTTAGATAAAGAGCTGGTCATTCTTGCTATAATAGTTCAAAAACAAGATGAATAATCTGAAAATTTCATTGCGAGCGAAGATATTAGCCTTTGAAGGTTTGACAAGACGTGTGCAACAATTTCAACCACCGTACTGGTTGTTCTAGGCTGAACTATTATGTAAATATCGGAGAATCTGATGCCATCGCGAGTTGATTCTGGCCTGGATAAGTTAATTAATGTCTAATTGATAATAATTGCAGGTCTAAATAAAGACTTGCAATAGACAGATTAAGTTCTTGCTTAGTGTTTAATAGATATTGTATATAGTTTAGAGCAGTGATTCACTATTTTGCCTCAATTGTTTTTTAGCCCTTTGAATTTTGACTAATTGTTTGCATTGTTCGTGGGGGGTTGGGATGGCCTAGTGGTCTAGAGTGCCGCGCTTCGACCTCTAGCTGGCCGGTCACCTCTGGCTTGCGGCTGTGGTTTCGAGCCCTGGCGTGAGCGTGTGTGGCATGGAGATAGGGGCGCCTTCTCAACCTCGTAGGTTTCCTCCGGCCACTCCGGTTTCCTCCCACTGGTAAAGACCCCTACGCGCAAGCGAATTATTGAAATAAAATTAAACTATGTTAGTCCCGAAATGACCTAGTTTGTGTTGATTGGACATTAAACCGCATTTCTCTCTCTCTCTCTTTGATTGTTCGTACTTGGTTTTATTTTATTATCTCAACCAGTGTGCCGTGAGATCTTCCTAAGTGTGCCGCGAAATTTTGAACGGCACACTAAGGAAATGCAAAAAAACACGTGATTCCAATTAAATATTCGCAAGTGCCTACTGGGATGTTCATAGCTGTGTTTTTCTTTATTTAGTTTGAGACATGCTATGTGTCACTATGACTAGTCTGTATCTACGATTGTATGCCATCTATGACTTGCTATGCCTTTCTTTTGCAAAATTCTAATGTTTTTACATATTATTTAGCCAGGTGTGTCGCTATTTTTTTCACGCGTTGCAAGGTGTGCCGTTGAAAACCACTGGTTTAGAGTATGCTCCAGTCAGGTTTACAAGAAGAATGTTTCTAAGATAGATTTTCTACTCTCATAGTAAACCTTTCTGTTTTCTGTGCTCTCGGTATTAACTGAGTTTATTTTCAATTTGTTACAAGGAAGAAGAGCTACTTGAGAGGTGTAAATCTATTTATCTTTAATGTCGTGCCATGATAAAATTGATCGACCATTTTATGGTTTCTAATGACAGATCAGTTTGTAGAGATGTTCTTTTTATGGGGATATGAAAGTCTTGATTGGTGTTGAACTATGCAGTTGACTCAGATATGGAAACCATTAATTCATTATTGAGAACGATTCCAAGCGTCTATGTTCCCGCCTGCTCGCCCCAACTGCTATAGATCCCTACGCCCAAGCGTCTGTGTTCCCGCCTATTTGCTCTCTCTGCTACAGACCCTTACGTCCAAGCGATGTATTGGTATAAAAGTGTGTAATGTTAGTCCCAAAATGACAGTTTGTGTCATGTTCGTACCACCCGAATGCCTACATGAAACCAGCTTGAAAAGCCAGAAGAACACCCGACACTTACAGCTTGCCCCCCCCCCCCCCAGGACTCGTTCACTAATTTTTAATTGTTCGTTTATTTGTAATTTCTGAGTATGATGTCTTGGTCCATATATTTGTTTTTCTGTAAATTACGCGTTGTGCCCCCCCCCCCTGCACTTACTAATAGAGAACAACACTGGACATTAATGAAAACTATTTAAAGTAACGGATCTCGCTTGATGAGAACCAATCTGATTAAAACACAGATCCTATTTCGTTTCGTTTTTATAGTTCAAAATTTCGTTTCAATTGTCTGAACTACATGTAAATGTAGTGTGGGACATCGAAAGTATAAAAAATAACGAAACGAAATAATATAGATCTGTATTTAAAGACGATTGAATGACACCCAACACAGTAAAATCTCACACAAGACAAATAATAACCAAATAGAAATTAAATATAGCAATAGAAATAATCATGGACTCCACACAGCACTGAGCGCCATTTTACTGCCCCATATTCAAATTGTTTTTATTTAAACGCATTGAAAGGCTAAAATATTCAATATCCTGTGGTTTGTCAGACATATGCCTATAAAACCATTTTAAAAGTAGTATTTACAAGCTATAAATAACACACCGGGGAAACATTGAAAAAATCAGGGCAGGCTTCCAACAATATTATCTTGTCCATCCTGAATTGAGAGGAAGGCAACGTGGTCAGTATTGTAGCTGCGTACCGAATAATTGATATTAAAGTCTCAGATTCTCGACGGACATATTTCTATTTAACGGTACTGTTTACAAAGTATAATATCGCAAACATACAAACATACATAAAACTGGAAAATATGTTGAAAACATTAGCTGTCCGCCATTACATAAATTGGTGTCGTCACAACAATAACGTCTGATGCAGCCATTGACGTAATACTTCTTGTCGCTTTTGAGACATTTGTTGTATTGATTGATATCGACTGAATGACAGGGACCCATAGAACATGAGCGTACAGTTGCTGTATAAAACAGGGTCTGGTTGTTACTGTATTCATATTCCACTTTCTGTAAATAAAAAGATTGGTTTCCAGGCAACGGAAAATACGCCCACAGCAGCTAAGTTGCCCATGCAGTCAACAAGTGTTGTCACATATTTTTCTTTTATCGGTAACGAAAACATTAACAACACACTAGAATCTGATTGTTATTAGAAATCATTAGGACTTGTTTGGCTTCTAGTTCTGATATGCTAACGTTTTGTATACAATATATTTAATATCTTGAATTGAGCTGTTCATGTTAATCAATAGAGACGGCTGTCTCGTGATCTTTAAACGCTGTTTATAATTATTAAGTCAATCCAAGGGCCTGAAATAAGATTAAATTCCAAGAGCACGGATTTAAAGTCCGCGGAGCCGTGGTCAGCGCCGGAGTCGCGAAGCGACCTAGCGGGGGGTCTGCCCCCCCCCCCTTAGAAAATTTTGAAAATTTAGAGCTTGAAACCGGTATCTGTGGACTATTCTGATGCAGTTTACATAGGAATTTATTTTGTCGCGAGCAGCTTATTTCGCATGAAAACTCAGCACTAGGAAGACAACACACCACTTTCGTTACGATAATACAGAACTGTAATTCAATTTCTACCATTCATACATCAAAACTCAAATCCCATGATATGAATCCTATCATTAACAAGGGTACAAAATAAAAATCTGATTATTGTCTTATAAAGTCTCTTTAGGGAGTGAATGTGGAGCCAGGTCGAGAGGGGTGCGGGGATTGCGTCATGCCGACTCGTTTCGGAACTCTGCAACTTACGTGAATTATGAATTAGAAATTACTAATTCTGTGACAAATACTAAATTGCATAGCCTTATGATAATATATACTTGTTCTGGGTACATTCCGACATCAAATAACATATAATTTCAATGTTTACAATGAAAACTAATTACCTGAAATGGACGATCAATTAGTAGGCTTGTGGTGTTATTTTTTAAGGACTGTCATATATGTTTAACCTTTCTTTTTATTTCATAGTTATATGTATTTTTATAATGTAGCTGGTCATCCACATTCCTGCTTCTATTTTAAGGTATTATGAATCAATAGTGTCCATCATTTAAAAGTGAGTTATTCGTGTAAAACGGAAGTAGGTTCTGTATTACTTTCCCGCCATTGGAGCAGTAATGTTTTTCAATGTAAAGGCAGGGAATGTGGCTGAACAGTGTTTACCGCAGCCCAAGATTGATTAAACCTAAATGTCTACAATAATAGTTTTATTCTTTCGCCAGGGAAGCGCGTAAGCTAACTGGGGAGCCAGGTTTCGGCGAGTAAAGCCTCCGCGGTGTCGCTCGAGCCGGTGAGACAGGACAGTAAACACTGCAACCTAGCATTCCAACAGTCAACACGTGTAAAGAAAGAAAGGAAAGAAGGTAGGATTTCGTTCCACACACCTTAAAAGAAAGGCTCCAACGCATTTAATTACCTCACCATGTCAAGTAAAGACGAAAGCATGCACGGTGATGCCGGTATAGAAATCATTGAAAAGTCAGTTAGAAATAGAGCCCCTTCAATCAAGGTTATAGAGAATGAAATCATGGAAAAGAGTTTAAAATTATCTAAATTACAGAAATCTATAGAAAGTCAAGTAAATGGGTTGATTAAATCTGATCCTAATAATGTTCCAGATCTCATTCACCAGTTAGAAAAAACGCAACAGACTTGTGAAAAAGAAGTGGATGAGATGGTTCAATTTTTAAAGGACACAAAATCCGAAGCTCGAGATAAGGAAGCTGCCGATACCTTGACTAATTCAATTGAGTGGCTTGAGATTTCTAAAAACGCCATAAAGGAGGCTAAACTCGAAATGGATGAAGTCATTGTAAGGAGCTTACCAACACAGGCACCACTGTCGACACAGACTACTAGCGTTAAATCAAAGCGATCACATTCTTCCCGTTCAACTTCAAGCACAGTCAGACGATTAGAAGCAAACGTTCAAGCCGCCAAAGAAAAAGCTAGGTTTGAATTTAATAAAAAGATTCGTCATTTAGAGTTAGAAAGAAAACTAAAAGAGGCGGAGAGTCAGCGTATTCAAATTATCAAAGAAACTGAAATAGAACACTAAAGGCTGAACGTGAGTTGGCAATAGCGGAAGCCGCTGCAATGGCATACAATCAATCAGACTCATCTGAAGTTAGCCAGTACTTGGAAACCAAATTAGAACCTCAACGTGATAATATGCAGACAACACAAGAATGGGTTGACAGTACTGAAGAAGGGTTAAGCCTGCAGCAGGAAGACGACGTCATAGATAATACAAGTGCTGCAATAGAAAGTTCTCAAAGTAAACCGATTAATCACTCAGATACCTTTGTGTTACCTACTACAAGAAATACACCTAGTTCTACAACTCAAGAGTCTCCTCAACAAAGGACAAGTACAGGTTTTGCTGGTAATAACCATCTCTTCCGACCTGACAAGCCAATGGAACAGTATAATCAGATCACGTCTGAACAAGGCACTGCCACACAACAATATGACTTTCAAAGCGAGATGAATCATAGACTTGTATCTTCTTTAACCAAACAATCATTGCCTAAATGTGAGCCCGATATCTTTTTGGGTGATGCCGCTTTGTTCCTGCCATGGAAAGTAGCCTTCAAGTTATTGATCAAAGACACAGATGCCTCTCCGGATCAAGAACATACTTATTTACTTCAATATACAGCTGGAAAACCGAAAGAATTAGTAAATACTTTTCGACGAAGAGTTCACCCAAACGCTACAGTTAAACTAGATAACTTTTGGAAAACTATGGAAGAACGCTTTGGCCATAATTCTGAAGTAACAAATGCCCTTATAGAGAATCTCATCAAAACTGCACACTTCAAAGCTGATGACAGAGAAGCACTTCAGAAGTTTTATGATACATGTGAAGATGTTAATAGCCAAATCCCATATCTGAAAGGACTTAGTATACTAAATTCTTCATACTTTATGAAATCTCTGGTTGAAAAGATTCCACGAGTTATCAAGGACAAATGGGAAAGTAAAGTTACGAAGTATATGGTTGACAAACAAAATGAAGATTACCCACCATTCTCTCTGTTTGTTGATGTTATTCACAACACATCACTCAGCAAGAATCACCCATCGATTATTAAAATACAGGGTTTGGATCATGACAGACATCCTAAAGAACAGAAAGTATACAGTAGCAGGCATGCAGTCAATCCTAGTAGACTTATAAAGCCGGGTTACTCAAAGTCATTAAAGACGGATGTCAGTCCCAATAAAATAAAGGATGGTCCAGACAACTCAAAGTCCAAAGAAAGTAAATCTGAACAAGTAAATTGTCCATTGCATCAAGAAGCAGCCAGTCCACACACTCTTGTAGTTTGCAGAACCTTTGCAGGAAAAACTATAGATGAGAAAGCTCAAATTATTCAAGAGGCTGGAATTTGTTTTAGATGTCTTGTCGGTCGACACTTTGCAAAACGATGTACTGCAGACATAAAATGTACCAAATGTGCAGGCAGACATCTTTCGATTATGCATAAAGACACCAATACCTCTACAGAAAAAACAGACAAAGGATTGTCTTCCCAAGGTGGGGAGGCTGTTGGTTCTGCATGTATGAAAGTATGCGGTAACGAAGTTCGAGGAAGATCTTGTGGAAGAACAGTATTAATTGATATTTTCCATGAAGATCAACCCTCTATGGTGCATCGCGGTTATGCTTCAATTGACGATCAATCAAATCACACTTTAGGAGATCCAGAATTGTTTGATAGTCTCAACATTAATGGTGAACAGCAAGCTTACACTCTAGAAACATGTCATGGAAAGGAAGTCTGCCAGGGACGTAGAGGACAAGGCTTGGTAATACAGGCTCTCGATGGAACAACTTGTAAACTACCTTCAGTCATCGAGTCCAATAACATTCCCGGAGACAAAACAGAGATTCCAACGCCAGATATAATTGAGCATATTCCACATCTCCATCAGATAGCCAGATTTATACCACCATTAGATACAGCTGCTCGAATTGTTCTGATAATAGGAAGAGATGCTCCAGAATTACTGAAGGTTCGGGAATCTATTAATGGTCCTAAAGGTGCACCTTGGGCACAACGTTTAGATCTGGGATGGACAGTTTCCGGTGAAGTATGTTTAGAACGGCAAGGAGGTAGAGTTCACATTAATACACGGAAAACTTCTGTTGGTTTAGAATACAACTATGAACCCTGTGACAATGTTATAAAGTATAAAGAGTATATCGCACCAGATGCAGTAATTTTCAATGATCGCATACTCTCAAGAAAATCCACAGCAAAAGACTTAGAGCAGAAAATTTTACATCAGATAGAAAAGGATGTATTTCATTCAACAAAGACTGACAATGAAATTGGTATGTCACGCGAAGATCGTCTCTTCATCAACCTAATGGAGCAGGGTTTCCATAAAAATGAAAAAGGTAACTGGGAAGCACCTTTGCCTTTTCGAAATCCCGATGTTTTCATGCCGAATAATCGCAAACAAGCTGAGAAGAGATTTAAAGGCCTACTCAAGAAGTTTGCACGTGATAGTCAATTGAAAGCAGACTACATAGAGTTTATGACCAAGATAATAGAAAGAGGTCATGCATCACCCGCATCTAAAGAAAAATCTAAAGAAGGAAAGTCATGGTTCCTCCCTCATTTTGGAGTCTACCATCCAAAGAAGAAATCACAAATAAGAGTCGTATTTGATTCCTCGGCAGAGTATGCTGGAACATCTTTAAACTCAGAATTACTTGCTGGCCCTGACCTTATGAATAGACTACAGGGAAGGTTACACAGATTTCGCCAGGAAGAAGTCGCAATCATGTGCGATATTGAACAGATGTTTCACAGTTTTCATGTTGACAAAGATCACAGAAACTTTCTACAATTCCTATGGTTTAAAGACAGTGATCCTGTATTACCTGTAATAGATTACCATATGAATGTACATTTATTTGGTAATGGACCTAGTCCAGCCATAGCAACCTTTGGACTAAGAAAGTCAGCCGACGAAGGAAGAATTAAATATGGCGAATCAGCACATAAATTCGTACATGAAGAATTTTATGTAGACGATGGTGTTTATTCCTGTCAGACACCAGAAGAGGCCATCACTTTAATAAAGTCTGCTCAGAAAATGTTAGCAGAATCAAACCTTAGACTTCACAAGGTAGTGTCAAATGTTCCTGCAGTTATGGAGGCCATACCGCAAGACGACAGAGCTAAAGGTTTGAAAGACATAGATTTTACTAATGATAAGTTACCTGTCCAACGTTCATTGGGGGTACAATGGGATCTTGATGAAGATGTATTCACATTTCAAGCCATCAACAGAGACAAGCCTTACACAAGACGAGGTGTCCTCTCGATTATTCACTCATTGTATGATCCTTTTGGATTTGCAGCACCTTACCTCATCATTGGTAAGAAGATACTACAAACCTTGATACTACTGGGTAAAGCTAAAGACATTCCACTCAACTGGGATGATCCACTTCCAACAGATTTGGAAATTGAATGGGATACATGGAATAAAGACCTAGAGGCTGTCAACAACATCAAAGTGAAACGTTGTTTCAAGCCCACAAACTTTGGAAAAGTTACAAGAATAGAGCTCCATGTCTTTTGTGATGCCAGTCAGGATGCAATCGGAGTAGTTGTTTATCTACGTATGTTCAACTACGAAAACCAGGTGTGGATTTCATTTGTTAAAGCATCTGCCAAAGTAAAGCCACAGAAACGTGTTAGTATTCCAAGAATGGAACTATCTGCCGCAGTACTGCTAGTTAACACAGTAAGAGACATTAAAAAGGACTTAGAGTATCAAATTGACAATACATTCTACTACACAGATTCTAAAGTTGTTTTAGGATACATCATGAATGAAAGTAAACGGTTCTTCATGTATGTCGCTAATAGAGTAGAAATCGTTCGCAACCAATCATCGCCTACAACTTGGAGGTACATAAATACAGAAACCAATCCAGCAGATATCGCAACACGTGGGTGTTCTGTCTCCAAGCTCACAAAAGGAAACTGGTTCACAGGTCCCAACTTTTTGTGGACTCCTCAAAAGGACATACCGTTTGAAACATTCTCTCTGCACGATGAAAATGATGAAGAACTGCGTCCAGAAGTTAAAGTTAATAAGATCTTGGGGAACACCCATGATGCCTGTGCACTATGCGCATACTTCAAATGCTTTGAAGACTGGAACAAACTTTGCAGAAGTGTAGCCCTTTTAAAACTGTTCATGAAACTGCGAATGCAACCACCAGATAATAGAGTAAGTTATGACACAAAGCTGAATCCTAAGATAATAAAAGAAGCTGAAGACATCATAATCACTCATGTTCAACACAGAGTCTTCGTAAAAGAGATCTCCATTCTAAAAGATAAAGAAACAGATGTTTCAAAGAAGAGCCCACTCAAAGGTTTACCACTTCAAGACTTGGATCCCTTCATCCATACAGATGGTTTGCTCAGGGTTGGTGGACGCATGAGACGAGCACAGTGGCCTCTTTCAGAGAAACATCCAGCGATATTACCCAAAAGTCACCACATCACTTACCTTTTAATACGCCATTATCATGAGGCTACGCACCACCAGGGAAGACTGATTACGCATGGTAAAATTAGACAATCAGGATTTTGGATCATAGGCGGACCGCGGTTAGTCAGTAGTTACATAAGAAACTGTTTTAGGTGTAACTTTCTTCGTCGCCCATGTGAGACACCAAAGATGGCTGACCTTCCCGATGATCGTTTACAATCTACAGCACCTTTCAGTTATGTTGGTATGGATGCATTCGGGCCATGGGAAATCACAACTAGAAAAACTCGTGGTGGATCAGCATGTAGCAAGCGCTGGGGATTAATCTTCACTTGCCTAAACAGTAGAGCCATCCACATAGAAACTGTTGAATCCATGGATACCTCATCATTCATTAATGCCCTACGTCGTTTTATTGCATTACGTGGACCTGTCACTGTTCTACGGTCAGACCAAGGCACAAACTTTATAGGAGCTAGAGCTGAGTTAACAGAGGCGCTCAAGGAAATTAAGAACGACCGAATTCGTCAATTCCTTATTCAGCACGAGTGTGATTGGAAATTCAACCCACCGCATGCATCACATTTCGGAGGCATCTGGGAGCGCCAAATTGGTACCTTAAGAAGAGTTTTAGACGGTATGCTTCTTGAGTTAGGTAAAGCTCAACTAACTCATGATTTACTAATCACCCTTATGACAGAGGCTGCTGCAATAGTCAACTCGCGACCAATTACAGTAGTACCAACAGATGTCGATGAACCGCAACCACTCTCGCCAGCAAATATCTTAACGATGAAGACACGCCCTTATCTTCCACCCCCAGGCGAATTCACTAGACCAGACCTGTACTGTCGAAAACAGTGGCGTAGAGTTCAATATTTGTCAGACCAATTCTGGCTACGATGGAGAAGAGAGTACATCCAAAATCATCAACAGCGAAAAAAGTGGAAAAGCTCAAGTCCAAATATTAAAGTAAATGATATTGTTTTGATTAGAGACAAGAATTCCATAAGGGGACAATGGCCTAAAGGACGAGTTACTAAAATCAAAGTAAGCGAAGGTGGAATTGTTAGAGAGGCCGAAATCAGTGTATATGTTGACAATCACCCGGGTGCTCCTGTGTTACAAGGACAGCAAAAAACATACTCGAGACCAGTGTGCGATTTGGTTGTGTTGTTTTCCGGTGATAAAGAAGACGTGTAAAAGACAATCTTTTAAGTGGGGAGTGTGGTGTTATTTTTTAAGGACTGTCATATATGTTTAACCTTTCTTTTTATTTCATAGTTATATGTATTTTTATAATGTAGCTGGTCATCCACATTCCTGCTTCTATTTTAAGGTATTATGAATCAATAGTGTCCATCATTTAAAAGTGAGTTATTCGTGTAAAACGGAAGTAGGTTCTGTATTACTTTCCCGCCACAGGAGCAGTAATGTTTTTCAATGTAAAGGCAGGGAATGTGGCTGAACAGTGTTTACCGCAGCCCAAGATTGATTAAACCTAAATGTCTACAATAATAGTTTTATTCTTTCGCCAGGGAAGCGCGTAAGCTAACTGGGGAGCCAGGTTTCGGCGGTGTCGCTCGAGCCGGTGAGACAGGACAAGGCTATTATTTATTTGCAAGTGATGTCAATTATTCAATCAAATTAAAACAAAACGCACATGTCAATGACGTCATCTCTGTGCTGCTTTAGCCTCACTATTCCGACTAGATTTACTATGCATTCTGACTAGTAAGTTGATGCTGCGAGTGAGCGCCAGGTGATCTGATCTGATCTGTGCAAATGACCACACCACAAGAAGAAACTAAACTTTTTCAGAGCACGGTTTTCTTATTTTATTAAAAATAATCAGAGGTCAAGGGCCATAACTCTGACTTCATCGTCTCGTGGCCATAAACACAAGTCAATCGTATATTTACTTTAGCCTCTATAGAGAGTCCACAAGCGGACCTACGGGCGGACGTGTGTGTGAGAGAGAAAGTAATGTGGTTTAACGTCCACTCGACACAAACTGTCATTTCGGGACTAACATATGGTTTAATTTTATTTCAGTAATTCGCTTGCGTGTAGGTATCTTTAGCAGTGGAAGGAAACAGGTGTACCCGGAGAAAACCCACGAGGTTCGACATGCGATCCTACTCCTTGCCACGTACAACCGGAGATTCGAAACCACGGCAGTTGACTCAATGGCGGACGAGGGAGACGACAATAGACGACCTCATTTCAAAATCGACGTATAAAAAATGACTAATTAAAAATAAATGTGTAATATCAAAATGACAGTTTGTGAGTTAGAGGACATCGTATTAAGAATCGGGTTAAAAGAGCTAAACTTAAAATTGAAAATTAAAAACACGAAATACACTTCAATTTTGGTCCATTTAAATCATGGTGGTTTTATCTTACTGTGAAAATATGGGATAATAATATCCATGATTTTAAACACAATGAACATTTTTAAATCAGTACACTATTCGTGTATTAGGTTATAATGGTTTCGAGCGCCATTTATAGTTAAAGATACATTATGGGAGATTAGATAACGAGTTGGCAGTTCTTCACGTTTTTAGCTTGTGGACCCTATAGAGGTCACAATTTTGAACCGATTTTGATGAAACTTGACATGCATGTTTGTAACCCAAAGATCTTGGTTCCTTTTTGATATTTGCGGCTATTGGAAGGTAATTTCCTGAATTATTGCCCCTGATTGTCCGAAAAATCACCCTTTTTAGCTTGTGGTCCCTCTGGAGGTCACAATTATTATTCGATTTAAAAAACCGTTTGATTATATCACCGTTACACCCTAAGGAAGGTTGAGTTCGAATATCGGGAAAATTTGGACCAAAATTGCCATACAAAATGGCCGCCGTTTGTGCGCGAATACTGTTAAAAAATGGTATATCAAGGTTGTGGACCCTGTGGAGGTCACAATTTTAATTCGATTTTGATGAAACTTGAAATTCATGGTTATAACCCAAAGATCTTGGTTCCTTTCGATATTTGCGCATATCGGATCGTAACTTCCTGAATTATGGCCCCTGATTATACGCAAAATCGCCTTTTTTTTTTTTTTAGGTTGTGGTCCCTCTGGAGGTCACAATTATTATCTGATTTAAAAAAAACGTTTGATTATATTACCGTTACACCGTAAGGAAGGTTGAGTTCGAATTTCGGGAAAATCGGACCAAAATTGCCATACAAAATGGCCGCCGTTTGTACGCGAATACTGTTAAAAAATGGTATATCAAGGTTGTGGACCCTGTATAGGGCACAATTTTAACTCGATTTTGACGAGGAAGGTTGAGTTCTAATTTCGTGAAAATCGTACCAAAATTGTTAAAAAGATGGTATATCAAGGTTCTGGACCCTGTAAAGGTCACAATTTTAATTCGATTTTGATGAAACTTGAAATTCATGGTAATAACCCAAAGATCTTGGTTCTTTTCGATATTTGCGCATATCGGATCGTAACTTCCTGAATTATGGCCCCTGGTTATACGCAAAATCCCCCTTTCTTTAGCTTGTGGTCCCTCTGGAGGTCACAATTATTATCCGATTTAAAAAAACGTTTAATTATATCACCGTTACACCGTAAAGAAGGTTGAGTTTGAATTTCGGGAAAATTGGACCAAAATTGGCAGACAAAATGGCCGCCATTTGTACGCGAATACTGTTAAAAAGATGGTATATCAAGGTTGTGGACCCTGTATAGGGCACAATTTTAACTCGATTTTGACGAGGAAGGTTGAGTTCTAATTTCGTGAAAATCGTACCAAAATTGCCGGACGAAACGGTCGCCGTTTGTACACGAATAGTGTTAAAATATGGTATATCATGGTTGTGGACTCTCTACAGGTCACAATTCTTATCCGATTTTGATGAAAAGTCACATTTCTAGGTTGTGTACCGTCACACCATAATCATTGTCGGCTTCGAATTTCATGAATATCAGACTGGAACTGACCAACTAAATGGCTGCTCCCAATACTGTATGAAATACAGGACTTAATGATGTAGGAAAAATCACTTTCGGTATTGCTTGTTCTCTATCCATCTCTCGAAAATGTGGGCGTATCCTGCCTAGCAGTGCCAGCCTATCTTTGTTTGTGCATGGTCCGTGCATGCCCATTATTGTGTATCAATTGACAATCTGACAGTCTGTGCATGCCCATTACTGTGTATCATCTGACAGTCTGTGCATGATTTTATCTTGTTTCCATTCCATCCGAACAACTGGACGCTTTTCCTTGCCAGGAGAACCGACGCTGAACACTCCCAGAGAACTTTCTCGGCCAACCCCATTATAGCCTGGTACGTAAGCCTCTGTGGCCCCACAATCTGCTATATTGATAATGTTTACATGGGCGATCTTCTTTAAACAGTGACAGGCCTTCATTTTCCATTTACATTGTCATCTGTTTAGGATACGCCATAGAATAAAATCTATACAAACAGAATTAAGAGAAGGGATGAAAATGCGTTTATGAATATCTCAAGGGAGAGATTAGCGTCGGCATCCAGGCTAATATCAATATAATAATAATAATATAAACCAATTCATCTCACACTGACAACAAAAACATACAGGCATCAAATTCAATTTAATACTTCAATATTTCTCAGTTTGTATCGTTGATGGTGTCCTGTAGCACTATGTTTTTATATAATATGACTTGTTTAAACTAGCTGGGTCTAGAATACAGGGTAGACAGGCCATTTTACATTTCGATTTCAATATTCCCTTACTTATAATTAACCACTACAATAAGCTGAAAGCCAACTTATTCAAACAAAAACCATATAATATAGGTAGGCTAACAAACATACGTACCATACACGCTGTTTCTGGTCTGCACGTCATCATGCTAGCTCTGTAGTTATACTCGGGATTTCCTTCACAATCTTCACCAATACATTTCCAGCAATGTAAACAATTGACACCAACAACTACAATAAATATATGATAATTACATGACATTTTACTGTTACCGATTTACGTCATTTATTTGACACGTATGGTCTCCTTCTCCTTGTACCAGTCTCGATATGACCCCGACCCCTGCGGGTGTCATGTTCAGACGTCCTGTCCTGCGTGCGTCCTGTCCATACGCCCTTTTCTGTGGGTGTCATGTCCAGACGTTCTGCCCTGTTGGCATTGGGCCCAGACGTCATGTCCTGCTGGCGTCGTGTCCATACGTCATGTCCCTGTCTTGCTGGTGTAAACTAGACAGCGTCATGTCGAAACCTCCTGTGCACTAAATTATCAACATTATCAAAGTCCATTCTACAAAATTTCTTTCGTTTTATTTCCCGAAACAGAATTACCCATTCATTGAAATAGCGCGTTCAATCCTAGTAAATGATTTTTACAACGTTTTACTTCAACTTGTTATGAATGTAGAAACCATTGGGTAATCAAACCAATCAGACGTATTATCTTATCTAATCCTGCTCTCGTCCTTATTTCTCTATCATTTCATATATAACCCAAGACATAGGCGGTGGGGTTGGGGCACAACCCGAAATGCCCGAAAGAAATGTCGGGGTTACAGACAGCGGTGTCGGTCTTCTGCGAAAGGCCAAAAAGCAGAGCTTACCGTACCGTGTATGGAACACCCAAGACAGTTTTGGAATATTTGAGGGACGAAACCGCGTTTTCCTGCTATTCCAGTCCGTGAACAAAGCAACTTCAAAGTGGTCTAATAAAGCCACGAAAGGACCATGCAGAAATTGAAACAAACGATAACCCTGGGGGTCAGCAAATTTCAACCATACTTGGTCTATGGGGACCCCTAGGCGACAGAAGTCACATGATGAAGTGAAAAGATTTTGAAGTGACAACTTCCGGTATAACTGGAAATTGTTGTTTTGGGGAATTTTTTTTTATATATTTCGACCAATTTTTTTACCCAAATTTCAAAACACTCCTACCCGAAAGGTTGTATCTCTAAGGTTTTTTTTAATTCGTCTGGTATGATAGGCTTAGTTGTCGTCTTAAAATCCTGCAGTCGTTTGGGATTGTATGAATCGTGTGAAATTTTCTTTGCGTGATCTTAAAGTGGTCATTTTACGTATGTTAAAAACTATGCCATCCTAAAACGTATGTAGCTACTTCTTTGCAGGTCTGACATATAATTACTTGGTGTGGTTGTAAAGGGCATATCTCGAAGTAAAAGTAAAAAAAAACTGACCGGAACGCAACCCACTAGAGTGCTGCAATAGTTTGAAAATGTGTAAAAACGGTATTTTTCACGAAATTCGTCTTTTCACTGACAACGGACTACTATCTTCAAGAGTTCAAATGGCCGTTGATTATCAACATTACTAACATATTTTGTCACTTGGACGATCCTTGCGCCAAATATACTATCTTGGTAAAAAAATAATCATGAAGTTTTTGTGACAAAATCGGACGTTCGCGGTCATGGTAGAAAAGGGGTGTAACTGGTGCATAATTTTGCAGGATCAGGCAACGATTTTTCTAATCTGTATTCAGTAGTTAGTAGCACAGAAGAGCATAAATCCATAGTTTTGCACGACAAGCTTTCATATTGGCACAATTTAACGGCACCTTTTCAGCAATGACCAACGATCATCTTCAAATGACTGTTGATCATCAACATTACTTACACGGCATTTGAACGTTCCTCGTGTCAAATAGATATTGTTTAAAATCATATTTTTGTGACACAATCCGACTTTGACGCTCGCTTGATAGCCAAAGGGAAGGGTCATATCATGTCGTGTATAATTTTGCAGGGATCAGACCACTGTTATTAAGATCAGTATTCAGGAACAGATGATAGTATAGATTTGATGACTGACATGAATATCATAAACTTGATCTATTAATTTGTACACCTGCTCAACTAAAGAAGAAACATTCAGAAGTGTTCATGTACATGTCTACTTTCGAGCAGAAGTGCTTACGTACTTAATTTTCTATACTCGAGTGTAAATGCTATCTGACCTGTTTTATTTTGTAATACTGTTTTGGGGGCATGTTCTCTTCTACTTCGTGGATTTCAATATGGAATTATCATAGCCTCCCGATCTTCAATGCATCTCCATGAAAATTTCTAAATGTTTCTATACAATGAGCGGCCCCTAAATACAGATGGGAATAAGCTAATTTGACCAAAATAACCTATTTGGCCCAGTAAGGGCGGTAGAAAAGTTGATATACAGCAGGTAACTGGGCACGTGAACCCACTAATCCTATGCTTGTTGTGTAGTCATCTTGATGATCGTGTAACTTAATGTCACTGGATCATATGCAATCCCCTCGTACTTAAAACCTGTTACAAGAGCAAACATTTACATGCCTCAGAAACAAGTCTTCAATCCATGGACGAATAATAGTTTATGATCAACAATCCATGGACGACTAATAGTTTATGATCAAGGACTTAGCTGATTTGGTTCTCTACCACTCACGATTTATCGCGTTTCAGATTGTCTAGTTCTCCACAAAACATTTCCAGCCACGAGATTGTACTAAAGATGCTAATGCGAACCTTCCTCAGCTATTGGCAGCGTAGTGATCTTTTACCCAAGAGCTGAAATATGCTTACTCTGAATCGTGTATCATATTTCACTTTTCATTACCATATCATATTCATATCAAATAAATTATTCTATGTAAATTGTACGATGGGCTTTAGAACATAAGGTCAGTCATTGAGCCAAGTATTGACACAGTATGCAAGTCCTACCGTGTGGATTTTCTATTTTCGCACAAGCGATCATTGAAGTAAATCTGTAACATATGTTAGTCCCAAAGTGACCTAGTTTGCGTCAAGTGGATCTTAAACCCCATTTCTCTCTTGCTAACGACTGAATGGAATATATTAACTTAGTTATGATGTCCATAGATATGCATCACCATATGTTAGTCCCAAAATGACCTAGTTTGTATCCAGTGGATGCTACATCTCATTTTACTCTGTTCCTCCCATGTCTAGATCATCCTTGATACTGACTAAATGGAATATATTAAATTTGTAAAGATGTCCATACATATACTACATCTAGGGTATTAATAAACGGAACATTTTATCCTATTTTGGGCAGTTTTTAATTTATTTCTCATGTATTTGTTATGCCCGTTCCGGTCATTTTTATTTTTTATTTTGTTAGACGGAAGATTGCTAGAAGTGAGTAACATTCAATTTTAGTCCTAGTCCCTGCAAAGAACGAGCTATAGCATCTCAAACATTGGTTTTCATTAAATTCAATTTTCAGACAGAGTAGGTAGAAATAGCAGTGGAAACTTTAAACTCGGTGTATAGGAGGAACCTGCGTGGTCCTACCAATTCCCCTAAATTTCGTCTGCCTAAACCAATTATTGTCCAAATAGCAGATCATCCGAATTTGGTCCAAAATCGCCTATTTTTTGCTTATTTTTCTATTAAAAAATATATTTCCAATTTTCCATGCCGGTATCAACTGAATCAATCTAATATTTTGTGGGGATGTATCTGGGTACTAACCCATGTCACAGAAAAAATTTGGCCCAAATCCCCGACCCAAGGGTTATCACCCCCTGCATGGTGCTCTCGCGGTCACGCTGGCTGACCCGAATTTACAGCCAAGAAAACGGAACCGCTGGGAGAAAATTTTGAACTTTACAACTAAGAAAAGTAAAATTAGTGTTTTATAAGATTTCGGACAAGATAAGATGAAAGAACAAAAATGTTTTTCACTTGACCCGGCTGCACCAAAAGTCAGATTGCCCGAACGTTAGAGGCTCGTACGCCTATGACCAAAGATTAGGAAAAAACTAGTTAAAGATAATTTTCCTTGAATACAACCAAAGACTACCAGGATGCCTAAGTTTATTTCCATTTCCAACTGCCGAGGTTACGTGCACGCCAACAGAAGTCTATGTTTAACCCAGGTAGTCTGTCATATTATTACCTATATTATCAAATGTACTTTTTATTTTAGTAAACTCTGCAATATGGATTTATTTTCAAATATCACTGAAAGAAAATCTCTTGTTAAAGATAAGCCGTTTTTTTAAACTCGGTGATCTAATTAGGCTCTTTCCGTTCCTTTGTTTGCCTTCTACTATACATCACAGTATAATAACATCTTCAACACCTGACTTCACCTTTCATACCACCAGTTCAGTAATAACAGCCTTACGACATTATCGTGACTTTCAATTGCAGTCAACTAAAGAAATATTTATGTTGTTATTCCCGGTATTAATGATGGAAATGATACCATCATATATGTAGCTTTTATTTCACCCAGAGACTGATTCCTGCCTCGTGACATTGTTGGATGTTATATATCACGAACAACTCATCGCTTCCCACAGACCACAATTAATACAGATTACTAGAAGCTTGACAAAAATAAGCTGCTTTTATTTGGGTCAAAATATGGTATTAGGACGGGTTAGTCTTCAGTGATACTTCAATAGGACAGGTCGTTTTACTTCTTCTTTCCAAAGACAAGACGGAAGTGGAACGCAGAATAAAAGATAGTCTTGGTCACCCAGAACCCCCTAGTCTTCAACGTACGGAGGGTCTGGGTCGCTTCTCAATTATTGACGAAAAATCCTGGATAATCTACCACATAAAAAACCAAACTCCCGGTTACGTTTCGGTAAGTGATAGATATTATGAAGCCGGGTCGATTTTGATAGATTCTATAAAGCGAGGATAAAATATATCCCACAATTCACTTGGCACATCTATTATTAGAAAAGAAACAAAATAGAGACGATACAACAGCATGAATCGCGATTAAGGAGATTGTGAAAAGCCATACGTTTGATTCATGACGAGAGAAAATTACCATTTCAATTAAAACCTTTAAAACAAAATTTTAGAGAGTGTCATTGTTGACAAGCGAGATGTTTTGATAGATTCAGTACGTGGTAACTTAAAAGACTGGATAATCCAGACAGTGACCGACTTTGAGGACCCATCCAGACTAATATTCGTAGAATATTTGTTTGGATGATAAGGACACAGATCACTAAATATTCATGGGCCGAATGTAGGGCGAAAGTTATTTTTTGTCCTTCTCTCCCTTTCCCTTTTTCCCCCTTTTGCATGGCGATTTTTGTTGACTTTTTGGTGTAGAATTGAAGAAAAGGGTTTAAAAATACATTTTCTGCCAGGTTTTGGTGGATATTCATGATTTTGAGGCGGAAGGATACAAGGGTTGTGAGGTTGGTTACGTTGAAAGGGAGGGTCGAAAATTGCTTGTTTAGTTATCTGGACTTAGAGCCTGTGTATCTCAAGTTTTTCATGGTGAACCTAATACATGCTTTTGGGCCAGAGTTTGCCACATGTTGCTCCATCTGTGGCAGAAAGCGTTCTACCCAACCAATATTTGGGAAAAAGTTACAGCCGGTCTAAGAGACGAGAATTAACATTAAAGTCAATGGGGAAATAATTAGTGATCTGTGGCCATAAGAGACTAAATAAAAGAGAGAGGAGTTATTGTTCATTCGACACACAAACTAGATCATTCGGGCTGACCTCTGGTGCACTTTGAATACGCCTGATACCCATTAAGGGCAAGGTAAAGTGACACCATTTTGTCACAACACCTGAAATGATGAAAAAATTATTTCAAAAACCAAAACAAGGGACCTTGGATACAAAAGTCTAAAATAAAAAACATTACTCACAGACCATTTTTTTACTACCACTGGCCCTTTAAACTCATTCTAGGATCACTGAGGCCTAAATTTATGGTGAAAATATCGCAAAATGTCCAACAAACGCGGTTACACCTACAACATTTATTTTAACTTTCTGACGTTACTTTTATTACGCTCAACTATTGTCCCATGGTGTGTACAACAACCGTCAAGACTCGCTTTTTCAATTAACCCCTCTCTATTAATGTAATACGTATTTCATTACGTTAGGTACATACTCGCATGTGCTTTAGCCATTTTTTTCACATTTTGTTATTTCGTCTCCACCTTCTTGTCCAGAGACCCTCCGTTGACATATCACTGAAGCACGAAAAATCGCAAGGTTGATCAAACCCCCTGACCGAATACAAATCGTGGGGGATCAATTATTTACATACCTATGTATTTTTTAAAGCCCTAACCGTTTCTTTTACTTTCTGATCATCCATAAAAATACAATACATAGTTCCGAAAACCAGTGCAAATGACCTTCACCTTATACAGACATTATTCCGCGTTCAGTGAGTTTCTGTCTTAATTTTATAATTCGCTTTAGTATGTGTCATATTATGTGTTATAATGTTTGGCACATATCAGTAAGTGTATGTTGCCTCTATTACAATTTGTTGATGAAGTGTAACTTAGGGAATTCACATTGGCTGCATCGGACTATTGCCATTCGCTGCAGCACTTCCAGAAGATGTCATTTGGCCCCCAAATGTCAACAGTTACGAAATTTGGCAAAAACTTTATTTTGTGAATATTTTGAGAGAAATGATTTGTAAAGAGAAAAATTGAAAGGTACTGTAGCATCATGTTGCATGGATGTCACTTCGACACTTGTAATCGGATAGCCGATCTCTGGAGATGTGTGTTTTTTCGAAGGGTGGAATTAACTGTCAAAAAATTTTGTACATGTGGTTTCGTCGTCAAGTGACTTCAAATTCGTTGAATAAATTTTATTTTCATATTGGTAAGTACACACTGCATTCTTGCATTGCAACTTATATTGTGGTGATATCCATTTGAGAATATAATAGTTTTTAATGGCTTGTCCTGTATTTAGTTTGGGACTACGGAACGCCATAGGTAGCACGTGCCAAAGACGACAATCTTCAGTTTATTTGACTAATCATTTTACTGAGCTTTTGAAATTAAACCTTTGCATTAGGTTTATTCATATTGTCAACTTGAAAATTAATTGTTGGATAATTTCAATTTCTTCTTGTGCTACATTTTGTGGGTTTTGTGTATGTTAAAATTATCATGTTTTAGCCTATATTATTACTAATAAGGCCTAAATTATTTTCTGTGGCTTAGGTATACTTTTAAGACATGGTTTGTAGGGGTTTTCATGTTTAAAATTCTTATATAATTATGTGTCATTTATTTAAGATTTGTTTCGTATAAACTCTTCATTGATATAACCACTGGTACATTTTTATTCTTTTTTTACAGAATTCGACAAGATAGTCTATGCAGATTATGGCTGGCGTGTTGCCTTAATTACAGGAGATAAATATTTGAGACTTAGAAATTGACACAAATGGGTAACACCATATATAATAATGTAATATGAATGTATATAAACTGATTTACTAAAATTTCAAATCAATTCTGTTTTGCGAAATATGCCAGATGTCTCAATTAAATGGCAATCTCTAGCATCTGGTTATTCCAGGCTACAATGATAGTATTTATTGTACATTTGGTCTCCAGATAAGAATATGAACAAAAAAAAACCCTCCAAAACAAACATTCCTATTCAAATAAAATATGTGAAAATGTGTGGATTTAAAATCCTCCAAACTGATGGCAAATGTATCTACCATGGTGGCTGTCTTTTTTTAAAATCTAGCATGCCTAAAGCAACCATTATGCCAATAAAAACAATTTCCTATCTTGACAGTATAAGGGGGGTTGGGATGGCCTAGTGGTCTAGAGTGCCACGCTTCGACCTCTAGCTGGCCGGTCACCTCTGGCTTGCGGCTGGGGTTTCGATCCCTGGTGAGAGCATATGTGGCATGGAGATAGGGGCGCCTTCTCAATGTCGTGGGTTTCCTCCGGGCACTCCGGTTTCCTTCCACTGCTAAAGACCCCTACGCACATCGAATTATTGAAATAAAAGTTGAAACCATATGTTGGTCCCAAAATGACCTAGTTTGTGTCGAGTGGACGTTAAACCCCATTTCTCTCTCTCTCTTGACAGTAAAGTTACACTTTTGCAACATGATGAGTGTTGTGCATGGGCAGGGTGCAACATACTAACCCTTCTAGAAGACGTGTACATTGTACATCTGTGAATGGATGTGATTCATTTCTGTCAGCATCTAATTAACTAGAACATCTGATATCACCTCCCATTGGAAGTTTGCAAATAATGCTGAATGCTTTACACATGTACATGTATATTTATGTTTGATTATAGAATTTTTGTATGTGTTGGATTTAGAAAATGAATTGAAAAATACACCTTTACATTATTTATTTTTCAGAAATATAGGAATACTTGTCTAATGAATGACAGGAACTGAGATATAATTTAGGATTTGTTGATTTTAATAATAGGTGCGTATAACAAATTGTAAATAATGTGGATTATTCCATTTGATGTACATACCTGTAAATTACTAGATGAATGCTTTTTGAGTTGGATGGATGGCCGAATGGTTAGCATGTGCGTGCTGTGTCATAGAGCCTGTCATTGAGTCAACTAGCTTGGTTTTGAACCCCCGGTTGTACGTGACAAGGAGTAGGGTCGCCTGTCCAACCTCATGGGTTTTCTCTGGGTCCTCCAGTTTCCTCCCACTGCTAAAGACCCCTATGGGCAAGCGAATTATTGAAATAAAATTAAACCATATGTTAGTCCCAAAATGACCTAGTTTGTGTCGAGTGGATGTTAAACCCCATTTGGGTATCCGAAAGATTAACATGTGCACATTTGATTACAAGGTCTGTCATTGAGTCAAGTGGCATAGTTTAAGTTCTCTGCTTGCATGTGACAGGTCACCTGGACAACCTAATGGGTTTTTTCCCAGTCTTCCTACTGCTAAAAACCCCTAGGTGTTATCAAATTATTGAAATAAATTTAAACCATGAGTTAGCCCCTAGTTTGTATCCAAAAGCCATTAAACCTCTCTGTCTGTCTCTGTCACTCACAAATAATACATTTATCAAATTCATGAAAATCACCTACCCCACACACACACACACACACACATACCCCCCAAAAAGGCTGCTTCTATTGCAATTAGATGTTATATCAGAAATATGAAGGCTAATTTGTACAATGTAGAACACTGGTAAATGCGTCACATTCATATCTTTGTGAAACTCATATCATAGGGCCAATATTGCTATTCACTGTGCCACTAGTGGTACACCATACATCTGCAGAGAAAGTAGTGCATGAAACAAAATGGCCTTTTGTTTACAAAATATTTGAAAACTTTGAGGTCCCATAACTAAGTTTTGATAATTTTTTTTCAGATTTCAAGTCTTGATGGTTGGAGTTTGATTATCTGAGCAACTTTTGGCCGGCTTAGTTTTCCTTTGTTCTTTTTTATAAAGCTTGTAGCTGCGCAGCCCTGACTTAGGAATTTCCTTTATTATTTGGTAAATATTTTATTTCAAAGTCATTTTTTTGGATTTCCATCCATTTTTTATTGTTCTGTATCATCTCAGGCACATGTAGATACCAACATATTGGCAGTAAAGCTTGTGTAAGTCCCTTTTTGAGAACCCCCCATTTCAGGTGTTGTGACAAAATGGTGTCACTTTACCTTGCCCTTAAATACAGTCATTGAATAACCCATGGCTTGGACTTTTGTGCAAAATGACGCCACTTTCAGAATTACGCCAAGTTAGGCAACCACAATTTGTGTAAAAAGAAAGAAAAAAGTGTGGAACCTATGACGAAACAGATCATGACCCATACTGACATTATGCAATGATTTATTTGGGTTGTATTCCCTATTGTTTTTAAATATGACTGAAGACCGTGTCACTACAGGCCGCGGACTGTACAGCGCAGTGGACGCTTACGACTAACCCTCGCACTTTATATTAAAATAGCATTATGCAAGAGCAAAATCTGCTTATTACAGGTCTTTCTTTAGGCCCGAAATGTTATCTAAATAATCAATTGGACATAATTAACATATCCAGACCATAATAAACTCTTGGTGTTAAGGCTAGCCTTCGATGTTGGCGGATTAAAATCCTATATGCCACTTAATGGCCGTTGATAATTAAATCAATCAAGTGGATAATCGCGACTATGCTGTTTATATTAATGATTTGAGTAATGATGACCGAGGATATGTGAATATTTCAAACGCTTTTTTCTTGGCTAATAGTTGATCAATTTGACTGAAATGTTCAGCAAATTACCTTTACACTATCTAGTTTGTAACTGTTATAGTGAGAACTGCCATCTCTCTATCTTATCTCCCATAATGTAACTTTAATTGTTCGTTTGTTTATACAGTCTCTGAGTCTGAGTAAGACGTCTTGTCCATATATTTGTCTTGTGTAAATTATGTGTGGTGCAATCCCCCTGCAATTACTATTACTGTCATTTGACTGAACAGCTAAATCCATGACATTAAATGTTTCGTATACTAATTGTTAGCGTGGGGGTAAAACTTTATAAAAAGCAAACAAATGCTAATGATTTTCTGAGAATTACATAATGAGTTGTAACTCTTAATGAGATTTTAGTGTATTACAAATGTTTCAATATCGGAAAAAGTAAAAATATGCGACAACCCTTGTTGGCTGCCCGGACGATTTAACTGCTGTGGGCGTATGTTTCGTTGCCTGGCATACATTTTTTGACTGACATATTCAGTATATTCTCTTTGCGTTATCCAATCTCCCACAATGCCCCATACAAATTTAGAATTATGTAGGGAATTACGTTGCATGCCATAATAAGCGTACACATATTTACAAAAATGAAATGAAAGTAGGAGACATCTAACATAATCCTACCATATAAACTATATACAATTATAAACCATGCACGTGGATGAAGTTAACTAAGTTAATAACATGGTATATATACAGATAAATATAGCAGGTGTCTGTCAACCAAACGTATATTATCTCACATTCCCGTCATATTGATTGGCAATTCAATGATATGCCTCATAAAACATGTTTGAAAGATGACGAGCAAAAGCATTCACAAAACACGGATTGTTGTTTATTTCCTATAAATAGTAAATCAGACCACAAGACCCAGCGAGGAGATAAAGCCTTATAACAAAACGCCAGTCAAAACATCTGGCTAACTCCGGTCTCATGGAATAGGGCGAGAGGGAGAAATCGGGGTTAATGCAGGCGCGGATACAGGATTTTTTGCAGGCGTGGGGTGGGGTCTAGGATTGATAATTGCTTAACTAAGGCGCTCAAACAATTAACGGGGGGTTTGGGACCCCTGCCCCAGAAAAATTTGGTAAATTAGTTTCAATTTGGTGCATTCTGACGTATTTCCGGAAGGTAAATTCCAAAATTACAGGTCTAAAAATCGCCAATAATATCGCATAAAAAATTGTCAAGCCTGGGTAGGGGGGGGGGGGGGCGGGTCTGTAATGTAATACTTGATATACGAATAACGATAAAATAAAAAGTCTAAGACCATACACAGTCAAAAGTAGTTTCATTTAATTAAAAAATACTACTTGTATATAAAATTACGCAAGCGATCATTTCTAACTTATTAATATGGATACATCAATACATCGCTTTCTTCGTGCAGAACCTAACAATAAATAAACAGTACAATATCAAGTCAAACCATTCCATCATTCTACTACTCGTTGTTATAGAAAAAACATGCATAAAGTCTAGTTTTTATGAAAATCCACTGGTCAGGCATCCTCATTAATGATAGAATTAGTTCATTTTAGAAAACTGATTTAATAAAATGTATTTCGCAGACATTCTGCAGATGTACACCCAAGTCGGTTTCATCCGGGTCCCCCGGTTTCCTCCCACAGTTAAAGATCCCTACGCGCAAGCGAAATATAGAAATTAAATTGAACTTATGTTAGACCCGAAATGACCTAGATTGTATCGAGTGGACCTACTTGAAAAGTGCTTTTTACGATCCCCAAAGTTTGACACCTCCCTCTTTTTTTCTCGGATAAGCTGGTGATTTGGCGACGAACATTATCTGGTCAGCTCTATTTATCTCGACGACCGTCTGAAATGCTACCTGCGACATTCCCAGTAGTAGTATATTTTACAAAATATAGTGGCGAAAATATTCATTCACTTCGAGTCACTGACTCCGCACGTTTGACACTTTCCTATCTGGTCGGATAAACTAGTGATTTGGCGACAGGCGGTATCTGTTAAGCTCTATTTATCTAGACGACCAATGCCTGACATACTGATGGACTGCATTTCGGGCAGTCTACTTTTCAAATTATTAGAGACGTCGTTGACTTTCATTTGACACTTTCCTCTCTGGGGTCGGAAAGATTAGTGCATAGGCGACAGGCGGCATCGTATCAGTTCATTTATCTCTCCAATCGGTGCCTGAATATGGTCAGGCAGCATTTCCAACAGTCTGTTTTTCAAAATGTTCTTTGGGGAGGTCACCAAAACCCCAACAAGGACTCGCGACTTTGGCGCTCACAAGGGTACTTCGTTGAGGTCCCCACGTCCATTCGTTTGCCATTTTGGTCTCTGATTGGATAAACTAGTGATCAGGCGACGGACGATATGTGGTCAGATTTATTTATCTCGACAATCGGCGCCTGACTGAATACTGTCCGACAGCATTTCCGGCAGTCAATTTTTCAAAATTTTCTGGGGGAGGTCCTCCATACCCTCCATAGGTACTCCCTACTTTTGGCGCTCGTGAGTGGGATTCGTGGAGGTTCGCAAGTCCGTTCGTTGACACATTATCTCAACGATCATTGCCTTAAATACTGCCAGACTCATTTCCGGCAGCCTGTTTTTCAAAATTTACTAGGGGAGCCTGTTTTTCAAAATTTTCTGGGGATATGGCTCTTTATCTAATCTTAACTAATGCCCATTTAAAGGGGATATGGATCTATTTTTTGAACCTTGAAATTGACTAATATGGTTATATAACAACATATTGAAACTCATCAATACGAAAACAAATATTTATTCGCTACACTTTTTTTACAGCTGGTCGAATTATTTCTTTTACGTATTTCATTTTGTGTGAAGCCTGTGTTATTACATACCCTGGACGCTTACCGGATCAATTCAGTTGGTTTGATATTTATGGTTAATGTCTTTCTATATGTCTTGCTATATGTCTGGGCTGTTTGTCTTGGCCACGGGTTTGTCTTGCCGAGCTTACGCGATACAGTATGCTATGAAGGAAATTTTGCCCTGACAGCTCCGCAACGGCCTACTCTTATTTCTAATTCCATCTGCCAATGAATCTTTACCGTCCGTTCCAAGTTTTATACGTGGTTTCGTTTTTCGTACCATCTGAACGACTATACGTTGCCCCTTGTCAGGCTCTTAGTCAAGCAGACCCTCTGCCCCGCACCACTGACATGGAGAACTCTGCCGGAAAATCCCGATGAATTTTCTCGGCCAACACGGAGATCGAACTCAAGCGGGCGGACGTAACGATCTAGAGTAAACATACTCTGCTCGTACACAATATAAATGTAAACTTTGTAAATAAAACAAAAGTTTTAGTTTTTAAAGAATAGATTTCATTGTTTAAGATAACGTTGTTAAGGTTAATAAAAAGTAAATGATTTTAAATACTACCTACCTTGTAAAATGAGCAAAGTTAGAAATGGCCACAACATTGTTTTATTGTCTATGTTTTATTAGATCGAACAACATAACTGTTCCACATGATGGGGACAAGTGGTATGGAACCGCACAACTAACTATACACTTGTAACGTTTCGTCCAGTCGTCCAATGGATTTAATCTGTATATTATGTCGTAACGGCTACACGTGCAAAGTTCAACTCAACTCTTTCTAGAAGGCCTGGTATCACTTTTTATTGACACTATAAGATCTCCCGTATACCGTATGTTGTTCATATGTTAATACTAGAATGTATAGCTCCCATCAACAGGCCCATGTCGTACTGAACGAGTTTAACTACAACCTATTAAATAATTCTAATCAACACTAGATAAAAAGGAAAACACTTGTCCACTTGAAAACCACTAAACCATAGTTGGAACAATCTGTTTATTGATATATAATCTCCTTTGAAGGTGCATCAAGTCACACCATAAAATTACTGTCAGGAAAGTACGTCATTATATATAGCGTTATACAGTGAATATAGGCCACTGCCCAACACATATATCAACATGCCGTTATCTAGATCACAACATCTGTAGAAATAATCAGTGACAATAATCGGTCTATATTTATCTCATTTTTGCAAAAAACAGATAGGCTATATTTTGTTGGTAGTCACTAAACATCCTGTAAGTAACGATAACTGTTATATATATATATTGATGTTTGCTCTTATTGTAGATAGATAGATTAATCCGTTGTACTCGTCTGTACACAACTCAATAAACGTAAATAAACCATGACTATGGTTAATATAAGACCGTATATACGTGCAAAACAATAATACATGCATAGAGCAATATATTATTGATAATAACATGCTAGCGATACGAAAGAATCATAAACTATAGGCCTACACAACATTGACATTATACCTGACTCATAGTTCTCTCAGAACAATAAAAGCGATATGCCGTCCGAACTGTCAGAGTTTATTTACAGCAGACGGTAATATGATACAATATTTTACAATATGATACAATTTTTTCAGATATACCTTACCAATATTGTTAGATGTCTCGAATTGCAACATTACAATGGTATAATATACATGCATAGTGTGGGGGCGCGGTTGGGGTGGTATGTTAGGGGGTATGTAAACGTACCATTTTATTCAATAACCATCGGCTTCATGGGCCCTCAATGACTGTCCACTTATTTTAACATCTACATATTTTAATATTTAAAAACCATTAGTTAAGTTTAAACTTTTTATTGTGTCGACATTATATTGTACAATACAAGAAATGAAAAGGAGTTTAACGTGCAAATGTTCTGTCCGACTGTCGTGCAATACAAACTGCCCAGACTAAAGTTATAACAACTGTTAAATGTCTTCGCCTTATAAAATATTAATTGATAAAATGACCGATACAACATCCCAGAATGTTAATAGAACAACATCCCAGCGATGTTAATAGAACAAAGTTCCAATCGTGTTGATAGAACAACACCAATGTATATGGTAAAACATGGAAAGTAATTTACAAGTGTTGACAATATACGTATAGTAAAAGATCGTCAGACAGAAGAAATCTATATTTAATAACAGTTGTATATATTCCCACCATTAGTTGTTCTTGTACTGATTTTATTCATCGATTATAATTAATCAATATTAATTAAGGAGAATTGATAAAGCTCGCATGATGAAATGTTGTGTCATTAATATTATAAACTGTCGTGTCAGTGAGCTATTTGTGATACAATAATAGTACTAACTAGGTTAACCTGTTCATCGACAGATCGGGACGTCTCGTCAATCTTCAAAACATCCACTTTTGCGGTTAATTATTTTGCCTGTAAACGCAGTTGAATAGGAGAACGAAGTCACACTTCACTAGAATTACAGGATGACGAGACGGAATATTACGAATTGCCACCTGATTGATTGATGATTGTGATCGTGTAAGTCACAAACTAATTCTACTTAATTTATCTTTCTGTCTCGGTTTACCCTACACAGGAAGTGTTGCTCACATGAAGGAGTTCATGAATGACTTACATTTTAATATTTTCCAGTCTCGTAAATCACACCTCATTTGTATTTTGATAGGAATTTTAATTCCGCAGTTATCTAAAATTAACACTCCGTTATTGTTTGTTTTTTCTTTTGGATGGCAGCTGGGGCAAGGAACAGCTTCAAGTCGTGATGCTGGATGGCAGTTGGGGCAAGGAAGAGGATCTAGTTGCGGTGCTGGGGGCAGTTTTCACAAAGTAACATATAAACTTACGTAAATTTCGGGTTTCACTAAAATTCTTAAATTACGAAATTCGTAACTTTCATCGTAAAGTCTACATCAACTCTCACCTTGTAAGTTGAAATTTTGTTCGTATCTTTGACGAAATAGCCGCCTTGGTACTTTTGCGGATCGGCAACTTCGGCGAGAGAGACTATTCAGGGATAGGTCAAATCCCTTTGGCACTCTTACGGACGAGGAGTTTCGCAGTATTTTACTTAAAATACTGTATCAATGATGATATCGAAATCGCAATTTACAGATCTAAATCCTTGTCACCACCTGTCCTGGTTGCATTACGATAGGCCTACTAATACTACTATGCCACAGGTAGCTCCCCAAAACGAATTGCTGATGCACATGGGGTCAGTCTACCATCACTGTCTAGAGTAATTTATCGGTTGTAAGCCAGCATTACATTACAACACAGTATTTTATTTATCACAAACGGAAGCTCGGGGGAAAAAAATCTTAGTGGGCTAGTTGAGTTTTCATTAAACAAGACTATGGCTAACGCCCGGTATTAGTGTTAATACCAGGCCATGTATTCAGTATTATGACCTAAAGACTCAAGACTTGAGTAAGCCCATCGCGGCAAAAATAGACACTTACTTCGTAGGCCAGTAAGATCCCAAACTCTGTCTTTTGATGACTTGGAGAGGCTGCCGCCCAATTTTCCTTTATAGCACAAAATTACTTCGTGAAAAAGCAGGGTTTTGATTTGTTTTATGAATGTTTCTGTTGACTCTATGGATTGCAGATCCTTAATATTTTTTATTTAGAGTTTCGTTCCACAACGAAGGCACAGAAAAAGAGAAGGCACGTCTTCCTATTTTTAAGTTAAATTTTTGAATACTTAGTTGACTCTTATCGGAGGATCTGAGACATCGATGAGACGTGTGTTGAGTAATTAAATCTATCATATAAGATGGAGCTGTGTTTTTCAGTGCTTTGTATATGTCATCAATAGGATTTTAAACTTGATGCGTTGTTCAATGGGTAACCAGTGCAGAGATTTAAGTAATGGATGGTCAAATTTTCTGGCTGAAGTTAAAAGTCTTGCTGCTGAGTTCTGTACATGTTGAAGTTGCTGGATGAGATAATTAGGGAGTTTGTATAAAAGTGCATTGTGGTAATTTAGTCTATAAGTAACAAAGGAATGGATAAGAAGTTCTTTAGATTCACGGAAAAGACACTTTTGTATTTTGGCAATTCTGTGAAGTTGAAAGTAGGCTGAAGAACATATTGCTGTTATGTGGGATTTAAAACTTAGGTGCGAATCAAGAATAACACCTATAATCTTTGCTTCTTCTGAAGGGTAGATGATGTGTTGTTGGAAGTTCTTTTTCTTTTTCTGGTTTTAATTTAAGAAAATGACAAGTCATCCAGGTGTGAATTTCGGAAAGACATTTTTCTAGCTTATATACAGTTTCAGTTTCGTTAGCAGGGCTAATGAATATGTAAGTTTGGGTATCATCTGCATATAAATGTATATTAAGCCTATATTTTTCTGCAATGGGTTTTGTGAAAATCATAAATAAAACTGGACCCATGACACAACCTGGTGGAACACCACAGAGCATAGGGAGCGAGTCTGATTTTACATTACCTATTTTGACAGTTTGTTTACCGTTTGTTAGGTATGATTCAAACCACCCAAGGATAGTTTCACGGAGACCAATTTCCTGTTCAAGCTCTGAAAGCAAATCTGTGGTGTGTAAAGTATCAAACGTGGCTGATAAGTCCAATAAGATCAATATCATGCAATTTTGTTTCTCCATGGCACAGTAAATGTCGTTGGTAATCTTTATTAAAGCTGTTTCAGTGCTGTAGTGTTTTTTTGTATGCTGACTGTAATGGATTGTTTAGTTTATGTTTTACTATATGGGATTCAATTTGGATAAGAACACATTGAAATGTGGTCGTATATTGTCGTCGCTCCCGTCCGTCCGTCCGTCGGTCCAGCGTCCACAATTGCTCGTGGACGCTCTAGAGGTTAAAGTTAATATCCGATTGACTGTAAATTTATACACAGTGTTTAAGGTCATAAGACGAAGAAGCCTATATTTTTTTAAGCGATTTCCGAGTTAGTGCCAGAGTTGTGGCCCTTGATCACTTAAAAAATACTTGTAGACGCTCTAGAGGCCAAAGTTAATACCCGATTGACTTTAAATTCATACACAGTGTTTAAGGTCATACGACGAAGAACCTATTGATTTTCAGCGATTTCCGATAATTAGTGCCAGAGTTATGGCCTTTGATCACTTTGACCAAATCTTGTGGGTGCTCTAGAGGTCAAAGTTAAAATTCGATTGACTTCAAATTTATACACAGTGTTTAAGGTCATGAGACGAAGAATCCCATTGATTTTAAGCGATTTCTGATAATTAGTGCCAGAGTTATGGCCCTTGATCACTTTAAAAACTCTGGTGGATGCTCTAGAGGCCAAAGTTAATATTCGATTGACTTTAAATTCATACACAGTGTTTACGGTCATAAGACGAAGAAGCCTTTTGATTTTCAGCGATTTCCGATAATTAGTGCCAGAGTTATGGCCCTTGATCACTTCAAACTTAATATGCGATTGACTTCAGATTGATACACAGAGTTTAAGGTGTTGAAACGAACAAATATTTTGATTTTCAATGAATTTTGATAACTGAACAGCTAAATCCATCATATTAAATGTTTCCTATACTAATTGATAGCGTTGGGCAAAACATTGTAAAAAGCAAACAAATTCTAATGATTTTGAAATTTTCTGATAATTACATAATAAGTTGTTACTCTTAATCAGATGCTCTAGAGGCCAAAGTTAATATCCGATTGACTCTAAATTCCTACACAGTGTGTAAGTTCATAAGACGAAGAAGCCTTTTGATTTTCAGCGATTTCCGATAATTAGTGCCAGAGTTATGGCCCTTGATCACTTCCAAAAATATTGTGGATGCTCTAGAGGCCAAACTTAATATGCGATTGACTTCGGATTGATACACAGAGTTTAAGGTGTTGAAACGAACAAGTTTTTTGGTTTTCAATGAATTTTGATAACTGAACAGCTAAATCCATCATATTAAATGTTTCCTATACTAATTGTTAGCGTGGGGCAAAACTTTATAAAAAGCAAACAAACTCCTTGATTTTCTGATAATTACATAATGAGTTGTTACTCTTAATCAGATTTTAGTCTATTACAAATGTTTCATTACCAAAAAAAGTAAAAATATGCGACAACCCTTGATGACTGCCCGGACCATTTAGCTGCTGTGGGCGTATGTTTCGTTGCCTGGCAATCTATCTTTCTATCTACCAGTTTGGATATGAAACTGATGTTGATGACAGGTCTAAAATTTTGTAGGATGTCTTCGTCTAATCCAGGCTTCTTCATCAAATAGTAAGTGCAGGAGGACCGCACTACACGAAAAACAAAAACCTATAAGATTAACCTGCGGAAAATATCAAATCAAGTCAATGGAAAGGACGAGTTAATGCCTCGCCAAATACTTCTGGGAAATGTCCACAAGTAAGTGATTTGTTTACTATCAGACAAAGCGAAAATCTTACCAATTATTTTTTTTTTTGTGTAAACAATATTTTATTTCAGAAATACATGAAAAGGGATCAGGGAACAGGCAAAGCCTATATCACCCCTCTCCTCATACAAGGAATATAAAACATATAGTAATATATACAGATCGTCTATGTCTATGTACATATTATACAATAGTGGTGAATTTCATATGGAGTTACACAATTAATATAAATACTATTTACAACAAGTAAAGAGGAGGAAGTGCTATTTTATAACATGAATAAAAAGTTTCTATAAATAGAATCAGATATTGAAACGTCTGGTAACATCGAAGTATTCATGTACTATTTTAAAGATATTATTAGATGTAGCCTGGTTTTCTATGCCAAAAAGAAGTGGTGTAATTGATTGCTGGTGTGATGGTAAAAGATGTATTGTAATTTTTGTAATTTTTCGTGCATCTGAGTACAGTGGGCACCAACGGAGAAAATGTTCAGAATCTTCATATCGATTATTAACTGACGTAACACTGTAGGTAGGTGTTTAACTGATGACAGTGTTTATGTCTGAAATTTTATCGGTGAAATAATGAATAAAACGATTCGAAAGCTCTTCAGTTGAGGTGTGTGGTGGAAGGGAGGTGTTGTATTTCTGATTATTTATTAAGTCATTAGTGATTTGAAAAAAATACGTTTTTGATCTTTTCCATGTCTTTGAAACTTTTTGGAGTAAAAAGTTGATTTAAGTCCTTTATAGGATCTGAAACTTTCTTTGCCTCAGCTTTGTAGATCTGTTTGTGGATCTCAGGCCGGGTTTTTTCCAAACTTTCTCTGTTTTACGTCTTTTCCGCCTCGCATCGCTCACTTCGCCATTGAACCATGGTTTGCTAGGCTTAACTTGTAGTGTTCTTTTACTCAATGGTGCATATTCATCAACCAAAGGCTTGAGTTAAGAATTGTATGTAGCAATTAGGTCTAAGCAGGAATAATTTGCAAAATCCAGAGATGATAATCTACTTTCGCAATTGCGTTAGTGAAGGTTTTAGTTTCAAGTTTCTTCAGATTTCTATATTGCCTTGGTAATGCCTTCTCATTTAACTCTGTTTCTTGTACAGGTAAAGCGAAATGAATAATAATAATAATAATAATAATCCATCTTGTATAGCGCTGGTACATTCAGTAAAACTGCTCAGTGGCGCACAAATTAATATTTAAAATCACTTAAAACTCTCCTTGAAATTTAAAAGTAAAACAGACTTTAAAAAGTTAATGATTAAAAGCACTGTAAGCACATTCAAATCACTGATTATAAGCCATATTAAAATAGTGTGTTTTGAGATTCTTCTTAAAACTTGAGGCAGAACAACTTTGTTTAATGGAGAGGGGCAATTTATTCCATTCTTGGGGGGAAGCGAAACAGAAGGCTCTTTCTCCAAATTTTGTGTTTGTTTTGTGTGCTTTGAGTTGTAGTTGATTTGATGACCTGAGGGAACGTTGGGGAATATATAAATGAATTAAATCTTTAAGATATGCCGGAGAATCAGGATTGTTGAGGCAGTTATAGGTGAGGGTGTTGATTTTGAAACATATTCTGTAATTTATAGGTAGCCAGTGTAGATCTGCAAGGATTGGAGTTATGTGTTGTCTAATGTTGGTTCTTGTGATAATTCGGGCTGCTTTATTTTGAATAGACTGTAGTTGGTGGATGAGATATGATGGTAAACCGTAAAGAAGGGAATTTGAATAGTCTAGTGCAGATGTTACGAAGGCATTGATGAGCAATTTTGTGGTATCAGTGTCCAACAAATTTCTGATCCTGCCGATCCTATAAAGATGGAAGTTCGCTTTCTTGCAGATGGTAGAAACATGTCGTTTCATTTTCAAATTTTCATCCAAGAGCACTCCCAGATTTCTGACATAGTCTGTAGTTTCGATGTGTACATCGCCAACCAAAACAGAGTTGTGCAAAGACAGTTTTGTTTTTGAAAAGAAGATAGCCTCCGTTTTGTCATCATTGAGCTTGAGGAAGTTGGACTTCATCCAGTTACGAAGGTCTTCTATACACGCCTCTAGTTTCGCCAGGTTTTTGTTGTTAGCATCTACCTCAACATAAAGTTGGGTGTCATCTGCGTACATGTGGTGGTCAAGATCGTGGCGTCGCATTATGTCAGCAACTGGTGTGGTGTAGGAAGTAAATAGCAGTGGGCCGAGTACTGATCCTTGTGGGACGCCGTAGCGAAGACATTTCGGCTTAGATCTTATGCCGTCAATGATAACTTCTTGCTTCCTACCAGTAAGGTAGGACCGAAACCAATCTAGTGCAGCACCATTAACACCAAGTCTGGAAGATAGACGTTTAAGTAGCATCGACTGATCAATGGTGTCGAACGCTGCACTCAAATCCAACAGGACTAGGGCAACGGTTCTGTTTTTGTCAATAGAGGAAACAACATCATTGTATACACGTACTAATGCAGATTCTGTGCTGTGACATTTTCGATAGGCTGACTGGAATTTAGCCCCTAGACAATTTTCTTCTAGATGATGACAAAACTGTTCAGCTACAACCTTTTCAATCAATTTAGAAATAAAAGACAGATTAGATACGGGTCTAAAATTCTTTAGAATGTTAGGGTCAAGTGTTGGTTTTTTGAGAAGTGGGTTAACTAGTGCAGACTTTAACGATGGTGGGACTTCAGATGTTGACAGAGATGTATTGACGATTGATGTAATCACAGGTAGTAAATCATCTAAACCGGTCTTGAGTAGCCAGGTTGGAATAGGATCCAAGGAGCAGGATTTGGATGTCGAAGAAGAAATCAGTGTCTTTATTTCAGATTCAGAGACGGGTTTAAACTGATTGAGCATGTGCCCAGTAAAAGTTTCATCAGGGTGGTTTAAGCCTGGTTGGTTATTATCAAATTGGTCTCTAATAGAAGATACCTTATTGTCGAAGAAATCAGAAAATGTCTGTGTTAATTGTTGAGTGGTCTGGCCAGATGGAAAGTTGGATGAGTGAGTGGACTGCAAAAGTTTATTCGTAATTTTGAATATTCCTTTTGTATTCCGTTTGTTGTCCTTCAGTTGTTGTTGAAAGTGTTGTTTTTTCGCTGCTGCGATGAGGTTATTGGTGTTTGTTCGAGTAGAGTTGTATATTTGTCGATCAATTTCCAGTTTTGATTTTCTCCACTTCTTCTCAGCCTTACGACGTAGTCTTTTTGAATGACGGATTTCATCATTGTACCATTTTGTATTGGGTCGTATAGTGATGGTTTTGGTTAAAAGTGGGGCATAATCGTTTAGTAGGTCTGTTAAAACTTTGTCGTAGACTTCAACCTGTTCGCTCATGCTATTCTGTGAGGTGATCCCCTGCAGTTGCTCATTTTTTCTCATAGCAGCTCGGAAACCTTCTATGTCCATAGTTTTTGTTTTCCTTGCTGTAAGCAATCTCTTGACTGGACCAGGTTTCAAGATGTCGAGCTCACAAAAAATGCTGTAATGATCGGAGATTAAATGGTTTACAACTTCTGTTGATTTGATGATGGCATCAGTTTCTCTTGTAATTACAAGATCCAAGGTATGGTTTTGTGTGTGGGTTGGTTTAGTGATGTGTTGCTGTAGATTAAATGATTCCAATAAATGCATGAATTTTGAAACATTTTCCTCATCCGGTTTATCAACATGGATATTGAAATCCCCTAGTATAATCAGTTTACCAGAATCAATTGCTTTGTCACTTACAAAGCTACAAAATTCTGACATGAACAAGTCGAATGTTAATCCATTTGACTTTGATGGCGGAGGGCGGTAAATAGATATTATTACCAGAGTTTCATTCCGCACTTTAACGGATATTGCCATATGTTCAAAACTTGTAAACTTTGGTGATGCTACTCTTTTACAGTCAATTGATTTTTTAAAGATATTGATTATACCACCCCCCTTTTTAAAGTTTCTATTCATTAATTCATAACCATAATTATCAGGGATGAGTTGGTTGAGTAAAAAGTCATCTTTATCTTTTAACCAGGTTTCTGTTATTATGAATATGTCCAAATCATTGTCAATAATGTACTCATACAAATTGTTTATTTTATTTTTAACTGATCTAGAGTTCAGTAAGCACAAAGTTGGTGAAACTTTGAGATTAATGTTAACAAGATTGTTTCTATTTATAGATTCAGTGTTGGTTTTAGTTGTAAGGACAGGTTTGTGGTGACAAGTAATCAAAGTTTTTATTTTTTTAGGCCACTGCTTTCCACCTCTATACCCTCTCCTAGTAGTATTAGGATGATTTGTAATCACCCCAATAGGTACACTAAACTGATCACAATTCATTGACCTGGTCATTTTAAAGTCTGAGCTGAATTCACATTAATACAAAGAAATTTTGAAAAATGTCAATAACTTTCTAAAACTTAATTTTCTGGCAAAATAAAATAATCCAGTGGATCCAGCAATAAAAGCTAAAGTTGTATGCTAAAGTTCATAAAAGTAATCCAATTGAAAACAGAGTAAAACACTAAAAATGTAGAGAGAACATGAAAAACACAGCTGCCACTGAGGCGACTCAACAAAAAAAAAAAAAATGAATAGCAAAAAATAAAGTGGTGGCAAGTAAGGGTGTCTAGTCAGTGGTGTTGGGTGGGAGTGGTGACAAGTAAGGGTGTCTAGTCGGTGGTGCTGGTTGGCAGTGGTGGCAAGTAAGGGTGTCTAGTCTGTGGTGCTGGATGGGAGTGGTGGCAAGTAAGGGTGTCTAGTCTGTGGTGCTGGATGGGAGTGGTGGCAAGTAAGGGTGTCTAGACAATGGTGCTGGGTGGGAGTGGTGGCAAGTAAGGGTGTCTAGTCAGTGGTGGCAAGGAATGGTGTCTAGTCAGTGGTGCTGGGTGGGAGTGGTGGCAATTAAGGGTGTCTAGTCAATGGTGCTGGGTGGGAGTGGTGGCAAGTAAGGGTGTCTAGTCTGTGGTGCTGGATGGGAGTGGTGGCAAGTAAGGGTGTCTAGTCAATGGTGCTGGGTGGGAGTGGTGGCATGGAATGGTGTCTAGTCAGTGGTGCTGGGTGGGAGTGGTGGCAATTAAGGGTGTCTAGTCAATGGTGCTGGGTGGGAGTGGTGGCAAGTAAGGGTGTCTAGTCTGTGGTGCTGGATGGGAGTGGTGGCAAGTAAGGGTGTCTAGTCAATGGTGCTGGGTGGGAGTGGTGGCAAGGAATGGTGTCTAGTCAGTGGTGCTGGGTGGGAGTGTGGCAAGGAAGGGCGTCTAGTCAATGGTGCTGGGTGGTAGTGGTGGCAAGAAACATCTTCTAGTTGTGTCGCCTGGCACGGTATTCTTTCACTTTTGACAAACAATAAAGATCTCTTGATAGCTGGAAATATTATGATTATATCGTGGCACTCTGTCGCAAACTCTATTTCACTTATTGGTCGCAGCACTTATTACATATACCAAGAACGTATTTATGTGAGAGCTGTGCCGAGGTGTATCCTTGTTCTCCCTTATATAGGGCCGCACAAACTAAACAACGAGGCCGGTGTATCGATTGGTTGATATTATCATGTGATTTATAGTTCCGGTCCAACGTCAGAAATTTAAACAAGCAAGAAACCAGTTGCTGCCCCCCCCCCCCAAAAAAAAAAAATAAATAAATAAAACTCAAACCCTAAACAAGCAAGAAACCAGTTGCTGCTTCACCCCCCCCCCCCCCAAAAAAAAGAAAGAAAACTCAAACCCTAAACGCGCCATACTGGGTAGATATCAAATCTCCACCGAAATCATGGCCAGCATCCATACACTCAACAACATCAGCCAGGACTGTATCTTGCAAGGAGTCAGACATTTCGAAAGACGTTAAATATACTGCGCAGTAAACACAAACAATCAGAAGCCTAAAAACATATGTTGACAGCTCAAAATCATCTTTGCCTTTGTCGGTGTTATATGGTGCTATCGTCCTATAGGTGTATTTTTCACATCATTGAGGAAGGGAGGAGAAATGAATTCATGGTTGAAAATAAAAGCAAATAAATACAGATCGGCTTGTTCGATTAAGCATTAACGGCCAAGCATGCAGCTATTTATAGGCCTAACATAAGGCTAACTACAACAGGCATATTTTTATGTACTTTAATATAGTTCCGGTTCTTCAAGTTTTCTTTTATTTTTTTCTGTTTTTGTTTATATATTTCTTCTTTTATATTTATGTATTTGTTATTAACTTTAATTTAAAGGAAAAAAATGAAATTCTGCACATATTTAGGCCTATATATATGAATAGCCTTTGACCCCCCCCCCCAAAAAAAAAAAAATTACTACATTCGAGCTTGGCTTTTTTCCTCAAACATTAGCTGTGCAATTACAGATTAGTCTATAATAATATAGACACTAATACACTATACACTAATTTATACCTTTTTCTTCAAATTTCCCGCGTATGAGAAATATGAGTGAAAGTTGTGATAAATAAAAAAAAAAAAAACATGAAAAATTTACACCGCGGAGAAAATAATTACACCGCGGAGAAAATGTTTACACCGCAGAGAAAATGTTTACACTGCGGAGAAATAAATAATAAGTACGCGCTTTGTTTACATGCAAATTCGAACAAAACATTAACAACAGAACATTATATTTTGTTTAAAACACTGTTGGTGCTTTATATAAAATAAATTCACAAGGGTACAACATTGATTTTTTTTTTTTTTTTTTTTTAAAGTGCAAATTCTGATGATAATATATCGGCTGACGCCATAAAATGTTTTGAAGCGCGCCACAAATTTGTCGTAAATCAGATTATAACGTACATAACGTTGAATTTATCAATTATTCCTATACACAATTGAAAATAATAAATACTAAATGATAGAGTAAGGCACGGACATTGTTTGGAAAGAATAAAATCATCTGACGAAAAAGAAAATGTAAGATATGCCACCCCTTGTTCTTTTAAAATTATAGTTTTTATTTTGGATTTTTGAAAATGTCCAGAATTTTCTACTATATTTTAAATATTTATGACTACTGAAGTTGTATCATGTCCTTTGGTAAAAAAAATTGCCTAATATCTATTGACATTGTAGGGTCCATGATAAAATAATAAAAGTTTGAGCAGTATTTACACTACCATTATCTTTGCTTTACAATATTCAAATATAAATACTGTTCGGGAACCTTTGACAGTTTGAATTCTACTCGTTCTGGTTGGACGAAATGCCCATGTCCCGTTAACAATTTGAGTTAGAATTGGTTGATGAGACCGGAATGTATAATCCATGTTGTAGGTATGGACAAATTGTAGCATAATCATGGCAGGTGAAATTTTAAAAGCAACTCACCCAAACTCAGGACCTATGCGCCGTCTTTAAAAATGAGTTTCAAACAGTGGTTGGTTGTTATGGATGCTCCGACAATACGAATATTCTAATCTTAATACAACCTGCAGCATATGTGACGGAGCGGAATGTTTTTCTAAACTGGGGTATAGGAATTGGCTCAGGAATAGGAATTGGCTCAGGAAGAGGAATTGGCTCAGGAATAGGATTTTTACCAGGAATAGAAATTGTTTGTGAGTAACTTGACTCGAGTGATATGATTATGTACCTTGCTACCATAACCACAGTGTATACTATTTTTCCCGTTTGTCATTATAAGACATAAGCCCTGCCACACAAACACGAACCTCTTCTGAAAACCTGGAGTTACCTCCCTGAATATGATAGCGGTAATAAAATCAGTGCACTGTTTAAATGGAATAAGATTAGGAAGATTCTTCCTTTCTACCCGTTCCATTATCCCCCTCTACACCCCCAGCCCTCACACACACACACACACACACACACACACACCATCCCACACGCCCCTCCCTACCTACACCCCCACCCCTCACACACACACACACGCGCACACCATCCCACACGCCCCTCCCTACCTACACAGACCCACTCACCTACACACATTGTAAATCAATTCACTCTCTCGGTTCCGCCTACTCTTCAGTTTCAAATCGCCTTCCCTTTGTTTTTGTTTTTTTGATATTTGACATCCATGTATACGTGACTTCATTCATGGGGATATATAGTTAGATCTACACAGTCTACAGAGTAAGACAGAATATGGTTACAGTGTTTGCTTTTTTTTTTTATTTCTAGAACCATTGGTTGATTTGCATTTTATAATTTAAAAAAAGACATGTAAATATAATAAGAAGAAGGATAATTGAAATAGGTTTCATTTTAATTTTATTTTAGGTACAGTTGTATTGTTTTCAATCAGAAACTGAGTTCATAATGAAAATACATAAATTACTGAAATGTGTGAAATAGCAGAAGAAATCCTTCTAATGTGAATGAGAATTCAATTTAAAGGTAGTATCCGCTGTTTAGTTGAAGAATGTGTGCATAGTCTGTTTAAAATCGTCTTCCACGTCCCCGTAAAACCTGAAAACATAAAATACAAAAACCACGGTTTATTCTACAAAATATAATCAGGGCAGTTTCTATAAAATATAATCAGGACAGTTTCTATAAAATATAATCAGGACGATTTGTATAAAATATAGTAAGGACACCTTGTGTAAAATACCTGCCAAACTCCTCTTGATCCCTTTCATTCAATATGAACAGGCTAACTTATTATCTTTCAGTGTATAGTATAGACAACAATGGGACAAGTGTTCCATACCGTATATATTAAACATAGAGATGGCCCAGTCCTAAAATCGATACCATAAAAAACATAGTCTCGATTATCCATTTTTTGATTCATTCAAAGGCAGACGACAATAGGATAATTGAACTAAAACATTAAATTTAAAGTAGCTAAGTCTCTAACTCAGTATCATCCAAAAACTTTCACATTGAAAACATGAATTATTTGTCAGCTTAAATCAACATTGATGCTGTGATCTTATCGGAAAAGGGTGGGCTTCTGATATCCAATATTTGAGACAAAATACACATTTTATCGAGGAACGAGGCTAGAAACATTGCACCAAATCAAACGGCGTATGTGGACTGGAATGACCAGACGCTAGAAATTTGCATTGGATTTTTTCGCCGAACATAACTGATTTGAAATTAGAGTAAAACGGAAACCATTGAATGTAAATCAGTTTATATATATTCACATTACAGTATTATATGCGTTGCAAAACACTTGTGTCAATTTCTAGGTCCCAAATGTTAGTGATTTAGCTCCTTTTAACCAGACACAAAATATTGATTAGAAATTCAAGTTGACTACGTCCCAAAACGCAACACCAAAAGCCTGGATATGTATGCAAACCACAGCCCTTGCTTTTTCACACACAAACTTGTCGTCACTTGAATGAAATATGATTGGTAATTGTCTTCTGTGTCAAATATAAATTCCATATAATTGTCCTACGTTCGAATTGTGTGATATTACAAGTTAAACAGAGTGATCCCTGGACGATATTAAATATGTATTTAGTCATTGTTGACTCTAGTTCGTCTGAAAACCATGGATTATTATTAACAACCCCAGACAGAATAATAAACACATTAAAGGCTTCCGATCTTTTAATATAACGATCTTTTAATGTAACGATATTTTAATATAACGGTATTTGTCCAACTGGTCATAGACAATATTAAGTGAGGCTAGAATGGGGTTTAACGTCCTATGTTCTGCAACGAAAGTGCTAATACAGTGTGCTATGGGCACATTTTCCCCGGACAGTGACACTGTTCTATCATTTCGAATTCCACTTTTTCGTGCCCGCAAATGTGTAGGCGGGAGATTGGAATTAGACGTCACTCCCTGTCCGGTCCTTCATCCTGCACAATGGGAAACCAAGCCGGCGCCTGAATCACTGAGCCAGTGTGGATTGCTGTGGTGGACTGAATGATCATTGTTTAAAATAACACTGGCGGAAGTCTATAAACTCGGGATTTCGCTACAGGCTTCCCCGGCTGCAGATGAAGGTGTGACTCTAGCCAAGATGGCATCGTCATTGGTTTAGTTCAGTTACGTTTAAAACACAGATTTCGACTTCTTTTTTATTAGTCCCGTGGCTGAAGGAAGGGGGAGGGCCGCCACCCGAGCTGTAAATTTATGAAACCAAGTTTTGCTAGACCAGTTTTTTGTGTACATTCCGAATATGGGTGGTGATTAGGCGTTGGAGGGAGCGTTTTCGAGATATAGGGGGTCAAATGTCTACAGCGGACGTGTGTATATGTGGCGGGGGTGGGGATAATGTAATGTTGATATAATATATAATAAAACATAATCTTCTATGACTGCCCATCTTTAAATACGTGTCTATGATACCCTGGAGAACTGCTTAGATTTGTGGGGAGGTGAGGTGGGGGTAGCGGGTGTATGTGTGTGTGTGTGTGGGGGGGGGGTGTTATTATGTTGACATAAATGATGATCATGTTATATATTAACAAAAGATAAGTTTCTAGGACTGCCCATCTCTAAATAAGTGTTTGTGATGCCCTGGACGGACACATGTTTTATTTAGATGTAGGTGTGTGGAAGGGGGGGGGGGTAAATTGGCGGTAGAGCTCGGTAAAACATTACTTTTTAATCACACTGCACATCTCTAAATATGTGTATAAGATTACCATTGTATGGGGGACGGGATGGGATAAATGTATTTTTGGGGGACAGAAACCACTTGGTTCAAAATTGTTTTTCATTAAGTACCAATATTGTCATTCAAAATATTAAATTATAACAGTACGTTCGAGAGATCTGGAATTCAAACATAAAAAACATATGGTCGGATATTATCATCTTGATGGCTGATCAACAGCTCGCATGAATTCTTTGGATATGCCTTAGATACCCATTCACATTGTAAATTTTCATTCCACCCTTGTATCGCAGGGTCATCTTGTTCGATTATTGGGTCTCCGTATTGTTGCGGGGGGTTGGGTGGCCGAATGGTTAGCATGTATCATAAAGCCTGTCATTGAATCAACTGGCGTGATTTCGAATCCCCAGTTGTACATGGCAAGGAGTAGGATCGCCTGTCCAACCCCGTGGGTTTTCTCGGAGTACTCCAGATTCCTTCCACTGCTAAAGACCCCTACGCACATGCGAATTATTAAAATGAAATTAAACCATATGTTAGTCCCAAAATGACCTAGTTTGTGTCGAGTGGACGTTAAAACCCATTTTCTCTCTCGCTCTATATTGTTGCAACACAAAATAATTATTGTCTTTAATGTGCAACAACAGACTACCAAGGCAAAATGGTAATGAAGAAAGAAAATTATGTTACTTTTCATCACAATTAAAATTCCTCCATAAGATCTTTCTTCGGGTGTCATCTACAGATGTAAGTCAATTTTCGTCGTACAACGTACAGACAATTTTTCTAAACCAGCAATTACGTCATCCCAGCTCTTTAAAAATTGTTAGAAAGAGAGAAATAAAATGAAATGAAATGAAATGGGGTTTAACGTCCTACTCTTTTGCACCTAACCTGGGCTAATCGAATGTTCTAACAAAATGTAAGCATGCACAGACCACTGAGTCGTAAAATCATTTTTTTTAACGGGTGAAAAATGATGAGTATTGCGACTGGTTAACGGGATTTGGTTGATAGTCTGATAGTCTATAAATTCAATCGGTGGTAATCATATTGATATACCATAACAAGGTCAGTTTCAGACAATTTTGGATAAGGAAGGGGAGAGAAATGTGATTTAACGCCCAATCAACACAAACCAAGTCAATTTGGGACCAAGGGAGAACCCATTATTTTAGTGTGGGAGATCCACCGCAGCCGAACAGAAAGGGAAATGGCCCCTTGTCTTGTCTTGACCAGAATGTTGCGGTTTAGAATCAGAAATTTTAGCACGGTTCATTAACTTATAATCTTTGATTTCCATTTCTTTAAAAAAAACACTTAGGTTACCACTGAATGGTAACAGATTGCTCAAAGTATAGCCAATTTCAAAACATATAACAATGGCATCATTTCACTGTACATCCATGGTATCAAAAAGGTAGGTCCCACATGATGCTTCGTAATTGTTTGACGTATCCGCCATCATTATATCTTAGTCTACCTTTCAGGTCCCGGATGTTCCACGAACTGACATCACATTTTCTCCCTAACAATTTTATCTGTCGCTAATATCGGTTATAATGCGGAGACTTTGGTCTTCAGACTTCTTCTTTGGTCCCCAAAACCCACCCAGAGCAGGGCGAAGAGTGTGTAGGCCCTCTGGACTACGGGAACTGTGAGCCCCCACCCCCAAGTGATTTGCGTGTTCTGAATGTAGGAAGTTTGTACCCACCGACCGCCCCCTAGTATACATTGTTCTTTTTGTAAGTACATTCACTACGACTATAATATATTATAATTGGCATTCCTTTTTAAATAACATAATTTAGAGTACTTTGGTTTAGCATCGACAATTGAAATAGCCTTCCCTAAATCTCATAAGGCCATTCAGCTGACGGGGACACTTGGCCCGCAACCCTAAAATCCATGCTTCAATCCGGCCATAAGTGTAGTCGGGGCTAAGTGGAAAGGGTTTATTTTAACCCTAGAAGTTTCATACTTACACCAAGTGAAGGTTTACAGTTCCTAATAACGGGATTAAAGGTGAAACCGGGACGACAAAGCTGTCTTTTATTCGGGGTTCGGAAAAGTTGATCCCAGAATGCCCGTTCTTCCGGTATCATGTCGCTATCTTGTAACACATCTTGCGTACGAGCGGTTGGTAACGTGACTGAAAAATAAAAATAAAGTACAAAATCCATTAACTTAATTATCTTTACTTGTATGTTATTTTTACCACGAGATCGCCTCAAACACACAGGCATATTGATCATTTGATGGCGTGAATATTTACAGGACCATACGCAAATAACCTCAACTTCTTTTTTGTTCTGAAAGTTGATACCCTTATTTATTATGCCTTTATATATAGGCCCACAGTTATAGCCTACGATTTCTTCGGCATTCCTGTTTTGCATTTCTTGCGTGGTGTATTATATAATAATTATATTATGGTTTGTACGCCATTCAGTCAGCAGTCGACTGTCTTCCGAGACAGTCTTCATTCCTTTGCTTCTTTGTATTCAGTTTTGTTTGTTTCTGTGACGGTTGGAATGTGTGCACTAAATGCATTCAATTTACCTCAATCCTCTTCTTTACTGATTTAGTGCATTTAGTTTTTGTGAACTACTTCTCTGGTACATTTAACGGTGTGGTTACTTGTATAGCGAAATTAATACAATATGCTTGCATTCGTATTTCTTGCAACATATGACATAACAGATTATGACTCATGCCATAATCCGCGCAGCGTTTCGTTTGATTAGAGGTAATCCCACTACTCACTGCTTTAATGAGTGAATGGATATTGTTCTTTTACATTTTGATTGGTCAGTAGTCCGACAACCAACCAATGACTAGCTGCTCTACAAAAGCTTTACATTTAAAACGAGTGCCAATATTGGACCAAATATGTTTACATAACGTTACGTCATGGCTCACGACTTTATTATGCCCAATTAACCCGTGCATAGCAGAATACTTCAGTAAAACTAATTGCGTGACAAACGAGGCTATCAAGTCGAATGAAATGTAAACAATACTGTTTGGAAACGAACATACTTTCACCGTTTTTAATACCTTAAATCACTATCCAAAGTTTTAGGGAAGACCCAGATTAAACGAAGGACTGTCATGTTGCTGTACCAAAGTGATAGCTTTGATTGAACGTGAAGACATACTTCCGCAAAAGTTCAAGAATCAGAAGCTAATCCAGCAATGCCCAGAGCGATTTCTCGGGTCATTGCTTCAGGAATCTGGACTCATGCTGACATTACATAATTATTTCTTTGGGTTGTATTCCAAATTATTTTCAAATATGAGTGAAGTCTTTGTCATCACAGGTCAGGCACTGTCCTGCGCAATGGACGCTTACGGCTAGCCCCCGGATCCATTCACTTTTTAGGGTTTCACACTGCGTAGCTTGTGTTAAACACTATTGATTTTGTTAAAATTATTATTCTTACTATTATTATTCCAATTCCAATTTGAGTAGATGTCAGCAACTGCTGGTCGCATCGTTACTATTTCTTCGGTTTTACTGCGAAAGTGGGTGTGACTTAGAGGATAAAGCTATTTTGAACGTTCTGCGACAATACGAAATATCCGAAATCACTGAAGTTAGCGTTTTTAAAAATATTGCAGTAATTTTAACAATAATCATGGGATTTTAACTTTCGATACATTTTGGCATAGCCGGAGACAGGGAACCTAGCAACGCTACTTTTGCTTTTTGATTTTCGGCAAATCTTCGAAGATATTAGGCGCCAAATTTCGAAAATTAAAATTTTTACAGAAAACTTTTTTATTTATGAATATTTTTTAGTCGTGTTGTACACAGAATTAAAGAGTCATCTGACTTGAGCAAAAATGTGAATTTTTTTTTATCTCAGTAATTTTTCTTGGCCGCCATTGGCTAATTCAGTTTTTCAGCCCTAGATTAATTGTTTATTGTTCGATTTGTATAAAACAAAGTTCATATGCTCCGTTGTCTCAATTGTCATTGTTTTGTTACCAATAATGTTATTTGTCGGCAACGGAAGTGGCGTAAATTTACCAAAAACTACAATTTTGACAGTTAGGTACCATTTTTCAAAAGAAAATACTATTTTTTTTTAAAAAAAAAAAAACTGATATAATTAAAAGGCGCAAAAATTGTCGGAAGCAGTTTTTTTCATTTCTATTTCATTTTCTAGCAAATTGGATTAAGAGGTGAAAAAGGCGTAAAATTGACCTATTTACAACCCATTCAGGCTTTTCAGATTTTAAAATATTTTTACGTAACTTTTATAAACTTGTAGCTATAATCCATACGAAGGGAATGTGTGTGAAAATTAGTTTGTAATATAAGCAATTGCCCAGAAAAGGGAAGTTTTGCATAAGTCACTGTTTTCGTAATTTTGCCTGTCATATCAAGTTGATTATAATTTAAAATTGACACCGGAAGTGACGCCATTTGGTCAAAAACTGCATTTTAAACTTTTAAAATCGATACTTTTTCAACCAAGAATTATTTAATATGTAATAATAATATTAACTTTTGGTTTAAATTCACATACTAACAAAACTCATACGATCATATAAATATCATAAAATTGTTTCTAACTTGTTCGGTTGTCGAGTGAAGGCAGTTTTCTAAAAGTCACTTTTGAAGGGTTTTGGCCCATAAAAGTGTCAATTATTTTTCGATTTTCATAAAATTTTCACCCTTTGAAGCCTAATGTCATAGACGATGTTATAAAACTAATTTAACGTTTTTAGTATCACCGGAAGTAATGTCATTTTGGCAAAAACTGTATTTCTAACCTTCAAAACAGATATTTTATTCAAATGAGCCTGATTTGTACTGTTTTTACAATTATGATATTTGATTCCAATCAACAAATAGAATGGACCCATACGATCATACAGATGCCACAAAAACCTTTCTAACTTTTACGGTTGCCGAGAAATAGCCGATTTTCTACAAGTCACTTTTCAAGGTTTTGGGCCTATAAAAGTGGCATATATTATTCGATTTGCATAAAATTTTCACCATGTGATGCCTTATGCCATTTCTGATTTCATAAAAGTAATTGAACATTTTCATTATCACCGGAAGTACTGTATTATTATTATCATTATTATTAAGGATTTATATAGCGCCACTTCCACAGTACTGTGCTCCAGTGCGCTTTACAATGTAGATATAAAAGCAAATATAGAAATAAAATAAATAGAAAACATAAATATAAAAAGGATATACAGTTAAGGTACAACATACAATAGGAAAGACACGTACATTTAAAACACTTAAAACATAACCATATAGTCATATAGACAACAGTTACTGTATAGAATAATAAAATTGATATAGTAAAAGTACGATAATTAGTAAAACACAAGAAAGACAAAAAAATAAAAGATAATTATCACAGTTATATATTGGACATCTTTAGGTGTAAATACAATAAAAACTATTGAAATGCTTCATTAAATAGATGTGTTTTGAGGTGTGTTTTAAAAGTGGACAAGGACGGCGAATTACGTACACTCAGGGGTAAGTTGTTCCACAAGTACGGACCCTGGAAGGCAAAGGATCGTTCACCATAGTTCACAAGTCGGACAGGTCTTTTAATTAAGAGATTACCAGAGGATGACCGCAAAGTACGACTAGGAGTATATAATTCTAATAAGTTACTCAAATAAGAAGGTGCCATGTGATTCAGACATTTATAAGTACACTTACATGCAACAAATGTATAAAATGAATTGAAATTGCTGGATTTGGTTGATCCTGCTTCTATATTATTTGATGTGTGCCATGTTTATATGGAAATCTGTTTATCGTTTCCATTTGTACTGGAAGTGAAATGAGTTTTAGGGTAACGTGGCACCGAAAGTGACATAAGTTAAAAGGTATCGTGGCAACAGTGAAACCCGCCATTCCTGCTACGCAGGTCTAGAAATTGTTTTGTTTGTGGTCGTCTCTGAGTACGATGTCTTGTTCGTTTATTTGTTTTTGTGTAGAATTGTGTGTGGTGCAGTCCCCCTGCGTTTACTATTTAATTACAAAGAATCCAAACACTATAAACTATTCTCAAGCTTACCTTTTCAAGGTAAGATAACAACATCAGTTGACAAATAATGATATTGAGTTTAAGACTGTTTTAGAGTTTTATTTTATTGAATTTAATTGATGTACAGCCCCTGAATGACAGACGACATTAATGAGTATAAAGATAGATGTAAGGTGATTATAAGGACATGAAATTACAAGTTAGAGAAGAAACACTTCAACATCAAATCTTATTTCAAATCTTATTAATAGGGGACTAGCCCGACACACTCATCTCATCATCATTATTGAAACGATTACATTGATTCAAACAATTCTTACAACCGCCATCTTTATGTGTAGTAATAAAAATTCTGCTACATTTTTGGTACACTCCGCCTCATGAAAGTTTGTGTTGTGCATACTTACATATTTGGGGGGGGGGGGAGGCGGGGCGCAAAATGAGGGCACTGACCGGGGAGACGGGGCACGCTGCTGTAAGGGTTGCCCCCCCCCCCCCGCCCAAAAAAATTTTCCGTCATTTCCCTCTCCAAGAGTTATTTGGCTGATATTTCCGTCTAAGTAAACGTTCGGAACGGATATATTTGGGTCTGAGATAAGGCACTTTCAGCAGTAAAAGATAGGCTGGCACTGCCAGGCAGGATACGCCCACATTTTCGAGAGATGGACAGAGAACAAGCAATACCGAAAGTGATTTTTCCTACATCTTTAAGTCCTGTATTTCATACTGTATTGGGAGCAGCCATTTAGTTGGTCAGTTCCAGTCTGATATTAATGAAACTCGAAACCGACAATGATTATGGTGTGACGGTACACAACCTAGAAATGTGACTTTTCATCAAAATCGGATAAGAATTGTGACCTGTAGCGAGTCCACAACCATGATATACCATATTTTTACACTATTCGCGTACAAACGGCGACCATTTCGTCCGGCAATTTTGGTACGATTTTCACGAAATTAGAACTCAACCTTCCTCATCAAAATCGAATTAAAATTGTGACCTATACAGGGTCCACAACCATGATATATCATTTTTATACGCCCACATTTTCATGTGGACGTATTATGTCGTCGCCCCTGTCCGTCTGGACGTCCGTCCGTCCACAATTTGTTTGTGGACTCTCTACAGGTCACAATTCTTATCCGATTTTGACGAAACTTGAAATATAGGTTTATCCCCAAAAGATCTCGGTTCCTTTCGATATTGGCATGTATCGGATCAAAACTTCATGGATTATGGCCCCTGATTGTACGAAAAATCACGTTTTTAGCTTGTGGACCCTATAGAGGTCACAATTTTGAACCGATTTTGATGAAACTTGACATGCATGTTTGTAACCCAAAGATCTTGGTTCCTTTCGATATTTGTGGCTATCGGAAAGTAATTTCCTGAATTATGGCCCCTGATTGTCCGAAAAATCACCCTTTTTAGCTTGTGGTCCCTCTGGAGGTCACAATTATTATTCGATTTAAAAAACCGTTTGATTATATCACCGTTACACCCTAAGGGAGGTTGAGTTCGAATTTCGGGAAAATCTGACGAAAATTGCCATACAAAATGACCGCCCTTAGTACGCGAATACTGTTTAAAAATGGTATATCAAGAATGTGGACCCTGTGGAGGTCACAATTTTGATTCGATTTTGATGAAACTTGAAATTCATGGTTATAACCCAAAGATCTTGCTTCCTTTCGATATTTGCACATATTGGATCGTAACTTCCTGAATTATGGCCCCTGATTATACGCAAAATCGCTTTTTTTTTGGTTGGAGGTCACAATTATTATCCGATTTAAAAAAACGTTTGATTATGTTACCGTTACACCGTAAGGAAGGTTGAGTTCGAATTTCGGGAAAATCAGACCAAAATTGCCATACAAAATGGCCGCCGTTTGTACGCGAATACTGTTAAAAAATGGTATATCAAGGTTGTGGACCCTGTGGAGGTCACAATTTTGATTCGATTGTGATGAAACTTGAAATTCAAGGTTATAACCCAAAGATCTTGCTTCCTTTCGATATTTGCGCATATCGGATCGTAACTTCCTGAATTATGGCCCCTGATTATACGCAAAATCGCCTTTTTTTTAGCTTGGAGGTCACAATTATTATCCGATTTAAAAAAAACGTTTGATTATATTACCGTTACACCGTAAGGAAGGTTGAGTTCGAATTTCGGGAAAATCAGACCAAAATTGCCATACAAAATGGCCACCGTTTGTACGTGAATACTGTTAAAAATGGTATATCAAGGTTGTGGACCCTGTAAAGGTCACAATTTTAATTCGATTTTGATGAAACTTGAAATGCATGGTTATAACCCAAAGATCTTGGTTCCTTTCGGTATTTGCGCATATCGGATCGTAACTTCCTGAATTATTCGAATTTCGTGAAAATGGTACCAAAATTGCCGGACGAAATGGTCGCCGTTTGTACGCGAATAGTGTAAAGATATGGTATATCATGGTTGTTGACTCTGTACAGGTCACAATTCTTATCCGATTTTGACGAAAAGTCACATTTCTAGGTTGTGTACCGTCACACCATAATCATTGTCGACTTCGAATTTCATGAATATCAGACTGGAACTGACCAACAAAATGACTGCTCCCAATACAGTATGAAATACAGGACTTAATGATGTAGGAAAAATCACTTTCCGTATTGCTTGTTCTCTATCCATCTCTCGAAAATGTGGGCGTATCCTGCCTGGCAGTGCCAGCCTATCTTTATAACAGTATTCGCGTACAAACGGCGGCCATTTTGTCTGTCAATTTTGGTCCGATTTTCCCGAAATTCAAACTCAACCTTCCTTACAGTGTAACGGTGATATAATCAAACGTTTTTTTAAATTGGATAATAATTGTGACCTCCAGAGGGACCACAAGCTAAAGAAAGGGGGATTTTGCGTATAACCAGGGGCCATAATTCAGGAAGTTACGATCCGATATGCGCAAATATTGAAAAGAACCAAGATCTTTGGGTTATAACGATGAATTTCAAGTTTCATCAAAATCGAATTAAAATTGTGACCTTTACAGGGTCCACAACCTTGATATACCATTTTTTAACAGTATTCGCGTACAAACGGCGGCCATTTTGTATGGCAATTTTGGTCTGATTTTCCCGAAATTCGAACTCAACCTTCCTTACGGTGTAACGGTAATATAATCAAACGTTTTTTTTAAATCGGATAATAATTGTGACCTCCAAGCTAAAAAAAGGCGATTTTGAGTATAATCAGGGGCCATAATTCAGGAAGTTACGATCCGATATGCGCAAATATCGAAAGGAAGCAAGATCTTTGGGTTATAACCATGAATTTCAAATTTCATTAAAATCGAATCAAAATTGTGACCTTCACAGGGTCCACAACCTTGATATACCATTTTTTAACAGTATTCGCGTACAAACGGCGGCCATTTTGTATGGCAATTTTCGTCCGATTTTCCCGAAATTCGAACTCAACCTTCCTTAGGGTGTGACGGTAATATAATCAAACGTTTTTTTAAATCGAATAATAATTGTGACCTCCAAGCTAAAAAAAAGGTGATTTTGCGTATAATCAGGGGCCATAATTCAGGAAGTTACGATCCTATATGCGCAAATATCGAAAGGAAGCAAGATCTTTGGGTTATAACCATGAATTTCAAGTTTCATCAAAATCGAATCAAAATTGTGACCTCAACAGGGTCCACAACCTTGATATACCATTTTTTAACAGTATTCGCGTACAAACGGCGGCCATTTTGTATGGCAATTTTCGTCCGATTTTCCCGAAATTCGAACTCAACCTTCCTTAGGATGTAACGGTGATATAATCAAACGGTTTTTTAAATCGAATAATAATTGTGACCTCCAGAGGGACCACAAGCTAAAAAGGGTGATTTTTCGGACAATCAGGGGCCATAATTCAGGAAATTACATTCCGATAGCCGCAAATATCGAAAGGAACCAAGATCTTTGGGTTACAAACATGCATGCCAAGTTTCATCAAAATCGGTTCAAAATTGTGACCTCTATAGGGCACTCGGCTAATCTCGACAGATTCCGTAAACTACGTAGACTACATCTAGTCTCGGATGTATGACAGTCAGTGATATGTACCTACGCCCATACATTTGCGATGCGGCTACCGGTTTACTTTAACAGGAAAACTTGACGCTATTACACAAATTGGGAACCTATTCGGCTAGCGACCTATTCGACCGATCGAGCTGCAACCTGTTCGTTGGAAACCTATTTAGAGTAAAGACAACAGTCTCTATTTATCAACCAATAAAATCCAACGTTATGTCTATCAAATGAAAGTAGAATATATTATTTTTTATCCATTCCTTCAGCTCAGAATAGCAGTGTAATTTCGTCATTATCTTACAGCTGGATCGGTCGAATAGGTCGCTAGCCAAATAGGTCACCAACTTGTGTTTGGAATGGGCGCAGCCATGTTTCATCCGGGACCTTTAAAGTAGTTCCAATATGGCGGAATTCATCATACAGCCGAGTTTAGATTCCCGAAATCTTCCGAGGTTTGCCGAGTGCTCTATAGGGTCCACAAGCTAAAAACGTGATTTTTCGTACAATCAGGGGCCATAATCCATGAAGTTTTGATCCGATACATGCCAATATCGAAAGCAGCCGAGATCTTTTGGGGATAAACCTATATTTCAAGTTTCGTCAAAATCGGATAAGAATTGTGACCTGTAGAGAGTCCACAAACAAATTGTGGACGGACGGACGGACGTCCGGACGGACAGGGGCGACGACATAATACGTCCACATGAAAATGTGGGCGTATAAAAAGGGTACTGTCGGAAATTAGGGGGGGGGGGGGCGAATCTGCCTCTGTCATGTACGCGACATTGACAAAATCTGTTGTTCAAGATTCGATGATTGTAACTCCGAACACACGGGCCTTGCACATACACTCATAGATAAACTTGAAATGATCCAAACCGACGGCACGATTAACTTCTCCAACTACATTTAATTTAAACATATGCTTAAATATATTGGCCTCGGCACATCATTACTTATACCGAACCCATCCTGCTGTAAACCTACTATAAACAATAAAACGTAAACCACGAGTGCTTTTTACATCCCTCAAAGGTTTCGATAAATTGACACATCTCTTTGTATTCGGACAAGCTAGTGATTTGGAGACGCAGTACCTGGTCGTGTCTATTTATCACGACGAACAGTGTCTGAAATACCGACAAGTTGCATTTCCGGCAGTCTATTTCTCCAAATATCGTAGCGAAAATATTCATTCACTTTGATTCACTTACTCAGTCGGTTTGTTTGGCACTTTCCTCTCTAGTCGGATAAACTAGTGAACAGGTGACAGTCGGTGCCTGAATACTGTTAGTCGACAGGCGGTATCTGGTCCGATCTATTTCTCTCGGAGATCAGTGGCTGCAATACTGCCAGATTGCATTTCCGGTATAATTTTTTACACAAGTGTGGGGCAGACCCCCATACCCTTAGTTGAAGTTCGTGCCTTTCCCCCCTTAACCTGTGACCCCTGTCCTTAACCTCTGCCCCTCGTGACTTTGCCTCATCTTTTTTCCCTTACGCCGACACTGTCACCCCCATATCATTGCCACAACATCCACCAACGTTTTTGCCCTTTCAAGCACCGGCGGCTCCCGCCACCACTGTCACCCCATGCTCGATGGCAGTTAGGGGGCAGAATCCGAATTGCCAGAAAAATTTTCGGGCTTACGGACGCCCCCTCCCCTTAAGAACATTTTGGAATATTTGACGGCTGCAAACACGTTTTCCTGCTATTTCAACCCGTGAACAAAGCAACTAATATAGCTTAAAGGTGGCTGACTCGAATTTCAATCAATCTTTTACAGTCCACGAAGACGGGAAAATTTAAATGCCGCAAACGCGTCTTCCTGCTATTCCAAATACAGACGCGTCTTCCTGCTATTCCAAATACAATCGTCGCGGGGTATAGGGAGGGGAGGGGTCTCACCCTCCCGGAGACAAGTTTCAAAATTTAACCACCGCAAATGCGTTTTCTGCTATTCTAGCCCGTGTAAGTAACTCCAAAAGTATCCATTGGTGTTGTAACCGAAATCCCAACCAGCCAATCAGACTGATGCAGCTGCATTCACAAATACTAATCGATGCCCGAAAGATGTCGCACAAAGTAGAGTGGCTCCAGACAAAATATTTTAATCATAAGTCAACTCAATACAAATTCGTGGTATTCAATAAAAAATTAGTATTTTATTAGGGGTCAAGGAAAGTTAGGGAAGCAAAACCAGCCGCCGATTTCCCTCGAGAGGTGAAGAAGCGGAGCTGACCTTGTATAGATCTCCCAAGAAAATTTGGGAATATTTGACGGCCGTAAACGCGTTTTACTGTTATTCCAGCCCGTAAAATTAGTGTTTTATTAGATTTCGGGGACTTTATTTTGCCAAGAAGATGAAATATTTTTTTTGGTCACTTTACCTGTCTGCCCGAAAAGTCGGCTTGTCCGAAAGTTAAGGGGGGGGGGGGCAGCTTGGCTGGTACGCCTATGCCAGGATGAAAACGATGATGTTTTCTAAAAGCAACCTAAAACCCTAGATGGTGAGCCCAGGTCGATTGCCACTTGCAGACACTCGTCGAATGCGCTTACATTTACTACACCCATCAAACTTAGTTTCTCCTAGAACCACGTTTTACAATGAGTAAACGTCTAGTTCTCAAAGAACCAAGTTTTACAACGAGTAAACGCTTTAGGCGAGTTTCAGCCGAAAATGAACCATACTAGAATTACATAAAGCTAAACCTGTAAATAAACCTAACCCTAACATTTACCCGCAGAAGAACTCCTCGTCGTGTAAAATCCTAAGAATCGATGCAAACATAAAACAAACCTATTCATTGTTACTTTGTAAACTTATACGTTGATAGAAATCTGTCGTTTTGAAAATCCAAACCCATTCATTAAGTGTAATATAATATTAATTGTCAATGGTATTTTGTAGAAATTCACAAATTATATCGCATGAATAACACATGATTGATTTCTTTAACCGAATTCATTTAATAACACAATGCACACCATTTACATACCAAATAGTTTGCCAGACTTGTTGGTATCATTGTAGTGTTGTGAATGACACTTTTACAGAGTTTCCAGGCATTTCAATACAACACCTGGTTTTTTCGACAAAGAATGTCACGTGGTACTATATTTTCTAGCATCAGAACTAAAGTCATGGTCAGACTCCTAATTTAGAGCAAAACAGAGACAAAGGCCATTTCTAAGAATAAATTTTAATTACCGATTATTACTACATATAACCCTACGTAAGAGGATGTAGAATCCATTACAATAACCTCATTGAATGATAAATATTAGGAAAAATTAAAAAATCATAAGCAGTTTCAAACAGCCATCAAAATTCTTTCTCTGTTAGTTGTGAAGCGTATTTATACATCCCTTCAGGTTTAATTGAAATAAAAAACAATTGTGTGCGATTGGTTTTTAATATCTCCGGATGTGGTTAGAATGGCAGTAGCAATATTGTTATTAGGGCATTTCCTTGGGTATTTGAGGAAACGGCACACAGCCACATACCAACTTATACCCTGGTAGTAACTTTTATCAGATTCGAGCATCATCCATTTGCAGATTGACAGTCCTACCTACCCGCCAATCTTACCTACTCGCATAGGGGTACGAGCCAGGGGTGGGGGGCAGAGGATGGGGGCAACTGTCCCATAACTTTCGGGCAAGCTAACTTTTCGGGCAGACGGGTAAAGTGAAAAACAAATTTTATTTTCATCTACTTGGCAAAATAAAGTGCCCGAAATCTAATAGCAGTAAATCGCATTTGCGGCCGTCAAATATTCCAAAATTTTCTTGGGGGGGAGGGCATACAAGGTCAGCTCTGCTTCTTCACCTCTCGAAGAAATCCGGCGCCGCTATCTGTAAACCTGGAATGTTTTCGAGAATTTCTAGTTTTGCTTCCTTAACTGTCACCAAGACCTAATAGAACATCAATTACACGTTTCTTTTAAAGGCTCGATACCACTCTTGTTGTAAATGAATAATATGTCCCAATCTTTATTCTGGTCAACAAATTGTACCATTTTACAATATTCCAAGTAATTGATGATACAAATTTCATCTTAACACACCTAATTTAACTACATGATTTGAAAAAGTCAACGTAAACCTTTTCAAATATGACTTGGATTTTAAAATATTTTCAAATCCTCTGGACGTGTAAAAGAGGAGGTAATGGATAGTTGAACATCTAGTACTTACAATAAAGCTATTATTTATTTGCTGGAGCTGCCAAGCCAGCAACAATGTTATTGATGTTATTCTCCGTTTAATTGAACGCCACGGATTTATGCTGAGTTGACTATGGATTAAAACATTTTGTCCGGAGCCACAAAACTTTGTGCGACAATCTAATTGGATGAGTGGGATTTCGATTACAAAACAATTGGATACTTTAGGAGTTGCTTACACGGTTTACATTTACCAGAAAACGCATTTACACTCTCAAAATTTTCTCCTGGAGGGTGAGGTCCCCATAGCCTGTGACGATTGATTGGTTGTTTGGAATTCGGGTCAGCCAGGCAGGCTATATTGGAACAAATTAAAGTTGCTGTATTCACAGGCTGGATGGAATAGCAGGCAAGCGCTTTGCGACAGTTAAATTTTCAAAATTTTCTGCCAACGGACGGTCCCGTCTTCGTTCGTGGACTTTAAACGATTGATTGGAATTCGAGTCAGCCACCTTAATTAGGCTATATTAGACCACTTTGAAGTTGCTTTGTTCACGGGCTGAAATAGCAGGAAAACGTGTTTGCAGCCGTCAAATATTCCAAAATTTTCTTAGGTGAGGGTGGGCGGGGTTTAGGGTCCATACAAGGTAAGCAACACTTCTTCGCCTCTCGAGGAAGACCGGCGCCGCTGTCTGTAAACCCGATTTTTTTTCGGGTATTTCGGGTTCTGCCCCCTCAACTGTCATCAAGCCCGTTTGTCTATGTCTACTCCTATAGTTCCTTTGATACTTCTGTACAGACGTATGGTTTTCAAATGACCGATGAAACTATGTGAAACTTTTTTGTTTTTTTAAGCGAAGCGAATTACAATTTTAGATTATTCATCTGACAAATGAAGATCACTATAAAATATATGCAACCCATTTATATTACACATATTTTCTTTATTAAAATAAAAGATCAAAAATACAAAAAAACAATCCATCGATGATTTACCATTAGGCTAATTGCAATAATAAAACATTGGTGGATAATTGAGCAATGAAGCGACAGGCCTAAATGACATTTTTTCCATCAACTGGTTATGCATATTTTATCTATAATACAGTTAATAATGTTATCTATTGATATTTATCAAACTTTATATCGCTTGAACAACTTCTCGTGTGATGATATTCCCCGATATTCGGGAAGTGCTTTGGGATTTGCCGGTGTGATGGCTCATGGCGGGGGATCTGGTGAGGATCAGTAGTGCACGATGGAGGGTCAGGTGGGCATTGGCAGTGGCTGTCCAAAAGTGTAACGGTCGTGTGCTTTATCCTTTATCATCCGATGGCGTTATTGGTCCCTGTGTCTAGGCATTATTTCCATATTAGCACAGCTTATCACCGAATTAATTAGCCCGACTGGATCAGACAATAGAGACGTGTTGTAAAACGTTCGAATCAGACGTTCTGAACATTGACGGACATATCTCTATAGGCATGATAGACTATTTTAGATTCTCCTGAACAGTGATTTCCAGTTTAACTGCCCCACCCCCATATTGGAATGAGCCCACCCAAAGTCTGGCCTTCACGCCTCCGCAAGTAAAACCCAGCCAACCCCTTCTTCTATATCCATTCTGTTCGTATATGAATATCTCAACTGACCAGGCCAGTATACCTACGTATAGTACATGTATATGCCGTGCCCGTATATCGTATACCCGTATGTAATAGCAGCATAGAGTTACAAAGAAAGTTGACTGACTGAGGACCGTTATCTTTTTGATCGCGATTCTTATCGAATTATTTCATGATTCGTTGATCGCCATTCTTATCAAATTATTTTCTCTAAAATTGTAAAGATGTAACACATCACGGGGTTTTGTAAAAGAAAAAAAGCATCACGATAAGACTATACATAAGCATTTCTCCCTTGACTTATTTTATAACAATCTTCATTACAGCAGAACAGACCTTCCTCATACCCAACTTGACTACGTTTCCCTGTGAGTGGATATCTTCTATAACAAAACTTGCTCGCATTGTACACAATCCTGCTCATATTTAATTTAGCCATTTCTGTATGTTTGTATGAGCCGGTGTTTATTTTCATTATCTAGTCGTTTGAACGGCCGACAACGCTTTAAAGATTCGTTGATAGTTGAAAATGGAAATAAGAGAAGATCGTAGCATTACTGACCGGGGAACAATTTCCCGCATTGCATCCTGTGTGCTGTAGTGTCGTAGCACTCGATGGGCTGTATGTACGGCTTCGTTAGTACGTTTGGTGCAAAAAAAGCAGGACGCTAAACCATCTAACAAGGGAATACAAGGAATATTTATTTTCACAAATAGTTAACAAGCTCCGGGATCATGTATAGAAAACGAATTAAAAAAACATAGAAGCTAATATTTGATATAAAACATGCACTGATGACGATGGCGAATCGGGAGAAGTTAATTGTTTTATTGAAAAGTGAAAATTGTCTAGAGACGAGGAAATTATTGCTCGATGTCCCTAATGTAGATTGCACTGGCTATGAAGTATATTAATGGACCAACAGCGCTATACCTCAAAGTTTAATTCTAGTAGTTGAACATAAAAACAAACCTGTGGTAGAATAAGCTTGTCTAGATTTCCGGCATCCATGTTCCGGTCGGTTCCATATCCATGAGAATGTTTAACTTCTCGTTGCCATATTGCATGGGTTTTTTATATGTAATTCCCTGGTAATTTTCAACAAAGCAGCTGCTTATTAGTCTGGTGTATACAAGTTTTTCACGCAAATATTTGACGTGGTGGGATTGGAGGGGGAAGAGTATGGGGTGGGGGGAGGGAGGGTTGTGAGGGTGGGGTATTGAAACAAACCGATTACGTAATTTGCAACTGCCATGAGTTCTTTCACGTGCCAGAACGACCGTCATCACCGACAAGAGACAAATTACTCTTTCTCTGCCATCACCGGGTGAGAAGCCGAAACAGCCCGTATAGTGATCAAGCGTCTTACTCACTGAGCCACCCCGCTTTCCAAATCTTATATAGGCTGCGACCTTATCAAATACAAATAACACATATATATACATATACATGACAAAGATGTAGAAGAGTAAATGATAAATTAACCTACAGAGATGTTTATAAAGCTTGGTAAACCAATTCAATTTAATATTATTAACGTAAATTAAATAGTCGCCGAGTAGATCTTTTATTCCGTGTAAAGGCCTATGTTGGGAATACGTTAAATTGATCCATGACTATATGTTAGGAATACTTTAAATGCCATGGTAGTTATTATGGGTACATTGAATCCCTTTTAAACTACCCGGGGCCACTTGCTTAAAATTGAGTTATTTAAACGAACGATCCGTTTAAATTTTAACGGATTGTTGTCTTGCTAACGTGTCGGTTGTTAACGGTCCGTTAAATTTCTGTTGCTGGAAAGTCAATTTCATTATCCGTTAATCCAATAAAAGACTTTATTTGAATTATTCAAATACAATGTACATGCATTACAACTTCATAGAAGTTAGTATTAACAAGAAACTGAAGACAGGGGGACAACTAACTGTGCAGTCTGTTCACAAAACTTGATTAAAGACAAAAAGATAACTGTAGAATTTTACTTCAAAAAACACTATCGAATACTTTATTTTTTCCTTTAGTAATTTTAGCATAAATCTGTAGATAAAATTATGGGTTTTGGACAAGAGAATATTTGAGGCGATTTTTCCCTACAAGTTCGAAAATCCTGTAGATACTATAGAATTTCATCCTATAGAAAATGGAATAGCCCCTCCCCCCCTCCATCGCCCAACACTCTAGAATGGTGTATGACTTTTTTCTACAGCTCACTATAACAGATAATGGAGCCCAAACCCTCCGTTAACTATAACGGAAAAATAATGATACGTTAAAACTAACGGGGCGACAAACTTTCCCTCCGTTAAAGCTAACGGGGCTTCCAGGGACAACCTTTCCCTCCGTTAAAGCTAACGGGGCTTCCAGGGACAACCTTTCCCTCCGTTAAAGCTAACGGGGCTTCCAGGGACAACCTTTCTCTCCGTTAAAGTTAACGGGGCTTCCAGGGACAACCTTTCTCTCCGTTAAAGCTAACGGGGCTTCCAGGGACAACCTTTCCCTCCGTTAAAGCTAACGGGGCTTCCAGGGACAACCTTTCCCTCCGTTAAAGCTAACGGGGCTTCCAGGGACAACCTTTCCCTCCGTTAAAGCTAACGGGGCTTCCAGGGACAACCTTTCCCTCCGTTAAAGTTAACGATCCGTAAACTCCATGTTAACGAATCGCTACAAGTTAACGGAGTTTTGAGCAACCGACTCCTGGTGGACAAAGTTGGATTTAAATGGGGGTCTATAGACCACTGCGTGTTTTCCAATCGAGTTTCTGTGAATAAAATATTGCTTACAAAAAAAAGGATCAATATAGTTCAGTATTTTACATACTGTACAGACCACATACACAAGCCAACACACCCTGAGTTGTACAACATTCTTGTTAATCCGATGGAATCCAAGTCCGATGATTATCAAACGGTAGATGATCCATTCACTTGATTTGATATTCTCCTGCACTTACTATCAGATACACCTTAACGTGGATTAAGTCGTGGAGGTCGACGACATTAAAATATTGACAAAATTAACTTACCCAGAAGTAGGACCAGACAAGTTGCAAACAGGAATAGGGCAGTAGATACATGTGCCATGGTCTCAAAACAAATTTAACAACTTTGTTTTAAATCTGCTTCCAACTGTTGCTAATACCGACGGATATTAAAATAACAGCCTCATAGTTCAACGCCATATATAGACATACCATAATAATCACGTGATATAATCGTCTGCTCGACATTGGGTCTCGTTCACTGTGGATCATTTTCTCGTCACGTTCTCTGAAATTACAAATCCAATGATTTAATGCGCGTGAAGAAAAACAAGGCTTAACTGTTACCATGGAATTCCTCGCGTCATCCTTCAATTAAAACTTTTTTACATCCAAAACAAAAGACACCAACGAGGATTTGATGAGTTTGTTTTGGCCTTTCTTTATTATTTGTGAATTTTGAAAGGTTTGCGGCATAATTCCTCCGACGATCAACAATTGGTAAATTTTTAATGAGTCCGTGATAACGAATATTGTATGACTGTCTCCGTGGTGTATCGAATTTCAACCATTCCGTCATTATTCCCCTCACTACCAAATTTGTTATCTTACATAAGATTTGTTCTGTGTGATCGAGTTGTATAAATATCATCTATTCTGATGAATTATGAGCGCAGTGCAGACGTGAATTATAATATATATCCATATATATCCATATATATATATATATATAGGGTTAGGGTTTGTTTTGTTTGTATCTGGGGATGAATGGTATTTATTATACGATGAATGACGATAATTCCTGTAATCCTAACATGAGTTGTAATGTTTCTTGGACCAGTATTATTTCCCCTGTCGGTCTATATCTTCTCAGATTTAGTAGATTATGATTTATAAACTTTAATCTACATAGACACCAAAATATAGTTCTGAAGATCGCGCTGCTGGTAAATGTTGTGCGAAAACTATTCAACAGTGAATATTGGCTTGGAAAGAGAGAGAGAGAGACGGAGAGAGAGAGGGGGAGGCAACGTACACTCAACACAAGCTAGGTCATTTCGGGACCAACCATTTTATTTCAATAATTCGCTTGCGCATTTTGTGTAAATGGGTACATAAATTAGTAAGCGAAGGCGTAAATTGCGTAAAAGGTACCATTCTGTCCTGACCAGTTTGTGTTACTTACACTACGTCCGATATAAACAATGCAAGCTTTCATATATATTCTAATTTAGGATAGAGATGATTACACACAAAGTTTTCTTCGGTCTATTAACCGTAAGATTTATGTTTTTCTGTTTAACGTAAAGGAACCCCTGTCAGTTATAATTCAATGGCGTGTGGGAGGGGATGGTCACTCACTGGGGGCTGGATTAACCCTTACACAAAATAAACACGTGCTTAGGATTAATTTTTCATTGATTTTGTCAATTCATATATTGTTACCTGTTTTGTCGATATTAAGCACGTGTTTGGTAATTGTTTGTGGTTTATTATTGTATATATTTTGAATTGCATATATTATATGGGGGCACCAAAATCCTTTTATAAGTGTTTAGGGCTTCTACACGTGTTAATCTGGTCCTGGAAATACTGGTCTATACCCATCTTTATCATCCAGGTTGTTGGTTAAACTCCTGTTCATATTATTTTATTTTATTTTATATGATAGAAGCAGTGAGTAAAAACAGAGGGGCATCTGTAAAATTCCTTATTAGATTAAATTGCAGATATTGAGCTTAGGGAATCTTTCAGACATGTTTTAAATTCAACCAAAATACTGGGTAAGATGAGAAGTTGATAACTAAGACAAATGACTTGATTAACGGCCTTTAGCCTACTTGTTAATTTCTCTTCACGGACTCATAATATTATATTCGGTTTGGGCAAATGAGTTCCAAGTTCTGCGTTGGGTTTTCTTAGGCAATTTATTATGCTGTACACGGTTGTGGAGAAAAGTTTGGTCTCGGGCTTACTTTTTTACATATTGGATTTCAACAATTATTCAAAATGACCGCAATTTTTCCTAAAAATTTGTATAATTTTTCATTCATCTATGTTGGTAATACGTATTTTTATGGGTTTTGATTGCCTCGGTTTTTCTAGACATCTGGATTTTAGGATTCATTAGGTATTGGTGTATTGTAATATAGTATCTGATTTGGGTTTTTTGGTGGCAAACAAATAGCTTATTCCTATAAGGTGCCAGAAAACGGTAGAGATTCTATAGAACAAACGGTTGTCATGTAAGATACCCACACATTTCGCAAGGGAACAAGTTAAAAGGGTGATTTTTCGAACAATGAGTAGCCATAATTCAGGGTGTTACGGCTCAACATGCGTCAATAATCCAGGAACTGCGATATTTCAAGATTCGTCAAAATCAAATGAAAATTGTGGCCTCTAGTGTGTACACAAACAAGCAGTGAACGGACGGACTTACGGGAACACGGACAGGGATGATGACAATATACATCCATATTAAAATTAGGGAGTATAAAAACGTATAGATGGACACAAGACTAGGCTACATTTTTCTAAATCAACCATATCTAATTACAAGTAGATAAAGTCTTTGTTTGTAAATTGCTTGATTTTTAAAAAATATAATAAAAATATTAAGAAACTATACACTTCTTTCAATTACTGGAAAGAAATCCATTTGCATTTCATATCAAAAAGTGCATTTAATTCCCTGACAATGTGTGTTTGAGATATTGTCGACAACTCCCTGGTTATAATATGGAACTAACAGTTTACATGAGTCGTTTATAAGTCGTGAACTATATTTATATAAATGCTCTTCTTTAAATCTAATGACGTCACATGTAAGGGCTGGTTTATACGAGGATTAACCCTTTTGGTACTTCTGAAACAAGCCCAGACCCCGGATCTTGTTGCTCAGTTGGAGGTATCAGTGAAGGGAGCGTTGACACACTGCATGACGTTAAACCGTCCTCGTTAGCACGAATGGGGCAGAAAGGTGGGACGTTAAACCCCCCTTTTGTATTTCATATATCCGCGCGTGACTGTAACGTCTTCTTCGTGTAATATTAGGTGTAAACAATGAATAATACACGGAATACACGAACCCTAGAGACCAGGGTATAAATTACACGGACCCCAGAGAACGGGGTATACATAACGCTTTATCTCTGATATCATTGAAAGCCTGACAAGAATTAATATTTTATTTAATTAGTCTGTTGGTGTCACATTTTCATTAATTAGCGACATGACTGATTCAATAATAATATATAGGATAATTCCCAATTCCTTTAAGACCAGATAACTCTTACTCTTCACGATGTGCCAGTGCCCCGAGATGAGAATGACGTTCGTACACAAACAACACTGGTATGGGGAGGGGGATTTTATTAAAAATATTTTATTGTCCCCCGCCTTTCGAAGAAAGTTGGGGGACTATTAAAATGGGTTCGTCCGTCTGTCTGTCTGTCTGTCCGTCACACTTTTTGGGACACAATACACAATAACTCTCTTCCTAATTGAGCTAGAATGTTCAAACTTGGTGTATGTGTTTATTAGGTCAATGCCTTGATGGAGTTCGAAGATGAGCATTTTCCGCTTAGGGTAAGCAGAGATAAGCAATTTGATTAGTTGATGCTTTGGGACACGATAACTTTAGTTCTAAATAAGTGAGATTGATGAAACTTGGTGTATAGTTTCATTATAGTAATACCTTGACTAAGTTCGATAATGAGCATTTTCTGCTCAGGGTAAGCAGAGCTATACGCAATTTGATTGGTCGAGAATTTGGAACACAATAACTCTCCTTCTAATTGAGTTAAAATGTTCAAACTTGGTGTATATGCTTATTAGGTCAATGCCTTGATGGAGTTCGAAGATGAGCATTTTCCGCTTAGGGTAAGCAGAGATAAGCAATTTGATTGGTTGATGCTTTGGGACACGATAACTTTAGTTCTAATTACGTGAGAGTGATGAAACTTGGTGTATAGTTTCATTATAGTAATACCTTGACTAAGTTCGATAATGAGCATTTTCTGCCCAGGGTAAGCAGAGCGATACGCAATTTGATTGGTCGAGACTTTGGAACACAATAACTCTCCTTCTAATTGAGTTAAAATGTTCAAACTTGGGGTATATGCTTATTAGGTCAATGCCTTGATGGAGTTCGAAGATGAGCATTTTCCGCTTAGGGTAAGCAGAGATAAGCAATTTGATTGGTTGATGCTTTCGGACACGATAACTTTAGTTCTAATTAAGTGAGAGTGATGAAACTTGGTGTATAGTTTCATTACTGTAATACTTTGACTAAGTTCGATAATGAGCATTTTCTGCTCGGGGTAAGCAGAGCGATACGCAATTTGATTGGTCGAGACTTTGGAACACAATAACTCTCCTTCTAATTGAGTTAAAATGTTCAAACTTGGTGTATATGCTTATTAGGTCAATGCCTTGATGGAGTTCTGCTTAGGGTAGGCAGAGATAAGCAATTTGATTGGTTGATGCTTTGAGACACGATAACTTTAGTTCTAATTAAGTGAGAGTGATGAAACTTGGTGTATAGTTTCATTACAGTAATACCTTGACTAAGATCGATAATGAGCATTTTCTGCTCAGGGTAAGCAGAGCGATAAGCAATTTGATTTGCCGAGACTTTGGAACACAATAACTCTCCTTCGAATTGAGTTAAAATGTTCAAAATTGGTGTGTATACTTATTAGGTCAATGCCTTGATGGTGTGTATACTTATTAGGTCAATGCCTTGATGGAGTTCGAAGATGAACATTTTCTTCTTACGGTAGGCAGAGATAAGCAATTTTTGGATGACACTTCGTGTTCAGTTTGATTGGTCGATACGTTTGAAAAAAATAAATGTGCGATTAATTAATATGTGTCATCTATTTATTTTGGGATTTCGGCGGGTGACATCAGCCTCACTGTTGGCTTGTTGGTAAATGAATGGGAATTGGAATCAAGCATTGTTTCTCTTGTCTGAGTTGCAGGTAAAACAGCCACGGTGATTAGTGTCATACTGCATGGTGTAGGACCGTCTTTACAAACGTAGGACATAAAAACACAATTTCAATATATTTATTACCATTTGGGTCACGCCATATTCCCGAAGCAATGGAATGGCCCGAAGGGTCTGTAGTCAAACGAAACACCGCAAGGGGTACGGGGTCTCGCGTAAATCAAATCAGTCATAATAAACTGCGTCTCTATTGTAGCAATCTAAATGGACATTTTTTTACGTCATATTTCTGACCACCCATCCTGTAAATAAGGTCATCAATTTTAAGTTACTGAATACATTCTATTGAATTGCTCCTTATATTCATATGCCCGAAATTATACGATATATAATCTACCGTCTATCCATCGAAACGATATATTTTACTACACGGAATTAAGCCCACATAAATTAACCATGTCTTTAACAACATCCACAGCCGTTCACGGTGCAAACCATCCAATATGTAAGACAAACTGAAACCTTTAAAATGGCCACATGCCAGAATTTTTTCGAGCACCATTTCTATTAAAAGACTCGATGAACGAGGCTAAACATATCACATGTAGAAGAATACTATCTGTGTAGACTAGAATAACCTGACGTCAAAGACGAAATGAAATAAAGTAAAATGGGGTTAAACGTCCTACTACTCTGCTCCGACTGGGATAATGAAGATGAGCATAAACCATACACGTCAGAACGACTAGACAACTGTCCTTGTCGAAAAATCCCGATGAACTTTCTCGGTCACCACTGGGGTGGAACCCTTGGTGTCCAGGCTAGATTCTGGGCATCTAGCCAACTTCACCAACATGGCCCTCACGCCAAAGACTGCCATTCAAGTATGATTCATGTTACTTTATCATATGCGTTGCCACCCATTTGTGTCAAGAATGGTGAATTAGCTGTTGGAGATCTGTTTAAAGCGTAATAATAGTGTTACGCAGGTAGCTATTGGTTGTTAATCGACTATTGACCATAATTTGGAACAGAGTTTTGCTTCCTTTACATCAGTGTAAGTGGGATTAGCTCTAATCAAACGAGACACTGCGAGGAGTATTCCTACTGGTCTTTTGTGGGGGCCTTAAATTATTAATTAGTCGTTAATTAACTTTCAAAGGTTAGACAATAATCAACTCTCGATGCCTTTTCAGTAGATTTAAATGCGTTTTGCAGTTGATGCGGTTACCATAAAAATAGATAATCGTAACACGAGCGTAACAACGGTGGCAATGTCAGCCAAGGCTTCGAGTAGAGTGAAGTAAATGGACTCAAATTTTCAACATAGTAACCTTTTTTATTATCTATTTTGTAATCATTATATTGAAAGCTGTCAGCCCTTTCACAACTCCGGGCAGCAAAGTGGGTATCACAAGTGAAGGGGGTACGCAAATGGTTACAATGCTGTTTTCAAGGCTATAATTTACCGAGGAGAGAATCACAGTGACCATGAAATTTAATAATAATTTGGCAGTATCCTCATGGATAAAGGCTGAAATTATACCAATGCGATAGAAATTAAACTTACCAGCTTTTAGAATGTTAGTTGCGTGTTCATTCACTTATAATTGTTTGGGGATTTATTTTATCGAACATGACACCCATGTAACGAACACTGTCGGATATTGACACTTAAACATTTCCAGTTTGACATTTGTACAATCTAATTTTGACAGATTCGAGTTTCTACGATTCCATACCTTCTTTCCTGTCGTCGTTTATTCATTAAAAACGTCGCGAATCACCACGTTAATATTTTTGTCACGTGTTTGAAGTCCACCAATGATTGATGATAGTCTATGATGTATAATTGTGTGTAATATTGATTAGATAAGTCAAAGATGTTTTCTCTCCTAAATATACTATTCAAAAAAAGTAGGGGATATTTGATTTTTAAGTGTTATTAAAGTCACCTAATGAAACTGACGAAGAAACAAATGACAAAATGAAATGAAGTTCATCGATTTATTCCAAATGATCGTTAGACTAAGTAAGGCACAGACTGACCATTATACGGGTAAAATGATACCCGGGGTCAAACAGCAAAGTTACCACAGCATCACAACAAAGTCAGTAACGGGTAAATCCTCCTCTGTTTGCCAAACAAGCATTGATCCGACGTGGCATACTCCTAATGAGACGTCTAAGGTCATTTTGGTCCAGATTGTCCCATTCCTGTTGCAACGCAGCTGCAAGTTCTTGGGCATTGGCAGGACGTTGTTGACGTTGACGTAACCTCTGTCCAAGCATGTCCCAGACATGCTCGATGGGGGAGAGGTCGGGACTCAATGCTGGCCAAGGTAATGTTCTGTTGTTGGAGGTAACCTGTAACGATCCTGGCCCTGTGACATCTTGCGTTGTCATCCTGGAAGATGAAACGGCGGCCATGACGTCGTGCGAACGGCACAACATGGACTGCCAAGATGTTGTCCCGGTAGTACTGGCCTGTAACACGCCCTGCAACAACATGTAAAGCCGTTCTTCCAGCAACAGTGATGCCTCCCCACACCATAACAGAACCACCCCCAAATCGATCATGTCTGATGACGTTAACGTCTTGGAAGCGCTCGTTTCCACGACGCCACACCCTCCTACGTCTGTCCAAAAAATCAACAGTGAACCTTGACTCATCTGAAAACATCACATTGCTCCAGTGTCGATTATCCCAGTGTTGACGATCCCTATACCAACGACGTCTTGCCTGAATGTGATGATCTCCAGACAAGGGATCACGCGAAGACGTCGGGTGCGAAGGTGACCCCTATGCAGTCGATTCCGAATCGTCTGGCCACTCACTCTCACTCCAGTGTCTGTTTGAAGACGAGCGCTGATCTGATTTGCTGTGATGACACGATTTCTCAAGGCCAAGGTACGGATAAATCGATCCTGGGCTTGAGTTGTCGCCCTTGGTCGACCTGAGCGTGGTCTGTCCTGTACAGATTGTGTATCACGGTATTTGGACCATAGCCTGCTTATGACAGACTGAGAAACATTCATCGTCCGCGCCACAACCACCTGTGTTGTGCCGATCTGTAGCATGCCAAGGGCACGTAACCTTTCATTTTGGGTAAGCCGACGCATATCAAAATTTGTTTTCTGGTCACTAAAACAATTAAACTGATGTTTCCACCCTGGAATTCAATGCCACAATGACTGTAACATTCAAAGTCAGAGTCGTGCAAATCTTGGGTTGGACCCCCATGATGATCCCAAGCATCACCTGCATTCCATGCGGTAGCTATTTGTGCGTTTGGGCGTCACATGTAACTGGAAATGTTTCTTCTGTTAGGTTCTATAGTGACTTTTTTCGTAGTCATTTGCATATTTTAGTATTATGCCCCCAAAATCAAATATCCCCTACTTTTTTTGAATAGTATATATAAAGATACATTGGAACATATTTTGTTTAAAACAGGAGTAGAAGGGTTTGGCCACAACCCCCTGGGCCCTGATACGTGACCATTCCTTGGGGAACAGGTTTTTATGATGGTTTCTGATAGATTGGTCTCTAGAAGAGATGTTTGTAGTTTGCTACGACTGAAGTCTACCCGAGATGTATCCCACGTCTTTTAACGATGTGATCAAATTGCGAGAATGAATAAGAGAAAAAGCAAAGGTCTCAATACAATTCCTTGTGGTACATCTATCTTAACAGCACAAGGTTGAGACAGACCTGTTTCCAACTGAAATAGAATTCTTTGATCTGCATTACATTACAGGCGCGGATCCAAAGGGGGGGGGGGGGGTCCAACCCCCCCCCCCCCCCCCCACACCTGCTCAGCGACATAAAAAAAAATAATGCCTTGCATCAATGAAATTAAATCACAAAGTGATCCTACATCAGTATAAAAATGATTTCTCTGTTTAAAAAGCTCAATTTGTATGTATGCCTATGTAATTTAGAGACGATGATGGCAGATTTCCGTGACAGAAACCTGGCAAACCCCCTCCTGCAAAAATTCCTTGATCCGCCCCTGCATTACGAAAGTAAGATTGTTACTTCTGTTTAATAAAGTTGGATTCGCTTCAAGATATTTAGAAGGGATACGGAAGACAATTTGTGTCAATCGAATAAAAAAAACAAAATACAAAATATAAAATGTTACGGTTAACGGGGAAGGCTATAAGTAATTTAGAATACTTTTTTTTTCGCGTGATGATGCCTAATGGTCTTTTCCGTATCTTGTAATTACAACATATTATTTTTTATTTAATTGTCACTTGTGGTCTTCCGTAGTAGGGTGTCTCTGCTTAATAAGAATAGAGAAGCCACTAAATGCCATTGAAACAATTCATTTTTGGTATCAGGCCGTCTAGTAGTAATTAAAGTGGTATCAGGCCGTCTAGCAGGAATTAAAGTTGCATCGGGCCGTCTAGCAGGAATTAAAGTGGTATCAGGTCGTCTAGCAGGAATTAAAGTGGTATCAGGCCGTATAGCAATAATTAAAGTGGTATCGGGCCGTATAGCAATAATTAAAGTGGTATCGGGCCGTATAGCAATAATTAAAGTGGTATCGGGCCGTATAGCAACAATTAAAGTGGTATCAGGCCGTATAGCAATAATTAAAGTTGTATCAGGCCATATAGCTATAATTAAAGTGGTATCAGGCCGAAAAGCAATAATTAAAGTAGTATCAGGCCGTATAGCAATAATTAAAGTGGTATCAGTCCGTCTAGCAGGGAGTAAAGTGGTATTAGGCCGTCTAGCAAGAATTGAAGGGGTACCAGGCCGTATAGCAATAATTAAAGTGTCATCAGGCCGTAGGAAAGATGAATGATACACATGATGGTGAATGTTTTTAATAGCTTGATTTATATATTCTTCTTATTATTAGGCTTTCAGACTTTCGTCTGAAAGCCTATTGTGATTACTAAAATTATTATTATTTATTAAGCTTTCATATTACATATGAAAGCTTATTGTTTCTGTTAAGATTATTAAGCTTTCATATTACATATGAAAGCTTATTGTTTCTGTTAAGATTATTATTATTTTTTTTGTGTGTTTTATCCACAAATCGGATTTCTCAGAATCTAACCACAGTATCTTTATGAAACTTTTACCTACCCCCCCAAAAATGGGTGGTAGCTGTTGATTAAATATATTTTCAAAACGTTTTACGAATCCGAAATCACCGAAATTTACGAACGACAAAATGGACATTGCATAGTCGTAACTTTATTGTTTTTTGACCGATTTTACTAAATCTTTTTTTATTATTATTTTTTTTTTGTGTATTTTCTGCAAATCGGATTTCTCAGAATCTAACCATAGGATCTTTCTGAAACTTTGACCTACCCCCCAAAAATGGGGTGCGAACCTTGATTAAATATATTTTCAAAACGTTTTTCGAATCCGAAATCACCGAATTTTACGAACGAATGCTTTTGACCTACAATGCTGTAACTTTGTGACTATTTGACCTATTTAATTAATTCTTTTTTCTATGAGTACTTTGAGACATTTACTTCAAATCTGCAATTTCGGATTTTCGAATTTCGAAAATTCGTCGCTCTGATTTCGAACCGGAAGTTTAGACCAACTCGACAACTTCTTTAGTAGTTGTACGATTTTCATGAAATTTAATATGTAAGTAAACCTTAATGATGCGACTTGAAAAAATACTTTAGAAATTTTCTAAATTATCTCCCCTTGGAGAAATTGAGGATCGAAATTTTCAAAAAAATCGACGAAATATAGGGCAAATCATCTTGAATTTGTTTTTTAGGTACTAGCTACGAAACCACTGATTCGTACACAAAAAATGGAGTTTGTAGCTCAATCCGGAAGTGCCACCATCTTGAAATGTAAAAACCTCAAACGCCATTTTGCTATTTTACATACAGACACGGGGGTTATATTTTCTGAATCCTTGAAGGGATGGCTATAAAATGTTGGCAGTAGAATTTTGATTTAAGTCAATGGATAGTCACCATATTGAATTGAATATCAGAAATAGTGAAAATGGACATTAACGGGCATGTAAATTATCAGAACAGACCGTAGTTTGTTGAATTCGTTTCTTATCTTTGAAATTAATACATTTGGGGATAGCCTGGCTCATTGTCGAATTTTTGGTATTTGCAAATTTCAAAATTTCAAATTTCGCCTTTGATGTTTTCCGTGCCGACAAATTTGTTTTCGCGTGAATAACTCCGATTAACAGCTTGAAAATAATCAAATGGATCGCAGTTTCGCGATTTCGTCTCAAATCTGGGAAATCAATACATTTCTGGTTAGCCTCCTTTGAAAAATGGGTGGTGGCCTTGGAATCAATATATTTTCAAAACGTTTTGCGAATCCAAAATCACCGAAAACAACTGATGAAAAAATTGACCTTGAAAGCTGTGTTACTTCGTGATTTTGTGATCTATTTTACTTTTCTGGTTAGCCTCCTTTCAAAAATGGGTGGTGGCCTTGGAATCAATATATTTTCAAAACGTTTTGCGAATCCAAAATCACCGTAAATAACTGATGAAAAAATTGAGCTTTGATGGAAACTATATAGAAAAATAAAAGGAAACATCAACAATATATAGGTCTTGCACACATAGGCTTAGAACTTTGCAGCCAGTCCTCATATTAATTGAAATTGAATAGGTTTGATTTGATATAATTATTTGTTTTCTATTTTAAAACTATCTAAAAAAAATATTTGTAATCATTTATGTTATTGATTTAGATTAATACTGTTTATATTGTGTACATTTTAACACCTTCATCGATTAATAATGGTTTGCATAGTCATCGTATAGAGATTATTCAACAGTATCGAATTCCAACTGCTTAGGGATATTTTACGTGCACTCCAATGTGTACACCGGACCTTGGTTTTTCGTCCCATCTATATGTTAGTTTGTGTCGAATGGACGTTAAGCCGCATTTATCTCTTTCTCTTTTATTTTTAAAGTTTTGTAATAATCGGTTGTACTGTACTGTACTGTAAAAGTTATAAAACAGAAAATTTCGCCCGGTAGTAATGTTTCTCACTTTAAAGTCACCAATTTGCTCATTTTAGGGGGCAAACGTTTATTGCGAACGATTAAGTTGGTCAAGGGGAGCTTATTTTTAAAAGTTTTGTATTATTCGGTTGATAATTAAAGGTACCGTGCAAATTAAACTGTTAAAATAGAAAATTTCGCCCGGTTGAAATGTTTCTCCTTGTAGGTCAGCAATTTGCCAAATTTAGGGAGGTTGCGTGGCTAAATGGTTAGCACCTGCGCACTGTATCGTAACGTCTGTCATTGAGTCAACTGGCGTTGTTTCGATTGAAATGCCCGGTTGAAATGTTTCTTGCTATAAGTCAGCAATTTATCGATTTTAGGGAGCCTGAATGGCTGTATGGTTAGCATGTGCGCGCTGTATCGTAACGTCTGTCATTGAGTCAACCGGCATCGTTTCGATTTCCAGGTTGCACGTGACATGGAGTATGGTGTCCAACCTCGTGGGTTTTCTCCGTGTCCTTCGGTTTCCTCCCATGGCTGATTTCAGATTATTGTTATGACTGGGTGCAATGTTTCATACTATATTTAGATTTGTAACTTCGCGAGTTTTTGACCAATTTTGATAATTTTTTCTTCTTATCCTTTTATTTAGGATACTTGATACAATCAATGACACGTGACGATGAATATGAAAGCTTTCATATCTGCATGGGACAGTAGCAGATCTAGTTATTATTTTTTTTTTGTGTTTTATCCACAAATCGGATTTCTCAGAATCTAACCACAGTATCTTTATGAAACTTTTACCTACCCCCCCAAAAATGGGTGGTAGCTGTTGATTAAATATATTTTCAAAACGTTTTACGAATCCCAAATCACCGAAATTTACGAACGACAAAATGGACATTGCATAGTCGTAACTTTATTGTTTTTTGACCGATTTTACTAAATCTTTTTTCTTTGAATACCTTGAAAAAAATCATTTTCATCAGCAGTTTCACATTTTCGAATTTCGAAAATTCGTCGCTGTGATTTCGAACCGGAAGTTTAGACCAATTTGACAACTTCTTTAATAGTTGTGCGATTTTCATTCAATTTAGTATATAAGTAGATCCTACCGATGTGACTTCAAAAATATAATTAGAAATTTTCTAAATTATCTCCCCTTGGTGAAATTAAGGATCAAAGTTTTCAAAAAAATCGTCGAAATATAGGTCAGAAAGACCTAATTTTTTTTTTTGATACTAGACAAGGAATTACTGATTCGTACACAAAATATGGAGTTTGTCGATCGAACCGGAAGTGCCACCATCTTTAAACGTGAAAAATCACTAAGGCTTTTTTGCTATTTTACTTACAGACTCGGGAGTTATATTTTCTGAATCCTTGTAGGAAGGCCTAAAAAATGTCGCGAATAGAATTTTGATTTAGGTCAACCGGGAGTCACCATTTTGAATTGAAAATGAAAAATAGAAGCAATTTGAAGGGCCGAAACTTTGGAGCACAATAACTCTCATTCTAATTAAGCTAGAATGTTCAAACTTGGTGTAGACGTTCACTAGGTCAATGTTATGATTGAGTGCAAAGATGAGCATTTTCTGCTTAGGGTAAGCAGAGATAAGCATGTTGATTTGTTGATTCTTTAGGGCACGATAACTTCGGTTATAATGAAGGGAGGGCGGTGAAACTTTTGTCAACAGAGAGTCTAATAGCTAGCCTGTTGTGTGAAATCATTGTATCATTTTTTTTAAATATCAGAGATAGCCGAAAAAAGAGATTGAAAATCCAAAAAGTCGAAAAATGTCGCGAATAGAATTTTGATTTAGGTCAACCGGGAGTCACCATTTTGAATTGAAAATGAAAAATAGAAGCAATTTGAAGGGCCGAAACTTTGGAGCACAATAACTCTCATTCTAATTAAGCTAGAATGTTCAAACTTGGTGTAGACGTTCACTAGGTCAATGTTATGATTGAGTGCAAAGATGAGCATTTTCTGCTTAGGGTAAGCAGAGATAAGCATGTTGATTTGTTGATTCTTTAGGGCACGATAACTTCGGTTATAATGAAGGGAGGGCGGTGAAACTTTTGTCAACAGAGAGTCTAATAGCTAGCCTGTTGTGTGAAATCATTGTATCATTTTTTTTAAATATCAGAGATAGCCGAAAAAAGAGATTGAAAATCCAAAAAGTCGTATTTTTACAATTTGGAGCATGTTTAGAGGTCTTTCTCGTAAAGTCAACATAATATTGGTTGGGAACTTCTTCTACAAAGAGTCTTATTGGTAGTCTTTTATATGAAACCATCGATCAACAGTCCAACATATCAGGAGTAGAAGAACAAAAGGATCGAACATTGAAAACGGCACCCTTACATTGTTAAGCGAAACATGCAGTGTGGGTGAGTACAATCTACACATTTAGTCATCGTATAGAGCTTATTCAACAGTATCGAATTCCAACTGCTTAGGGATATTTTACGTGCACTCCAATGTGTACACGGGACCGTGGTTTTCGTCCCATCCGAACTAGACAGCTGTGCTTGTCAGGCCCTCCGTTCTGATGTAAAACCCCGTTTATTGCGAACGATTAAGCTGTTCAGGGGGAGCTTACTTTTTAAAAGTTTTGTAGTATTCGGTTGATAACTAAAGGTACCGTGCAAATTAAACTGTTAAAATAGAAAATTTGGCCCGGTTGAAATATTTCTCGCTGTAGGTCAGCTAGAATGTTCAAACTTGGTGTAGAAGTTCACTAGGTCATTGTCTTGATCGAGTTCACAGCAGAAATAACAGTGAAACGATCAACGAACTCATAGCAGAAATAACAGTGCAAAACTTAACGAATTCTTAGCAGAAATAGCAGAAATGAAATGGGGTTTTACGTCCTACTCTTCTGCACCTGACCTGGGCTAATGGAAGACGGGCATACGCCATACAGTGTGCTATGAGGGAATTTTTGCCCGGGCAGCGGCGCTACGGCTTACTCTTATATCGAATTCCAACTGCCAAGGGATCTTTTACGTGCACTCCAATGTGTACACGGGACCTCGGTTTTTCGTCCCATCCGAACGACTAGGCAGCTGTCCTTATCAGGCCATCCTTCTGCATCACTGACAAGAGGAAACCACGCCGGAAAATCGAGATGAACTTTCTCGGCCAATGCAAGGATCGAACACCCGACCTCCAGGCTAACGAGCCAGCGCCTTGCCCACTTAGCCACCGTGATTCCCATAAATAGCAATGAAACGATCAACGAATTTATAGCAGTAATAACACTTCAACAATTAACGAATTCGTAGCAGAAATAACAATGAAACGTTCAACGAAATCATAGCCGAAATAAGAGTGAAACAATCAACGAATAAGCAATTAGATTGGTTGATGATTTCGGACACTTTCACTTCAGTCAGATTGATGAAACTTGGTGTATAGTTTCATTACATCAATACCTTGAATACGTTCGACAATGAGCATTGTCTGCCCTGGATAAGCAGAGCGATGAGCAATTTGATTGGTCGAGAATTTGAAACAAAATAACTCTCCTTCTAATTGGGGCAGAATGTTCAATCTTCGTGAAGGCGTTCATTAGGTCAGTGCCATGAAGTAGTGCGAAGATAAGCATTGTCTGCTTACAGTAAGCAGAGATAAGCAATCTGATTGGTTGATTCTTTGGGGCACGATAACTTTGGTTATAATGAAGTGAGAGTGACAAAATTCCAAATATAGATTCATTATGTCATTACCTTGACTAAGTTTGATGTTGAGAATTTCTGCGTAGATTTAGGAGCAATAAGCAATTTGACTGATCACATAGGAACATAACACCTCTAATGTGAACCGGTGGAATTGTTTCTCGTTATAACTCGGTGAGTTTTTGGCGGATTTCATTAATTCTTTTTCCTTTTTAAGATTCTTTATATAACTCATGAAATGCGACAGAAACTGACCGTGAATATGAAAGCTTTAATATCTGCTTAGCAGATCTAGTTAGGCTTTCAGACTTTCGTCTGAAAGCCTATTGTGATTACTAAAATTATTATTAGGGTTTCACACTGCGTAGCTTGTGTGAAACACTATTGTTTTTGTTAAAATTATTATTCTTATTATTATTCTTATTATTATTCCAATTCCACTTTGACTATATCTCAGCAACTACTTGTCGCATCGTTACGATTTCTTCGGTTTTACTGGAAAAGTGGGTGTGACTTAGAGGATAAAGCTATTTTGAACGTTCTGCGACAATGCGAAATGTCCGAAATCACCGAAGTTATCGTTTTTGAAAATATTGCAGTAATTTAAACAATAATCATTGGATTTTAACTTTCGATACATTTTGGCATAGTCGGAGACAGGGCACATAGCTACGCTACTTTCGATTTTTGATTTTCGGCATATCTTCGAAGATATTAGGCGCCAAATTTCGAAAATTTAAAATTTTACAAAAAACTTTTTTATTTATGAATATTTTTTTAGTCGTGTTGTGCACAGAATTAAAGAGTCATCTGACTAGCGCAAAAATAGTAAAAAAAATTGTCTCAGTAATTTTCCTTGGCCGCCATTGGCTAATTCAGTTTTTCAGTCCCAGATTAATTTTTTATTGTTCGATTTGTATAAAACAAAGTTCATATGCTTTGTTGTCTCAATTGTCATTTTTTTTATTACCAAAAGTGGTATCTGTCGGCACCGGAAGTGGCATAATTTTACCAAAAACTACAATTTTGACAGTTATTTTCTTATATCGAAAACAAATATTATTTTTTGGAAAAATTATTTGACTCAAAGAGTGCGCCCTTTCAAGGCGCAAAAAAGGTAGGAAGCAGTTTTTTCAATTTCGATTTCATTTTCGAGCAAATTCGATTAAGAGGCTAAAATGGTGTAAAATTGACCTATTTACAACCTATTCAGGCTTTTCAAATTTTAAAATATTTCTTTGTAACTTTTATAAACTTGTAGCTATCATCCATACGAAGAGAATATGCGTGAAAATTAGTTTGTAATATAAACAGTTGCTGAGAAATAGGCAATTTTGCATGAGTCACTTTTCACGTAATTTTGGCTGTAAAAGAATCAATTATTATTCGATTTTCAATTTTCTTTCGCCATTGGATGCCTAATGCCATAGTGGACTATTTCAAACCATTTTACCTCTTACGCCGCCACCGGCAATGACGTCATTTGCTCAAAACTTAAATTTTAGCCTTTAAAAACAATATTTTATTCAAATGAGTCGTACTTGTTATTTTTTTCAAATTATGATATTTGATTCTATTGATCAAATAGATTGAACCCATACGATCATACAGATACCACAAAATGGTTTCTAACTTGTACGGTTGCAGAGAAATGGACAATTTTCCTTAAGCCACTTTTCAAGGTTTTTGGTCTATAAAAGTGTCAGTTATTATTCGATTTTCATAAAATTTTCACTATATGATATCTTATGTCATTGATGATTTCATAGAACTAATTTAACATTTTCAGTATCACCGGAAGTAATGTCATTTTGGCAAAAACTGTATTTTTAGCCTTCAAAACAGATATTTTTTTCAAATGAGTCTGATTTGTAATATATTTCAAATTATGATATTTGATCCCAATCAACAAATCGATTGAACCCATACGATCATATAGATACCAAAAAATAGTTTTTATCATGTACGGTTGCCGAGAAATAGACGATTTTCTACAAGTCACTTTTCAAGGTTTTTGGTCTATAAAAGTGGCAATTCTTATTCGATCTACATACTATTTTCGCCATATGATGCCTTATGCCATTTCTGATTTCGTAAAACTAATTGAACATTTTCATTATCACCGGAAGTAATGAAATTTTTCCAGGATCACTTACAAATAACATATATGAATTGATATTGCTGGATTTGGTTGATTCTTCGTCAATTTTATTTGATGTTTACAATGCTTATGTGGAAACCTGTTCGATGGTTTCATTGGTATCGGAAGTGACATATGTTCAAGGGTAACGTGGCACCGAAAGTGACGTGGCACCAGTGAAACCCGTCATTCCTGCATGCAGGTCTAGTTCTAGATATATTTAATTGACAGGTATACTAATACTATCTCACTGATTATATGTCCACTACATAGTTAACACAGTTCATCACGTGCATTTTGCATACCGATAGTTCATTGGCCAATCACGCTATTTTATCGACATTTTGCCTAATAGTTTGGATGCAGCTATGGCGGGTGTGGCGCCAGGCAGGGTAAGCTTACTCTTCCGGACACCTGTTACCACTGTTTGTCGTGTATTTTGTACACGGGGAGCAGTCCATTTGCTGATTACACTATTTTGCCTATAACGTTTTTTTAGGACTTCGAATTCTGTTTAATGGTTTGGATTGTTCGTACTTGGTTTTATTTTATCGTATGCCATTTCTCATTTCATAAAACTAATTGAACATTTAACACCGGAAGAAATGTAATTTTGTCAAGATCATTTACAAGTAACAAATGTATAAAATGAATTGATATTGCTGGATTTGGTTGATTCTGCATCCATTTTATTTGTGTGCAATGTTAATTTGGAAACCTGTTTAAGTGACATATGACATATGTTCAAGGGTAACTTGGCACCGGAAGTGACATGTTTAAGGGTAACGTGGCACCAGTGAAACCCGTCATTCCTGCATGCAGGTCTAGTTAGGGTTTCACACTGCGAAGCTTGTGTGAAACACTATTGTTTTTGTTAAAATTATTATTAGGCTTTCAGACTTTCGTCTGAAAGCCTATTGTGATTACTAAAATTATTATTAAGCTTTCATATTACATATGAAAGCTTATTGTTTCTGTTAAAGTTATTATTAAGCTTTCATATTACATATGAAAGCTTATTGTTTCTGTTAAAGTTATTATTATTATTATTTTTTTTTTTGTGTGTTTTCTGCAAATCGGATTTCTCAGAATCTATCCATAGGATCTTTCTGAAATTTTGACCTACCCCCCCAAAAATGGGGTGCGAACCTTGATTAAATATATTTTCGAAACGTTTTACGAATCCGAAATCACCGAATTTTACGAACGAAAAAAATGACAATGCATAGTCGTAACTTTGTTATTTTTTGACCGATTTTACTAATTCTTTTTTCTTTGAATACCTTTAAAAAAACCATTTTCATCTGCAGTTTCACATTTTCGAATTTCGAAAATTCGTCGCTGTGATTTCGAACCGGAAGATTAGACCAATTTGACAACTTCTTTAATAGTTGTACGATTTTCATGAAATTTAGTATCTAAGTAGATCCTACCGATGTGACTTCAAAAATATAATTAGAAATTTTCTAAATTATCTCCCCTTGACGAAATTAAGGATCAAAATTTTCAAAAAAATCATCGAAATATAGGTCAGAATGACCTGATTTTTTTTTTGGATACTAGATAAGTAATTACTGATTTGTACACAAAATATGGAGTTTGTCGATCGAACCGGAAGTGCCGCCATATTTAAAAGTGAAAAATCAATAAGGCTTTTTTGCTATTTTACTTACAGACTCGGGAGTTATATTTTCTGAATCCTTGTAGGAAGGCCTAAAAAATGTCGCGAATAGAATTTTGATTTCGGTCACGTGATGGTCACCATTTTGAATTGAAAATGAAAAATAGAAGCAATTTGAAGGGTCGGGACTTTGGAACACAATTACTCTCCTTCTAATTAAGCTAGAATGTTCAAACTTGGTGTAGACGTTCACTAGGTCAATGTTATGATTGAGTTCAAAGATGAGCATTTTCTGCTTAGGGTAAGCAGAGATAAACAAGCTAATTTGTTGATTCTTTAGGGCACGATAACTTCGGTTATAATGAAGGGAGGGCGGTGAAACTTTTGTCAATAGAGAGTCTAATAGCTAGCCTGTTGTGTGAAATCATTGTATTATTTTTTCTAAATATCAGGGATAGCCGAAAAAAAGAGATTGAAACCCCAAAAAGTCGTATTTTTACAATTTGGAGCATGTTTAGAGGTCTTTCTCGTAAAGTCAACATAATATTTTTGGGGAACTTCTTGTACAAAGAGTCTTATTGGTAGTCTTTTATATGAACCCATCGATCAACAGTCCAACATATCAGGAGTAGAAGAACAAAAGGATCGAACATTGAAAACGGCACCCTTTCATTGTTAAGCGAAACATGCAGTGTGGGTGACTACAATCTACACATTTAGTCATCGTATAGAGCTTATTCAACAGTATCGAATTCCAACTGCTTAGGGATATTTTACGTGCACTCCAATGTGTACACGGGACCTTGGTTTTTCGTCCCATCCGAATGACTAGACAGCTGTGCTTGTCAGGCCCTCCGTTCTGCCTCACTGACAAGGGGAACCACGCCGGGAAATCGAGATGAACTTTCTCCGTGCAGAACTTTCAATTCAGGCGAAAACGTTTATTGCATACGATTAAGCTGGTCAGTTGGAGCTTATTTTCAAAAGTTTTGTAATAATCGGTTGGTAATTAAAGTACCGTGCACATTAAACTGTTAAAACAGAAAATTTCGCCCGGTTGAAATGTTTCTTGCTATAAGTCAGCAATTTTCTGAATTCAGGGAGGCTGAATGGCTGAATGGTTAGCATGTGCGCACTGTATCGTAACGTCTGTCATTGAGTCAACGGGCGTCGTTTCGATCTCCAGGTTGCACGTGACATGAAGTATGATGTCCAACCTTGTGGGTTTTCTCCGTGTTCTTCGGTTTCCTCCCAACGGCTAAAGACCTGTAAGCGCAGGGGGAGTTTTTAAATAAAATTAAAAAACATATGTTAGTCCCGAAATGACCTAGTTTGTGTCGAATGGACATTAGGCCGCATTTCTCTCTTTCTCTTTTATTTTTAAAGTTTTGTAATAATCGGTTGGTAATCAAAGGTACTGTAAAAGTGATAAAACAGAAAATAATCGGTTGGTAATCAAAGGTACTGTAAAAGTCATAAAACAGAAAATTTCGCCCGGTTGTAATGTTTCTCACTTTAAAGTCAGCAATTTCCCGATTTTAAGTGGCAAACGTTTATTGCGAACGCTTAAGCTGGTCAGGGGGGAGCTTATTTTTAAAAGTTTTGTAATATTCGGTTGATAACTAAAGGTACCGTGCAAATTAAACTGTTACAATAGAAAATTTGGCCCGGTTGAAATGTTTCTCGCTGTAGGTCAGCAATTTGCCGATTTTAGGGAGGTTGCGTGGCTGAATGGTTAGCACGTGCGCTCTGTATCATAACGTCTGTCATTGAGTCAACTGCCGTTGTTTCGATTTTTTGGTTGTACGTGACAAGGAGTATGGTTGCCTGTCCAACCTCGTAGGCCGTAACCGCCGCTGCCCGGGTAAAATTTCCCTCATTGCACACATTATGGCATATGCCCGTCTTCATTAGCCCATTTTAGGAGCAGAACAGTCGGACGTTAAACCCCATTCAATTTCATTTCATTTTCTCTATGTTGCTTATTTATTATAGTGGATAAATATTTTTCTGGTTCTAGCAATTATTTAATTTCTGCATAGAAATCTTGCTTTGGCCAGTTTTTTTTATTGCAGAGTGCCATTCTTGTTTAAACAAACATGATCCTTTGTTTAAAACATGCTTAAGAAGTCGTCACGATTTCCTACTTATAACCAAACATATTGGAAATATTAGTCTGGCATTATTAAATCCTAATTTTATTGGTCTTATTTAAAATTAAACTTTCATTTAACTATGAACAACCCTTAACGTGTCTCTTTAAAACTATTAAGTACTCTAAAACAGTAGCTCAACCTTTTGACCTAAACTCATTAATTTACCATTTTGTTGTGAGCGACTTCTTATTCTTCCTATATGACATATTGCACGTGTCTGATTTCAAAGGGGGGTTGAGTGGCTGAATGGTAAGCACGCGCGCCTGTCATTGAGTAAACTAGCGTGTTTTCGAATGCCCGGTTGTACGTGACAAGGAGTAAGGTCGCCTGTCCAACCTGCCATTTTTAATTTTTTTTTCCCGCCATTTTCATTTCATTTTCTCATCCGTCTCATTACAGTAATACAAGTTTCAGTTATTTCCCTTTAGTTTTCAGATTATTGTTATGCCTGGGTGCAATGTTTCATACTATATTTAGACTTGTAACTTCGCGAGTTTTTGACCAATTTTAATAATTTTTTCTTCGTATCCTTTTATTTAGGTTACTTGATACAATCAATGACACGTGACGATGAATATGAAAGCTTTCATATCTGCATGGGACAGTAGCAGATCTAGTTATTATTATTATTTTTTTTGTGTGTTTTCTGCAAATCGGATTTCTCAGAATCTATCCATAGGATCTTTCTGAAATTTTGACCTACCCCCCCAAAAATGGGGTGCGAACCTTGATTAAATATATTTTCGAAACGTTTTACGAATCCGAAATCACCGAATTTTACGAACGAAAAAAATGACAATGCATAGTCGTAACTTTGTTATTTTTTGACCGATTTTACTAATTCTTTTTTCTTTGAATACCTTTAAAAAAACCATTTTCATCTGCAGTTTCACATTTTCGAATTTCGAAAATTCGTCGCTGTGATTTCGAACCGGAAGATTAGACCAATTTGACAACTTCTTTAATAGTTGTACGATTTTCATGAAATTTAGTATCTAAGTAGATCCTACCGATGTGACTTCAAAAATATAATTAGAAATTTTCTAAATTATCTCCCCTTGACGAAATTAAGGATCAAAATTTTCAAAAAAATCATCGAAATATAGGTCAGAATGACCTGATTTTTTTTTTGGATACTAGATAAGTAATTACTGATTTGTACACAAAATATGGAGTTTGTCGATCGAACCGGAAGTGCCGCCATATTTAAAAGTGAAAAATCAATAAGGCTTTTTTGCTATTTTACTTACAGACTCGGGAGTTATATTTTCTGAATCCTTGTAGGAAGGCCTAAAAAATGTCGCGAATAGAATTTTGATTTCGGTCACGTGATGGTCACCATTTTGAATTGAAAATGAAAAATAGAAGCAATTTGAAGGGTCGGGACTTTGGAACACAATTACTCTCCTTCTAATTAAGCTAGAATGTTCAAACTTGGTGTAGACGTTCACTAGGTCAATGTTATGATTGAGTTCAAAGATGAGCATTTTCTGCTTAGGGTAAGCAGAGATAAACAAGCTAATTTGTTGATTCTTTAGGGCACGATAACTTCGGTTATAATGAAGGGAGGGCGGTGAAACTTTTGTCAATAGAGAGTCTAATAGCTAGCCTGTTGTGTGAAATCATTGTATTATTTTTTCTAAATATCAGGGATAGCCGAAAAAAAGAGATTGAAAACCCAAAAAGTCGTATTTTTACAATTTGGAGCATGTTTAGAGGTCTTTCTCGTAAAGTCAACATAATATTTTTTGGGAACTTCTTGTACAAAGAGTCTTATTGGTAGTCTTTTATATGAAACCATCGATCAACAGTCCAACATATCAGGAGTAGAAGAACAAAAGGATCGAACATTGAAAACGGCACCCTTTCATTGTTAAGCGAAACATGCAGTGTGGGTGACTACAATCTACACATTTAGTCATCGTATAGAGCTTATTCAACAGTATCGAATTCCAACTGCTTAGGGATATTTTACGTGCACTCCAATGTGTACACGGGACCTTGGTTTTTCGTCCCATCCGAATGACTAGACAGCTGTGCTTGTCAGGCCCTCCGTTCTGCCTCACTGACAAGGGGAACCACGCCGGGAAATCGAGATGAACTTTCTCCGTGCAGAACTTTCAATTCAGGCGAAAACGTTTATTGCATACGATTAAGCTGGTCAGTTGGAGCTTATTTTCAAAAGTTTTGTAATAATCGGTTGGTAATTAAAGTACCGTGCACATTAAACTGTTAAAACAGAAAATTTCGCCCGGTTGAAATGTTTCTTGCTATAAGTCAGCAATTTTCTGAATTCAGGGAGGCTGAATGGCTGAATGGTTAGCATGTGCGCACTGTATCGTAACGTCTGTCATTGAGTCAACGGGCGTCGTTTCGATCTCCAGGTTGCACGTGACATGAAGTATGATGTCCAACCTTGTGGGTTTTCTCCGTGTTCTTCGGTTTCCTCCCAACGGCTAAAGACCTGTAAGCGCAGGGGGAGTTTTTAAATAAAATTAAAAAACATATGTTAGTCCCGAAATGACCTAGTTTGTGTCGAATGGACATTAGGCCGCATTTCTCTCTTTCTCTTTTATTTTTAAAGTTTTGTAATAATCGGTTGGTAATCAAAGGTACTGTAAAAGTGATAAAACAGAAAATAATCGGTTGGTAATCAAAGGTACTGTAAAAGTCATAAAACAGAAAATTTCGCCCGGTTGTAATGTTTCTCACTTTAAAGTCAGCAATTTCCCGATTTTAAGTGGCAAACGTTTATTGCGAACGCTTAAGCTGGTCAGGGGGGAGCTTATTTTTAAAAGTTTTGTAATATTCGGTTGATAACTAAAGGTACCGTGCAAATTAAACTGTTACAATAGAAAATTTGGCCCGGTTGAAATGTTTCTCGCTGTAGGTCAGCAATTTGCCGATTTTAGGGAGGTTGCGTGGCTGAATGGTTAGCACGTGCGCTCTGTATCATAACGTCTGTCATTGAGTCAACTGCCGTTGTTTCGATTTTTTGGTTGTACGTGACAAGGAGTATGGTTGCCTGTCCAACCTCGTAGGCCGTAACCGCCGCTGCCCGGGTAAAATTTCCCTCATTGCACACATTATGGCATATGCCCGTCTTCATTAGCCCATTTTAGGAGCAGAACAGTCGGACGTTAAACCCCATTCAATTTCATTTCATTTTCTCTATGTTGCTTATTTATTATAGTGGATAAATATTTTTCTGGTTCTAGCAATTATTTAATTTCTGCATAGAAATCTTGCTTTGGCCAGTTTTTTTTATTGCAGAGTGCCATTCTTGTTTAAACAAACATGATCCTTTGTTTAAAACATGCTTAAGAAGTCGTCACGATTTCCTACTTATAACCAAACATATTGGAAATATTAGTCTGGCATTATTAAATCCTAATTTTATTGGTCTTATTTAAAATTAAACTTTCATTTAACTATGAACAACCCTTAACGTGTCTCTTTAAAACTATTAAGTACTCTAAAACAGTAGCTCAACCTTTTGACCTAAACTCATTAATTTACCATTTTGTTGTGAGCGACTTCTTATTCTTCCTATATGACATATTGCACGTGTCTGATTTCAAAGGGGGGTTGAGTGGCTGAATGGTAAGCACGCGCGCCTGTCATTGAGTAAACTAGCGTGTTTTCGAATGCCCGGTTGTACGTGACAAGGAGTAAGGTCGCCTGTCCAACCTGCCATTTTTAATTTTTTTTTCCCGCCATTTTCATTTCATTTTCTCATCCGTCTCATTACAGTAATACAAGTTTCAGTTATTTCCCTTTAGTTTTCAGATTATTGTTATGCCTGGGTGCAATGTTTCATACTATATTTAGACTTGTAACTTCGCGAGTTTTTGACCAATTTTAATAATTTTTTCTTCGTATCCTTTTATTTAGGTTACTTGATACAATCAATGACACGTGACGATGAATATGAAAGCTTTCATATCTGCATGGGACAGTAGCAGATCTAGTTTATTAGGGTTTCACACTGCGAAGCTTGTGTGAAACACTATTGTTTTTGTTAAAATTATTAGGGTTTCACACTGCGTAGCTTGTGTGAAACACTATTGTTTTTGTTAAAATTATTATTCTTATTATTATTATTATTATTATTATTATTATTATTCAGATTCCAATTTGAGTAGATCTCAGCAACTACGTGTCGCATCGTTACGATTTCTTCGGTTTTACTGGGAAAGTGGGTGTGACTTAGAGGATAAAGCTATTTTGAACGTTCTGCGACAATGCGAAATGTCCGAAATCACCGAAGTTATCGTTTTTGAAAATATTGCAGTAATTTTAACAATAATCATTGGATTTTAACTTTCGATACATTTTGGCATAGTCTGAGACAGGGCACATAGCTACGCTACTTTCGATTTTTGATTTTCGGCAAATCTTCGAAGATATTAGGCGCCAAATTTCGAAAATTTAAAATTTTACAAAAAACTTTTTTATTTATGAATATTTTTTAGTCGTATTGTGCACAGAATTAAAGAGTCATCTGACTAGCGCAAAAATGTTAAAATTTTTTGTCTCAGTAATTTTCCTTGGCCGCCATTGGCTAATTCAGTTTTTCAGTCCTAGATTAATTTTTTATTGTTCGATTTGTATAAAACAAAGTTCATATGCTTCGTTGTCTCAATTGTCATTTTTTTTATTACCGAAAGTGTTATCTGTCGGCACCGGAAGTGGCATAATTTTACCAAAAACTACAATTTTGACAGTTTTTTACGATCTTCAAAAACAAATATTATTTTTTTGAAAAATTATATGACCCAAAGAGTGTGTCCTTTCAAGGCGCAAAAAATGGCGGAAGCAGTTTTTTTAATTTCTATTTCATTTTCTAGCAAATTGGATTAAGGGGTGAAAAAAGGCGTAAAATTGACCTATTTACAACCCATTCAGGCTTTTCAGATTTTAAAATATTTTTAATTAACTTTTATAAACTTGTAGCTATAATCCATACGAAGAGAATGTATGTAAAAATTAGTTTGTAATATAAGCAGTTGCCGAGAAAAGGGCAGTTTTGCATAAGTCACTGTTTTCGCAATTTTGCCTGTAAAATAGTCAATTATTAATGGATATTCACAAAAGTGACATCATTTGATTCAGAAAGCAAGTGTGCGTTATATCATGTTGATTACTATTTAAAATTGACACCGGAAGTGACGTCATTTAGTCAAAAACTCAATTTTTAACTTTTGAAATCGATATTTTTTTCAACCAAGAATTATGTCACATATAATAATAAAATCAACTTTTGGTTTAAATTCACATATTAACAAAACTCATACGGTCAAAAAGATATCATAAGATTGTTTCTAACTTGTTCGGTTGCCGAGATATAGGCGATTTTCTAAAAGTCACTTTTGAAGGTTTTTGGCCCATAAAAGTGTTAATTATTATTCGATTTTCATAAAATTTTCACCCTTTGAAGCCTAATGTCATAGACGATGTTATAAAACTAATTTAACGTTTTCATTATCACCGGAAGTAACGTCATTTTTGCAAAAACTGTATTTTAAGCCTTCAAAACAGATATTTCATTCAAATGAGTCTGATTTGTAATGTTTATACAATTATGATATTTGATTCCAATCAACAAATAGATTAAACCCATACGGTCATATAAATACCAAAAAATGGTTTCTAACTTGTACGGTTGCCGAGAAATAGACGATTTTCTACACGTCACTTTTCAAGGTTTTTGGTCTATAAAAATGGCAATTATTATTCGATTTACATAAAATTTTCACCATGAGATGCCTTACGCCATTTCTGATTTCATAAAACTAATGGAACATTTACATTATCACCGGAAGTACTGTAATTTTGTCAGGATCAATTACATGTAACAAATGTATAAAATGAAATGATATTGCTGGGTTTGTTTGTTTCTGTTTCCATTTTATTTGATGTGTGCAATGCTTATGTGGAAACCTGTATATTGGTTTCATTGGTACCGGAAGTGACATATGTTCAAGGGTAACGTGGCACCGAAAGTGACACAAGTTCAAGTTCAAAGGTAACATGGCACCAGTGAAACCCGTCATTCCTGCATGCAGGTCTAGTTATTCTTATTATTATTATTCTTCTTTTGTCTTGAGTAGATCTCAGCAACTGCTTGTCGCATTGTTACGATTTCTTCGGTTTTACTGGGAAAGTGGGTGTGACTTAGAGGATAAAGCTATTTTGAACGTTCTGCGACAATGCGAAATGTCCGAAATCACCAAATTATCGTTTTTTAAAATATTGCAGTAATTTTAACAATAATCATTGATTTTTAACTTTCGATACATTTTGGCATAGCCGGAGACACGGCACATAGCTACACTACTTTCGATTTTTGATTTTCGGTAAATCTTCAAAGATATTAGGCGCCAAATTTTGAAAATTTAAAATTTTACAAAAAACTTTTTTATTTATGAATATTTTTTAGTCGTGTTGTGCACAGAATTAAAGAGTCATCTGACTTGCGCAAAAATGTTAAAAAATTTTGTCTCAGTAATTTTCCTTGGCCTCCATTGGCTAATTCAGTTTTTCAGTCCTAGATTAATTTTTTATTGTTCGATTTGTATAAAACAAAGTTCATATGCTTCGTTGTATCAATTGTCATTTTTTTTATTACCAAAAGTTTTATCTGTCGGCACCGGAAGTGGCATAATTTTACCAAAAACTACAATTTTGACAGTTATTTTCCTTCTTCGAAAACAAATATTATTTTTTGGAAAAATTATTTGACTCAAAGAGTGCGCCCCTTCAAGGCGCAAAAAATGTAGGAAGCAGTTTTTTTAATTTCGATTTCATTTTCGAGCAAATTCGATTAAGAGGCTAAAAATGGTGTAAAATTGGCCTATTTACAACCTATTCAGGCTTTTCAGATTTTAAAATATTTCTTCGTAACTTTTATAAACTTGTAGCTATAATCCATACGAAGAAAATGTATGTTAAAATTCGTTTGTACTATAAGCAGTTACCAAGAAATGGGCAGTTCTGTACAAGTCACTGTTTTCGTTATTTTGCCTGTAAAATAGTCAATTATGATTGGATTTTTATAAAAGTGACATCATTTGATTCAAAAAGCACGTAGCGTCATATCAAGTTGATTTCAATTTAAAATTGACACCGGAAGTGACATCATTTGGTCAAAAAATGCATTTTAAACTTTTTAAATCAATGTTTTATTCAACCAAGAATAACTTAATATGTATTAATAATTTTAACTTTTGGTTTAAATTCACATATAAACAAAACTCATATGGTCATATAGATATCATAAAATGGTTTCTAACTTGTTCGGTTGCCGAGAAATAGACGGTTTTCTACAGGTCACTTTTGAAGGTTTCGGGGCCATAAAAGGGTCAATTATTATTCGATTTTCATAAACGTCACACCATGTTATACCTAATGCCATTTGGGATTTCATACAAGTAATTTAAGATTTTCATTATCACCGGAAGTAACGTCATTTTGGCAAAAACTGTATTTTTAGCCTCTAAAACAGATATTTTATTCAAATGAGTCTGTTTTGAAATCTTTTTCAAAGTATGGTATTTGATGCCAATCAACAAATAGAATGAACCCATACGATCATACAGATACCACAAAATGGTTTCTAACTTGTACGGTTGCAGAGAAATAGCCGATTTCCTACAAGTCACTTTTCAAGTTTTTTGGTCTTTAAAAGTGGCAATTATTATTCGATTTACATAAAATTTTCACTATATGATATCGTATGCCATTTCTGATTTCATGAGACTAATTGAACATTTGCATTAACACCGGGAGTAATTTAATTTTGTCAAGATCATTTACAAGTAACAAATGTATAAAATGAATTGATATTGCTGGATTTTGTTGATTCTGCGTCCATTTTATTTGTGTGCAATGTTAATTTGGAAACCTGTTTAGTGGTTTCGCTGGTACCGGAAGTGACATATGTTCAAGGGTAACTTGGCACCGGAAGTGACATGTTTAAGGGTAACGTGGCACCAGTGAAACCCGTCATTCCTGCATGCAGGTCTAGTTTATTATTATTATTTTATTTTTCGGGGGAGCCTATTTCTCAGTGTCTGTAACAGATACAGATCTGGGACATAATTTTCTATTAGGAAACCATATGATGGCTATCCCTTCCACTGTATTTGAAACTTCTGCGCAGACCGGAAGTGGCCGAATTTCGTGCGGTGCCAAATATTTAAAAAACGGCCGTAGATTCGTCAATTCTGTATCTATTTTCATACAAATTACATTTTTGGAAACCCTGAGTCTTTTCTCGGACGATAGCAGTTGAAAATTTTGCAATTTCGAAACTTCGCCGCTGACTTCTAGCGTTCGAAAAATGAAAATATGTTGTTTAAGACACATTTTTTGTTATTTTTCAAAATTTTAAAATTTGACCTACATTTTTGGATACCTGAAGGCAATCCGGTTCCAGTAATATAAGTTTCATTCAGAGTTATCGCCCTTTATTTTTCGATTTTTTTCGAATTTTCTTCACATTTTGTGAGCTTAAGTTTCGTTTTACGGCCAGATCGACGTTTCTGAAATTCCTGGAACATGAAGTAATATGGTCAAACCACCGTTTAAAGCAATTTCAACAACAATCCGTAAACCGGAAGTAGTCGAAATACTATGCGATATTTTGAAAAAAAAGTGAAAAATGGGTGTTTTGGGTAAAAACACGATTTTTCCGTCCGATATCAACGGATTAAACAAATTAAGGTATCATTTGGTCGGGCGGTAATTGGACCACTGAATGATACCCAATTCGTACGGATACGATCAGCAGGAAGCAAAATATGGCTCGCTGAAAATCAAGTATTTTCTGATTTGGAGCGTTTTTAGATGCCTGTATCTCGAAAACTGCTCCACAGTTTTTTATGAAACTTTCTCTATCGAGAGACCTTGCAGTAATCTTGTGTACGAAACATTCCATTACGACTTTGAAATATCTGGAAAAGGTGAAATAACGGACTGAAAATCGAAAAAAGTCGAAAAATCGTGAAATTTTGGAAAATGCTCTGCTATTTTTTTATTTTAAGAGATTTTCAAAAAAAAATTGTATATTCAGATCGCTGACCTAATTACGATTCTAACGATGTATAATATGTATGTAGTTATTGAAATTTAATTTTTGATATTTTAAATTTTTTGCATTTTTGGCACTTTTGAACCTAGGATTTCTCAGGGGCATTTTATCTGATCAGATAATGTAATATATCATTACAGAGTCCTGTGGCTATTTTAGTGCCTAAACCGGTTATCAAAACTATATCGACAATAATAACCATACCGGAAGTATTCAAAAAATGTAAAAAAAAAGGTTAAAAACATTGTCGCACTTGCAAAAAACTTGATTTCTCCCTTAGGTAATAGCGGACCAAAAGAACTAAAGTGTCGTTGGATAGCCCTATTAATGGACCATCATATGGTATCTAAATAATACGATATCGATGGTAAGGAAATAAATTATTGTGTGCCAAAAATCTAGTATTTTCCGATTTTTTAACATTCTGAGACGTCCTTTTCTCGAAAACGACGCCGCAGATTTTTCTTAAACTTTTCTTACTCAAAGTCCTATCGGTTGTCTATATAGTGAATCCAAAATGAAAAGCATTGAAATAATATAAGTGGTCGAAAAATGGCCTCAAACTTTGAAAAAAACTGAAAAATCGTTAAATTTTTGGAAACGCTCTTTAATTTATCTTTTTTTCCCAAACTACTCAATGGATGTTTCTGACACTTCTGGTACAGAAAGTTAATTATCCAGAGAACTTCGTAAAGCTATCATGACAACGATCGTAAAACCGGAAGTAGTCGAAAAAATGTCCGATATTTTGAAAAAAATTATTTATTTTACGAAAACCGTTTTTATTTATGAATATTTTTTGATGATATTTTACACAGGGTTAAAAATATCATCCTACTTGAGCAGAAATGAGAAAAAAAATTGTCTCGGTAATTTGCGTTAGCCGCCATCGGCTAATTTAGTTTTTCGTACCCAGAAAAATTATTTATTGTTCGATTTGTATAAAACAAAGTTCATATGCACCGTGGTCACAATTGCAATTTTTTTTGTTACGGTGAAATTTTTCTGTCGGCAACGGAAGTGACGTAATATTAACAAAAACTACAATTTTGACAGTTCGGTACCACTTTTTGAAAGCAAATATTATTTTTTTTTCAAAACTGATATAACTAAAAGGATGCACCCTGCAAAGGTGGACAAAATCCTTAGCTCATATTTTTTAATTTCAATTTCATTTTCGGGCAATTTCGAATAAAATGTAAAATAAAGTGTAAAATTCAGTTATTTACAATTCATTCAGCGTCTTCATATTTTGAAATATTTATTTGTAATTTTCATAAACTCGTAGCAATAATCCAGACGAAGAAAATGTATGCGAAAATTAGTTTGTAATATGAGCAGTTGCCGAGAAATATGCAATTTTGCATGCATCACTTTTCACGTTATTTTGCCTATAAAAGAGTGAATTATTATTCGATTTGCAATAATTTTTTGCCATTTGATGCCTAATGCCAATTTGGACTAGGTCAAGCCAATTTTAAATTTTCACTGTGACCGGAAATGACGTCATTTGGGCAAAAACTGTATTTTTAACCTAAAAAACAAATATTTTATTCAAATGAGTCTGCCTTATAATATTTTTAAAATCATGATATTTGATTCCCACCAACGAATAGAATAAAGCCATACGACCATACGGATACCACAAAATGGTTTCTAACTTGTACGGTTACAGAGAAATAGGCGATCTTCTATAAGTCACTTTTCAAGGTTTTTGGTCTATAAAAGTGTCAATTATTATTCGATTTTTATAATTTTTTTACCATTTGATGCCTTATGCCATTTATGACTCCTATAAACTAAATTAACATTTTCAATATCTCCGGAAGTAATGTAATTTTTGCAAAAAACGTATTTTTAGCCATCAAAACAAACATTATATTGAAGGGATTTATATTTATTATTCGTTTAACTTTATAACGTCTGACTCTAATGGGCAGTAAGATTGAATCAATACCATCATATTGATATCAAGAAAAGGCTTCTAGCATGTTCCCTTGTCGAATGATAGCCAATTTTCTCAGGGTCACTTTTAAATTTTATACCTTCTTAATTTCAGTTTATGGGTTATAGGTTGATTATTTATTGCCCGATATGTATAAAACAAAGTTTGTATTTTGTATGTTGCGAATTTTCGACTTATTTTTCACCTATAAAAATTTCTTTCGGCATCGGAAGTGACGTAATTTTGCCATAATTTACAATTTTGACCGGTCTTTTCGCCAGCAAATATTACTTTTACATATGATAGAGGGTGTCACTGAAGCAAAACAACTAAAGTATACTTTGGTAGCTCAATGGATCGGCTATGGTATAATGAACTTCCTGTATGATTCCTGAAAGCCGGTTCAGTGCTGCTTGCAGGTCTAGTTATTATTATTTTTTTTTTCGCCGGGGCCTATTTCTCAGTGCCTGTAACAGATACCGATCTGGGACCTAATTCTCTATTGGGAAACCATGTGTTGGCTACTTGATAAACTATTTTTGAAACTTCTGCGCAGACCGGAAGTGGTCGAATTTTGTGCTGTGTCCAAAAATTAAAAAACGGCCGTAGATTCGTCAATTCTATACCTATTTTCATACATATGACATTTTCGGATACCCTGAGTCTTTTCTCGGGCGATAGCAGTTGAAAATTTCGATATTTCGAAACTTCATCGCTGACTTCTTGCGATCGAAAAATGAAAAATGTGGTTTGAGAGACAATTTTTGTTATTTTTCAAAATTTTCAAATTTGACCTACATTTTTGGATACCTGAAAACCATCCGATTCCAGAAATATAAGTTTCATTCCGAGTTATCGCCCTTTATTTTTCGATTTTTTTCGAATTTTCTACCCATTTTGTGAGCTCGGGTTTCGTTTTATGGCAGAAGTGACGTTTCTGAAAATTCAGAGGCATGAAGCCAAATGAAGATTGCAAGGAATAAAGCAATTTCAACAATAATCTGTACACCGGAAGTGGTCGAAATAATGTCCGATATTTTGAAAAAAAATGCAAAAAATGGGTATTTCGGGGAAAAACGCGATTTCTCCGTCCGATATCAATGGATTAGACGAACTGGGGTACCATTGGATTGCACTAGGATTGTGCTATCGTATGATACCCAATTCGTACGGATACGATGAGCAGGCAGCAAAATATGGCACGCTGAAAATCAAGTATTTTCTGATTTGGAGCGTTTTTGGATGCCTGTATCTCGAAAACTTAACCACAGTTTTTTTTTAAATTTTGTCTATCGAGAGTCCTTTCCGAGGTATTTTGCATGAAGCCATCCAATAAGACTTTGAAATATTTGGAATAGGTGAAATAACGGACTGAAAATCGAAAAAAGTCGAAAAATCGTGAAATTTTGGAAAATGCTTTGCTATTTTTCTATTTTAAGAGATTTTCAAAAAAAGATTGTATATTCAGATAGCTGACCTAATTCCGATTCTAACGATGTATAATATTTATGTAGTTATTGAAATTTAATTTTCGATATTTTAATTCTTTTGCATTTTTGGCACTTTTGAACCTAGGATTTCTCAGGGGCATTTTATCTGATCAGATAATGTAATATATCATTACAGAGCCCTGTGGCTATTTTAGCACCCAAACCGGCTATTAAAACTATTCCGACAATAATAACCATACCGGAAGTATTCAAAAAATGAAAAAAAAAAGGTTAAAAACATTGTCGCACTTGCAAAAAAACTTGATTTCTCCCTTAGGTAATAGCGGACCAAAAGAACTAAAGTGTCGTTGGATAGCCCTATTAATGGATCATCATATGGTGTCTAAATAATACGATTTCGATACTAAGGAAATAAATTATTGTATGCCAAAAATCTAGTATTTTCCGATTTTTTAACATTCTGAGACACCCTTTTCTCGAAAACGACGCCACAGTCCTATCGGTTGTGTATATATTGAATCCAAAATGAAAAGCGTTGAAATAATATAAGTTATATTTTGAAAAAAATTGAAAAATCGTTAAATTTTTGGAAACGCTCTTTAATTTATCTTTTTTTCCAAAACTACTCAATGGATGTTTCTGACACTTCTGGTGCGTACAGTTAAGTATCCAAAGAACTTTCCAAAGCTATCACGACAACGATCGTAAAACCGGAATTAGTCTAAAAAATGTCCGATATTTTGAAAAAAAAATTATTCTTTTACGAAAACCTTTTTTATTTATGAATATTTTTTAATGATATTTTACACAGGAATTATTGATTTAAAATTAAACCATGCTAGTCCCGAAATGACATAGTTTGTGTCTAGTCGACGTTAAACCCCATTTCTCTCATCTCGGTAGTGCCGGTTAATTTGAGATATATTTTGTCTCCCTTTAAGTATTTTACCTTTTTAATTTCAGTTTATGGGTTCCAAGTTTATTATTTATTGTCTGGTGTGTATAAAACAATTCTCAATTGCGAATTCTCAACTTATTTGTTACCGATAATGATTTCTTTTGGCACCGGAAGTGAAGTAATTTTGCCAGATTTTAAAATTTTGACCGGTCTATTCGCAAGCAAATATTACTTACAAATCTGACAGAGGGTGTCACTGAATCATAACAACTACAGTATCGTTTGGTAGCTTGATGGATCGGCTATTGTATGACGCACTTCCTGTCTGATTCCTGAAAGCCGATTCAGCACTGCAGGTCTGCAGTTCTAGTTATTATTATTATCACTAATTTTATTATTTCATAATTATTATTACAATTACACATTTCAAAAGCGAACAGCTGCCACATAAAAGTGTTCATATGCGCCTCACAAAGACATATGATAGATGAATATTATATTACATTTAGATAACAAAGAACATACACGATAAAATATATTCAGCTTATTAAAATATGTCTGGATAACTTATATAAAAAGATCACTGGATAACAAGTCTTGTTAAATAAATATCAACACGTTCGTTGTCGTCGTCGACTTGATTATCACCATCATCGTCATCATTATCATCATCATGATGGTCATAATCATTGTTATTATTACATCCTCCTCCTCCTCATCATCATCATCGTTGTCACCATCGTTAAATTGACCGATAGCATGTAGAGTTTCTGCATCATCTGTCAATATGTAAGTAAAGGAGAATTAAACTAGGAGTAAATAATTGTACCGCGAGTAATGTCCATCGGTCTCACAGAATTCAGTGGGTGAAACGAGGAATTTGATCTAAATACTATAACATAACCTACGACTGTTTCCCAATTTCATGCTTTTACCCAAATTATTTCATAGAGGTATCTCTAGATAAGATGACTGCTTTGTATACGTGACGTCACATCACGAGCCGTCAATGATTGGCTCAATGGCGCGTGCATTATTTACACAGGCGTAGGGCACAACTCTTCCGGGCAAATGGTGAATTTTACTCATGCATACTAAATTATATCTTTTAACTAGCTCCGGAAAAAGGTTAAATTTTGGATGTTTGTGTTGTGTCCAGTTGACTGACATTTAATTGGCTGGTGTGTTACTCTAAACAACATGTCCCACTAGATAGCATTATTGGCAACCATAAACCTGCCTTCTATTGGAGGTATCAAATGACAACATTTTTTTTTATAAAGTAAATAGCTCTGTCCATAATTTGTTTATTTGTTGGATTATAACCCCTGATTGTATTAAAAACTGCCTTTTTATACGCCCACATTTTTATGTGGACGTATATTGTCGTCGCCCCTGTCCGTCCGTCCGTCCGTCCACATTTTTTTTGTGAACAGTCTACAGGTCACAATTTTTATCCGATTTCAATTAAACTTAAAATATAGGTTTATCACCATAAGATCTCGGTTCCTTTCGATATTGGCATGTATCGGACTGTAACTTCATGGGTTATGGCCCCTGATTGTACGAAAAATCACGTTTTTTAGCTTGTGAACAGCGTAGAGGTCACAATTTTGAACCGATTTGGATGAAACTTGACATGTATGTTTATAACCCAAAGATCTTGGTTCCTTTCGATATTTGCGCCCATCGGATCGTAACTTCCTGAATTATGTCCCCTGATTGTCCGAAAAATCGCCCTTTTTAACTTGTGGTCCCTCTGGAGGTCACAATTTAAAAAAACCGTTTGATTATATCACCGTTGCATGGTTATGAAGGTTGAGTTCGAATTTCGTGAAAATCGGACCAAAATTGACGGACAAAATGGCCGCCGTTTGTACGCGAATAGTGTGAAAATATGTTATATCAAGGTTGTGGACCTTATAGAGGTCACAATTTTGAACCGATTTTGATGAAACTTGACATGTATGTTTATAACCCAAAGATCTTGGTTCCTTTCGATATTTGCGCCCATCGGATCGTAACTTCCTGAATTATGGCCCCTGATTGTCTGAAAAATTGCCCTTTTTAGCTTGTGGTCCCTCTGGAGTTCAAAATTGTTATCGGATTTAAAAAAACGTTTGATTATATCACCGTTCCATGGTTATGAAGATTGAGTTCGAATTTCGTGAAAATCGGACCAAAATTGACGGACAAAATGGCCGCCGTTTGTAAGCGAATAGTGTGAAAATATGTTATATCAATGTTGTGGACCTTATAGAGGTCACAGTTTTGAACCAATTTTGATGAAACTTGACATGTATGTTTATAACCCAAAGATCTTGGTTCCTTTCGATATTTGCGCCCATCGGATCGTAACTTCCTGAATTATGGCCCCTGATTGTCCGAAAAATTGCCCTTTTTAGCTTGTGGTCCCTCTGGAGGTCAAAATTGTTATCGGATTTAAAAAAAACGTTTGATTACATCACCGTTCCATGGTTATGAAGGTTGAGTTCGAATTTCATGAAAATCGGACCAAAATTGACGGACAAAATGGCCGCCGTTTGTAAGCGAATAGTGTGAAAATATGTTATATCAATGTTGTGGACCTTATAGAGGTCACAGTTTTGAACCAATTTTGATGAAACTTGACATGTATGTTTATAACCCAAAGATCTTGGTTCCTTTCGATATTTGCACCCATCGGATCGTAACTTCCTGAATTATGGCCCCTGATTGTCCGAAAAATTGCCCTTTTTAGCTTGTGGTCCCTCTGGAGGTCAAAATTGTTATCGGATTTAAAAAAACGTTTGATTACATCACCGTTCCATGGTTATGAAGGTTGAGTTCGAATTTCATGAAAATCGGACCAAAATTGACGGACAAAATGGCCGCCGTTTGTATGCGAATAGTGTGAAAATATGTTATATAAAGGTTGTGGAGGTCACAATTATTATCTGATTTAAAAAAAACGTTTGATTATAAAAACCAAACAAATTCTAATGATTTTCTGATAATTCCTTAATATGCGACAACTCTTGTTGACTGCCCGGACGATTTGGCTGCTGTGTGGGCGTATGTTTCGTTGCCTGGCAACCTATTTTTGCTAGCTTGTTCTGCCAATCTAATGAAGACGGGCATACGTCATATAGTGAGCTATCGAGTCTAGTTGCAGAGAACCCCGTCGTTCACCTCACGGAGCAAAGATAAGCCTGTCATGGGTAACATATATGTGTATTGTCTAGTGTCCATTGCTGGCGGGGGGGGGGGGGGGGGTGCCGCGCTTCGACCTCTGGCTTGCGGCTGTGGTTTCGATGCCTGGTGTGAGCGTATGCGGCATGGAGATAGGGGCGCCTTCCCAACCTCGGTTGGCACTCCGGTTTCCTCCCACTGCTAAAGACCCCAACGCGCAAGCGAATTATTGAAATAAAATTAAACCAAAGTTTGTCCCAAAATGACTTATTTTGTGTCAAATGGGAGTTTAACCCCCCCCCCCCCATTGCTGGCGATAAACAGACAGACATGAACCCGTGTTTACAAACTGTCTAGAATCTAGATGATACCATAGACGGGCCGGGGCCCGAAAAAGTTCCTGGACTTGGCCTCGGAAGGGGTTCCCACCCCATGAGGTTCAGTTGTGGTAACCTCCTCCCCGGCACGAAATTTCTTTCGAAAAACTGACTGTACTGATGTTTCTAGCTTACGTGGCGTGAAAACGTGTTGCAAATTTCTGTATTTCATGGTATGGTAGACCTTAACTTATCATATAAATGAATTTGTATATCATTTTACAGGCATAAACATGTTTCCGTTTTAACCAATGAACAATTTATTGTTAATTCGAGTAGAAAGATATGGTATTAAACGTGTTACAAATGAACAACTGGTATAATAGTCGAGTATTTTACAGCTACCAGAAATTGTGCGTTTAAACGAAATTAATTCCAATAAACAATTTATTGTCAAGTTGAAGGGAGAGTCAACCAAAAATAGAATTTGGTAATCCTGAAAATCTTAGTAGAAATATTTTGAAAGCAATGTCCACATAGGAAAAGTCGCTTGTATGGATTCTATTTTGATTGCCATCCATCCTAACTACAATATCTTTTTCGTTAAATTTTGACGGTCTTTTTGGAAATCGGACAGAAACTCAGCAGAAAATGACGCCACAGAAGTCACATAATCCCATAATTGTCTTCCGTTACAAATTTTGTCACAGAAACAACCTGGGCCCTGTTTCACAAAACTTAAATCTCATTAAAATCGTCTTAAACTAAAATTTCATCCTAACTTAAGATAGATGAGTTTCACAAAACGATTTTAAGCATTTTAGTTAAAATCCACTAAAATAGTATTGTAAGTTAAAATCTAATCTTAACTTAAAATAGTAGCGTTTCACAAACGTATTTTAACGACAATTTGAACTAAAATCAATTTTAACTTAGGATAGCCGTCAACCTGTCCTAACTTAAAATCAAGACATTAACAAACATTGATTAGAGCTACACTGTTACATATATTGCGATATATAGATATAATTGGAATAATGATAATATAGTGAACGGCCCGGGTCACATAATTTTAATATTCCAACCATCATTCACAAAAACAATTCTCATTCAAATTCTTTTCACCCGTTTATTTTATTGTAAGTCAATTTAAGCATTTGGATGGCGCTCCATATTAGATCTCCAAGAGAAAAAAAACACACCAAAACCCCAGTAAACTAAACACTAAAAGAAAATCATTTATTCATATCCAATTTCTTGGAAAGAAGAGCCTTCTTATCTATAAAGAAAATATGTTCGGGTACAAAATATGCCCTATTTCTTGGTTTTAGAAGGCCTAAAGGCCTATAATACTAGGCAAACCATATGTAGTATTTACGCATACTTTTGACGGTTATGATGATATGTAAATACTAAATAGATAAATCAATAGTCTCAAATGTGTTTATTGAAAAATGTTATAGGCCTAAGCCTATTTGAAATTAAATTTTAATATAAATTTATTATTATTTCTTAATGAAGTCTTACGTTAATAAAACAACAAAAATAATTGGCATTTTAGCAGCCAAAGCATGTCCCACTTGATAGCATTATTGGCAACCATAAACCTGCCTGCTATTGGAGGTATCAAATAACAACATTTTTTTTTATAAAGTAAATAGCTCTGTCCATAATTTGTTTATTTGTTGGATTATAACCCCTGATTGTATTAAAAACTGCCTTTTTGCTAGCTTGTTCTGCCAATCTAATGAAGACGGGCATACGTCATGTAGTGAGCTATCGAGTCTAGTTGCAGAGAACCCCGTCGTTCACCTCACGGAGCAAAGATAAGCCTGTCATGGGTAACATATATGTGTATTGTCTAGTGTCCATTGCTGGCGGGGGGGGGGGGTGCCGCGCTTCGACCTCTGGCTTGCGGCTGTGGTTTCGATGCCTGGTGTGAGCGTATGCGGCATGGAGATAGGGGCGCCTTCCCAACCTCGTGGGTTTCCTCCGGGCACTCCGGTTTCCTCCCACTGCTAAAGACCCCAACGCGCAGGCGAATTATTGAAATAAAATTAAACCAAAGTTTGTCCCAAAATGACTTAGTTTGTGTCGAGTGGACGTTTACCCCCCCCCCCCCACCATTGCTGGCGATAAACAGACAGACATGAACCCGTGTTTACAAACTGTCTAGAATCTAGATGATACCATAGACGGGCCGGGGCCCGAAAAAGTTCCTGGACTTAGCCTCGGAAGGGGTTCCCATCCCATGAGGTTCAGTTGTGGTTACCTCCTCCCCGACACGAAATTTCTTTCGAAAAACTGACTGTACTGATGTTTCTAGCTTACGTGGCGTGAAAACGTGTTGCAAATTTCTGTATTTCATGGTAGACCTTAACTTATCATATAAATGAATATGTATATCATTTTACAGGCATAAACATGTTTCCGTTTTAACCAATGAACAATTTATTGTTAATTCGAGTAGAAAGATATGGTATTAAACGTGTTACAAATGAACAACTGGTATAATAGTCGAGTATTTTACAGCTACCAGAAATTGTGCGTTTAAACGAAATTAATTCCAATAAACAATTTATTGTCAAGTTGAAGGGAGAGTCAACCAAAAATAGAATTTGGTAATCCTGAAAATCTTAGTAGAAATATTTTGAAAGCAATGTCCACATAGGAAAAGTCGCTTGTATGGATTCTATTTTGATTGCCACCCATCCTAACTACAATTTCTTTTTCGTTAAATTTTGACGGCCTTTTTGGAAATCGGACAGAAACTCAGCAGAAAATGACGCCACAGAAGTCACATAATCCCATAATTGTTTTCCGTTACAAATTTTGTCACAGAAACAACCTGGGCCCTGTTTCACAAAACTTAAATCTCCTTAAAATCGTCTTAAACTAAAATTTCATCCTAACTTAAGATAGATGAGTTTCACAAAACGATTTTAAGCATTTTAGTTAAAATCCACTAAAATGGTATTGTAAGTTAAAATCTAATCTTAACTTAAAATAGTAGCGTTTCACAAACGTATTTTAACGACAATTTTAACTAAAATCAATTTTAACTTAGGATAGCCGTCAACCTGTCCTAACTTAAAATCAAGACATTAACAAACATTGATTAGAGCTACACTGTTACATATATTGCGATATATAAATATATTTGGAATAATGATAATATAGTGAACGGCCCGGGTCACATAATTTTAATATTCCAACCATCATTCACAAAAACAATTCTCATTCAAATTCTTTTCACCCGTTTATTTTATTGTAAGTCAATTTAAGCATTTGGATGGCGCTCCATATTAGAACTCCAAGAGAAAAAAAAAACACACCAAAACCCCAGTAAACTAACCACTAAAAGAAAATCATTTATTCATATCCAATTTCTTGGAAAGAAGAGCCTTCTTATCTATAAAGAAAATATGTTGGGGTACAAAATATGCCCTATTTCTTGGTTTTAGAAGGCCTAAAGGCCTATAATACTAGGCAAACCATATGTAGTATTTACGCATACTTTTGACGGTTATGATGATATGTAAATACTAAAGAGATAAATCAATAGTCTCAAATGTGTTTATTGAAAAATGTTATAGGCCTAAGCCTATTTGAAATTAAATTTTAATATAAATTTATTATTATTTCTTAATGAAGTCTTACGTTAATAAAACAACAAAAATAATTGGCATTTTAGCAGCCAAAGCTTTTTTATCTTATGGAAAAAAATTATTTAATTGAGTAAGTATCATTTTCAAAGTATCATTGAAAGGGTGGGTCTATAAAATGACATGTCAAATCTATAAGGCAACGGAACATTGGCGATTTGGTGTATTAGCCTAATTTCAAAGTTGATAAATACTTTTAAAATGCGACGAAAATTACAACCTAGATTAGCCGTTTGAGTCAGAAATATCATAATATGTTTGTGACAATTCTTAATAAAACTACAAATCCATGCGATAAGGCAACGGAACATTGGCGATTTGGTGTATTAGCCTAATTTCAAAGTTGATAAATACTTTTAAAATGCGACGAAAATTACAACCTAGATTAGCCGTTTGAGTCAGAAATATCATAATATGTTTGTGACAATTCTTAATAAAACTACAAATCCATGCGATTTAGTTTATCGATACACATTATTTCCATTGAAGCCTGCGAGTATATCAAATTCCCATGTCACGAATCAAAGGCCAAGTTCAAGGCCAACCCACCGATACTTTTCGAATCACATATTATGCAGTACGCTCATTTATTTCACCTTTCTATACGAATGTCTGACCGTTTGCAAACATTGCTTCAACGTATGAAACTCTCCCCATTGATATTGCAACCATTAATTCAACCTACCAACAGTTTTCAGTTTCGAAGCGTATTTGTTTTCACCGTAAGTACCCGCAGCGGAAATGTGCACTGCGCGGGCGCAAGCGATTTTAACTAAAATCTATTAAAATCGCATTTAAAATCTATTTTAGTGATTTTAGCTTAAGTTTTTGAGAAACAGGGCCCTGGTCCTAAATATTGTTCCGATTGTGACACCCTTAGCTAAATGTTCACTAAGTTGGTACTTGGCCTTCCCGACCTTCAACATTTTAAATTTATCAGTCTACTTAATACTTGTGTAGAGTTTGCGGCCGTCGTAGCTGTTCAGAGAGGGAAACTGAGCGTATTTATGTCAAATGAATAATTTAAGAAGACCACATTCGTAATTTAGCTATATTTACTCTGAACATGATTTGGTAATAAACTCATGAAAAAAAATGTCAAAACATTGCTTTTTTTTAGAATAATCTGTTGATTTAGGAAAATAAATGAGCCATATTTAGGAGATAAGGAGATTTCCCTGATGCGCTCAATTTCAATGAAATAACGGGGGCAATTTTTAAAGATGGCCGCCAAAATGGAATTAACAAAGTGACACGGAAGTGTAACACTACAGACAACAGACCATCAGCATAGTTGGTAGATCTTTTATTGAGAACATGGAATAGACATAGATCGGAAGGAACTCTATTCAAGTCTGACTTACTGTCAGTTAATTCTGGCTTTATAAAGCATACGGCCATTAAGAATGACAGATTAACTTATTTGGAATTGAGAATATAGTTTCTATAACTGCACTGCATCTTTCCTTGAAAGTCGCGAGGTTCTGCCGAGTGTTAAACACATAGATCATGTGTAGGTTATAAATAACATATAAATAAGATATTTAATGAGATCGTGCCTTTTGTCAAAACGAGCAGAGGCCATTCGTGTGTTGCCCGTAAATAACATATTGAACACATTAGCAGAAGTTGTATATAGTTATAAACGTCCAATATAATATAATGTCAAATCTAGCAAAGTTCTATGTATAAATTACTTTGTCACAGAAGTGGATCATCCCAATTTGAACACTTTAGACACCAGGCTAACTGAAAATTATTCTTGAATTATTCATTAAATTGGTATTGATGCTCCATAATCCGACGTCTGTCACATATGAACAACAAGAGGACATAATGAAGTTAGAAAATCATGATTTCTGTCGGGGGTTGTATTCCATAAGTTCGCAGTTCGTGCATTTTGCCAATTGCAGGTATTTTATAATTTAAGTGCACAGTGAAGTTTTTCACATAGCCAAGGAGATGTAAGATACAGCCCTTGAATACTGATTTAAGGTAACACCCTAAGTTAAGGGGAACAGTGAAGTATTTTTACTCAACCTTAAGAAAACCTTTAGTATTGATATATTACATGATTAAAGTCAGCTTCCATCATGATCGATATTAAAGACTAACATACAAAACAGGAACATTTAAATTAATTTACTTGCCTGTAATATTTATAACCACCATGGTGAATAATATCACCAGTCTATCAAATTATCTCAACATAAATATTCAATATCGTTTATTGACAGATCCATTGTTCATATTCAACCAATCAATGTCGACTCTTACAACATGTGCAGATGAAATAACAACATATTGATACAACTCATCCACTCCATCCGTCCGCCTGTCTGTCCGTCCGTCCGTCAGCTAGTAAATGGCTGTGTAATAGCACTGCAAATTCTCACAGTATGTTGGATCAGTCTGCTGCACGATTTAATATATAATATACCAGGGAAAATAATCACAAAATAAAAGACTAGGGATCTACACAACCATTACTAACAATGACAGTGTTTATCAATCAATTTTATTTATGTCGTCTAAATATTAAACACCGTGTATTTTGTCTTCTATAAATGGTATAATTTGTTTTAACTGTTTTGTTCTGTGTTGCTGCTGGCTCGAGAAACAAACGAACGACGCTGTGAACCGTATTATAGGACTTTCAACTTTTAACCATATGGAACTTCTTGGACGAAGAGTTTTAAATATGTAAATAATCCACAGGTCCAGCTATGTGGTTTTTACTGCGAGCACTTCGATTTTCCACATTACGCAAGCGGATTCTTTTTCCCCACGGATTTTTTTTTTCTATCCGCACTGATGGCGCCAAACATCTGTCAACTAGACCTACTGCTTTAACATGTTTTTATTATAACAAAGGGAGAAGATGACCCGCCCTCTCTTCTCACGACAGTGGTTTTATAAGTGTGATTTAAATTGACTTATAAATATACGAGGACTTTTTATTTTGTGTGTAAACCAATGTTAAGGAGGCCCCAACTTGTTAAAAAAATTTTTTTTTTAAAACTCTTCTCCTGCTCATCGCTTGCACTGCAATGTGAGCGTATTTTGTATGACAACCGCTTGTAAGGTTAACCGATTAAATGTTATAGATGATCAAATGGATTTATTACCATAACTATTCGAGCATCTGTCGCATTACGTCTTTCTTATATATCAATATTCCATCAAATCTAGTGCTCTATCAATATACAACTTAACAGACTCTTCGATATTGTACATCACACAAACTTGATATAGGTAATTACCGAGAGAATATAACTTTTTCTAATATTGACAGTGATACGACAGAAATATCAATAAATATGTTAGAAATGGGAGTACGTGTATTAATATTAAACATTTATATAGACCTGGTTTCACCAATGGTGTTCAGAAACGCTTTACAAAACATTGAATACAATCATATAAGAGTAAAACAAAAAATAAAACAACTAACAGAAAACAAAAAGATGCAATATAATAAAATAATATATATCTAAGTAAATTCTTTTTTGAATAAATAAGTTTTAAGAGCCCATTTAAAAGATTGTACTGAGGTTCTGGAACGTATATCAGAACCAGAGGTATGTAACGATTGTATGTTTGATCTACGGAGACTACGAGCGTGTGCTTGTTTTATTTACAGGGGTGGATCCAGGGGGGGGGGGGCGAACTCCACCCTGCTCAGCTACATAAAAAAATCAATGCCTTGAATCAATGAATTTAATTCGCCAACTGATCCTACATCATTTTTGGAAAAGGTTTCCCTCTTTAAAAAGCTCAATTTGTATGTATGCTTGTGATAACCCCCTCCTGCAAAAATTCCTGTATCCGCCCCTGATTTATAAGCAGTTAAAAGAATCTTATATACGATATATATGGTAGCCAGTGGAGTTGTTTAAGTATGGGAGTAGTAATATGATCATGCCTTTTTGTGAGGGTAACAAGTCGTGCAGCGGTGTTTTGGATTTTTGGTAATTTGTATATTAATTTATTGGGTAAGCCGGATAAAAGTGCGTTAAAACTACCAAGTCTTGAAGTATCAAAAGCGGGAACAAGAGTTTTAGTCAGGGGGGGGGGGAGAAATTTGCGAATTGTCAAACGAGAATGAATTCGAAATTTAATAAGAAAATCAGTTGTGTACGGTGGCTTGTCTGATAGGACCGGGTTGTGGCCTGTTGTGGCCTGTCTGATAGGATCGGGTTGTGGCCTCACTCCTGTCTGACAGGACCAGGTTGGGGTCATATATTTTGTTCGTATTGAGTGTAGTGATTGTTGCACACAGTCTTTAAGTGTTAGTGTTTGCTGCACAATATAGCACAGAGCGATTTAAGGAATTTGAGTAGCGAGGGTCCGAAGTTTAAATGTTGGGTGCAGATTGCCCTCCTATGACAAATTACCCCTGCGCATGCGCGAATCTCCGTCTGATTTCCGATGAGTAATCTGCGCGCGCGAAGTGAACTTTGTCCGGGCAATTTAGTGGATTACTGCGATGATAATCCGCATAATCTTAATCGGTAATCACCATGGATCACTGCCTTATTATTATTATTAGTCATTTTAATGAAATTTACGAGAAATGAACAGAGTATTTTATAACACAAGGCGTTCAGATTTTACGCCAAATTACCACTTTACCGAGAGCCGTATTACTCCGTGTACCAAACAGCGATAATTTTTCATTGGTTGAAGCCGTATAAATGCTCTAAAGTTACCCGCGTTTAGACGGTCCTAAGCAATGAAAAACTATCGTTGTTTGGTGCACTGTAAAAATTATATGTATAAAAACATGAAATTACTGTAAAATTTTACAAACTGCCCTGTTAGAAAACTATCAGATGTAAAATTACGTAAAAACTGTGTTTATAAATATTTATGTAAAAATGTAACTTTTAACATCCGAGATTGCGTATTTTAACAACATATTAAAGTTAAATTACCAAATAGGTATGCAATGTAACAGATTGTGCATTTTAAAAGAATATTCAAGTTAATTTACAAATGGATACACAATCTAGTAATTATTCTGTCGATTGTTTGAGCAATTTCAACGTATTTTTTTTTTAAATAAACATTTTAATTTGTCACTTTGTCCTATATTTATATATTCACCACGAACCCGGCTTCTTTCCGAACGTCTCTCAATGTTTGCAGTGTCCCGGTCGCTCTAGACCATTCCTATTAACAAGTATCTTTTTTTTTTAATTTTTTGTTTTAATAGTTATTTGTAATTCCATGCTTGATCAGCTGCTTACTTTGAAAGTATCACTACTATCCTACTAAGACATGAAAATAATTTTTTCAATTTTATTATCAAAATCTGTAGTTCATTTTTTCAATTTTATTATCAAAATCTGTAGTTCATTTTATATTCTTTTTTATTGAGACTTGACTGGCTTTAGACCGATATCAGAAAGGCTGGGGGTGTCTCAGTCCAAGGTGTATGACATGTTTGACACTAGTCTAAAATATTTGTCATAACCCATTTCTGTGATTTTAGTTGCATATCTGTAATATTATTACAGAATAAATGGTATATCAACGGCAATATTCTGTTAATTCACATAGTTATACTCATGGATAGGGTTAACGCATGCGCGTCGCAGATTTAACCAATGTCGGTGAATGTTTGAATGTGCATTGACGATGCAGGATAAGAAAAGTGGAAATCCAACAATAAGGTGTGAAGGTAAGTCTTCCTAATAATAATGTATGTGCGAAGGCAAATCTACAGCATAAGAAGATATATAATAGGGCCTTCTGGCAGAAGCTCTATTTTAACATGGAATAATTCTGTTAGAAACCAGAAAAAGTTCTGGCAGATGGTTTACCAGATTGTTTCTCTGTCAAAGAATAAACATTAAAAATAAAAGAGAAAAAATTCTGGTTAACCAACTGCCAGAACTTTTTCTGGTTTCTAACAGAATTATTTCTCACGGTGCAGTTAAATTACCAACAACCTGTTTAAATACAGGGGCCTATTTCACGAAATTTTAACTAAGATAAGATCCCAATTTTAGTAATTTGATTGGATAATATTAGATTGATTTTAGTGCTTAACCAATCAAAACTGAATTATCTACTAAAATTGGATTTTATCTTAAGTTAAAATTTCGTGAAACAGGGCCCTGGTCTACTTTATGCAACGTATGTTAAATTACAGCGTATATGTTATTTAACCTGCAACTGTAAGGGAAGCATAACATAAAACGGTTAAATCACAAACTTCAAGTTTAAATACAAATCTATTGTTATTTAACATTGTGGGGGTTGGGATGGCCTAGTGGTCTAGAGTGCCGCGCTTCGGTCTCTAGCTGGCCGGTCACCTCTGGCTTGCGGCTGTGGTTTCGAGCCCTGGTGTGAGCGTATGTGGCATGGAGATAGGGGCGCCCTCTCAACCTCGTGGGTTTCCCCCGGGCACTCCGGTTTCCTCCCACTGCTAAAGACCCGTACGCGCAAGCGAATTATTGAAATAAAATGAGACCATATGTAAGTCCCAAAATGACCTAGTTTGTGTCGAGTGGATGTTAAACCCCATTTCTCCCTCTCTCTCTTTATTTACCCTTGTGATATGTTACATCATTTTACACAAAGTATGTAAAATTACAGGCATTATGTTTTTAACCTACAATTGTAAGAAACGCTTAACATTGCATATGTTAAAATACATACTAATGTAAAATTACGAGAAAAAATGGCAACTTTTCTGCCATGATTTTCCTGTTAAAAAACTTAAAAACTTTTTACAGTGCACGTACTTCAGCCATTTTTATAAAATTTCCTCTTGATGGAATATGAATAACAGAAATAATAAAACGATGACCAAGTTGAATCAGTGAATATTTTTTTAAAATAAATTTTATTAATCGTAACCACATAAATCGTAGCCACATGTAGTTACGCCAAACTACACCAAATGTTTTTTACGTTTAGTCACGTGGTCAGCACGGATTATGATATATTGCTGACATAATTAAAAATTAGCCCACACGCTAATCATGTTGTGATTTTAAAAATATTTCACTACAAAGCCGATAGAGTGCAGGTCATATATATTCCGAAAATACACAAATCGGATTTAATTATAAACAGCGTCATAGAACAAAATAGCAAAACAGATTATCTTATTTGATTGATATTCTTTTAAAACCCTTTGTCCCTAGAATTAAATCATATATAAAGGATGACTTCCTTAATAAACTACCGCAGGAATTAAACGGTGGGGAAATATTTGTAACATTAGATGTTTGTGGTCTCTATAGCAATATCTCGCATAATTTGTGTCTGGAGGCAGTCAGTTATTGGATAGATAGATTACCTGAACTTCGAAACCCCCGTTTTTCTAAAACTTTTATTTTAAAAGCTATCGATATTATTCTTAGGAATAATACTTTCGAATTTGAAAACGTAATTTTATACAAATTAAAGGCTGTGCTATGGGCTCAGTGTGCGCACCTGACCTTAGCAACCTCGTTATGGGATTCTTAGAAGAAAGATTATATATACAATAACTGAAGACAAATTTGGTATTAACTATAGAAACTACATCGAAGACAAATTCAAAGATATTTAGACGACGTTTTCCTCATTTGGAAAACTAATCTTGGCCACAAAGCAGATTTGCACCAAATTTTAAATGACTTGGATATTAATATTAAATTCACTATTGAAACTAATTATAAAGAAATTGCCTTTTTAGATGTTCTCGTTAAGAGATTTAATAATCGAATTGTTACAGATATTTACTCCAAATAGTAAGTGCAGGGGGACCGCACTACACGAAAAACAAAAAACCTATAAGATTAACCTGCGGAAAACATCAAATCAAGTGAATGGAACTGATACAAAAAATTATTTATCTTATAAATCATGTCATCCCCGTCATGTTAAGAATAATATACCCTTTTCTCTTGCTAGAAAACTTTGCACTATTATTCTAGATGAAGATCTCAGAATTCAACGACTCGGTGAATTGAGATCCAATTTATTGAAAAAGGATTATCCAATTGGAGTTATTAATATTGGTATTGAAAAAGCTAGGGGTCTAACTACTGAAGTATTAAGAACGCCAAAAGAAAAGAACATCTCTACTTGCATAACCTTTATTTCAACATATAATCCTCGACATAATAATTTTTTTCAACATATTTATGATACTAAGAATGTTCTCCTTTCTAATGATAATCTTAAAAATCAATTTCAAGGCATTGGATTTATTAATAGTAAACGTCAGCCCCCTAGCCTTAAAAAATTACTCACTAAAGCTAAGTTTCAAGCTTCCAGAAATATATCTTATTCTACTTCTAAATGTAATAGTCCACTTTGTAAATGTTGCCAACATATGATTACTGATACTAAATTCACCTTTTCTAATACTAATTATACGTTTAGAATTAATCATAACATGAATTGTAGTACTAAAAATTTAATTTATGTTCTTATTTGCAATAAGTGTCACAAGATTTATATTGGGAAAAGTAGCAATGAATTACGCGCACGTATCCGAGTTCATAGGCAACAAAGTTTACAAACTAATCCTGTTTTGAAAGTCTCAATACTTGTGCTAAAAATTTAAATATTAAATTTAGTATTTTTCCTTTTTATAAAGTCAATATTGACGATACTATTAAGAGAAGGAATGTGGAAGCATATTTTATTGACCGGTTCAAACCGGATTTAAATGCTTAATTTTTAACCCCTCTCCCATCGTGTTAATATTATAATAGTTATGTTTTAATTTAATCCTAATAAATGTTTTCTCTAGAAATGAGAAGAGTCTTGATAAGGAGCGAGCCTTAGTTGACAATAAAATAAAAGTTGCAACCATGGATCTGCAGTCGGTACTCATAAGTACATCTATTCAAGCCAGTACTGTTTACTATAAAACTAAACTCGCCTGTCATAACTTTACAACACATAACTTTGCAACTAAGGACGTTCACTGTTATTTCTGGCATGTGGCAGAGGGCAGTCTTTCCTCGCACAATTTTGCATCATGTATTCAAAACTATGTGCTTACGTTAATTGAGCCTGGGGTGGAGGAAATTATTCTCTTTAGTGGCGGCTGTAGATACCAAAATCGAAACGCATGTTTATCGAATGCTTTATTGCTTTATTGCATACTGCCGTCCAAAGGAATGTTGTGATTATCCAGAAGTTGATTATCCAGAAGTACATTGAGAACGGTCACACCCAAATAGAGGTGGATTTAGTCCACAGCACTTTAGTGAGGAAATTTCGTAAAGTAACCATCTATTCTCCATCAAACTACGTAGAATTGGTGGATGAAACATGCTAGACCGACACAATCAGACCAGGAAATAAAGTTGGGGATCCTTGCGTCAACGATTTAAGGGTTTTGAGATATTTACCATCGGGTGTTATTGATCAGTATCAGCCATTACCAAGACGTCGAAATTCTAATGCACCGGCACATTCGGATACAGTATCCTCGACATGCCACGTACAACTACCGATAAAGAAAACCAAGTATGATCATCTACAACAACTTAAATTTGCGTTTAATGATGATTAAAATCAGATAAACTCTCTTAGGTCGTTAATGTTGGTTAATGTTTCCATTTGTTCACATATTAGATGTAGAAATTTATTAAATGATATGACAAAAAATACAAATAGTTGTTACTTGCCCGGTGCATTATCTGCAATTATCATTTTTATCGAACACGAGCGTGGCAATCGAGGTCTCAGAGCACACGATTTTCTATTACAATGTGATAGGTTCGAATCCTGAAATTAGAAGCGAAGAACCTTAGGGATTTTTGGAAACCCGAACTTCACCTGGCAAGTGTGGTGACTTTTGGGCTGTGGAGATTTTTGCATCTAGTTGTTCGAATGGAACACAAAATTGATAGAAAGAACAGTTGGAAATCGACGTATAGTTGTCCGGTTAACGTTCTCCTACCTCACATTTCTCAAGTTATCAAAAAGATACGATTACTACAATCGGTGTTGATCACTCCATTCCAGTTTTAATCGTCATAACTAAAGAGGTTACAAGCTGATGATGGAATACAACAAAACCTACATGATTTTAATATCTCTACTCCAATACATGATACGTCGTTTCACTTGCTTCTGCCATGTACGCTTTAGCAATTAGAGAATGAATTAGGCATAAGCTTAGAAAGTTTTTTCTTTCCCACTTGATAAAATCGATTTTCGAGATTTTTGACGCCCAGCGATGACATATTGCCTGATGGTCACTACGTGAAACGACTGAATACACATAACAGGTTGAATTAACATATATATGTATAGGATTGGAGTGCAGAGAGCCTTTCCACGTTTGCTTGTTTCTCGTTAGTTGGATAAATGGAGCAGAAACTAAATAATATGCTCTGCGCGAGAAGGGAGGGTCCGTACCTCCAGGACCCACATCTGTAGCGTCGATAATCAAAACCACCAGGTTATCCAAAAATCTAATATTACGTTAGATCATATCTCTGGCGTATGTCAAAATATTTAAAATTGGTCATGATAAAAATTAGGGGCTTTATAATTTTTGAAGAACACCACACTTGGGGGAATTCCCTTTTCAGTTTCACATAGAATCAAGCAGAGTAATGTAATCGATATGTGTTGCCCGTGGTTACATCCATCCGCCATTTTATCATATTAATGTATCAATGATTTATTAGTTTAGTCAGGGGGGAAACTTGGTATTTTAACGGTGAACTTGTTACTCTTCCTACAGGGAACCGACATGTCTCCTCGGACAAATCTCGTCATTATCAATTAGTTTGTGGCTGGTATTCATACCCTTTCTTGAAAGGCGCAATATTCTCTACGAACCAGGCGCATACTTGGTGCGTATAAGTTGTCCTGTCCTCAAAAATACTAGAAACAAAATTAACGGGAAATGTTCGATTAGATTTCCAAACAGGGTATCGGGTGGCTTTGTGCCCTCTCCTCTGAAATAATATCTTCCATTCTGCAAAAATACCGAGTCAAACCATACGCAATAAAACTTAACCAATTTACGGATGCAGCCATTTTAAATGATAGGTCAAGAGATAAAGTCCTCGTACCTAGTGATAAATGAATCGATTGATTGATTAACTAGGCTCTGGGTTTTAATTAGACATACACTGTGTGATAATTTATTTTAATATCCGCCAATAATTGACAAAAACAAATCAACTGTAATAAACATCTTTGTTAATAAGAAAAAATATATAATTTTTTGATTACCGGTACAAAACAAGATATGTAATAAACTGTCTAAATTATAACAACTGTTAGTTATCTTAATTCAGATCGTCCACAGAGAGTTCACAAAAGTTCAGACTAATATAATATGGTTTAAATAGACACTCCAAACAAAATACGTCATTTGGGGATTTATTTGAATAAGTAGCAACTTCAACATTTAAAATTAACACAATTATAATTTAAATGTTGAAGGACTTATAGCAAATGAAATAAAATGGTGGGGGTGTTTAACATCCTGCCCTTCTGCACTGACTGGGATAATGAAGACAAATTATAATTGATAGTTTACAAATATTTACAATGATTTTATCTGTAATATTATGCTACTATTATCACTACATCAAGTGGCACTGATGTGGTTAGCATGCTTCATATAGGGAACACTTTCATATCATACAAGTGGATTTTCTATAATTTTTTATTGAACTACGACAGTATGGTAATTTAACCATCATATACTAATCTGTTCAATAAACATATATATTATATTGGTACTATCAGTTACTTTATAATTAATTTATAATATCAAAACTAAACATTATGTTATCCAATTTATAAACAATAATAACAAAAGATAAAAAGGCAAGAAGATAAATACAACTATATTAAGTACAAGTAATTTGGATATATGACCACTTTTGTAAAACTGTTTGTTCCTGATGATAAACATAATAATAATAATAATATATCCTGTATCATGAGATACATATAAACAGCTACCTCAAATAAATCATTCCTAAATTGTCATCTTTCTAAACAAATAAATACAAAATAAATGTTTCACATTATTAGGATATTATAAAATTTAACATAGCACAGTATAAAGAAAAAAAAATGGTTATTTTGGGACTAACATCTGTGAGCAAGAGGTATGTGTTGACATCTGTATTTACCTGAATTAATCCTACATCAGTTTAACATATTATAGACATTGTGGCAATAAAACCCTTTATCCACCTTCAATAATCTCAGTTTATATCCCAATCAGATACTGTGTAAACTGGTTCATGTTGAGAAATGTAAGTTATTAGAATATAAAACAATAAAAATGCTTTTTAATCAAATATCACAAATCATTGCACATGTAAAACCAAATGTGCAGGACTGATATCCTTATCATATTAGACAACAAGCAGTGGGGGGGGGGGTCACTATGGTGATCAGTCTACTGGTCACTATGGTCATCAGTCTAAGATCAGTCCACTGGTTACTATGGTCATCAGCTTACTGGTCACTAAGGTCATCAGTCTACTGGTTACTATGGTCTAATGGTTACTATGGTGATCAGTCTACTGGTTACTATGGTGATCAGTCCACAAGTACCGTGATCAGTCTACTGGTCACACTATGGTCACCCAGTTAAATGAATACAATCAAAAAATCCAGTTCACAAGACAAAGTTTCCAAAATAAATCCATAAACTGGTTTAATTCTAATAAATACCTCAGGATATCAAACAAACATTGTTATTTATATAATATGTTAATTTCTAAGCTAGTCGTATCTGAGCATAATTTAAACATCAAATATGGCAAAAACATAAACAGAAAAGTAGTTCTAAATATAATCATTAAGTGAATTAACCTTTAACATTTGACTGCCCAAAACCGCCCTGGAGTAGCACTCTTTAGTCTACATTTACATACAGACAATAAGTTGACTGAAGTAGTCAACATATATGAGTTACTAAAGGGTTAAAAGAACAAAAATCACTGGATAATGGGACGTTGTATAATAATATAATATATCAACTCAACAATATGACAAACCATGGTGGTAGTCTTTACAAATATATAAAGATTCGGAGCTAAAACTATATACAGGCAGGTAAACAGAGATGAGAATTAGGTCATCAGGAAACTGGTGAATAAGTTTTCATTCTCTTTAATAGAATCTAGTAACAGAACATTCAATTAAAAATAAAATACAAACAAAAGTCATCAACAAATGATGTGATGACTATTGTATTTTGTGAAAAAAAGTTTGCCCATATTTTAAGCTTCCACACAAAATCTGTCTACTGGTTTGTGAGAATGAAAACGTTGTCAAAATATATATTAGTGACACATGTGTATGGAACTAATTCACACATCCAGTCAATACAAAAACATCATTCCACGCACAAAAATGGTAAAAAATTATCCATGTTTGGTGTTAATGAATATGTTTAATTTCCACGTTTGTGTTGAGCCACATTTAATTTATAATAAAAACCCTGTTTTGACATCAGCTCTGAATGTGTTCCCTGTTCCGTAACTTCCCCATGCCGTATAACTACGATCTTGTTAGCGTTTTGTATCGTGGATAGACGATGGGCAATAACTATACTTGTTCGTCCTTCCCGTGCAGCGTCTAAAGCTTCCTGTACAACCTACAACATAAATAAAATCATATTCTAAATAACCTAAATCTCCATGAATCAAGACGTCTTGTAGCAATCTTTTGTCATTAATTTCATCATTTGTGTCAGAGGCATCATTAATGTATTCCTCATTCATAATACTTGTTCTGTGTATCAATCTGAAGTCAATGGGATGATAAGTTTGGCCTCCAGAGCGTCACAAGACTTTTCAAAGTGATCGAGGGAGATAACTCTGGCAGTCTTCGTCTCATGACCTTAAACACTGTGTTTAAATTTAAAGCCAATCGGATATTAACTTTAGCATTTGTGGACGTTTAAAAACCAAGAAATGGATCAAGTCATAAATGTTTGAAATAGTGGCTAAGAGGAATTCTCGGGGATTCCCAAGTGTTTCATTGATATTTTCAAATTTCCATAAACAGAACATTTTTAAAGTTTTAAAAAACTGCCAAATCAAGAACTTGGATGCATTATAAGGATATTGATCATTTATGACTCACAATCTTAAATAAGTTTTCCCACCAATTTTTTGCATTTTTCGTTTTTTATTTTAGCATCAAACTAACTTAACCCACCTTTTCACTTTCTGTATCAAGGGCTGATGTAGCTTCATCTAGCAGAAGTATTTTAGGATTTCTGACCAGAGCACGAGCTATGGCTACTCTCTGTTTCTGTCCACCACTGAGTTGTCCACCCTTTTCACCAACTTTTGTATCATAACCCTGAAAACAGAAAAATAAATCCAGCTATATACATAACAGATTGGTTATATATCACAGCTATATACAAAACAGAATGACTATATATCATCTCTGGAGGTTGACTATTCATCTGTGTTTATAGGATTCAAATTGAATATTATTTAGTTTTCGACCAATCTAATTAAAACACAGATCCTATTTCGTTTTGCTTTTTTAGTTCAAAATTTCGTTTAACTTGTCTTTACTACACTAGGATCTGAATGATGTGAGGTACTAGCCAATGACCAGTATGTTACGGCGACTTCTTGACCTCTGACATGAACTCATGTGGTACAGGCCATTGAAAGTTGTAAAACGAAACCAAATATAGATCTGTATTTTTGTATAAAAAACGAAACAATATATAAATGTCTATTTTAATCATATTGGTTTTCTATTAGCCAATGATTTAATTTAATGAGTATTTGGTACTAGTTTATCTATACAACGGAGATAACTTACTTCAGGTAACTCTGCAATAAACGTGTGTATGTTGGCTTTTCTAGCGGCAGATATAATCTCATCCATGGGAACAACACGACTGTTGTCTCCATACGCGATATTTTCTGCAATACTACGATCAAAGAGAACAGGCTCCTGGGATACGATGCCCATCTGTCCCCGTAACCATTGGATATTGAGATCAGCTATATTATAGTTATCAATTTTCTGAAAGAAACAAAATATCATTTCATATGAATTTAAGTCAGAAAAGAACCAGTCTAATTGTCATAATACAGAAACATTTCCTCCTGTTTTCAGTATTTTCGTCTACTTTACTCAGTTTCAATAGTTTCCTCAACCTTTTTTGGCTAGTTTCATGAGTTTCTCCACTTTGCTTGATTGAAATGGCTTATTTTATTTTTTCTGTCATCCCAACTTTCTACACCAGCAATCTTTCTCAAATGAAAAGCTGACTATAGAATCTAGTGATATTTACTAATAATAAAAATAATAAACACTGAATTTATATAGCGCAAAACCAATCTGTTAAAGTTTCTATTGCACTTTCACCAAAGGTTTCAGTTCTGGTAAGGGAAAGCTTCATTGAATAATGAACTTTTTAGTTCTTTTTTGAAAATTATTATTGAGCTTGATTGTCTAATGGTTTGGGGTAGGGAGTTCCAAAGGAACGGTGCCGCATACCAAAAAGATCTTCTTGTCATTTCAAGAATACGATACGAGTTCTGGTCGGTTTATGTGGAGTTATTAAGTCACAAAGGTATTGAGGTGCAGTTCCGTTAATGGATTAATGGAAGCCCATGTAATTCACATAATTTCGGGGTGACGTGTTCTGATTTTTTCGTTCTTGTAAGAAGGCGTGCTGCGGAATTTTGAACTCTTTGTAGTTTCTCAATCTGATATTTAGGAAGGTTATATAGAAGCCCGTTTTGATAATCTAATTTATTTGTAATGAAGGTGTGCACAAGTAGTTAAGCTGTATCTGGAGTGAGCTATTTCTTTATTCTGCCTATTTTGGTGAGATGATAGAACTATGATGAGCAGACAGATTTGATATGGGCATTAAAAGATAGGTTAGGGTCAATCACACCTCCAATGTCTTTGGCAAATGAAGTGGGGGTTAAAGACTGCTTTTGAAAGTTGAGGGCAGGTGTGCCAAATTTCCGGAGTTGGTACTGTGTTCCTATCACAAGAAATTCTGATGGGGTCATTTCAGTAAAACTGACTGACTGAAGACATAACCTATGAATCAATTTACATTACCGTAAAATCAGCATTTCAAAGAATAAAAGCATTGATAATCATAGAATAACAAAATACACCAAGAATTGACTGTCTGGCAATAGTTTGAAACTCAACAGAAATGTTAAAATAGAACGTACCACAACACCTGACTCTGGGTCGTAAAATCTTTCTAATAGTTGAACAGTTGTTGATTTGCCACATCCACTGGAACCAACGAGAGCCAACGTTTCTCCAGGATTAACAACAATATTTAAACCTTTTAAAACTTCAACATCTGGACGTGTTGGATAGCGGAAACGTACTTCATTAAACTCCACTTGACTTGTAATCTGTAAAAAAAAATTCATCTGATTTAACCAGCAGTTGCCAGGCAACAGATGGACAGAAAACAAGCTAAAATACTATGTGATATTTTGTACAATCAGGGGTCATTATCCAGGAATTAACGGCCCGATATGCACAAATATCCAAATGAAAAAGGAAACTAGAGCTTTGGGTTATAAACATACATTTTAAGTTTCATCAAAATCGGAGTAGCAATTTAATCTGGCAGAGGCAATGACAATATACATCCACGTGAAAATGTTATATATAATAATTAACAAAAGATAATATCAAAAAACAATGGTTTTATCAGTAAAAATACTGACATTGGATAAAAAAATATTTTTTTGATATTTTATTCTATCAATAATTGTATATCAACCTATCGGAATATCAAATGCATCATTTTGACTTGTCAAATTTGATCCCATCAAACCATTTGTAATTGGTTTGTGTTACTGTTACCGGTTTCTATTGGTAGGAAGTGTCTCACATTAATTAATATGTGGCTGTATAAAAAGAAAAAGTTTGCCAAGGCAGACCCAAATAGAACAAGATCCACAACTTTAACATGGTTATAAATAATAAGCACAGTTTTAACACTGAAGTGAATAGGTGACTACTATGACTCATGTCCATACATGTACATATAGATTATGAAAAATTGCATGTCCATAGTTGAAGTAGCAATGTGTTATTATCCAGTATCATAGATTATGAAAAATTGCATGTCCATAGTTGAAGTAGCAATGTGTTATTATCCAGTATCATAGATTATGGAGAATATACACCTGGGGGAGTGTAGTGTATTCAGAAAACAAACCTTGGATGGTTTCTGTCCACCTTCACTTTCAGAATTAATCTTTGGTTTTTTATCAATAAGAAAGAAGATATGTGAAGCTGCTAACTGGGCCTTGGAGGCATCAGGAGCAAAACTACTTGCTTGTCCCAAGGCCATAGCTCCAAATACAATAGCACCAAATACTCTGAAATAACGGAAAATAACACAAAGAATAAAATTATTAACAACTAGATGAGTGTGGGATGATTGAGTGTGCAGGTTAGGTAGGTTTACCTGGGGTGGAACCCACGACGTGTAGAGATAACATGCTGTATGATCTAACTTCAATAACTAATTCTATTAACATTAAGACTATCTCCAACATTCTGTACTCACACAATTCCTATCTACTGGATCATGTTAAGCCCCACTCTCTGACTCACAGATGCATCCATATATTAAACGATGTATACCTGAAAACTTCCACATAGTTCATTTCTCCTTCTTGAATCAAGTAGGCACCAAAATAAAAGGCAGCAGCATACGCAAAGAAGATAATTGCATCTGAAAAACCATAAGCCAGTCCAACTAAATGTGCTCTCTTTAAAGCATCCTTATATGGTTTTAACAGTTGATTGACATAGAGTTTATGAAAGACAAGTTCTAGAGAAAGGGAGACAACTGTGCGAATACTTTCAATAGCTTCAACAGCAACCTGAAATATTAAAAGATAAGGCTTTATCTATGGCATCAATCATTTAATGATCAACATTTATTTACAGGGATCTTGAGATATTTACAAATAAACTAAATTATTTATTACATGTAATAATCAGAGATTGTTTCACGCTATAACTTCCTCTCAATCTCTACCACTTGAGAAATGCGATTAATGTGATCTGAGCTAGCACTTTCATCACCTGGGAAACGTGATCAATGCAATCCACCAATATTTCCTTCCGATATTCAACATTATAACTATTGTATGTAGTTTTACCTTTCCAGCACCTTCCAACGCCTCTTTATTCTTACCAGCCACCCCAGCCAAAACCTTCATCTGAATAGCGCCAGCCAACATAATAAACGGCACAAAGGCTAAAATAACCAGAGTTAATTTCCATCCATATATAAAGGCAATAATTATAGCTGTTAGCATGGCGGCCACATTCTGGAAAACCATTCCAAGTCGTATACCAGTCGCCTGAAATAAAACAACAGGTGTATCAGGGGATTGTAGGTTCATGATTTTATCACATATTCCAGTTTAACAACTACTAATTAGATTATAGGGTCTTTTATTTCAATTCCCTTGTTTCTATGTTACAGTGAGTAGTGTCATCTGTTCTCAGTCAGCCCCCCCTCCCACACACACACACACAGACACAGAGTTAACGACCCAAACACGAATTTTTGAAATAAAATAGAATGTCAGTCCTGATAAGGCTTAGTTAGTGTTGAGTGGACGTTAATCTACATTTCTCTCTCATATATTCAAAATCAAATGAAAAGGATTTTTTTTTATTGGAAGCTCCCTTCTGTGATATTTAATTTTTGCATCAAAATTAGGACACATTTCCCTTTTTAAACATCTAATTTTTAATATTTTTTGGGGGGTACAATCAGATTAAAAGTGGTTTGTTCTCGAGATGCTGAATATTGACAATAGATAATAAGACTTACCCCTTGAACTAGGGAAGCTTCTGTTGATAATTTGGTTGTCAAGACTCCTGTATTATTCTTCTGATCATCGAACCAAGAGATTTCCTAACACAGAAATAAATACATGTATATATATATATATATAACATTCAAAGACAAGAATAACAAATGGTTCTCATGCCAAATACGCCTACATTTTCAAATAGATGGACAGAGAACAAGCCAAAAGATAGGTTTGCCAGGCAACAAAGCATATGCCCACAGCACGTATATCAAACGAGCAGTCGACAAGAGTTGTTACATATTGGAGCCATTTTCAAGACAATTCCATACAAATCTGGTTACAATTTCTGTTTTTTAGTGTTCAGGTTCCACATCCAATGAAACAAGAGAGGCATCGCAAAAGAATGAAACAAAGGATACAACTCACAGAATAAAACAAGGGACATAACTCATAGAATGTAACACTGACTTATATAATTACCTGTCTCAACATGGACATAAATGCCATTTTTCGTAATCTTATTGTTAAATTTTCTCCTGATATGGCAAACATATATGACTGGAAATAAAACATACGAATAGTTCAGACTTATGTAATTAAGAATACTTGAGTCTGTATTTTAACATTTTATTCTCTTTAAAAGACAAGTATGTAAGATTTAGATAATAAAAAATGTTGGAAATTTCATTCAAATTACTTCATTCAACATTAGTTGACGGCCTTTATCGATAAATTTTAAATTCTTTTTTGAAGTGATCTGGCAGTAATTATCGGAAATTGCTGAAAATCAATAGGCTTTTCGTCTCATGACCTTAAACACTGTGTATAAATTTAAAGTCAATCCAATATCAACTTTGGCCTCTAAAGAGTCCACAAGATTTTTGGAAGTGATCAAGGGCCATAACTCTGGCAGTAATAATCACAAATCGCTGAAAATCAATAGGATTCTTTGTCTCATGACCTTAAACACTGTGTATAAATTTAAAGTCAATATACAACCACATTTAAATGTTTTTTTTTGTTTTAAAACTTGGTGTGAATTTGATTAAAGGGAGACAATACCTGTAAGAACATCATAACCATACTAATTACTCCAAGACCTAATAATAAGAGAGCGTATAGTTGTATCTGTTTACTACGTTCATCACCTTGTAACTGGAAAACCTAAAATTATAAAATAATATATTATCAAACTACAATAACATATGCCGTTCCTTGTCAAATTGTAATGACTTGGAAATTGTATTTGTCAAGAGTATCAGGAATCAAGTTTGTACGTTATTTTGGGATGTTTAAGTAGGTTTGATATTTCATAAAATCGAACTTACCCCAAGAACCTCGGCAAAAATAATAGCAAAAGCTGGTTGGACACCACCGTTAAGAATGCTGGCAAAACAACCAATGAGAATATAGAACCATTCAGGACCATTAGTACGAATCATTCTGCCAAAACCAACAGAAGGAAGTTCCTCATCCTAAAATAGATAGAATTTTCATTTTCTCAAAATGTCTTTTAAATCCAATCTATGACCAATCATTTAAATGCTCTTCTAAACTTGATTCTGTTTACCACATAAACCCTTTATTCTTCATCCCTCCCTTTTACTCTCCATCTCTCCCCTTTACCACTGTCAAGATCAGACGCATTATTTCTGTTATGTCCTTTTTTTTGCAAATCATTTTTAGTGAAACCTGTACCATAACAGGTCCGGGACTGCACAGCGCAGTGGACGTTTACGACTGGCCCCCGGATCCATTCACTTGATTTGATATTTGTTTATTTTTTGCAGTGTTTATTTTCTGTCTTGTCCGTAGGTTTATCTTGTAGATTTTTGTTTTGCGTGTAGTGCGGTCCTCCTGCACTTACTTTGTATTCTCCATCTCTGCCCTTCCATACCACCCTGCCCTTCTATATACCTCCCTACTATGTCCCCGCCCTTCTATATACCTCCCTTTCTACAAACCTTGCCCTTCATTAAACTTGTTACTACTTGTTAATGGTGCTACACCCTGCCCTTCTCTTTAACCCTTACTACCCTGCCCTTCGATCTTTTACCTCTCCTTCCTATTCTACCATTCCGTCTGCCCTTCAATTTTACTACCCTGTAACTACTGCCCTGCCTTTTTTATATCCCGGATACCTGCACTGCCTTATGCAGATCACCGTTACTACCCTCCATTCTTCACATTTGTTCATTAATCTTCTAAAAATAAAAATTGTTTACTACCAACCTCTACTTTTTCCACCTTTTCTGCAGCTGATGTGGCACCTTTTACAAGAGAACCTGTAGCTGATACCATACGCTCTAATTGTGGTTTTACTTCCCGTTTTGATCCAACACGAATAAACTCATCTATTTCTTCTTCTACTTCCAAATCTGAAATTATTCATTAAAAGATATGTTAACACAACAGTGTTATAATGAAACCCTGGTGAAGGAAGCAGATGTTCAATAAAGCTATTTCACAGACACAGGAGCTTAAATCAAAGAAGCCTACAAATAGTGTTATTGAGAAGCCCAAGAATATTTTGAGTTTCATCTATTCATCTTTCAAATAAAAGTTTTAAAATAGTTTAAATATCTTTTTCCAGAGTTCAGCAAATAAAATCAGGTGTCAAATCAAAGGTGAGTAATACAAGATGGTATGATTATCAGGGACACAAGATGGTATGATTGTCAGGGACACGAGATGGTATGATTATCAGGGTATGATGTCAGTACCATGAAAAATATAACGGCAATCAAGTATGTTTTAACATTAATGGCTGTTGTATATTTGTCTAACTTGGCAGTGTCACGTCAACAGAAACCAACATAAAATTAAAAGAATAAACTTTGGATTGACAGGAGAACAAGTCCATATTTTATACTCATGAAAACTAAAATAAATAACTTTCATTTTTGTATTGAATGAAAATATAGGTGTCCAACTTAAGATACAATCTATCAAATAAACCCCCTTTGCTAGAAAGCGGAAGAAACCCCTTGCTAGAGACCAGAAAAAAGGGCCTATAGAGAATGGTGAGGTAGATAAACTTGTTTTAAATACAGATGTAGAAAGGAATCAGGTGTTGAATGATAGCGATGTATTGTACGGGTAGAAGGGTATTATATATATATATACATCTACCTGGTTCATCTAGTACTGTTACGGTTAGCAGATTGAGAGAAAGAAGATTATACATTAGTAATAAATATATTTCATATTAATAATTAAAAGCATTAGTTAAAAACAAACAATATGGCTAAGGGGGGGGGGGGGAAATTTTAACACAAAATAATTCACTTTAGAACTAACATGTGGTTCCATTTTATTCTGCACGTGTCCTTGGTGCATGGAAACCAGAAGACCTGGAGAAAAAGCACAAGGCTGAACGGGCCACTCTGGTCCTTGTCATGTTCAAGTGAGGGATCGAAACCACGCCACCTTACATTAAACCATCATAATTTAAATAACGCAGTTTTTTTTATTTTCAATAATTTGTGTTATTCTAAAGATGTAGTTAATAATATTTCATTTCTTGCATATTTGGATATAAAATAAAATAATGTCGCATCATTTACCTCACAACACCCCACAACAAAAATATATACATAAATAGAGAGAGAAATAGGGGTTTAATGTCCACTTGACACAAACTAGGTCATTTTGGTACTGACACAAAAATATAAGTAAAATAAAAGAATAACTCACCATCAGTATTCTTATTCGTCTGAAAGAGAAAATAATTTATTTTTTATTTACAAGAAAAGCTGAGTCGTGGAAGAAACCTTACTTCTTGTATAAGCCTGGGAATGAAATATAGATGTACACGTAGGAGTTTTACCTGATTCATGACAAGTTGATAATAAATTCCTTCTTTTCCCATTAACTCATCATGGCTGCCTTCTTCCACCACCTGTCCATCCTTCAGACTATAAATATGATCTGCATTTTTAATGGTTGACAGACGATGTGCAATAACTAGAGTTGTTCTTCCTTCTCGAGCCTTCAGATAAAATAATATATTGATTGATTCAATATTAAAATGAAATAGAAAAGGGCTGAACACCCAACAGGACTAATGAAAACGACAAACGTCATGCAGAATGCCATTCAGGAAATTTTGCCCAGTTACTCTTCAGGGTAAACCTGGGAAATTGTAATCAAACACAGGATACATATGGTTAAACAGCTAATAAGAGAATTATTGAGAGGACTAGTTGATAGCCTGGCTTGTGAGCACTAGTTTTATCTGTTGTATAAAAGTACCTTATCTAAAGCTTCCTGTACGATAGATTCACTCTCGGTATCAAGAGCAGACGTAGCTTCATCCAATAACAATATCTTGGGATCACGAACCAGGGCTCGGGCAATGGCGATTCTTTGTTTCTGACCTCCACTAAGTTGCGCTCCTCGCTCTCCAACTAGTGTCTCATATTTCTGAAACCAAAATTTTTGATTATTGGTATGGTGTTTAAATTGTATTTCCACAATATCATTACATAATTCAAGACCAAACTTTTTGATATTAGTTGTTAGTACACATCTGGGTGATCATAGCAAGAGTCAAGGGTCAATGAATTTGTAGGTCACAAGATGGTATGTCAAAAGTCAAAAAAGAAATTAGTGAATCCAGAAGTAAAATTCAAAAATCGGCACCCTAAAAATTGGTGCCATTTGGAGTAAGTGCAAAACCCCAAAAGGTTCTCAAAAAAAATCGGAATAAAAATTATGGATTTGAAGGCTTTTTGTAAAATCCAATATGGTGGCCAAACGGTTGAAAATGTTATGGAATAAGGTCTGTGAAAACACCACCAAAAGTCATTTCTAGTCTATTTTCAAAATGGAGAGATAAATAAATCTTGATCAGAAAAATTTGGAATGTCTCGGTAATTTTCAGAAGTTTCTGGAAGCCATGACAATTCTTTTAATATACCATGTTGAAGGCGTCAATGAATGTCAAAAACTTTCACTAATCTCTGATGTTGACACATAGTATATTTATATGGTGTAAATCGCTTATTTCCAGAGATATTTGACAGCTAATTCACTCTCTCATCAACCATCTTGGATTGATTATCAATTTTAGCCTGGAACTGCAAATCCAATTTTGGAAGACTTTTGGTAGTTTGATACGCAAGCACCATAAATAAAAAAACAGTTGAATTTAGCTTTCTGCAAATTTTTGATTGTAAGGATAAGGGTGGATTATCCCTGACCAACCCACACTCCACCTCATTTGGAACAACAGTTGTTTATTTACCTCTGGTAGTTGGGAGATAAAGTCATGGGCATTGGCTTTACGAGTGGCTTGTTCAATCTCGGCATCAGTGACATCATCTCGACCGTATCTAATATTCTCTGCGATTGTGGTGGCGAATAATGTAGGTTCTTGACTGACAATTCCAATATGTTTTCGTAACCATTCAACATTTAGATCTTTTAAATCATTACCATCAATCGTAATCTAAGAAAATAAAATAAAAACTGTTTAATACATGGGTTGTTCATTTTAATATTAAGATTGTTGCTATTGTTTAAATAATATAGGCTGCCAGGTAACGAAACACACACCCACAGCAGCTAACTCATACACGCATTGTTTGTAAGTAATAGGGGTATTTACAAGATCAATTTCATATCCAGTTTAAATGATAACTTTTGTTGTTCAAGTGTTCACAAGTAGCAACAATGTGATAAGCACATCTGGCCCTAAAAAGAGTGAGGGAGACACTAACGCCACATAAACTATAAAGGTCATTGCGGGACTATTTTATTTTCCTAACTCATTTGCTCACAGGAGTCTTTAGCAATGGGATGAAAGCCAAGAGGTCAGTCACATACAAGTGTGGAATAGACATCACACCACCTAACTCAATCACATATCTTATGCTCTAAAGCACACACTTTAGACCATTTGGCCACCCTGACCCTTCTTCTGAGTGAAAAACATTTATGAAGAATGAGGGTCATCTACACTAACTCTAGATGCCCATTATGTCATGCAGCACTACATTCCAACTTTCAACAAGTACGGAGCACCTTGGTTTTCCATGCCATCTGAACAACTAAACACTGTTCATGATCAGGCCCTCTGATCCATAGAAACATTGATGGCCAAGCTCCTGGTTAGCTATCTCAGTGAGCCACTGTGGCTTCCCTTTATTTGACACGTAAAGACGACAGCACCAAATCTATGGGGCGCCGTTTGTAAATTAATTATTTAGCTTTTTATATAGCAAAAAACACTAGATTTAATGTAAATTTATATATATAGTTAAATCTCGACTTTTGTGCAAATTTTTCACTTTTAATATTTAAACTAAAAATACAACAAAAACTCAATATTTAACATAATATATATAAATATTTCTCGATTTGTCTCTATTTTCATATTTAACATTTAGCATTGAATATTAAGACCAAAACAAGAGATTTAATGATATATAAATATTTAGCTAAATATTTAGTTAAATGTTTAAACATTTAGCTAAATATATATATTTAGTTAAATATATATATTTAGTTAAATGTTAAAATATTTAGTTAAATGTTAAAATATTTAGTTAAATGTTAAAATATTTAGTTAAACATTTATATTTAGCTAAATATTTATATATTTAGCTAATTATTTATATATTTAACTAAACATATAGTTAAATTTACAAAGCGCAACCGTACCACGCCGTTTGTAAAATAATTATTGTTGTAAGTGACTTCACACTAAACGATGACGTAGTGTACAACTTTCCACTGACTGCACGACACAGTACTATCTGGTACCTGAACGCCCAGCTTAGTTCTTACATCCGCAATTCGTTAATAATGCCTACATATATGTAACGTTAGACATCGATCACTCATAAATAAGGTAACTTCACGACATATTACGGGTTAACGTGTCGGGTACACGTCATCATTTTATGCGCAGTTTTTTGTGTCGCTGACGATAATAGAAATATTGGCGGGACCACAAATATATATTTAGTTAAATATTTATACATTTAGCTAAACATATATATTTAGCATGATATTTATATATTTAGTTAACTGTTTATATATTTAGCTAAATGTTTATATATTTAACTAAATATATATATTTAACTAAATATATATATTTAACTAAATATATATATTTATATTTAACTAAATATATATATTTAACTAAATATATATATTTAACTAAATATATATATTTAGCTAAATGTGTATATATTTAGCTAAATGTTTATATATTTAGCTAAATATTTAACTTTAGATTTTTCAGTGATTTAGTATTTAGCATTTATACCTACGAGAAACAGCACATTTAGCTATATATTTAACTAAGCGATGTGAAATCAAGATATAACATTTAAAGTTTTTCATAGACCAAAAACTCGACTTTTAGCTACAACATTTTTTGATATTTACATATATGCCATTTTTGTTCTAATATTTATCTAAATATATATATTCGGAGTTAAATCTAATGTTTTTTGCTATAAAAAAATTAAATAATTATTTTACAAACGGCGCCCCATACAAATCAAATAATTCGTTTGATCGATTTGAATGTTTGATAAAAATCTTTCATGACCAGAAGATCTGGTTTGGCAATAATCTTTATTACTATGATGGTGAACATGACACTTACAGAACCATCTTGTGGATCATAGAATCTCTGCAACAACTGAACTGTTGTAGACTTTCCACATCCACTGGATCCAACAAGAGCTATGGTCTGTCCTCGTTTCAGGGTAATATTAATACCATTTAACACCTGCAATATTAAACGCACCAGTTAATTTGTAACTTATTCATATATAAGAAGAATGACTCACAATCATAATACAAAATAAGAAGAATGTCTCACAGTCATAATATAAAATACCCGGTAAGAAGAATAATGACCTACCTTGACATCTTTTCGTGAAGGATAGGTAAAATGTATATTTGTGAACATGACATCACCTGTTATGGAAGATGGTTTTCGGCCCTCGGTAGAATAACTATCAATCAATGGGACCTGAAACACATAGACCATTTTAAACCAAAACAACAAGCCACCGCCGAAATCCAAAAATATATAGATGACACATATTGATTAATTGCACATTTATATTCTTGATCAATCAAATTGCTTATCGCTACTTAGTCTTACCTGGTCAATAAGTTTGAATATAACAAAGGCAGCACCACGGCCAGTAGAGAACGCCTGTATACCAGGACTAGCGTTACCTAGAGAAAATGCACCAATCAACACAGAGAAAAATACCTGAAATAAGAAAAACATAGATATGATACAACAAACACCCTGCTAGTTAATACTCGCTAATTTAGGAATCAGAGGTGATAGCGATATACAACCACAAACACCCTGCTAGTTAATACTCGCTAATTTACGAATCAGAGGTGATAGCGATATACAACCACAAACACCCTGCTAGTTAATACTCGCTAATTTACGAATCAGAGGTGATAGCGATATACAACCACATTTCCATCATATAAAAAAATGACGATTGTGGATCTAAGGATGTAAAATTCTGAAAAAAGATTGCCATCCCAACCCTAACCATTTTCATCACACAATTAATACGACGTTTTTTTAGGTTTGACCTAGATTAAATAACTTACGATCAACATTTTACCGACGGTGTAGTTCTCTGGTTCTTCTATAGTCAACTTTCCTCCGTACCAGAATCCTAGAGCATACGCACAAAATATCGCAAACCACACAAAGCCCATAGCAACACCATTCGTCATTCCTTTCTTTATACCAAACTTCTTGGCATCAATTAAATTATCAGAATATCTACAAAAATTGAAATATCAGGTTTAATTCTTTCCAAACTTTCAACCGTTTGAATCAGAGACAAATCTAGAGTTCGAAGAAAATCAGGCAGAAATATTTAATTAACCTACCTTTCAACCTCAGTTTTTTGTCCACCAAAAGCTACAACGGTTCTGATACTACTTAAAACTTCCTCCGCTATCGAACCAGCTTTAGCATACGCCTTTAATTCCTTGCTCGTTAGACTTGCAGCCAACTGAAAATACATCCACATTATATGTCGCAATCAGTGAATACCTTGATTCAAATATGTGGCTTGCAATATTGTCAAAGTAAAATTTAGTATTGTTGAATGAAATTAAAATTGTGTATGTATTTTGTTTTATTTTTATGGTTTTTGAAGAGCTAACACACATTGAGAGGGCGGACAGTTTTTGTGATAATCTATATACCTACCTTGCTCATTATACCAGCAGCAATTACAAGAGCAGGACTGATAGCCAATATAACCAATGTCAGTTTCCATCCGTAAATAAAGCCCACGATAAAACCAGCTAAAAACGCTGATAGCCATTGAACAGAAGAACTCATCTTATCACCAAGACCATCCTGTATTTTATTGATGTCACTGAAAACATACCAAGCATTTATTTTACATTTATACACTACTGACGTTCTACAAATATTTAGAATGTCGGCTGCTTGGACGGCTGTGTTATGCACAACACCTTATAGACGAAAATAAATGGGGTTAACGTCAAGTCAACACAAAATCTAGGTCATTTCTAGATTAACATATTGTTCAATTTCATTTCAATCTTGTACGTAGCAGTCTTTAGCAGTGGGAGGAAACCGGAAGACTCGTTGAAAACCCCCGACCGAGGTTAGACAGTCGACCCAACCTTTGTCACACACATGTCGGGGAATGGAAACCAGGCCACAAATTGAACATCAGGTGAGAGAGAGGACAGCTGTCTAGTCAGGGAGGGCTGAGCCTTCAACAGAACCGACAAATAAATAAACTTACTCTGCTAATCTGGAATTCAGTTCTCCGGAATCATGCGTATCAAACCATCCAATCTCCTGTCTCATAACATTACGGAAAAAAGACAAACGTATTCGATGGGCTTGTCTTTCAGCTGATGTCATCCAGAAACAAACCTGGGCGTATCCCAATACAAACACACACACAGCAATAACTAAAACACAAAATATTCTCGCTATTAGTTCAAAATACATTGCACAAATTTATATTATACAGGCCAGATGTGCAGGGTGGAGAATATTGCCTCAGTAGGCCATGGGTTTTTTTAATGGCCAGGGAGGAGAATTTTGCCTCGGTGGATTGCATATTATTGTCGCAACATTTCACACATGCTTGTCAATCATTCATGCAGGATTACTGATTTGGTACTTACTGATAAAATATATAGCGTACAGTCCCATTTTATCCAACAGCTGATTACTGAGTTGATCGGAGTACGTAGCACATGTGATGTTACCTCCGGTAAAATTAGCTAGCTGAAGACAATTAGTCCTGAAATAAACAGATATACAGCACAGTGAACCAAGGGCTATAACTCTAAAAGTTATTAACAGAAATTGATGAAATTCAAGAGGTTTATTCAATTTACTAATCTTACTTTTGTCATGTATAACTTTCATTGTTTGAACGTTTAAAAGACACAATAAAGAGAATCAAGGACCCTAACTCTTAGAAGTTATAAACAGAAATTGCTGAAATTCTAAAGGCTTTTTCAAGTTACTAATCAAAATACTATTTTTGAATTTATTACAGATCGGATGTTAACTTTTGTAGTTAAGACTTTAAAAAGGTGAAACAAAGGCCATAACTGAAATTCAATTTTGTCGGGGTGTTGAAGCTGGACCTATGCCATGCAGTGTCCTATAATGGAAGTTTTCCCAGACACCATGAAAAACATACATTAGTAGAGATGGGTCTTTAATAACATCAACAGCTGTTATGTTGATACTCGACAGAAAACCAGCTACAGCGGGGTCAGCTAGAAAATTTGCAAATAAAGCAGAATTAACAAAGAGGTCGATCATATCCCCAAACACAATAATCATAACAGGAAAAGCAGCTCCGTGAATAACAGCTGCAATACTTCCAAATATCATCAATAATTTGTCTGTACAATCCGCAAATCGGAACTGAAAATAAAAACATCAAAAAATCATTTTATAAATTATATATGAATTAAAATTAAAAACGATAGGATCTTTTGAAAGATGGACAGAAAACAAGCTAAAAAAATGTTTTTTAAAATCAGATAAAAATTGTGACCTCTACTTCTAGAAGCTCCAAAGGCCAAAAACTGTATTTTTTCATACAGTGAGGGGCCATGCATGAATATTGAAAGGAACTGAGATCTTTGGGAGATTAACACATGTTTTCAGTTACAGATAATTTGATCACAACTGTGATCTCTAGAAGATCCACAACCTTCATATTACATACTTTAACACTATTTGCATACATAGAATAAAATTCTCCTCACCATTTCTAGTGCACCGACCATATCTGGGGCTTTTTTCTCTTTCTTGTCACTGGTGCCATCTTTAATTTCTACAGCTGGTTCCACTTTATTAACACCTGCAGAAATATTACGATATATAGTCAATTCAATATCATTCAACCTTCCGGTATCTTAATACCTGTCTAACGATCTGAGTAACTAGACAGGCCGTGCATCTTACACCAGACAGGTGCAGTGACAATTAAAAGAAACCAATATAATGTTTTGATGGCCATAATGTACTGTGAAAACTCAATAAGTTCAACAAATTTTGGATGAGAAGTGTTTTGAATAAATGTATTTATTTATGAAGGAGTATGAAAACTATGATATAAAGAAGTGTGATGTTACCATTCATTTCTACAGCACTACTGTTAGTATTACCATTTCTAGTCCGTATTTTACCTATAATACACAATCAAAACTTAAGTTACATGTAGTGTCCTAACTAATGAAGATGGGTACACGCCATACAGTTTGCCCAGACACTGGCACTATACTCTTATATCAAATTCCAACTGCCAAGGGATCTTTTAAGTGCATGCCAATATGTACACAGAGGCTTGGCTTTTCACACCATCTAAACGACTATAGATTGCCCCTTGCCAGGCCCTCTGACTGCACCACTGATAAGGTTGAACCCTATTTAAAATCCTGATGAGCACTCTCAGCCAATCCTGGGATCGAACACTCAACCTCCAGGTTAGCGAGCCACTGTGACTCCTATACAGGTGATGTAAAAATAGAACATCCACTGTCTGATATTATCGATATCAACATACATATTGTACATGTACATGTAGGTAGTTTTAATCACTGGCTAACTACAAACTACAATATTGACAAAGTTGATTCCATTGTTCATTTTCATTCCAAATTTACAAAAAGATGATGAATAGAAAACTTGGATGTCACAGATTAGAGCTAGCCATAAAAAATTCCATATTGTCCAAATAATAATCACCAACTTCAATGAAATGTTGAAATAAAATAGAAACTTGGAAAGACTACTTTACAAGACAAATGAACTATTCTGTTCATGGAAACCTCTGATGGCAACACCTGTATTTTTAAGCAATAATGGTATCAATATCTTTATCATTACAGCATTCACGGTTGAACCTTGTACATGTAGTTCCCGTGCTGCTCGTGTTTGACCATCAGAGTCTTTCAACAAAATAGACAGACAACATACAAGACAAATAACTGCCGTCTACATGTATAATAAGGCAAACTTTACGCGCGTCATCCTACTGTAATTGCTGTGCTTTGTGACCGACTGATAATGAAATCTATAAAATCCATGTTAGGGCTAAAGAGTCAATATTTCACTGGGTCATATGACCATATTATCTTGCAGACTTGCAGTGCTTAATTACTTTTAATATTTGGTTTGTTACAATATTGATAAACTTCAAATAGAATATCAATATTTAACATTTCTGCGGCCCACATAAAAATACCTTTAATATAGATTTCAACGACCTCATCTTTAATGAGATTGAATTCAAGTCAGCACGTTATCTACCATTCTTGGGGGAGCAACAGTGGCTTATTGAGTAGGATGTCTGTTGCCAACCTTAGGGAGCCACAGTGGCTTAGTGAGTAAGCTGTTGGCTTGCTAGCCTGGTAATACCATGGTCTCGGTCAGGAAAGTTTATCTGGGTATTCTATTATAGTCGCCCAGGTGTTGTTAGTGGTGCAGGTCAGAAGGCCTGGCAAGGGACAGCGTATAGTTGTTTCAGGGGGACTACTGGCAAGGGACAGCCTTTAGTCGTTCGGGTGTTGTTAGTGGTGCGTGCAGGTCAGAAGGCCTGGCAAGAGACAGCCTTTAGTCATCCGGTTGGTTCAAAAAACCAATGTTCCGTGTACACAATGGTATACACGTAAAAGAGAACCCATGGCAGCTAGAATTTGATATAATTTGACATTATGTTCTGAATTAAACGTTAAATAATAAATTTGAATACATTTTAGCATGGATCAAGTGTTACCAGAACCAGAATCGGCAATTTTATAATTTTATAATAATATTATTTATATTCTCTCTTTAAACAGTCATATTGTATCCTACCTGAGCTGTTATCAGATGGACTGGCATTATTTGATAATTCGTAGGAATTCCCCGGCATCGTAACTTATAATTCTCTTGTTTTAATTGGAGTACATTTAGTTTGTTGACAGAGATTATCTATACCAGTCTAAATAAAGATTGGTTCGAGATTCTATATATTAACTTCAACTTCAAATCTGAAATGATAAATAAAAATAGTTTTATTAAATGGAATGGCCACTTTCAGAGTAAAATGTCTCAAAAAATATATATTTGTACAAAATGGATATAATTATGGGTATTGTAAAATCAGTCAATAATAATAGATATATGGACTACAAAATCAGGTCAATCTGACAAACGTAGGAAGCTATTCAAATTATCTTATCACTAACACCATAAATAAAGCTTTAAATCACATATAGTAGTAGTCGACAGATTGCTGTTCATAAACGAACCATAATTTGCTTGGGCTTGCAGTTCTTTAACAGTACACGTATGTGCAGGGCAGGGAATATTTTACTTTTTAACCTTTGATTAGCAGTTTCCAGAAAAATTGTGTAAGAATGCTAATCAATTGTATAATTGAGTAGCAAAATTTACCAATTGATTAGCAGTTTTTTAGTATATAATAGAATTCTTATTTCAAACAATTAGGCCTATATGTGACAATAACAATACCCACATTATTTGAATTACCAAACGGTTGTTTATATTTATATATAAAATAACAAGCCAACAGTGAGGCTGATGTCCCCCGCCGAAACCCCAAAATAAATAGAAGACACATATTAATTAATCGCACATTTATTTTTTTCAATGTATCGAGCAATCAAACTGTACACGAAGTGTCATCCAAAAGTGTTTTATAAAGAAAAATGCTAAAACCGACGAGAAAAATGAAAATGTACCTTAGTTAGGGGGACCCTAAAGGCAGACAAAAGGGCCCCTCTGGCCAAGGGAAAGGGCCCTCTTGTCCAAGTCAATCGTTTCTATACACTGTTACTGTCGAATCGATTACTAAATGAGAATGCAGTCATTGTATTGGCATAAAAAACATCAATCAAGATGAACCTAAGTTATCTTGTCCCAAAGTATCAACCAATCAAATTGCTTATCTCCGCTTACCCTAAGCGGAAAATGCTCATCTTCGAACTCCATCAAGGCATTGACCCAATAAGCATATACACCAAGTTTGAACATTTTAACTCAATTAGAAGGAGAGTTATTGTGTTCCAAAGTCTCGACTACTCTCGACCAATCAAATTTCGTATCGCTCTGCTTACCTTGAGCAGAAAATGCTCATTAACGAACTTAGTCAAGGTATTACTGTAATGAAACTATACACCAAGTTTCATCAATCTCACTTAATTAGAACTAAAGTTATCGTGTCCCAAAGCATCAACCAATCAATTTGCTTATCTCTGCTTACCCTAAGTGGAAAATGCTCATCTTCGAACTCCATCAAGGCATTGACCTTATAAGCATATTATACACCAAGTTTGAACATTTTTACTCAATTAGAAGAAGAGTTATTGTGTTCCAAAGTCTCGACCAATCAAATTGCGTATCGCTCTGCTTACCCTAAGCGGAAAATGCTCACCTCCGAACTCCATCAAAGCATTGACCTAATAAGCATATACACTAAGTTTGAACATTTTAACTCAATTAGAAGGAGAGTTATTGTGTTCCAAAGTCTCGACCAATCAAATTGCTCTGCTTACCCTGAGCGGAAAATGCTCATTATCGAACTTAGTCAAGGTATTACTGTAATGAAACTATACACCAAGTCTCATCACTCTCACTTAATTAGAACTAAAGTTATCGTGTCCCAAAGTCTCGACCAATCAAATTGCGTATCGCTCTGCTTACCCTAAGCGGAAAATGCTCATCTCCAAACTCCATCAAGGCATTGACCTAATAAGCATATACACCAAGTTTGAACATTTTAACTCAATTAGAAGGAGAGTTATTGTGTTCCAAAGTCTCAACCAATCAAATTGCTCTGCTTACCCTGAGCGGAAAATGCTCATTATCGAACTTAGTCAAGGTATTACTGTAATGAAACTATACACCAAGTTTCATCACTCTCACTTAATTAGAACTAAAGTTATCGTGTCCCAAAGCATCAACCAATCAAATTGCTTATCTCTGCTTACCCTGAGCGGAAAATGCTCATCTTTGAACTCCATCAAGGCATTGACCTAATAAACACATACACCAAGTTTGAACATTCTAGCTCAATTAGGAAGAGAGTTATTGTGTCCCAAAAAGTGTGACGGACAGACGGACAGACGGACAGACAGACAGACAGACAGACAGACGGACGGACGAACCCATTTTAATAGTCCCCCAACTTTCTTCGAAAGGCGGGGGACAAAAATAAAAGTATATGACCACATGTTATTCTTTGTACGAAACCTGGACATTCTTTATTTACTTCATACTCTATAGTCAGATCTTTTCTGCGTCATATTACCTCACCCAATCTTGAACTGTTGCTAATTTTAATGTCGAATTTGAAGACAGAACATAATATCATGTGTTTGAATTTCGCGACGTACCCTCGATCATCCGGTAATTTTATCTTGTAGTGTTTTGAATGTCTGTCTTGACGAATGTGACTACCACAGATATAGAAAGAAAGTATGTAGTGTTGTCATCTCTGTCATCAAAACCTTTTACGTCTATAAATAGCAGACGTCAACATGTACAGCTCTCGTTCCACTGGACCGTTGCAGAGGCATGTAAAGACTCTTGATGATATAGACAATAAAATTGCGAGATTTGAGATTTGTTTTGATGTGTTTTACGATACTGAATGGTTTTAAAGTTAAAATTAATTTTCAAAACTTTGATTCGCGCTGAAGCAGGGTTTTATGCTAATAATGCTAATCAAGTATGAATTTGATTCGCAAAATCGGACGTTTGAGTCTGAAATTGCGATACGAACCCGATTAAAATATTCCCTGGTGCAGGGGGCTGAACCACACATAATTTACACAAAAGCAAATATATATGGACAAGACACAATACGCAGATATCACAAACAAACAAACAAGTCAAATAAAGTGAAGGGATTCGAGACTAGCCTTAAGCGTCCACTGCGCAGTGAGTGAAAACAGGTGAGCCAACCCTTACCAATCATGTGTTGGCTTGAAACCATGTAACTTGACCATATGATCTAAAGCACAGGCGTGACACCCTTCATACCGCACCCTAATTACTGTACACTCTGACTCTGTTTCATTACTTGAATACAAAGTCAAATTGAGATTAAGTTGCCCCATGTCCATTGATGGACTGATCAGGAGGTCCGTGTTATTTTTATATTAGATACAGTCAGAGATGTATAAACTATCAAACAAGATTAACAATTATAGATATTTCTATAACAGCAGTATAATGATATTTTTATAACACCATATGATGGTATTTTTACATTATTTCAATATTAAGGGAGTTTACCAACAAATGAAAACTGTAAAACTTTATCAATCATGCTTTAATAAGAATTATATTAATGTTACTAATGTCAATTAATCATAAATATCAGGTACATTTCATCATGGACTCAATGTTAATTACTGTACATGTACATTGTTCATATACATGTATATCTACAAACAATCACAATATCATGTTTCACATGGTATGGCAGAGATATTATATTACAGGTGGCTGGGTTGGAGATATTACAGTTACAGGTGGTGGGGTGGGAGATACTATAATACAGGTAGCAGGGTGGGGACATTATGTTACAGGTGGTTAGGCAGGGTTAGCGAGGTGGTGAATATTACAACAAACATCTATGGCAACTTTTAGGATTCATAGAGAGTTTTCGAGAGTTTTCACACACGCTGTATTGATTCTTACAGAAATATTTGAATGTTCACAATTGAGAAGTCTATCACGGCTCTAACTATATTTTTAATGATTTCGGAATGTCAAATAAATCTAATGCAGTTTGGTGAGTTTTTTTTGTTCGAGTCCTGTCAATATTAAATAGAGAGAAAGGGAGATAGAGAGAGGAAGTGGGTGTCCAGTGACACAAAATAAATTCTTTCAGGACTAACATGTTTCAATTCAATTTAAATAATTTGCTTGTACATGTGTGCATTGAGGTATTTAGTAATGAGAGGAATCCAAAGGACCCAGAGAAAACCCACAAGATTGGACCTGGTAACTATACTCCTATTGTCACATATACTTGACCCCCCACCCCTGTATTCATTCAGTCCTATAAAAAGAATATTTAATGATATTAATTCACTGGAATCAACTGACATTGGAAAAAAAAATGTTATAAAATTATACTGATTTAAAAAATTCACAATCTCAAGAAAAAAAACAATGCAAACATATTGATCATATTTTTATTTACAAGTTGAAAACTAAAGAAAGACCTGCCATAGACTAATTAAAGTTCTCACATATTCCATCTTAAAAATATCACTTTCAAATTAGTTTGTGAAAATGGTTATCTTCTGTTTAGTATTTTACAACAATATGATAAATTAAAAGCATGACAACATAGCCAATATCAACAGACAAGAAGAGAAAGCTATAATCTCTGTAGACGATATAAACAGGCCTTTTCATGGGCCTATTTGTAATCTGAATACCCGGGCGATTATCTTTCATCCATATTTCATTCTATTTCCTTAATTACTGTATTTAATTATCAATTTAAGCACTTAAGAATTACATGTTGGCCTAGAAATTGTCGAAAAAACAATAAAGAATAGCTTTGAGAAAACTCTTCTTTTTCTTTTAAATCAACCATGGCAAAGATAACACAGTTCATAAAAATTATTTTGAACATGACCGAGGAATGTGTTTTTAAAACCAGATTCTTTAAGATTATATTTCAATATGTGACATGAGCCTAGAAAATCTACAAACCCTATAGGCCTACACGTACAGTAATAATTATCTGAACAATATCCTCTGGTAAACTGTCGAGTTTGTTATAGTCATAGGCACGCTTGGTTGGTGCTCGGTTTATACAATAATATTACAATAAGGTGAGAATATAGGCTGCCCTCACCTATAATTAATCTATGTACGGAATCTAGTAACACCATTAAAACCTTGAATAACCTTTAAAAACAACATCTTATATTTACACATTTCTTCAATCAAGTGCAAATATGTTATTTTGTAATGTTGTGTGATATAAATTCTACCTGTCAGATATGTTGGACATCAAGCGCAAATTATTTATATGATCTAGATGGTATATTGAGTTGAAGGTGTTGGGAGGCAGAATGGTTGAAGACGTACTCATTGGATCATAAGGTCTGCCACCGAGTCAAGTGGGAAGGATTTAATTCCCTGCTTGTACGGTCACCTGTCCAACCTCATGGCTTTTCTCCAAGTCCTCTAATTTCCTCCCACTGCTAAAGACACCCCACGCTCATGTGAATTATTGAAATCAAATTGAACCATGTTAGTCCCGAAATGAGCTAACGTTAAACTTCATGTCTTTTTGTCTCTCTCGTTACATTCAGTTGTACTTGGATGTAAACAAGATAAATGTGTCAGGTGTAAAAATGTCATTTCGTAATGTGTAGTGTGCATATTAGATATAGGCTTAGGATATATACATGTACATATACCGTAGTGTTCTTGGTTGAACTTTGATAAATATAGGTACAATAAACTACAAAAAGACTAGGTAAAAACCACAGAGTAATTGTTTTAACTATTGACACAGTAGATAATGTACCCACCCTTTAAAACAGGTGTTTACAAAGTAGACTCAGTCACCAAGCACGCTAACTTTATACTGAAAACTAAGTCAAAACACAAGTAGACTCTGTCATCTAACATGATTATGCTTAATACTAAGTCAAAACACCAGAATGATTAAATTCTAGAATTTTCTAATTAGTCTAATGCACAACTATATAAGGTTGATCATGTGTGTACAGATATTTTAAATTGCTGAGAAATTCTCTTTAAGTCGAACAACAAGAGAAGAATAGCACAGGATAATAAATAGTACATGTATAATTAGTGTTCCCCGAACCGAGACAACTAAACTTCCTTTCCTTAAACCAAACCAAAATCAAGTCTATCATCTGAACTATTTGTTTAAATCTTATGTACATACTATAGTTTATTCAACATCCTTTTTCACACGTAACTCTCTTTTCTCATTAATTCTCACAAGTAACTATCCTTTCTCGTTAATTCTCACATGTAACTCTCCTTTCTCACTCTCCTTTCTCATTAATTCTCACATGTCACGCTACTTTCTCACCATTTCTCACATTTAACTCTTATTCTTAGGCAAGGAATATCTGATAAGAGCTTTGTAAGTGAATTCACTGGTCTCTCATCGGTTTGATGATTTATGACCAATAATAAACTATGAGATACGCACGAGTGAACATGTCGTTGAACAGCATTTACAATACAATCCAAAATATCACTCATATAAAACTACACCTTATTACTATCAGCTCAATTACTGATATTCTACATACTCCTCATTATTCAAACACAAATTACTTGTTCATTCCAATTAATTAACAAATTCACATGTATATTTTATGCTCGACCGAGTGCCATTTGTAATGAAACACCTTGATGGACGAGGCAAAACATCAGTGCAGATGTGAAATGTCAAATAGTATGAAGACTCGTTTAATTAGCGATGTGAGCGATTGTCATTTAATTTGGGCTTCTTATATATTTTGATGACCATAACTGATTAGAGAGAGAGAGGGAAATGGGGTTTAACGTCCACTCAACACAACTAGGTCATTTTGGGACTAACATATGGTTTAATTTTATTTCAATAATTCGCTTGTGCTTAGGGGTCTTTAGCAGTGGGAGGAAGCCAGAGTGCCCGGAGGAAACCCACGAGGTTGATAAGGCGCCCCTATCTCCATGCCATATACGTTCACACCGGGGCTCGCAACTACAGCCGCAAGCCAGAGGTGACCGGCCAGCTAGAGGTCGAAGCGCGGCACTCTCGATCACTAGGCCATCTCAACCCCCCATAACTGATTAGAAAATACAAAAATTTTAAAATCAAATTAAATTAAATGTGTTTTTTGACCCTCTTTCTTCTACTTAGTGGTTAAAGATTTAGCTTACAATCATTATATGTATTATTAAAAGTAGTTGTACTTTCATCTTTCACCAATATTGTTAGAGTTATTGGTAAGGGATTCCAAAATGATGCAATGTTTAAAGCTGCAATTTCATATTTTTAAGATATATTTTTAAAATATATTAAAATAAAGCCTTAAAATATATGGTAGGAAATCTATAAACAGTCCTACTTGTTAAAGAATAATCCTATAATTCACTATTGCCAGTTGAGAAAAATATCATTTTCAACTTTAAATTCAAACGTTTAAAAATAGCTATTGCATGGGGGGAATGGGAAAACAAGCGAGGTAATTGTGGTATTATTTCCGAGGTTAAGGATTTGTAAGTGTGGAAAATAATGCCTATGAGTATGATTGTTAGTGAGTTGACAACCTATTAAGCAAAAAACATAGAAATAAATATGATTTAACTATCTTGGAAAATATGAAATTCCCGCTTTAAATGTGCTCCCAAAATAGGATAGCTGTAAATTTATTGTCGGATAAAATGGAAACATTTCTTATAGAAAATATTTATTAGTCAACCATATGATGGAATAACTATAGGCCTAATAATAGTCCCAACTCATTCTTTTTCTTCTTATTTATATTGGCCTGTCATGACTATCCCTCAAACCCTTTTTTTTTTTATTACATACTGGTACCTGGTGTGTTTGGCAGTATAAGACCTACCTGATACCCACCATATATTATACTAAATTATTGATGTTCAACATGAAAATATTGATTCCAGGGTCGAGAACTGGGCCTGGAATACTTTTTATAATAAAATCTACCATTTACTTGGACAATAAATATAAATAAATAAAATACGATGTAAAGTTGCTTTTTGTAAGTAATAATATTATAGATATAGGAACCGTTCTCTATTATAACTAGCCATGAACCTATTTTAGTCGCGTTCATAACGATACGCAATGTAATGATATTGGCCTAATCGTTGTTCAAGCGATTCCATGTTGTATGATTGCAATGTAATGTCAATAAATGGGCCGATTAGACCTGACATATTTTAAGCGGCATTCTCAATCAATTCGACTGACATTGACAGTCCCACAATAATTATGTGTCAGTTTATCGAATTCACTGTTGTACCAACTCCCTAATTAAACAAATCTTAGGAGAAATTAAGATACCTACATTCCTAGTCGGTTTTCAGCTGTCTTCAATTTTTTTTAACAAAGTTACAAGCGCGGGATTCCCTTCAGGTGTGTTTCTTCAAAACGAGTTCGGTGTGACGTCACTGGATACATTCTTAAGTATAGTCCATTTCTTTATAGTATCCTTGGTGTCCCTATATTAAATAAGTACCGTATATTTCATCAGAATAGTTTCGTCAGATATCTGATTTTCGAGAAGAATTGAACCATTGAACTAGGTTTGAGAACAAACAATGATTCTTTATAATGTCTGAGTGTCACCGTTTGAGGCTTTAAACACTCCCTGCGTTTTAAAAAGATGTTAGAAAATAAAACAAAATCTATTAAAACAGAAATATCACCTACTCTAGCTCATAATTATCCCCAATAGTACCAAATATCAACGCCGGTGTTATAATTTGCTAGTTTAAACTTGTAATCCAATTCAATAGGTTTTTGTGCTGGCGATCGGGGGATTAATTATCGACCATTATCGATTATTATAACCAGTGCACCCTTTCATATAACGCGTACAGGGGCATTTAAAGTGGAAATGTGATCACAAAAAACAACACTGTGGACATGTTAACAGTTGTATACAGAGTCAGTTAAAAAGCCTGAATAATTAAATGTGTTTTAAGGGGTTTTTTTTTTTGGTTTTTTTTTTAACTAAACATCTAAACGGTAGATTATTCCATAAAACAGGTGCTTGATATCTAAAAGATCACTGACCATAAGAAACTAGTTGAACAGTTTTGGGCTTTAAAAGTAGTTTATCTGATCATGTACCAGGCGCGGATCCAGAGGGGGCGCACCCGGCGCACGCCCCCCCCCCCCCTTTTTTTGAGGTTGCGATTTTTTTTTAGTTTTTAGCTCCATATATTCTCGCGAGAAAGGAGAACGAAGAGTTGGAAATCGTAATTTACAGTACTAGTACGAAATTAGTCCTTGTGGGCATTTTTTACACCCAAAAATCACGGTTCAGGGCTTTGCACTCCCAAGCTGGTGCAGCACGCCCCCTCTTTCTGAAAATCCTGGATCCGCCCCTGTGTACGTAATGTTCGACCAGGTGTATAAAGTTTTAAAAGATCTGATAGGTAAACGGGTGAAAAATTATTTAAATATTTAAAAGTAAAAATCTACCAGTGTAAACAAGCCAACAGTGAGGCTGATGTCCCCCGCCGAAATGATGACACATATTAATTGTACACGAAATGTCATCCAAAAGTACTAGTGCGAAATTAGACTGGTGGCCAGTCTTCTCCACACACCAGAAATTGGCCAGTCCCCTCAAAAAAAAAAACCGAAAAAAAACCGTAATCTCTAGAGACTGGGCAAATAGAGCTTCTTTCTCATCTAGTAGGTCAATCTGCATTATGTAGGTCGTGTGACGTCGTGCACGGGATTACTGCATTTGCACTGGCAAACTGGTGTAGGTGCGAGATGTTTGTTGTGGATAACAGTTATTGTTATTTAGTGATACTTTAACGATCTAAGAATTTTGTTGACGGACAATATCTGTCGAATGAACGGATACAACGTATAGGATGAGGTGAATGAACATAAATAATTACACACGACATCATTATAACAACTTAACGAAGCCAGTTCATGCGTATCGGGACGAAGCCGAATGGCGAATGGAAACAAAAACGTGACATCAGCCCGCAGACGGTTTCAGCATGACTGCTTTGCACTCCATTCGAGACGCATGATTCATGAGGGTAAATATCGAACTTAATTTATCTTAGACATCACATTTACAAATTTGTGTCACGTGACTCGGGGTTTGCTTGACAACTGTCAATCATTCCAAATAAGGAACAACGTAAAACAGGACAAGAAACGCCCATTTTATTGTGAAGCTCGCAAATTGTCCACTCTCTGGTGCTGGTTACAGATTTACTCAATTTTTTTTTATACAAATGGAAACAAAAGTGTTGGTTTACTAAAAATTACTACTTTTATATAAATCGAAATGTAAAATAAATAGAAGAGACTGGGCCAGTCTAGTGCGAAATTAGTCCTTGTGGACATTTTTTACACCCAAAAATCACGGTTCCTTCCTTTGCACCCCCGCTGGTGCAGCACGCCCCCTCTTTCTGAAAATCCTGGATCCGCCCCTGTGTACGTAATCTAAAAACAGGCTACCAGTGTAAACAAGCCAACAGTGAGGCTGATGTCCCCCGCCGAAATGATGACACATATCAATTGTACACGAAGTGTCATCCAAAAGTGTTTTATAAAGAAAAATGCTAAAACCGACGAGAAAAATGAAAATGTGAACTACTTAGGGGGACCCTAAAGGCAGACAATTGTCATAAAAATCATCAATCAAGGTGAACCTAAGTTATCTTGTCCCAAAGTATCAACCAATCAAATTGCTTATCTCTGCTTACCCTAAGCGGAAAATGCTCATCTTCGAACTCCATCAAGGCATTGACCTAATAAACACATACACCAAGTTTGAACATTCTAGCTCAATTAGGAAGAGAGTTATTGTGTCTCAAAAATTAGATAAAGAGATGACAGTTCCAAATATAATAGTTAAAAACTAGATAATACAAAGGTAATTTGCTGAAAATTTCATCCAAATTGATCCACAATGAGTCGAGAACGAAGCGCGGGAAATTTCTCTCTAGCCTCGGTCATCATTACTAAAGTCATTAATATAAACATCATAGTCTCGATTATCCACCTTTTTAATTTAATTATCAATGACTGTTATAGCGGCATGTAGGAATCCAATCCAGCCAGCATCGAACGGTAGCCTTGACATCAAGAGTTTATTATTGTCTGGATAAGTTAATTAATGTCTAATTGATTATTTAGATAACATTTCAGACCTAAAGAAAGACCTGTAATAACCAGATTTTGCTCTTGCATAATGTATGTTTAATATTTTCTAAATAAACATAATTTTGTAACTTATCAAAATCATGAGCGTAAAAGTCAATAGTTTAACTTTTATTTAAAAACATCAAGTTCACTTCGTATTTTCTGTATTTTTATTTGAAAGTAATCCGAGAATAATTCGCGAGTTCATCATTATCTTAACCGGAAGAAAAGAACACACGACTTTATATAGGTCTTTTGTTCTGTTTTCCTCTAGCCCCTCACACTGTTAAGACCCATATAAAATGAAGCCATATATTAGTCTGAAAATGACCTAGTTCATTTGAACGACGTTTATTCATTTGTATCCGGATTCAAAATCCGTTTACACCGTAATGGCATGTTATTGCCTATTTCAGTAATAATTGAATTTGAAACTGCCTCGAGATATTCAATCCTAGAAATAATTTTCATTTTCATAAGGTGCCAGACTTACTGCGATGCGTGTAACACAGGCTCTTGAAGGGATTAAAATAAAACTTCTTACTACCCTTTGACTACATGTATATTAATATTACAGTGTATGAATATTTTAAAGTTGTATAACTGTATCTGACTTACCGCTATGCGTGTATAAGTATCTTATAGTAGTATCTGACTTACCGTAAATAGCGTTTTGAATAGTGAATTGTACAGGAATATTTTTTGTAGTTACAATGTATTCTTCATATTCCCCATTTATGGTTACATTTTATATTTGTATTATATCAACGTATGCATTTATATATTCCTTTATTTGTATTAATCATCGTATTCATTAATTTATATATTTTTGTTAATAAGATAAGTCGTCATGCTCTCGTCTGGGCTATCTAGACGATAGTCCTGCTCTCGTCAGGGCTATCGGTAAAATATGATTTTGTGTTTTGTATTAATCAAAATTAGATAGTAAAGTGTGTACATATCTTAAAGTAGTATCTGACTTACCGTAATACGTGATATAGCCTGTTTACATTAAACTGATAAGCCAGCAAGAATTAAAGACGTCTGCGTGTTTATAATAATCGCAACACAACCACTGATCTTATTTTATATACGGATATTATTTATACACAGATCATTACGTCATAATGCTCGTGTGGCTTAATATCTTTAAATCAAATGGTTGATATAATGGGTGCTTGGTTTCTATAACCAATCGAATAATCACGTGATAATACCCGGTCTGTAAAATTTGACTCATTCATAAATGGTATATTAATGACATAAAAAAGAGCCCAACGCTGGATTCTGATTCACTGAAAAATAAATCAGCGAAAGGCAATCCTTCACCAGGATCGGGGTCAAGGGTCAATAGCCAGTACTATGAATTAAAACTGGGACAAGTATGTATCTATCTTTTCAATACATAGGCCTACCCATGGCCATGCGTGTAATGCCAGACCTTTCTCGGGCCTATGTATACTCTTGCGGGCCTATGTGTACTCGGGCATATGTGTACTCTCAGAGCTATGTGTATACTCGGGCCTATGTGTACTCAGACATACCAATGTATACTCATATATGCGATCGATTATTCGGTTAAAAATGTGTTGTTTTTTTTTAATATGTTCAAAAATTGTGCGGGTGAAATTCCTCAGCCCGCCATTGAGAAGAAATAGCGTATCAATTTCACATTGCCTAGGGACAAACTTACTGACCAGAGAGTTCCTCGGAAATTTTCAAGTTTGGTTTCCCGTGTCAGTGATGCAGGGTGGGAGACCGTAAACTGGAACAGGCACGGCGTCCAGTAATTCGGATAAAATGAAAAACAGGTTGGCGAGCACGTAAAACAACATCTGACTGTTGGAACTCGAACGAGTAGACCGTAGCGCCGTGTGTCTATCTAATTTTCCACGATCCCTTAATGGACAAACAAAATTAATTGCCCGTTGATGACGAAGTTTGATATGGTTAAATACCGTTGATATATTTTGGTCTTCTCAGTTTGATTCAGTTTTTAATGAAGATATTCAATTCTACAATGCGTAGTAGTAGTCTATTTGCATGCACAATGGTCTCTCCTGTGGGAGGAAGCCGGAGTACACGGAGAGATAGAGAAATTGGGTTTAACGTCGTCGACACAAACTAGGTCATTTTGGGACTAACATATGGTTTCAATTTTATTTCAATAATTCGCTTGCGCGTAGGGGTCTTTAGCAGTGGGAGGAAACCAGAGTACCTGGAGGAAACCCACGAGGTTGGGAAACTCCATGCCACATACGCTCACATCAGGGTTCGAAATCACAGCCGCAAGCCAGGAGTGATCGGCCAGCTAGAGGTCGAAACCACAGCCGCAAGCCAGAGGTGATCGACCAGTTAGAGGTCGAAGCGCGGCACTCTAGACCACTAGGCCATCCCAACCCCTTGGAGTACACGCAATAAACCCACGAAGTTAAGAAGGCGTCCATATTACCGACCCAAAAACGCCCACGCCAGGCATCGAAACCACGACCTCACGCCAGAAATGAGCGATCATCAGGGAGTCGAATCGCGATATTCTAGCTAGAGGGTTCATAAGCCACGGATCAGATTGGACTAAACAAAGAAACAGACTATAGCTACTAATAGCAGTTTTCTGGGTCAAATTAATGACGAAGCCCAGAAGACACACCACACCACAGCTGATACAAATCGCAATTTGCATATAAATTCGTCGATAAACCTCGATACCATATTTTTACCATATAAAGAAACGCGACATAGCAGTATTTAGCGGAAACAGTAATAGGTTATTTTTAGGTATGAGAAACCAAGATTGTATTTGTATAAACACGAGGTTAACTAGTTTATATTGGCGAATGGTGTGAAATAACGTTATCTAACGAACTTGTAACGTAGTCTACCTGTAGCATGTAGTGTATAGCGGCTTAACTAGCCAGGCCTACCGGTATACACGTGCTTATAATAGGCTAATCATTCCATTCAATCAATTCACCAATAATATAGGCCAACTAATCTCCATTATCGATGTCAGCTTATGTAAAAATAATATACATAGAAATCTCTATAGTGGCCACCGTAAGTAGCACACTCAACTACTGTCATATTCACATTCAGTTCAGTCTTCACGCACGTGTAATATTTTAACTTATTTTGTCAGTGCACTGATGACACGAAATACCCAAGGATGCGAAAATTTTCAACTCTGGGTCTATACGAAACTTAATTAATACGCTGTCTATATTTATGGTGTCATTTTAATTCCTACATTTTAAATCGGTGCATGAATATATATACTCAGATTGATCCTCTGTTTGCATAATAGGGGCCCACTCACAATTTTACGCAATTCTAAAGACGAATATCCAAATTCAGTCAGCGTTTATTAAAAATCTGGGCCCGACTCGAATCTTAAACTTTCAACACACATAAATGAAATTGTACTGTATAATAGGGCATGGCAGTGCAGAACAGGCAGGCGCGGATCCAGAGGGGAGGGGAGGGGAGGGGGGGGGGGGGGTCCGGACTCAGACTTGAAAATTTTTTTATGCGATTTTATTGGCGATTTAGACCTGTAATTTTGGAATTTACCTTCCGGAAATACGTCAGAATGAACCAAATTGAATCTAATTTACCAAATTAATCGGTTGAGCGCAATTAGTTAAGCAATTATCAAACCTAGACCCCCCCCCCCCCCTGCAAAAAATCCTGGATCCGCGCCTGACAAGGGTACAAATGGCATAGATTAGATAACAGAAAACGAGGAAAACAGAAAAAGTCGGTGCATTTCTCTGTTTTTATTCATTCTGCTCTAAATAAAACATATATGCGCCATGGTAATGCACGGACTTTTCTATTTTCTCGTTTTCTTTTATCTACTGACAGCCAACTCTTATTTTGAATCGTCGGATATCCTCTGACCGTCTCATATAATAACTTTTCATCGTGTTATTACTTTCGGAAAGGAGATAACTCACACTGAGCGTCTGGTTAATCAAGACACTATTAAGACAATAGGCAAATGTAGTTTGTTTTTTTCCGACTATTCTCAAAACAAAAAACAAAAAAAAAAAAAAAAAAAAAATATTTAAGCCTATTTTTTTTATAAAATAACTTAATTTTGAGCAACTGAATTTACCCACTTACTTACAAAACATGCTATGTGAAAGCAATGGTGTCCGCTCGGTGCCGATGACACTAGCGTATGGTCAAGACGAGTCGAGTGAAACTAGCCAATGGCAATGTGTGAGACACCCAGAGTTGATTATGGTTTGATGAGTTATTAGAGAGAGAAGAGAGAAATGGGGTTTAACGTCCACTCGACACAAACTAAGTCATTTCGAGACTAACATATGGTTTAATTTTATTTCAATAATTCGCTTGCGCGTAGGGATCTTTAGCAGTGGGAGGAAACTGGAGTTATGCCCGGAAGAAACCCACGAGGTTGAGAAGGCGCCCCTATCTCCATGCCACATACACTCACACCAGGGATCGAAACCCCGCAAGCACGTGTTGCAAGATGCCCACTGGCATTCCACGTTATGACTGATAAGGGCGGATAATTTGACCCCCCCCCCCCTATATTAACCAAGGGGTTAGTGGAGTAGAACGGAATTAAACCACAGGCAGGGGCGCAAATGTGGGGGGGGGGGGGGTCTCCGCAGAAAAAATAGTCGGTCGCAAAATAGAGTAGTCATTATCGAAATACGTACTCACTGTATACGTCACGCTAATCATGCAAAACTTTACTATAAAATAGTGGGTCGCAAAATCAGTGCAGTCGGTCACAAAATAGGAGCAGTCGGTATCAAAATAAGTGCTCACTGTATACGTCACGCTACTCACACAAAACTTTAGTATAAAATAATCTTGTCAACTTATCATGTTTGAACAGATGTTGTGTTTCGCTCTCATTGTCTCATTCTGTTGTGAGTATGTTGGTCTAACAACAAAATTTCACCCAAGGAGAAAAATAGTCGGTCACAAAATAAGTGCAGTCACTGCAGTCGGTCTCAAAAACAATGCCAGAATAGATCCCAAGTAGTTGCGTGATCCGTGTACCTAAATTGCATACGTCACACAAAACTATAGTATACAATAACCACGTCTGCTTGTCACTCTTATTCTGTTGCGAGTATGTTGTTCTATGTAATGTTTTCTACCATTTCTCCGACTAAATGAAACAATGGGATAAAGAAACACTCACAACACAGGCGAAATTGATAGACAGGCCTCAAGGTTCTGTCCCATTTCTTATCCCATCGTTAACGAGAATTTGGTACCATTTGCCATGACATTGATTCAAATTTTCAAGCCCAGTCCCAAAAGTCTAAAAGCTCTGTTACATATCTGAAATTTTTTCGCGCCTGCGGCGCAATTCCATTATAACATCATTCTTCTACTCGCTTACATATCTGAAATTTTTTCGCGCCTGTGGCGCGAGATTCCATTTTATTAAAATCATTCCTCTAATCCTCAATTCTTATACTGTCTCAGCACTATCATATTCACGATTATAGTGAACTGCCCAGTTTGTAGTACCACTGGTGTGTGCGGTGTGTGCGGCGTAGGGCGTCTGATTGTACAGATGTTATGTCAACTCTAGAAAACTCACATGTGGTGCTTGGCTCCGGATTGCGTCACTCGCACTGGGAGATGGGTGCGGGCGTGGGAGGTATGTGCATCAGTCGGTCACATTTTGGCTAAACACCCCCCCCCCCCAAAACGAAATCGTTATGTACGCCCCTGACCATAGGGGATACCGAGGATGGTATCTACCCAGTTCGATCACATATGTAATAATGACTGACACATACATGTGATATCTCCCGCAATTCGCGGGAGTCTTCCGATTTCACCCCTGATCTCCCGAGCTCCCGATCGGGAGACAAATACTCCCGCTTTTTCAATTCTTGTAATTTTATTTTCTTGGTAGTCATAATTGTAATCGAATAGCATCGAAATAAAACGAGACAGACTTTTTTTTTTGTTAACGCCACCGATTACACCTATCTGTACTATCTGTATCTGGTTACGCAAATTTAAATATCGGGTACGTTAACAAATTTATTCACATTTAATCAATATTAAACGCTAATTTTGTGACACAGGTCTAAATTATTAGTATTTGTATTATACAGCACAACTCAATTCATACATTCTTGGTATTTTTTTTCTCCATCAGTCTTACCGGTAGGCCTACTTTCAGTTTGACAGATCACATATTTTTGACATAAGTTTAACATCACGTAATGTCCAGTTGCAAGCAGGTTAAATGATTTAAAAATACCCCTGTCCTAATTCTTTAATGATTAGGTATGTCATAAATATTTGAACATGTCAGCTATATTTCCAAAGAATTTACTACACGTGTTCTTTTCACTGTAGCCATGCTGTGCGGTAGTACCACAGAAAAACAATGACCCGTATGTATGTCGTCAACTTTGACCCCCAACCGGCACATGGCATCACTTGACTGCTAATGTAAACGATTTTACTGTCATGTCGTTTTCAATATTTTTTCATCAAATTAAACTATAATTTATTATGTTTCCTTTTGATTGAGCTTTTGTTTAGAGAGTGATGTGGTTAATAAATATTATTAATTTTGTCAACCGGTCCCTATATACCTATGATTGAGGCTATCTCATGTTACGTGCTTGGAAAAAAAGATTACAAATGACAATTAAGTCTAGTACTAGTATTTATGAAAGATGTATGCGGTGTCTTCAATGACTGAAAACAATGTGGTACATGTAGCTACCATTCCTGGTTTTTGAATATCAAATATGTTTTGAAAACGAAAATCCATTTAGTTACTTTTGGAACGGATTGATAAAAGAAATTTTAAAATATAGCCATTTAGAGAAGTGGAACAAATATTTCTTATGTTTAAATGAGAACACAGTGTGTTTTCGTGTGTTTTGTTAAGTTTGTGTAATTATAACAATCAAATGATAGTAAAATATATAAATTAATTTGTCTTTTATTCATGGTGGATGGGTAATTTTAACGCGTGATAAAGTCTCCCTCTTTTGACCTTAATTCTCCTGACATTTTTACAAAAATCTCCTGACATTTTACTTGTGGCCAATCACATGTATGCTGACATCAATGTGCCCGTGTACAGTATATTATCCACCTTGGTGGCTCTACAATATTTTATTGCTGGTCTATATTACTGTACTATTTACACGCAATAAAGACTTTTACAACCTATTTCATCATGGCTAAATATAGAAGAGGGGGCATCCGGCCCCACAAACAAACGAATGTAAATGAGCGAGCTGACGTAATCTGTGACAACGGGGAATAGTTAAACTGGTTCGCTTATAGTACGCGTGAACCTAGATGCAATTTGTAGCCGCGATAATTCTTATCTACGTCTGCAATCGATGCCCCATTCGAGGCTTTGAGCAAGTAGCCTAAAATTAGTTTCAACTGCAAAATCGATGCCCCATTCGAGGCCTTGAGCAAGTAGCCTAAAATTAGTTTCAACTGCAAAATTTTCAACACATATCATCACAGTTTGTGTGGAAATAAGTAAACTTGTGTTACAAATAGTGAAGATTGGAACACCGAAATCATAATCTGATCTTACCAAACAGTTTTTCTAAATTAAATTATTGATGACAGCAAATAAACTTAACGATGAGAAAACTGAAGCTTTACTTCTTGGTCCGGAATCTAGAAGTGATCTCTGCGGTTTAACTCATGTTCATGTTGGCAACCACTCTATCCCAATTTCAAATAGCATACGGAATCCTGGAGTGATGTTTGATAGCAGTCTTAATATGGAAACCCATATCAACCATATATCTAAAGTGTGCTATCTCATTCTACGGAACATTGGGTGCATCAGGAAGTATCTGAATGCTGATTCTGTTAAGATACTGGTGTCCTCGTTGATTCTTTCCAGAATAGATTACTGCAATAGTTTACTGGCTGGTGTTCCTACTTCTCTTATTTCGCGACTCCAAAAGATCCAGAACACGGCAGCTAGAATGATATCTCTGGCTCCTCGCGACAATCAAATAACACCAATTCTCAAAGAACTCCATTTTCTTCCTGTTAGTTACAGAATGAAATTTAAAATACTGTATTATACATTTCGATGTTTAAATGGCACAGCTCCAAAATACCTGAGTGATCTCTTACATTCATATACTCCTACAAGAACCGTAAGAACTGTAGATAAGAAACTCCTTGTTGTGCCTAAACCGAAAACAGACCGTTTTGGACACTCCACCCCAACAGAGTGGAATGATCTGCCACTGGAAATAAAGACCTCTCCAGATATTACGGTGTTTAGATCCAGACTTAAAACCTTTTTGTTTAAGAAAGCATTCAATTTATGACAGTTGTGATCATTTTGGTCTGCGCTTTGTGCACGCTCATGCGTGGATATTGTGCAATATAAATAGACTATTATTATACTATTCAAAAAAAGTAGGGGATATTTGATTTTGGGGGCATAATACTAAAATATGCAAATGACTACGAAAAATGTCACTATAGAACGTAACAGAAGAAACATTTCCAGTTACATGTGACGCCCAAACGCACCAATAGCTACCGCATGGAATGCAGGTGATGCTTGGGATCATCATGGGGGTCCAACCCAAGATTTGCACGACTCTGACTTTGAATGTTACAGTCATTGTGCCATTGAACTCCGGGGTGGAAATATCAGTTTAATTGTTTTAGTGACCAGAAAACAAATTTTGATATGCGTCGGCTTACCCAAAATGAAAGGTTACGTGCCCTTTGCATGCTACAGATCGGCACAACACAGGCGGTTGTGGCGCGGACGATGAATGTTTCTCAGTCTGTCATAAGCAGGCTATGGCCCAGATACCGTGATACACAATCTGTATAGGACAGACCACGCTCAGGTTGACAAAGGGCGACAACTCAAGCCCAGGATCGATTTATCCGTACCTTGGCCTTGAGAAATCGTGTCATCACAGCTAATCAGATCAGCGCTCGTCTTCAAACAGACACTGGTGTGAGAGTGAGTGGCCAGACGATTCGGAATCGACTGCATAGGGGTCACCTTCGCGCCCGACGTCCTTGCGTGATCCGTTGTTTGAGAGATCATCACATTCAGGCAAGACGTCGTTGGTGTAGGGATCGTCAACACTGGGATAATCGACGCTGGAGCAATGTGATGTTTTCAGATCAGTCAATGTTCACTGTTGATTTTTTGGACAGTCGTAGGAGGGTGTGGCGTCGTCCAAGACGTTAACGTCATCAGACATGATTGAGTTTCGGGTGGTTCTGTTATGGTGTGGGGAGGCATCACTGTTGCTGGAAGAACGGCTTTACATGTTGTTGCAGGGCGTGTTACAGGCCAGTACTACCGGGACAACATCTTGGCAGTCCATGTTGTGCCGTTCGCACGACGTCATGGCCGCCGTTTCATCTTCCAGGATGACAACGCAAGATGTCACAGGACCAGGATCGTTACAGGTTACTTCCAACAACAGAACATAACCACATTACCTTGACCAGCACTGATTCCCGACCTCTCCCCCATCGAGCATGTCTGGGACATGCTTGGACAGAGGTTACGTCAACGTCAACAACGTCCTGCCAATGTCCAAGAACTTGCTGCTGCGTTGCAACAGGAATGGGACAATCTGGACCAAACTGAGCTTTGACGTCTCATTAGGAGTATGCCACGTCGGATCAATGCTTGTTTGGCAAACAGAGGAGGATTTACCCGTTACTGACTTTGTTGTGATGCTGTGGTAACTTTGCTGTTTGACCCCGGGTATCATTTTACCCTTATAATGGTCAGTCTGTGCCTTACTTAGTCGAACGATCATTTGGAATAAATCGATGAATGTGAACTTCATTTCATTTTGTCATTTGTTTCTTCGTCAGTTTCATTAGGTGACTTCAATAACACTTAAAAATCAAATATCCCTTACTTTTTTTGAATAGTATATTATTTTCGAGTGATGTAATATCACATAATTCTGGTTCGGCGACCACTTTAAACTAACAGAAATTTCGCATAGCAGTTTGGTTTAATCAATTCATATAGTTAGTTATACGGCAAGGTTTCACCTTTAATTCATTGGGAATTGGTTTATTATATGAATTCATAGAAAAGCTAATTTTTGCAAATTGGGAGACTTGTTTCAGTTTAGGCAGTGTTAATGAAGTGTGGCTGGGCTTTTAAAGTACTTTTTTAGAAATCTTAAATTCGATTGCTCCAGTGAAAGAGGTTAGACTAAAACAGGAGACTGAACCATGGATGTCATCCACCATTTTGGATTTAATTTCTAAAAGGGATTCGCTTTTTGCACGTTTTAAAAAATCTAAAAACGAATTTGATTACAAAAGCTATTGTAAAGTAATAAATAGTACACAGAGAGTCATTAAAAAGGGAAAATGTACATACTTGAGCAATAAACTGAATGAAAACAAAAATAACCCCCCAAAATTATGAAAAAGTTTAAAAGAATTTGGCTATAAGAATGGCAAAAAGGCAAATGGTAATATTGTAATATCCAATGGTGGTATAAATGTCCATGACCAGAAAACTGTTGCAAATCTCTTCAATGAATTCTTCACTACTGTCGCTTCAACACTAGTTCGACAGTTACCTATACCTACCTAAAGTAGGCTACCTCCATATATGATTATAGTTCTAAACTTTTTTCAGATTTCTATGACAGCAGAACTGGTAATCCTCACAGTCTGAACTTTAGCCTGCATCATGTCTCATAAGATTTTGTGCATAAGGAGCTCCAATCACTTAACATTGACAAATGTACAGGTCTTGATGCAAACTGATCCCGCAGTGAATATTCGCTTGGCCGCCACAATCACTGATAAGCATGACATCGACGAGGCTTAATGAGTACGGCATATTAACTTTTTTACTCCGACAAATTAAATTCTCAAACATTTTTTTGAGGTAAAAGAAAAATAAATAAAGACGTTTGAAGTATTAGTAGTTAAAAAATATTTCCTATTTAGTGTAAATCGGTATTAAAATGAGTAAAATGCATCATTTTGCCCGAAGCAGTTAGGTGTTAAGTAAACATTGCACGAGCCTTTGAGCCAATGACTACGAGGCGTGCAGTCAACGCACGTGTTTTGGACCGGCATCCGTTACAGAGATAATTCGTAAGTAATTCTCTGTGAAACAGATTGGTCTTGATGATATTCCAGCTCGCTTTCTAAAAGACGGTGCTGATTTCCTTAAAATACCCATTACATATTGATCAATTTATCCATTTCAGAGAATTCAGTTCCGGATGAGCTAAAATTTATACGTTCATGTTGGATTACCTTATAAGGTATAAGTAATAGTTATTAGCACACTTTCCAAGGTGTATCGGTGAATATCAGGACAGTTTTGGTCGTATGGCGGGGGAAAGCGGCAAAAACCTAATGCTATGTAGAAATGTCTAATTCAAAACACACATGTAACATAATGCCATACCAAATACCAAAAACGCCTAATGCAAAAAAACAAAATACAAGAAACCTCTAATACAAAATACCTCATACGTCTATTGCAAAAGACAAAATACAAGAAACCTCTAATACAAAATACATATAACCTCTTATGCACAATTGATTTTACAATCTGAAACATCTACCATAAGCATTAGATGACATATCTCTCATGCATTACATACGTTTCTCCACTGAATTATCTTTATTTAGGTCAATGTCAAGGTCACCGAACACAACTTGGCGACCTATTCGGCTAGCGAGCTATTCGACCGATCCAGATGGCAACCTGTTCGTTGGCAACCTATTAAGACAACAGTCTGCCAAACTCATCTATTTTTAACAACCAATAAAATCCAACGTTACGTCTATCAAATGAAAGTAGAACAAGATATTATTTTTATCAATTCCTTTAGCTCAGAATAGAGATGTAATTTCGCATTATCGTACAAAATTCTAGACATCCAACTAAATATATTCCGAAAGGTAATTAAATAGGCTTTCTAAGTATTATCAGTACAAATTGGCACACTCATATTAAAGGGGTGCACTCTCTTCCTAAACATGACCAATTTTTTAAAAATTTTAAAGGGAAAAACTGTTAATATCCCGTGTCAAAATTCGGACCATCGTAAAAAATTCTCATGATCCAATTAAATATATTCTAAAAGGTAATTGAATAAGCTTTCCAAATATTATTAGTAAAAGTTAGCACAATCATATTAAAGGGGTGCGCTCTCAACCTGAACATAGCCAATTTTTCAATATTTTAAAGTGAAAGAACGGTAATATTTCGAGTCGAAATTCGGACCATCGTACAAAATTCTTAGCAACCAGCTATATATATTCTGAAAGGTAATTGAATAAGCTTTCTAAATATTATTAGTAAAAGTTGGCACAGTCATACGAAAGGGGCGCGCTCTCAACCTGAACATAGCCAATTTTTCAATATTTTAAAATGAAAGAACGGCAATATTCCGAGTCGAAATTCGGACCATCGTACAAAATTCTGAGCATCCAGCTATATATTTTCTGAATGGTAATTCAATAAGCTTTCTAAATATTATTAGTAAAAGTAGGCACAATCATATTAAAGGGGCGCACTCTCAACCTGAACATAGCCAATTTTTCAATATTCTATATGTAAAGATAGACCGGAATTTTTTTCGAAGTCCGAATTTGGACCATCGTACAAAATTCTGACCATCCAGCTATATATATTCTGAAAGGTAATTGGATAAGCTTTCCAAATATTAATAGTAAAAGTTGGCAGAATCATATTAAAGGGGCGCGCTCTCAACCTGAACATGGCCAATTTTTCAATATTTTAAAGTGAAACAACGGTAATATTCTGAGTCGAAATTCGGACCATCGTACAAAATTCTGAGCATCCAGCTATATATATTCTGAAAGGTAATTAAATAAGCTTTCTAAATATTATTAGTAAAAGTTGGCACAATCATATTAAAGGGGCGCGCTCTCAACCTGAACATCGCCAATTTTTCAATATTTTAAAGTGAAAGAACGGTAATATTCCGTGTCAAAGTTCGGACCAGCGTACAAAATTTGGAGCATCCAGCTATATATATTCTGAAAGGTAATTGAATAAGCGTTCCAAATATTATTAGTAAAAGTTGGCACAATCATATTAAAGGGGCGCGCCCTCAACCTGAACATATCCAATTTTTCAATATTCTATATGTGAAGATAGACCGGTATTTTTTTTTGAAGTCCAAATTCGAACCATCGTACAAAATTCTGAGCATCCAGCTATATAAATTCTGAAAGGTATCTGAATAAGCTTTCCAAATATTATTAGTAAAAGTTGGCACAATCATATTAAAGGATGCGCTCTCAACCTGAACATCGCCACTTTTTTAATATTTTAAAGTGAAAGAACGGTAATATTCCGAGTCAAAATTCGGACCATCGTACAAAATTCGGAGCATCCAGCTATATAAATTCGGAAAGGTAATTGAATAAGCTTTCCAAACATTATTAGTAAAAGTTGGCACAATCATATTAAAGGGGCGCGCCCTCAACCTGAACATATCAAATTTTTCAATATTCTATAAGTGAAGATAGACAGGTATTTTTTTCGAAGTACAAATTCGGACCATATATATTTAGTTGGATCATCAGAATTTTGTACGATGGTCCGAATTTTGACACGGGATATTAACTGTTTTTCTCTTTAAAATTTTAAAAAAAAATGGTCATGTTAAGGAAGAGGGTGCACCCCTTTAATATGAATGTGCCAATTTTTACTGATAATACTTAGAAAGCCTATTTAATTACCTTTCGGAATATATTTAGTTGGATGTCTAGAATTTTGTACGATAATGCGAAATTACATCTCTATTCTGAGCTAAAGGAATTGATAAAAATAATATATTATTCTACTTTCATTTGATAGACGTAACGTTGGATTTTATTGGTTGTTAAAAATAGATGAGTTTGGGCGACTGTTGTCTTAATTCTGAATAGGTTGTCAACGAACAGGTTGCCAGCTGGATCGGTCGAATAGCTCGCTAGCCGAATAGGTCGCCAAGTTGTGTTCGGTGACCTTGACATTGACCTAAATAAAGATAATTCAGTGGAGAAACGTAAGTAATGCATGAGAGATATGTCATCTAATGCTTATGGTAGATGTTTTAGATTGTAAAATCAATTGTGCATAAGAGGTTATATGTATTTTGTATTAATGGTTTCTTGTATTTTGTCTTTTGCAATAGACGTATGAGGTATTTTGTATTAGAGGTTTCTTGTATTTTGTTTTTTGCATTAGACGTTTTAGGTATTTGGTATGGCATTATGTTACATGTGTGTTTTGAATTAGACATTTCTACATAGCATTAGGTTTTTGCCGCTTTCCCCCGCCATATGGTCGGGGGCTCAGCCGAGGCGGAGCCGAGGCGGCCCACGACCAAAACTGTCCTGATATTCACCGATACACCGAGGAAAGGTGCTAATAAGTTACTTACATCACATTTCTATCGAGTATTGTGAAGCAAAATGTGAAAAATACTAGTAGTATTTATTATCGAGTCGTTTCAACCGAAAAATGACAAATAATTTCAGCTCTTTTATTTATCCCTTTCTGTGCCTCACGTTACATTTCATGGTAGTATTTACACGTGCGTCTTGTTGTGAAACCCGAGCGTGAAACAGCCACGTGTTTGTTTAGACTACATCGTCAAAACAATTTGTCTATGGCGTAGAGGACTGCGATGATATTAAATGTAGTGTAAAGGAAATTCGAAACGTGGGTCGTTCCTGGTGACAGTATGCATCGGCGCATAGTTCGTCCGTTGAAATTTAATTGTAATGAAATTTATAACTTTCTAGGCGTTTTTTTTATATCCTGCTTATTTTCAAGGCTTGTGAAGTGTCTAGCAAGAGAATCACAATTAGTTAAAATAATTATTCAATATTCTCATTTATATGTTTTGCATAATAAATCAAACCAAATTATGGAGTAGATGCCAATTGATATGTGTAATAATTGTTTTTTGTAATATGTTGTTATGTTGATTTTATGTCATTGCGTATATTTTTGCACTGCCATGGAGTTCCTACCGGTTTGTTTTGTTACTATGATTTTGATTAGTCTCATGTACCTTAGCCCAGTGCAGTATGAAACAAGTAGTTATCATTGCGATCTGGGTCGGACTAAACGTCCGCTTCTTATTGCTTGATAAGTTTCTTAAACGGTATGAAAGGATACACGGATACTTTTACGCATGTATTGGAAATGAACAGGACAGTTTCATCAAAGGTTGCCATTGGCAACGAGTAGAAGTGGGATGTAATAGTAATAATCACTTTGTTTCGAAGGGGTAGAAAATTAGGCCTGATACCATATATGGCTATGTGCATAATAATCAATGAATGGGAAGGCTATAAATATATTTGAAATTCCATTTTATTTTTTACTTCAATGCGTCATCGGCCATTGAGAAGGTCGCAGTATTATTATTCTCGGGTTTACGTATCGCCGAGGGGTTATGTACCAAACTCAACGATTTAACGCCGAAGGTTGTTTTTTTTCCCACTGACAAGAGGAAACCACGCCGGATAATCCGGGGTAACGTTGTCGGCCAACACCGAGATCTCAAGCCCCCGTCGCCATATTATTCATGTTTGAATAGTATGTTGTACAGGACTTATATTTACCTTAACAAAAACTATGATAAAAATAACAACTAAAACAACAATAACTTGAACTACAACAACAATAACAAGAACCTTAGCAATAACAAATCAATAATAAGAATAAGCAATAACAGTAAAAAACGATATTTAGCACAACATAAAACTATATGTATCAATAAAACTATTTCATCGTGAAATCAAATGAACTATTGACGAACTTCTCATCGGGTGCTTTATATATTTATTATCTATGATGTTATCGTGACCTTGTGATAAGAGGTCATCTTCACCTTGGGTCTAGCCTATTGCATGCCATTCCGTTAAGTTTATTTTATGCTGGTAGAAAATAATAAGGACTATGAGGTGGGCGATGATGCCAATGGTAACGGGCCCGTATCTAGACACCATTAAGCGCGGGGGGGGGGGGGGGCATTACCTTTCGGTAAGGGGTGAACATTTTGAGGAAATTTTCGGAAAGGTCATTCTAACAGACTGCTGTATTCATAATGCTATGTAATGTAGTTAGCCTACCTAGGCGTCTAATAAGCATTTTAAAATAACTATTCCAACAAAAAAAACAAAAAACCCACAAAATTGTGTTTTTAGGTTAATATAAGGAACTGTGTATACTTTAATAATTTCTGAGCGGGTTAGGGAAAAGCATTTCACGCGGGGTGGGGGGGCATTTAATTCTAAAACACGTCAAATCTTTAAATATCCTCTGCATATATCATAATTACAAATGGCAGCTCTATTACGTAGCGGAAAGAAACGTTTGACGGTAATCAAGTCAATAGGTTTGGCTGGCTCCGCTTGACTTCAATCAAATATGCACTTTCTGAATAGAACTAAATACAAAAATAATCCTGTAGGCCTACCTGCGTCTGACTCTGAACTGAACCTCGCCCTAATTCACATGTTATATTGATTGATAAGACAGACGACATGCCATATAAGGCGATATCCATTATAGTTTGTTTGATATTTATGTCGATATGTATTCTGCCATATAAGGAGTTATCTATTCGTGTCGATATGTTTTGATATGGCCAAGTAAACAATGCGAACGATATTTGGGTTATTATCCATATATGTTTGAAGAAGTTTGAAATTGGTAGGCCAATCTATGATAAAGTGTCTTCTGTCACCACTGTGGACTTGGGTGTAAGTCAGAGACTAATGTCACCCGGGCACCTGCAAGTCGTGCCATTCGGTGGAACTGTGTTTGCGCTCTGTTCGCCCATTGTGTGTGCATATTACGTACTGTCTTCGCAATGCGACGTGGCACTACCTGTTTATGCATATAGGTTAACGTCCACTCAACACAAACTAGGTTATTTCAGGACTAACATATGGTTCAATTTTACTTCAATAATTCGCTTGAACGTAGGTTTTTTTAAGCAGTGGGAGGAAACTGGGTGACCCGGCTAAAACCAACGATGTTAGACAGGCGACAGGACTCAATACGGAAATGGACCACTGAATTTTAGTTCGTGTTTTTAATTCTTTTTATTTTGTATTTATTAATTTTTTTTTTTTGTAAATATTGAGTTAGAGATTTTGTTCATTTTAGCTCCGGTAGTTAGAGATTTAGTTCTTTTAGCCCCGGTAAAAGATATGGGGCGCCGTTTGTAAAATAATTATTTAACTTTTTCTATAGCAAAAAAAATTAGATTTAACTCCGAATATAATATATATTTAGATAAATATTAGAACAAAAATGGCATATATGTAAATATCAAAAAATATTGTAGCTAAAAGTCGAGTTTTTGGTCTATGAAAAACTTTAAATGTTATATCTTGATTTCACATCGCTTAGTTAAATATATAGCTAAATGTGCTGTTCCTCGTAGGTATAAATGCTAAATACTAAATCACTGAAAAATCTAAAGTTAAATATTTAGCTAAATATATAAACATTTAGCTAAATATATAAACATTTAGCTAAATATATATAAACATTTAGCTAAATATATAAACATTTAGCTAAATATATATATTTAGTTAAATATATAAACATTTAACTAAATATATAACATTTAGGTAAATATATAAACATTTAATTAAATATATTTATTTAGTTAAATATATAAACAGTTAACTAAATATATAAACAGTTAACTAAATATATAAATATCATGCTAAATATATATGTTTAGCTAAATGTATAAATATTTAACTAAATATATATTTGTGGTCCCGCCAATATTTCTATTATCGTCAGCGACACAAAAAAAAACTGTGCATCAAATGATGACGTGTACCCAACACGTTAACCCGTAATTATGTCGTGAACTTACCATATTTATGAGTGATCGATGTCCAACGTTAAATATATGTAGGCATTATTAACGAATTGCGGATGGAAGAACTAAGCTGAGCGTTCAGGTACCAGATAGTACTGTGTTGTGCAGTCAATGGAAAGTTGTACACTACGTCATAGTTTAGTGTGAAGTCGCTTACAACAATAATTATTTTACAAACGGCGTGGTACGGTTGCGCTTTGTAAATTTAACTATATGTTTAGTTAAATATTTAATTATTTAGTTAAATATTTAATTATTTAGTTAAATATATAAATATTTAGTTAAATATATAAATATTTAGCTAAATATATATTATTTAGCTAAATATATATTATTTAGCTAAATATATATTATTTAGCTAAATATATAAATGTTTAACTAAATATTTTAACATTTAACTAAATATTTTAACATTTAACTAAATATATATATTTTGCTAAATGTTTAAACATTTAACTAAATATTTAGCTAAATATTTATATATCATCAAATCTCTTGTTTTGGTCTTAATATTCAATGCTAAATGTTAAATATGAAAATAGAGACAAATCAAGAAATATTTATATATATTACGTTAAATATTGAGTTTTTGTTGTATTTTTAGTTTAAATATTAAAAGTGAAAAATTTGCACAAAAGTCGAGATTAATCTATATATATAAATTTAAATTAAATCTAGTGGTTTTTTGCTATATAAAAAGCTAAATAATTAATTTACAAACGGCGCCCCATAAAAAGATTGTATTGGAGAAATGGTTGTTTGCTATTTGAAACGCTGGTAATATTTATGTCGTAAATCTGTATCTATCTGTTAGGCTTTCTGGACAAAACCACAATAATCTCAAACCAACATCTGGACAAAACAACAATAGTCAATATTACACCTCTATTTTCATATAGAAAATTTATGCCTAACATGTTTCCTTACACCAATTTACCGTTTAAACGAATTAATTATCCATTTAAACAAATTAATTATCCCTTAAAACAAATTAATTACCTCGTTTAAACGAAACAATTATATAAGAGTGGAACCGTGCAATCCTAAAAAAAAGGACCTTGTGGTTATGAGAGTGAGAAAGAGTGTGAGAGAGAGAGAGAGAGGGGGAGGGTTAACGTCCACTCTACACAAACTAAGTCATTTCGGGACTAACACATGGTTTAATTTTATTTCAATAGTTCGCTAGGTATTAGCAGTGGAAGGAAACCAGAGAACACAGAGAAAACTCACGAGGGTTGTCACGTACAATCGGGGAATGGATAAATCGATACGACGCCAGTTGACTCAATGAGAGACCTTGTGATAGAAAACCATTCAGCCACCTAACCCCTTTGTTGCTATGAAGAATTTATGATTTTTAGGCCAGTCTAACGAACATAAGAAGAGAAATTGGTGAAGATATGTTATCGAGGTTAAATGTTGACGGGGTTATTGTATATAATAGTTGTATATAATAGTTGAAATACAACACGTGGAGTATTATTATACAGGTCATGGGAGGCCACCACAGGGAAACAGGGTCAGAAAAAAATATCTCCAATGGCAAGTCGTTTTACATGCTGTTTAATTTAAGGGTTATAATTTACATGCCATAAACATAAGTAAACATGGAGAAGACGAAATAACGATATTACGGACTGAATGGATTAATTAATTTCTCAAAACATACACATAATTATGTTAATTGAATAGAAGCCAAGGGCTGGCCGTGGTATTTTATAGCGTGGCATCATGCCCATGTCCATTACAGGGTATATGTCCTGGGACGAATGTGGTATTTAGTCTCGCTGCGCTAGGGCGACCGTGGTATTTAACCCTTGTCCATTGCATGGTGTAGAGCCACCGGGGTACTTGGCTGGCATGGTGTATAGCCCCTGTCCATTACATGGTGTAGGCCTATACCCTATGGCGATCTTGGTATTTAGCCCCTACCCATTACATGGTGTAGGCCTATACCCTATGGCGATCTTGGTATTTAGCTCCTACCCATTACATGGTGTAGGCCTATACCCTATGGCGATCTTAGTATTTAGCTCCGGTCTATTATAATCATACTTAAAACTTTTTAAATCCCTAATTAATTTAAATGATACACCATGTTTATCACTACGCGTGTTTGATCTGTTAATCATCCCTCAGAGGTGGATTCCATGGGGTGGGGCGCCCCCTAATTATCGACAGTGCCCTTTTTACTGTTGAAAGTGCCGTTTCCCAGACCCAAATATGTCCGTTCCGAACGTTTACTTAGACGAAAATATCAGCCAAATAGCTTTTGGAGTGGCTACAGATGCAAGGAAATGATGGATAATTTCTTATTTTCTTTGTGACTCCCCCCCCCCCCTCTCAGCGGCGTGCCCCGTCTCCGTGGTCAGTGCCCTCATTTTGCACCCCCCCCCCTTTTCAAAATTTCTAGATCCGCCTCTGCCCCTTTAACTGGCCGCCTTGTAATTTATTATAATAGAATAATTCGTAATCACAGTAATGCTAATTACAGTTGACAAACCATTCAGCAGAACAGCTGAAACCACGACCTCTTGAATTCAATTTCAATAACAAGATGACGAGTCATCAATATCCCGCGCCCTTGCACAACTTGTTTATGCTATTGTTAATCAATATATCAAAATTAGCTGGTACTAATGTTGCGGATTTAGATATGATTACTTAGCAAATAGAGATATCTGTGTCCAAAGTTTCAGACGGACACCATTTCAATATCCCCCCTCCCCTCCCCAACTTCGTTCGGCGCAGGATAATAATATGGTAAATATAAAATAAATGGCATTCTGCTGTACAAGTAAGCACAGCATTTATTGGAAGAGAGAAATGGGAGTTTAACCTCCACTCCGCCCTGCACCACTGACAAGGGTAGACAGACCCGCGACCTCCTCACAATTACAGATTATTGTAGTTAATGTACAGTTAAACGACATACAATGAAAGGAAAGCCATTTACAGTAAAGGTAAAGTAATTTCTACATACCTGTGTACAGGTGTAATATTTGATATAATCAAAAGGCAGTTAAACACTGTAGGCCAATAGTGAAGAGTACTTTTAGATACCTTATACTAGCTGGTTTTCAGTTCAAATAACACATGGTGTGTCAACCCGTTGTGCAATATCAAGACAGGTGACCAGAATAGTTTAGATCACACCTGGTTTCTTATATTAAAATACCGTACATCTGGTATATACATGCTATGTACTAAGACTACAAATAAAATCCAATAGGGTTTAACCTATTTTTATCTGCACGGACCGGGATAAATGAAGTGTGCTGTGCGACAAATCTAACATTATTAGATCTCCACGTAACTTCAGGGGAAACAGTCTACAGTTCTTGCTGACAGATTGTAATGTATTTATGTTGACAAGTTACTAACCTCAAGGTTCGATTTTCGATCTTAATGCTGGTTGATAAAATTCATAGTCCCAGTGTGTACAAATAAGCGTGCACATAAAATAATACTACTAAAAATATTCCGAGTACTCTAATAATATTCCAATACTATAATAATATTAATAACAATACCTGTGTGTGCAGGGGATTTAAGTACCCTTTTTTCAAACCAGATTTTCGGATGGGAGAGAATTCTCTCAAGGTAAGCTAAGAAATAGTAAAATATTTTAAAGTATATTGAGTGGTTGAGATTCTGGCGTGTTAGGTTGTTAAGTACAGGAATCTGTCAGCTAAACTATTTGGATGAAATATAAACACAGGAACCCATCTTCTTTATATAATGGCTTCCGTTTCTAACACTTTTAACATTCATAGTCCAGAATGTAATCAGATCTTTGGTAGATGTCCAAGAATTAACGTATTATGTCAGAATCAGTATTTACCAGTGTTGGCCGATTGGCTGTTTAAATTGACCGATTTGTAACTCAATTTACTTACCCTAAAACAGAAATTAGAATACAGTTTAAAGGAGCTAAATCGCCAACATTTGGGACCTAGAAATTGACACAAGTGGGTCGCAACGTATATAATACTGTAATATGAATGTATGTAAACTGATTTAATTCAATCGTTTCCGTTTTACTCTGATAGGTAATGTTCGGCGAAATAAGGCAAGTCTGAATCGATTGCACATTTCTAGTGTCTGGTTATTCCAGTCTACATACACCGTATAATTTGGTGCAATGTGTTAGACCTCGTCCCTTGTTATAACTGGGGCTGAAACAGCACCAATTTGATTTAAATTGACAAATAATTCGTGTTTTCAATGTTGAAGATTTTGGATGATATTGAGTTAGAGACTTAGCTACTTTAAATATGGTTCCATTTATATGTGTAAAAACCCATGACGTATATTACAGACATACACCCTAAAACAGAAATTAGAATACAGTTTAAAGGAGCTAAATCGCCAACATTTGGGACCTAGAAATTGACACAAGTGGGTCGCAACGTATATAATACTGTAATATGAATGTATGTAAACTGATTTAATTCAATGGTTTCCGTTTTACTCTGATAGGTAATGTTCGGCGAAATAAGGCAAGTCTGAATCGATTGCACATTTCTAGTGTCTGGTTATTCCAGTCTACATACACCGTATAATTTGGTGCAATGTGTTAGACCTCGTCCCTTGTTATAACTGGGGCTGAAACAGCACCAATTTGATTTAAATTGACAAATAATTCGTGTTTTCAATGTTGAAGATTTTGGATGATATTGAGTTAGAGACTTAGCTACTTTAAATATGGTTCCATTTATATGTGTAAAAACCCATGACGTATATTACAGACATACTATGTTAAATATTGTTTATTAAACATAACGCTAACGCTACAATATACGTCCACATTCCTGCTTTGATTGGTATGGTACTTTGTCAAGAAGGCTAGGCGTTTGGTTTGTTTAGCATTGAGGTTGAGGGTCGTGCACCAACATCAATAGTTGCCGTCCTTAGAGTATAAGGAATAAGTATACCAAGATAATCCATTCAGAATTGTGCCTTCCTAACGCTAAAGGCAAAAAGTGGGCGTGGCTCTGCCCCTGGGGTCGGGACATTCATCAAAATCAATAGTGGACGCCCTCAGGCTATAAGGAATACATAAGCCAAGTAAAAGACAAACACAAAAATTGGGCGTGTCTTGCCCGTGTGAGTCGGTACATGCAGTTGACGTCCTTAGGCTATATGGAATATATACATGTATCCCAAGTTTAAAGACGATCCATTAAGAATCGTGGCCTGTAGACAATACACACAGACACGAAGTAAAAATGGACATGGCTCTGCCCCTGGGGGTTAGGAAACCACCAAAAACAATAGGGGTCATCTTTAGGGTATAAGGAATAGTTTTGTAAAGTTTTAAAAGGATCTGTTAAGAATTGCATCCTGTAGGCGAACACCAGACACAAAAGCATTGGGCGTGGCTCTGTCCCAGGGGGTTCGGCATGCACCGAAAATAATAGTGGTCAGCCTTAGGGTATAAGGAATAAGTATAAAAAAAGTTTTCAAGACGATCGATTAAGAATTGTGGCCTGTAGGTGACACACAGACAGACAAAAAAAAAATGGGCGTGGCACTGTCCCTTGGGGGTCGGGCATGCACCAAAAACAATAGGGATCTTCCTTAAGGTACCAAGAATAAGTATTCAACGTTTCAAGATGATACAAGAAATGCAGGCTGTAGACGACAGACAAACAAATACAAGAAATGGGTGTTGCTGTCCCACGGGGGTCGGGCATGTACCCAAAACAAAAGGGATCATCCTTAGGGTATAAGGAATAAGTATTTTAAGTTTCAAGATGACCGATTAAGAATTGTGGCCTGTAGGCGACACACAAAAAGAAAATGGGCGTGACTCTGCCCCTGGGGGTTGGGCATGCACCCCAAATGATAGGAATGTTACTTAGGATACAAAGAATAAGCCTTCAAAGTTTCAAGGTGATACGTTAAGAAATGTGGCTTGTAGACGACAAACAAATAAATACAAGGAATGGGCGTGGCTCTGCCATTGGGGGTCGGGCATGCACCACAAAAACAATACGGATCATCCTTAGGGTGTAAAGAGTAAGTATACAAAGTTTTAAGAAAATCCAGTTAGAATTGCTGTCTGTAGGCGACACACCGACACACAAAAAGAAAATGGGCGTGGCTCTGCCCCTGGGGGTAGGGCATGCACCCCACACGATAGGGATCATCCTTGAGTAAAAAGAGTAAGTATACAAAGTTTGAAGAAAATCCAATAAGAATTGCGCCCTGTAGGCGACACAAAGACACACGAAAAGAAAATGGGCGTGGCTCTGACCCTGGGGGTTGGGCATGCACCCCAAACGAAGGGGATGTTCCTTAGGGTACAAAGAATGTGTACCGTATGCAAAGTTTCAAGTTTATAAGTTAAGAAATGTGGCCTGTAGATGACAAACAAACAAATACTAGAAATGGGCGTGGCTTTGCCCCTGGGGGTCGGGCATGCACCAAAAACAATAGGGATCTTCCTAGGAGTATAAGGAATAAGTATACCAAGTTTGAAGAAAATCCATGAAGAATTGCGCCCTGTAGGCGAACCACAGACACACACACACACACACAGACAGGGGCGACGGCATAATACGTTCACATTATGAATGTGGGCGTATAAAAAGGCTTGGGGCACGAGCTAAAACTGTCTATTGTAGGCCTTTCTTTAGGACTGAATGTTTTATAAATTACAATATGATTAAAATACAGATCTATATTTCGTTTCGTGGAAGGTCACGCCAGGACAAGCGACTTCGAACCTATTAATCAATCAGCGTTGATATTTCTCGTAGAATACCCACAGTTCCGTGTATAACACGCCAAGAAAATGCCTATTTCACTTAAAAAAAAAAAAAAATAAAAAAATCGGAAAATGTAAAATGGGGGACGGGAACATTTTTAGACTATCCAAGATACGCTAATCGTTACCTTGAACGTCATTTATATTCATACTGTCACCAGTGTGTAAATGTTATTGTTCTCACGGGGGTGTCCGTTTACTCTGAGGTGTTACTCTTCCGTCATCAAACCGAATCGAATGAAATTTGACGGATACCCTTTGTAAGGAATACCAGTCCCTTTGATGCTTGTTTTTTTTTTTCTGTACTCGTGGGTCGTTTAATTCTAGGTTGCTGCTAATAATGTTCATGTTCAGATCATAATCCCTAAACCAAGTGTCAAGGTATGGTATGGCATGGCTCAGATATGTCAAATTATCTGGAGCATGTGCCACAGAACCAAACATTTCCGCCCCCACCCACAAGCGTACGTAACTAACGTACGAAAATTATATGGTAGCTGCTTCCTGTTTTATTCGCATACAGTGAATGGCCATTTTGCTCAGTAATATCCTAGAAATGGTTCCACTACTGATGCCAGAATTTGGTTATTTTTTTTAAAATTGCGTTAACGTTTTACATTTTTGTTTAGAAGTGAAATAAATTAACTATAAGTCGACCCCCACGCTAAAAGCATTAACAGAATTGATTGTGTATATCTGAAAAATACACCACCGAAGCATAAAATAGTGCCAATATGCCGACGTCAGTAGACGTTATTTCGGTGGAAAAAATATATTGGAAGAAGCGATAAGACGTTATTATGGCTGTACGGATATACTCTCCTAAAAGCTACAGGAAGGCTAACAGTGTCTTGTAATGTTGATAATGATCATACACTCGGCAAACCTCGGGAGATTTTAGACAATCTAAACTCGGCTGTATGATGAATTCCGCCATATTGGAACTACTTTAAAGGTCCCGGATGAAACATGGCTGCGCCCATTCCGAACACAAGTTGGCGACCTATTTGGCTAGCGACCTTTTCGACCGATCCAGCTGACGAAATTACACTTCTATTCTGAGCTAAAGGAATGGATAAAAAATAATATATTCTACTTGGATTTTATTGGTTGATAAATAGATGAGTTAAGGCGACTGTTGTCTTTATTCTAAATAGGTTTCCAACGAACAGGTTGCTGCTCGATCGGTCGAATATGTCGCTAGCCGAATAGGTTCCCAATTTGTGTAATAGCGTCAAGTTTTCCTGTTAAAGTAAACCAGTAGCCGCATCGCAAATGTATGGGCGTAGGTACATATCACTTACTGTCATACAGCCGAGGCTAGATGTAGTTTACGGAATCTGCCGAGATTTGCCGAGGGAATGATCATAATGACAGTGTTCACATTGTTGATGTGACCTCGCTATTCACTGTGTCAGGGTCACTTCTTCTAAGGTGCCTTAAGTTTAATCTGCCTACTCACCTACGTAGGCCCCGTTACACCTTAGTGGTCCTACCAACCGATCCGGGGAATATATCTCGGTATTTAAAGCTTTTCTTATTTTTTCCAAAGTGTCTTACCTTATTCAAAGATTTAGATTAGGCTACGGTACTGCATATTTAACTGATGAAATGCCGGCCAACACCCAAAAGAACTAATTTCTAACCTATGTAATACCCTCCACTGCCAAAACTTAACTTCGAATGCAATTTTATGTCCCCTACCACAACTATAAAGTTGTTGCAGAATGTTTTTTCTGAGTATCCAGTTATTTTTTCTAGTAATTTTGGGTGTCTCTCCTTTGCACGTGTACCAAAATTGCGATACCTTTATTGGAAATAAGTGGGGATGTATCTTTCAGGTTTCCTTAAAATACGGACCCTGATTAACCTTATGTATATCCATTTCTCAGTCTCAGTTTTATTGGAATCATATTCACTGGAGGTTGTAAGAACGGAACGTTCCGGAAATGACAGAGTAAACACCTCTCGAGGTAAGACAAACTTTCTTAGAGAGCTCGGAGCACCCTACCTTTTAAATATGATTGAATGGGCCAGCCCCTGAACGTTCAGGGTGAGTGTAATGAGACCGACGTTCAGAGCTGAACTACCCTTTTAACCATTTTTACTAGTGCCATTATTATCATGGATCGTACCACAACAGTATACGGTAATATAAAAATACTGTATCCACCATTCCTCCTCAGAACGACGATTGAAGGGGAATAACTCCATTCAAGAAGACGTAGATGTTTTTATAAGCTAGCCTTAAAGTATACGGATATGAACCCTCACAACATCTAAACCATAGTTTAATAAACAAATTGTATTTAATAAAGAAACAAATTTGATATTAAAAAAAACTAAATTTAACTCCATATGATATTATTACATAGCAGTTTGACCTGGTACCTAGTTTGGCTTGGCACAATCAGTACTTCAGTACTCGATAGATGTAAGTACACACATCACAACAAAACAATAATAAGTATATAAACATATGAATAAATATGAAATAAACAATACTAGATTAACAGTTTATCAGTGAACATCAATCTGATAAAGATAGGTTGCCAGGCACATTGCCAGGCAACGAAACATACACCTACAGCAGCTAAATCGTCTGGGCAGTCAACAAGAGTTGTCGCATATTCTTGCTTTTTTCGGTAATGAAACATTTATAATACACTAAAATCTGATTAAGATTAACAATTCATAAAGTAATTATCAGAAAAACATTAGAATTTCTTTGTTTTTCTTATAAAACTCTGCCTCTAGAGCGTTACAAAAGATCAAGGGAAATAACTCTGGCAGTAATTATGAGAATTCGCTGAAAATCAATAGGATTCTTCGTCCCATGACCTTAAACACTGTGTATAAATTTAAAGTCAATCTGATATTAACTTTAGCCTCTAGAACCTTCACAAGATTTTTCAAAGTGATCAAGGGCCATAACTCTGGCAGTAATTATCGGAAATCGCTGAAAATCAATAAGCTTTTTTGTCTCATGACCTTAAACACTGTGCATAAATTTAAAGTCAATTAGATATTAACTTTAGCCCCTAGAGCGTCCACAAGCAATTATGGACGATGGATGGACGGACGGGGGCGACAACAATATACGACCACATTTCAATGTGGGCAAAAAAAAAAAAAAAATGGATTGGGTTGATAGCATTGATAAAAGAAGCTTTCTGGTCACCTGGGTTATCAGTCACATCATTAATTATCGGAAATCGCTGAAAATCAATAAGCTTTTTTGTCTCATGACCTTAAACACTTTGTATAAATTTAAAGTCAATTGGATATTGACTTTAGCCCCTAGAGCGTCCACAAGCAATTATGGACGATGGATGGACGGACGGGGGCGACAACAATATACGACCGCATTTCAATGTGGGCAAAAAAAAAAAAAATGGATTGGGTTGATAGCATTGATAATAGAAGCTTTCTAGTCACCTGGGTTATCAGTCACATCAGGTACCCTGTGACAATGGGGAACCATTATTTATTTGAACCAAACACAAAGAACCAAATAAACTGGGGTCCAAGCCAAACCAGCATGCATCTTTCTGACTTATAGCAACAGGTGTTCCATGGGGTACCTGGCTCACTGAAGTAAATGGGGGCCATTGTTCAGCCCCCTACCTAAACTACATTAAGTTTATACTAAAATTGAATCATTTAGGTTTTTTTAATTAAAATTTAAATATAGATTATTGAGAAGGGTACAATCTTAAATCAATGAATACTCCATGGTTACCGATGTATATCAAATTTCGATAAAAATAGTTGTTTAAGTGCCTTTGATCTCCAAACAAGTTTTCATTATTATCTGACAGCCCCCACTCTTCTCCTATCTTCCAACAATATAGATTAACAGGTTCTTCCGTTTTTCTACTAAATACAAAAATCATACAAATTATTTGCAAAAGGATATAAATTTACAGCAAAGTCACATGATGGCATGAGTAAATAAACAATTTGTGGCAGTAAAACATAAACTGAACAATTCATACAGTGGCAGTTTATTTGGAGATCACTCAATGAAAAATTGTTATTATGTAATACCTTTTTAATGGGTAAAATTCCTACAAAAAACACACGCAAATTTTGATAGCAAGGGAACGTCAATAAATATTAATTATGGTCATACATATATGGCTTTTCTGTTCATAGCATTTTGTGTAATGATAATAAAAAATAAAAGGTACTGGCTCACTTATTAAGAGGTTCGGCCAGTTGGTTTACCCTTGTCAATCATTATTCTGGCTAGTATTTCAGAGAGAAAGACAAATCAAGCTTCAGTATACATCTTTGGCATCATGTTAAAAATGCCTTAACAGTTGGAAATTGAAATAATAGTTGGCTGCCAGTGCATAATTTCTCTAATACAATATTTCTGTCTTTGTTAAGCCTGTTTATGCAGAATAGTAGGATATTAAACACTAAACCTTTGCATGATACAGCAAAACTCACAAACACTTAGCATCTCCGAGAAACCCTGATTAAAATTCAACATGAATATCACTAACAGCAAAGAGAAAAACTAAACTTTGTTTTTTATATGATCAACATCCATGTTTTCCTTTCGGATAAGCTGGATTTGAGATACAGCTGCTGTGTGGGCGTATTTCCCCTGCTTTGACAGGATAGTACAGGTGAAAAATAACATGAGGACTTCCATCACTGGATCCATTTACCTCTACCAAGTCAGCCACTGAGATATTGAGAATTGCTAATGGTGAAGACAAGAGGAAGACAATATATATTAGTGCAATCTAACATCTTTAATAAACTCATATCAGCTGACCAATTATGATGAACTTTTACACTAGGGCAGTGTTCCTCATCATGGGACCAGATGTTCAGCAGTGTTCCCCAACATAAGGGAAAGATCTAGGACAATGTTCCACAACATGGGGCCAGATCCAGGGCAATGTTCCACAACATGGGGCCAGATCCAGGGCAATGTTCCACTATAAGGTGCCAGATCTATGGCAGTGTTCCCCAATATGGAGCCCTATCTAGGGGAGTGTTACCCAACATGGGGCCAGATCCAGGGCAATGTTCCGCAACATGGGGCTAGATCTATTGCAGTGTTCCCCAATATGGGGCCAGATCTAGGGCAGTGTTACCCAATAGATCAACAATAGAACATTATTCCTGTCTCTTAGAACAGAGACAGGAATAATGTTAACTGATTAACACATTAAGTCATATATATCAAGTTGAAAAATTTAAGTACACTTGGGGAATATTGAGAAGTAATTATTCCGCTTCCATTTAATAAGATCAGGTCTTGTTATCATCATCCCTATTGTTAGATCAGGTCTTGTTATTATCATCCCTATTGTTAGATCAGGTCTTGTTATCATCATCCCTATTGTTAGATCAGGTCTTATTATTTCCATACCTTGGGCACTATTCACGAAGACATCATCTTAAACATTTTAAGAATACTGATGATTGATTGGTTGAGCACTAAAATCATAATATAGCATTGGCCAATATAAACGCTGATTGAAGTTTTTAATATATTGCTGAAAACTTGTTTTCCATTTATTTCTGGAGAACGCAGAATAATTGCATAAATAATAATACCAAATATGTACAAACATCACATATCTATGTCAAAAATACAAAATAAAGCAAGTTAAAGTAACAAAAAAACAACTATAAAAATTTCAATTTCAAATCAAATATTTTTAAAATTGTTCAGCCATCAATTCAGCATATTTTGATTCAAACTTTGCAATTTCTGTATCTATTCCTTCCAAAAGAAGTTCAAATTGTTTCTGCGTTGTTGAGATTCTGCAATCTCGAAGTGGATCTTCAGGCGTTTCAGAGATTTCTTCCACAGTGTTATTCAGAGTTTGTTCCGTACACAGATTAATGTCATCCTTGACCTCACAATTTACTTCTGACTCACTACTTCCATCTGATTTCAATCCTAAAAAGTCTGAGAAATCATCTTCCACATATAAGCTACTTGTCTGATCCGTGATACGAGCTGATTCATTTACAATCAGTCTAGCTGTTTCTCTTTCTTTTAAGCGTGACAATAATTTCGATTCGTATTGCGATAAACATGACAACAAATCTTCTAATCCATCCTTGGTTTTTGGATTCAGAATTTCAGGTTTCTTGTGAGCAATGGAGAGAACAGCACTGAAGAAAATAATAACACATTATTTAAAAATCTTATTAAAGAAATAGAAATGTAGGATAGTGTTTATTTCTATGGTTAGACACGTGTGCAATATGTGGCAGGATGATTTTACCTGGACAGTGGCATTTAGCGATTAGCCACACCCTCCTCCAGGATTGTTTTTGGCCTATGTCAGGAGTTGAACCCTTGACAAGTTCACATTTATATATCAATTATTATATAATCAAGTACATCTGCATCTGAGATTAGCGCGCTGTTGATCCCCAGTTTGTACGTGACAAGGATTAGGGTCCAGATCCACCAGCAAATTATTGAAATGAAATTGAAGCGTATGTTACTACCGAAATGACTAGTTGGTGTCGAATGGACATTATACCCCATCTCTCTCACATCTGAGTATAAAACAAGTTTGAGTTGTGTATAGACTTAAAACTATAATAACACAATGATTCAGATGAAATACTATAAATTACTCACTTTATTTGTCCTTTTAGTTTTCCCAGGCGATATAATTTGTTTGCAGTAAATCTATAGCTCTTGTTGAAACTCTGCTGTATGGAAATACCATGTCCATGTTCTAGACCTTCTCTATAACCTTCCTGATAAATAATATATAGATTCTAATCGGATTTAAATACAGATCTTCTTTATAACCTTACTACAATCTCATTTAAATATACATTTCCACAAAAATATTCATTGAGTCATGAGTGGTTATAATGGGTTTGCTCTGGGTTCTCTATTTTCCTCCATCTAATAAAGATTCAACCACGCAAGGGAATTATTGAAATAAAGGTTGTTTATAGGACGATAAAACCCATTTCTCCACTCTTTCTCTTTGTGGTAGGACAGGGTTCAGATACTGGATGCAGCGGCAGCTAATGTCGTGAAACAAACAATAAACAAGATATAATTTGATACTTTTTATTATAAATTAAAAAAAAATGGATTCTGGAAATGTGACGTGTGCCCTTAATTTCTCAACTGATTTATTTGCCCGAAATACTAAATAGAAATCATGAAATTTATACGCCAAAGTCTATTTCTCAAACTACGGAATAAATTAACCCACTGTGGTGAATCGATTCATCGATCCTGTACAGTACCTTAACCTACAATAACAAACTAAATCACCGAATTCTTCCCCACGAATCAAGTGAAAAGACAGCAATGTCTATATCTCCAGTATCTGACAGTATAACGCCATGTCTAAACTGCTAGAACACCATTAAAAACGTAATCACTGATTTCTTCCTCATGAATCAAGTGACCAAATTACGATATGGTTAAGTATGATTATCGATTAAGCACTCCCCACAGGGAAGCGACAAGCAGATATAAATAAATTATACTATTTTTCCCCAAATCATAACTATTATCTAAGAGTAAGAAATATGCTCATACAATCAAACCCAAATATGAAACAGATGAAAATCAGCACAATGTGTAGAGAAATTGATGAGTTTGTGCGACTGGTTTGAACATACATTTAGCAAAAAGGGCGACACCAACACGTCTTTATATAGATTTCTTAGTCGCACTAGTTCCTTTAGGAACTGTCTCTGATCAGACGATGTCCGCTGAAAGTTCATATCGATGTCCGCTGACAGTTTATAATATTGCAGCTATACAGCAAGCGGTAGGAACTGTCAGCGGACATACCGGCAGTCCCATCAGAGCAGGGAATATTTTACTTTTTTACATTTGATTAGCAGTTTCGAGAAAAATTGTGTAAGAATGCTAATCAATTGTATAATTGAGTAGCAAAATTTACCAATTGATTAGCAGTTTTTTAGTATGTAATAGAATTCTTATTTCACATAATTAGGCCTATATGTGACAATAACAATACCCACATTATTTGTATTACCAAACGGTTGTTTATATTTATATATAAAATAAAAATAAAAGTATGTGACCACATGTTATTCTTTGTACGAAACCTGGACATTCTTTATTTACTTCATACTCTAGTCAGATCTTTTCTGCGTCATATTTCCTCATCCAATCTTGAACTGTTGCTTTGATTCGCGCTGAAGCAGGGTTTTAAGCTAATAATGCTAATGATTCGCAAAATCGGACGTTTGAGTCTCAAATTGCGATACGAACCCGGTTAAAATATTCCCTGCATCAGAGCTACTGTCTGGTTCATGGTAAATAATAAACAGATTTCTACGATTATGAACAAACTACTCTACTTTGGTTATTTTAAACTTACCTGTCAGTGTGTGTTTGAAATGAACTCCCGTTAAATAAAATCCATTGTACAACTGAATATCCCAACGAATAAAAAGGGTTCGCTCTTGTAAAATTGAATCCCTCACAAACTTTGGCATAGAGTAATAGAAGCTTATTATGAAACTTATCGGGATAGATCATTTCGTATAAGGGGGTCAAAGCAAGGTTTGCCAATCGTAACTGTGCTTGGCTCTTTTGTGTATGAATAAGCTATTTCTCTCAGACCCAGTAATGAGTTTGGGCATTTACAAACATAAATACGCCCGTAGTCCGATATTTTGTTTCTGCCTTGAATATTATTAATATTTCCTGATGATGAACTTAAGCAGTCCTGTCAATTAAACTCGGCAATCTGCTGTAGCCGAGGTAAAATCCGATGTATTTTACATTTGCCTCCGCAAAATTAAAAGCCGGGCCCACTGAATCATTGAATAGGTATATTATAACGTTTTATCTATATATAAATACCAATAATTATTATCAACAAATCATACCGCGCATCGGTTTTAATTATTGATAGATAGTTCCATGTCTTTCTATTTCTCTTTGAATACTATTTTATAATGGTGAAATTCACAAGGCAGTTTATCCATATGATTGTACTCTCAGTTTATTATTTACCATGAACCAGACAGTAGTTCCTACATATATGATTATTATATAGTCGCACATTATATACCTTTTCTAATTTTTCTTTTACTTTTGAATATTCCTTTTCAATCACCACCTTTTCATCTTCTTCCTCATCAAAGACATCGTCTGTTTTATCTGTGTCGGCCATTTATAACCTGTTAGTATTTAATATAACCACAATAAAGAAATACAAACTATTTTGAAACAGCATGACAGATCTACCATTTTGTTCTCCTGATGGTCACATGACACATCACGTGATGTCAAGATACAGGTTATCTAGACTCCAATACATTTGTTGAGACGGAAAATGCAGTTGATTTCGAAAAGAAAAAAAACAACTGAAATCCGGACTTCTTTTTTTATATAAGACAACTCTTATAAACTGAGTAAGGGTTGTGTTGTATTGTAAAATAAGTTAAACAACACATTTTTATTGTTTTCTTTTTTGATATATGTTATTGTAGATGATTAATATCACCTAAATTTATTTCACTTTTGGTTTTTAAAGGGACAATAACACTCTTGCTGTAACTGAAGTGCAAAGATTTGGGAATATTTTATATCCGTAGACTTTGCTCTTTTTTTAAACAATTGAAAAAACAAAAAGGAAATTTAGGGAATATTAATCACCTATGCATATATAATAGAAGAAAAAAAACATAAAAAATATCACTATCGATGAGCTCGAAATATTCACTTGACCGGAGAATAACACTATGGCATCGCAACAGGCAAAATTTTTAGTCTCTATAGCAATTTCTTTTTTTCCTGCTAATTAAGTTATAAAATAACTTTTTAGATTATTAAGGAAAAAAGGTATATTTCCTATTTAGTGTAAATGTGGATAGTACAGACCTTGTGTAATCAGTGATACAGACCTTGTGTAATCAGTGATGCATACTTTCTGTACTCCGTGACACACACCACCTGTAATAAGTAGTACACATCATCTATAATCTGTAATCAGGGACACATACCAACTGTAATCAGTTAAACACAACATATGTAATCAGTGATTTGCACCATATGTAATCAGTGATTCACACCATATCTAATCAATGATGCATCCCACCTGTAATCAGTGATGCATATCAACTGTAATCAGTGAGGTACACATTGTGTAATAAATGACACACCCATTGTGTAATCAATGGCACACCCATTGTGTAATCAATTGTACACCCATTGTGTAATCAATTGTACACCCATTGTGTAATCAATGGCACACCCATCTTTAATCTGTGCTAATCAGTGGTACACACCATCTATAGTACACAATCTGTAATCAGGGACATATACCAACAGAATCAGTGATTTGCACCAAATATGTAAACAGTGATCCACACCATATGTAATCAATGATTCATATCATATGTAATCAGTGATTCACATATGTAATAAGTGATGTATGTCATCTGTAGTCAGTGATGTGAACATTGTGTAATCAATGACACATCCATTGTGTAGTCTAATCAATGACACACCATCTTTAATCTGTGCTAATCAGTGGTACACATCATCTGTAGTTAGTGGTACACTCTGTAATCAGGGACACATAACAATTGTAATCTGTCATTCATACCATCTGTAATCAGTGAAACACAATGTATGTAACCAGTGATTCACACCACGTGTTATCAGTGAATCACACCAACTGTAATCAGTGACGCTTGTGGACAACATAGTGTAGACTGTATGTAAGGAGACACAATCACTATTGAACCCTTTAAAGATAATGTTCTTATCTCTTCATGGATTAACTACATCTTGGTTTATTATCTCTTCATGGATTAACTACATCTTAGTTTATTATCTATTCATGGATTAAGTACATCCTGGTTTATTACATGAAACATTTCAAAACTCTTTTGTTATTTATTTAAATGAATTGTCTTCTAGTCTTGAGTTATTATCCCTCTCTGGTCAGGTAAAACAGGTAATACTGATTGATTGATTATATTGTCAGGTAAAAGAGATATTAAACCTAATCTCAGATTAACTACCACTATTTATTAATCAACAGGGTGATTGGGTTTCGCAGACAATGTTTTCTTTTATTGGTTTTTATTGACTACTCTTGGACGCATGTGAATTTTGTAAGAAATTTTTTGGTTTGCCTGTCTAACTATGTGAGTTGTAGGGAGTTCTAGTTGGTTTGCCTGAACCCTACTTTATTTGTTATCAGTGGTTTATAAAATATCTGTATCTGTACAAATTACGAATTTTCCAGAAATTTGAATTATAATGTCCGACTAGCTATCCTATTTCTCATTCTCCAAAATAGATAAACCTTTTGCAGATATTATAATGAAGAATAATTAGCTTCAAGTATCTCACATGCTAGAAAGAGAATAACTTGATATTCTATATGATAGTACTTTATAAGATAGACTAATTAACCATCCATCATTTTATTATGTTACAATAGGAATTCAAGTTGGCACCAAGACTTAATCATGGAAACTATTGATTTATATGGAGAACAAGGAATGTTGATCATTGCAACTAGGTTACAACTTAACTCTGTTGAAACCCAATTCACAAGTTATTTGGGGACTTTTTGAAGAGGATATATTTTTACTGAGGTACGGTAAGTTGTGTTATGTTACATTTACTAAATTAAAAACCCAATATTCATGACAAAAAAAAAAGAAGAATTGCTTAGTATTCACACAAATGGACATCAATATAGACTTTCATTGTGCACTGTAGCATTAGTCTTGATCCAAATATATATTGGTCCAACCATTTTATTTTGTATTCTTCAGGAACACCTGTCATTTTCTCCTTCTTGTTTCTCTGGGAAAGAAACTAATTTAAAATCCAAGAGTACCGTACTTGGTTGAGCTGCTGAAAACCTTTCATCAGATTCAGACTTCTTTCATTTGATCTATGTGGCTTCTTTTATGTGACAAAAAATCATATTAATAGGGCCATATTGATAGGGCCATATTGGGTGGCCATATTGCTAGGGCCATATATATATTGGTGTAGCTATATTGAAGGGGGCCTTTAATATATTGATAAAACTTATATAAATATATATTGGTCCTGGTACAGGAAGCAGGACCTGACAAGACTGCTGTCTACTTGTTCAGATAGGATGAAAAACCAAGGTCTCATGTACACATTGACATGCACACAAAACATCCCTTGGTATTTGATATAAAAGTAGGCTGTAGCAAATTGCTGTCCGGACAAAAAATTCTCCCATAGCATGCCGTATGGCATATGCCCGTCTTCATTAGCCCAGTCAGAAGCAAAACAGGACGTTAAATCCCATTCATTTCATTTGTTAATGTGAGGTGTGGACATCTAAAGTTCATGTTGAGGATGTTGGCTCTCTTCATATATTCTTTTACATTTTAATATAACAAGGAATAATTTCACAATTATTTATTCTTTCTACAAATATTAAATAAAAATATTTACGTCTTGGCTTTAATCTGTTTGACAGACAGACAAATATTTCACGGTCTGTCCATCGTTAATTCAGTGTAAACAACGAAATTTCTTCTGTTACTTTACAACAAACATTTCTCGTTTATAATTCTTCAAACTTTAAATGTTGTTATTAAAACTTGTTTGGTTCTGTGGTGCAAGATATTTAAAGGTACAGAAACTTTCAACCATTTGCTAATATTAGTTTGGGTATTTGAGGCCGAAATCTCCAACCTTCATGTGCTAATACAGTAAAATAATGAACATACATCTTCATTGTTTGTTTGTTAGATCAATGCTGACGAGATCTCGGGAGAAGATTTGTACGGAGTACTCTGGAGAGTTGATGCAGGGTATAGTGTACACAATGAACCAAATAAACAAACAGTGGTCTTAAACCAGGTTTCCCACATCCCACACAAAACTACATTCAGTCATACAAATATTCAAAGACTTAAAATAGTCCACCATTTTTTTTCTACAGAGAAAAAGTTCGCACAATAATAAAGATTTATTGTGTTTGCATCTCTGGAATCACCAATTTTCCGTGCCTAAGTTACTTTTGTTGGATATATACAAATATAGATGAAGATTCTTTGAAGTTGACAGAATTGAGAGGTTAATAAAGGTCAGTGAATAAAATGTTTATGTATAGATATAAAAAGGTCAGGTTGAGATAAATACACAGGTCTTGTTTCACGAAGCATACATGCTATTACACATACATACTAATGTTACACATACATACATAATGTTACACATACATGATGTTACATATACATGCTATTACACATACATAATGTTACACATACATACATAATGTAACACATACATACTAATGTTACACATACATACATAATGTTACACATACATACTAATGTTACACAATACAACGTTACACATACATAATGTTACATATACATAACATTACACATACATAATGTTACACATACATAATAGTTCACATACATAATGTTACATATACATAACATTACACATACATAATGTTACACATACATAATAGTTCACATACATAATATTACATATACAACATTACACATACATAATGTTACACATACATAATAGTTCACATACATAATGTTACACATACATGATATTTCACATGCATACAGTTTAAGTCTTATTTGTGTTTTGTATATATAACTGATATTTTTGCAAAACTATTCAATAGAATTATTTTAATATTTGATTGGATATTATAACTGGCTTGAATAAATTTATAAATAAATCTTGATATGATTGGAACAGCTACATGTTAGTAAGAACATGACACATTGATACAGCTTGTTATCTCATCAAACATGACATATAATACATGGGGATATAATACATGGGATATATATGGTGGGATATAATATGGTGGGATATAAAATATGGTGGGATATAAAATATGGGATGTAAAACATGGGATGTAAAACATGAGATATAAAATATGGGATATAAAATATGGATTAGAAATGACACAAAAGAAAATAATTTGAAAAACAGGTGATTATAATCCGATTGCAGGCAATTTAATGGGGCATGGGTGACAAACAATGACAGAGACTTTATAAAGAACAAATTAATGGAAAATATTGACATTGTGTATTATTTTGGGGTTTTGCCAATATTGATACCTTTACAAAGATCAGTTAATGGTCTGGTTGTGAAAATTAGTTAATATTCTGACAAATTAATGTAGAATGTTTAAACTGAAGTTTAAGGTGTTTGTAATAAGTGATCGAGAGTCTAGACTGAGTTTGATTTGTTGATGTATTGGGACATGATTTTAAAGGTGGGCAAGTGAAGAAACCCAGAGTTTTGCTATATTACATGTGTACCTTGACTGTGTTCGATAATAAGTATTTTCAGCTCAGTTTGTTTTCTTGATTCTTTATGAATACATTTGGCTGATGCAGAATTAAGAAACAATTGACAAGGAAAGTTTTTAACTGTGTCTGATTTCTTGTGTTTGCTACTATGATTAAAATTCAGTTTATTTTCCTTCAATATATATAATATAATATAATATAATATAATATAATATAATATAATATAATATAAATATAATTGCATGTGACTGTATGAGTCCCAAATGATAGATAAAAGAGCTGATTGTTTGTTTATATACCTGATCACATGATATATTGATAGGGTTCGACCTGCTCACTGTGAAAGAAAGTCCTGTTGATAGCAACATAAAGACCAAAAGAATTTAATAACATTAAAACACGTCCCCCTGCTCTTGTCATTCCTTATCTATATATTTGTGTGTAAGTCAGCCCACGGATTTTATTGTATATTATTGTGGATCATGGGTTCAGGATTTTCTAGCAGGTCAGTTGAAAGTTTTTATTAATATCTTTCTATCTTTCTTATCATTTAAACATTGGTTAACAATTTGTTTTAGTTGATTTAGAATTGATATGTATGATTAGCTTATAAGTTTTAAGGGAGCCAGCCAATAGTACCAGGAGGTCACAAGTCCGAACCCTGTCCTGTCTCAGGTTTCAACCCTGTCCAGCGTGATTTCCTCTTGGCGCTGGACAGATCCCTGATTAAAACATAGATCATATTTTGTATCGTTTTTTATAGTTCAAAATATCATTTTACTTGTCTTTACTACACAAGGATCTGGAAGAGTTGTTATCATTGATTTGTTGTGAATGGTGTCAGGTATTAAGCAATGAGCCGGCTGTTACGGTAAGCTTTAGACATGTTTTGCATCAAACTGTCACTCCGGTTTCCTCCTACTGCTAAAGACCCCCTACACTCAAGCGAATTATTGAAATAAAACTAAACCATATGTTAGTCCCGAAATGATCTGGTTTGTGAGGAGTGGACGTTAAAAGCCATTTCTCTCTCTCGCATCGAACTGTCGGTACTCCACTAGTATACATCAATTCTAATTGGTTAATCAAATGTCTAATGTGATAGGGACAAAAGTCACTTCTATGACATCTGACGTGTCCTATCGCAACAACCGGCCAGATCCTCATGTAGTGTAGTCCATCGAAGGTATAAAAAACAAAATGAAATATACATCTGTTGCCGGAGCGGAGAACTTGGCATCATGGTCTGTCCGTTTACACGTTATGAAATAAAAATACAAGGTCCTGTGTTGCCTGCAAATCGGATTTCTCAAAATCTAACTGTAGGATCTTTCTGAAACTTGTGACCTACCCCCCTCCCCCAAGATGGGTGCTGAATTTTGGTTACATATATTTTCATCACCTTTTACAAATCTGAAATTTTCTAATAAAACATCTGACTAGCCCAGAAATGAAAACCAACTTGTTTAATATTAATACGATTTTCATGAAATTTGGAATGTGAATAGATCTGATTGATCTTACACGATGTGATTAGGAATGTTCTAACTTATGGATGATCCAATCCAACTTACCCATGTCATTAGGAATATTCAAACTTATGGAGAAATTATTTATTGCCCGATTTTTATAAACCTTTTTATACGCCCACATTGAAATGTGGTCGTATATTGTCGTCGCCCCCGTCCGTCCCTCCGTCGGTCCAGCGTCCACAATTGCTTGTGGACGCTCTACAGGCTAAAGTTAATATCCGATTGACTTTAAATTTATACACAGTGTTTAAGGTCATGAGACGAAGAAGCCTATTGTTTTTCAGCGATTTCCGATAATAACTACCAGAGTTATGGCCCTTGATCACTTCAAAAAATCTTGTGGACGCTCTAGAGGCCAAAGTTAATATCCGATTGACTTTAAATTTATACACAGTGTTTAAGGTCATGAGACGAAGAAGCCTATTGATTTTCAGCAATTTCCGATAATTAGTGCCAGAGTTATGGCCCTTGATACTTCAAAAGAATCTTGTGGACACTCTAGAGGCCAAAGTTAATATCCGATTTACTTTAAATTTATACACAGTGTCTAAGGTCATGAGACGAAGAAGCCTTTTGAATTTCAGCGATTTCTGATAATTACTGCCAGAGTTATGACCCTTGATCACTTCAAAAAATCTTGTGGATGGTCTAGAGGCCAAAGTTAATATCCGATTGACTTCAAATTTATACATAGTGTTTACAGTCATGAGACTAAGTCATCTTTCGATTTTCAGTGATTTTCAATAAATGTTGCCAGAGTTATTGCCCTTGATCACTTCGAAAAAATCCTGTGGAAGCTCTAGAGGCCAATGTTAATATCCGATCGACTTTAAATTAACACACAGTGTTTAGGGTCATGAGACGAAGAAGCCTATTGATTTTCAGAGATTTCAAATAATTATTGCCAGAGTTATCTGCCTTGATAACTTCAAAAAATCTTGTTACGCTATAGAGGCCAAACTTATCATCCGATTGACTTTAGATTGATACACAGAGTTTAAGGTGTTGAAACGAACAAGTATTTTGATTTTCAATGAATTTTGATAACTGAACAGCTAAATCCATGATATTAAATGTTTCACGTATATACTAATTGTTAGCGTGGGGTAACACTTTATAAAAAGCAATCAAATTCTAATGATTTTCTGATAATTACATAATGAGCTGTTACTCTTAATCAGTTTTTAGTGTATTACAAATGTTTCATTAGCAAAAAAAGTAAAAATATGCGACAACCCTTGTTGACTGCCCGGACGATTTAGCTGCTGTGGGCATATGTTTCGTTGCCTGGCAACCTATCTTTATTTCCGGTAAAGTTTCTGTCGGCCTTGGATGCCAAAAACTACAATATAAATTTGAAAGATCAATATGAATGCCGCTACATTTCTGTGCTTGTGTCATTTGATTTTAAAGGTGAAAAAAGGTGTAAATTACAATGCATTCAGACTTTTCATTTTTTGAAATATTAACTTATAGCATTAATCGAAGTGGTTCTTGCTGTAATGCAAATTAAATAGTGTGTCATCGTGTTAAATCTTCGTTGTATAAATGAAACTGGTATTGCTGGATTTATAGCAGCTGCATGTGTACAATGATGCTATGGAATGTCAGTTCAAAGGTAACATAGCACCAGCGAAAACCTGTCATCACTGCATCACAGTTCTAGTTTCTATCTTTGTTTGTTTGGCATGTGGTTAATGATCTGAAATGAAATTGGGGGGGGGGGGTCAGTAGGGTGCGATGAGGGAAATTTGGCATGGACAGCAGCATCCTGACACTACCGCCGACTTTCATTTTGAATTCCTTTACCTAAACGCCTACATGTGTTTGGGGTCTCTTTGTATGGGGTCTCCTTCTCGCACCACTTATAAAAGGACACCAGGCAGAGGTACTTTATGGGCCCACATCTGGATCAACGACAACTCCCTATCAACTTATAAAATTAATATTTTGGGTATTGAACAGTTTGACAATGATTAATGTTATAAAGATATGAACAATTCTTTGCTTGTTTTTCTGTTGGAATAAGTAGAAGTTGCTGCCATTTCTTGAACGAAAGTATACATGTTAGTCTCAAAGTAACCTAAATTAAATGATCTATCATGTTTATTTTAGATCACACGGTCTGTCATTGACATTAGTGGTTTGGATTTGATCCCATGCGTAACAAGAAGCGTAGGTGGGATTTCTCCGGCTCCTCTGGTTTCTTCCACCAGCAGTTTGTGATGTGTGTCTCTCTATCAGTTTGTGATGTGTGTCTCTCTATCAGTTTAATTTGGTGTAAAAGAAACTAAAGAAATTTTAGAATGGAATAACCTACATGAAGAGGTGATCTGCTTTTTATCTTATTTCCTGTAAAAATGAGAGGAAATTAACACATTGAATTTATTGATCTTTTTTTTCTTTGCGTAATGTTTGTGATAAAATAAACAACTTGAACAAATTTACTGGGTTGGTGGCAATCCATGAAGAATAAATGTTGACTTTTATGCGAAAAGGTAAAATTGATTGACTTGCTGGCTACAACATTTATCTGAAAAATTGAAAACATGTTTGTCTGAGATATGTCAGACTCGGAAACAGTTATTTTAACTATGATATGTAAAGAAAATTCAAGAAATATTGTTGAATCTCTGATTGGATTTCTTCAAAGAAAGTGCTATTGTTTCTGGTAAACAGATACTCCTGTACTCGTACTCACAAACTGCCAAGAAAATAAATTGAATTGATGTTTACTTTCAAGTGAAGGGGTGTTGGGTGGTCAAACAGTCTAATGTGTACTCTTTAGATTATAAGGTCTTGTATTGAGGCTAGTGGTGTTGCTTTGATCCCAGGGGTCGTCCGCCTGTCCAACATTGTCAATGGTCTAATATTTCACTTAGTCTCAGTAATATTTTTAATGGTTTAATCTAAGTTTGATGATTTAACATTTGATTACGAAAACAAAAAGATTTTCCTTTGTCATGGATTCAGTTGGATTAAAACAAGGCCCTTCAAAAGGATTTCACGAAGATCATAGGCTGCAGTGGCACTGACTATATCCTATTGAACTCATATCCCTTTTACAGAATCAACTTTCATAATATGGTAGCTTTCAAAGGATTTCTTTATCCATCCTTCAAATGGTTAGAGGCTTTAAGTATATTTCTCCTATTTGGAAGTATTTTCATCACTTTCAATGTCAGCGATCTTGTCTTGTACTCGGAGGGGGAGGGGAGAAGAAGGTCAGTGTGTACATAAGGGTAGTTAAGTGGGTAAGACTTTGGCTAGTTAACCTGGAGGTCATATGTTTGTTGGGGTTGGATCCTTGTGTCCACGAGAAAGTTCATCATGATTTTCTGGCGTGACTCCCCCTTGTCAAAGCTGCAGGATAAAGGGCGTGGCAAAGGCCAATGTACAGTCATTAGGATGGAAATGAAATAAAATGAAATGGGGTTTAACGTCCCACTCTTCTGCACCTTACTTACACATGTAGGCTAATGGTACGCTATGGCCTACTCTTATATCGAATTTCAACTGCTACGGGATCTTTTATTTGCACTGCAATGTGTACACAGGACCTCAGTTTTTCGTCCCATCTGAACGACTAGGCAGCTGTCCGTGTCAGGCCCTCCGTTCTGCTTCACTGACAAGGAGAAAACACGGCGGAAAATCGAGATGAACTTTCTTAGCCAATGCAGGGATCGAACCTCCAGGATGGCGAGCCAGCACCTTACACACTTAGCCATGTGATCCCCCCATTAGTATGGAAGGAAAAATATTGTATATATTGAGTAATTTGCTGCTACATATAGCAGTAGGACATTAAATTCCATTTTATTTGTATTAGTCTGTGAATGTCTAATTGTGTGTCTACAGGAAATCCAAGAATTCTTTTATCTTTACATGTTGTCCTTTCTTGTCAAATTCTTTCATGGTCTTGTCAGGTTTTTAATAGAAGTTTATTTGTATTTGACCCTTCTGGACAAGTCTCTCCTTCCTCAAACATATATTTTAGTGTTTTGTTTAAACGAAGGGTTCGTTAACAAGTATTTTTCTTCGTTTGATCTTTGTGTATGTCTAAGGTACTCAGGTAGCAACTGTAAGTCCAGGTAAGTGAAATCATGTCCAGTTCCACCATGGTGTAAAAGCATGGTAAAACTAGGATGCTGAAACTTATTCAATTTATTTCATTTTGTCTTGTGACATTTGAAAGCAAACCCTCTTCTCAGAAATTACAGTAATCACTGAAAACATGTTCAAATCATTAATTGGTTTGTTTTGATCGTCATCTGGTGGATAGAATGTCTCAATGCTATTGATTGATTGGGTATTGATCAGGTTATTGACTACCTGTTGATTACAATCTACCTGTGTGTTGCTAATTACAGGTGTAATAAACCACCCACAACAACCTGACAATAGTTTAAATAAGATTTTAAATGTACATCAACTTAATCCTTTTATTCTGTTTTAACGGTGTGAAGATTATCTGGACTTATATTTAATGATTTAACAGCGCAGTATTTAACGATGCGGGTAGGTAGGACAATAATATGACAGGTAGATAGAGGAAAGGTAAAAAAAACAATAGACACATAGGAGAACACATAAACCCTGTACTTTAAATAATTGTTAGTATTAACGAACCCCCACACAGCAGGTGTCAGGAATAAATCCTTTCATCAAAGAGAGATCAAGAATCAAAGGAGTAGAATTTGCAAATAAAAAAAACATGGTTTATGGTTGGTTGGATTTTATTGGAGAGAAATGGTCTGTTAAATCTGCTTATAACTAATCAGTCATCCAGAATATTCTTATATAGGATATCGGAAAAAGGTTTTGTATATATTTATATGATGCAATATGAAAGCATTTGTTACTAAAAGTTGTGTATTAAATTATATCTTCCACCAATAGTTGAAACCTCGTCATGTGGCACCTTGATAAATAGCGGTCTCGGAGAGGGGTTAAACAACAATGTTTCAACAGAACAGAAATAGTTTATATCGTTCTGCTCACGACGTTGAAAGGGTTAAATAGCATCTCACGCCAAGTTATCGCACTGATGTCAGTTGAGAGTGCTGAATGTACCGCTAAGACGTCCTTGACTCTTGGGTCTTCACCAACTCCTATCTGCTTATGCGATGATTAATTGGGTTACTGTCGTCTACTCAATGAAACCTGACATGATTTATTACAATATCTCTGGTTTCATTAGCCCAGTCGGAGCAGAACCCCATTACATTTATTAAACTATCTAATAATATCTGTATGTGGCATGGCTTGCATACTCTCCGTAACTTTTATATCTGTATGTTTAATATCTGTATATTTAATATCTGTATATTTAATATCTGTATATTTAATTTCTCTATATTTAATATCTATATATTTAATTTCTGTATATGAAGGAGAAAAGTTTTTAAGTTGAATCCTATGGTCATTTAATTATGAACATTAAGATGTGTTTTAAACCAGTGATTTTTTGTCGAATAAATCAAAAACACACCCCTTTTTAAAAAATAAATGCATGTTCAAGATTTATTTTACAAGTACTCCAATGTGTACAGGTTATTGGAATGTACTGATAAAAAAAAATATAAACACATTTAAAAAAAAAGTAAACGCACAATAGAAGTGATAAAATTGATTGATGAGTTTAATAAAGAAGATAGAACCTGTTCTATTTACACATACTATCTGTGATTGTGGTTATTCCGTCCATCACCTTGAAGAGGAAAAATCATTCAAGTTAATCATATCATCCTCGGCTCAAGTGTGTAAAAAAACATGTGGGGGAATTTAATCAGCGTTTGATGTTCGACATCAAAAAGTTTCAGAAGCCATCATTGAATCAAGCTATTGTGTGAGAACATTTATTTATTTATCAGACAGTGAACTGCTTGGAGGTTATCAAATGTCATTTACCCTGATTTTTAATAAAAAAAACCCCAGCATACCTAGTTTTCAACTTAATATGCACTAGCGCTAGTTATCCAGTTTTCAACTTAATATGCACTAGCGCAAGTTATCCAGTATTCAACTTTACATTGAATATCGTTTGTATCCCAGTATGCAACTTAACATGGAATATATATATATATAGGTATCCCAGTATGCAACTTAACATGGAATATATCATTATGTATCCAGTATTCAACCTTATCATTGAATAACTTTCATTTAAATGATTCAAATCCAAAAATACAATGAAAATTGTTGGTCATATGTTAACTCATCAGGTGTTGTTGAAAGAGTCTGAATACCCAGCCTCATACACAATACCTGTCACTACCACTTACAACAACTACAGTAATAATTTGTTGTCTAGACTTAAATTTCAGATACCAAGGGCAATTAAATACAGAATCAGCAAAATCATCAGCTCAGTGGTTTAAATATAGGATTACAATAAATAAGATTATTGAAATACCGTTCTAATAAAATGACAAAGTATTATCAAATGTTCTAGAAAGAATAAGCATACACTGCCCTTGTGTACACCTGTCTCCTCGTATAGCTACGTATTAAGTACTGTGATATTTTCCCGTATTTTATTCAGACCGTATCGTACTATAGACCATGTCAACGGTGACAATCATCACCATCTGGATGTAATAATCTACTGAGCATGTATTTTATGACATTTACCACAAGCAACAATATACCCTCACATTAACCAGCTCTCGGGATTTTTTCTTATTCACGAAATTTATAAAACCTGCATCTAGAAAAAGGAAAACATATTTTTTATATTTTGGTTTTAAGTTCCTGTTTTATTATACTGGTAGTTATTAGTACAATTCAGTCAGTTGGAAACAAGTTTTTTTATTTTATGTTCACGTTGATGTGCTATAAGAATTTGATTGATAAAAGTCCAAGAGATTTTAAGAAAGGTACGATTGGACAAAACAAACACAAGGAAAGAAGTTTGTTTCATCAAAGAAAAGCAGATAATGGCCAGTTTATGATATGGAGACTTGAAAGGTGTAGTTAAAAGCTGTGTATGACAAGTTGAGTATAGGACGGATTACGACTAATATACATATGTATATATATGTTACTACATGATGGTAATTGTTTGTCGCTATAATCTCTCGGACAGCTGATAGTCACCAGTATACAAGTCTCAACAAATCTTCAATCTTAAATCAACTGTTAAACATCATCTTACTAGAAAGTTTCTCGTTCTTTGTTTATTTGTGATGAACCGTTCGAGTACCTGAATGGATAAATATTTAGATTTATAAGTGTTATCACAGAAAGTTTGGTGTTAATTTGAGAATAAGTTTGTAAAATGAAATACTTGATTTGTGTCGCTGGAGAAAATGCGTGATAGATGATAGATACATCGATTAATTTATCTGCTTAGAACCAAGCAAGTCATTAAATGGTGTTAATTTGAGAAACTTGACTTAAATATGAAGAGAAAGTTTGTTCATATTTTGTGGAAATGAGATAATTGACTGGTAGATCTAAGGAAAGTTTGTTTATATTTTGTGAACAATAGATATGTGAGTACTGTGATTGATTTAGCCAAGTAGGCTGCTAACAATACCGTAATACCTAGATGGCGATTATTGACATGATATATCAAACGAGTGGCATGTCTTTATAAAACGACTCAACAACATATAAAAAAGGGGTCAAATATTTGCACACCTTTTAGTTTTGCTTGGATAACTTTTTTACATTAAATGTTATGAATGACGAGCAGTTAAACCTGTGTCATAAAGTGTGAATTTAACAATAAATTGTATTATATAGATGCTGAAATAAATTTGACAAGAAATATAAATTTGGTTAAAGTTGCCGATCCTGTCAGATAATATTTAATTTGATTTGAAACCAAAATAACAACAATAATTTACTGCCTTGGATTCATTTGGATTAAAAAGAGGTCCATCACAACATAGGTGGTTACCCAGCACTTTTAGGTGGTGACACTGGCTTGTTGATGGATATTTTACCCGGCACTTATAAGTGGCACTGGCTTGTTGATGGCACTGACTTATTTATAGGTGGCACTGGCTTGTTGATGGATATTTGTGCTTTTGAATAACTATTATAACTGCTATGATTTTCTTTTTCCCCAAATTATAGAAATGTGAATTTTGATGTATTTACCAGCCTCCCTAATATGTAGAAGTAAAATAGTGTAAGTAATTCAGTCAACCTGGGTCGTGTATCTTATTTCACATTTATGTTGATGACTGGATAAAGGAAGAAAATATTTGTGTAGAAGTGAAAAAACAAGCTTGTAGGTATCTGTTAGTGAAATGAAGAACATGTGAGTAATGAGTCTGAATTAGGATTTCTACAAATTGTGTAATTGATCTAATATCTTAACAGAAAAATTCTTTAGATGAAAAATAGTGTTGTAAAAGGAATTAACAGTCGGTGACAACTAGAAGATAGACAATCCAATATAGTTTTAAATCTAACAAAATTTTAAAATATGGTGGATCAACGTCAAATACTCTTGATATTGAAAGAAAAGTAAAAACATATTTGATTTGATTGAAGTTTTTCTGGGTGTGAAAGTTGGATTCTTTACAAGTGTCAAAGTTGGATTTTATCTTGCAAAATTTTTTAACATTTTGAAGCTGAATTCCCATTTGTAAAATTTGTGTCATTTTAATTTTGGATTCTCACTTGTAAAATTTGTAACATTTTAAAGTTGGATTGCAACAATTGCATCCTGTTAATGACGCATTTACTTTTGTAATCTGCATAAAATGTCTTGTGATTTCCTTTATGGATATATTAAGATGCGGATGTTTATTCAATGAAAAAATAAAATAAAAGAAGGAAATGTTGTAAAACTTTATATAAATTCAGTTGGATTAGAATGAAACTGTGAACAGATAAAAAATATTAAAAAATGTTGATCTTACAAACATAGAATACGTGTAACAACTAATCGACTACTTCTTAAGACAATGTCATGGACAAACTACGAAGAAATATTGAAAAAATAGTACACAGAAATTCTGATGTCAACGCGAGAAAGTTTTCATTTCATAACTAACAATATATAGGTGTGCATGTTTTATGGTTTGACATCCAACTGTGAAAAACAAAAAAAAATAAAAATACAGGATTTGATCAAGGTCCTTATGAAGAAAATAAAAAACTCTTACAATTTTATGTGAGATAGATAATTTGTGAAACGACCAACTGTGAAAGTAAAAAGGGAAGAATGTTAAAGGATTGACAAGGGGATGAACCAGAGATTAGCGTTAAGACCAATACTATTCTTATAACTTATAAATATAGCACCAATACAAAGCCTATGATTTATTGACTGTGATCTATTAACTGTGATTTATTAGGTACTGTTTATAAACTGTGCAATATCACTTGTTCAAGGATTTAGCTGATCGAAACATGATTTATCTTGAATTACATTTTCATGTAATACTTGTTAGTGGTTGGATGGCCGTGTGAACTGAAACAGAATAAACTGGATGTACCTGGAATTTGACTATAAATGATTCCCTTTCTAATTATATTGGCTATGGTAAATAGAAAGACATGGGTGTTGTAGACAATACGTACTACACCTCTGCCATTTACTGTTAGAGTACACAGTAATTATAAATACCAACATTTGGATGTTGTAAAAGTGATTTATATGGAATATCGACAGAATAATTTTGAATATAAACGTTACAATATAATTATTTATTTACTAATGATATTAACTTGTATTACGATAGAGTGATCCGGACAGATAGTGTGATATATTTCTTATAGTCAATGATTGTAAATCAGATTATGTTGAAGTGGTCCAAATTACATATACCGTAAGTTGATTTAATTACATTTACCGCTACAGAAAGTTGATTTATTTACATACAGGAAGTTGATTTTTGTGATAATATTTTCATCTTTACCTGTGGATTGGTTAATATGAAGTTGGTTCACTAATCAATATATCTGGGATTTTATCACGGTTTTACACATTGTCAGTCAAGCTATGAAAATTGTCTAATCCTTCGGATGGGATGAGTAATTGATGTCCTGTGTATAACAACTGTTCAGATACCTAAGTCAAGCTCTGGCGATTGTCATCTGAAAACAAATCACTCATTTCAATATTACCTGCTCATTACCTGTCTTCAAGAAATTTGTTTTTTTGCAATTCATTTTTCTATTGCCACTGATACATTAAAGGGACTATTCGGATTAGAACAGAATCTCAAAAATTGAAGTCCGAGTACCTTTGAAATTTAGGCACCAAAATATTGATGAATGGTGTATTTACCTTGTCGTAATATTTCAGCTCAAAATGTTGAGTCGTCAAGAATGCTTATCTGGACATGTAACCCATTTAAGATTTCGGGTCAATTTTTTCTTTGGGTCACATTATAATCGAGTCGCGTTTCTTGAGTAGTCTATTCAATGAATGACCAATGTCCTGTAAATTTCACTTACACATTAGTTTTATAAAAAAAAAGTCTGGTCCAATCCAGACACTTGGGAGAGATGAAGACTGACAGGTTTAAGTTTGTTTTGTTTTTTTTGTAAACAATATTTTATTTCAGAAATTCATGAAAAAGGATCAGGGAACAGGCAAAGCCTATATCACCCCTCTCGTCATACAAGGATTATAAAACATATAATAAATATATACAGATCCTCTATGTACATATTATACAAATGTGGTGAAAATCATATGCAGTTAAATAATAATATAAGTGCTATTTACAACAAATAAAAATAAAAAGGGGAAAGTACTGTTTTATAACATGATAGGTTTCTATAGATTGAGTCAGATATTGAAGCATCTGGTAACATCGAAGTATGTACTATTTTAAAGATGTTGTTCGATATATCCTGATCTTCTGTGCCAAAAAGAAGTGGTTTAATTGATTGCTGGTGTGATGGTAAAAGATGTATTGTAATTTTTCGTGCACCTGAGAAAATGTTCGGAATCTTCAAAGCGATGACCGCAGCTGCAGGATGGATCCGCGGAGATGTCGTAAAAATTTATGTCCGTTTAGGTGGCTACAAGAAAGACGCAGTCTGTTGTGTATTATCTGGTTCTTTCTTTTGCCCTGTAGAAATGAATTTGGAATTATTGGATCATTTAATTTTAGACTTTGTTTAAAAGTTGAGAGAGATGGAGAAATTCTTGTACTGATACAAAGTTTATTCCATTCTTTTGTGGATGAGGGTCCGAAAGAATTCGAAAATATTTTTGCTTTACATTGGTATTCTGAAAAGATTGTCATTGTTACGAAGATTATAATTATTTGGTCGGTATAATATTAAGTTTTTGAGGTAAGCAGGTGTCAGGTCATTAATGATTTTATAAATAAGTGTCAGTTTATGTCGTTTGCGTCTTTCTTGTAGCGTAATAAACCCGGTTTCGTTATATAAGAGTTTATGACTGGTACCCCTTACAGCCCAACATATTGTTCGTAGTGCATCTAGTTGTAGATTTTCTAGTTTATTAGTATGGTCATTTGCGCACCCGTCCCAGATAACATCACAGTAATCGAAATGGGGTAAAATAAAGGAAGGGATTTTCTAGTAAGCCTATATTTAAGTGACCTTAAAGAGTTAATTAGTTTGTTTGTTTTATTGATAATTGAATCTACGTGTGCGTGCAATTTGCAGTTTGACTGAAAGATTAAACCTAGGTGTTCGTTTATTTCTTTTATGGGAATTTGATTAAATCTAAGGGCTGGAAGTGGAGGATTTTTCTTGTTAGTTAGTGCCAGTGTTTCGGTTTTGAGGGGGTTGAAGGATACCAGCCATGTTTTAGCCCACCTGTTTAATTTTTCTAGGTCAATATTGATTGTATCGGCGTTTGCAGCTGGATCATCGATTGTTAGGTATAGTGTGGTGTCGTCTGTAAATAAACGAATGTTGGAATTTATATTTTCTAAGATATCGTTAATGTAGATGAGAAATAGAAGGAGTCCGAGAACAGAGCCCTGTGGAACACCGGATGGAACTGTTCTGGGGACAGAGGAGGCGCCATGCACAACAACTCTTGTGAAGGACGTCCCCCCCCCCCCCCCCCCCCCCCCCCGACCCCAGTCGCCTCAAGCTTATGACAGAGTCCAGCGTGCCAGACTCTGTCAAAAGCTTTGCTTATGTCGCAGAACACTGCTCTCGTATATTTGCCTTGATCGATGGCTTGACAAAACCTGTGAGTTAGATCAGTAAGTTGGTAAACAGTAGATTCGCCGTGAAGAAAGCCGCTTTGAAGATTAGTAATAATAGAATTGTCATGGAAGAAGTTAAAGACATGCATTTTTCGAAAGTTTTGGCAAGATTACTTAAAAGAGATATGGGTCTATAGTTTCCACAATTTGTCGGGTCGCCTTTTTTGAGGATAGCGGTAATGTTTGCGAATTTCCAAATATCAGGTACGATTTTACTTTTGAGGGATAAGTTAAATATATTACATAGAGGTTTAGATATTTCCTCAGATATTGATTTTAAAAGTTTTCCGCTTATTTCATCTGGGCCATTGGATTTTGATGGATCAATTGTTAGGAGTATGTCCTTAACTTCCTGGGGAATTAGTTCAATGGTACACAGTGAATTTTCATTGCGGCGTAATGTGGGGTTTAAGTTTTTTGCAAATGTATCACAAATTTTGGGTTACTTGCTCGGCCCTTTGATAGGGCTTTTAAAGGATTTGAACACAAAATTAAGCAGTTTTATTTTCAAAAAAAAATATTGGGGTTGGCCCTTTAAGTAGGGTATCATGCTATAACCACTGATATACAATAGGTAGGGCATCATGATATACCTCTGATATACAATGGGTAGGGCATCATGCTATAACCTCTGATATACAATAGGTAAGGGCATCATGCTATAACCTCTGATATACAATAGGTAAGGGCATCATGATATAACCTCTGATATACAATAGGTAGGGCATCATGCTATAACCTCTGATATACAATAGGGAAGTGATATTTGGTGTTCAGTATGCAGATTTTTGTGTTTCATAATTAAAGCGCAGGCGCGGATCCAGGATTTTTTGCAGGGGGGAGGGGCTAGGTTTGATAATTGCTTAACTAATTGTGCTCAACCAATTAAATTGGTAAATTAGATTCAATTTGGTTCATTCTGACGTATTTCCGGAAGGTAAATTCCAAAATTACTGGTCTAAATCACCAATAAAATCGCATAAAAAATTTTCAAGTCTGAGCAGGGGGGGTCCGGACCCCCTGGACCCCCCCTCTGGATCGGTGTCTGAAGCGTTCAAAGCCTAGCTCATGTCGCCCTACAACGCAATAAAACTGGCGGAGACTAACGTCAACTTACAGCTTATGTTGCTACAACTAAATTTACCCATGACTAGACGCAATCACTAGCAACCAGTTCATCATAGTCGTAAGCGCGCTCATGTCACCCGGCCGCATTTGAAGAATCGGGGCCACAACTACATGACTAACGTGATAACCTTCAAATTGGCCTCATTCCACTTGTTCCCCATGGTTGTTACCACCCCTTGGTACCTTGTGACTAAACAACCAAATCCTTTTAGCTACATGATCAGCGAGATGCCGACTCAAGCCAATCGTATGTGCACTTATGTCACTTGTGACTAGGGACAATTAGTTGTCTCCAGTCGTAGGAATGATCATGTGCAACGTTCAGGTCACCCAGGTAGTCACGACTGATCAATTCTACTTGAGCGTAAACCAGTCAGAGATTTTTAGTCGCTGTCAGTTTTATCGCATCGTCGGGCGACATAAACTAGGCTTTAGGCTGATTGTAGAAGAGTTGGTTTAAATGACCATATTCCAATCTTAGAAAGAGATATTGAAAATTATTTGAAGACAGATGAGAAGATGGCCTGTTACATGTAGAATATAACAAGTTTATCTGTCTGTGATGGATTGCTAGATCGTCCAGTTGTAGTCAATTTCTCTGTCTGTCCACTACGGTTAGTCGGATAACCGTAAACGATTAGAATTGGACGGTTAAACGGTTCGAATTGAGCGGTACGGTTAATTGGAGATGTCCCCATTAAATGGAGTTATCTCCCATTACAGACGTCTCCATGACGACAGAGCGCCATTTTGAAAATTGAACAATGTATGTCAACTTGAGATGCCCCGTTACCCCAGTATTATAACGTGTATGACCTGTCAATGAGCAGCTGTTTGTTTTACAGGAATTTAATAAAAAAATGTTATTCTCGGGTTTTAAATATTATTGTTTAAAAATTACAGGAAGTTAGTTACTGAGGTCAGGCGCTTTCTTCTTTATAACTATTCCACTTTATTCCACGATGTATTTATCTTGAAATCAGAATATTTCGCCGAGCAGTCGAGAGGTACGTGTTGCTGTTGGACCGGTAGAAAACAACCCACGTCTTAAAATGTCGATAATCGGGGGAAGGCAAGGCAAGAACAATTACAAAATAATCATCCTGTATTAATGCGACATCATTACTGTCAAAAATCTACCAATTTAATTTTAAGAAGCCGAAGAGAATTTGCGTCTGTCACATGTTCGCTCAGACAGTTAGTGCAGTTTTCATGCTGTGGCGTGTGATACGGTTCGACTGTTATGAGTTGAGTTACATTACATCTTGACCACATACAAGCTGTAGATAATTCTAGTTGCCTGATTATAATAAGTCTTTGATAATTTCAATAACAATAAAGTAGTTTTATCAACAAAGCATCGAGGGTGGAGATTGGAGTTGTGGAACTGGTGAAATAAACTCGATCACCAAATAGTACAACACTTCCGCCATGATAATCTCTGAATTCGATGATCGACATTTGTTTTCTGTTAGTACTTTCAAATACTTACAAAGAGGAAAAACACAGGATTTAACTAGAGAGGAGCAAAGCTATAATATTTGTAGATACCGGTAAGCTTATTACTTGATATTGACAGACGTGTACAATTATGTATTAAAAACCACCTGCTTTTAAATCATCATACGGCGATGTGAGTGGTAATTTAATGTTGAAACTTGATACCGAACGGTTAATTGTTAGTAACCGGTTATTGGCCACGGTTATTCGAATAACAAAAAGTCCTAACCATAGGAGCACTATCTGTGATTGGTTATAATATGTTTATAAGATCGTTCAGTTGCCTCTTTAAAGCAGGTGACATGTATGTACATGTATATCTTGTTATTCTTTTGTTTTTCATTGTAAACATTTAAAGCCTTGGTTTTTTTTATGTGGGTTTAGTTGTAAATAGCCCAATAATCAAAGGTGTTAAGTTTTAATGGTATTTGGTTATTTTGGTTCCATATTCTGTATATATATTGTCAACTATTCACATATCTGTATCATTTATAATTGTTTCATCAAGACGAGAGTATCCCCTTCTAAACGTTGCTAAACAATTGTGTATCCATAAAACTGTACTCTGTGTTATAAAAAACAAAATGAAATACGAGCTGTGTTTTAATCAGATTATCTCCATAGTTTGTAGATCGGGCAATTTAATTGTGGTCTGCATCCTTTTTATGTTTTTGGATTGTCTCCCTTGTTGTGAGTAATCAGTTTCTATTTTGAGTGAAGTATGCAAGTAGGCCTATATCAACACAGGCGGGCCCCTAGCCAAATCGAATTAGCCCCCCCCCCCCAAATATTTCGTCAAAAATAATGATTTCTTAGGAGTGTTCTTAGCCGGCCACATCCTCAACCCCTCCAAAACATTCCGTAGCCCCCCCCCCCCATTTATGCGCTGGCTACGGGCCCAAACACAGGCCCAGGACTCAACATAAGATAAATCATTTCTAAGCACTTCCAAAAATATTAGAAGACAAACCAGATTCCACTGCTCCTTTTGTTAGTGTGGTTGAAGAACAATCTTTGGACCTTACCACTTCTAGTGATCGATCACAAAACCAAGATTCACTAATTTTAACAATGGGTAGAAACACCGTAACCCTATAAACATAGCTCCCCATTCAAACTCCTCCTACATTACATTAGACATGTAGGCTAGCTAGAGAAGAATACTGACAAAGCCCCGCTTCAATATAACCGAAGTATTTGTGTGACAAGGCGTAAAAAAAAAATCCATTCTATTCCAACACACAAATTCTTTGTTTTTTTTACACAAGATTTAAAGCCCACGTTGAAAGGAAAGAAGGCCCACCATGTAGAACGGACATGTGCTATAAAAAAAGAGAGAGATTTAAACAAGAAGTTTTTTGTACAGTTCTATAATCTCTAGTTTAAATATGTTAATAAAAGGGGGAAATTTTTCTTGATGAGATGAGAGTTATTTCTCCTTATTTACATAATCTTTCGATACTTACTCATCTTCTACTCTCATCTCTTCTATGACCTACGACCTTCTCTTTTTTTTTTATCCCATTTCGACAACTAGACATTTTTTAAAACCAGGTTCTCCATGCTGCAACATGGAGTTGAAAACAGGTTGGAAACTCCTTAGGAACATCAGGTCTGAGGTTCTGTGGCATGCACGTAACAGATCCTTGCCCAGTTGGAATAGGCGGAAAACATTACTTCCCCTCATTACACGCTGTATGCCATATGCACGTCTTAATAAGCCAGATATAGTGCCGAAGAATTATTTCCTTCTAATCTGCTAAAGTGGCAGCTGGTATAATGCTTGATTCAGGGTATACATACAGTTATAGAACACCTGATATCACTCGGGGGTGGACAATTCGTTTGCACATCCATGTTGTATCATAAGGTCTGTCTTTAAATCAACTGGCATGATTCCACCATTGTAGGTTCGCATGTCCATCCTTGTGAGTTCTCTCCGGGTCCTCTGGTTCCCTACAACTGCTAAAGACCTCTATGTGCAAACGAATTATTGAAATAAATTTGAAACGTATGTTAGCTTCTGAATGACTTAGTTTGTGTCAAGTGGAAATTAAAGCCCCTCTCTCTCTCCCATATTTAGCATCCGAAAATTTTTTGAACATTTTTATGTTAATCTAAAACACATACAAGTATTCAGTTTATAATTTTTTATGGCAGCGCGTTTGTTAGACAGGTATTATATCATCTTAAGAGCATGAACAACCTTCAAATAACCTTTCGACAATTGATGAGAGTTTGAACGATGTCTGAGCATCACTTCAACAAAACTTAATTCTCCGACCTTCGTCTTAAATCTGTATGTTTGGGTTGAAACGAATCTTTACGTTCTTATGAAGTGTTTGATATTTGTAGCTTACAATGAGAACATGTTTATTTTGGTGAGGTAATCTACTGTTTGAATGAGGCGTGAGCATTGTGTCAATTATACTACAAACACAGATTTGTAAGAATTTAACTTTAAACAGAGTTATCAGTCTCTGTTGTGTCTTCATCATGAGCTGGGGGAACGTAGGAGAAACCTCTACAAATTTGGACTGAATATCTAAAAGTACATGTAGTTAATTTCAAAGGACTTTTCAATCAAACAATCTTGCCACTTATAGACATTGGATATAAATATCAAATTGCAAGGTTTGTTTTTAAAGATATTTTTGTTTAGGCCTAGACCTATTAAAGATATATTATAGGAGATTAGATAAAGAGCTGGTAGTCAAAAACTAAATAATGCAAAAGGAATTGGCTGAAAATTTCACTCGAATTAGCGATTGAATTTTAGGCCTAACCTTGATCATCATTACTTTTGTCGGTACGATTAAAAACATAGTCACGATTATCCATTTCATGAATAATTGAGCTGCAAATCAGATCCTAATCCAGTAAATATCCAGTAATGATGACATCAGGTTGATCAAATTGTTATTTTTAAATATTATCAGGTGACATACACCAGAATCTACAAGATTCACATACCAAAAAAATGGTTATTTTAGATCTGCTCTCGAATTTCCAGCCTTATTTTCCCCATGCCAGTTGTACAGGACACAGATATACAAGATAGGTAAAGAGTTGTGTTGTCTGGATGGGATGAAAAACAAAATATAATTAGAATATAGAACACTGATTTCATTTTTATCCTTGAACATCAAAACCTAGATGGTGTATAAGTTGAACATCAAGGCCTAGATGGTATTTAAACTGTGGTGTTTGTCGCTGTCATTTAAAGGAAATTTTTCCGTTTTTAATTCTGTAAAATTCCATTGAAGTGTTGAAGGGCTAGTGATAAAGTCGAATCATTTTACACAGCAGACAATTATATTTTATGTAGGCCTTCTTTGAGATAATAAGAGTACAGTATATGATAGTAACCCTTGCCTGCAGGCCTGTCTTTATCTCCTGATAGAAGTTATTCTGGTCACACTATATCTACCTTCATTACTCAACATAAAACAGTCAGATAACTATGGGGAAATAATACTTTTAAACATCCTTAAACAATAACCCTATGTAGAGTTCAAGGCTGATAATATAGAGTTCAAGGCAGAAAAAATTTAGATCAGGGCTGAAAATATTTAGTTCAAAGCTGAAAACCCTTGCCGGCAAATAGAGACTTTTATACAATACTAAATAATCCATACTGAAAAGCACATCAACCCCAAACTATTAAAATTAGTTGAGTTATACTTGGTTTTCATGTTACTGTTTAATATTGGAACCATGAACATCAATGCCAAAATGGTTGCTAGCCAACTTTGTAAAATTTTAATCAATTATCTAAACGACAAGTTTTAGTCCCTATTCCTGTCAGATCTTCATCTTAGAAGTCAATTGCTTTAAGTCCAATATTTTATCAGATTTTTGCATACCCTATATTTATCTCTTTATTGATTGAGATCGTGAGCGCGTAAAATTTTCTGCATGTCTGAAAGTTTTGTTATATAAAGTTGATTGTCATATTGACAGAGAGCAAATAGTGTCGGCCATTTTTTAACGGAGGGTTTAATGACTTGCTAAACCATAAACACACAAAGAATAAACCCAGAGTATTTCCTCAAACTCAGCATTAATAGCTCAATTTAGAAACATTCTGCATGACTGTCATTTTGTATGTCCGCATTTCATCATTGTCGTAAAAACATGAAAACATTGTTGTAGGTCTGGTTAAATTGTTGTCATATTTCACGGTTTGGTTTTTATCCCGAATAAAGTTATAAAGTTTGTCATTCTAACACTAGTTTAACAAAACTTTAAAGTCTCAATGATTCGGTGGAAACAAGAATTATTCTGGGTCACTAATCAACCTTTTATCATACTTATTGCTGAATGGTTTGTGTCGAGAAGATGTTATACCTAATTTCTCTCTCATATTTTGAATCTTTGAGTTGCCTAGCAAGTGGTCTTTTACACTTTGGTTGAGTGTCAATTGTTCTGTTTTTATTTTTAAGAAAAATTTCTCAATTTGTGTTGAGCTTTTAATATTCGGGTTAGGGTTGTATAGGCTGAGAAAAATCATATATTAGCCCAAAAATGAGTTGTTAGTGTTGAGTGTATGTTAAACTCTGTCTCTCCCTATATATACAAGATATAACAACCGCCTCATCTTTAAATAAACTTTATTATTATACTAGTAGGTTATTTTTTTTCTATTAAGATATAACAAGATATTTTTTAGTGAAGCATGTAGATATTTTATATTTAAATCGCTATCTGTTCTATATGCACTTAGTTCCATCAAACATTTTATTATCATATATATCTAACAATCCCAAGTTTTTATAACAATCTTTTTTTGTATTGAATAAATGAAAAGAAAGTTGATTTGAAAACCATCAATAGAATAGAGTTTAAAAACTTCTCACTCCAGTAATTTTGAGAAGTGTCAACAGAAGGCTGTAAAGGATGTAATATTTTTGCAGTAGTTTCAAAATCTATGTATACAAAATTTTATTTTTCGACTTTTCCATCTACGCAAACCCCTTTTACAACCTTCCTCCTACTCACCCCCTCCTACACCTCATCCCTCCTCTTCCTACACACTTCGTCACTCGCTCCCCCTCCCCTCCCATACTCCCACTCGCCCACTTGCCCACACCCACACTCCCTTATTACCACCTACACTCCATCCCAGTCCTGCACGATCTCACTAAAATAGATTATATCCAACATCAGTTCTATAATGTACAAATAAATTCCAATATAATATTTCATGATTATTTATATTTTGGGGGTCATGAGATGACATGTACAAAAAACAATTTTACGAAAACTGACTCCACTTTTATTCATCCTTGAATATATACATTATTATAAATCATAACACCATTAAATTATGGTTTAAAATATTCTATTAATGTTGTCACATCAAATTTTATTATCCCCAAAATAAATGAAATAAAAATAGCGGAAACAAAACAACGAACATCCCGGTAACTGTTTGTGCAATATTTGTATGTTTTTTACTCCGGGAGTCCTATTTATTTAATGTAAAGCTAACATTAAAACTGTGTTTTTATTCTTTATTAAAGATTGTTTTTCTGTTTAGTATAGGGTTAGTAGAAAAGCTTATTAATGACAAAAAATTCAGTGCATTATATAATAATAATTTATGTGTTTGAGAGAGAGAGAGAGAGAGAGAGAGAGAGGTCATTTGTTTTGGTATAGTAAAAGTGGATGTTGTTATGGTAACAGTGGATATCAAACTTATTTTGTGGCTATTTAAACTGAACAATATATGCCACCACCATGTTCATGTAATAAGACACATTTCACTGACAATGTCATACACTGATTCAGGATTTGTCAGGCACAAAACCTCTGGGGCCTCTCATTTTGTTCGGAACTGATTTGTCTTTTTTTTTGATGTCCAACACTAAGTTGAAAATGTCAGGTACATCTAAAACCATTATCTCGAGGGCCTGTTAAAGAGGATTGGTATCAGAAGGCATCAACATTACATGGACCTGGGAAGGTTGATGGTTGAATGGTGTAATGCATGTGCTGGAGAGCACAAGGTCTGTCAGCTTGTAAATGACAAGGAGTAGGGTTGACTGTCCAGCCTCATTATTTCCCAAACTAAAGACACAAGTGAATTATTCAGTGTGTCATGTGGAGCCTCTCTTTCTCTCTCTCTGATTGATGTGGCTTATGATGTTTTCTATATTTCATCCCTATAAATACCAGTAATATTTATGTATTCTTTTAAACCCTTTTTATATACTATTCAAAAAAAGTAGGGGATATTTGATTTTGGGGGCATGATACTAAAATATGCAAATGACTACAAAAAAAGTCACTATAAAACCTAACAGAAAAAACATTTCCATTTACATGTGACGCCCAAACGCACCAATCGCTACCGCATGGAATGCAGGTGATGCTTGGGATCATCATGGGGGTCCAACCCAAGATATGCACGACTCTGACTTTGAATGTTACAGTCATTGTGGCATTGAATTCCAGGGTGGAAACATCAGTTTAATTGTTTTAGTGACCAGAAAACAAATTTTGATATGCGTCGGCTTACCCAAAATGAAAGGTTACGTGCCCTTGGTATGCTACAGATCGGTACAATACAGGCGGTTGTGGTGCGGACGATGAATGTTTCTCAGTCTGTCATAAGCAGGCTATGGTCCAGATACCGTGATACACAATCTGTACTGGACAGACCACGCTCAGGTCGACCAAGGCCGTCAACTCAAGCCCAGGATCGATTTATCCGTACCTTGGCCTTGAGAAATCGTGTCATCACAGCAAATCAGATCAGCGCTAGTCTTCAAACAGACACTGGTGTGAGAGTGAGTGGCCAGACAATTCGGAATCGACTGCATAGGGGCCACCTTCGCGCCCGACGTCCTCGTGTGATCCGTTGTTTGAGAGATCATCACATTCAGGCAAGACGTCGTTGGTGTAGGGATCGTCAACACTGGAATAATCGACGCTGGAGCAATGTGATGTTTTCAGATGAGTCAAGGTTCACTGTTGATTTTTTGGACCGACGTAGAGGGGGGTGTCGTCGTCGAAACGAGCGCTTCCAAGACGTTAACGTCATCAGACATGATCGATTTGGGGGTGGTTCTGTTATGGTGTGGGGAGGCATCACTGTTGCTGGAAGAACGGCTTTACATGTTGTTGCAGGGCGTGTTACAGGCCAGTACTACCGGGACAACATCTTGGCAGTCCATGTTGTGCCGTTCGCACGACGTCATGGCCGCCGTTTCATCTTCCAGGATGACAACGCAAGATGTCACAGGGCCAGGATCGTTACAGGTTACCTCCAACAACAGAACATCACCACATTACCTTGGCCAGCACTGAGTCCCGACCTCTCCCCCATCGAGCATGTCTGGGACATGCTTGGACAGAGGTTACGTCAACGTCAACAACGTCCTGTCAATGTCCAAGAACTTGCTGCTGCGTTGCAACAGGAATGGGACAATCTGGACCAAAATGACCTTCATTAGACGTCTCATTAGGAGTATGCCACGTCGGATCAATGCTTGTTTGGAAAACAGAGGAGGATTTACCCGTTACTGACCTTTTTGTGATGCTGTGGTAACTTTGCTGTTTGACCCCGGGTATCATTTTACCCTTAAAATGGTCAGTCTGTGCCTTACTTAGTCTAACGATCATTTGGAATAAATCGATGAATGTGAACTTCATTTCATTTTGTCATTTGTTTCTTGGTCAGTTTCATTAGGTGACTTTAATAACACTTAAAAATCAAATATCCCCTACTTTTTTTGAATAGTATATTATTATATTATTATTATGCTATATAATACAGTTCATGTTATTGTCCTTTTATTGAGAGAGGTCGTGGTATAGTGGTCTATCTATATATGATGACCTCTAATGCTTGTATATTTACCTGTCTCGCACGCCTTTCATGTCCTACCATTCAGCTCGTTAAAGCTTTCACCTGCAGGCATAACAACTCATCCATACTGTAGAGTAGTATATACTTCAATACACGACCAACGGTCCACAAACTTTCTCCACAACTTTTTAACATTTTGGGATAATCAAAGGATTTTTATAAAGTGCCAACGTTTGTCTGGATTGAGGTAAGAATGTGGTACTTATTGCAGGTTATTTTATTGTATTTGAAAAGGTTTTTAGCAGACGTGATGCAGGTGTAAAGAATACCTCTGTTTGTTATTACTGATCGCTGAGGCATGGACAAATGACAGTTGACTCAATTCTACCCCTGGATAGACTTGGGTTTAACTTTTCTTGTCATACCCCATCTTCTCTAAACCTGTGATTAAACTGGTTGATGGTGTACAGGCATGGGGCTGTTTGTCCACAGCATGCAGGTGACTTTCCTGATCCCTTTTTACTTATCGGCTAATCCCTTTTTTCTAGGAATTAAAAAGTTAAAATATTGTTAGACCAATATTATAATGACTGGAAGCTAACTTAAAACATGACAGCGAGGAATTCTTTAACTTAAAACATGACAGGGAGGAACTCTTTAACTTAAAACATGACAGCGAGGAACTCTTTAACTTGAAAAATGGCAGTGAGGAACTCTTTAACTTGAACTGTTAACGATTATTAGTTATTGTTTAATGGATAGATCATTTTGTTTTCATTTTCTCATCACAAAATTATCATTTCAAACTTTTTTTCCATTGAACTTTCGACTCTATGTTTTCTAGAAATAAAAGGAAGGAGGGGAAAATGTTTGATTATCTATAGTTCAATATAGGTCAGTTTAACCAAAGTCACAGTTTTAAATGTCAAAATAAGGTCACATGGATTTATGGTGAATATTGTCAATTGTTTCATTTGACGGTTGATATGATAAATTGTATGTTATCCGCCTTGTTAAAGCTCACCCTGGTTGCCTGGTGTAAAAACTTAAATTCATTTCAGTTTTTATATACAAAATGTGTTAAAGATGCCCTGACAGTGCCACTGTGGAGGCAAAAGGTACCACCAAGCATAATGTGGATAGTTTATTGATCAGTTATCAATTTATCTTCCTCACTCCCCCAAAACATAATTCATTTATTCATTCATACTTTCATTTATTCATCTTCTCACTCACTCCAAAACATCATTCATTTATTCATCTTCCTCGATCACTCCAAAATATTATTCATTACTTCTCCATATCCACTTATTGTCAGTAGGCTGTTGTTTCTTGTCTCATCAGGTCATATCATGACAACTTGATCTTGTCTCCATTTCTCCACATTTGGATGTTAGTAGTACAGGATTTATCAAACATTTTTCTATTATGTTTGTGTTGAAATACCAGGAGTGTTTTATCGTATTGACTTGAGTTCCGCGATATATTTGTCTGTCAATAAAAAACCCATTCCTGAAATTATCACGCTTTTATTTTGTAGCCAAAATGATTTGTTACTTGTGTAGACAACATCGTGTTACAAGTCAACTAAAAGATGTGCCAATACTGTGTTCATTGTCTTGTTGTTTTTTTTTAGAAAAATGTCATTTAAAATATTTTTACACAAGACGTTTAAAAAGAAGTTCCCTGTCTGTGCAGAAAAGTAGGACGTTTATTTTAAAAAAAGGAGGAATGATATTCAGTTTATCGTTTTCTCTATAATTCAGCATGGAAGTAAATTTGTTTAAAGTTGGGAATTTCATATTTTTTAATAAAGTCAAAACGTAATTATTTCTCTGTCTTTTGCTCAATTGGTTGTCAACTCACTATTAAACGATCAAAGGCATTATTTCCCACGCTTGAAAATCATTTACTCCGGATATAATAACACACTTACCTCCCTTGTTTTTCTATTCCCCATATATTAGGCCAAAAATGACCTAGTTTGTGTCGAGTGTCATTAAACATCATTTCTCTCTCTTGTGACTCCAAATCGTAAGTTAATGTGGTTTCATGTTGGATAGTTATTATGGAGAGATAAGTTATGAAGAGTGTTTAGTATTTCAGTAATCAATGTCTGTTATGTCCTCTAGTTTAAAATGTTGGCAGAAGTTTCTTCAAACTTTATATTTTTATGAAAAGATTTACTTCTATTAGAGAGTTTTCATTTATAAAACTTCTTAATAAAAGCCACCCAAAACTGTTGTATAGTTATTTGAATAAATTTAAAATACAAATCTATTCATTGTTGGGTGAATGCTGTATGCCTAGTCATATAATAACTCACTTGTATAAGAAACGAAATGATATCATATTTAAAGTTTGTTATTGAGTGTGTAACATTTTTTAAGATGGACATTTTTGGATAGTTTTTAGTATACTTAACAGAATCTCAACATGAATAGGGAAATTGGAAATTATCCATTATAAGATGTCATAAATTAGCATATTTTAGCCAAGTACTGTCTGAATATACCTTATTCATGCCTCCAATTCACTGCATCTTTGTAAATATCTAACAGAATTGAAACATTTTTGAACTGATATTTCAACTTTTACGATCAATATTGTGGTAGGTTTCAAGGGATTTCCACAATACTGTAAGTTTCAAGGCATCCCGTATCCCACAAACGATGACCTGAGACTTGAATGGCAAGTATAAAGGTCCACTGTAGTATGACATATATTGATATTATTTACATTTTGTTGTAATGGGTGTCGCTGGTTTTATCATGAATGGCCTCCAATATAAAATCACCCATGTGTAAAATATATACAGAACTTTCTTTTCACAGAATTAATCAACCGTAAGTTGTCTTCATTTACAGACACGTCTTCAATAATCTTCAAAACTGGACAGATAAAATGTGGAGATAGAGGTATATAACATTGAGAGGGTGAATTGTTTAGAAGTTCTCTTGTTAAAAGTGTAATGGGGAAGAACCCTATTTAAAGTTGAAGAGTTGAATAATTATCAGTAAACATCTAGTTATGGGTATTTTATGACATGGTGAATTGTCAAAATCTTGTCACTGATTAAATGGAAGGTCATTGAAAAAATTAAACATGAAATATTTTATTGTTACTTGGATAAGAATTTACAAATTAAGAGCTTTATATATTGGTAACTAAGAGGGTTATAGTGAGATACATGTATTTGTCCCCCACCTTTCGAAGAAAGCAAGGGACTATTATAAAATGGGTTTGTCTGTTTGTCCGTTAAAACTTGGTGTTGGCGTTCATTTGGTGAATGCTTTGATGGAGTTTGATGATGAACATTTTCTACGAACGGTAAGCAGAAATGAGCCATCTGCTTGGTTGATGCTTATGGGCATGATAATTTTGATGACGTGAGAGGGATGAAACTCAGAATATAGATTCATTATGTCATTACCTTCGATAGTGAAAATTTTCTGCTTAGGCTAAGGAGCAATAAGAAATTTGATTGGTCAAGACTTTGGAACATAACTCTGCTTTTAATTGAGGTAGAATGGTTAAACTTGATGTAGATGTTCATTAGGTGATTGTCTTGACTGCTGTTCAATGGTTAACATTTCGAGCTTAAGCAAAGCAGAGCTAATCAATTTCATTTGTCGATGCTTTGGGACAAGATAATCCTGATACTATCTGATAGAGAGTGATGAAACTTCGTGTACAGTTTTATTGCTTGATACTAAATAAATGTGTGATTAATTAAAATGTGTCATCTCTTTATTTTGGGATTTGGGCGGTGGATATCAGCCTCACTGTTGGCTTGTTGAAATTAAGATGTAGAGATGAAAGTCTCAAACTGTTGATCGTAGTTGTGTCCTACAAATTCTTCATTGTTTCTCTAACATAAAAATATTTGGAGTTGACCTTATTCTGGACTCTATTAAGCTCAACTAAAAATGTCCAACCAGCAAAATTTTGAAATAGCATCCCTGGTCAACAGAAACCAGAAATTCATTTTTGGTGAGACAGATTGGAAACTGTGGACTATTGATCTATAATGTTATTTTGTCGTAAGAAAGATTTATTGAGGATATTGAAGAAACTTGTCCTATTAAAGTAGCCATTGTTTGACATGTTGAGGTTATTTGACAATAAGATAAACGAAGAATACTCAAGTACTGGTAGAGTATGATCAAATAAAAAACAGTATACATGATACCATACGATCAACGATCATGCAGAAGAATATATTAACTGACTTAGTGAACATTGTTGACCATAAAAAAACCTGAAAAATCCTCAAATAAACAATTATTTTATTCATGAGAAATGTAGGGTATTCAGGGAAAGATCTTGAGATGTGGGGATATAATAGTTAAATATGGTGATGACAGAGATTTAATATCCACTGTAGTAACTAGGTCAATTTGTCTGTAGAAATGGTTGGAGAAAACTCACCTGGTTAAAGGGTGTATGGCTTTCTTTTCTGGAAACTGTGAAATAGACAAAAAAGGTTCTAAGATTAAGCACATATTAATGTAAAATGAATGTATGTAAAGGGATTTATATTCAATTTTTGAAACAAATATTGTAATTTCTAATCAATTATGTTCAGCGAAATATATGAACAGTTCAAAATGAACGGCAGTCGTTTACACCTGCTTAATGCATTCTACACGTTTTTAAAATTATATATTATTTTGTCGTTTGTGTATCAACCTTACTTCTCCATTTTATTTGTTGTTTACAAACTAGCACATGGTAGACAACTCGTGTACTGATTATAAAATGTTAATTATGTCTTAAATATTGTATAATAGGATCCTATAGTTTCACGGCAGGATAACAACATCAATATCAATATTCAATTCTAATTCGTTTATGTTTTTAATTTCGAATATTACGGAAAATTTGAGTTTGACACTTAGCTGCTTTAAGTTAGCCTGAATATAGAGATAAAAGATTATGAATTTTGTGAGCAGGAGCTTCCATTATTTTAACAGTGTCCTTAAAATCTAATTTTGTTTCCAATGGTTTAGTGTAAACATTTGTTTTCATTTAAAAATAATCTTTAAAAAGTTGCACAGTGAATAAATTTCTTATCGAGTATCTTCGGGCAATACAAGCTTGTCGAGGTAAACAAGTGCACATTTATCAAATATCTTCTAAGAAAATGTTTATAAAAAATCAGACATACATCACTATTATAGACATACATCACTGTTATAGACATACATACATCACTATTATAGACATACATCACTGTTATAGACATACATCACTGTTATAGACATACATCACTATTATAGACATACATCACTGTTATAGACATACATCACTATATATAGACATACATCACTATTATAGACATACTATATATAGACATACATGATTGTCTACTTGAATTATATTTAAAGAAATAGCTATGCTTGGTACCAGGAGCAATTCCATACCCTATTCATCCCTCCTCTCTTTATCTAATTAGGGGCGGTAGGGGATGGGTGGTGAATCACAAGGTCTACCACTGAGACAAGTGGCGTGCTTTCCATCCTAATCTTGTATGTAACAAGGAGTACAAGGATCTTGGTTTTCTTCAGGTCCTCTGGTTCCCTCCTATGCACAAGCAATTTATTAAGTAAAATTGTACCAATGTTAATCCCGAAATGAACTGGTGTTTGCGTTTAGTGGGCGTTTAACCACACCTCTCTCTCTCTCTTTCTGTCTCATTCTCATTGTCTAAATGTAATTGAAACCTGATCATTTGTTTGTGTTTAAGATGACATATATTGTCTTGCATGTAGATAAAATTACAGGAGATAGATATAACTACAAATATGTGTGTATCATCTTATAGGTATAATACAAATACCTGTTACAGACAATCACAACTTGTATGCCAAGTTGTTTCTGTTATTTGTGAAGCTGTGACATGCAGGCAGCAAATAGGATATTAACATTGAATGTATGATAAAAAATAAATAAACAACATAAAGAATATAATAATTGTAGTGACAGTAATGTTAGAAACTATAAATGGATAAAAATATATGTCAGAGTTTTAAAAAAGAAATTATCATAGAGTATTACAACGTTAATGTGCCAATCTGCCTTAAGGGAAATAGTTTCCCTTGTTTTATGTGTTTTTTTTATGACTGAGTTTTTTGTTTGGAAATAACTCACAATAGATGACAAGATTTTTTACATACATCAGTCAACTCTTTTGTTCATTTTATTCAACCGTTCCACTCATCATTCATTTCCTGTGAGTAGAATTTATTTTAGTTTTAAATTCTTTCAATTAAAAAGTATGGGCGGACTAGTTGAATTAGCTGTATGAATCCAGAGCCTCAAGCATTTATGGGCGTACTAGATGATTGACTCAAAACCAGGATTTATCCGTCCCTTTCAGAATCACTTGCAAACTACAATATTGTAAAAGTTTCATCTCTTCTAATAGGAATATCAATTTCATTTAATATTTACAAAATTAGGAAGTTTATCCCCCAAGTACTTGTAATATTCCCTTTATAGTTTCACTCACTGTAAACTAACCATTATTGTGTTTCACACTTAACAACATTATAATGAACGTTTTTAATATGAGCATTGAATTAATGAAAGCATGATATTAATGTCAGCATTAAATTAATCAGACCATCATATTAATGTCAGTATTAATGTGAACATGAAAATAATGAGTATTAATGAAAATAATGAGTATTGATAAGAACATGCAATAAATGAATTAATGTTAATAAGAGCATGATGAACTAGAGCATGAGCATGAAATTAATGCGCTGATTAGAACAGATCACGAATTGCTTTAATTTTAATTTTGTTCTGTCATTTAAAAAAAAATACAATGTTGGTCTAGCTACCCCGGCATTATGTTATTGTATGGCAGTCTTGACTATGTCATCATTAGTGAGTTTATTATGTTGTAATAACGAGTTGATTAGGGTGCAATTATGAAAGTGTCTAATAATCAACGCTCACTGAAATATAAATATAAATCATGTATGACCTTATTTCTTACATTATATATATATATATATATATATATATATATATGTATACAGGGCGTGGTCATATAGAATATTCAATAGAAGTATTTCATTAAACTTTATGTTTCAACAATGAACAAGCGAAACTAGAAAGAAACTGCTAGAATACAGAAAGAATACAACATGTATTATAGTCCTGTAAAATCATCAAATGGGAAGTTTGTTAGAAAATACTACAAGCATATGCTCACTATGAGTTTACATCCTTGTGTTAATCAAGAAAGTTCCTAGCTGTCATGTATAACCTGACTTCTGTCTCAATTTTTAAATTTAATCAAATTGTCACATTCTAGAATGTCCGATAACACTTCTGTTTTATTTTGGATGATTTATTGCAGATGTAATTAGTTGTAGTTGCTATAATATTTGTTATAGAATAACTTTCTGTTTATCTGATGAGGTGATTGATGTTGATTATTTATATATAATATTTATATACAGTGATCGTTGGTGAAGTCCTATAACTCTACCTTTAACAACCTCCAGGTCAGCAGGTGACATTCTGTCAATACATACAACATCTCGTCACTGATAATATGAAAGGAGATATATTTACTAAATATAGTTGACATATATTTCTTGTCACTCCACAAATATTTCGTCTTTTTTTTATGTTCATACATTTGAAGAAATGTTATCATATCTTTGATTAGTACTTAAGCTTAGATACAAACTAGTTTTGTTTGTATTATTTCCTATTTTTATTTCAATTCTTAATTTTGAAAAAATATGTAATTTCGATTTTGTAGAATAACTTTTAATTTTTCATGTCCTATTTTACAAGCTAGCTACAATTACAATCATTGAATGAATCGTAGACACAAGAACAGCAACTGTAGTGTTATTATTGTCACAGTACCAGACCATCTTGTGAACATACCCATTGAAATCACCAGAAATTGACAAAACTGGCTATAGGGTACCTGCAGTAATGAAGGGAGCTGTGGAATTCAAGCGTGGTAGAGAGAGCCTAGACCATGACCCACGTCCTGAAAGGCCATCGACAGGAACCTAGCTGTCATGAAAACATTACTTGGGTGCATGCCATGGCAATGACTGATCAACAGTTAACCAATGACAATCTGCACGGTTTTGAAGCAGATCCTAATAATTGTTTGGCCAGAATTGTAACCAGGGAGGAGACCTGTTTCCATAAATAAAAATGGAACTACCCAGTCGTCATTTTTCTAGTAATCACGTCATGTCAGCTGTGAATGAGCTTTTTAGGGTGGCTGAAGAAAAAAATTTCTTCCTGACGGTGTGTACACCTCGAAGAGGACCATGTAGATTGAAACGATTGACTTTGTAGAGGTTTAGAACTTTTTAGCTAGCCCTAATACGGGACCTCAGGTTTTTTCCCACAGAGCAACTAGATGCTAAGCTTTACCAGGCTCTCCATCCTTTACCACTGACTTGGGGAAACCAGATTGAAAAATTATGTGGAATCTTCTTAACCAATTAACCCCTGATTTCAGGTAAACCCTATCTCGTTTCAGGTAATTTAAACCAGTTAAAACAAGTGACGTACAATTGATGATGTAAAATAACGACTCATTTATCAGTAGGGGGCTAACAGCCTTTTATTGAATTTACAAATACTAGTGATTTGTGTGCACATGGTATGAAGTTGCCCCGAAGGCGTACATGACTCACCCAATGACTGGTCGTAGATCACGTTAAACAGCAGAACAATACATCTGACCGTCTGCACTCATTGTCCACTAAGGTCAAACCAATACTCTAGAGGTCATATTCTTAAATTTATTACTCTGATTTGAGTATGATGTGGTGCGAGATGTAGAGACACACTATATATTTTTGGAGGTCAATGTTGGAATTTATGACTGGATAGGATTTGAAGCAAAACTTCTAGTGCTTGTATCTAGTGCTTGCATCTAGTGCTTTATTGTATTTGATTGGAGATGTTGAATGGTCAGTGATTGCCTTTATTAGCCCTGTAGGAACAGAACAGAGGATGTGAAACACAATTACAATCCATTTCAAATGTCATGTGTATATTAATTGAAAAACATGGGTGTTTGATAGTTACAGGAGCTAACTTTCGTTAATTTATGATCAAATAAATTATTGAATTGTGGAGGGTTAGTAACTATTTTTATCAAAGGTTAACTGGAAGATGCCCGTTTAGCTGACAGTTAACAGGTATATCATAACACTATCTTCATCTATAAAAGTAATATCTCGTCACACAATTTAAACTGAAACTATACAAATAGCTCTATTGGGATGATTGTTGTCATATTGTAATCACTCAGTTTTATTGCTATGGGATTGTAAATATTTCTATGGAGAAATTGATTAAACTTGGTCAAATAAAACAATTTATGACAAAAGAAAAATAAAGTCATCCAAACTTTGGAAATTTTGAAAGTTATTTTGAAAGAATTTACCTGAAGATTTCTAGACTTTTGGACCAAATAATTTTTTAAAACATTCATGAAGAGGCTGGAATTGTGTGACAGATACAATATATTAGTTTGTTCCATATTATTAAAGGTGTTGATATACTATATACATACACAATAATATTTCCAAAAGTTAAGCATATATCTGAGAAATTAAAATGGATGACAACTATCTGGAGTTTTTTTTACATCATTGATGTTGGTGGCATATTTGGATGTCAGGATTATCAAAAACTCCTAAATTATTTTGGTATTAATCTTGGACCAAATTTGAAATCTGTTGATGGTATTGATGGTTCGAGGGTGATGTTAATTGGATGTTTGTTTGAGGTAGAGAATTATAGAGGGAAGTAAAGGAAGGACTTGTGGGTATTATTGTCAGGAACGACAGGTATGTCCTTTTATTCAGTTTGATTAAACTGTTAGACAAACACCTACAATTGTGTGCAAGTGTGGCCAGTAGGAATATTTGTTCGAAGAAGAGCGTGGAGAAACGTTGAAGGCGTCAAACTTAAACCGCAGGGTGTGTAAAGGTTTGTGATGTGTGTTTAGTAAACGCACGAAAACTTGCCATGATTTAAGCAAGCAGTTTTTATCTGCTCACATTAATTAAGTTGATTAAGGAGTCAAAGTGGAGGTCTGTTTAAAGTCAATTCTCGTTCCCCTTCTACCTGTAGTTTTAAAGGTTGGATAGATTACCTGAGTATTTTATTTCTTTGATTAAAGGTAAAAGAGAGAAAGTATATTTATATCTGGTTACATCAAAGATACATTATGTAAGATTTAAAGAGCTGATTGTTCTGGCTATAATACTTTAAAAATAGATATATCAAAATTAATATGTAGGAAATTTTAGTCAAATTACGTTATGAGTGTTCGAGGTTTTGAGAATATAGTCTTGATTGTCAAGAACAACTGCTACAATAATAAACAGAGTCTTGATCATCCAGTCCCATTAAAATACACATCTATATTTTGTTTCGTTTTTTTATACTTTCAATGGCCGACACTACATGCAGATTTGAGGGGATGAAACGAAATAGTAATCAGATTGGATCATCCATTTTAAGGTTTAGTTATTGAATGGTACAGGTGCTCTAATTACAAGGAGATTCCAATTGACGAGGGTCGTCTTTCACATAGATTCAACACAGAAAACTGAGTGAACAGTCTTTAATCAAAGCTTTAAATTTTCAAATTGGTCATTTTGAGCTTTTTACGACTGAGGTTTAATTTCAGTGAGCATTTTGACATGGCAACACTCTTATGGCAATACCAACTGCAATTCCAGCCATTAGCCTATGCAACACTAACTGCAATTCCAGCCAGTAGCCTATATATGGCGTGCACTAACTGCAATTCCAGTCAGTAGCCTATGGCAACACTAGCTGTAATTCCAGCCAGTTTAGAGGATGTTTGTGTAAATTGTACGTGAACTATTGTCACATTTAGACACCATTTACAATATTCAGAAAGGGCATAGTTTTAGACTGTAACATGAATCCTGTAACATGAACCATGAACAAATCATTTTCCCTCATCTTTACTTGTAGTAGGTATTTTAGTATTGTTTGAAGAAGTGAGAAAAGAGTATTTGTAATTTTGGGGTGAAGGTGACGACGACGGCAGGATATGAGGTAATGTATTTATTTCATTAATTGGATTAAAGATGGAAAGATTGACATACAAGACATTAAAATATAACTTTTTGATGTAGTTGAACACATAATTAACCCTGGTAGTTGGTGACTAATACAAAAACAACCATGACTTTACAACCTGTCACGTTAAAAAGGTTTTGTTGTTTAATTATCTTTAGGTTAATGAGATAGCCTGGAGCTTCTGGCTGATTCAATGTCATGTTAAACCACTTTCTCTCCGAGGTTTGTATACTTTGGAAATCTTCCTTCTAGCTCCACCTACGCTTTAAATAGATTAAATATCTACCAGTGGATGAAACCTGCTCAAGCCAAGTTTACACTCTTTGAAATCTGATCTAAATAGATGGTGTTAAAGTCGGATCTAAATATTACATGTTTAAATCTGACTCCAGCTTCTGTAGATATACATGACTCCATCTTTAATTAGTTGTCAAATTCAACAATTTTATAATGGTAAAAGCCTCATTGAGTCATTTTAGCACAATATGAATCCTGATATAGACCACTTGATACCACATCTATAACAGCTGATATCACTTACAGAACAGCTGATTTTCAACACATGAAATAAGGCTAATATTAGAAAAATCTAAAACATTAATGACCAGAGATTGACAAAAACTATTAGAATTTCACACATCCCTTAGTTATTCTCAGATTGTGGTCAACTTGACAGTGATAGGAGCAACAGAAATATGTTTTACAAATGTCTAATATGTTTGTAAGTGACTCCCCATCTAACTTTCCCTCCCCTAATCCCCTCTCTAACACTATATATATTCTTATAGAAATTTCTACATGGAATTTTTTAGATACATTGAGAGCTTTTTTCTGTAATTATGGTTTACGACTGCAGGTGTCAGTTCATCACATTCTCAAAGTAGTTAAAACAGTAGTTGGTTTGTATTGTTTGCTGTGGACAGGACTTGGTTACTTTGTTACATTGCCACATGAAATGGTCAAGTTGATAAAGCACATAGCTGACATTACCCACATGACCTCCATCTCCATCTAACTTGTAATTAAGATGTGAACAGTTGTTTTACTGTTACAAAAAAAGATGGATTTATATGAATTAGATTGTAATCATCTTTGGTAAGTTGTTGAATGTATTTTATCTGTAATATTGAGAGAGAGAGAGAGAGAGATATTTAAAGTCCACTTGACACAAACTAGGTCAATCATTTCCAGACTAACCATTCAAAATTGTTAATCAAAATTTCTGCTCAGACTGGGCTTTTGAATTTTGAAGACAGGGCAGAAAGAATAGATATTAAACCTAATTTTATGTGATTTTATATCTATATGCATCAATCTTCATGAAAACAGAGATGTAGTTAATTAAGTTTTCGAGGATTTCATCGGTTTACTGTCAGATGGATTTGTTCATGTATCATTTGACCTCAGGTCATTGTATATAGATTTTTACTTGTTAATTAAGATATAGATGAGAATAGCTTCAGGTGATTTATTTTGGTTATGTTACCTAGAGAAGAGAAAGTAGGGATTAAAACCCCATTTCATTTTATTTGTTCTGTTCGTATATTAAATATATCTGGATCACTGTTTGTGAAATAAAATATGGTTAAGATGACTGTTTGTATTTTATACAGTACCATTACTTTACTCGACCCACAGCTGATGGTACCACAAGACATTTATGTAATGAACTTTCAACAAATATTAATATTTATACTATCAATAATTAACAAATTTGTGGACACTTCTTCATTTCAAAGCATCAGTAGTTAGGATAAGTCTGTTTACTCTAGATACAGTAATACATACAAGTTGATGTCAGAACAGTCAACACAGCTGAATCTCATTAAAGATTTATTTCAATAAGAAAATTAGTCGATTGAATTCCTAAGTTAATTAAGAACTTGGATGAATTTAAAGGAATGTGACGGTGTTTATTAACGGGTATAAATATCACAGTACTAGAGACTATAATCATTGTTTGTTGGTTTAACAATATTTTATTACCTTAAATTGTTCAGAGGGTTCAGCTCAAGTCCACTCAAGTGCACATTCTTTGGTCAGGTGGAATATTCTTGTAGCGTCCTCTCTTAATTTCCAATTTGTGTAAGTGGAATGAAAGCAATGAAAAGGCATTCTTTATTTGGCCCCTAATATTGTTAGTTCTGCAAAGTGAGGGGTAATTTAGTTTGGTTGCTGAAGGCGAGGGGATATGTGGGGAAATCATAATATTTATATATTTTTGCTATGGATGCTGTCCAAGAAAATTTATTTTATTGTATGCAATGAGGTTACCATAGGTAAACTTTCAATATTTGATTTCGGAAGGCCATTTATGATGAAAATCATTCTTTGAAATATGCCAAATAAAAGTCAGCTGGAGAAAAAAAATAAAAATTTTGCTAGATAGCCCATGTTGGATGTTTTTGATAATAGTGCTGGTATTATTTTGCAGATCTTAATGATTTATGAGAAATTGGGTCCCATTTAGTGATTTCAAAAGCCTATCTGTGTACCAAACTAGATGCCCAGACATTATTAATATAAAACTGTAAACCGGACATATGGACATTAAATAGTACTAGGCTTATCACACATCCCTGTTTCACACCTTTGTATACATGGATGTAATTATATCAAAAATTGGTTCATTCATGTTATTTTTTTAGTAATTTTAGAGTCTAAGGCTCTTTTAAGTCCACAAAGACCAGGAGCAGATTCTGTTCTTTACACTTGAATTTGTTGGTAATCATTTTGAGTATGAAAATATTATCAACTGTCCTGTGCTTCTTCAACTAGATTTTTGTCTTTAGGGTAATCTATTTGATTATTAATGATTGATAGAAGACATTGGATAGCAACCTGCTATAATTTCGGAGGAACATATAAACATTTGTTTGAGAATCAGATCTGACCCATTTGACTTTTTACTTTTGAGTTTTTTTACATCTTATCGAAATTCATTTGCAGAGATAGGCTCATTCAGGTTGGTAGAGACTTTTGTTTAAGTTCATTTTGGTCAGATTCTGCATGCCATTTGAATTTCAATGGTGATTTTCTGTTGGAGGTGGCTTAGGTTATTATTATTAGTGGTATGATTAAAGGCCCTACTAGGCATTGTAGCATATATGTAGGAAGACTGGGAGATTTTGTGATCATTAAGGTTACTCAATGGGGCAACTGGAAAAGATGAGGTCATTAGATATACAGGTGAAAGGTAATTACCTTGGTCTCAAGTTAAGGGGCTATAAAAATGGCTATTAATAGATACATTCCTCCCAGGACTCGTTGAACAGGTGTATTCTAATCTTTACAAATTTATATCATTCACAGATCCATTCATTTACTAAACGAATCAACACATACTTGATCATTTTGGGACTAACATATAGACATATAAGCAGTGGGAGGATCTGAAGGACATCAACAAGGCTTGGCAGTCAATCATGGAGGAAATACAAATGAGATTGATGAATAACAGAACATTAGTTTTTATACGCCCTCATTGAAATGTGGTTGTATATTGTCGTGGTCGTCGTCCGTCTAGAGGCTAAAGTTAACATCCGATTGACTTTAAATTTATACACAGTGTCTAATACTGTCTAAGATCATGAGACGAAGAAGCCTATTACTACCAGAGTTATGGTCCTTGATCACTTCAAAATATCTTGTGGCTGCTCTAGAGGCCAGAGTTAATATCCGATTGACTCTAAATTTATACACAGTGTTTAAGGTCATGAGACGAAGAAGACTACTGATTTTCAGAAATTTGCAATAATTACTGCCCGAGTTATAGCCCTTGATCACTTCAAAAATTCTTGTGGATGGTGTAGAGGCCAAAGTTAATACCTGAATAACTTTATATTGATACACAGTGTTTAAGATCATCAGATAAAGAAGTTATCTCCCTTGATCACTTTGAAAAATCATGTGATGCTCTAGAGGCCAAACTTATCACCCAATTGACTTCAGATTGATACACAGAGTTTAAGGTGTTGAAACGAACAAGTATTTTGATTTTCAATGAATTTTGATAACTGAACAGCTAAATCCATGATGTTAAATGTTCCGTATACTCAACGTTAGCATGGGGCAGAAATTTATAAAAACCAAACAAATTTTAATGATTTTCTGATAATTACTTAATGAGTTGTTACTCTTAATCAGATTTTAGTTTATTATAAATGTTTCATTACTGAAAACAGTGAAAATATGCGACAATTCTGTTGACTGCCCGGACGATTTAGCTGTTGTGGGAGTATGTTTCGTTGCCTGGCAGCCTATCTTTATAATATATATGTACATACATATGTACGATTGTTTTGGTAACAGAGCTTTAGTTTCATCTGATATGTGATGGTTGTTAAAGCACATCTCTGTCCTTAAATAGATTGTGTTATTGCTTGTATACTAATGTTGTTGGTCATCCAGTTTCCTCTCACTGCTAAAGACACCTACAAATAAGCAAATTATTGAAATAAAATTGAACTCTATGTTAGTCCTGAAATGACCTAGTTTGTGTCGAGTGGATGTTGAACCCCATTTCTCTCCGTTAGCTAATAATGTTCAAATTCAGTTTCTCATTCAAGGGATGTAACTCCATTATGTGATCTACTAACAGTAAATAAGTAAGGGTTATCGACTGAGACAGAGGGGTTCAAGTTAGATGAACACCCGAGCTCGTGCAAAGTTGTACACTGAGAACGCGCAGATACATCTGATAAGCCTACTTTTAATTTTAGCGTTAGGATTAATGTCTTCAACTGAACTGTTGAACAACAAATTACATTTGATTAAATATCATCGTAGCAGAATTTGTGTTCCAGTGCCAGATCATTAAAATGACTCTTAATACTCTGTGGACCCATATATCTTTTAATACTCTGCGGCCCCACATATCTTTTAATCCTCTGTGGCCCCACATATCTTTCAGTAAACTTAACTTGTTTTACTATATTGATATATATCAAGTTCATTCATGATTGAATTTTACAATTTTTACCAGAAGTTACACATGTCCTCGCTACTTTATTTTATCAGATGTTATTTTAAGGACTGGTTACTACCCTTAGGGACTGCCTAATTATAACATGTCCTTGTAACACATCACCACAGATGTCCTGTAAATAAAGGGACCAAGCTGTCATTTCTTCTGTCCTCAATTTGACCAACCATTATTGTTACAACTTCTTACTGAGTTAAAATTCATTTCATTATGTTAATCAATTTGTTTTAATTAGTAAAAGGTAATTAATTAATTGAAAGGTAAAGTTGTGATGAGGTCTACCGTTGTGTGTGTGTTGTGAGACTGGGCTTATTGAATTAATGAATACAAAGATTACTTAATGGATTAATTAGATTACAGTATTACTCTAGCTGTAAGTTCACATGTCGCCTACATCAGAGGAAACCAGGTTGAATTTATGCAGAAGTTTTTTTACCAGCTGATTTTACCTTGAAGAATTGAAAAGAATGGAAGTATTAAGTGATTTTATTCTAATTTGAATTAGGTAAATATCTGGAGAGTTGTTTATTACCAGATTATTGCACTGACGGTGTTGTATCAATACATGGAACAGAAAGGTAGAATTTTAAATCATTTTTATTTCTTGTTCTCCTCCTGTTTAGTTTGTACTCACAAACACACCTGTAGCTAATTCCACCTGGATAGTATTAATAGTGATTAAACAATACCCTGTATGAACCACATGTTAGTCCCAGAATAACCATATTGTGTTGAATCAACTTGAGATAGACCATAGTCCCGGTTGTTACATTGATTTTAAACTGACTCGCTTTTATGTCTAGGAGTTGCCTGTCGAACCTCATGGTTTTACTCCTGGTCTAGGAGTTGCCAGTCGAACCTCACGGTTTTACTCCTGGTATAGGAGTTGCCAGTCAAACCTCACGGTTTTACTCCTGGTCTAGGAGTTGCCAGTCAAACCTCACGGTTTTACTCCTGGTCTAGGAGTTGCCAGTCAAACCTCACGGTTTTACTCCTGGTCTAGGAGTTGCCAGTCAAACCTCACGGTTTTACTCCTGGTCTAGGAGTTGCCTGTCGAACCTCGTCCTGTGATTTTTTCCCACTGCTAAAGACCCCCTTCTACCCGTCAGTGAATCATTGAAATAGATTGTATCATGGGTTACTCCTGAAATAACGAAGTTTGTGTCAGGTGGATGTTAAACATTACCTACTGTAATATATTAACGCTAGTTTGATCAGTGAGTGTCGTCAAGGCAAGATAAATTGATGGTATGATAGGTAGTATATCAGTTAGCCATCAAGTAGATCTCTACTTATCATAAATATTTTATCGCTTTTATCAACCATGGTATACGAACTGTGTTATACAGTGAAATGGATAACAGCGAAATGACTCATATAATAACTGATTGATATATGTATTGATACCCGACCTCTCGCAAGGATCGTTGGTACATCATTATATTGGACATTTAATAACTTTATTAATGAAATCATTCAGCCGTAAATATTATTTTGGGAAAGAGTCAGATAGATGACTGTTTGGTATAAATCAAGGTGTTCTCTTCACCATGTGAGGTGAACACGGACAGCAGAGATAAACATTCAACACTAAATATTTAACTGTTAGCCGGAATGGAATTCGTTCATCCATAAATTTTAAAGTGAAGGAAGTCGCTAGGGACTATTTACCTTGTATGGACTACCAGAGATGAATCAAACAAGTTACGATGTGCAAAGATATGGAGAGATTATGGAATAAGAATAGTGTGTGATATTTGATAGCAAGTGAAAATCTAAACGATCAGAAGTCAAGGAGTGGTGTACCTGAATTCTTTATATCGACTTTTATTGTGTGTGGAGGTCAATGTACACTTTACCATTTGTTCAGTGTGTGTCTAATCTTATCGTTGGGTGTTTTGTGTAACACATGTAACATTCATGTCATCAATTTTCGTTTAATTTATTGTATTCAGGTTACTAAATGTCGGTTATATGTTTTCGATGTTGTCGGTAAGTTTATGGTTTATAATTTTTATCTTTATCTAGATCTAGATATTTAATTGTATGTTTAAGATAGAGGATGATTATTATACATCGTCATCATCATCATCATCATTTGCTTATTTAACTCGTTATATTGCAGACAAAAACTAGAAGAATCTGAAAATTGCTCCTTGTACGTTTGAGGTCTATGAATATGATTTTTATAACAAAGTCAAAAAGGTGCTCAAGTTTAGTTGACCGTTGATTTAGATTTTGACCTCGACTTTCCTCGGTGAACATTGTATAGTCATTGAACTAAAAGTTATTGCTTGACACCCTGTTTTCTCATCCATGTGTAAATGTGTGTATTATTATTATACCACAATGATGACATGATCAACATGGTGATGAACATTTAACCATAAAATATCTAAGATCTAAATCTGCCTATTGCAAGTGTTTCTTTAGGTTTGAAATGTTATCTAATCAACTGTTGATATGTGAATGTTTGGATACAATGATTGTTAAACATGGTTGCCTGCTGTCTATCTTGTCATCTTGTCTCTACTCTTCCATAGCTGGACCCATGCATTATTTACATAGAAAAAACATATTTGTCCAATAAGTACCATATGGTTAAAAGTTAAAAGTCCTATAATACGGTTCACAGCATCGTTCGTTTGTTTCTCGAGTTTGGCGTCTACTTCCACTGTGTTGATAGCAATTAAAGTTTAAACGTATTCCATTTTGGTTTTCTTGTGCATGACTCTCCCCAGATAAACGTTACCCGAAAAGAGAAAGAAGAACCAGCAGCAACACAGAACAAAACAATTAAACAAATTAAACCATTTATAGACAACAAAATCCATGGTGTTTAATATTTAGATATAAATTAAATTGTTAGTAATAGTTGTGTTGGTCCCTATTCTTTTATATTGTCATTCTTTTATTATATTAAATCGTGCAGCAGGCTCATCAGCCATACTGTCCAACAACAGTTCCTTCATTTCTAACTAGATATGTAGTTACCTATCTTAACGTTAATTTTCTGATATTATTAAAGAATCCAGGTGGCTTAGTAGGGACAAACCTGGTCTACACAACCAGTTATCTTTCTTTGACTAGTACTCTTTTAGCACAACTAAATTAACAGTTAATTCCTGATTCTGCTATGAGATGGCAAGTGAAATTCAAACGTTTTTTGTACTGTTTGATAGATGGAAAGCAACACATTTCGGTAACACAAGTCATAGGGAAGGATAGTTTAAAATCAACTCAATAGTTAATAGATCAATCTGTAATTGGTGAGTACTAGTAAAAATGTTAAAAATCATCTCAATCTAGTTAGTAGACCAATCTGAAATGAAATTTGTGCATCGACGGGGCTTATTATCGAAAGATATGATTGTAATTCCCACAGATCACGACAACATTATGCAGTGTTTATGTAGTGAGGAAGACACCTATTGATTTGTCTTGATAAACAACTAGAATAATAATGACTATTAGATAGAAGTGTGTTATAGTTATTAATAGATTATGTAAATAAAGGTGTGAATATTTAATCTATCAATAAGTTTATTCAACCATAAAACTATATGATACATATATATATATATATATCCATAATTTAAATATAATAGTCAACCTAATATAGAAACAAAGCTGGTATTTGACAAGCACTAGAGGAATTGGTTCATGACAATAACTTGATTAACCTGCCTATGGACAGGGACCCTCAGAATTGGTGACGATGTGTAAGCTCCTGAAATAAGAAGTGATATGAAGTGTTCTAGTCCTTAAAATCAGTGGCCCTTAAAAATTATCTTATTGTCCTGTTTCCATGAATCATGTAAATTTGAGTTTTTTTGGGTTTGTTAGGGTATAGTTGCTGGGGTTCAGATATTGAAAGCTAGGTTTTAGTGATAGTTTAAATGTATGGTACAAGTATTTATACATGATATAAGATTATATCAGTAACTCGACTCTAACTAGGTGATGAATATACAGTATGTAATATAATATAATGTAATAATAGTAGATGATGATGATAACTAGAATACCAACCATACCATCAATTTATTTCTGGCTTGTTTTCTCTGCTCCCTACAATAAAGTTTAGTAGGGAGGGGAAGATGAAATAAAAGGTGACATATGGTAGTCAGCTAAAAAAAAACCAGTTGTTAGAAGTGTACATTCCACTAACCAAATATGGTGTCCTAAGATGGATATAAACTATAACACATATTTATGGAAAAACAGCTACTTATTTATTTAGGCGACGTTTCGAAGAGTATTCTCTCAACGTTATCAAGCTAATACAGTAATACAAAATTGTGAGGTCAATATATACAGAAAAAACTATAACAACAATTCCTGAAACGTCGTCTAAATAAATAAGTAGCTGTTTTTCCATAAGTATGTGTTATAGTTTATTGCTCTATCCAGTTACTAAATGCCACTTAAAGAATAAAATGGATAGATTGGCTTGGAACTTTAAATAAGTTTGAGGTTCATATTCCGGTAACAACCCCTACCCAAACCCCCTCAGTACCACAACCCCTAATCCCTACCCCTATGGTTGTGTACATATTAATCCTGTACACTTTGTTTACATAGAACTAGAGACAATAACTATTCAACATACCAGACCACTTCACATATTTATAATCTATCAAATTTATACAAAATCTAATTTATGGTTGACAAATCCAAAATCTTCAACATTGAAAACACAAATTATTTGTCAATTTAAATCAACATTAACCCATTGTGGACGGGATTTTCGACGAAATTTCGTAACCCTGGACAGGATTATTTAGGGGAAAAAATCATTTTTTTAAAATGTGAATTTATCTTCAATCTGCTTGGCTTAAATTCTTAAAAAAGAATTCCTGTTGTAATTTTATGATGTTTTGAGTTCACAAAATGAATTTTCCTTGCCTTATTGTCTAATTTACTTCGTCGAAAGACAGCTGGCGCTTCCTGGCAACCGCCATTGTTTACATGTCGTAACTACGCAGAAAATTCGAGAAAATTACACGATAAAATACAAGTGATGCCATCTAGAACAACGGGAGATAACTAGTTTATGATCGCAAGGCAAAGGGTGATTCCCCGTGCTAAATTTAGCTTATTTAAATGAGGACTGATTCAGGGTGTCAAAATATTTGCGTGTCAACACGTCATCCGTCCAAAAGGGGTTAATGCTATGATCTTACCGCAAAAAGATGGGCTTCCGATATCCAATATTTTAGACAAAATAAACATTTTACCATTGGTACACGAATCGTGTACAATCATACGTTTCAGTCCCAGTTCTAGCAAGAGACTCGAGGAACAAGGCTAGAAACATTGCATCAAATCAAACGGCATATGTAGACTGGAATAACCAGACACTCGAAATAGCAACTCGATTGAGGCTGCCTGCTTATTTCGCGGAACATAACTGATTTTAAATTAGAGTAAAAACGGAAACCATTGAATGTAAATCAGTATATATACATTCATATTACAGTATTATATGCGTTGCGACCCACTTGTGTCAATTTCTAGGTCCCAAATGTTAGCGATTTAGCTCCTTTAAGATAAACTTGGGAATAATTTATACAAGGGTTAATATATGATGGACTAATCTGATTAGGGTTTGAGTCTCAGTAATGTTGAATAATCAGTGAGTGTACAAAAGTTCAGTTTTATTTTCCAACTGATTCACGTGGAATAACTAGAAGCTGATTTTAGGTTTTGTGACATGTTTACTCTTTCTAGAACATCTGATGTCACTTGTTGTAAATTACCTGTGAAGTTCACATTACTAGAACATCTAATGTCACTTGTTGTTTTGTTATACCATTAATGTTTAACTCCCGCTCATCACACAAGTCAACCATACTTGATTAAATGTTAAGAGAAGACACAAACTATTTTTATTTTTAAAAATAGAATAAGTTCTCATCAGATCTGAATAAAGTGTTTCTAAGGGCTTTGGTGCCGTAAAGTGATTTTTGTATTGATCTAGAAGAGATGTGATCAACCACTTGAAGAATACACACATTGTTGGTGGTGGAATTTTTTATCATTTAAAATTAATTCAAGTTGTGGGGATAATGGTCGACGGTCGATTTGTATTGATCAAATAATGAAAGGGAGATAACATCACGCCGTCTGCATGTGAATAGGGAAAATATTGTACAGTTGGGTAAACATGAGAAACTTGGAGAATCATTTCAAGTTTATATTAAATTGTTTTCTTCTTTGATCTTCCTTTATTTTTTCAATTTGATTTAATCAAATTATTATTTTTTGATTTTGCCAAATTGTTTTATTTTGATTGACCAAATTTAACAGAGCCTTAATTTTTGTTTTCTTTGGGTTTTTTTCAGGAAGGGCATGAGTAGCTCTACTAAAAGAGGGGCTGCCCCTGCAGCTCCAGGAGTGGGACTCAAGATTCCGCCCCCAGGGATGTCAAATAACGGCAGTGGTCCCCCTCCTCCATTATCCTATCAGAGTGAACCTGTGGATGATGAAAACATGAACGAAGTAATTACCGACATATTGGAGTTGGAAATCATTTTACCAAACGGTCAGACAACACAAATGACAGTACATCACAGGTTGGTAAAAATATTTTTATTGTACGCAAAAAAACCCAGGATATGATCCATGTCTCGCTGTTTTACCATCACATGGTGGTAAAGATGTTATCCACGTCTCGCTGTTATACCATCACATGGTGGTAAAGATGTTATCCACGTCTCGCTGTTATACCATCACATGGTGGTAAAGATGTTATCCACGTCTCGCTGTTATACTATCACATGGTGGTAAAGATGTTATCCACGTCTCGCTGTTATACCATCACATGGTGGTAAAGATGTTATCCACGTCTCGCTGTTATACCATCACATGGTGGTAAAGATGTTATCCACGTCTCGCTGTTATACTATCACATGGTGGTAAAGATGTTATCCACGTCTCGCTGTTATACCATCACATGGTGGTAAAGATGTTATCCACGTCTCGCTGTTATACTATCACATGGTGGTAAAGATGTTATCCACGTCTCGCTGTTATACCATCACATGGTGGTAAAAATGTTATCCCTTTCTCGCTGTTATACCAATACATGGTGGTAAAGATGTTATCCACGTCTTGCAGTTATACCATCACGTGGTGTAGATATATTGTAGATATATTGACCCTTATGATTGATCGGTTAACGATTTCTCCCGTTATCAAAACAAGATGGATGTTTAACATCCACTTCCACCGTTGGTGACATCGCAGACTAGTTGTATTATTTTCATTTTTATTATGGTAACGCAAACTGTATACTATTTATACCATTTTGTCTCCCAAATTCTCTGCATGCCGTTTATTTTGATGTTTAATGGGGTTGAGGAAGAATTGATCTAGTTAATCAATAAAGATGATGGATAATTAATGATGTTTTATTAATTAGGTTAATGATCTATTATGTTGAATTAAGGCCATACAAAGAAAAATATTCTAGTTGTATTATAATCTCTATCCAAACACGGCGCTAAATCACCTCCTATAAACCTTCTTCTCATCAGGTTGTTTATAGAATTACTTTGAATGACTGGGGTAAAATCTTTACCTCAGGTCCTGCAGCTCTTTTTAAATGATACATGATGAACTGACAACCAGAATAATTTTATATAGCCTAAGACATCAAGTGATATGATGAAACTTTATTGTTAAAATATTGCCTGAATTCTGTGAGCACAGGACTAGAAACCTGCACTATTTTTACTGCATCATCTTTAAGATGTTAACTGGTTTAAATCACAGTTAGCTCCCTTTATTGTGTTTTAAACATATTTAAAATGACTGTGATTATAATATATGATATCTATTATTTGTTGTTTATTTATCTCGATAGATCTCACCTTATCACCAGTCGCAAATCTTTTACCTATCTATATATATATATATCTCTTATACATTTGGGATTCTGTGCCAAACGAGCTGGAAGGATTTGGGCAAATTTACTGGATCCATTCACTTGAATTGATATTTGTTTATCTTTTGCAATGTTTATTGTCCGCAGGTTTATCATGTAAAATCTTTTGTTTTACGTGTAGTGCGGTCCTCCTGCACTTACTATTAGACTAAGTTAATGACTACTCATTTGAAATAAAATTTCTTATTCCGATATGGATTAAACTGAGGCACTAAGAAAATCAGATGTGGTCATGGTTGAGTTGGGTTACTGATGCTAAAGTTTGCCAACCTATTCCAATTGCTCAGATGAGAAACTATATGACTATAGTAAGTGTTTGAGAGATATAATATCTTTCTTGGTAAGGGGGGTTGGATGGCCAAATGGTTAGCGTGTGTGCACTGTATCATAAGGTCTGTCATTGAGTCAACTGGCACCCTTTTGATTCCCTGGTTGTGGCTGTCCAACCTCATCGGTTTCCTCTCACTGCTTAAGACCCCTCTATGCGCACAGGAATTATTGAAATAAAATTGAACCATATGTTAGTCCCGAAATGATATAGTTTATGATGAGTGGATATTAAACCCCATTTCTCTCTCTTTCTTTCTTGTTAAATTACACATGACAAACAGTGACTTTAAAAGGTAAAATTTGTGCCACTTGACAATAACATTGTTGATGTTTATAGTGTTTGCGATTTTTACAGAGTGTCATATAATTTTAAATGAAGACATTTTAAGTCATGTGAAGTGTAGCATAGTTTTATATTATTTTAATGTCTGACAGCATGTCATCACTGGTGAAAAACCTCTTTTATTTTTGTGAGAAGAATTAGATTTGGAGGCTGAGTGTTAGTTATGGGTTTTATACATTATATCGTGCAAGAAGAGACCTTAAGAATTAGGTGTGTAAATGGTAATGTACACAAGAGGTCTGGAAACTGAGTAACAGGTTTTGTGTATTAACTAGAGTGAAAAGAATGTGCTGCACCTTTCATAGCCACTCATCTAAAGATATGCTTTTGTTCACAAAATATGTTCGTTTATTGAAAGTTCTCTGCCCAAGCGAGGCGTTAGGTGTTTCGACCTATTTTATCAATGGGTGTAGTTATCTTTGATGGTCATTGATCAAGTTGTATTACAATCTATAGTACAATGAAGTAAAGTGTAGAATGTTTACGACGGTGAAGATGATGATGTGTCAGTTAATAAAATCAGTTGTTGATCAAGGCAAATAACATTAAATAAATCTGAATCAAGTTTTCTATATATTTAAACCCATGATACCCCACACATGATGTAGGCCTTTATAATTGATTTGGATTATAATGTATCTAATGGTATAGTCTGTTTTTAATTCTACTACTTGATCAATAAAAAAAGAAAAGGAATGAAATAGGGTTCAGTTTCGTCCGTTTCTGCATGAACCATGCTAATAAAGATCTGCATATATCCGGTAGTTTTGTTTACAGATACTTTCTTGTGTACAAACTGTGTGATTTAATGATATGTTTGGCCTAAAAACACATTCAAAATGATTAATACTTGTATTCGTGGGGAGATACCTCAAGCTATAAATAAATGGTTGTTAGAAGCCATGTCTGTCATCTCATTGTTCCTGCCTTTCGAAGAAAGTGGGAAACTATTAAAATGGGTTCGTCCGTCTGTCTGTATGTCCGTCTGTTCAAACTTGGTGTTGGTATTTATTGGGTCGATACCAGGATGGAGTTCGAAGATGAGCATTTTCTGCTTAGTGTAAGCAGATAAGCAATTTGATTGGCTGATGCCTTGGGACACGATAACTTTAGTTTTAATTAAGTGAGAGTGATAAAACTTAGTGTATAGTTTATCACATCAATACCTTGACTAAGTTCGATAATGAACTTTATTGCCAGAGGGTAAGCAGAGCGATAAGCGATTTTAATGGTTAAGACTTTGGAACAGAACAACTTTTAATTGAGAAAGAATGTTTAAAGTTGATCATGTTGTTCATTCGGTTGATTCTATCTGATCGAGAAGGATGAAACTTAGTGTATAGTTGATAATCAGTTTAATTCCTCGATACTTTTGAAAAAGATAAACATGCAATTAATTGATATGTGTCCACTATTTATTTCTGGATTTCTGTGGGGGACATCAGCTTCACTGTTGGCTTGTTTAATTGAAGGAGGCTCCTTTTTTTCGGAATATATCTTCCATGACTTACTGTCCATTTACTATACATATTGTGGCCTAAGTTAAATCGGAATTGTTTTCTCTCAGCTTCTTTTTCTGTCCTTTAATTGCAGTGTCTTTTGTATGTTGACACCTCTCAATGTTCCCCAAACCCCCTAAATATAAACATTTGATCAAGAAACAACAAAATAACCACTAAAGTAAACCCTGACATTTTTGCCCAGTGCTTGCCCCATTCTAATAAGATTTTGTGTCTATACCTTCCATATATACCAAATTTACCATAATTTTGTTGAAAATAACCACCTGATAAATGCTTTTGGGACAATGTATCTTTAAAGAACATCATTTAGTCTCTCCGATGAGATGAAATTCAGAGGTCCGGTGTACGTAAAAGACCCCTTGACAGTCGGAAATAGATATAAAGTGTCCAATCAGTCGTTATTAATCTGACTAGTATGGAAAAGTTGTCATTAAATCCATTCCATTTCACGTTCAATCTTGATTTCTGACCATCGATCACAAGTTGGAAATGTTTAATGTCCCTACTATTCTGTTCCCAATGGGCTAATGAAGACTGACATATACAATACAGTGTGGTATAAGGGAAATTTTGCCAAGACACCGAACACTATGGCCTATGGCAATGTGTACTCAGGATTTGATTAACTATACAATTCCCTGGTAGGCCCTCTGTGCTGCACTGCAAGTATTAGGTTGCTGATTTCAGTTTCATCTGTAAGTTAATGACGTCTGTCCCAGGGGTATGGAATGTTAATGTGTGACTATAATCCCTACTTTAAGTAGTTAAGTTGCTTTTGTCCGAAACTGTGAACAAACGGAGCTGATCCCAACCAATTGTAAACAAATGAAGCATGTCCCATCAGCAACAACAAAACATCATTTACACCTTTTATGTTACAACCTTTGACCCACAGGTGTGCCCTGGTTGTTGTCTACACCTTGTAATAACAGTTTAACAGACAATTTGTTCTAGTTAATGAATATTGAATGATGTGTTTCATGCTTGATCAGGTTTCAGGAATTTTATTGAATCGTCGTTACTATTCTCTCTGGTAGGTTTGAAAATGGACGGAAATTCCTTCTTGAGTAATCTATACAAAAACAAAATTAATGGAGGCAGCATTTCATCTAAGACAAATCCTTTATTACATAAACGTTAGCAATAAAAGTAATAAATACATGAATTACAGTAAGATGTATGAGAGAATTATTCTCTTCTATCGCTTTATGCCCATTAAATTCTGTATGAAAGGGTGCTTGATTACATTTTCCCCAGGGTCACTGGTCGAGTTGTTGCATGCGAGGCTAACCAGGCACCTGTGTGTGCATGGAACAGAACACTTCAATGGATAAAAATAAATCCAGGCTTTCTTGACATGATTTTACGTTTTCATAGAAATAGGAATTATTTAAGATTAATGAATATATAAGATAGGTATATGGTTGAGTATGTGGTTTATTGAAGATATATCGTTATCTATCTATTACTACTAGTACATGAATCAATCCTTATAACAGTCATACTCACCACACTACCCTCAACAACCGTGAAACCAGGGCTTCCACTTCAAAATTTTCAACGGTCATTTTTGATAACGCACAAGAACTTTTCAACGTAAGTTCATATTTCATGTTTTTTATTCATGGTAGGGTATTGTGAATTCATGTGTCTATACCATTTTGTCAGAATGAGGTACACAAAAAATTATATATTGGACTTCTATATCAGTAAGGCATTTATTAATTAAATATTCCCTTTTGGCTAGTTAAATAATCGACATCGCTGAATTGGCCATAAAAAAACGATTCCAGTGGCTGACACGTAATTATACCACGTGCTCTATAGAAAACACACTGACCTGGATAATTATAAGTTGTAATACAATAACTTCGATATGAAGATAAATATATAATTATCCACGGCATATGTCTTACATTTATTTGTTTTAGACCATCTTGTACGGCATTACGGGATGCAGAATTGTGACGTAAATCCTACTAATGAAGAACTAAATATTAACTTCACTGTTAGCAACTCTGGCGCCCCCTAGATTATCGTCGTGTATAAGATGAAACCAAATATACACAACATCTTTGTAGTACATGAAATTATCAATTTACAAAATAGCATTGGAATACGTAATGTTCTTAATTTTTCGATAAGCACGTTAACTAATCTCTAAATTTTACAATTCCCCAAGGTCGTAATATTACTATAAAAAATTATAATGCAATTTTCTCCTGTTGAGAAATTATGGCTTTGTTCCAGAAAATTCTTATGACATGCGGACCATACGTGATCGCCTAAAAATGGACTGTTTCGCACCTTTGATAAGATTCCCGAATACCAATTCACTTTTATTGTTCTACTACAAGACAGTCATCATGAATTATCAACACAATGCCCAGTATAATCTATTGACGACTATGTATACAACTCTATAACACCAATCATGAGATAATGTGGCTTCTTTTATCTTTACATGCGCATTATTCTGCACTGGCCGTACAATGCTATAGTTACATAGTAGATGTCAATCATTTTCAATAGCCCTCGGTCCCGACTGGCATATACAGCTAACGTGGAACCCATGCGCTCAACCCATATCACTATTGTCACCCTCAAACACAAAAACACCATTTCTTTTACCCCTTCCAACCTTCACCACCATCACTACTCCCACCCTCAATCCCTATTGCATAGTAAAAGTGCCAAAAAATATTTTTTTTATTGGGTATCACAATTTAAGGAAGTGTTGATAGAAAGTTAGAGCATTGCCACCCACCCTCTTCAGCATCCTACTCTCCTATTCTTATTTGCAGTGATGTGTGGCATAATGGTTTTGATTTCCCGGTGGCCTGTCCAACCTCGCTGGTTTCTGTAGGTTCTCTGCTTTCCTCCCACAGCTAAAGACCCCTACGTGCAAGCGAATTATTGAAATAAAATTAAACCATGTGTTAGTCCAGATATGACCTAGTTTGTGTCGAGTGGAAGTTAAACCACATCTCTCTCTCTCCATCTCCCTCTCTCCCCCTCCCCCTATTCTGATTTATTTACCTTGAAATAATTTAAATGACATGCCAAAGGATTTTAACTTTAATTTTAAGAAAGAAAGTAAATAGATAAGTAAATAAGATATATTTATGGTATATTTAAACTTGTCATTATGACAGCTTGGTGTTATAAATAAACAAACTTAGAGTTTATAAACAAATATTACCTAAGGACCTTCACAACAAATATTACCTAAAGATCTTTGTAACAAGTTTTTGTCCAACCTTGTTGGTTTTCTCCGGGTCTTCACACAGGTTTTCTCTGGGTCCTCCAAAGTTACTTCTCCTTACTAAAGACACTTATGCACAAGCAAATTATTGAAAAAAAAAATAATTGGAACTTGTGTTAGTCCCGAAATAACCTAGTTTGTGTCAAGTGGACATTTAACCCATTTCTTTTATGTAAGAGTATAAGTCTCTTCAACTTGGATAAATCACTGGCACCATACTTTATCCACTAATTTCCCTCTTACTTCACATTTATTTATCCCATCCGAAATGATAGATGCTTTTCCTCACTTGGTTCTCCATCCTGCGTCGTTGACAAGGTAGAACAGGATTGAAACTCGTTCACCATCAGGTTCAATCCCAGGCTCTTCTAGTAAGTGTACCACACCAACACCCTACTCACAGAGCCACCTGTGACCAGGAGTCAAGTCTCCCCCCACCACCACGCAGCACCGCCAAGCAGCACCGCCACCTTTTCTTGAGATAATCAACAGTACGAAAGACATATTTATCATTAGATTTATTATCTGTGTTTATCAGAAAGATCATGGAGATTAATATAGCTAAACTAAAAATTTAATATATTGGCCTTCTTCAGCCCATGCAGTTTATAATAGATTGTTGACAAAACAACCCATTATTTACAATGGCCTTGTAATAACAATACACCTCTAGTTTTAGCTGAAGCCTGACAGTGACTAGAGTTTTACCTGACAAACAAGTGAGCTGATGTTCAACCTACCTGATTCTAGTCATGTGACATACACACAGTAACTTAATTAGAACTGTATCTCACTCTACCTGGTAACATTATAAAGGCTGCTTCCATTAATATTGTTACTCTAGTGTCCATTTTATCACAACCAACTGTGAGGATAGACGATTAACATTGAATCTATTTGGATCAGTTGTTATCTTAGAAACAACCGTGTTTATAAACATTTGTTCATTGTGTAGATGTTGCAGGAGAAAACCTGAGCACAGGTAGATTTATCTCAGAATTACGTTAAAGATAAACTAGTGATTGTTGAGGTATTTGGATCAGTTGTCTTCTCACATTGGGTCTATTTTCAAATAGTTTTTGTGTTCCTGTGATTTATAGAGCAAGACCGAGGAAAGAATAGAAATTGTCTGATTGGTGAAATATTAGAATACCTGAGGAAGACACCTGTATACCTGCCTGCGGGTCACCTGTTGATAGTTTAGTATATAATATAGTGCTATTTACAAGCTGTAGGTCATTAATGTTAATAATTAACAGCGGATATCAGAAACAGTGTGTAATTCAATCAATGATTTCATTAGCTGTGGAACATTTGATTGTATTTAGTTTGTGATTTGGTTGTGTTATGTTATAACCGTGTTTAAACTCTACATTCTTGTTGTATTCAGTGGATACTCCTACAGTTTACCTACTAAAATTATCAAGGATTGTGTTTGACAATATAGATAAAGTATACTCCCACTTATTGTCAATATTCAGTGTTAAAAATAGACAGTTGGATATTCGATATAGAAGTTTTATAAACTTGCATCATTGGCAACGATCTACTCTTGTATTTCACCAAATTCAGGGATATATTTTCGGCCATCATAAAAATGTTCCGTAAGAAGAAAACTAACAAGGGTGATAAGGTGAGACAAGGGATTATCAGGGATTTGGTCGTATAATCTGGGGATTTTAATCCAGGGTTTATGATAATATAGATTGTTCTTTAAAGGGAGGATTATGTCACCACAGATTATCTTGAAAAGATTCCTAAAAAATATCCATATGATAAGTATGTATTCTTTGATCGAAATTTGAAAATTCATGTTTTGTTACAAAAGATATTTTGTTCTAAATTAATTGAAGAAAATGTTATATTATTATATCGCTTAAAACTCCAGATTTGACGACCAAAATCTCACATCTTATTAATCATAACCATGTCCTTTCTTTCAGATTGAATTGAACAAATTTAGTAGAAAAACATGAAATATTATCTTTCAGTATACCTATGATGGATTTATTAATTCAGTTGGCCGCTAAAAATAAAGTCAACCCGTCCGGATATACATTAGTTGTCATATCGGAAGAGACTGGACGATCAATAGACTATAAGGCAAATCAAACAGTCGGTTCAGTCGGCAGTCAGACCATTCGTCTTGTCCCTAAAAAGGGAGAAGCTGACAAAATTTCTGGGAAATCTATGAAAGGGAATTCGACGCAACCGTTTGAGGTAACGTATGGTTGTTGTTTATTATTCTGGTTACAGTCATGACTGTAGTCAATGGAGATATTTTTATGATTTTTATTGTGTACTTTTAAAGTAATGTATGTGTATTTAATTCTATTTTTAGACAATTCATGTTATTTATCATGTTATACATTCTTTTATTTCAACTGTGTTTTCAGGTCACATCTATACCTTTATTGATAGTAATGTGGAATTAATTATACAAAACAAAACAAACTCAACCCTATAATCTAATGAAAAGCAAATATTAGCTTAACGTGTTAAAACTATGTAATAGTACAAGCAGGGTAGAAATAATGGTTTCACACATTTAATACACAGTATGATACCTACACAGTGTATGAGTACTTCTACTACACAGTATGATACACAATATGATACACAGTGTATGAGTACTTCTACTACACAACATACAGTCTTTATGATACACAAAGAATACACACTTATATTACACAGTATGATACACACTTATAATATACATCTATAATACACACTTCTATACAGTATAATACACTCCATTGTCTATTACAGTATGGACTAAATAAATAAGAACAGGGATCAGTTTAATTGTTAATAATTTTATGTTGTTTCAATGTTTAATTTATACTATGATTGTCTAGATTGATCTTGTATAGGTACACAGATCTAATATTGATCAATTTTATATATACATTAGTTAATAACATAATTACTGATAAATGCCATAATAGAAACATGTGGTCCAACAGTTGTCATGAAAAAATTATCTTATCAAAAAAAATCTAATAATAAAAATCAGTAAACTTCAAATTCACGCAATTCAGCAATGGCTAGACACGCCTTCATACTTGTAGTTAGATGAGGGAATGATTATGTCAAGTAGAATTTTGCCAGAGCACTGTGTATATTTGTTTTGCGTGTTTTTCAGTGGAGTAAACACTTTCTGGTTATGTGTAATATGTATTTTAAAGTTGAATTGTTCCGATGTTGTAGGTGTGTTCAACCTCTGTCATTAACATATTTAATATTTTATATTTATTCTCATTCATTCTGGCTGTATTTTCTTTCTATTAGGTATTCAAGATGTCTGTGATTGGTGTTATAGTCGCAGTATGACCTTATAAATCATGTTGTAAATAAACACATTAACATCTTAAAGATAGGTTCCCAGCAAAGTATTTATCGGGTGGTTATTACCTGTAAAAGTATGGCAATTTTGGTATATATAAAAAATGAGATATCCAATCTTATTAGAAAAATACTGGAGCGTATGCAGGAGAAAAATGTAAGGGTTCCCCTAATCAACAGCGCAACAATAAGGAATATCTGCACGCAAACATTGAGCCCTTTGTGTACATGTTGATAAACTATATGAAGAGTTAGACATACAAAACTTTCTTGGATAAAAATTATGGTAAAAGAAGCAGGCAGTGAGAATTAAATTAGGCTTCGATATTTGTAATAAATAGTTAGCGATTACAGACAACATCGTCTTGTGTATACAATGAATTATCCTTCTACTTCGCCGCCGTTGCTATAGGTACGGAGAGGGGTAAGTCATGTGATACAAACATGACCTCTTTTGATCGATTTTTATAGCAGGATATTCACTGGAAATGACAATGTTTTGAGAAGGATTTGAAGCAAAATTAGGATAAATTAATTAGTTTGAATATGTTTTTAGTCCAAATATATCATCAAATTGATCATCAAATCGCCCAGTTTGTACCCGGGAATTATCTTTAATATTTTAAAAGACTATCATGGATGTACGTGTCATCTACACATATTTCACGGAATTGTGTCCGATGTACTTCTAGTCAATGTTGAGTTTATATTGAAACCAATCTGTCTGTGATTACTGTATGTTTTAAATGCTAAGATATATTTTATAAAAGAGAAATAACCATGTAGCCTGAAGGGGTGTATGTCCTGTCAATCTATCACAATATTTATATACATACTTACATAATATAAATATGTGATTTATATAGATATAAAACACAGTCATTGTGAGGTGTCACTAACCATTGCTAAACATTCCTGTCAATATGTGAATGATTTAAAAAAATAAGAAAAATCTTGGTATTTAACACCATTACTCTCTCAAAACACATGTCAGGTAGAAAGTTCAAACTTGTAGGTATTCATGAGGTGAATGATGACATTTTAGGTTAAGCAGAGATAAGCAATTTCATTGGCAAAGTCTTTAGAAAGCCACTGTGTAACAGATGGACCTTGTTTTGTTTTCCCATCTGATCAACTATGCAGTGTTATATATTGATAAACATATAACTAGGTAATTAAAGAGACTATATTACAAGAGATAACAAAACTTATAATAACAGATTTATAATGCTATATTAGGGGGTGTGATAATAGTTGATTCCTTTGGTACAGTGTTAAAAACATGTGGAGAGGTATAAAGATTAATAATATAAAAAAAATTTCGACCCTCGACAACCCTAACCCCCTGTACATACCCTCTAAATATGGGTGCCCCTTCATGAGCCAAATTATCAGTTTTTCTGTCATTTCGCCACTTAAAAGTTTGTTTAAAATACCTTTGACAGGTTCATTTCGGTTTTCATGGTCTGTGAGACTCAATATGACATTGAAAATGACCTGCAGCAATCCAATATGGCGACCAAAATCGTGCCGCAAATATGCATTTTGTGCTTTTCGACGAAACATAGTGTTGTAATATGTCAACTACTATGTTTTTGAGGTTGTAGAATCCGAATTTGTGGTTATTTCAAACATTCAATATCCTCGGATCTGGCTTTCACATGCACAGTGGATGCACATTTTAAATATTTAGCACCTCGTTGCAATATCTTACTCACTGCTACAAGACCCAGATCCAAATATTTCGTCCTTCTTGCGTTGAAAACCGACAGTTTAGGTAGTAGTATAGCAATGAGTTTACATTCAATTGCTTTGCCAATTGACACATGTATATCATGACTGTACCTTTTTTGATTGAAACATTCTTGAGAAATAAAGCTAAATGCAGGCTCTTTGAATCCGATATTACTGTCAGGAATGGATTCGGAAATCCTAGAAAGTGCTTCAATACATCATGGGGGTCAGGGGTCAAATGTTGTTCCATATTATTGATTTTGATACTCCTCCACATATTTTAAGCACCGTGCGGCTTGCCATCCACAATATTTGTTAAAAAAGACATACCTGTCAGATTTATAATGTTATATACCAGTCAGATTTATGATGTCTGGGTTCCGCCCCTGTAGGCTACAGCACCACTGTTGAGGCAATATTTCCTTCATAGCACACTGTATGTCTGTTAACCATTCAGAGCAGAAGAGTAGGATGTTAAACCCCATTTTATTTATTGCTCTGTCCAGTTACAAAATGCCCCTAAATGTCTCTAAGCTAAGCAATTAAAAATATATATTTTAAAAATATAAAATTGACCAAATGTTTTTACATCATATTTTATTCAAAAGAAGCTAATATTTGGCCTCCAATGAATTAAAATTTTATGATGTGGTATGTTCATGTGTCCTTTATTTCATTATATAGTCAGTAGACAGGGTTATGAATGACATTTGATTAATTTCACTAAAAACAATTAGTGCACAATAAACATAAACTATTTCTTCTCTTTACAAGGTTATAAGCTTGGCAAGTTGCCAACAACATGAATATAATGCACCTATACTTATATCATAGACTTTTATCTACATGTACCTTATTAAAATATGTGATGTAGAAAGGTTTAGTAGACTTACAATGTAAATATAACTATCTATATTCACTGTATACACTGACCAATTGACAAGTACACACCTATTCATCTCACATGTTGCCTTACAATTCGCGTGGCTTTTAAACCGACCATACTTTTTATTGTATGTGATTATAAACTCAGGCATGTTGGGGTTATAACAACATGTTCGATCAACTGTTTAAATTAACCTCTTTTTATTAGCTTTTCTTTGTTAAAAGTTTTTAAGAACAAGTACGAATGAACTAATAATGTCATTGCAGCCATCCATTGGGACATCATATCAATGACCCATGCAACCTCATGGGTTTTCTTCATGTGCTCCGGTTTCCTCCCACTACTAAAGACCTCCTACACGCAAGCAAATTATTGAAAAAAAATTGATCTATGTGTTAGTCCCAAAATGACCTAGTTTTTGTTGAGTGGATGTTCAAGCCCATTTCTCTCTCCCACATATCAAAAGTTTGTCAATAACGATCTAGTGACAAGCCTCCGTGATATATTTACAACCAATTAAAAATATTATTTAAGACAAGGTTGACCATAAACACGATACAGTGAATACAGTAACACGATATCAACATATCCACATGACACAATATCATCATCTCCTTGAGAGTAATAATATTAGGTTTAAAAACGAGTTTCCACAGTCAACAATTTTTGTAACCTTCGTAGATAATCGTAAGTGAATCAAATGGATTAATTCATTGTAACTATTCTATTGGTCCTGTACAACTTTCAGAAAACCTGTCGTATATTTCATTGATTAAGAATAACCCTCTAGGAATTATTCAATTTAAATCAACACTTTCATAATTTTAGCCAAATGACAAGACAATAAGGTAAAGATGCCATGTTTGTATGTAAATTGTTATGTTATATTTATATAGTTATTATCGGGGTTAAAATGTGTAAAATATACATGGACATGTTTATTTATTAATTAATTATGGTGAATGCCAGTATAATATACCGTCTGATAGACCATCAGATATATCACGGACAGTACACCATAACACACTCACTGATAAATCACTAAATAAAGAACATCATCAAATACACTATAGAACACCATCTAATAAACTACAGAACATCATCTAATGAATTGTAGAACACCATTTAATATACCATAGAAAACCAGCAAATATGCTTTAGAACACCATCTAATAAAAGTAAAGAACACCTCCTAATACACAATCTAATAAACCATAGAACACCACCAAACATACCATAGAACACCATCAAATAAACCATAGAACACCATCAAATATACTTTAGAACACCATGTAATAAACATTGGGGTATACTGATTTATAAAAACTGACATGTCATCATAATATTGACATACTATGTTTTAAATTCGCTACTTAGTCCCAAATATCTATATGTATGTTATGAATCTATTCCCATGAGAAATATTCAACCTTGATAGCTGCGTGAAAAATTATTTTAAATATATGTCCGGTTTTTTATTTTTATCTTCTGAAATTTTCCAGGTTTTCACTTTTATTAAAACTTTTTTTCCAGATGACCCATCGTTTTACTGTGAATTTACCACGACATCAGAAGATGGTTAGTCGTATCAGCCCAGCAACTCCTCTTGATCAACTCTTCAATAAAGTTTGTCAGGAGAAAAACTTGAATCCTGCTAATTACATGTTTCAACACGCAGGAAATCCAAATATGAAACTAGATCTACGGTCGATGACTGTCGGTGATTTGAAGTCTAATGAAGTTAATTTTATTCCAAGTGGTAAGAATTAAAACTTGTAATTTTTATAAAACCAATTAATTAATATCTTTTATGAGATATTGATTTAAGATATTGCATGTTCATACTAGCGGAAAACAGTAAACACTGGCTCTCTCTTTACTTTGTTCTTAGTTGATTTTAAGTAGAATTTGGGCGTGCAGCAGCAGCAGCAGAAACATTCCATGAAACATGCCATGAAGTATGCCAGTCTTGGGTAATGAAGACAGGCATACTTCATGTAGAGACTTTTATATCAAGGATTCTATACATATGCATACCAATGTGTACACGGGATCTTGTCATCGCCCCTGTCCGTCCGTCCATCCATCCACAATTGTTTGTGAACAGTCTACAGGTCACAATTTTTATCCGATTTCAATGAAACTTAAAATATAGGTTATCACCCTAAGATCTCGGATCCTTTCAATATTGGCATGTATCAGATTGTAACTTCATGGGTTATGGCCCCTGATTGTACGAAAAATCATGTTTTTAGCTTGTGAACAGTGTAGAGGTCACAATTTTGAACCGATTTGGATTAAACTTGAAATGCACATTTATAACCCAACGATCTTGGTTCCGTTCAATATTTGCGCCAATCGGATCATAACTTCCTGAATTATGGCCCCTGATTGTCCAAAAAATCGCCCTTGTGGTCCCTCTGCAGGTTAAAATTGTTATCTGATTTAAAAAACCGTTTGATTATATCACCGTTACATGGTAATGAAGGTTGAGTTCGAATTTCGTGAAAATCGGACCAAAATTGATGGACAAAATGGCCGCCGTTTGTATGCGAATAGTGTGAAAATATGTTATATCAAGGTTGTGGACCCAATAGAGGTCACAATTTTGAACCGATTTTGATGAAACTTGAAATACATGTTTATAACCTAAAGATCTTGGTTCCATTGCATATTTGCGCACATCGGATCGTAACTTCCTGAATTATGACCCTTTTTAGCTTGTGGTCTCTCTGGAGGTCACAATTATTATCTGATTTTAAAAAAAACATTTGATTATATCACCATTACACTGTAGTGATAGGTGAGATCGATATTCATGAAAATTGGAGCAAAATTGATGGATAAAATGGTTGCCGCTTGTACCCAAAAAGTGTAAAAATATGGTATATCAAGGTTGTGGAATCTGTAGAGGTCATAATTTTAAATCAATGTTGATGAAACTTGAAATACATGTTTATAACCTAAAGTTCTTGTTTTTTTTCGATATTTGCGCATATCGGATCATAACTTCCTGAATTATGGCCCATGATTGCACGAAAAAGTCAAAATTATTACCCGATTAAAAAAAAACGTTTGATTATATCAATGTTACAATGTAATGAATGTTGAGTTAGAATTTCGTGAAAATTGGACCAAAACTGACAGACAAAATGGCTGCCGCTTGTACGCGAATACTATAAGCGAATATGGTATATCAAGGTTGTGGACCCTGTAGAGGTCACAATTTTAATCCGATGTTGGTGAAACTTGAAATGCATGTTTATAACCCAAAGATCTTGTCTCTTTTTGATATTTGCTCATATCGGATTGTAACTTCCTAAATTATAGCCCCTGATTGTACGCAAAATCAACTTCTTTAGCTTGTGGTCCATCTACAGGTCTCAATTATTATCCGATTTTAAAAATAATATTAAATGTTTCATATACTAAACGTTAGCATGGGGCAGAACTTTATAAAAACCAAACAAATTCTAATGATTTTCTGATGATTACTTAAAATGCAACAACTCTTGTTGACTGCCTGGACGATTTAGCTGTTGTGTGGGGCGTATGTTTCGTTGCCTGGCAACCTATTTTTTATATTGTCACCACCCCTGTCCATCCAGACGTCTGTCCACAATCTGTTTGTGGACAATCTAGTCTTACAGGTCACTATTTTTAGCTGATTTTGATGAGAAACTTTCGATATTAGATTATGGCCCTCCTATGTAAAAAAAAATCACGTTTTTAGTTTAGTTTGTAGAGGTTACAATTTTTATCTGATTTTGATGAAACTTGAAATGATGTAACCCAAATCCTTTCATTATTCGCGACCGTAACTTCTTGGATTTATGGCACCTGATTTTAAAAAAAATCCATTTATTTTTGCTTGTTCTGTGTCCATGGGGGTATATGTTGCTTGGCAGCTGGTTGTTTATCCCTTGACAGACCCTCTATCCTACACCAGTGACAGGGGGGAACCAGGTAGGAAATTCCTGATGAATTTTCTTGGCTAATGCAAGGATCGAACACAGAACCTGGTAATAAATGAGTCAAGGTCTTTCTGGGCCACTGTGGCTCCCCAGTAGATCCCACCATGCTTTTAAATTCTGTTAAATATCAGCAACATCATGTTTTCTGTAATAGATTTTCTGTATCAAATCTTTTTTTTGTGTTTTCCAGCAATGATAGATAATGCAAAATCGATGCCAGACCTGAGTCGTTCTGAGTCTTTAAGTCAGTCACGTGAACATGCGCCAACGTACATGCCTGGTGTCAGTGAACCAAAGAAAAAACGAGGTTTCCTTTCATTCTTGAAAAAAGATAAAAAGTTCAAATTAGTAAGTAGTACACATCTTTATTTTAATACACCTTCATCTCGTAGTACTACTGCTACTTTTAGGACTTCTTCTTTGTTGTGTTCTTGTGATCGTAAAATAATACCACAGTATGTAAGGTTTAAGAACTTCTGAATGACTTCGCAGGTCCCTTGTTCTCAACAGATAATGGCTGCTTGAATATCTGGGTGGGTTTCTAATGGGGCTTGGTCTACACTCAAATTTATATCCTCCAGGGTTAGGGTTCTGCAGACTCGAGATTAACTTTGACCCTAAATTCCATTCCAAATATGGAATAAAGCCTTATATTTCCCACCACTAAAATGATGTGATACTCCTTATATGGTCTTCCAACCATAGGTCAAATAACAGGAAGAACTTGACAAATATTTTGACAGTGGCTAGGATTTTACCAAAACATCACTTATTTTTTTATGTATAGCTTTTAATTCAGTGCACTAGGTGCATGTGAATTTGACTTTATAAAAATAGTTGTTTTAACAATTTTCCCAAAGACACAATGTGGTCTTAAAGACCATCGTCTTACAATCTATCATTGTTTTAGGTTATCAAAAAACATATATGTTACCGTTGTCATGGGTATATGTTACCGTTGTCATGGGTATCTGAACATTACTTTGCTGGTTTCAGAAACAGATTGATGACAAAAATCAAAATTTAAACCTTTTTTGTGAATTAAAAACATTAAATTCTATTATTTTTTTATTGTAGAGTGAAGCTGAGTATAAAACAGAATCAACATCGAGAGCTTCTACATCAACATCTATGCCAAAAGCACTAACACCTCCCCCAGAGCGTAAAAACACAGACAATTCACAGACAGTTCGACCTAAGTCTATGTTCGCTTCATCAAAACCAAGTGAAATATCAATGCTCAAAGAAAACGGATTTAGTGAACCCTTAAAGGAGAGTACAAACACGAACATGAACACACTGCCTAAAGCACCTAATAGGACAGGTAAAAAGCGTCATGCACCTCCGCCTCCCCCTTCCGAAGTTACCCCCTCCTCCTCCTCTCAAGTACCTCCTCCTGTAAGAACAGTGCAAGTAGTTGTAGATGAACAAAAAACAGAAACACAATCACAGGACAGAGTGGTGAAAACATCAGACAATAAAAATGGTCCTGAAAATGTGAATCAAAGACTCCATTCTAGGAATAGTTCAGATTCTAGTGGATATCACGAATTAACTCTGAGTGGGGCAGAATCGCCTGAAGCTGGTCGGGTCAAAAGTTCGTTTAAAACAAGTATAGATACAACGTCAATAGAAAGTGCCGATAATAATAATGATAGTGGAGTAACCGATCTTCAACCATCCCAAAATTCCTCATTGGCTAAAAATATGGCTGCTGGTGATAGTCAGACATTGCCGTTAAATCGTGGAATAATTAAACCTCCGCGACAACGATCACATTCTCTAGAACGTAAGGATGACAAATTAACTCCTGTTTCTGTCAAACCATCAACGAAGAAAAAACGTGCACCGGCTCCACCGCAACCTGGAGGTTAGTATGACGTCAAATATATTATATTTTCTTTACGATATTTGTAGGAAATAAAACCAGTTCTGACATTAAACATAAGCAACATTCTGGGGGCTTTACCTGTAGCTGCTAGGATTGATATAGGGTTGGGGTCAGGTGTAAAATATTTCTAACACAATCCAAATCTCTTATTGTCAGCTGCAGACTTTTTGAATCCTGTGCAGTTCACACAAATCAGTGACACAATTGATTTTTACTGAAATATTTGGTGGGCCTGTTTTTGATCTGATGGAATCCAAAACAGAAGTTGATTGATTGTTGATATTGTCTTCTTCAATAATCAATTTTGAGTAAAGTTTAACAATATAGTAAGACGTGGAAAATAAATATCGTTTGAAAATACAGATGAATTTGCACCTTTTTTTTATGACCAATATTTAATGTATTTTTTAGTAGTGAAGGTGCCACAATTACCAGTACATGAAGAGTTATCAGCCCCAGATGAACCGGTCATAAAATCCTCTAGTCCACGACCAGATGTATCTGATACACCAGCAGAGATGCCTGATACACCAGTAGAAAATTTACGAGATCAATATGAAATAGAGTTATCAACATCTTTACGTAAGTTGTTCAAATATCACTGTTTTATCTTGTAAGTCTGATCTTCACTTGTCAAGGGTTGGCACCTACACGGGCTGTCAAGGAAGGAATGTGTGCCGAGATCCATCCGTGTATAGAATGGGGTTTGATCTCACACTCATGTGACAGAATGTTGACTAATGAGATAAACAGATAGATTTATTTGTCTTCAATAACCCAGTAGGACATTAAAACACATTTCATTGGATTTCGTTTCATTTCTTTCAGATAATGATGATGTTGATCTGGTGACCGTGGGAGAAATGAAGGCTGCGGACATCAGTGTATTCCACGAAGATTCAACCAATCAGCAATCAAGTAGAGAAGAAGAGGATGAGCTGATGACGGAACGGGCATCACTCTGTAGTGAAGATATCGACAATATTTTAATTGTACAACCTAAACCACTGCGACCATGTTCGTTTGTGGCTCCACCCCCACCATTAGAGCCCCCACCAGATATGAGCCCTGAAAAGGAATATGTAGATAAGGGTGTGGTTGTTAATGAAGACAATTCGTCGTTAGCACCAGGGAGTTTGAAAGGATCTCCAGTTAGCAGTAAGTATTTATATTTTAGATTTACATTGGGTACCTGGTGGAGAATTGGGTGGTTGAGATTCTGGTGGATGGTTGGGAAACTGGTGGGGAGGGGGATTGCATGGTTGGGAAACTGGTTGGGGGGGGGACTGGATGGTTGGGAAACTGGTGGGGGGGGGATTGGATGGTTGGGAAACTGGTTGGGGGGGGGACTGGATGGTTGGGAACCTGGTGGTTAATAAAATCTGTTGAGTGAGTCAAGTGACTGTTCGTTAGTTCAATGATTTTATAAATCTGGCATGTTTATAATAATATGCGTATATGCAGACATGAGTTGATATATTACTATAATTTACTATATGCATGAGTGTTCTGATGAATGTATAAATCTGAATGGAATTTGGTGTATATATATATATGGAATAACAAATACTGGTTTATAGACTTGATCAAACATTGATAAGGATAATAGTCTTCATTAGTCCAGTCCGAGCTGTTGAACCTTGTTGTCGTTTATGTTAGATATTTCATCAGTTTATATATGTATAGTGACGTGAGAATATTGGTAGAAACACAGCATCTAGAAACATTATATTTGAATATTGTTATAATTGAATTGACACTCAATTGTTGCATTTTACCTTCCTTAAAACAGTGCATAGCCGAATGAGCAGTCGGTCAAGTATTGGCTCCGTTAATACGATAGAAGATGTAAGCCTAGATTTTGAGCGAACTATAGCACTAGGAGAGGAATATTTACAGGCTGATAATAGAGGTATATTTATAGATGTCGTGACATTAGTCGCTTAATGTAGCACTGACATGTCACATGATACTAGTTGTTTAATATAACACTGACGCTAGTCATTTAATGTAGCACTGACCTGTCACATGACACTCATATAATCAGTATCGTTCTGCACTCCTCTTTTTCTCTAATTCTGCTAATTTCTAATTTATTCATTTTAATTCTCTGTAAATAAATTGCTTACATTTAGCGGGGATAACAATATTTAAAAGTTTTGGCTTACTATCAATCCCTGACTTCTTTTTCAAACTTTTTTTATTATTAATTTTATTGAGTAATCAGAATTCTTGTAACAACAACCTTTTCGTCGTTTGTATTTTCACAAAAATATCCAATTTCTTACTGCTTAATCCATGTTACTATGTGCTCAAATTGATTCCATCGGAGTTATAAGAGGCCTATTAATTATGTTCGGCCACAACCAAATGGTTCTATCTTTGTAAATACAGACTATTGTTGTTGGAAATGGATTCCTATCATGCTAGAATAATGGAGTGAGACTAAAATTGGATATAACCGACTGTTCTTGCTATAATAGTTCAAAACATGATGGTTCAAAATGAATATATTGAAATTTCATTCAAATTACTTTATTCTGAGCAAAGTTATCTCTGTTTGAAATTTTGATAATATTGTTTATTATCAAAACAATAGCACTTGTTAATCAAAAATCAGCCTGCATTCACCATTTTTTAAATGATTAACTGGCGATCATGTTTCAATCTGTTTAAATCTCAGCCATAAAATAGTCTAAGAGAGTTGATTATGCTTGTCTAATTAATAAATTATATAATATTTGATTGAAGCCTAGCTCTTACATAATGTATCTTTAAATACCGCCTTCGTTCCTCGACCAAATACAGTCACATTCACTTATTACCGGTAAATGAGCAGGGACGGATCCAGGAATTTTTGCCAGGTTTTAGTTAAGGAAATCTGCCATCATCGTCTCTAAATTACATAGGCATACATACAAATTGGGCTTTTTAAACAGAGAAATCATTTTTATAATGATGTAGGATCACATTGTGATGTAATTTCATTGATGCAAGGCATTATTTTTTTATATGTAGCTGAGCACAGTGGGGTTTGCCCCCCCCCCCCCTGGAATAAACATTTTAAATACCAAACTTGATAAAAACTAGATTCAATGTGTTTGCAATTTTACATTTATATTCTCTCACTAATGATTCATGGCCTGACATGGACAGCTGTCTAGTCGTTTGGATGGGACGGAAAAAACCAAGGTATTGCGTACACATTGGCATGCACGTAAAAGATCCCTTGGCAGCTGGAATTTGATATAAGATTTGGCCTTTGTGCTGCTGTCCGGGCAAAATAACACACTGTATGTCATCAGCCTGTCTTCATCAAACCAGTTTGGAACAGAAGAGTAGGACGTTAAACACCCCTTTCATTTCAATCATTCAGCAATTTTGTGAATAGCTTATTTCAATTATGGAAATGCTACTAATTGAACTAAACTATATTTGCCTAATAACCATTATATAACTAATAATGCTTTATTAATTTATAACATATGCATGTACAGGGCCATCGTAACAGCATCATAGACTCACGGGCAAACCATGCACTGGGTCCCCTACCTACACAACCAATTACAGGAATAATTTTAGATTGTCGAAAAAATTAAACATTTTACATTTATTGTATTCACTATATTGATACTTCCAACAAAATCAATGTTAAAACCTTAAAAAGACATGATGTACAAAGAAAGGTTAACATGGGACCCCTATTCCTGTGTCACCCATTGTTAGTAATCTCGCTATGCTCATGGGACTCAGGGGGGTTGGCATGGCCTAGTGGTCTAGAGTGCCGCGCTTCGACCTCTAGCTGGCTGATCACCTCTGGCTTGCAGCTGCGGTTTCGAGCCCTGGTGTGAGCGTATGTGGCATGGAGATAGGGGCACCTTCTCAGCTACGTGCGTTTCCTCCGGGCACTCCGGTTTCCTCCCACTGCCAAAGACCCCTACGCGCAAGCAAATTATTGAAATAAAATTAAACCATATGTTAGTCCCGAAATGACCTGGTTTGTGTTGAGTGGATGTTAAACCCCATTTCTCCCTCCCTCTCTCTCTCTCTCTCTCATGGGGCTAATAGTTAGGTTAGCATGTTCCTGTGACCCATTGTTAGGTTAACATGGGACCCCATCATTAGATTAGCATATACCTCCCTATGCTCGTGGGGCCCATCGTTAGGTTAGCATGGGATCCCTATGCTTGTGACCCATCATTAGGTTAGCATGGGATCCCTATTGTGTGACCTATTGTGAGAATGCATTAAGATGATCTATGTAATATGTGGAAGTATGTTGTTCCCCCTGTTTGTCAACACTCACAGGACACAATGTCTTTTGTCAACGCATATTTATTAAAATACTTCTCTTTGACTTTTTTTTTAATTTCCTTCACTGTTGATATGGCACCAGTAAATCCTGTTTTAACAGTTTGTATTTCTTACATCATAAGATGGACACGATCATGGAAGTGCTCCTCAGCCCCAACTGCACTGATCTCTACTCTCCAGGATTCTGTTCATTGAATCCGTTTCCCAGGACATTTCAAAATATGTTGTATTCTTCTGATGGAGACCTGCTTTCTCTGCACCTTACTGTTATCCGAAAATCCTGACATGGCCACTGTTCTATTTAGAATTATAGTCTCGTTTGATAAGTCTGTGGACTACATGTTTAAGTATTGATATTTTAAACCCAAAGTGGTTATTATCCAACCTCCAGCATGTATTAATATTATGCCTACAAGAAGATAAAACTGAATTTAAAAATTAACCAATTTGTCTCTATTTTTCAGAGAATGATGATGGGTATAAAACCGAGATGGCTAGATTCGTTCAACAGATGACAAAATTAACAGTGGGTTCGGACCAGGACAGCGCCAACCTGTCAGACAGTGCCAGTTTCACACCATCCATACAGGACACAGAAGAATCTGATACAGGGTCTGTCATTCATCATGGTTCAGAACCTAGTGACATCATTCCACCAGTTGAACCATCAGATACTGACTCATTGACAGAATCAGAAGTCAGTACACAGGAAGATGCAGAGCAACGTGAAAAGGAGCGTCAAGCGCGATTAAGTGCTATTTTTAGTAACACTTACAACAGCTGGGAAGAAACTCCCACCCAAGAAGAGGAAGTCACATCTCCTCGGGATTCCAAATCAATTGGTCGTGCAATCAATCAAAAACTTCTAAGTCCATCAGATGACATCATTAAGGAATTGACGTATGATATACCTGAAAATTTAACCATCCAACCTCCTCCTGAGTTCCAGAACGAACCCACAGAAACAGACACGCCAAAAGCAAAGCCACAAGTAGAAGAGGAAGAAGAAGAAGAAGAAGAAGAGTGGTCAGAAACTATCGAAGAGGTTTATCACCTTGGACCATCATCAAGCTACACTTTCGGAGGAGCTTATCATAAAATCCCTGACTTTGAAACTAAAAAGGAACCAGACTCACCAAAATCAAAATCGTCGAAATCCTTGTCGCCATTTTCATATTATAAAGAACCGGAATTAAAAACGTGCGTAATCTCGGCCACGGCTACTCCTCGGGAAAAAGAAGAATTTGTGTTGACTACAAGTGATTTGGCTAATGTCAACTTTGTGGCGTCGCCTCCGATGAAAAATCGTATTTCAAAATCAAGTTCAAGGTCTAGTCGTTCTGGAAGTTATACGCAACCGAGTTATGGTGAAGAAAATTATGGAATCAATGAGAGCGTCAAGTCACGAATTTCCGATCTTAGTTTTATGCAAAATTCTGAGAATGAGGTAGAAACTGTTTTAGAAGATAAATCAATATCAGTGATGAACATGCCGACTATGAGACAATCATCACCAGCTCTAAGTCCTGTAAATATCCAAACGTCAAGTCTGAATATATCTGGTCCTAGAAAGCTAACGCCGTCTGGATGGGTTAATGAAGATGTGAACGAACCGTCAACTAACACAGCTTACAACTATTCATCAACGCCTGTCAGTTCCGTTCACCAGGATAATTTAAGGTCAAGACATCAACTTGCTGCTAAAACTTACTCACGACTTCTTACACCATCTGGTTGGCAATCATCGTCGCCCACACCTCAAGATGAACCTACTGAGATATCTCCTGTTCATGATTCGATGGACGAAGCGAAGATGGCACAGTACGATCAACTACAACAACAGTTCAAACAATGGCAAGACCAACTGAAGATGAATCAAACTCTTCTGGCAAGTCAGCAGATGTCACCAGAAAACCAGGCCATGCAGGCACAGATGCAGATGCAGATCAAGATGCAGCAGAGTATGATGGAACAGTTACAACAGAGCATGTTAGCTCTGACACAAGACACTCCAGCTGTAAGTCAAAACAATTCTACTACGGCATCACCTCCAACCCCTCCACCAGTTACCATGGTGACAGCCACACCTAAGGTCAACAAATCAAGCACTCCAAAGAAATATGACAAACGATTTGAACGACAGTTAGATCCACGCGAGGAACTGATGATCGCCATTAGAAAGTTTGGTGGACACACTGGGTTTGAACAGGTAAAGTAAAATAAGAAATGTCTGTGATTTCTGGAAGATTTCTAAACCAAAATTTGCTCACCTCCCCCTCCCCCATACCATATTATGAAAATGTTGCTGCTTTTCTTAAAGTAAACCTGGATATGAGGGACCCGTTACCGAGAATGTTGAATACAAAGTTCAGATTTATCAGATACAATCTCTTATTCAAGACCAATTTATTCATGACTACACCCAATCTAATTTAAAGTATAGTTACGATATTCTGAAATTCCTCCTGGCATTACACATCTGACTGTAAAAGTGAAGTGAGTGAAATGTCTTGATTAATGATGTTAATCAGCTGATTCTAGTTGGTTACAGCCATTTGATATTTGAAACAATCACCTGACCATTGTGGTATCATAGATCAATCTACTTTCAACACAGTTACAAACAGTTAGCTATAGTTTAGTCCTTGGTGAAACTGGTGATGATTCACAAAACAACCAGCAGCTGACACGTCTCTAATTCTTTATTTCTCTATTTCCAGATTCAACAATGAAGAATTTTCTTCATCTACTAATGGTAAATAGTGCACAAAAAAAGCCTTTTCAATTATGGTGCTGACAAAAAGGACAATTTTTTTGGAAGTGTTTTGACTGAATGTTTTATGTGACGACAGTTTGACACTGGCTGGTTATTTCAAGAGAATTGTAACTACAACAAGTTTTACATTTGTGTTGTGGCTCACAGATATTTTTGGAATTATAAACTTAATAAATTGTTGTTGATTTGTGAATTGTAAATCAAATGAATGTGTGATTCAGTTCTTTCGTGTCTATATTCACAATGGCATGGAATGATAGTCGGCGTAAACATAAATACTGGGTAAAACCAACATGAGAAGGAATGATGGCCAAAGTCATTAAGCTGGGATGGAATGATAGATCTAGTCATTATACGGAATGATGGCTCAAGTCATTATTCACAAAAGGAATGGTAGATTTAGTTATACTGAGAAGGAGTGATGGCCCAAGGAATGGTAGAAATGGTTCAAGTCATTACACTCAGAAGGCATAATGGTTCAGTCATTATATTGAAAAGAATAGTGTGATTCAAGACATGGCACTCCAGTCATTATACTGAGAAAGATTTGACAGTGAGATATGCTGTGGTGTTTGATTTAGTAGAACTGTGAGGGGGGGAACTCTTCTGAGATCTTTCAAAACGTGATGCCGCCTCAAAATGAGAAAGAAGTGAAACACCATTTTGAGTATAAATTGAATGATGTGATTAGATTTAGACATACAAAATTATAAATACAGATATTTTCTAAAAGTGTATATTTGATGTTTAATTTAAAATACTTATCATGCAATATATTTGATATTTAACTGTATATTACCTAATAAGGAAGAGATATTTATATATTGTATATTTTGAATTGATGTATATTACCTTATAAGGAAGAAGATATATGTAAGGAATATGTATCCGTATTATCTAATAAGGAAGATATTTTGAATCAAAGTAATAAGGACTATATATTACCAATGATGAATATGTATATTTTGAATTAATATGTATTACCTAGTAAGGAGTTAATATATGCAATTGAAAAAGTACCACCAAATATGTATATTTGATACAAGTATGGTATATAGTATAGAATATATTTGTATATACACCGCTAACCAACAATATTATATTATTATGTAAATTAAAACAAGTTCTTCATACTGGTAAAAAAATAAAAATTAAGTTGAAGACGAGATGCTGGAATATATATAATCCTATCTAATCGTGAAAATAACTCCATATACATTCCCAAGATTAAATTGTAAATATATATATTTTTACTAATCAAAAATATTTTTAAATGATTAAATATGATTAAATATGTTGTAAATTTCCATCAAAGCCAAAAAAAAAAAATCTGATTTGATATTTTTCCGCAGGTCAATCTTATAGGTTTTTGTTTTTCGTGTAGTGCGGTCCCCCTGCACTTACTATTAATGTATATTTTGATTTAAAGTTTGGAGATAATTATTATTATACCTGTGTTTAATGATTCAGTGATAGTATGATCATTCCAGTCCTTCCAGTCTTCTTATTCCACTCCTCTCATACCAGTGAAATTGATGCCATATAATTAGAATTGGGACCTGTTGTATATTCCAGTCCAATTACTTACTAAATGCCATTACAACAATTTAGGCTAACAAAGACTGGCATACGCCTTGCATTGAGTCGCTAGTTCTTGTATCAAATTCCAACTGCCATGGTTCTTTTACGTGCATGCCAATCTGTACATAGGGGCTTCAGTTTTTTTGTCTTATCCAAATGACTATATGATGTTCCTGGCCTGGCCCCCTGTCCTGCATGCCGGAAATTCACAATCAACTTTCTTGGCCAACACTGGACGATCAGGTTAGCGAGCTAATGTCTTACTGACTGAGTCACTGCGGTTCAGACTTTGATACATGAAGATTGCTCAGCAGAGGATAGGAATGTCTGGTTGACTGTGACAAATAGCAAAGTGTAGGAGAGAGTCTGGTTGATTGAGATGGTTTAGAGAGAGTCTGCTTATATTCCTTGTCTTCCATTAAAAATCATTTGTTGTTTAAAAAATAAAATTGAATCCATTTCATTGTTTTCATATTTTTTTATTTGTTGAGACATCATCAGATTATACTTAATAAATCTTTTATTTTACTAATATGTAAATAATTATATATAAATTTAAAAAAAAAAAAAATATTCCAAATTTTTATTGCTGTAAAAAGTTCATCAAATCAAACTTTAATCCCTACATTTATCATTGTTTTTTATTACATTTTATAAATAACTTTAACATACAAACCTGTGAAAATCAATTCCACATTTTCCTGATTTTTCTTCTATAAAAGAAACAATAGTGAGACACCGATTGATTACAGATTTATAATTTAAGAAAAGGAGGAATTTTGTTTTCGATGGTACACAACTTTTGATATTATATATATATGTAATGGATTAAGAATATGATACAATTATTATTCTATGTATACCATATTTATAAAACTAAAATTAGTGTTTATTTAAACATTGGAGATTCATTATTAGATATACTCTTCAAATCAGAAATCATTAAAGATTTTATTAAATCAAAACTAATCGTAGAATATAGCCGTAATTTTTATTTGAGACTGATTATGAATAAAGTTTGTTTAGAGGTATTAAATATCTAATACATCTGATGACTGACATCAATTTATATTCATTTTATTCTATAGCTACATGCAAATATCATTGAATACAGCCATTCAATACAGCCATTAAATACAGCCATTTAAAATACAGCCATTAAATAACCTATGGTTGTATTCAATGGCTTGGAGATGTACTACTTCTGTCCAGAATGACGTCTCTTTCAGAATTACGCAAACTTTTGTGACGTCACCACTAGGCAATGTCAATTTTTGTCGAAAAGAAAGAAAAAAGGGTGGAAGCTATAGCCCCATTTTCATTTGGCCGGGATAAGCGTGCCTTTCATGCACAGTACCAGGCCACCAAGCACGCCAAGAACCGTGCTGAGCCCGCCAAGTGTGGAACTCTTCACAGAAAAGTTAATTTCAGTCCCTATACAAAAGTTCAAGGTTCGTTTCGGGCATGCACAGATATCCTTACTGAGACCCAATAGCATTTAGACTAAGCATATTAAACGTGCCGGGTCTGTTACCGTGCCAAGACAACCTCATTTCAGTAGGCCAGATTGGCACGGTGCTCAATACGGCACGCTTATGTTTGACCCGGTTACACTACAAAAAATTAACCGTGCCGTGCCAGGTACCGTTCCTTGCATGCTTTAAATTTGTAATGTAAATATGGTTTATGATGAATTTTAAAATAATTTTTGCTGATTTTATTTATATTCTGGATAGTACAGTGTATTTTGAGATTTGCATGTACATGTAGTTATAGATTAAATACAGAACTCATTGACCATTGAATATCGCTCAGGCTATTCAAAGGGTCCCTCCTGCTGCATTCCATACACTCTCTCAATGACCATTGAATAAACTGAGCGGTATTCAATGGTCATTGAGTTCTATGTATGTATTAAGGTGGAAACATCTCTTCTTTCATCTGCTACATTAGACTTGACATCATTGCCTAATCAACAAAATATAATCCTTTAGTGGCATTTGGTGACTAAGCACATTAAAAAACACAAAACAATTTATATGGAAAACAATCACCCAATAACACATTTGACAGTAGACATCGCTTGTATGATAAATTACATACATGTAATCTACTTTACAGGAATTTCACTGGTCAATCGAATAGGAACTACTTTCTTTTATTTTAAAGAAACGACTTATTTTAAATTAAAAGTAACTTCCCTTTTTGTTAAAAAGAAACTGTTTTTAATTAATTCATCTTGAGGGAAATACTGCGTCAATATATAGGACTTTGCAATAGGTAAACTACTGTCAAAAAATAATGTATTATTATTTGTACTTAATAACGATAAGAGAATACTTGTCGAAACATCGTGCTATATGTGTATAAACCAGTGATTGTTTTCCATATAAATTGTGTTGTGGTTGTTTTTAATGAAGAAAACTTTTAGAAATGAAAATATAGGGTACTTACACAAAGTTGTTATTTTCGATACATACTGTGTAAGATTTGATATTAGTTAAAATATGTACAGGAAAGATAATACTGTTTTATGGGTGTATGGCAGAGTTGTTGTCATTGATGTATTCTGAATGATGTGAAGCATTAGCCAATGAAACGGTCTGTTTTGCATGGAACTGTGAGTAATCAACTAGCAACATTGATGCTGATTGGTTAATCAAAATAAATGTGTGATGTCATAGGATCCAAAGGTTCTCGTATAACCTGACATGAACTCACACTATAACTTGTCAGATGTATATTTTAATCACATTGTCCTTTTAGTAATAATACCCAACCAGTTAAATGCAGTAGGCCAAATATTTGAATTAATATCTCACTGGTTTTTAAAGACCTATTTATGTCAAACTGAATACATGTATAAACTTTATGAAGAAAAATAAGTTAAATCACTACGCATTGTAAAAGATTACAATTATTTGATTTTGTCGAGATTGAAATAGGTTTTGATATTTACCAATAGGCCTGCAGCTTTTATGTTTTTGGAAAACCATAGTTGTTGGGTCTTTCTAATTGGGGGAGGGGGGTAAGTGCCTGACTAATGCCAAACCATAGGTTTAAAAGAAATCAGCTTTGGGCCTTATCATAAGACTCTTATGATGCTGAAGATACTTAAAATTGGATCTTTTACAAATTATTGTGATGGCGAGTTAAAATTATCCAGGTTGATATTAAAACGAAATGTCTTTCAAATTCATCCTAAAAATGTTGCATAATTTAAAACTGAGCCGTTTTCTGGCTTTTTTGTAGCGTTGTGTAGATTTAATTAGACAGACAGAATTTTTATAAGATGTATAGAAAGTCGTAATTAATATATATATATATCAAATATTATATATCTGTTTTTATTAAAAATAAAGGGTTATTTGATTTATTCAGTTTTTATTTATACACTCTCAATTTTTATTTATACAGCCACACAGTTTTTATTTATGTGCCGGTTCCTTTCGATATTGGCATGTATCTTCATGGATTATGGCCCCTGATTGTACGAATTTTAGCTTGTGGATCCTCTAGAGGTCACAATTTATGTCCGATTTTGTTGAAACTTGAAATGTATGTTTATAACCCAAATATCACAATTCCTTTCTATATTCGTACAAATTGGACTGTAACTTCCTGTATTATGGCCCCTGATTGTACGTACGAAATGTCACTTTTTTTGCGTGTGGAACCTATAGAGGTCATAATTTTTATCTGATTTGAAAATCAGGGGCCATAACCCATGAAGTTACAGTCCGATACATGCCAATATCGAAAGAAACCGAGATCTTAGGGTGATAAACCTATATTTTAAGTTTCATTGAAATCGGATAAAAATTGTGACCTGTAGACTTCACAAACAATTGTGGACAGACGGACAGGGGCGATGACAATATACGTCCACATAAAAATGTGGGCGTATAAAAATGTTTTAATACATCACCGTTACACATCAATGAAGGTTGAGTCATCTTGTTTATTTATACAGCCACACAGTTTTTTTATTACATCTCCAGATTGTGTAGCATGTTTGTTGCACAGAACCTCCTGAAACATCCTCAGAATAAATAATCAGATTTAATGTGTGGTAGGATCTTTTTTCTCATGTAAAATGAGCTGTCACAACTCCTCTGCTAATTGCTATGGGGTTTTGTTTTTTACATGTGTTGACCTATTTTAATCCCATTCAAATGATTAGTCACTTTCCTTATCCGTCTGTAATAGCCATCTCTGATACCAGTGAGAGAAACCAAGGCTGACGGATTAATATTTCTCCAACCAAAATCAGTATGGCAAGGGCTTACAATTTTTCCACGACCATGGCATTAACTCTGTGTGAAATCTATGTGAGTGTTCCTTCTCATGACGACGGCGTGAGGAAGTTTTTTTTAAAGAAATGTGAAATATCCTGTGACTTGCATAAGCTGCTGAGCTAGATTAGTATGCTCTATATGAACGACTATACAGCAAATATCTTGTATTCCTTATTAAGTTTCATTCGATTCTGTTGGCTGTTGAGGGAAGGAGTAAACCAACATAAACCTAAGAACGAGAAGATGTTCTAAATTTAAACAAGAACCACCCTACTCGTCAAGTATAGCTGGGAATCAATGAAAGACTTTATGATCTAAATCTTACTCATTAACTATACTGAGTTGATCTTAAACCGTTATAATAGTACTCACTGAATACAGATTGGTCTATTAACTTCAACTGAGTTGATTTTCAACAGTTATAATAGTACTCACTGAATACAGATTGGTCTATTAACTACGACTGAGTTGATCTTAAACCGTTATAATAGTACTCACTGAATACAGATTGGTCTATTAACTTCAACTGAGTTGATTTTCAACAGTTATAATAGTACTCACTGAATACAGATTGGTCTATCATCTTCAACTGAGCTGATTTTCAACTGTTATATTAGTACTCACTGAATACAGATTGGTCTATTAACTACGACTGAGTTGATCTTAAACCGTTATAATAGTACTCACTGAATACAGATTGGTCTATTAACTTCAACTGAGTTGATTTTCAACAGTTATAATAGTACTCACTGAATACAGATTGGTCTATCATCTTCAACTGAGCTGATTTTCAACTGTTATATTAGTACTCACTGAATACAGATTGCTCTATTAACTTCAACTGAGTTGATTTTCAACAGTTATAATAGTACTCACTGAATACAGATTGGTCTATCATCTTCAACTGAGCTGATTTTCAACTGTTATATTAGTACTCACTGAATACAGATTGCTCTATTAACTTCAACTGAGTTGATTTTAAACCGTTATAATAGTACTCACTGAATACAGATTGGTCTAAAGCAAAATTTTTGAGTTGATATAAGGGAAATAACTCTAAATACCTGTATGGATGCAGACCACCATTAAATTTCACCATCTCGGTACTCACAAATTGAAGTTCGTCTATTTATAGTTCTCTCTCTGTCTCTTTTCTCCCCTTTTGCATGCCCATTTTTGTTGATTTTTTGGCCTAGAATGGCCTACTAAGAGGGTTTGATTTAATATTTTCTGCCAGGTTTTGGTAAATATTCATGATCTCCAAATTGTCAGAAAATGTGACATATGACATTTTGATAATAAAAAAAAGGGAAATGGTAAAATTTCAGAAATATTTGACAAATTTGTGAGGGGAATTTTTGATTTTAGTCCAAATTTTGTGATTCTCAGTGTTTATTTGCTCTTCAAAATTAGTGAAAAATATTTTAATGTGTAATTTTGACTTTTTCTGCATCGTAAAGGTTAGATGGGAAGAAAGTACAATAATTTCACTCAATTTTGCCTAAAAATCATGATAATTTGTCTGAAATTCTTCAGATTACCCCCAATATTGCTGTCAAAATTTTAATTATTCATCTGTTTTAAAATCAAACAAAATGTCTTGCATGTCTTTATTTCCATTGTTAAATAACTTGGAAAGGAGCCAATGGTTTGTCAGATATTGAAAAAGTATCTATGTATTTGTTAGAAATTTAAAAATTAAGAAATTTTGTCTAATTATGTACTGCATGTTAGATTTTCAAAACATGAGTGAACTGCATTTTGCTTGGGTTTTCCTCAGACTTAACACAATTTTAATCTTTTAAAACCTGCAATTGTTGCATTTCCCTTCTCGAGAAAGTAAAATCTATGTGTCTGCAGGGAAATTTCTCTGTCTTCATTTCATTTAGACTGGCTCAACCTCCCCACCCCACCCATTTTCTTGAACATGATATTTGGATATTCAACTGAAAATATAATGACTCTGAATTAACAGTAATTGGATTTTGTGCTTGAACTGTAACCAAGGATTTTATTTTGCACAAACAAATACTTACATAAAAGATTCCATGAATTTTTAAGACTTTTTGTTTATGGCCAAACATGTTATTCTATGACATTTTCCCCAAATGAGTCCACACCCCAAAATGGATATGTTGTAGATGTGTCTTTTGCAGCTTAATGTTTGACATTTTTGATGTAAATCTATTATTTGTGGTGATCTTTTAAAATGTGGCACTTACAGAGCAATGAAATATTAATAAATAGCCTTTTCATTCTCCTTTTATGCAATGAATTATGTCATAACTCCCTTTTTCCACCTCATTTTGTCAGGAAATTGATGTAAAGATTAAAACAACTTGCTTCCACAAAATATTGACACTATGTAATTCCAAGGATACCTCTGATTGTTAAAGTGTTTTAAATACTGAAATATTCCCATTTTTAAAAAAAAAAATAGTGCTTTGTGACCCTTTTGTTGGAGTGGCTGGTTGTCAACTAAATACAGGATTTATTTTACATTTATCAATCCATATTTTAATAAATGATTTATATTTCTTAGAAGTACCTGTGTTTGTATGTATGTATACAAGCCAGGGATAGAAAAATGTGGCTTTTAGCCATATTCCATCAACAATATTACTTATGTGGACACATGTTGGATTTGTTACCACAGCAACATTTTCAGGGGGTGGGCTTACAATTTTCATTATAGTTCCTTACAGTTACCCTCAATGCAACCAATTTGCAGCTTGTTTTCTTGTATACTGGCCAAGGTTTCTAGAAATAAATGCATTTCACCTCAGAGTTTCCGAGAAATGGGGAATTATTGGCATTTTGAGACATACAAAGTGTCAAAAAATTGGCCATTTTGTAAAAAAGGTAAAATAAAGTCAATTTTTGAAAAATATCCCAATATTTTGAATATTTTTGATGAGACTTGTTTGAAACTCCTTAAATCTTTTTGCAAAACTCACATTTTAACAAAATCAAGAAAGATAGGCTGGCACTGCCAGGCAGGATACGCCCACATTTTCGAGAGATGGATAGAGAACAAACAATACGGAAAGTGATTTTTCCTACATCATTAAGTCCTGTATTTCATACTGTATTGGGAGCAGCCATTTTGTTGGTCAGTTCCAGTCTGATATTCATGAAATTCGAAGTCGACAATGATTATGGTGTGACGGTACACAACCTGGAAATGTGACTTTTCGTCAAAATCGGATAAGAATTGTGACCTGTACAGAGTCAACAACCATGATATACCATATCTTTACACTATTCGCGTACAAACGGCGACCATTTCGTCCGGCAATTTTGGTACCATTTTCACGAAATTCGAATAATTCAGGAAGTTACGATCCGATATGCGCAAATACCGAAAGGAACCAAGATCTTTGGGTTATAACCATGCATTTCAAGTTTCATCAAAATCGAATTAAAATTGTGACCTTTACAGGGTCCACAACCTTGATATACCATTTTTTAACAGTATTCACGTACAAACGGTGGCCATTTTGTATGGCAATTTTGGTCTGATTTTCCCGAAATTCGAACTCAACCTTCCTTACGGTGTAACGGTAATATAATCAAACGTTTTTTTAAATCGGATAATAATTGTGACCTCCAAGCTAAAAAAAAAGGCGATTTTGCATATAATCAGGGGTCATAATTCAGGAAGTTACGATCCGATAAGCGCAAATATCGAAAAGAAGCAAGATCTTTGGGTTATAACCTTGAATTTCAAGTTTCATCACAATCGAATCAAAATTGTGACCTCCACAGGGTCCACAACCTTGATATACCATTTTTTAACAGTATTCGCGTACAAACGGCGGCCATTTTGTATGGCAATTTTCATCCGATTTTCCTGAAATTCGAACTCAACCTTCCTTAGGGTGTAACGGTGATATAATCAAACGTTTTTTTAAATCGAATAATAATTGTGACCTCCAAGCTAAAAAAAAGGCGATTTTGCGTATAATCAGGGGCCATAATTCAGGAAGTTACGATCCGATATGCGCAAATATCGAAAGGAAGCAAGATCTTTGGGTTATAACCATGAATTTCAAGTTTCATCAAAATCGAATCAAAATTGTGACCTCCACAGGGTCCACAACCTTGATATACCATTTTTTAACAGTATTCGCGTACTAACGGCGGCCATTTTGTATGGCAATTTTCGTCCGATTTTCCCGAAATTCGAACTCAACCTTCCTTAGGGTGTAACGGTGATATAATCAAACGGTTTTTTAAATCGAATAATAATTGTGACCTCCAGAGGGACCACAAGCTAAAAAGGGTGATTTTTCGGACAATCAGGGGCCATAATTCAGGAAATTACATTCTGATAGCCGCAAATATCGAAAGGAACCAAGATCTTTGGGTTACAAACATGCATGTCAAGTTTCATCAAAATCGGTTCAAAATTGTGACCTCTATAGGGTCCACAAGCTAAAAACGTGATTTTTCGTACAATCAGGGGCCATAATCCATGAAGTTTTGATCCGATACATGCCAATATCGAAAGGAACCGAGATCTTTTGGGGATAAACCTATATTTCAAGTTTCGTCAAAATCGGATAAGAATTGTGACCTGTAGAGAGTCCACAAACAAATTGTGGACGGACGGACGGACAGGGGCGACGACATAATACGTCCACATGAAAATGTGGGCGTATAAAAAGTCTTCAATTCTAGAACAAAAGCCCCAAGGACCTAATCTGCAACCCAGCATACAAAACAGTACATAACTTTAAAGGGTCACCATTTCTTCTACAATTATTTTTTTTTTGATTCTGTATTATAATAATTTTGCAAAAATAAATGTGAAGCTATAAAGAAAAGAATTTTAATGATATATGAACTTTTAAAAACATATAGGAGGCAGACCACCATTAAATTTCACCATCTCGGTACCCACAAATTGTAGTTCGTCTATTTATAGCAGTTCTTTCTCTGTCTCTTTTCTCCCCTTTTGCATGCCCATTTTTGTTGATTTTTTGGCCTAGAATGGCCTAAGAGGGTTTGACTTAATATTTTCTGCCAGGTTTTGGTAAATATTCATGATTTTGAGGCGGAAGGATAACGGCGTTATGAGGTTGGCTACGGTGATATGTACGGCTACTAGATACATGTTTTGAGTATGCTTCTTCAAGTTCGTGTATCTCAAAATTTTGGTGGTCAACCTCATAAAAATTTTAGTGCAAAGACATGGCCATGTGTTCCTCTGTCTGTAGTGAAAAGCATTTTGCCCAACGAAAATTTGGGGAAAAGTTGGAGGTGGGCAAAGAGTCCAGAATTAACATTGAAGTCAATGGGGAAATTAATGGTGGTCTGCCTCCTGTATATAATTTCAGAATTCTACGAGTTAGTTGTATCATCCTGCTGGAGGTAAATGTTTGAAACCAGACTCAAATTATCAACAATCTGTATTTCGTCTGGCACCATGTACAGCTAATAATAAACGATTACATTTTGTTGTTCATTTAAATAAAAGACCATAGTTAGAGGCGCTTATCATTGTCACCGGGGCCCTATTTCACGAAATTTTAACTAAAGATAAAATCCAAATTTTAGTAGATACTTCAGTTTTGATTGGCAAAGAACTAAAATCAATCTAATATTGTCCAATCAAATTACTAAAATTTGGATGTTATCTTAGTTAAAATTTCGTGAAATAGGCCCCTAATTGTTAGCATGCTTGTAGCGGCAAATTGTTGGTCCTGTTAACATGCTAGTGCCAGTGTTTATATGTGTGCGTGTGTGTGTGTGAGAGAGAGAGAGAGAGAGAGAGAGAGAGAGGTGGGGATGTAGGTAATTTCGGAACTAACATATGGCTCAACTTTATTTCAATAATTCGCTTGCGAGTTGGTGTCTTTAGCAGTAGGGGGCCACCGGAGGACCCGGGCAGTTTTTGCGCCCTTCTCAGGGCTGTTGCTAGCTGCTACAGGAACAACCAACAAAGGCAAGCTTTTCTTATATTCACTTTAGTAACAAAAGTCGTATAGTTATATCAATTTCCCATAAATCGTGACTCCGAAAAATAGTTGTATCCGGATTTTCTGGTTGTTGGCGGAATACGGAACAAATAAATTACTCGTCAATCTCAGGTACGTTTGGGTTCTATGGTATAGTCTTGTGTAAGTCTTCTAAATAAATGCTTACTTACTGCCAGGTTTTTGTATCATATTATCGTTATAACAAGGATACTTGTTGAAACGTTACACTAGTGATTGTTATTCATAAGTTGTCTTAGTTTTTTTTCAATGTTATTCTTATCACTAAATACCTTAAAAACAATATATTAGAAGAATTTATTTGACGTTTATCCTTTTTTATTTTTAGTATCTTGTTTTTTTTTCATAAGATTAATTATGGCTAATAGATTCTTTCATTCGACATGTCCTGTGTCCTATTTATAATTGTTGTAGGCTAGAAATAGCATGTGACTTCGATCGTGGTCAGTGGCTGACTGGGCCAGTGTTACACTACGACTATACGGGATTATCTGTGTTTGTTGTTAGATTATACATAGCAATAGTGGCATTTAGTTCTTTGAGAAATTGTTGCGTCAATTCTGTGTTTATTTTGTTGTTTATTTTATTCTTTGGTTTGATTTTACATTTATATTCCCACAATGTTTTCGGGTAATACAGTGTTCCACAAATTAAAATTGGTGATGAACATCATGGAACAGCAGTGTGTATTTATTAAATTCAAAATTATTATTTATGGAGAATTTTTTTAGGTAGGTTTGGACGTTTTGTTCATAGAGTTTTATTGTCTCACATTGTAGGAAAATATGTGTAAATGTTTCCTCATGTTTCATGCATAGGCTGCATTTATTGTTACTACATAGATTTCTCTCGTATAATATTTGTTTTGTAGGCAGTGCGTGGTGTGCTATGAAAGTGACGAGGTCAAAATCGAAGAGGGTATAAGGCATACTAGCAAGTTGTTGCCATATTTTAAAGAACTCTATTGTTGGATATTTGTACATGATACTTGGTTTAATAAAGTCTAATTTATTTATTTCATTGTAGATATGTTTTAATTTTGGTGTTTCTGAAAGATTTATTTTATCGCGGTAGTGAAGGTAAGTAGTTTTTATGTTTTTATAAATTTGTTGTGTATTTACTGTATGTGATAGTTTGTTGGATGCTAACCAAGGCAATATTCCTTTAAGTGTATATCCAAACCAATACGCAACAGATTAATCCATGGGTTTATATTATTTTTCATGATTATAATTCGTTGGAGTGCCATTGCCCTTATTTTTTTTTCTATGTTAGGCACATTTAGACCACCCTTACTGAATGGTTGGTGTAGTGACATTCTTTTGATTGTTTCTGGTGTGTATTGGTAGATAAATCTAAATATTTCTTTATTTATAGATTTTATAATGTGTTTTGGTGGTGTGATAATTCGGCATGTGTACCAGAGTTTACTGAGTATGTAAGTATTTAGTACTAAAAGTTTATCTTTTATTTTTAGTTTGTATTTTATCCATTTATCTATTAGTTTGCTTAGTTTTGCCAGTATGGGTAGCCAGTTTTTTTCAACATTGTTGTGACCAAACTATATTCCTAGGAGTTTTATTTGTGTTTTTATATTTATTTGTGGAATATCGTTTCTATGTATAGTAATATTATTTATTTTTATTATTTCAGTTTTTAATGGACTAAAGTTATCGTGTCCCAAAGCATCAACCAATCAAATTGCTTATATCTGCTTACCCTAAGCGGAAAAATGCTCATCTTCGAACTCCATCAAGGCATTGACCTAATAAGCATATACACCAAGTTTGAAAATTCTAGCTCAATTAGGAAGAGAGTTATTGTGTCCCAAAAAGTGTGACGGACAGACAGACAGACAGACGGACACCCATTTTCTTCGAAAGGCGGGGGGGACAAAAATAAGAAGAACAGATCAGTCAACAGTCACTACTCAATCGCTTGTATGGACGAATAATCCAATATAAGGAAGCATAAATCTATAATTTATTATTAAGCTTATATTTTATTTATTTCCAATATTTTCTTCCACTAAAGAAATAATGATAAGGCCTGTATAATAAGATAATATAAAATGCCTGGCCACACAGCTATGGATGCTGCTAACTGTACATATCTACACAACTATTTACAATCACCATTATATTGGTTTCTTACATTTTACATACAAAATGTCAAGCATAAACAATCATTTCAATATCTATGTATGTCTTTATAACAGCTATTTACATATGAAATTATTTACTATTATTAGGTTTAAAAAAATAAAATAAAATAGTTTTAATAGAATTAAGCATGACAACAAAGAAAGAGTTATGTAATAATTAAATGAAGCTAGTTTTATATTAACCTAATATAACAATCTCCTATTAGATGTGTTCCTAGCTAGCTGTCTTTATATTACATAATGTCTAATGACCCATACTGTCTTGTCTATCTTAAAGCCAACTCTATTTGATTTGTCATTTTTCGCGATCTAAATTAATAATTAATCCACCCACTTCTTGTGTTCGATGCTTTGTTCAAATTTCAAAGTGTATATATTTGAAACGAAAAGCTTTTGGTTTGTAAATTTTTTTTTTCCTGAAGAAATTAGAGAAAGAATCTGAATAGGCGTTTCTAAACAAATGAAATTAGAAATTGTCCTGAAGAATTACTATGTTTATATTACTGTTGCCAACCCTCCAAGACATCAAAATTAAAATTATTTGTATTCAAATATAATAGTGATATTTTCATATTGCCACAACATAAATTTATAATATTAAAATAGTAGGAAGCTATAATAACGTGACAAAGGTTTAATTAATAATGCATTATCTAAATCTTACACAATGCATCTTTAAACGGCACCACGTACAAGTTCATATCCCTTTCAATCACAGTTATTCAATAAACACTCCCCAATAGTAAACTCCCAAACAATAAACACTCCACACGACTCCATCCCAGATGAAATCCAACCACATTATAATTTCCTCATTATGTTCATAAATCCACAATAATTGTAGAATTCATGACTGATCACAATCAAAGCTGAAGGCACCTGTCGTAGATTTGTCACTTGCTTTCTGTAATCCTCACATTCACAATTTCAAGCACACACTATTTCATTTATGATCGAAATAAAACACAGTTTCGTTTGGTTTTCAGAAATGGATCACACCGAAATATTCAAAACAAAAAAATGGGCAGAACTAAAGATGTTATTTTCAGTTCAATATTTCACAGTTTTAATGTTCTATTCTTTGATTGCCGCGTTTGATGAAAAACATAGTAGCTTAATCTTGTAAAGTTCAAAATTCAAAACTCACCGCAAATACTTGTTAAAGTCAATGATGATTGATACATTGAAATACTTGTTAAAGTCAATGATGAAGTTAAGTCAAACACAATTTGTTTTTTTCCATGCAGAATTATAAATAAATCATGCATAAAATCATTGAGACCACATCAAACAGTCAAACTAGCCTAAAAAACCAAAATCCATTTCCAGAGTAAATTTGTTTGGGAGGTGAAGAACTATCCTATTTTTATCCTGATGTTCCTATAGTCGATCTGTTTATACAACATTATTCATTCTAAGCTAAGTAACATTTATACAAAAAAAATCTAGCATTTAGTTTAAGTACTTTTTTATTGCATTAAGGGCGTTGAGCAGTCTAAGATTCGCACTAACTTTTCAACGCCAATCTTATTAAGTCTTTGCAAACTTGTTCCACTTATAAAATAACTCAGAAAACTCTCCAAAGTCGCGTCGTTTTATGTGTAACAATGGAGATACGAGGCGGAGGAATAAAACTATTTATAGCAAACGAGACTGATTCCCCGACCTAGATCAAGTGTTGAATAAATTATGACGTCGTGCACGCCAGTCACGTGATCAACACAAACGTGGCTTCAACAGGAGTGGAAGTTGTCACGTGACCAGAAGGAATTCCCTGTAAGACGCGATTATCCAGGTCTATTTACTATATGACATGATTATCCAGGTCTACTTATCTATCACGAAAGGAACATGACGGATTTTTTTTTTTATGGTCAAAGATTACTATTTTTTGAATGCATAACATGATTTAGAGTGCGGTGGAGTAGTGCAGTGAAGTAATTATTTACTTTTACTTCCGAATTGTTGTATTTTAATACTTGTTGTCGACGTATTCAAAGAATTAACCCAAAATCGCAAAATCTCGTTTGAAGGTAAATAATGAACAACAATTTTAAAATACTTTAAGTTGGTATTTTTTAACGTTTTTGGTGTCGAAATGTAGTTTATAACCTCCACTTTCGATCTACTGGTGGGATTATCAATAAATCATTTGAGCTTGTACTAATAGAATTTCCAAGAAAACGCATCGTTTTTTTGCGTTTCCATGGATACAAGACAAACCACAACCAATAGCCAAAAATTGACCAGTGTATTTTGGGGACTTGCTATTAGCATTGTTCATGCGAAATTTGAAGAAAATATCTGCAGGCATAACTGAGAAAATTCTACTTTTGTTGTCATCAATACCCCTTTTTATCATGCTTTTGGGCCAAGTTTGGAACATAGTTGACAAATAAAATTGGTATTTATTTGGTGATTAATATGTAGTTTATCACCCCAAATAACAAAAAAATGTCATATCTTATCAACAAAAATTACAGTGCTAGCTTTAAAATTTGCATTTTAGACTACTCAACGCCCTTAAGTCAAAATAAAACAAATTATTTTTGAATGTTGAAAAAAGGCAAAGTATTGAATATAACAAAAAAAAATAATAAAATAGTTTTACTTATGAATGAATACTGTATTGATTTTGAGTATTGTGTAATGCACAATCGATACAGTATTTCATAGTTCGAAGTGAATAGTTTCCAGATTCTATTTGTTAAAAACGATCATACTTAATATGTTAAATACATGCTTATAACTAGATAAATTTTTAAATGAATGACTCTTGACAACCTCTCCTAAACATAACAGACCAAAACCAGATGCAATAAATTTAATTCTCGGAAGGACACACCAGTAGAAATGTTACCATTAAAATAATTGCGGTTTTTAAGACAGATTCTGATAACGGCAAACAATGATGTCGCTAGAAAAGCACATCAATTCCATTGAAGAACTTTTGCACTATGGGGTTAACAGAGGCCAGAATAAGGTCACCTAAAGTCATCAAAAAGCCTCCATATCCTTTTACAATAGAGTTGAAACTATGAACATTGATGTAGCATATCATGTGCCATACCGTGAAAAGGGTAATTTCATCCGGACAGCTGCATTATGACCTACTCTTATATCAAACGCCAATGTGTACCTTAGATGCGAGTTTTCCGTAACATTTGAATGACTATATTATACCAATCAAAGACGAGAATTCCATGAGTTAGTAATTAAAGTAATACAGTGAATTTCTGTATGTAGTAAAAGAGATTGCAAGCAATACTACAGATTATAATTATTTCAATATAATTAGTAAAAATCATTAATTATAAATAAAATGATTTATCCGCGATTTCAAGTGAGCCTAGCGTTGATAAGTCTGGTGTACTTCCTCTTAGACGTTCTTGACGCAGCCAGGAATTTAAATTACGATTTCTTGGCGTTAAATCTTCTTTGATAGCCGGGCGTAACTGTTCCCAGGCTGAAGCTTTAAGTTGATCTTTACCGCTAGTGGCTAGGATTAAAGCCTTCATATTGTCCCAGTCATCAACTCCACCTACCGTGTGCCTTCTTTTACCCCGGACATTTGATTTTTTCTCGGTCCGAGGAGGAGATTCAGATTTACTTTTTGAATTAGAGTCATTTTTCTCCGTCTGTTTAATAGCACAATCTTTGCCAGCTTTATCTCCATATTTTTCAGATATTGCCTCGTTTTTATCCGTTTTATACAGATAATCTGCATTCTTACACACAGCTTTACCTTCACATTTCTTACTTATAAAGGGAGCAGTGTCAGGGTTGCTGCATGTCCACTGAACTAAACTAATTGGTCCTGAAGGTGTTGAACTCGACACAGCGCCACAAGTCGCAATTTGAGGGTTCCGTTCGAATCGTGAAGCAATGCCTATTTTTGTTTCTGGCTTATGGGAGCGATGTAGGCTTGGATCTTGGAATTTGTTATCTTGACTCATGGCTGCCGACATGAGGAGGTTCTGGGGGTATCGAGGCAAGATGACCGGTTGTGGTTTTGTGTGTTCGTTAATAGGGGGAGGTAAGTCTGGTGAGTTTGATAATTCTAAATCTTTATCGTCATCAAGAACATCACTAGTTGTACTAACACTTGCACTGCTGGAATTGGTGCGACTTTTGCGAGAACTACCATTCAGTTTATATTTTGGGTTAGAGAGTATTTGTAGTTTTTGATCGAATGTTGTTGTTAAGTCTGTTAATAGATCTAATCCATCCTCGGAATCCGTCGAAGCCCACGAATTTCTATTTTCGTTTTTATCTATCAAGTCTATTAAAGAATCCAATGATCCGTGACGATATGTACTGTTTCGATTTAAGGTGTTATGACGTCTTCTGTGACTGGATGATCTTTCTTGATTGTAGTCTTGATCGTAGTCTCTGGATCTCCTGTAACGAGTTTTATCGGATATTCTAGCATGCATGTGATGATTGTGATCTAACATATTTTCTAATGAACCAGCTCGGGGCACAAACTGAGCTAAACAATCTACACTACCTTGCATTGCACTTGAATGAGTTTTATGACGGGCACGATTACCAATACTAACAAAATATTTACCACTATCTGGCTTCTGCTGCTGCTGCGACAATATTCTCTGGTCCTCCTCTTTTTGTTTTTGACTTTCTGGCTTCGAGTCCTGGTCAGAATTAGAACCACATCTCACGGGATGGGCTCGTGCTAATAAATACCCCTGATTTTGACTGCTACCAGTGTTTCCCGGACGGTTGTTGGTAAAGTCACCCCCTGCGAAACGTAAATTGAATAAATCTTCCAGGTCTCCCTCAGCCTCCAGCTCCATCTCTTTTTTTGTTCGCTGATATTCCCGTTCGTACAGTTGTTGCTCGAGACGTCTTCTCTCCAAATCTTGTCTGCGCTTCTCCTCTCGTTCTATGATTAAACTTGTGTCCTGTTTGATTTTCTTTAAGCGGTCCAGAGTGTCGCGAGATAGGGACCAGTTGTTGGACGACGAGGAGTTCAGGTTGTGGGTCAAGTGGACTTCATCATTCTCACCCAATAGACTGTCCTCCGAATAATGGGGACGCCCCTCAACCCCGACATTCTCCTCCCTATAGTGGGGACGACCCTCAACTGCCAAACTGTCCTCCGAATAGTGGGGACGACCTTGAACTCCCATCAAACCTCTCCTTGTATTAGCATCCATTTTCTGGAAGACAGTATTCCATTCATCCTCATAGGCCGGGGGAGGAGGAGGGGGCTTACGGTGATACACAGGAACAGTCCCTCGGGGCGCTTTGCGATCTAGGAACTCTTCAGATGTGCTCATGCCTGAGAGCTTGGACTGTGATTGGCTGTAAGGAGGCGGGGGACCTTGTCGTCGGCTTAGATCCAGATCACTATAAGCAGGTGGACAGATGTCCAATTCATCACAACTTTTACTCGTCTCCTTTGATTTCATCTTCCTGTTAGCTGCAGTTATTATTGATGACACAATTTCTCTGGCGTTGATTTGAGAATCAAGCTCTTCTACAAAAAAAAAAAAAAAAAAAAAAAAGGTTTAAGGCACAAAATCAACTGAATTTAACTTTCAATATATATTAATTTCCTTCTTTCAGAAACAATTTTGCTTTATTGTAGATATTGAAACCAGGGCCTTCATTTTATATGTGAACGGTCTGATTGACACCTTAAGTAAAGTTGAATGGAATTAGTTAAGACATTTCTGCTCAACTGTGGTTTTCGCCCAACAAGACTAGCCGTCAGTCTTTGTGGGTTTTGTGTGACAAGGTGAGAGAGTTACCATTCTGAGAGGAGCTTGTAAACATCCTAATCATGTGACCTATTTGTGTAAAACTTGTAACATAGACTAGGTGGTCAAGAACCACGATGAGTAGGATGTTTGCTCGCTAACCTGGTGATCCTGTACCAGACCACAACGATCATCCTACTGTACCTGGGTTAGGGCTAGCCCACTACCCTTTGCCAACACTATAGTGAAATTTGAGCATATTTTCATACCATCATCATCTTTAAGAACACGACTGGTATCAGCTGAACTTGTTGGAGGAGACGTTTCTATGTTCTCTTCTAAAGGTACATGATCATCTTGATCCCACGAACTAAAGAACCAATCACACTGTAAATAATATACAAACAACGTAATCAAAATAACAAATAGTTGCTCTGCAATATATGCCCACCTTTTGCAAGAGGTGGACAGCAATATCTAGGAAGTTACTGTCCAATATGCGAGAACAACACACAGAACGAAGATCTTAAGGAATAAATCTGTCTTGAAAGTTTCATGAAAATCTGCTACAAATTGTGACCTCTAGAGGGTTCACAACCTGGGTATGGCATACTTTTACACTATTTGTATACAGTGAGTGGCCATTTTATTTCTGTCTGATTTTCACTCAATTCGAACTCAATTGTGATTAGGGTATAACAGTAGGCAATATATTAAGTTACCAGATTTGGAAACCTGTAAATAAGGAAATGAGCAACTTACATGTAAAATAATACTTTCTACGATACGACATTGATCTGACATATCTGTTACCATTGACAACGTATCATCGTCCGATTTACGTATTAATGTTGGACCGAACATGATAGCAAGATTCTTGGCATCCATCTGAAGAAAAATTGAATTATCCTTGTTGATAAATATTGTACACACTGTGTCTCAAAAACTTTTTCCAATTTTATACTTAACAAGGAATAGGGCCTGCCTGTCTAACCTTGTGGGTCTTGTCTCAAGTTTTCTTCCACTTCTTAAAGACTCCTTACAATCCTGGATTATCCATTTTATTAACTATTTGAATCTTGTGGGTGTTTTAATCCATTTAAATCTCCACCATCTAGAAAATCAGAGCCCTCCGATGCCCGAGAGATTTGATTATGCATGTCATGTGAATAATTTATATAACATTTGATGCTAGAAGAAAGACACGTCTGCATGTCTGCATGCAATTTGCAGATTTAACTCTTATATAATGCATCTTTCAAACAGCCTTGTCAAGATCGTTTTATTTATACATTATTCAAAATTACACCAAATAATCATTAATAAAGCAAACTAACCTTATTAATATTTCCGAAACTAGCGACCTTGTTGAGATGATTAGCCATGTATTTTAAGGTCTCAAAATGGTGATCTGGTAGAGTGTGGATCAATCGTTTCAATTTCAACATTCGCATCACTGGCTTCTCAATACGATTAGTGGAAATAAACAAATCATAAGATTCTAAAATAAATAAATCACACATCATTATCAATGTAATATCTATTTATAAACAGATTTCACAAAAAGAGGGGTTATCTTGAGAATCATCTATGGTTTATCTTTATTTAAATAATCTGCTTGCAAGTGAAGCATGGGTTTTCCCATTAGAATATATAAAATTCAAGAAAGGATATATACACTGTAGTATATAGTAACTGCTTTCCAGCTTGTTTTTCATATTAATATTCTAACCGTGCAGGCTGCAGGTTTTATTTTGAACAACACGAGGAGATGTGTAAAATAAAATATTATACGTTTTCTACTTACTATCAGTGATTAAAGACTCAGGTAATTTACGAAAGAAAGCTTTCAATAAACTTGATATAACATTAACATCTAACCATTTTTCATTATCAATACTAATATTCTCTATACCCTGTAATATATACAATATATAATACAATATATATACCCTGTATAACATATATACTATCAATTTTTACCACTGATCAACACCCAATAATGGTTGGTTCACGAGATGCTTGTTTAAAACATTTTAATGCTTTAATTAATGGATATGTTTATATACATTATTTAACTCTATAAATAACTCATTAATTCTATTTAACTCATTAATTCTATGAATATATTTACCTTATTAAGATCTTCCTGCATAGCGTTGACAGAAATAGAATTACCAGGAACACGATAAACACCAATAACCTCCAGGCCGCGTGCCTCTACAATACGAGCACATAACTCTACAATCAACGGCACATACTGAAACATAGAAAATATCTCTACAATCAAAGTACATACTGAAAAATAGAAAATAACTCTACACAATCAATGGCACATATTGAAATATAGAAAATATCTCTACAATCAACGGCACATATTAAAACATAAATAAAATAAGTGTACAAAGTTCTCTGGTTGTATTCGTAAAGATATATAATCTTACCTCATTGTGAGGAGAAGGTATACAGTCTTTAAGATAAACACCAAAAGTTTTATTTCCAGAATCTTCATTTTCCACTGCAATCTGGCTGGAACTTTCTTGACTTCTCTTAAAACTTTTAGGCATCTTGGGCATCTTCCAACTTTTTGACTTGCTCTCCTCTGTAAATAAATAACATGAGAAGATGACTATAGTACGACTACAGATTGACACGCAGATAGTTCCACTATAGTACGACTACAGATTCACACGCTGATATTGCCACTAAAGACACCAACATCTCTACTGAGTTTTCATCAAGTTAGAATCGACAAGGATTCAAGCACACAGTTTTGAGGCCATCTGAAAAACTTGACTCTGTATTCTGAGCGAAACATGGATAGAATATCTTAATGAACTGCTACCATGGGATCAGACAAAAAACAGTTTTGTTTGTATTCAATAAGCCACCATGAATCACCAACAGAAACTAATAGAACTTACTAATTACTCTATCACTGAAAACGGTTTTCGCGTGAAAACGGACAGCTTCGACTGAACTTTAGCTGACTTTCAGTCTATTATTTTGAATTAACAATCTGACTCAAAATCTGACTTAAAATCTACTGAAATGTCCGTGCAATTACCCTCTTTTTACAGGATACACGGTAGGGAAATTATTGACCTGAAATCCTGACATATCCTGAACTTTACCTTTTTCACCAGTTTTCTTTCTTCTAAGACTGGGTGATCCAGTCAGTTTCTTCAGTCCAGATAGTTTTTTACCTTTCTGTGCTACCTGAGGAGAACTTTTAGTTGGAACTTGAGAAAGCTCATGTGCAGTTATTTTACGTGAAATTAAATCCGAGCTAGCAACTGATTGTTCCTGGGGAAAAAAAAATCAAAAAATCATTAATACATTATTTATTCTTTGTACAGAATAAACACAATCCACTCATTAAGAAATAAAATTGGGTTTAACATTGTATTTTTCTGCATGGACTCAGCTAATGAAGACGAACATATGCCATGCACCACTTCACAAGCCATTCCCTTCCTGCACCACTTACAAGCTTTCTGGGCCAACAACAGGATTGAACCTGGGACACCAATATATGAAATGTTAGAGTATTACATTTGGACATCGAAATTGATGAGCAAAAATTAGCTGACGTCAGCATGGGCGCCACACATGGGGGGGTCGGACCCTCCCAACTGTTTTACTGGGGGGGTCTGGACGGCAGACGGCATTTTATATATCCATCTTTATTAGCCTGTTTGGTGCAGTAGGACGTTAAACCCCAATTCATTGATATGTAATATAAGTTGAGCAGTGGATATCAGATGGCTATCGGATATTGTATGGTATCGGATTGATATCACATGGCTATTGGATGACAGATTATAAACATTTGATGATACGAGACAAGATATATGACAGGACTTACATCACAATCTGGATCATTATTAGTTTTAATAGCTTGGATCCAAGACATGAGAGTACCACGATCCACTGTTTGAAATAAATATTCCGATCCATTAAAAGTTGACAGACGAAACACGTTACGCTTCTTCTTGGCATAATCGTGAGCGATATCAATCAAGCATGACTTAATGGAGATAGGTTGATCTTCAAAGTTTGGCGTATGCTAAAAAAAAGAATGACTAGTAGTATGAACATCAAAATTGTGAAAGTGATGCAGAAACAAGAAACCTATATTGGATAAAAGCGAGAAGCATATAGAGAGTTGAATAATAACAGATGTACTACTAAATCCTATCAATGGGTGTATGTTTAGATGATGGTTCACAGCTCGTCATACAGGCTTAACTTGCAATGAGAACAAACTCACAAGTTTTCAGCCCCTAAATGCAAAACAGGAAAAAGAAGCATTGCCCAAACATTTTGATTATTCTAGTGTATCATAATTGGCTGTGTGATCTGAAGAAACTATGAATATATACTTACCACTCCTTCTTTTTTATCTTTACATAAATATAGGGCATGACCACGTAATACAACCCATAATGGTCTCCATGATCTATCACTTGATTTCTGTAATATTGTCAACCAAGTATTTAATTACACAACCCCACACACTGTAACTACGGTATCATGTTTAAAATCACCAAAAATCATATAATTTGTACTTGTGTTCAGTTTCAAGCTGACCATCAAATTTTGATAATTTCCTAACCAGTTTACAAATGTATATTTTCCTGACCAATGTTCAATAACTAATCATTTTACCTTGCCATCCGTTACTGCAGTTTTACACAATAATGACCCCTCCTTTGTCACATGAGGTAGCGGACTTTCAGGTGCGTCGTTAGCTTGTGGTTCTGTTGCCTCCAGTATACTTGGAGTCTGTAAATATATTAGTCATATATATTTAATAACAAACTGTCTATATAAAACCCTGTTTACTTTACTCAATTCTGCTAAATAATTCATCAGTTTGAGAATAAATCGTAGAAAATCGTCTTATCTTGAAACTTATTGTAGTAAAACTATATAAACATTTACAAATATACAAAAAAAATAGTAAAATATGGCAAATTTCTAAATTTATCTTTAATGACTACAAGAAGTACAAGATGTGGTGAAAAATAAGAAGATTATAATTAGAAAGACAGTGAAATGTGGTGCAACTGAACAAACTCAGATATAAAATAAAGTAAAGATTGCAGGTCATGCTACTGTGAAACATGAGATATGTCAATCATACAATTCTCTACAAGAACAAACAATGACATACTGACTTATAAATATATTAATAAAAAAATATCACTGCTCCCCACAATTATAATTCTACGCTCAGTTTAATTCTATTGACAAATACCAAGCTAACATTGAACAAGAGATATAACTTTACTGTCATTCCAGTAACTTACAACATTCCAATAAATTTATGAATTTTAAATTGCTCAATTTCTTTCCCCTTCCACTCCACACCAAACTCTCCACAAATCCAATAAATTTATGAATTTTAAATTGCTCAATCTTTGCCACTTGCACCCTACACCAAACCCTCTATTAATCCAATAATAAATCTTTGATCTCATCACCCCTACTTCCCTTCCTGGATCTATTGAATTAAGCGTGTTGTCAGTTTAATTAGCAATTCAACAGTTAAAAGACCTAATACAAACAAGAAGCTCAAAATAAGAGAACACTGAGAAAACGACAAACAATAATATATATAAGTACAAACCTCAGCCTCATCTTTCTTTAATAGTTGGAAAAAAACGAAAAAAAAAAAAGGTGAAAAGATGTCTAGTTCAAAATAGGGCAAATGCAAGGAGGGCGGGCAGTTTGTTATTCTTGCAAAATTCTTGAGTTTCTGGGTTTGATAGTGGTGTTGGCTAAGAAATGTCCTCAGTATTTTCCAGTCTGGTTTCCGGGTGTCAGTAGTGTAGGACACAGGATATAGCAAGAAGAAAGGTCTAGTCCTTTGGACTGGACATAAAAACTGAGGTAATGTGGATACCATATCCCATAATATGTTCCTAAACCAAACTAACCCTCCACACTTTCATTCCTTAATGTTTACGAAATGGTGCAGGAGCTGTAAAACACTCCCGCAAATTTAGAAATTGAGGAAAAAGCTCCCGTAAAAACAACTCTTCTTATTTATATTGCAATAGTAATTCTACTGTATTTATGCTTTATTAGTTTTGTCTAAAATTCTTTTTATGTCATTTATATTTTCCTTCAGTTGTCAGTTTGATCACTTTTTCAGCGTAATTATTAGCGCACAATAAAATTATTGCAAACCTATTTTTGTCCCCCAACAGATTAGTAGCTATTTGTCTTCCAGTTATTCCAATTTAAAAATGTCGCATACTCAACAGTTCTAGTTCTAACCATCTCCAGATATATTGATAGCGATGCCAATGGGACAAGTGGTACATGTACATGAAAACATTTTAAACAACGTAATGTTATTACATGTACTAGACGAGTCATTCTATCATTCCCGCGGATATTCTACATCAACATCCGGCGACATATTAGGCTGTTAAGTAACAATGTATTCTATTGGCTGATTTTAGACTTCTACCCAATCGAAATGAACCTTACATTAGCATTCAATATGTTTGGTAAATAATAATGGCAGCTCTAGGTTTAACATGGACTGTATATAGGGAATGCTCATTGCTTGGAGGAGGTCAAACACATGCAGTTTTAAAAATAAACAAAAAGTGAAAATACGATAGTTTATGAATCTCAATAAGGAGAGCGATTTAGCTAATTAGCGGCCGTATTTAATGACTCCCTCAAAGTTAAGTCGAGGTGCGTCGGGAGGCGCAAGAGCGAAAGCGGGCCTTAAACGTGAAGGACTGCACTTTAAACTCGTGTCACCTCCAGAAAGAATCAAATATTTTTCAGAATATAAATTACAGATCATCCCTAGAAAAAATTTTATAGATAGCCAAATAATTGATAAATATTTGATCACAAACTAAATTGCATTTACCTTTTCTCCAAAGAAATTCTTTAATTTTTTCAGATTGGTCTGATTTCTGTTAGGTGGGGTTCTAGAAAACAAGAAATTAAGAGAGAATGAATTCATACACAATACTTGGTTCTCAGTATTCATACTTCTACCATTTTGTTCAACCATCTTATTACTCAGGATTTACTAGAGTGATTTCCCCTTGTCAGTGGTAGAGGACAGAGAGCTTGCCAAGGGACATTGTATAGTCGCTGGGATGTGTACCATGTGTACACATTGCTGTACATGGAAGAGAACCCTTGACAAATGTAATTCTATGTAAGGGTAAAGCAACTGTCTGAGCACTGTATGCCCATCTTCATTATGCCAGTCAGAGCAGAAGAGTAGGATGTTAAATCCATTTCATTTCATTTATAATCAATGCGAATAATTATATTATATATTTGAGTGATGTAATTATCAATGAAATGGGGCTTAACTTCCAATTTTTCTGCAGCAACTGGGCTCGTGAAGAAGAACATACTCCATACACTGGGCTTATGAAGATAGACATAGAAGGGAAAACCAAGCTGTTCGATCACAATAACATCGTAGAATATAGATCATATAGGCCTGTTCCTCAAACCCTTTATCTCAGGGGGAAAACCCACAAGATTGGACAGACAACCGTACTCCTTGTCCCGTACAACCTGGGAATCGAATGACAGACCTTATGATACAGCGTGCACAGGCTAACCATTTGGCCATCCAATACCCCGATATACTTGTTGTGAAAAGTAAATTTGTGAAATCTAACTTACTGTTGATCTTCATCTGTTTGAGGTGGTAGAAATGTTTTCTCTATAGATTGATTCTGATTCAAATTCGATCGATCTTTAGCTGTAGCCATTAAATACGAGGTTCTACGATGTAATTTTAACATTTCTTCTTCAGAAGATGCTGAAAATATAATATATACATTATATATAACTTCTAAAGTTAGTACAGGGGGACTGCACCACACACAATTACACAAAAAAAAATTAAGGACAAGGCAGAACACACAGAAATCAGAAACAAATGAACAATTCAAATAAAGTAAATGGATCCGGGGGGCAAGCTGTAAGTGTTCACTGCACTGTACAGTCCCAGGCCTGTAGTAACACAGACTTCACTCATAAATGAAAATTAACCTAAATAACAATAAGTGTTAATTTGCCAAAACGTTGTATAATACCTGTACAAGCCATGATCTGCTAAATGCCAAAAGAAATATAAATGTAAGCAAAATGAAGGAAAAATATCTATTCAAGTAACCATATAGATGAAAGGTAGTAAAAAAAACAAGTAGAAGTAAATGGCCTTTGTTATGTAGTTAGACGGAGGACCAGGAGATAATCTATTACATGGTACGGACAGGCAACGCTATAGTACTGTAAGTGGGGAATCTAAACCACTTTTCACCCAGCCCATCCAATTATCTTCGGGCAAAGAGATCTAGAGGTAACAACAAGTTTCTAAGATCAGAAAAACCAAATCCATTACATCAATGTTATGAAAATATTGTTGATTTTGACAGGAATACAACAGTTTACCAACCACAAACAACAGTTCACTAACCTGCATTCTTTTTCCTGATTTTAACAGGATCATTGGCGGGATCCATAGATGAAGATGGGAAACTGGCACTTTGTGATGGCATACTGTCCACACGAGATATAACAACGCTTCCATCACTGGACGATAAAACTACAAGATAAATAAAACTACAATATATAACACTTACATCACTGGATGATAAAGATACACGATATTAACACCAATGGAATGGTTAATTAGTAAATGTTTCAAAAACAATTCAATATCCCTCCCACATCATCGGATAACAATCAATTTGGGTGGAATCCAAATATTCAAAATTCAATATCACTTTAGATATTCTAGTTTTTAAAGCTCGACAAATGTTTGGAAGAGAGAGGTACTTGAGAATTAGTTTAAGAGATGGAGTATGTGGATCATTTCCTGGTTGAATTACTTCAACTTGTATGTAGAAGCTATTCAAACAATTACAGTTGCCTACAGTTGCCTACAGTTGCCTTATGTTAAGCATTATGCAAGAACTAAATCTTCTTGATTTTTAAATTATTATTTAAAGAGGACAATCCCATAAACTACTCTCTTGGCCATCGGATCACTCTGATTTAAAGCAAATATAATAGATAATGGGGACTTGAGTCTTGATCGACAAGTACCATAGCTACCATAATCTATGCTTCATTTTGTCAAAATTTGAAACCCTCATAACTTTGCAGTGAAAATTTAATTTTTTTTGCATTATGTATTTTTAAACTATTACAGCCAGAACTGTCAGCTCTTTATCTAAATCTTACACAATGTATTTAAAATATTTCTGAACGCCTTGCTTGAGTTCATTGTTTTGACAATTATGGCCTGCCAAATTGCTGAAACTAATAATTCTTCTCCGCTATTATAATGATGATTTACTAAGAATAAAATATAAATTCCTTGTGGGGCGGCATTTAACAATAGATCTATGATGTAATACTATTGTACTGGAATATTTCAACAACATTTGACAAGCCGTTTGCAAGCAAATACCCAATGTACAAATGAAAACGACTTGTGAAATGTTGTTGAAACGTTGCAGTACAATAAACCAAGTGACTGTATCCATAATAAGTGTTCTAGTATTATATAATCAAATATAACTGACCTGAACTAAGAGCCCCAGGACTTTCTGGAGATCCATCTTCTTGATCTGGAAAAACATAAACAATTGTGATAAAATTAACGTGACTTTAAAGCAGAATTAAGATTAAAGTGGGCTTCAACAGGGAGAAACGGATTTCAAATCAAATTAGGGCAATTGAGAACAACTGAATTGGAAATATTCATGTTGACTAGAAAATGATACAATGAACCCACTTAACATGTGACTGTTAATTTATTTATCATGTAATTCAACAAAATGTTGAATGCCTTAGAAGATACATCTCAAAGGCACAGCTAATTTTGGTCCACGATGCTCAAGTTTTTACATTTAGATGTTGTTTTACTTCTATCTTATTTCTATGTTGTTTACAAATATTGGATGAATAACATTGGATTGTAATCCTTGTAATACGTATAGAAGTAGATTTTACAAATTAAAAACACTTATATGGATTTACTACTTCTGAACTTTAAATATGATACCTGTATGTGTATCGAAACGTTGCATGTTGTATATCTATGTAAAGGTTTTACTTACATCTGGTACGAGGTGCATTAACCGCTGAGAGGTATGATGTTTTACGTACTGGACGGCTATTATGGAGGTTCTCGTGAATAATTCTGGCATGAAAACCATCTTCATACTGTTCATCGGATGCATTCTGGGGGTAGCTAGTCGGACGTTGATTTGACTCCCTTCCGGAAGACTGATCTGGAAACAGGGGGACAATTTCAACAATTGGGGACGAAGGTGCACTAGAACTGCCTGGAGACACGTAAATCCTTATAGGGGCACTCTCCGAATATTTAGATAATGTATTAGGTCTCTCTGCTTTATGAGTAATTTCTGGTTGACAATACTGATCTGAACTTTTGCGTGATCTCGTTCCAAGTGGCGGAGAGCTATTTTCATCCGACGAGTTTGTGCCGCTAGCATCCGACTTCCCTTCAAAATGAGCCGCTCTATTGGCTACGCTTGAAAACTTTTTTAACGAAGAAAGTTTCTCAAGTTCTGTTCGATACCTTTTATTTAAATTAACTCCATGCGGAGGAATATTTTCATTTTTACCCTCTTCAAATTGCTGTTTACGATGTGAAACGATTGGTCGCGACGGACCCTTATGTATTTCAATCTGGGTGACGGGAGATCTTGTAAGAGCGAATGTGGTACCAGATCGGGATATATTTTGACTGTCACTAGTGACGACGTGTTGTCTGTCACTGACCGGTATCCGTACAACAAATGTTCGTCCTGAGCTGCCTGAATCACGTTCACGTTCTCGTTCACGATTAGATACTTTATTAGGCTGCCATTGTCGCTCCTGAATATAACGGCCAGTCCGTAAATCTATACTATCTACACTTGTGGAAAATTGATTTCCTTTCCCGAGGTGAGATTCCGAAACAACTGGCACAAAATGTTTATTTCCTACTGACTCCCCATTACTGTCACCACTTCTACTAGACGCATTCCACTGCATAGAACACGGCGCCTGAACTTGTCTGTTGGACGTATTTGATAAAGCAGAAGTTGTTTTGGAACGTGAAATGATAAATGATGTGGGTTCCGTATAACTGTGTCGACTAGTTCCTTTATTATCCGTTTGAGAATCACTGTCACATGATTGTTGACGATTTTCGTAACCAAGTCGTCGAGGACGACTATTGCTATCTTTTGAGTTTTCTCGTGAATACTGCACAGAGGAGGTATGGGTTAAATTATCAACGCTATTTGATTTAGAATCATCTTTTGGCGGAATAATCAACCCATAAGAATAGGTATTCTTAGATGGCAAGTTACATGATATTGAAGCCATTTTTCCACCACTATCTTCCGATACTGGACGATCTAATTTACGATCACGATATGACATTCCTTTGTTGTCACTGTCATCATTTCGTAATGGTTGTCGATGAACACGAGAGTCTGAAGCGTAAAAATTCTTCCAATTCGGGCTGGCTCGAGGATTGAAGTCGTATGTCGATTCAAATTTATAGGGTGTATCACGACGTTTGGGCGGAAGGTTTTTATCTGCTGGGGCACTATTTTCATCTATTGACGGTGTTCTGTAAGGCGATGTCTGATTGGATGTTTTAGAATGTGTTTCAACTTCTAAACCAAGCGAACCTTGGTATGCCTGAAAAATACAACAAAAATATTAGAGATTCATCTATCAAAATATTTTAGTTTACAATAGATTGAAATTCCCTCAAATGACCAGCAAAGAATATGTGGGCATTAAATAACATCACAATATAAATGAGTGAATTCAAATATATGTTGACCAATATAAGTTGTATTCAGGTAAATATATATATATAAAAGATTTAAAACTACTAATGACTTTTAAACAACTTTACATATTGTCATGTTACAATTGACTTAACTCGTGCTACTTTTTCGTAAATCTATTTCTTGTAGTTTACCCTATCAATGCTGAAATAATTGTTTTAATAAAATATTTGAACGAGGGTTGGCCTATCATGAGAGATGCCCACAACACAGGCAATATGTTGTGTGTTCAATCATTGATCAGCCATGGTTCATTGAATGGTTGCCATTGATGGCCTTCCAGGATGCGGGTCATTGTCAAGGCTCTCTCTGCCACTTCTAAATTTTTTACTGTGGAAAAGGAAAGGACATCATCTGTGTTGGGGTTAGTCCTTTCCGTTGCAGGTACTTGATGACAGCCCTATAGCCAGTTTTGTCCATTTCTGGTGATTTAAATGGGTATGTTCACAAGATGGTCTGGTACTGTGACAATAATAACACTATAGTAGCTGTTCTTATGTCTATGATTCATTCAATGATTGTACTTGTTGGTGGCAAAAATTGTTTCAACCCAATTGATTTATCCTTTTCTGAATTACAACTTTTCAGCCAGACCTCTTTTATTTATTTTTCTCTCAGCAATGGTACCTGTATCTTCACCTCATTTCAAATTTTTGATGATTTTGAGTTTTGATCAAGTTCATCTTGCAGCGACTAGTCGTGTATTTACTCCTGATTCTCAACAAGTGTATCTTCACTGCTAAATGTGTACATGACAAATAGAGGCCTACAACTGTTTTAATCAGATATAACAACTAGGCCATATGATAACTGGTGTAACTTTGTCCTTTCTTCACCTTTCAAGTCTATATATAGACTGATTGAGACCTGTTTTTTATGCACATGTCAAAACTGTCTTGTATCCATTTCCTTATAGTATTATATATAATATAGAAAGAGAAAACTGACAATGCACAAAATATGACAACAAGTGTACATTATATAGACTGTTTCATACATTTTTATATATTTCAAGTAGCACATGAGTAAATACACATATAAATATAATTGATTTGATTTGAAAATTAACAGATTCTTATATATATGATTAGTTGTATCTATTAAGCTAGTGATTGTTAATTACATTATTCGGCCAATATCACATATTTCCTGACTAGATCCATGTGGTAACCAGTTTCATTATATATTAAACAAAACAAAACAAGCCAACCGTGAGGCTGATATCCCCCGCACAAATCCAAAAAATAATCATACATTTATTTTTTTCAAAAGTATCAAGCAATCAAACGATACACTAAATTTCATCACTCTCTATCTGGCATATTCAAAATTATCTTGTCCCAAAGCATCAATCAATGAAATTGATTAGCTATACTTAGCTTCAGCTCAAAATGTTAATCATTGAACTCAGTCAAGACATTCACCTAATGAACATTCTACCTCAATTAAAAGTAGAGTTGTTATGTACCAAAATCTTGACCAATCAAATTGCTTATCGCTCCTTAGCCTAAGCAGAAAATTTTCACTATCGAACTTAGTCAAGGTAATGATATAATGAATCTATATTCTGAGTTTCATCGCTCTCACTTCATTATAACCAAAGTTATTGTGCCCAAAGCATCAACGAATCAGATTGCTTATCTCTGGTTACTGTAAGCAGAAAAAGTTCATCATCGAACTCCATCAAGGCATTCACCTAATGAATTTACCTTTCTTTGAAAGGCGGGAACAAATAAAAGATAGCTGCTTGAATTTAACCAGATGAAAAAATTTGGCTGGCTTTGTAAATACTGAACGGACGTTAACCATTTTTGAATTGATATTCTATTTAGAGATTTAACGAGAATATTATAGTTTGTAAATGCCTTAAATGATGATCAGTGGCTATTAGTAGTAAGAGAAAACTTTTGTTATTTATTTATAATAATTTACAACTGGTGGAAATGATAAACATAGGTTAATGGAAGAATGATAGGTCAATAACTGTCTGTAAAGTGTAAAGATAAGAGGTTTGTTGTATACGTACCATCTGCAGTATATCTTCATCTCTCGGTACTACCGATAACTTTAATATATTATCACTGTAAAATACAATTAGTTTCACACCAATACAAAAAACACACAATTTAACACAAAAACAAAACACTACAACTCACTCATACTTCCATCTTGTGTATTTAATGTCTTAAGAGGGAGGTTTCAATTTTTGATGTAATTTAGACTACTATTATAGACTTTTATTTCCTTTTCTCCAGTCAAAATCTAAACAATAACATGGCTGCTACTCAATGACTCGAAAGAAAACAGATTAAAAATCTGTAAACTTTTAAGTACATGCAGAGATGTACATAAAATGTGAGGCTCTAGAAACTTAAAACTCACAACCCTGGACAGTAGCAAAAAAAAGCAAAAACATAAAACAAACAAACCAATTCAATTAGTTGTTCATTTAACAAATTAAAACAAAGTCAACAACTAATTATGTAAACAACAGCTACTTACTTTAAGAAAAAGATTTTTTGTCTATGTTAAATTTTCATCTTAAATCTTTTCAACTATGTATGATGACATGGGCACGAGTTATACAATTATCACAAATGTAAATAACCATGAAAAAATTCTAATTATTACATGATTTCGTCCAGTTAGATTCACATGAAGATCAAAAAAAAAAGTGCAAAAAGTTTAAATTTAGCTGAAGCGGCACTCTGCATTATGAAAGCCACTAGTATAGTTTAAGTGGCTATGTTTATATCCATATATCACATTCATAATTAGAGGGTATATTTCATTCTTGTCCGTAATTATCCAATGATTTCAGGAGATTGTGTTTATAACTAATTTTAGATAGAACCAAGCCTGGAAATAAACCGCCAGTCACAGACAATGCCACTTCAAAATCCAGGCTTTGTCTGGTACATTACCCCTGGTGCCTGTCATTAAGTTTTCGATTAATTTGTGTTTTTTCTATGTTTTTGTGTTACTGATATTTCGAGAGACTACAGCCATTGTCTAATTAGGTATATACAAATATAAACATAGCCATTTTAAAACAGATTATTCAACCAAACTACCAACTGTGAAACTTCATTATATGACCAACCTGGACTGTATAAGGGAGATAACTTGAGAATAAGATTTGCCGTTAACTGTTTCTCCGTTGACAGAGACGATACGATCGCCAGTATTAAGTCCCGCTAACTGAGCAGGTCCTCCTTCTTTTACATTTTTGACAAAAATGGTGTCCATTGGCTCCAAACCACATTTTGAATTTCTATCTCTAAGGCCTTGAAAAAAAAAATTAAAGTACATTTGAAATGAAATGGGATTGAACGTTCTACACCAACTGCGCTAATGAAATTGGCCGGGTGTCATCTAGAAATTAGTCTGTTGTTCTGGATATAAACCAGTTAGTTGATAGAGATTCAAATAGTCCATTAACACTATATTTCGGTCATTTTGAGAATAATTTAGTGGAGTAAAATATACCATGTTACTGGTGCAAGACATATGGCTTGGCAAGGAAGGGTATCTTGAGTTAATGTTGGCATGCACCTGAAACAACCTTTGACAACTTGAATTCGATGAAGAGTAAGCTCTACTATCTCTCACAGCACACTGCATCACGTATAAAAACAAAACGTTAAATCACATTTTGTTTTACAATATGAACGAGAAAATACAATAAAAATACACATAACCTTACAGAGACTTTATCACCTTCAAGAAGATGTCAAAAATATTCTAAATTCTTCACATACCTTCATATTTATTCTCTTCATCCTCAAAAAACTGAAAAAGATTAAAATATTAAAAACTACAAGGACATGAATAAAACAAATAAATTAGCGTGGAATATATAATCTGTGAAAAAAAACAATATTTTCTGAAAAATGCGTATGAGAATCAGTGGCTTTAAGTTATAAGTTAAAATAACAGAGCCTACTATACTGACCCACGACACACCACCGAGTCCTAAATATACTGACCCACAACACGGCCTACTATACAGACCCACAACCGGACCTACTATACAGACCCACAACCGCGCCTACTATACTGACCCACAACCCGGCCTACTATACAGACCCACAACCGGGCCTACTATACTGACCCACAACACGGCCTATTATACAGACCCACAACCGGACCTACTATACAGACCCACAACTGGGCCTACTATACTGACCCACAACCGGGCCTACTATACAGACCCACAACCCGGCCTACTATACATACCCACAACCGGGCCTACTATACAGACCCACAACCGCGCCTACTATACTGACCCATCACCAAGCCCTACAATAATGACCAGCCACTTTATTATGTTAGGTATTTAGTCTATCAAACTAACAATGCAATATTATACAACATATTTGGTCAATTTGTCATCAATCAACTTTGATCCTATAGACCTTAAATATGTCTGGAATTCTGTCAATATAATCACAGTTACAGTGTTACACCGAAAGTTGGTACACCAGTCCATTATATTGACACCATCAGTTACACCAGATCCTGGCTTATCATACTTCATCGACTTAATAAACCATCCAAACTCTAACCAGCAGTTATCATGCAATATACGCCCACATTTTGAAAGCGATGGATAGACAACACGCTAAACGAAAAAACTTTTTTTTTTTGTACAATCAGGGGCGATAATGGTCTAAAATGAGCAAACATCGAATGGAACTAAGATCTTTGGGATATAAACATATATTTTAAGTTTCATCAAAATCAGACAAACATTCTGACCTCTGGAGGTTCCACATACTTTTACACTATTTGTAAACAAGGATGCAACAATGATGTATTTAACTGATTTTTAAAATCTTATAAAAATTGTGACCTCAAGAGGGTCCACAGCTAAAACCATGATTCTTTTGCACAATAACGGTTCATAATCCATAAAGTTATGGTTGGATGTGTGTGAATATGGAAACATAAATGTAATATATCAATTTATGAACCTGTATTTTGAAATTGAATATTGATACCCATGGTAAGCTACATATAAGTCTTGTCATGTGTATATTTGTATACTATATAATTCTAGTCCGTATAATATATATTATAACCTCTATAAAGGAAAATTTGTTTTATATCTCTATAATTACACATCACCAAACACACCATACCTGTACTTAACTTGAAAAACATAGCTATGTTCAATTGATTTAAATTCTTTCATAATGTCTTTCCAATATAATCAATTTAAAGCTGGATGGGCTGAAAATTGGCAAGGATTATCAAAGGAAAGCTGTGTTTAGTTTTATGTACTTAAGATGATGATTAGTTTGACCAAGTTGTCCCATATAACTGTGTTCGTTTGGTTTTATTTCCTTCGGTTACTGGAAATCTTCGCATGACACATTTGGCATGGAATGATATGGCACTGCAGCACGACATGGCAAGTGTTCCTCTGGAAGTTCAAGAAACACTTCTGACAAACTCAGTCTCTGCCTAATCTACAAGGAAGATGAAGAGACGGACATGTAGAGGGAGAAAAAAATCAACCATTGCTATCAATGTCTAATTCATTTACAACTAAAACAATCCATTTCTCTAATACCACCACATTGTTGGGCTATTTCTCAGTTGATGCACATTCATTCATTCATTCATTCATTCATTCATTCATTCATTCATTCCCTTGGATAATCCCACTTTAAAATTCATGTGAGTTTTATTTCATCTTTATAAATTCCATCTTCATTCAAGTGACACATGTTTAATTGATATCACAATGGATTATAAATATTTAGTGGTATATATGTAAATATTACACCCCACTATTTCAAGCATATCTCATCTAGATATAATATTAAATAGATATACACATGGAGAATTTCTCTTATCTAAGACTTGACACCACAACAGGAAATATAACACATACTTATACAAAATAATATCATAGATTGATAAAGTTGAGACAATACTTGTTCTTCTGAAGTATATATTATAGTTTATCTAAAATATTACATGATAAATGATATACAACTGGTACATACCAACAGAGTAAAGACTGTAAATACATTTATATCCCAATGGTCTGTTACACTGTACAAATAATGACAAGAGATGTGCACTACTCTGACCTTCCTACACCTCCTGTATTCACTAACATACATACTGTCACTGTCGTCATGTCACTATCGTCATTATAATACTATATACATTGTCCTCTCATAACTGTCATATAGTGTTAATGACGTCAGTAAGTAATGACTACCGGTAATGTAATGCTTTATGAAACAGACCATAATACCGATCAATTGAATTGAAAATCAATGATTGATTTGTGGATGTTTCATTCAACGACAAAATCATTCTATTCCAGGTCACACTAAACAGTCATCTTGCATTTCTAACATACAATTGGGAAGATAATTTTGATTTGGTTTCTTTATCCTTCAAGACACATGATTTAATGTTAAATTCATAAAACTTATTTTTAGCGGGGTAAATTGTAGCCTTATTTTACCAGGGTTAACCTGTAACATTATTTTACCAGAGCCGGTTAACCTGTAACATTATTTTAATAGGGTAAATATGTAACCTTATTTTAATAGGATAAACCTGTTATTGATGATGAAATGGGGTTAAATGAAGATGGGCATGTGCCATACAATGTGCTATGAGAGCACTATGGCTGACCCCACTCTTATCCCAAAGGTTAAGGGTTCACACCAATGTATACATGGGGCCTGGGATTTCATCCCATACAACAACTAGACTGGAGCCCTGTAATGAATAGTTGACAAGTCCAACTGTGAGGGTTTTAAGATATTATAAGTTTACTTACTTGAAAGGCCTCATCTAGAGGTGATTCCGGAGGGTAGACGATAAAATGACGTAATGTAAAACCAAATCCGTTATTAATGCGGGGTATGGTTATCGTGTGGGGTCCAGTCCATGTCAAAAACGGATTTATACCCAGATCCTCTTCTCTCTACAAAAACAGTAAAAAAAATTACATTAAGTACAAAATATGAAAATAATGTAGAGCAAAGTCAAGCTTCTTTAATCATCTCTGCTTATTTACATCAGTTGAAGCACCTGAAAGGCATGCAATGTTTAAACTAGCTTGTATATGGCCATCTGGACAGTTTTTTAGACTTTTTACCAATTTTTAAACAAAAGATTTGATATTGAATTGATGTGAAAGAAATTTGGGCAAGGTTTTAAACTATACGTGGGTAGTGACAATGTTTGAATTGTAAGATGGCTAGGAGGAATGATGTTTAACTGTCACTTTAAAGTCAAGAGGAATGTCACATTGTTTTACAACAGTCAATATTCACATCAAATACACAATTATATAATACAACAATATTAACCCAGATAACCACTGCACTACATTCACAATAAATCAACTATTCTGCTCAGACTGGCTTCAAAATTGGCCACAAGTTAAAAACATGATTTTTCATACAATCAGGGGCCATAATCCATGAAGTTACAGTCCGATATGCGTGAATATTGAAAGGAACCAAGATAAATCTATATGTCAAGTTTCGTCACAATCGGAAAACAATTGTCACCTGCAGAGCGTGACGGACGGACAGACAGACAGACAGGGACTACTACGATATATGTCCACATGTGGGTGTATATATTTATATATTGGGATACACATGTAAATATAATTAGCACTTTTAACAACATTAACACTTTTCAACTATTTTAACACATCAATTACGTCAATCAATAAATATTCATGAAGGTTGAAAAACAATCAGAGGATGGATCCAGTACACAAACAAGCCTGAGTGTCTGATCAGTTGAGAATTTGGATGAGTGCCATAATCATAATAGATAGCTTTTAAATATACCTGAGATGGAATGTATATATATATATAGATAGACATCTATATCATAAAGTTGTTTTAGGAAAGAAAACTAGGTTTTTGTGATCACTTTCCACTTTATTAAGCTTCTTCAGGCAAACTTGACCAACAATTGATGTAACCTATCTAATAACGTCATGGTTTCATCGTTACATCATTATTTTACTTGCACTTCAATTTGTAAACAGCGCCTTGGTTTTCATACCATTCAAACGACTAGACACTGTTCTGCGCTGCTGACAAGGGGAAATCATGCAGGAAAAATAGGATGAAAATTCTGATCTCTAGCTAAAAATATGACTTTTCTTACAATCAAGGGCCATAATCCACGAAATTACAGTCCAATACATGCCAAAATCAAAAGGAAGCCAGATCTTTGAGAGAAATATAAACTTTAGCTATGCAAGTCAATCATTGGTGTGATTATTTTAACACAGTATTGATGTTGAGAGGGATATAAAATATAATACATGCTACTGAAGAAGGACAACCCAGCTGAGATAAAGATGATATTAAATGAAACTGTGTAATATGTGCACTAATATCAATATAAATACTGTAGTAAATAAAATGGGGTTTAACATCCTGGTGTTCTGCTACTACTCAGTGGATAAAATGCTAGCACGCAGTGTAGGTGTGTGTGTGTGCGTGTGTGTCCGGTGTGTGTGTATGTGAGGTATTAAGAGAGGGCATGACATGGAAAATGGTCTAGTGGATCAGATAGATTAATACACAACAGGATCCTGGGTATAAGAGAGGCAAAGAAATGGGGTTTATATCCACTCAACACAAACTAGGCCATTTGGGACTAATATATGATTCAATAATTCACTTCTGTATAGGGGTCTTTAGCAGTGGGAGGACCAGGAGAAAAAAACATGAGCTTGGACCCACCACTTGACTAAATGACATATCATTGGCAGTACATTATAATTAGAAATCTATAAGAGTAGGCTGTTGTACTTACTACGCAGCCGAAGTTTCATTATTTTATATTCCTATCCTAAACACAAGATAATAAAGTTCTCTATATTTACATGAGGATCAGGTGAAGATTTGTTTTATCTTCGTATTTAATACATTTATTATACAATAATTACTATATCTCTAACATAATGAGTAACATATGCTGTTTTACTCGCTGTTTTTCTGTGATTCTAAATCAATCTGTATCTTTGTTACATGTATGATAAGAGAATATCACAATAAACTTCCTATAAAATCTCCAGTGAACATCTCCACAACATTGAGACTTTCTCTATTCCTTTAGATAGCTTATATCATCTACCTGTTATTAGACCATTCTACGTAGAAAATAATATCTCCATTCCTATTCTCAGTGTTTTACTCCCGAGTTTAGGTTATGTTGTCCTTCATTCTTATCCTTCTCATCATCTCTCTACATACTTGTAACATTCCATACAGCTACATGTAGTAGGAACTTAATATAGCATGACGTTAGGATATCATCAATACATGTAGCTATTTTCTACTTACTCTTTACTTTATCCTTGTTAGTAAATACACCATATATAACAATTATTAACAGCGTAAATATCATCCAGCCAATTGTTATCAACTGTCATTATAATTACTACAACAAACAACCATTTAACTATAATGTATGTTGGGGGGTGGGGGAGTCAACTAGCATGGTTTTGATTCCCCAGTTCTACCAGACAACTAGTCCATGGGTTTTCTCCGGGTCCTCTTGTTTGTGTCCAGTGCACTCTAAACCCCATTTTTCTGTCTCTACTTAACTTGCTGATATCACGGCTCATTATCAGTCTGCACTAAAATCTACCAACATACACTAGCACTGGTTTCTTCTCAATAGTCTATCAAATATTATCTTTCTAAAAACTGAACGGAAATGAACTATATCTTATAATAATTCACCTTTCACAAAATAGTTGTCAATGAATTCAAAATCACCCAAATGGTGATCACCAGTTTTCACATTTCCGCCATTCCTTAATTGCAAGGATGTTAATTTAGGTTGACAGTTAGTTTCTATCACCTTGTTAAAAGCTTTAATACTCAAACAACTGAAAACCAGCAACTAAAAATAACCTCTGCTACCTTAATATTATCCTCCATTTTATCATGATCCCCAAACATATCTTGTTTGTGTCGGTTTAATAATCCAGATCAAACTTTCTTCCAGTCAATAAAATACAAGTTTTGTATCCAAATCAAACTCTCTCAGCAAAAAATACAAGTTGAATTTTATCAAGTCAATAGTATAAATGAAGTAGTGTTTGGATACAGAGATGTATAGTCATATTAAAACCTGCCATGTCCATTATATTTCAGTAATTCTTGTTTATTCACGTTGCCCTGTCTGATGCTGCCAGGGTGATTATAAATACAGGATATCAAAGAATCTACAGACGATTTCCTGTTGTAGGCCTACATGTGGCAGATATATCATCATATATAACTTAACTCTTTTCACGAATAACATCTACAGTGTGACATAGAAAGTCTGTCTAGTTCTTCGAATGGGAGGAAAAAAGACATCCACTAGTATAAAGCCCTTTTTGATCAAGTGGTGTGAGGGCAATATTCTCCACATATTAGCATTAATCAAGCTGCCATACCAACTTTAGAAAGAGTCTAGTCATTTGGATGGGAAGAAAAACAAAGGTTCATCCATGTACATGTAATATAATAATTAACACTTTTAACCATACATTATGCAAGAGCTAAATCTGCCAATGGCAGGTCTTTCTATAAGCCTGAAATGTTATCTAAACTACTATTAATTAGATATTAATTAACTTATCCAGACCATAATCAACTCTTGAAGTCATCGCGATATTTACTGATTATGATCGAGGTTAGGCCTAAAATTCTTGGTTCAGAGACCGAGTAGGTCTATTTGACTGAAATAATCAGCAAATTCCCTTTACATCATGTAGCTTTTAACTACGATAGTGAGAACTGCCAGCTCTTTAACAGGGATGTTAGCCACGCTGGGCGGTGTCGGGCTCTTGCACCCGGCACTATTTTTTGCCGCCCAGCACAAAGAAAAAATCGAGGAAACCCGCCCAGTCGTATTTAAACTCATTCATCTTTCTCTCACTCTGTACAGAAACTCATCACTTATACCAGGGCAAACGGCAGTCTTGAAAGTCATAGTCTTAGTAAAAGCCGATGCAAACTATGTCTGCCACGGCATAATTTAATTTTGTGTGCTGTAATAGACCCTTTCATCCTAAATTAGTTTAAAGATAGGTTGCCAGGGAACGAAACATACGCCCACAGCAGCTAAATTGTCCGGGCAGTCAACAAGGGTTGTCGCATATTTTTACTTTTTTTGGTAATGAAACATTTGTAATACACTAAAATCTGATTTAGGGTAACAACTCATGTAATTATGAGAATAAAGTTTTACCCCAAGCTAACAATTAGATGAAACATTTAATAACATGGATTTAGCTGTTCAGTTATCAAAATTCATTGAAAATCAAAATACTTGTTCTTTTCAAGACATTAAACTCTGTGTATCAATCTGAGGTTTGGCCTCTATAACGCCACAAGATTTTTTGAAGTTATCACGGGAGATAACTCTGGCAGTAATTATTTGAAATCTCTGAAAATCAATAGGCTTCTTTGTCTCATGAGATTAAACACTGTGTGTAAATTTAAAGTCGATCGGATATTAACTTTGGCCTCTAGATCTTCCACAGGATTTTTTTAAAGTGATCAAGGGCCATAACTCTGGCAGTAATTATTAAAAATCACTGAAAATCGATAGACGTCTTAGTGTCATTATGTATAAATCTTAGTGTCATTATGTATAAAGTCAATCGGATATTAACTTTGACCTCTAGTGCGTCCACAAGATTTTTTGAAGTGATCAAGGGTCATAACTCTGGCACTAATTATCGGAAATTGCTGAAAATCAATAGGATTCTTCATCTTATGACCTTAAACACTGTGTATAAATTTACAGTCAATCGGATATTAACTTTGGCCTCTAGGGGCATAACTCTGGTAGTTATTATCGGAAATCGCTGAAAAACAATAGGCTTCTTTGTCTCATGACTTTAAACACTGTGTATAAATTTAACGTCAATTGGACCGCCGGACGTACGGGGGCGACGACAATATACGACCACATTTCAATGTGAGCGTATAAAAAAGGAGTATTCCATTTATAATTCTACGGTCTTTGAATTTGTATATTTGCCATAAATAGGTCACCCAGACCAATTTACGACATTTCAATGTTAAAGTGTTGGATGTCGTAAATGGTATCCTACCTTCGGTTTTACGATCAATTTTTAATGTACTCATTCTAGCGTTAATTCTACCGAATCTAAATTAAATCCCAGAGACAGCTGGGCTATTTACACTTGCCACAAAAAAAGAAGGCAAGTTTACTGTTTTACTTATTATTCACTATAAGTATGACACTATCACACCAGTCACTAATAATTAATATAAGATAAGTACGAGAGGCTTTTGACTTAGAATCTTTGAAACTGATCCCTTTTTTTTAGGAAGTTAATTTGCAATGGTATATGTAATACCAATTACCATTTACATAAGTTTTTAGCTCCCTTTAAGAGTCTCTGTAGTCTGTATCGTTGATGAAAATTAAGTTAGTTTGGTAAAATATGGAAATTTGAATATATAAATATAAAAGGAAATTTGATTTGCACTGAAGCAAATACAAAAGGCAGCAGATGCTCTGAAAATACACCAAGAAGGATTGAATTTTCATAAAAGACCACGCCCACCTCCCCAAAAAAATTTGTTCCTCGCTTCGCTCGCACTTTTTTTTACCACCACTCAGCAAATCCTGGCTACATCCCTGTTTATATAATTTCCCATAATGTGTCTTATATCAAGAGGTAGATATTAGAACTTGTATCTATCTATGACTAGTTATTTAACCTCAGAAATGTTTAAACTAGCTATGGAGGCTGTCCTCAAGTACAAGTTCATGCAACGCCAACACAGACACGCTATGATGACTCTTCCTTTCCAACAGTAAAGAAGCGTGCTGCGGAATTTAAGCTAGGCCGAGAGAGCCTAGCTTGACGATGATCCACGTGCTAGAAGGCAATCAACAGATGTTTCTTTGAGATGGGGTTGGGGGCGGCAAAATCTCTTCATTGCAGATCAGAAAGGGCCATAACTCTAGACGTAATTCAATAGATATGACCCAACCGAGCAGATAGTTATGTAGAAGAAGTACACAAAAGTATGAATAAAAAAAGAAACAAAATATAGATGTGTATTTTAGTGAGATTGAGAGATCTAGTGCGTCTGCTAGTGAGTCTGAATGTGCGTCTGCTAGTGAGTCTGAATATGAATTGGAGATAACTTTAATTTAATGAGAGGGAAAGAAACGAAAACCAAACGAGTAACACATGTGATGATGTCATAAGTACATTAATCGAGTAGAATGATATGCATGTTAGGTATTTGTATTATTTCATGTAAAGCTGATACACCAAAAAACAACTCATTATATCTAGCTACAACTTGTTAAAGGACATCTATTGTCACTGATTCATCTGACACAAACTAAGTCATATCAAGATTAACACACATACGGTTGATTTTATTTCAATAATTTGTCTTTGGCAGTGGAAGGAAACTAAAGGACCTGGTTGGACAGGAGAGTCTACTCCTTGTCCCGTAGCGGAGAGGCATCGAAACCCCATCACCTGATTCACTAAACCATTTAGCCAGCCAACCCCCTCTATTCAAATAGAAGCTAAGTCTTTAACTCAATATCATCCAAAGTCTTACATGCCGAAAATTCAAATCAACACTGATGTTTTAGACAATATTTAAGACAAAATAAATATTACAGTTTCACCATTGGTCATTTGTGACCAGAAAGAACGAGGCTAGACATATTCCTCAACTCATGTCAAACGGCGACACCATAACTTATCTAGAGAGCATGCGCAATAGACTGGAATAACCAGACGCTAGAATTTTCTATTTGTTTGAGACTTGTGTCGTATTTCGCTGGACATAACTGATTTGAAATTAAGAGTTAAAAGAGAAACAATTGAAAGTAAATCAGTTCATATAGAATCAGATTACAACTAAGTTTTTGATAATAGATGGGCTTAATAAATATAATATAATTACACCAGTTGGTTTCTTGGTGAAAGTAACACTATGGCCTGTTCACAGAACTCAAATCAATTTAGATAAAACATGGAGTAAACTTTTAATTTATCGCCATTTAAATGTCTGTAAAGGATAAAATACATGATAAACAATTTGAGAAGATAACGTACACAACAAACATGGCCAACATGTAAAATTAATTCTCTAATTCTGATAAAACACACTTGAATCCAACTTCATCAAAAACAAAAAAAAAAACGATAAGATTTGTTTAGTTAGAGATGTGGACAGGAGGAGATTGAAGTTCAAACTTTATCTATGTAAAAACAGTAGGGAAACTGAGATCAGTGATAAGAAGAAACTCACACCTGTCTGACCAGACACACTGATTGGCTGTAAGACCAAATATTATAACAACCATATTTGATTTCAAGTCTGCAGTTAAAATAATTGCCCTAGTGGTAAACACAGAGAATGGCAGATAAACACGATCAGTTTGAATGTTTTTTGACATGATGCAGGTTTAAAAGTGTTGATTTCTAGAAACTGAACTTTAACATATTATTGAATTGTAAGTTTAATATATTCATTTATTAACAAGTCACAAAATCTATGTAGACCAATGCCACGGTTTCCATGGGGATAATTCCAGCCAAGAATCTTTTATTTGAGTGACTGGCCTACTCTTATATCAAATTCCAATTGCCAAGGGAACTTTTATGTGCACGCCAATGTATACACGGCACCTCAGTTATTCATCGTATCTGAATGAATGAATAGACAGTTGTCCTTTCAGGCCCTCCATCCGGCACAACTTACAGAGGGAAACCACGCCGGAAAATACTGATGAATGTTCTCAGTCAATGCTGGGATCGAACATGCGACCTCCTGATTAACAAGCCAGCGGGATACCCACTAAAACTTTTCCACTGTGGCCCCTTCATTAAAATATAGCTTCTAATTGTTATCCATTTCATCTGTCTTATATACTATAAAAATACTTCCAGATACGTCCAATTGACTACACAGTATGTAATACACAGTATGTAATACCTCATCTCATGGGCTACCTCAAATAATGGAAGAAAATTGACAAAACCATAAATGAGAAATATTAGAGATACAAGAAACTATATTTAATGATGATGAACCTGATATAAAGATATCTACTAAAACTTCTCCCCATGATCTTAAAATAACTCTGATAATAACAACTCGATTAAATATACTTTGATTAACCTGAAGCACTTCACCAAACATATCTGTTTTTATTCAGATATAATTATTTATAGGTAGCTTGGTTCATTTACAATATCCCACCAAAACCCCCAAATTACTACACGCTTTAATTATGATAAATTATGATGGAATATAACTTTATATCACAAGCCTAGAAATAAAGGTTGATCAAAGATTTCATGTCTTTTATTTCTCAAACAGACAATTTTCTTTCTCCTTTTCAACTATAAAAAATTGTTGAAAGTTTTTATAACATCTCATCGCTGGTTAGTAACGATCATCTAGTATCTAATACATATCACTGCTAAAAGCAACATAAATATCTTTCCTGGAATTTCTTCACAAGATACATATCAAAATAACAAAGGTAAAATTTATTTCAATCATGCTATTCCAAAATTTTAATGTTATGGATATTCACACACTGCTTATTAAAACTGGACATTTATATAAATAATAATCAACTGGCCTGAATTTATCTGACTTGATTAGCAGTTCCAGGCAATAACTATAGAAGATAGTCAATCAAGGTTGTTTATCAAATGGAACTTGAAAGGTTAAGGAATTCTATCATATAGTTTCACACAGTACAAACTCTTACTTGTGCTATATTTGTTGCTGTTGTAAAAAGAGGTAAAAGCCGACATTCTCTGTCTCTGTCTCTTTTCCCAACTTTCACTATATTGTTTTTGAAAAATTTATAGACAGCCATCCTACATACATATAAGGTAGGGGGCTTGGAACAATGGGTAGTTTTGTCAATAATGGAGCTCGTTCAAAAAGTTATTATTTCCATTTTCAACTCTACAATTTGAAAGTTTTGGGGAGTGGTGGTGTAATTGGTGGTGTAAGTGAGGGAGTCAGGGGGCTTGGTGGAGGATATCATTATTTTATTAGTATTTTAAACTGGTCAACTCTCCAAAGTTCTTTGGCAGTAAAGATATTGAGAACAAGAGTGTATATATGTTTGATAGATTTCCTGAATTAATTAAATATACATACTGTACTCACTACATCTTATAAATATACATACTGTACTCACTACATCTTATAAAAGGACTATTGATAACGGTATATATACAGTAAGTGTGTGAAAATATAGCATACAGTTTGTTCTATCCAGTAAATCTCTTGTATAAACAGTTTAAATCTATCCTTACAACAATTCTACCCTTGTTTTCATGTCATTTTTCTCATTCTTTGCTTGTTTCAATAACCTACAGAAACTATCATAAATCTCATTAGCCTGAGAAGGAAATAAAAATTCAAAGTTGTTCAATTTTCAACAACTGATTTCTCGGCATGATTCTATCAGTTTTATTAATGAATGGGGAATATAAAAGGACATATCGACCATCGTGCAGCCCCGTAGCGAGCCCAAAATTGTTGGGAGGGGGGGGAGGATTCTGAGGGAACCGATGGGCTTTCTGGGGGCGGTGATGTACCTACACTTGACAGTCAATGGCGACGGGTACCGTGGATACGCCTCCCTTCGAAGAAGAGTCTAGTGTGCTTTCCATAGGCATACATGTACAGGCTCAATTAATGTTAGAGGGGCAGAAACAGAAATGCCCTAAACAATTTCAAGTTACAAGAAAATTTGACGACTGCAAACGTGTTATCTTGCTATGCCAGTCCCTGAATACAGTGGTGGTCTGACTTAGGTGGCTGAGTCAAATTCCAATCAACCAAAAAATGAGTCAAATTCCAATCAACCAATCAATTGTTTATAGTCCACAGAGACGGGACCGTCGGGAGCAAATTTTGACTGCTACAAACGTGTTTTCTTGCTATTCAAGCCCATGGATACAGCAAGTTTAATGTGGTGGCTTACCTAAATCTCAATCAACCAATCAATCGTCCTAGCCGGGTATGGGGTCTCGAGAAAAAGTTTGAAATTTAACCGTCGCATATGCGCTTTTCTGCTATTTTAACCCATGAGTTAAGCAACTTCAATGTTTCCAGTGATTTTGTAAGCGAAATTCCACTCTATGCCGACCTGAAAATTCCAACAATCAAATCCACAGGTGCATTCTCAAATAATAAACGATGTCTAAAAAATGTGGCATAAAGACAAAATGTTTTAATCCATAGTCAATTCAGTACATATTCGCGCATTCAATTAAAAGAACTGTAAAATTAACGTTTTCTGGGTTTTTATTTTGCCCATTAAATGAAATAATATTTTTTGTTTTCACTCTATCCGTCTGTTTGAAAAGTCAGATTGCCTAGGGTGCTCTCCACTGCTCTCGCCCCAGAAAATTTTGGAAAATAGGGTTTCACCTATGAAAATGACTGAAATATTCAATGTTGAGACTGAATTTGCGATATTTGCATATTATGATATTTTAATATGAACATTATAAACATTTGAAGGATGGAATACGACTTAAGACAAATGAAAAGTTCAGAATCAGGTTTTTGAAGATTATCTCGCCTTTTGGTCGCCCAATTCATTCGTGGGCACCTAACCAATCTCACTGGCATTGTGGGCGCCCATGATCTCCTGTTGTAGGTTGCCATCAAACTCGGCAATATGGGCATCCCTCCAAACTGAGGCACCCCACAAATTATGCCCTTTTGGGTGTCCCATCAGCTGTGGTGTTGTGAGTCATTATGAGGCGCCTCACCATTTGGGAGTGGAGGGGGCACCTCATACAACGACATGATTGGCGAGGCAACCATAAAACCAACTCACATTGGTTTGGCACCCCGCCAATCTCGTCATGGGCGCCCAACCAATGTCACTCGACTTTAGGTGACGCCCGTACTGATATTGGAACGCTGGTCGTTGGCCTCGTATTGCGTTCAATAGGAAGGGCGCCTTTGGCACTCATTTGGGGAGCCGATTTTTCCTCAATGGGTAAATGGCGCCTTCAGCGTCCCTAGGGGACGCCAAAATTTTCTAGGGGCACCCCGATTTTTCTACAATAAGCAAAGGGTGCCTCCAGGTTTGCCGGTATTTTCCAGGGGAGGGCAGCTGCCACCTTTGCCCCCTCCCCCCTGCTAGCTACGGGCCTGGTGTGTGGTATTGAAGGGAATTTGGCTCTGTTTTTAGTGCCATCTGAAAGACAAGCCTTTGTACCATCTCAGTCCCTATGTCCTGCATCAAAGGGAAACCAGTCCAAACATCCCAAGGATGTTTTAATTATTTTTGAAATTATTTCCATTGGAGTCCCACACAGGGACAGGAAACAAACAAACAGGAAGGACTGAATCTTCGTTCGTCCACAGATACTACTTTACTATCTGTGCATGCTTACAAGAGACTCAGAAGAAAATTATCTTTCTGTATAAATGGTGCCCATATGTGGAATAAGCTACCAAGATCAATTAGAGAAAGTTCAGCTTTTGTTAAATATTTTGTTCGACTTGTTTAAATATTATTACAAACTGTGATGTGACATTTGCTAAGCGCTTAGAAATATCACCGGATATAATGAAGCACTAAAGAAGATGAATAATAATAAAGAGAGAGAGAGAGAGGAGAGAGAGAAGAGAGAGAGAGTGAAAGATGTAAATCAATATAGCCTGTGGAAGTATCAAATCAAAATATGGAGTTGTTTAGAAATGAAATTTGACCATGGTCTTGTGTTGATTCACAGAAAGAGATTAATTAACATTTTGAAATAAATACTTGCCACATAAGAATGTTGAATAATTCCTTATCGAAATATCATAGCTCCACACTCTGTAATATTTTATCTACCTCACAGTCAAATCATAAATAACACAACCAACTTCTCACTCTTACAAAACGCAATCCGAAAAAGATATGAAAGGACTTGCCACTCCTTGTGCGTATCCCCTTCTGTAATTACAGGTTGAAACTGGAGGAAGAAAACAAAGGTTTATTACGCTGTAGATAGAAGGAATGTAGGTAGATAACGATGGAGATGTCTTATAATCATTCAACAACAAAACCACTAAATGATATATAATAATTACCTTGACAACCTGCCCAACCTATATATATAAATATCTACATGTAGTGAACATGTACATACATCCTACATATACCATGACTATCTGATTACTTTTACATGCATGATATTACTCACCTCACCAACTCAAACTCATTCTAATCAAAGAGAGAGAGAGAGAGAGAATAACTCATTTGAGACTGGTCTATTATGGTTCAACTTTATTTCAAGATTTTACGATTTTTAGTGCCTGTGTCAAATAATACATAATATACAGTGGTTCAAAAAAGAAACGTGCTATATTTAAGTCACTTTGTTTTACAAGATGGTTCAGTAGTGCTTGTCATGAAAATTACCATTACCGGTATTTCTAAATCTGAAAGGAAAACCAAGTACAATACTAGCATTAAAAATGTCAGTAAAAATACTTAACCTGGAATTTGCCAAAAAATTTGCTGCAGAATCATAAATTTGAGGTAAAATGAGTAAAAATGAGAGTTTAGATAATGAACAATGTTTGACAGTTATTTTTGTGTAATATTAGAATGAGGTGTGTCGTTTCATGTTTATTATATAGGTGATCAATCAGCCCACTTTTTTCTCTCTTTGTTTTATTGATAACACAAACACCCATCTTTATACAACCCAACCAAAATAACACTTCAACCACACATTGTTCTTCACTTCTCACTAATATATCATCCAATGAGGGAGTGGTCTACAAAATATCCTACTGTACTGGCCTGACTCGGCTAATGAAGATGGGCATACGCTACATGTATATCGTGTGCTATGGGGCATGAAGGTTACCCTGCCCAAGCAGCGGTGCTATGGCCTACACCATTGGCAATCAGAAACCATGCCTGAAAATCCTGATGAATTTTCTCTGTCAACACCGGGATAGAACAGGCAGGCAACATCCAGGCTAGCCAGCAAGCGTCTTACACGCTTAGTCACCATGACTCCCCAAATTAACTACCATTCTGTCATTTAATTTTCTTCAAAATGAAGTGATTTTGACTTGCCCCAGGAAGTAATTACAGGAAATAAAACTACAATTCATGTTTATCTGGTGACTATAATAGTTGAGGAAAGGCAGGGCGGAACACACTTAAACATGTAACTTCGGCAAAATATAACTAAATGTACCACATAAATGAAAATATCTTTCTAATTATCATCCTCATTTTCTTTTCATCAAATATTATTTAAAGTTCCAATAGCATTTTTTTAAGTTATATTTTTAAAATTTATTAAAATAAAGCCCCAAAATAGACTGAACCTATAAACAGTCCTACCTTGTTAAAGAATAATCCTATTAATCCTATAATTCACTATTGCCAGTTGAGAAATTGGCAAAAATATCATTTTCAACTTCAAATTCAAACGTTTGAAGATGGCCCTCCATGGAGAAGAATGGGAAAACAAGGGAGGTAATTGAGTAACTATTTCCTCAATCAACCAGTGTCGCCCTTTCTAACCCCCCCAAAATTTTGTCCATGATCGTATAATAGTGAGTTGACAACCTTTTGAGCAAAAAACATCGAAATAATTATATTTTGACTTTCTTAGAAAAAGTGAAATTGGAACTTTAAATAATTGCCTGACTGATTCTTTTTTCTTTTCTGGATTTAATAGATCCATAATAATTTCATACACCTCCATTTCCGTAGAAAACCCAGTCATCTGAGAAACTAGTGAAGCTTTTCAACCATGACATTGAATCATTATATTCTCTCAACCCAATAGTGTTTATGTTCAGTTGATTCAGGGAAAATAAAGATATTTAACCAGTCTCCACCTTGGTAATGACACATATTTGAAATATTCAATAAACATTACTCAATGTTGACTATGAAATATGCTTTAACATTGCTGTCTACATCAACTGGGATGATGTAGATGGACAGATACCATGTATTCTGCTGAGTCTGGACAACCTTTCAAAAGCTTACTCTTATTTTGAATTCTAATTGTCAAGGCATCTTTTATGCACACACCAACATGTACAAGGACCTGAGGTTTTCATCCCAGCCGAACAACTAGAAGCAACAGTTTGAAGCAAATGAAATAGGATGGACTGATAGTTGAAAAATACAGATGACCTCCAGTATCGGGATCAAAATACTGACGTATGTAAAAAAATAAATGTGGGGATATATTTGAAGAAATTTGTTGATCCTGTGTACGAAATGGTACTAATAGTAAAGGTAGTGATATGTGTATGTGCGTAGGTAGTTCGATAGTATGATGGAATAAGAGAAAGGTAGGAATGCTGTTGAACCTATTTTTAACTGTGATAAGTTAAACAACAGAATACAACTCATCTCCTTCAGTCTTCTCTCTACTTAAATATTCATTTTCATCTCCCTTCGTTTTATTCTCGCAAATTTATTTCTGATTATGATTTACAGTATGGTATAATGCTGGGACAAAACTATCCAGTCCCTTTCAGACATAATTACTTTCCCTATTTCAGTTTTAAAAAAAAAAAAACTTAATTTAACTCTTGAAAAAATATGGGCCATTTTTCCAATAGTTTTGGGCAACTTTGAGATCGCACCGGGGATCTGTTTTAGTGTATATATGCAATACTGACTGATCTAACATTGTTTGCTGTTATAATATTCCTTGCTGCTATTGGATATCGATTTAATAATTACAAGTTACATATAACACATAGCCTTAATTGGTTGGAGAAAACACCACAAAATGTTTGCTCAAACTGGTTTTTCTTTCTTTATAACCTCATAAATATGCATAGAAGAAATTTGTAACAGGTTAAAAAAAAATATCACTGGCAATCTTGGTTACTTTGACATTTGTGTCAAATTTTCTACAACTGAATCATACAAAAACAAAAATAGGTTTACCTTGCACAGTCAGTGGTGGAGTTTCTCCTTGTCTTATCAATGTTAAATGTTCAAAGTATGTTTTATCAGTAATTAAAGTGATGCCTTATCTTGTTATAGGTGGTACAGTTCAGTGGAAAATTTACAAAACAAAAAACCTCCTATCCTAAAACACTGTTTTTATAGTTCCTTCAAGTCCCCTCTCAATCAGGGCTACATATTCTTTAAGGAAATGAGAATTACACAACACTATTATCCTGAATTTAAAAACACAGGTGAATTGTCTGTTCATATCCCCTTTACTTAGTATTTACTGGGAGTATAACACTACTCCTGTAGTAGAAAATATTCTCTAAAACCAACGCAAGGCAACAATTCTTTAAACAGATTTACAAACAGATTTTACTTGCTTGCAACATTGAAACTATAAAATATCCTAATAATAAGACTTTCATTGACCTACACAAAAATCCACTTGATCTACAATCCATAAAAACACTGTCCAAATCTGAGGATTCCCTCTGTGAAAACACCACCTACTGGAGAAGGTCTACTTGTTAAAAAATGTGAAACACTCATTCCATTAAATTAACATGAAAAACAATAAAAGAGAATAAAACAGTGGTCCATGTCAACATGTAATCTATGGAGGATAAGAGAAAATCCTTTAGCATGAGAACTTGACCTGTTGAGACAGCCCCAAGACAACGTGTAGTGTATAGTGGTGGATATAACCCATAAACTACACATGTACATCTAAATATATCTACTTCAATTCACTGACAGTCTAAATACAACACCAACTTAAAGCTATAGTGATATACACACAGTGGTACAAGAATCCTTATAATATCTCTCACTCACATTGTTCCACATTCACTAATCTTTTTTCATTTTTTGTTTGTTTAAACTTAATGAATTATACCTATATTTAGTATTTACATAGATTTACATCATGGCAATTATCTTTCAGCACAATAATCCATTAAATATCTCCAATTTAAACACTGTTTCATACTGACTAATTCTTCGTTTTGGAAGTTTCATAAAATCCAGGGTGTGAAGTCTTGTTTTATAGGCCTGTATTAGGCCAGAGAGAGACAGGTATGTACAAACACAGCAGGTATAATATACTAGTATTATATCCCCTCTATAACCCCTGAGGCTCTCCACAAGGACATTAAAAACCTGGGAAATAAACACTGTCAATAGAGATATGTCACCTATTGTCAAGGTATGAATGAAGCGAGGTCATTATCACCATGTGAGAAAAACAGTGGGGAAATGAAATCACCTTGTTGAGATCCCACCTAATACTGACTCAGAACATAGAGAGCTTAATCAGAATAATAACTTAATCTTATCTTAACAACTCGGGCAGAACATAAGATATAAATTACCCAATAATATATGATTGTAAGTCATTTTCAATCTTGTTCGATCTATTTAACAAAAACTAGGTAATTTCAGGACTAACATTGATCACATAGTCAACTTTTGTTTAAATAGTTCGATTGAGCATAAGTTGTTTTAGCAGTGGGAAGAAACTGGAGGACATGTAGAAGATCTTTGAGGTTTGGCAGGTGGCCCTATTCCCGGGCACATCAAGTTGAGTACAGAACCCAAGCTACCTGACTCAATGATAAACCTTATCTAAGTTATCATCTTTATCATTGTCTTCCACACCTCAAGACTGCTATGTTCAAGTGATTTTATGAACATAAAATTGAACTGTATGTTAGTCTCGAAATTACCTAGTTTGTGTCAAGTGGATGTTAAACCCAATTTCTCTCCTTCTCTTTATCACTGCAGAACAGTGGAATTTGCCCAGTTCACAAAAATATTATCCTTACACCGACATGTACAACACTATTTTAATCATTTAAAAAACAGTGAGTGAACCTGAAGCTTTACTATTCTGTTAATAAATATGGCTTCTATAACAATGTTTCTAATAACAAATTAAATGGACAATGCTTTTTCCTACATAAACACTATACAATACATAAATAAACAACAAATAATTGTACTGATAATTGCTCTAGTATTAACCTAATTCAACAAGTACACAACTTCATTTAACGAACAACTACTTTTCTTGCCATGAAAAGATATTTGTTAATATTTAATCTCAGTGGCCAACAGATCTAAAAAGAACAAATGATTCTTTAAGCCAGTGGACTTATAGTTAGTAAGAACCAGATAATTATTATTTTAGCACTAATTATGAAAACAATGATTACTAATTAATTATACAAAGGTGTGTATTAGTAGGTCAAGTCTTTCATAAATATGATCTGGTATTCATTTCTTTGTATTTTTATTTATCTTCACTCAACCAATATATTACAAAAGACAGAGAAATAGAGAAATAGAGAGAGAGAGAGAGAGAGAGTTTGGAAAATAAGTGGATACATTTCTGATTTGAAATTTAGATTCCAGGATAATTTGATCATGAGTTGCACTCATCATCTAACTAATCTGTCCATAAGTAATTATCAGAAATCATTAAAATTTCTTTCCATTGTTTGTTTTATGACCTTAAATACTGTATGAATTTACATAAACATCTGCTTCTAGCGACGCATACACAAGACATCTCTAATCATCAAAGGCGATAACTATGGCAGTAATTATCAAAATCACTAGGCTTCTTCATCTCATGACCTTAAACACCGTGTATAAATTTAAATTCAATTAGATATTAATATTAGCCTCTAGAGCAATATACAGATGATAAATGTAGTGTTCACCAGAAATTGTGGACAGCCGACATATTTGTACGTTTGTACAGACGGAAGGGGGCACCAGCAGTATATGACCACATTTCCACGTGAGCTTATAAAAATAGACTCATCAGGATGTGGGATCAACTTTAAACAGACCAGAAGAACTCTATTCGGATTCTGGAAGATGCTGGTTACCTGTATCCAACTGCACATTAAGACTGTGAAATAGCCAACTGTAAATGTTAGTATGTGACCCTGTATTACTATAAATGAAGATTGCTATGATCTGTTGGTTGTGATAACTTTTAAATCTTCTTGATTTCTCCCAATTACTTCATTAATTTCAATGTTGTATATATAATCATTCAAATCGCCTGTTTTATTTTCCAAAGGCCTTGCATTAAGACACAATTGTGTGTTGTCTGGGCATTGATCGATTTGTTTAGAAATCATTGGAATATTAACAAGATTGCCCCTGTTCACTGTTCTGTGTGTTTTTACTGTATCATTTCTAATAGTAATAAATGAAATTAAGACATTAATCCCTTTTCACCCACTGCTTTCAACTCCTCACACCTCTTTTATTATTAATATTATTATCATTACTAAAACGATTAGATTTGGCTTGTTGAAGGTTATTGTTGTAAGAGTTCACTTGTGTTTAATAATAGCCGAGTTGATTCAGATCGCTCACTGGCCACAACAGATACAAATTTTTATAAAACATTTACTGCAGAGTTACTATTTTAAACAAAACACATGCAAAACAAATTACACAGCTGCCACCTTACATAATGTCTTCAAGCTAGGCTTCCTAAAATTAAGCCTAAATTTTAATGAAAAGGCGATAAATAAATGTTTCGTCACAATAGTTACATTTAAGCAGCAAACACTACTTCTCTGTATACTATACTAATATCTTTCTTGGATATTAGAAAGGTGGCTGCAGGTCTATTCAACCATATCATATGACTAAAGGGAGGACACCTTACCAGTTGGGGTAGGTTTCAACAAATTTACATAAAATAATAAAATAAAGATTAACAACAAAAGGGTCAGTTTAAATTAATAATAACGTTTATCTTTGGACTATCTTACATTATGGGTAATAAAAGGTTCATGACCTTTATTTACTACAATGAATGGAAAAGAAATAAATCGTATCTATAGAAATTATATTAAATGTATTGTTTGTAAAATTTGGGGACCAATATTGGGCGAACACTGTGGAAAAAAAACACTAAAAATCACTAAGATCATTCCCCCCCATGATTTTCCTCAAATACAATATAATGGTTATACATTTAGAACAAAGAACTATAGCATAAGAATATAATCCTAGAGTGTGATTCCCTTAACCCTTAAGCTGCTGAATGGTTTCGTGAACTGAATTGTTTTGGGTATACATGCATGATGTTGGGTGCCTCTACTAAAACTGGTATAGCTGCCAGAATCTTCAATCAGATTTGTAGCATTTGTAGCGTTAAATAATATTAGTCTTGACATAACGTCATTGTTTGTTTAGTTTTTTTGGTGGGGGGGGGGGACATGTATCATCACATACGTCCCCCAAATCTTTGGAAAATTAGCGAAAAAAATATAAACAAAGCAGCAAGAATGACAGCAGACTGCGCTTCAGCTTCATTCGTTTAGAGAAAAGCCGCCTATCGAACATGGGAATAAATACAATCGGTAATCCCGGAATATTCCGGGTGCCGTATATGAAGGGTTCATGTCGATCCCGGGTACAAGGGTTATAACCCATTGCATGGTCGTTACAGATTTGGTGGGACCACGTGTCACACTGGTCCCCAGTGATTTATGAAGCCCCCACAACAGTTTCACTAATCTAAATGGTGCATGTAAATTTCAGAGAGGGTGGTAACTTTTGTTGTTAGAGCGTTCACAAGGTGCAACAAAGTGAAACAAGGGCCATAACTATAGAATAAAGTAACAGAAATTACTGAAATTAAATAGGCTTTGGTGCAGAAAAGTAGGACGTTAAACGTCATTTCATTTCATTTCTTCATTTCACTAATCTAAACAATAATCAAAATAATCTGATTATAAATATAGCATGTAGAGTATAGATACTGTATATAAATTTCTACCAAATCCCTCCCCTGTAAAAATACACACTGAAATCTTCCTGAAATTACGATAATATTTGTAGGTTGAACTGTCTGTGTTGAATATATTATATTGACAATTTCACAATATTGTGTAGTTTGCAAGAGATTCAAAACCCATGATTGGCTTTAAAGGAAATCATACAAATAAAATTTGCATACTTAAGAATGAATCAAATACGTTTTAAAGTCCTATTCTAATTTCAATAGTCAGAATACTCACAAGAATAATCAAAAAACACAGAACATCATTTTCCGAACAGGTTGCCATGGTTGTTCACAGAGAACATAACTTAACACTAAAACACAAGATTCCTACACTTTCTCTCAATGGTCTACTCTCCCACATTAATATCACAGATCAATAAATTACAGTCACACCACAGCAGACAGTGCAGATTCTTTGTGTGGAATTCCGAAGCACATGCATGTGTCGTGTGTCACTGTGTGCACTAGATCACCAATCAATCACTCAATCTAAATAGTTGTCTGGTTTTGTTGCCATTGTTAATCAAGGAATATTCCATTAGATGAAGAATAAGAGAATTAAGATGATATTATAGTATTCCCTCCCTATGAATTATTTTACTATTCTCTACACCTGAAAATGATATCAGGTACAATGGTTTAAATTCTATGTGGCAATGGGGTGCGTGGGGAGAAGGTACAAAGAAATAAAAGATAGGAACACATTTTATATATTATTAGTCCTTACCGCTAATAGGGGGAAGGGTGAGAGGGTGAGGAATGTGCAAATAAACCGTAGGATCCTATTTTTTTGACCCAACACAGTCAATATGAGTGCTGGTATCATAATCAACTGACAGAAGGTATCGGAGGCTAAATCATTTACACAAATAGCAGCTATCTGTATAAAAACATGAAAACAGAACGAACAGTAAATGCATTAAACTGTGGATGTTAATTCTATAATGAATTGTTTGTCAATTGGATTCTCTATTTTATGATGAATTGTTTGTCAACATGATTCTCCATTTTATAATGAATCTTTTGTAAAATGGAATCTCTATTTTATAATGAATCGTTTCTAAATTGGATTCTTTATTTTGTAAATTAAAGGATGTATGCCTACCGTATTATGTTTAATCATGTTTACATCATTTAGTATTCATAAGATACATCTGTAAATATTATCAACTTTATCTTTTATTAACTTATCCTATACGATATGACATGTCACACTCACCTGTCACTGTCAGGTCAATGAATCATATGTCAATCAATGTATGTCGTCATCAGGTCATCCATTGAACAAGCTTCTATCTTTATTATAATAAATAGGCCTGGATTTCACCCCATATTTACGATTCCTTTCTTAATATTCTCAGGGGGCCGTGGGGTATATACGTAATGACAAACAGTATGATATAAAGTGGACATGTTTGGTCACTCACCTACCTTACTCAAATTTTATTTTAGGGGGTTTAATGTCCTAAAGTCGGGCATATGCCACACAGTGTGCTATGGGGGTAACTTTGCCTGACAAAAAGATCTTTAACAAGTGCGCCAATGTATTTTTGTCCTATCCTGTTGATATGTTGTGAAACATGAATGAACTTTACTTCAGGTAACGCTATAATAATAATATACAGATTATAGGATATCAGGTTATTTATTAATCAACAGGTCAATAATCCACTTAAACCACATTCATATTATCTACGTAATCTACAGGTATATAATCAATCATAGTTATTTTTTCAAATCATTATTAATTATGAGATGAGATGTAAGGCTTTCCTCCAGTGGACAGCAATGTTATAACCTTACTTTCATTTCCAACAGTCAGAGGATCTTTCACACAAGTTTACATGAGTTTCGGTTCGTTTTTCACTGAAGCTGGATAATTCTGAGAACTTTCTCTCTGGGATTAAACTGGGTCCTAAAACTAAGGTTAAACACCAAGTTATTCTGCTACAGGTGTGATGCAAAATACAGGGTTGACTGAGTTGAATATGACAATCAGGTATGTATTAAATATATCTCAGGTCTATAAATATTGGTATATCTTCACATGGTTTCACTAATATATAAATAAATGACCTTTATTCTGCTAATATACACCGGGATATACTGTTAACTAGTGTCGTCATCTGGCGGCCATATTCACTACATGGATATCATCCCTGATGTCTATATCATACATTTAACGGAAGCTGTTTATCACCATCTGCTTTTTTCAGTATATTAAATCTCATATAGATCAGGGCATGGATTTCATGTTGCCCATATACATGTACATGTATACGTATGCAGGTCGAGACAGCTAAGACTATGGAAAATGACCCAAACTAAATCTGACCTATCGGTCATTTTAAAGGCCAGAAATATTACACATTTTTGAAGAAAGACAATTTCCAAACGTGGCTAGGATCGACCTCTACTATATGTAACTATACAAATGTACGGCCGATAAAGCATAATGCACATGTGTAGAAAGCATGTAATCTTGTGATTGGTATTATAAAGTTGTATACATAGTCATCAATATATTATACTGGGTGTATACAGGTATTGTGCACATGTGGTATTACTGTCACACACTATCAAGCTGATTATAATATACATCTATACTTCATCTCATTTTATTATACTTTCAATGACCTCTACTATATAAGTTTCAGTTTATAAAATTTGGTATATCGCTCGTTACTGCCGACATCAGCATTCAAAGGCACTTTACAAAACACATAAATAAATATTCAAAGAACATAACAAACATACATACATGCAGTATTCAATATTTGACTGTGACATTTAAATCAACTATAGCAGAGTTTATTTATTCTGGAAAAGTACGCTTAAAAAGATGTGTTTTCAATGATTGTTTAAATGTTCCTAATGTTGAAGAAGACTTTACAGAATCTGGGAGATCATTCCATAGTTTAGGACCAGCCACACTGAAGGCCCTGTCTGCAAATGTTCGTTTTTTAGTAAAAGGCACATGGAGGAATACAGTAGTAGCTAAACGTGTTGAACGCCGATTTACATTATATGAAATTAAATTTTTTAAATAGTCCGGGGCCAGATTGTTCAGGCACTAGTAGACCATGATGAGGATCTTGAATTCAGCTCTTACTTTTACTGGTAGGATGTGGAGCTCTTTCAGTGCAGCAGTTGAGCTTGAGTATTTAGATACACCAAGCATCATTTTGGCGGCCATGTCTTGGACTCTTTGAAGGGGAAGTAAGGTAGAGGCAGGGAGATTGATATAGAGACAGTTAAATAGTCAATATGCGAAAACACAAGAGCATTTACTAGTTTGAGGCAGGTTGACTTGTTTAGAAACGGTTTTAATTTTCTGAGATTAAATAAAGCTAGGATGGTATCGTTTGCTGTGAAATTAATCTAATGTTAATTATTCATTATCAGGATATATGCATCACAATTCTGCAGCCTGTAACTTCCGTAAGAGATGGCCTAAAACTGATAAAATCATTGACATTTTTTCTGTCTTCATTAGCCCAGATTAGGAGGAAAAGAGTAGGACATTAAAACCCATTTCATTTTATTTCATTGTCATTTTCTGAATATGTAAAGTTTTAATCTATTTGTATGTGTTTTGTATATATCAAGGGATCTTGATCTTTCCCACCCTGTCAAATATGTAAACATTAAATTTTGAATATATCCAGTGACCAGTTGTCATCTCCTCACATGCAACAAATTTATCAACATGTGTGAAATCAATGTTCAAATTCATTGATTCTCATAATTTATGATTTTAAATAAAAGTACATTTAATGGAGTTATTGAGTATGATTTGAAACTATATATTCTCAGGGGGCAGGGTGCACATTTTTCTATAGATTAAACGCCAATATCAGTATTTATTTTTTGCTTGAATATCCAAATGTAAGTTGCCAGGCAACAAAACATAGGCTGACAGCAGGTAAGTCAGCTGGACAGTCATGAAAACATTTATAACACACAAAAATGGGATTTTAATCCCAAAGCTAACAAAGTAACTAGTATTTGTTTGGCTTCTTGTTCTGCTCTATGCTAATTTATATAGTGTATAAATTGAAAGACAAACGGATATTAACTTTGGCCTCCAGAGCATATCACAACATTTTTCACAGTGATCAAGGCCATAACTTTGGCTGTTATTATCGGAAATCGTTGAAAATCAATAGGCTTCTTCGTCTCAAGACCTTAAACACTGTGTATAGAATAAATTTAAAATCAATCGGATATTAACTTCAGCATACCTCTACCAAATGCCAGACAGACTTGGGCAAAGTCTATGTAATGTAAACACATTTCAATGTGGCCAATGGCAATGAGCCGATTATATGGGCATATAAAGATAGGTTGCCAGGCAACGAAACATACGCCCACAGCAGCTAAATCGTCCGGGCAGTCAACAAGAGTTGTCGCATATTTTTACTTTTTTTGGTATGAAACATTTATAATACACTAAAATCTGATTAAGAGTAACAACTCATTATGTAATTATCAGAAAATCATTAGAATTTGTTTGCTTTTTATAAAGTTTTGCCCCACACTAACAATTAGTATAGGAAACATTTAATATGATTGATTTAGCTGTTCAGTTATCAAAATTCATTGAAAATCAAAATATTTGTTCGTTTCAACACCTTAAACTCTGTTTGGCCTCTAGAGCATCCACAAGATTTTTTGAAGTGATCAAGGACTACAACTATGGCACTAATTATCGGAAATCGCTGAAAATCAATAGATTTCTTCGTCTCATGACCTTAAAAACTGTATAAATTTGTAGTCAATAGGATTAACTTTGGCTTCTTGAGTATCCACAAGATTCTTTGAAGTGATCAAGAGCCATAACTCTGGCAATAATTATCGGAAATCGGTGAAAATCAATAGGCTTCTTTGTGTTATGACCTTAACCACTGTGTATAAATTTGAAGTCAATCGGATATTAACTTTGGCCTCTCGAGCGTCCACAAGATTTTTTGAAGTGATCAAGGACCATAACTCTGGCACTAATTATCGGAAACCTCATGACCTTCTCCTCATGACCTTAAACACTGTGTATGAATTTGAAGTCAATCAGATATTAACTTTTGCCTCTAGAGCGTCCACAAGAATTTTTGAAGTGATCAAGGGCCATAACTCTGGTAGTTATTATCAGAAATCGCTGAAAAACAATAGGCTTCTTCGTCACATGACCTTAAACACTGTGTATAAATTTAAAGTCAATCTAGTCTCTAGAGCGTACACAAGCAATTGTGGACGCCGGACCGCCGGATGGACGGAAAGGGGCAACGACAATATACGACCACATTTCAATGTGGCCGTATAAAAATGATTTTCACATTTTTTTTTAAAGGATATTATGAATATTGATATTATTAGTCATATAGATTCATATTGCTACCGGAATTTCTGTGACAGTCTTGCCTGTAATTTCTGTGACTGTCTTGCCTGTTTTTTGAACCAGCCAAATAAGGATGACAGAAGAGTTTAAACTTACTTGGATGTTTTATTTGAATCGGCTGAATACCAGACGCTAATTAACTTTTTATATCCACTTTTTGAAGTGTAATAGTTTATTTATTCCTTTCTATGTCAATTTATCCCATTCAATTTCTAAAATCCTAATTCTCTCCTTCATCCAGAAATTCACAATATTTTTGTTAAGCGGCTGTTGGCTGGCAGACAGCATTCACTTGAACTATTTTATATATATATATATATTTATTTGTGGAAATGGTTTGGATAGTCTCTAATCACCAGAACTTATAGCTGACTGGTGGAACTATTTAGTCTCCAATATCCAGATCCAAACTAACGAGCAAATTTCTACAATTACATGTGTTTTTATCAGTGGAACAAGTCTACAAAGTCTACCTGTAGTCAGTGTTAACCAGTAGAATTACAACCTGCTTACCGGTGTATTATCAGTGCGAGATCATGTCATAATGTTCCACTTGATAATCAAGTTGATCTCTGAGTAGGCAGGGTCTACCAGTATACTATGGTAGGAGATCAAGTTTCAGATGTGTATGTTATCTCGATCAAGAGAGATTCCAAGCAAATCAAAAAATATGGTCTCAATATGCCGATAATACTCAATTATATATATTCTTTTACACCTAAATGTCCATCTTCTATAAATTTATCAAAATTGCAACTTGAGTACTGTATTAGTGAAATTAGAAAATTGATGTCAAAGAACTTTCTAAAATTGAATTATGATAAAACCGAATATTTGGGTAACTGTGATATATTTGCAGGAGAAAGGTACATGTATAGGCCTAGCCTACCTAGCCTGTTTAGCTTGTTCCTCAATCCTTTTCTGGCAATAAAATATTGTTTATAAAAAAAAATATATATTTCATCTTATTCTGTCCATTTAAATAATTTAGCTCCTGTTTACCTCTCAGATCTTTTAGAACTTTACACACCTGGTCGACATCAGATAAACTACTTTTAAAGCCAAAAACTTAAGGTCAGTGATCTTTTAGTTATCAAGCACCTGTTTTATGGAATAATCTACCATTTAATTTTTTCATGTCTATAAAATGGTAAACACATTTGTTTAATTATGCTTTTAACCGACTTGGTATACAATTGCATTTTTTTTTTATGTGATTACATTGTCACTTTGTAAAGTGCCCCTGAATATTTTATATGATAATGTTTAAGTTATTGAATATAAACCAAATTTAACCAAAAGACAACTAAGATATAATTAAAATCATCTCACCATAGGGGTACTTGTATCATAGTATAAACTGTGTAAGAAACATAATCCCTCAGTAATAAAAACAATCTAATTTCTAACAGTATAATAACAAACTTGTTTTTCTAAAAAAGTTTAACTTCATAAGAAAAGTTTGTTGAGAAGTTTGACTCCCTAGAAAACATTGAGTAAATTGGTTTTAAGATTATAAGGCTTCAGCAGAAAAATATTTTGTTTCATGTGCCGAATCTCTGCATTTAAATTAAAGTTAGGTCTGACAAATTAAAGCCATAACTTTTCAGAACAAAGGTCAAATATACAGTTTAAGATCCTGACAAAACTTTCATTTAAAAAATGGTATAACTTAAAACACCACTATTTAAAGTATACATTGGTTTTTGCTTACTTTACATGGCCATCTGTTGTTATTAGATAAATTCAAGTCAACCCAGTCAACATGAATGTTTTTATTTCAACAACTGAATTATATAATAATAAATGAGAAGGGGTTTAATGTCCTAATTTTCACCAGCAACTGGGCATATGAAGACAAGCAGTTGCCATACATATATACATACATACATACATACATACATACAGTGTGTTATGGGGGAAATTTTATCTGGAAAGTGACGCTACTTTTATATCAAATTACAAGGGTACTGTTACATGCATCCTAACGACTGCACCACACACAATTCTACACAAAAACAAATATATGGACAAGAAATCATACTCAGACAAAAACAAACGACACAAATAAAGAGAGAATATGGATCCGGGGGCTAGCCGTAAGCGTCCACTGTGCTGTACAGTCCCGGGCCTGTGGTGACACAGACTTCACTCATATTTGAAAACAATTGGGAATACAACCTAAAGAAATCATTGTATAATGTCAGCAAGAGTCATGATCTGTCATATGTTGCAAGAAATACGAATGTAACCACACCGTTAAATGTACCAGAGAAGTAGTTCACAAAACTAAAATGCACTAAATCAATAAAGAAGACGATTGAAGTATGTTTAATGCATTTAGTGCACACATTCCAACCGTCACAGAAACAAACAAAACTAAATACAAGGAAGAAAAGGAATGAAGACTGTCTCGGAAGACAGTCGACTGCTGACTGAATGGCGTGACGTAAATTTGCAATTATAGCGAAAATGACGTCATAGCTTAGACGGTGCAAAATTTCCCGATAAAAAAGGGGCCATAATCCCCTTCACCGCTAACAAGAAGGAACCACGCCGGAAAAGCCATATAAACACTAGGATGGAACATGGGACTGGAAGGTCAGGAACCAACGTCTTACAGAGTCCCCACACCTCCATCTTAATCACATAATAATAAAAGTAATATAATATACATTTTTCACATTTGAGATACACGGTATATCTATAAACAATAAACAATTGGATGATAACACAATGGCAACTAATTTTCTAGGTTTAGCCTATCAAACTTAGCAATCAAACACATGAAACACCACACAAAATCTAAAGGCTTCCCACAATTCCTTTAATACCCAGTTAAACAATCACAGAGGATGAGTAGAAAAAAGACTTGCATGTTATTTCCGGATGGAGAACAATATGTCCTCTGTTTCAGCCTGGCGTAACATTATATACCTCCAAATATTGAAACATTAGAGGGCCTTCAACAAAATACACAAATTTTACACATTCTCTCTAACTTAAAACAAATTTCCATACTTTTTTAAAAACAAAAACACCATGAAACAATTGTCTTTTGTGAAAAGTTTTCAGATGTGGGCTTTGAATATTTGAAGTTCTTATGACCCAAATAGTTTCAGCTTTAAAACAGTAATTAGCGAATATCTAAAGCAAATAAATAAACTTTGGTTTTACCTATAAAGTTCATGCTTTCTACAATAATTCATGGCTTGTAATAAATCTGTATTCTTTGTTAATTTTGGTGATATACAAACACATAAATAAATGAATGTATTCACATAATTCAATAACAAGCCGTTGCCATGCAAGATACGGCCACATTGTGCAAAAGATTTGTCGGGTAGTTGCGATTTCTATTTTTACGAAATTCAACGGTGATACATGTATGTCACACCTAGAGGGCCACACGCTAAAAATATGATTTTCCGAACAATCAGGGGCTATAATCCAGCAAGTTACATTCTGATATGCACAAATACATGTTTCAAAAGGATCAAAGATCTTTGGGTTTAATTTATAAATATGTGATCAAAATTGTGTTCTCTAGAGGTTCCACAACTTTGATATACCATATTTTTACACTATTTGTGTATGAGGGAAGGTCAATTTGAACACAAGCAACCTTATGGTATAACGGTGTTACATTCAAACGCTTTTTTTTAAATTGGATAATAATTGTAACCTCTAAAGGGACTACAAGTTAAAAACATGATTTTGTGTACATGTACAATCAGGGACCATACATTTATTTCATGAAGTTTATAGTGCGGTACATGCCTATATCGAAAGGAACCGAGATCTTTACGACATGGACCTACATTAGGAGTTGATAATCTATCTTAACTTCCTGTTCCTATCATTCATATATTAACATACTTTTATATCATTGTGTATGTTTGTTTCATCCTATTCATATATGGTACATGTATATAACCTTGTAAGTTTTATAGTCTCAAGGTCGGGTGTTCAATCCCTGTCTTGGCCAAGAAAGTTGATCCAGGAGGCAGGACGGAGGCAGGACGGAGGGCCTGATAAGGACAGCTGTTTAATTCATCAGATGGGACGAAAAACTGAGGTCCTGTGTACACATTGGCGTGCACTTAAAAGATCCCTTGGCAGTTGGAATTTGATATAAGAGTAGGATGTAGCGCCACTGTCCACTCAAAATTTTTCCTCACATCACTCTGTATGGCATAGCCCAGTAGGTGCAGAACCCCTTTTCATATATAAGTATATTCTATACTCTTAACAGACATGAACAGTTCATTCAAGAACTGAAAAATCTTGCTGGGTATTTCTTAGTTACTAATTCATTACAAAATCTTCAACAAACCTTTGGTAGAAAAACTAACGGTAGACGAGATTCAACTACATGTAAGCATGTTAAACAAACATTCCATACTGGATATCAATGACTAGTAAGTAGACAAGATCAAGTGAGCGCTCTGATTATCATATTACATAACCAAATACATCTGGTCAACATGTGACTTAATACAGCCTCCAACAAAAGACGATAATAGACAAACGAAAACAAAGATGTGCTTGTATGTTCTCAATCTAACTGGGAGAAAAAAATACCCAAAATACAACCAAATATAAAAACTTCTGGTTACCATGGTAAAGTGAGGCAGGTATTGTATTACATTATAGTATTGCCAATATTATTTCATGTTAACATGGAGGAAGTCTGTATATTTCTACCATGCCAATATTAGTACACCATCATATTATGGTAAACTGGACGATGAATAACTGGTAACATGCAGCCAAGATTAGTACCTGTAGTAATAAACTCCAAGAATGCAACCTTACTTTAAAAGATATGGTACGGCGTCAGAGTGTTAGAATCCCTGATAGAGTGCAGATTCAATATCAATAACAAGAGTCAGAGTGTTAGAATCTCTGGTTGAGTGCACGTTCATCTTAATGACAGAGTCAGAGTGTTAGAATCTCTGATAGAGGGCAGATTCGATCTCAATGACAGAGTAACAGATGAAAGGAAACAGATCCTTAAAAAAATAGTACTTAAGCAAAAACTCTTGTAATATAAAAATATGAATATTTTTTCACAGGATCTTTTATCTCATTTTTGAAATTAGCAGCAGCTTTTTATGGCTCTTACACAATTTTATAAATGTGAAGGACCAGTGAGTTGAACTAATTGACTCAAGACCCTCGCCTCTATCTACACGTACATAATTCTCACAGTTTTTAATATCAACAAATTAATAAAGATAGGTTGCCAGGCAACGAAACATACGCCCACAGCAGCTAAATCGTCCGGGCAGTCAACAAGGGTTGTCACATATTTTTACTTTTTTCGGTAATGAAACATTTGTAATACACTAAAAACTGATTCAGAGTAACAACTCATTATGTAATTATCAGAAAATCATTAGAATTTGTTTGCTTGTTATAAAGTTTTACCACACACTAACAATTAGTATACATGAAACATTTAATATCATGGATTTAGCTGTTCACTTATCTAAATTCATTGAAAATCAAAATACTTGTTCGTTTCAAAACCTTAAACTCTATGTATCCATCTGAAGTCAATCGGATGGTAACTTTGGCCTCTATAGCGTCACAAGAATTTTTGAAGTTATCAAGGGAGATAACTCTGGCAGTAATTATTTGAAATCGCTGAAAATCAATAGGATTCTTCGTCTCATGACCATAAACACTGTGTATAAATCTAAAGTCAATCGGATATTAACATTGGCCTCTAGAGCGTCCACAAGATTTTTTGAGGTGATCAAGGGCCATAACTCAATAGGCGTCTTCGTCTCATGACCTTAAACACTGTGTATAAATCGGATATTAACTTTAGCCTGTAGAGCGTCCACAAGCAATTGTGGACACCGGACGGACGGACCGACGGACGGATGTACGGGGGCAACGACAATATACGACCACATTTCAATGTGGGCGTATAAAAACTGACCAATCAGAACCTACTTGATGTTATACCACATTTACTGAACTAATTATTGATAGTAAGGTCCGGATCTAAACATGATTTTTAACTGAAAGGTCACAACCTAACCAAGTTTTAAACTGAAATCTTGGTCCTTTTGTACCATCATTAACAATGAGTTTTCTGTTTAGTTTCAAATGCTAATGGCCTGAAAGTTCACAAATACTGTTCTAAACCATCTGACAGCCAGTGCAAACTTTACGTCCACTGGTGGTGGTATCTGGTGGTAATGTAAATAAATAAAATAAAGATCACTATTTTCACAGTTCCGTCATGTTCTAAATATCAAGTACGGCGAGTACAAACAGATATATTTCCTACACATCAGGAAAGGTTCTACTCAGCCTGGGGCACTCCCTAAATAATTTCTAGGTTTGTCAAACCTGGTTATTCCTTGTCAAGGGGCTGACAAGGAAAGAGAGAAAGAAGATAGGTTGCCAGGCAACGAAACATACGCCCACAGCAGCTAAATCGTCCGGGCAGTCAACAAGGGTTGTCGCATATTTTTACTTTTTTCGGTAATGAAACATTTGTAATACACTAAAAACTGATTAAGAGTAACAACTCATTATGTAATTATCAGAAAATCATTGCTTTTTATAAAGTTTTACCCCAAGCTAACAATTAGTATATACATGAAACATTTAATATCATGGATTTAGCTGTTCAGTTATCTAAATTCATTGAAAATCAAAATACTTGTTCGTTTCAACACCTTAAACTCTATGTATCAATCTGAAGTCAATCGTATGGTAACTTTGGCCTCTATAGCGTCACAAGAATTTTTGAAGTTATCAAGGGAGATAACTCTGGCAGTAATTATTTGAAATCGCTGAAAATCAATAGGCTTCTTCGTCTCATGACCTTAAACACTGTGTATAAATCTAAAGTCAATCGGATATTAACTTTGGCCTCCAGAGCGTCCACAAGATTTTTTGAGGTGATCAAGGGCCATAACTCTGGCACTAACTATCGGAAATCGCTGAAAATCAATAGGCGTCTTCGTCTTATAACCTTAAACACTGTGTATAAATTTAAAGTCAATCGGATATTAACTTTGGCCTCTAGAGCGTCCACAAGATTTTTTGAAGTGATCAAGGGCCATAACTCTGGCACTAATTATCGGAAATCGCTGAAAATCAATAGGCTTCTTCGTCTTATGACCTTAAACACTGTGTATAAATGTAGAGTCAATCGGATATTAACTTTGACCTTTAGAGCGTCCACAAGATTTTTTAAAGAGATCAAGGGCCATAACTCTGGCACTAATTATCGGAAATCGCCGAAAATCAATAGGCTTCATTGTCTTATGACCTTAAACGCTGTGTATAAATTTAAAGTCAATCGGATATTAACTTTGGCCTCTAGAGCGTCCACAAGATTTTTTGAAGTGATCAAGGGCCATAACTCTGGTAGTTATTATCGGAAATCGCTGAAAAACAATAGGCTTCTTCGTCTCATGACCTTAAACACTGTGTATAAATTTAAAGTCAATCGGATATTAACTTTAGCCTGTAGAGCGTCCACAAGCAATTGTGGACGCCGGACCGACGGCCGGACGGACGGACGGACGGACGGACGGGGGCGACGACAATATACGACCACATTTCAATGTGGGCATATAAAAAATGGGGTTTAAACTACACTCGATACATTTTGTCATTTTAGGACAATTTTTTGGTTTAATTTATTTCAATAATTTGCTCCTATTTCATTTTTTATAGTTCAAAATTTTGTTTTATTTATCTTTACTAGGAGCTGGAAGAGCTGTTATATCACCATCGTTCCGGTTGAGGTGACCGATTAGCCATGAAACTATCTTATACTGTGACTTCTTGGATGATTGATTAATCAATGTCGGACGGCATAGGGTCAAAGGAAACATATACAACCTCTGACCGACCTACAAGTACAATAAAAACGAAACAGACTATAGATCTTTTATTTTAATCAGACTGGTAGAAACCAGAGGACCCGGAGAAAACCCACGAGGTAAGACAGGTGACAAGAAAAGCATGCAAAGAACATGAGGAGAAAAGACTGCTGTTAGGGCACACTATAGACAATGTGTTGACAATACCCATACATGTACATATATGATATTCTGTCTGGTTCATATAGTAAGTGCAGGAGGGTTGCACCACACACGATTTTACACAAAACAAATATATGGACAAGACATCATACTCAAAGACCACAAACATAAACAAATCAAAGAGAGTGAATGGATCCGGGGGCTAGCCGTAAGCGTCCACTGCGCTGTACAGTCCCGGGCCTGTGGTGACACAGACTTCACTCATATTTGAAAACAACTGGGAATGCAACCCAAAGAAATAATTATATAGTGTCAGCATGTTAGTTTCAATATGACCATGTAGTGTGTCGAGGAGACTTTAAACACTATCCTCATCCAAATCGTTTCATGGACAAAAATAAACAATGTCTAGAGGTTTAGCTGTGTAAGGGAGGTTACTATACATTGTCTAATTCCAATCACCAATAAATCATTTACTTCCCAAAGACTACAGACCTTTATTAAAAAAATCTACAGTTTAGGGGTTGAAATTTTTGTGAAATTCTATGGTAATTTCATTTCAAGTTGTCACCATTGATTTTCATTTTCAAAATACTTTGTAGCCTAAATCTGACTATTTTCCCAGGTTCAATTTAACAAGTATATTCAGTTCTTTTCTTACACATTTGATCTGAATGAAAAGCCATACAAAGTTATCCCCCTTTAACGTCTTTAAGGGAGTGAGTGGTCTCGTATAAATGTACACTAGTTGATACTCACAAAATAAAATTTTTGATTCAATTTCTACTTTTTGATAAAGAACATGATGTTTATAATCATTCCACCACTTCAGTGACAATTTATATTTTTGATGATGAGCCCAATCAGTGGAGAAAGTTTGATGTTTCATTCTATTTGAAGAGAGCCGAGTAAAATACAATAAAAGTACCAGTAGTTGTATTATTATGTTGTCTTCATGAGGCCAGTTGTTGCAGGCAGCAGAACAGAAAGATTTCAAACCAAATTTTATTGAATTTCATGCCTTATTATTGTATTTATCATAATTTATGATTTTGTTTGCTTGTACGTGGGTCAAATACAATAATAAGTTAGATAATGAACTGAGGTTTAACGTCTTATTGTTCTGCTTCGACCGGTCTTATAGGATAACTCATACAGAACAGTGTGTTATGGGGTGTACTTTGCCTGGACAAAGGCCCTAGGGTCAGTTAAATGGAATGAAATTGGGTTTACATGTGTTATCAATAGAATACTTTGGTCATTTACAGACAAATATATTATGTGGGATAGAATACTTTGGTCATTTACAGACAAATATATTATGTGGGATGGAAGAATTTTGTCCAGACAGCAGCAGCATTTCTATTTTGTCTTTAGAAATTCTTGAAATCTTAAAAGTTAACTATTTGTTGGTGCAAAATAAAATTCCAAGTTGTAATTTAACTTTTAAGCACAAAATCCAATAATTGCGAACAGCTTGTATGGAGTCAATATTTGTTCAATAAAATCTCCCAATATCATGTTCTGTCAAGAAATGGTCGGGATGGAGTCGAAATCAAATGAAGGCAGAAACTATCTTTGCATACACAAAGATTTCACTTTCTCGAGGAGGGAAATACAACAATTTCAGGTTTTAAAAAATCAAAATTGTGTTAAGCCAGAAAAACACAGCAGCAAAATGCAGTTTACACAAATTCTAACATACCTCACCAGTACATAATTAGACTAAATTTCTTAATTTTCATCCAACCTCATGGGTTTTCTCTGGGTACTCTTGTTTCCTTGCACTGCTAAAGACCCCTACGCACAAGTGAATTATTGAAATAAAATTAACCCATATGTTAGTCCTGAAATGTCCTAGTTTGTGTCCAGTGGACATTAAACCCCATTTCTCTCTCTCTCTCTCTTAATTTTCAAATGTCTGTGAAAATGTTGATGCATTTTCAATATCTGACAAACACATGGAAACCTAAGCAAGGTTTTTAACAATGGAAAAATAAAGACTTGCATGTCATTTTGGTTCATTTTACTACAGATGAAAAATTGGATTTTGACCACAGTATTAGGGGTAATCTGAAGAATTCTGTGGCGCTTTACAATGTAGATATGTCATAAAATAAGAAAAACAAAACAAAACATACATGTACAAATAAACAAAATAATACAAAGGAATAGTTAAAGATAAAAAGTGAGGCATTTACATGTAGATTATTGTTCAAAAGTTTGGTTAAAAAACAGGGTTTTTAGAGTTCATTTGATACAGCCAAGTTTGGACTATTCATTCTTTTGGTGCTGCGTACACCAAAGCTCTCTAACCAAATTTTGACTTTTGTACTGGACATACAAGCTGGTTTTTATGAGATGAACGTAAGGAACGAGAAGGTACATATTGCTTTTTTAATCAAATCGGATAAAGGATCGTTTAAACAATTGAAAGTGATTGTGTTAATTTTGAACATAATGCGTTGATTGACTGGTAGCCAATGTAACTGTTTTAGATTATCATGATTTTTAGGCAAAATTGAGTGAAATTTTGGTACTTTCTTCCCATCTAACCTTTATGATGCCGAAAAATTATAAATTATACATTAACATAACTCCCACTAATAATATTGAAACGTAAATAAACACTGAAAATCACAAAAATTGGACTAAATTCAAAGAATACCCTCATAAATGTGGCCGAATAAAACCTCAACCAAGGGGATGAAATTGATCATAAATACAAAAATTAGGGAACAGCTTGGTAATTAAAGAATGAAAGAGAAATATTAAATATGAATTAAAAACACTCACCTGAGAGGCCATAGTTGTTTTATTTCTACCTGTATGACTCCATCTAACAATGTAATTAGTCAGCCTTAAACTGAGTCACTTGATTCACCTGCAGTTATAAAGTTTATTCCAGATTCAATCCTTTGATAAAATACATTTAAAATCTCATAAATTATTGTATTTAATTAAAGATGCCCTATTTAAGAATTAGATTAAGAGCTAGCCATTCCTGATATCATAATTTAAAAATAATGAAAACAGAAAACTGAACATTTCAGTCAAATTCTGACAAGTTATTTTACAGTTTTGACAAGAACACGATATGGCCTAAATAATCCCGGATAAATGGCAGACATTGTCTTATCAACTTCATATCTGATGATCTAAAGGTTCGATTATTCCAACTGCCAAGGGATCTTTAAATTTCACGTGCACACCGATGTGTACATGGGACCAGCGTTATTCGTACCATCCTAATGACTCTACGTTGTCCCATGCTAGACCCTTGGTCCTGCACCAATGCCAATAGGGAACCACGCAGTAAAATCTCGATGAATGTTCTGAGCCAATGCTGGGATTGAACACGAGACCTCCAGGTTAGCGAGCCAACGATTACTCACATCCATCACCCAGAATTATTATATTGTCATGTTTTTTTCGAGCCCATTAAAACTGAAAGCTGTTTTATATTTTAGGAAATTAAGGAGAGTTGTTTTCAACTGAACAGTCAAATAAAGAAATCAGGAAAACCTATTTCTTCAGGCAAAAAAAAATAATTTATAAACCAAAAGTACTGGTACTTAATTTCTGTTCTCAAAAGCTTTTTATTGCAAATGTTTTTAAACGTAGAAACCCCACAGGAAGTGAGTGGGTTATTGATCAAGAACTCGTGAAGTTGGTTTAATCTGACAGGCTATTGCTCTCTTCCATTTCAAACCCTCTCATAAATTACATAACCTATTAATATAATCTTACTTAATGTTATTGGTGCTACATTTATATGTGATGTGACTTGATACTAGTACTACATGTACATGTAATAATACACAGCTATACAACATGCCTCCAGCATTTATACCACAAACACAATCAATGAAATTCTGTACAATCAAACCAGACAATCAAATTCACTAATCACCATTACCCATAGGCTATTATTATTACTACATAGAGCTACAAAATTTCTTGCTGATAAATGTTTAACTTTGTAACAATATATCTTCATTCCCCTTTAACAAGCTGTTGCCATGCAATATATGATATGCCAACATTTTGTAAGAGATGGACGGAAAAAAATAAATAAAGTTATGTTTTCCACAATAAGGCTTTGGGAGACCCCCATCCCGTTTCCATAAAGTTGACGGCCTCTCTGTATCCAGCAAGATGGCTACGAACTTCGATTATTGTTATGGTGTTCAGATTCTAATTTACAAACTAAAGTATTTATTATACTATGAATGTGGATATTGACACTCGTCTATACAACGTGCATCATACTGACATTCGAATAGTAAGTGCAGGGGGCATTGCACCACATATAATTTACACAAAAACAAATATATGGACAAGACATCATTCTCAGAGACCACAAACAAAAACAATTCAAAAAGAGTAATGGATCCAGGGGGGGGGGGGGCAAAGCATTAACAGACTTCACTCATATTTGAAAACAATCAGGAATATAACCCAGATAAACCATTGTTTAATGCCAGCATGAGTCATGATCTACTATATGTCACAAGAAATATGAATATAAGCATATTGTAATAACAATTAACTATACAAGTTGCCACATTGGTGAAATGTACATATCATATTAAAGTCGGAAGAGTTTCCAATTGAACTGAAAGCTCAAAATATATGTAGATTACATATGAATGTAATAGCAGTAATTATTAATATAGAATATAAGACCAACTAGCTAGGTAATAATTAACCACTTAGAAACAATGTTGTTGGCTAATTTTCAAATATGTTAATTGTAATTAAAAATATTTTCATCATGTAAAGCCTTAATTACATGTTCACTTAAGCATGGTAATTAAATATATGCATACACCACTCAACATTCCTACAAGTATCTATACATAAATTAAGCCATCTAATTAAATTATTCAAATAATTTAATCTTTAAAGGGGGAGTACCCACATTGAAATACTGCAGTTAATAAAATCCTGATAATGATAAGCAGCTGTTTGTTTTTATTTAAGATGCAGTATAACCGTTTCAAAAATTAAAACCCTTAACTTACATTGTCTGAACGAAACTGGGAACCAATGAAAACTGCTTAAAGCTACAGCAGACTTTGAGAAGGCTTTCTTTCTACGCATGCAACCTGTACGGATCAGTATGATGACCTCACGGCTCAACTATAATATACTACTCAAAAGAAGTTAAGGCTCAACCAATTATTTTTGTTTGACATTTTATTAGACACAGGAAACAAGTAAATCAAAACTTTTAAGCACACTTTTGGATGAGTCCAATATGTCTCAATGTTGAGTCTGTTATGCAAAGCATACACTTTTTATACACAACTATTCTGAGGATCTGATGAAAATTCAACATTTTGAGCACAATGAGGTCCAGCAAAACTGTCTGAAATTCGATAACTTTATCAATAATGAGTGAAAGCACCACGTGCTCGTAAGCAGTTGACTCAAAGACAAGGCATGCTGTTGATCAGACGGAGAAAAAACATCTGGGGAATGGCCTGCCACTCTGCCTGAAGGAATTGCACCAATTCTTGAAGATTATCAGCTTGCCTATGATTGTCTCTCACACGTCTGCCCAACTCATCCCATGCATGCTCAATTGGTGCCAAGTCAGGAGAGTATGCAAGCCAATCAATTCGTTCAATACCATTTCGGGTGAGAAAATCATTAACAACTCGTGCTCTATGCGGTCTAGCATTGTCATCTTGAAGAACAGAACCTGCTCCAATTTGACGAATACTTGGGATCACAAAAGGGCTGTAAAATTTTGTCTCTGTACCTGATACCCGTCAAATTTCCTTGGATGACGAAAAGAGGAGTCCTGTGATGTACAGAAATTCCAGCCTACACCATTATCATACCACCTCAAAGCGATGGCATTGTCTGACATCAGCAAATCTTTCTCCTTGCCGCATACGGACGTGAATTCTGCCATCATTGAACTGTAATGCAAATCGGGACTCATCAGTGAAGAGTACCCGCCCACATTCTTGCCGTCTCCAGTCTTCATGACGTGTGCACCAGTCACGACGTGCTGCCCTATGACGTTGAAGAAGAGGTGGTCGAACCACTTGCCGTCGAGATCGAATGTTGTGGGCTCGCAGACGATTTCTTATGGTCTGGTCCGATACATTTCATCTATTAGACATCTCGCTGTAACAACGCGCTAACGTAAGGCCATTTGAATGACATGCCAGTCTTGACGTAGCGACGTTGATCTTGGCCTAATCTTGGCCTACCAGACTGTGGGCGATTCTGAATTGAATTGGTTGCCTGGAAACGCTGCCATAGTTTCCCAATCACACTCTGACTACAACCGATTCTCTGTGTCACATTCCTCTGTGTAAAACCCTGTTGAAGCCACGCAATGGCTCTTCCTCTGTCAAGTTCTCTCAACTGACGTCTAACCATGTTGAAATTTCAACTGAGAGCAGCACGGCCATGGAAAGTTTTTTTGATGCCAAAATTAGGAAAGATGATCATTGCAAATTAAATCTTTGGAGGAAAAAATTATTTTATCACGCTTCCTCCACAGTCAAAACTACACTCCATCTCCATGTATTGTGAACTAAAATTATTTGCTGTATGAATAATAAATAAAGTAAGTTACCAGTTATTAAATGTGGACTATGATATAATCTTTTGAATAGATATCAGTGACTCCAGTATCGGCAATATGGCTGATCTGTACCGATAGGCCACTTATCGTCAAATTACCAATTTTGAAACCGATTATCGGCCTATTACTAACACTAACTTTAACCTTTCAATGTCTGAAGTTAAGTTACTTTCAAGTTTATTCGATTTTGTTTAAACAAAGAACAATTTTGCAATGAATACTCTACACATTAAACCAGTAACTGCATTATAATTGTATGGGTATAGCTAGTTCAGCTCTGAACGTTGGTTTCATTACACACGCTCTGTAAGCTCAGGAACAGCCTTATGGAATCCTTGTCTAAAAGTTTCGTCCCCCAGTTAATTTTAATGGGCAATTTTTTACTGCTAAACGGTCGCATGTCAGTCCCTTTGAACACCTGTACAATGTACAGGAACATTTCAGTGAGAAAATAAGACCTTGCTTACTTTGCTAGAGTCAGTATGTGTGATACTATGTATGCTGTTAAAAATATGCCCCCTACAGTTAAACGGCTTAGCAGAATCCATTGAAATCTAAAAATCCTATGTGTATATTGACCTCAAGTTTACTAAATTGTCATTTGTGCTTGATAACGATAAGAGGATACTTGTCGAAACGTCGTGCTTTTAGAATAAAACTAGTGATTGTATCCCATAAAAATTGTGTTCTGTTATCCTATGCGTAATACACAAATTTACATAACTCTGCCATATAAGATGAAAAATTGAGAATCTTCAGGCATTTATTGCTTTGCCTAGCCTAAATAGCAAACCTCACCTCTAAGAAATGGTCATCAGAAAGCAAAATTTACAATATTTTTCATCAAAACGACGATTGATTATTGTTATTTGTAATACATGTAAATCTGCCACATCCAACTACAATTAAACATAATCCTTGTATAAGTTATTGTATGTAAAATCGAGATGTTAAGTCGTTTTTAAGAACTAAGAATGCCATATAAATTGGTCATAATAGTATCAAATTATCTTATTTTGAAGATATTACGTACATTTAAAAGAAACAGAGTTTGCCACTTGGATCTTAAGGCATCCAATCGTAGTTAAAAACAAACACATCAGTACATGTACATCTCAATGTTTTTAGCAACGTTTTTGTAGCTATGCCTAGCCCAATAACAACAATTATTTACAAAAATTACAATTTTGTTTCACCCTAATTTCTGAATGCACTGGGTGAGTGTAATCAGCTACATGTATTATACAGTGCGTTCGGGAAAAAAATCGTAACCGATACAGAATGCCGGTAAATGTCTTCCCGAGATTACCTAACTCATATGTACATGTTTTCCTGGGAGCATTACTATATTACAGCTCCTTCAATTTACAAATGTATTATAGGCAATATTAGTTCGACCCTAGCTTAAGGTAGACTTGCGAATTCCTTGCATCGGTCCGTAACCCTTACACGTATATCGCAATCAGATCCATTTTATGTAAAACAAACTCACTATACGGTGGTATTTTCACAAAAAAAACACTGCCCTATGGGTTTGTCTAAGAATAAGGTCAGGGTCTGCGCATGACCGAAAATAACGTCAAAAGGGAAGCCCGTAAAAGCTCCTATAGTTATAGCCTATGGTCTCATACCTATTTATAAACTTATGAATCATGAAATGATGGTTTTATATTTGACAAAAATCAGCTTCCCTCTAACTAGTCTCAGGCAATGCTTGTTACTGAAGTGATTTTGGCAAATGAAGGAAGGTTAGATCAAGGCTACTGAGATATACCAATAGACAACTCCATCAGAACACTATTAAATACATTATAAATCTTAAGAAGTGACCAATGGTACCAATAAAATCAACTGGTCTGCTCGACAGACGACCATTTCTAATCTGCAATTAAAAACACCTCACTTCAGCTTATCAACCCTCTTATACATGTATAGGCCAACATCATAAAAGAGTTTGGGTGATCATATATGGTAGGTTGAGTTTGGGAGAGCCAAACCTACCCTGAACGTTAGAAACTCGTCAAGTTACGAAATCACTACAATATGTTTATACTAGTTCCTTTTGGAACTGTCTCTGATCGGATGATGTTCGCTGACAGTTCCTATCGAGCCCTATATAGCTGCAATTGCAAAATACCGCTCATCCCCACCTCTGGTCTAAGTCTAAGGCTATTTCTCAATCTGTACAGACTATTTTTCACCGATATTCTTTTTTGTTTGACAAAGGGATCATTTCTTGTCAAAGCTGACACACAGTCATATTAATTCAACACTATTATCAAATAGAATTCTGCGATTGAAAACATACACAAAATACGTTTGAACTGAACAACCATCACGAGACCCAAACATGCGCAGATCACATGTATTGAACACATTTGAATTACCGGTATTATAAATATGTGTCATATAGGCCTATGATATGAGAAATGATTCCTTAGGCGAAAAATAAACATTCACTGTGAAAAATAGAAGGGAAGGTTCCAAAATAGAGGTGGGGAAGAGCGGTATTTTACAATATTTTCATATTGCAGCTATAGGCACTAGGCAGGCCTATTATAGGCCTGGTCCCCATAGCCTGCTGTATGGCTCGATAGGAATAGGATTAGGATTAATAGGAACTGTCCGCAGACACGGTCCGGTCAGAGACAGTTCCTAAAGCTACCCTGAGATTTATAAAAACCTGTCTAATCTGATGCCCCTGCATCTGATGACAGATTGACTTGTCCAACTGACTGAGTATCTACTGACTGAGAACTGGGCTAATTTTTCTCACTATAGTATAAGTATAAAATATATCTATATCAATTTCGAGATCGACCTATTTCAACACGAAACATCTTATGCTTACTTTATCCTACCTTTTAGCCTGGGATACATCATATATACGAACAGTGTTTATTTAAATACCTTGTGAAAATTCGTAGCTTACTTACGTCTGCTTTGTACGGTTAAAACCTTGATTAAAAAAAGCCACAAATTCTTATAAATTTAACAGTTTACGTCCAACAAGGTACAACTTCCGGTGACTAAAACGGGTCACAGGAACACCACAAAATATTTATAGACACTGGAATTCACTTACAACCACCGGAATTTCTTTGAAGATATCAGAATTCGTCTGCAAGATCTTTCTGTTACTTATATTCTGCATTAATGTTGATATTAAATTACTTAAAATCACCGGAATTCACTTTGAAAACATTAAATATGGTTATACCAGTTCCTATTTCGCTTGGCTTTTTTTATAGTTCAAAATACTTGATTTACAGAATTAATGCATAGACATACTAATACTGTGCTAATACGTCTTTGAATTAATACGACAGGCCAAGCGAATATTCACTGCGGATAGGCCTACAGATCTAATAAAATCCAATGACGTATAAATCTCCATAAGTCCATATGTGGGAGTCCTCGTCTTTGGGCCATCGACGTAGGAAATAAAAAACGAAACAAAATACTAAATTAAATTAAAATTTGACACTTTGGGATGTTTATTTATTTAAAAAAAACAAAAAACAAATGTGATCAAATTTTAAAATATTGAATTGAATGTGAAAAAAACAACAACATTACTTATACATTCAAGGTTATAAATGTGTCAAATTTGTTTATGGGTTATTCGAAACGAGACTGAACACAAATTGATGACCTATTCGCCTAGCGCCCTATCCAGCTGGCAACCAGTTCGTTGGCAACCTATTCATGATAAAGACAACAATCGCCTAAACGCAGGGGCCATAATCCAGGAAGGTACAATCCGATATTCGCAAATATCGAAAGGAAGCAAATTCTTTGGAGTTATAAACATGCATTTCATGCTTCATTAAAATAAGTTCAGAATTGTGACCTCGTGGGTCCACAAACTAAAACGTGACTTTTCAGACAATCAGGGTCGTTAATCCACGAAGTTTTGATCCGATACATTCATAGGTGCACAGACTCGATGACAGTTAGGGGGGCAGAACCGGAAATGCCCCGAAAAAATTTCAGGTTTACAAAAAGCGGTGCCGGTCTTCCTCGAGGGGCGTAGAAGCGGAGCTTACCTTGTATCCCCCCCCCCAAAAAAAATTTAGGAATATTTGACAGCTGTAAACACGTTTTCCTGCTATTTCAGCCCATGAACAAAGCAACCTCAAGGTAGTCTAATATAGCGGAATTATTAAGGTGGCTGACTCTAATTCCAATTAATTGTTTACAGTCCACGAAGACGGAACCGTTGGGAGAAAAGTTTTGAAAATTAAACTGCCACAAACGTATTTTCCTGCTATTCCAGTCTGTGAATACAGCAACTTCAATTTCGGTCCAATAAAGCCTACCTGGCTGACCCGTATTCCAAACAACCAATCGTCACTGGGTTTGGGGGTCTTACACTCACAGAGAAAATTTTGAAAATTAAACCATCGCAAATGTGTTTTCTGCTTTTCTAGCCCGTGTAAACAACTCCAAAATTTCCAATGGTTTTGTAACCGAAATTTCACTCTGAATTCCAACCATCCAATCTGACTGTTGCAGCTGCATTCACAAAAAATAATTGATGCCCGAAAAATGTGGGCAGACAAAATATTTTAATCCATAGTCAACTCAGTAGGCCTACAAATTCGTGGCATTCAATTAAAAGAAAGTTAAATTAGTTTTATATGAGGGCTCTATGACGGTTAGGGAAGCAAAACTAGCAATGCCCCCAAAAATTCGGGTTTATATAGACAACGGCGCTGGTTGTATGGATCCTCCAAGAAAATTTTGGAATATTTGACCTTCGCAAACACGTTTTCCTGCTATTCCAGCCCGTAAATATAGTGTTTTATTAGATTTTGGGCACTTTATTTTGCTAAACATATGAAATAAAAATTTTTTTTCACTTCACCCGTCTGCCCGAAAAGTCAGCTTGCTCGAAAGTTAGGGGGGCAGCTGGCTCCCCCCCTGGCTCGTACACCTATGGATACATGCCAATATCAAAAGCAGCTGAGATCTTTTGGAGATAAACCTATATTTTAAGTTTCGTCAAAATCGAATAAGAATTGTGACGGACGTCTGGGCGGTCAGGGGCGACGACAATATATGTCATGAAAATGTGGAGGTATAACAAAGATTTACAAAAAAGACGTAACAGAAATAACGAGACCAATCTTGACAGCAGTCGTATCTTAAATGGCGATAGCCTGCCAGTTCACGTCAGGTGTTAGAACGTCAAACAATTTCAACAGTGAGGGCATAGAATCTTGGAAAACGCCAAAATAATAAGTGTAGTGAGCAAACAATAATTTGGCCGCAAGTCCTCTTTTCGTCAGATTACTGCACACAAGTAGCTACTGATTTTAACAGTAGAAGTGAGACTTCTAGAACGTAGACTTTCAATAGACGAAAGCCTTGCTATTCTCTATATCCTATACTGATCTCTTGGTTAAGAGACCTACGGTTGCAAGGGTCGCGATTATAGAACTGAAATGAAATGGGGTTTAACGTCCTACTGTTTTGCACCTATAAACTGGGCTTATGAAGACGGGGATACGCCATACGGTGTACTATGAGGGAAATTTTGGCTAGAGAAGTAGATTAACGCATTTGCGGTGGTTAAATTTTCAAAATTTTCTCCGGGAGGATGAGGTACCCATACCTCGAGACGATTGATTGGTTATTGGGGATTCAGGACAGCCACCAAAGTTCATACTCCTCGCAGTGTTCCGTTTGTTTAGAGCTAATCCCACTACTCACTGCTGTAAAGAGAGAAAATTCTTGTTCTAAATTATGATTGGTCAATAGCCTGGTTAACAACCAATAGCCAACTGCGCTACAAAGACATTACGCTTAAAACAGAGCGCCAAATTGGACCAAATATGTTTACATAACATTACGTCATGGCTCACGATCTTAATATGCCCAATTAACCGGTACGTGCATATCAGAATATTGCTGTAAAACTAATTGACAAACGAGGCTATCAAATCAAATAAAATATAAACAATACTGTTTGGAAACAAACATACTTTCACTGTTTTAATACCTTAAATCACTGTCCAAAGTTTTAGGGAAGACCCAGATTAAACGCAGGACTGTTATGTTGCTATGTACTTGTGATAGATTTGATTGAACGGGAATAGACACACTTTCAGTCAATAAAAAAAAAAAAAAAAAAAAAAATAGACACACTCCCTCAAAAGTTCAAGTATCAGAAGCCAATCTAGAGTGATTTCAGGAATATGCTATTATGTGGATTGAGAGAATTCATTTTCGGAACATTTAATCGAGTACGCCCTATGTGTTCCCGATACAGGCCTTTACTGTGATTGGCTAATATATCTGGTGGGTATTCGATTGATTACAAAACAATGAAAAAAATGCGCATGTCTATCTCAAGATATCCAAACCCGATCTGTTTCACAGAGAATTACTTACGAATTATCTGTCATAGATGTCTTCAACACGTGCAATGACATCACACAGCTTCAGTCATTGGCTCATCGCGCATGCATTGTTTACATAAGACGTAACTGCTTCGGGCAAAATGATGCCTTTTACTCATTTTAATACCTATTTACACTAAATAGGAAATACTTTTAACTACAAATAATTCAAACGTCTTTACTTATTTTTCTAATACATACAAAAAATGTTTTAGAATTTAATTTGACAGAAGTAAAAAAAGTTAATATGGGGGACTGATTAGGCTAAGTCGCGTCGATGTCATCCTCATCAGTGACTGTAGCAGCCTAGTAAATATTCACTACTGATCAGTGTGATCCAAACCTGGCCGTTGCCTATCAGAATACAAATATAATTCCAAAAATACGCCATACAGTGTGCTATAAGAAAATTTTGCCCGACAGCGGCACTATATCGAATTCCATCTACCAAGGGATCTTTTACGGGTGCTTAGTTTTGCGTACAATCCGAACGACTAGACAGCTGTTCTTGTCAGGCCCTCCATCCTGCATCACTGACAAGAGGAAACCACGTTCGAAAATCCAGATAAACTTTCTGGGGTAATTCAGGGATTGAACACACATACTCCAGGCTTGCAAGCTAGTGTCTTACCCACTTAGCCACCATGGCTACGATGTACACGTGAAAGAACCCTTGTGACAATTGGATTCTATATAAGGGTAGGTCACAGGGCCGCTGTCTGGGCAAAATTTCCCTTCATAGCATTCATTTGTCTATTGGAGTGCAAGAACTTACTTACTGTCGAGACGCCCGTTTTGCATGGTTATCTTTTGTTTTCTGAACATAAATATTTCCCATGCTGTGGTGTCTAGTCGATCTATAATACACTAAACGTAAACTAAACCTTGACAGAACTTAATGAAGGTGGTCTCAGACTAGACTCGTCTTGAACTGGAGAGAAAGGGTCACATTTTCTATTTCATAACAGTTTTGGGTAATACTGATGATATTACAGGAGAGGGATAGGGGCACACTGATCAGCAGTGAATATTCGCTAGGCCGCTACAATCACTGATAAGGATGACATCGACGCGACTTAATTAGTGTAACACTTTTAATAGAATTTTTGGTCGGGAATAAGATGTTTTAATATATGATTAATTAATATCTTTGGCAAGTCAGTAGATTTACATCTGCCTGTATGTATCCAGCTATGCTATGTAAAATATAAAATCGAACTGTTGCATTGTTATTCCTGTAAGACAAACGTCTTCAGAAAACAGTAAGAAGAAATACACAACATGAAGGATAAGCAAAGACGATCAGAGGTAAATTCTAGACAATCACAAGGCTACTAAAATATGTATTAAGAAAAGATGCATGGGTCGTACGTAGGATGTGGTGAGAGCCCTCCCCTTTAATATAATTGTGCAAACTTTTACTACGTTTGCGACGTTTAGGATGAGAACCCACCCCTTTAATATGCTTGTGCCAACTTTTACTAATAATATTTGGAAAACTTATTCAATTACCTTTCAGAGCTGGATGCTCAGAATTTTGTACGATGGTCCGAATTTCGACTTGGAATGTTACCGTTCTTTCACTTTAAAATATTGAAAAATTGGCGGCATTTAAGATGAGAGCACAACCATTTAATATAATTGTGCCAACTTTTACTAATATTTAGAAAGCTTGTTCAATTACCTTTCAGAATATGTATGGGTGGATGCTCAGAATTTTGTACGATGGTCCGAATTTTGACAATGTTTAAAGCTCCAATAGCATTTTTTTAAGTTACATTTTTAAAATGTATTAAAATAAAGCCCAAAAATAGATTGAACCTATAAACAGTCCTACCTTGTTAAAGAATAATCCTATAATTCACTATTGCCAGTTGAGAAATTGGCAAAAATATCATTTTCAACTTCAAATTCAAACGTTTGAAGATGGCCGTCCATGGAGAGGAATGGGAAAACAAGGGAGGTAATTGAGTAACTATTTCCTCAATCAATCTGTGTCAACCTTTCTAATGCCAAAAAAATTTGCCCATGATCGTATAATAGTGAGTTGACAACCTTTTGAGCAAAAGACATAGAAATAATTATGTTTTGACTTTCTTAGAAAATATGAAATTGGAACTTTAAGATGTGATCGCACCTCTTTAATTTTATTGTGTCAACTTATAATATTTGGAAAGCTTATTCAATATGTAGTTGGATGATCAGTATATTGTACGATGGTCCTAATTTTGACACAGGATTTTTAATATTCTAGATCTATACTGAAACATTTGGTTTATGATCACCTTTCTCTCACAAAACGGTTGGGGTTTGGGTCAGGTCATCAATGCTTCAAAGGTTTTTTATGGTAAACAGGATTTGTTATGAATGAGCTCTTCCATAGGCACAGGGGAACAATCTCAGTTGGGGAGAGCTGAGGCTATCTGACGAAAAATGTTTCTGTCACCCAAATTTTCAGAATGAATTAATTATAAATAAAACGAGTTTTTCATAAATGTTATTGTGAGAGGTCTTAAGTATTGTAGTTTTCACTTTACAGGTAGTGAGACAGTGAGAGAAATGGGGTTTAAAGTCCACTAGTCATTTTGGGACTAATATGGACAGGGTAGGACAGTTGGATGGAATCATGCTACTTGACACGCTAACCATTCGGCTATTCAACCTCCTATATTCACTTTACAATTATATTTCTACAATATATGCTCTCATTCCCTCATGTTTGTGCCCCAAAAATGGAAATACATTGCCCGAAAAATGGACAGTTAACTGAATCTGGGCAGGCCACTGGCCCCAACACGTATGAGCTCTTCCATATAATAAACAAGCAGAAGTGTATTGTTATCATTGCACTTTATCCATTTAATAAAGATATATATTCCATTTATATATATATTTATATTATATTTAATCAGTGTATATAAAAGTCAATATATATATATATATAACAATAATTATAATGAATCACTCATATAATGCATGATAATCAGATTGAACAAATATTGATATTTAACTGATTCTAAATTAAATCAGAAATTACAGGTAAATAAGGTGAATGGGATGTTTTACAACACACTTGTATTAAACACATGTTTTACAAAACACCACTCATCTCAACATTACTTATAACTAATATATAATCTCTCTATATAAAAACAGGGAGAAACAATTTGGTGGGGGGGGGGGCAGTAGTCTGGAAAAAAACCTGTCCTGTACAAGAATGTTTTGACTATATAAAACAGAGAAGAATATTATACATAAACAATACCATTTAAACCTGTTAAAGATATATATAGTTATTACCAAGCAGATCTTTCCATTTTAAATTCAGGGAGTTGGGTGACTGCATGGTTAGCACATGCACTCTGTATCATAAAGTCTGTCATTGTGTCAACTGGTTTCTATTCCACAGTTGTATGGGACAAGGAGTAGAGTCGCCTCTTCAACCCCATGGGTTTCCTCCCACTGCTAAAGATTCCTACTTACAAGCGAATTATTGAAATAAAAATGAACAATATGTTAGCCCGAAATGACCTAGTTTGTGTTGAGTGGACATTAAACCTTATTTCTCTCTCTCAATTTTAAATTTAAATTTATCCATCATGAGTAATGCTTACCTTATGATATCAACTAATAATTAGTGGTTAATAATAATAATTTACACATGTCAATGTGGTTAATATAAGGCTGTAAAAATGACTATAATAATAAAAGTTTACTCAAGGAACCTTTTCTACAATGGCAGTATTAATTTATTGATGGGAAACTTGTATTTCATGTGAGCATTAAACATGAAAGAGACAAAAATCAGTTTATTATGAAAATACATGTTTAAAGCTGCTTATCATCATTTGAGAGATTTTGAATAATTGGAATGTTGAATCATCGATATCAGACCCCAAATGGTTCCACTATTTTATTGTAACATTGCCCATCCTCTGTAGATGATGTCAACAAGCCAGCAACATCTATCAAGACACGCTTATAGCATATTGAATATAATCTAGGTTGAAATATTCAACTGACAAAATGTACAGGTAGTTTATTTTGTTTAAAGTCAATATCAAAAACATCTCAGGCGCGGATCCAGAGGGGGGGTTTGGGGGGTCCAAACCCCCCCCTGCTCAGCGACATAAAAAAAAATAATGCCTTGCATCAATGAAATTAAATCACAAAATGATCCTGCATCAGTATAAAAATGATTTCTCTGTTTAAAAAGCTCAATTTGTATGTATACCTATGTAATTTAGAGACGATGATGGCAGATTTCCGTGACAGAAACCTGGCAAACCCCCTCCTGCTAAAATTCCTGGATCCGCCCCTGCATCTACAAATATAGATTAAGAGGAAAATCTGTGGTTTAGAGATTAGACTGTACAATGAAAACTTACAATGGTGATTTATGTTTTAGTATTTGGGCCAAATTGACTCCAGCAAGACCAATGATGAACAAAGTTTCTTTGACCTTAACAACATATTTTACCATACAGGATTATATGATTTTATATATTTCACTCATCTTTTATCTGCTTTCATACATTTTCTCAATTTATCTCAAATTCTCTAATAAATTTAAAGTAATTTGGTTGGACAGTTTGATATACATGTAGTTTAATTACCCTTTACACCCTAATGGATATTAAAATTCATTGGAGCTCAATCAGCTGAAAAGGATGGATATTTAGATAGGGATCCATTTTAAATTGCATTTAAATGTGATAATGTAACATAAGTAAACAATACTACCATCTTTACAGTTAGTACTACAAATTATAAATCCTATATTGACATATTCCCTCTTTAATATAAATACTATAAATAATATAACATAATAATACATAGGCAAGTAATAAGCTACTAAGGTATATAATATAACAATAACAATAACAAATATACAAATAATAACTAACAAATAACTTGCTCAATCTATAGCTCAATCTATAAATAGCACATATCTGAGCCTTCTCTTGAACTGAGCATATATTTCTAGAAAGATGATAGAGGCCACAATAGATTTAAATATGAAAGACAGGAGTACTTTCATTCTGTTGAATATATATGGGCGTAATGAATGTGGTTACAAGGTTTGGTTCGGGTACACAATGGTATCCTTACTCAGTTATAACATCGTGAATATGAAGAAGATTGGTTTATATACATCTCTGCACTGTACTAGCTTTGTGATAACCAATACTGAAATATATAAAATAAAAATGTATATATATATAAACATCTACTAAAGATCTTATCTATATGACAACAACAATTCTTGCTATATTAGTTAAAAAACAGAAAATGCTGTGAAAGAGCTTTAATTTGAACTGAGATATTAGCCTTGGAATTTAATTTTCAGCCTCGATTATTATTACTAATGTAAGCTCTATAATAAATAAAGTCTTGATTATCCAGTTTTACGTTAAATTATCCATCACAAAAGGTATTCAATTCCAGTAAAGATCCCAGGCTAATGATGGCATCGAGAGTTAATAATGGCCTGGATCAGTTCAGTTAATGCCTAATTTTGATAACATTTCAGGCATAAAGAAAAGACCTGCAATCGGCAGATTTTGCTCTTATATAATGTATGTTTAAGTATGACTGAGTTTGGTCAAATATGTAATACATAAAACAAATTAAAGATAGGTTGCCAGGCAACGAAACATACGCCCACAACAGCTAAGTCGTCCGGGCAGTCAACAAGGGTTGTTGCATATTGTTTCTTTTATCAGTAAGGAGAACATTTACAACACATGATAATCTTATTACGAGTAATAGCCCATTAAATAATTATCAGAAATGATTAGAATAGTTTTGATGGTTTGTCTCAAGGCCTTTGTCCACATGATTTTTCAAAGTGATCAAGTGCCAGATATCACTGAAAATCAAATAGGATTCTTCGTCTCATGACCCTAAACACTGTGTACAAATTTAAAGTCAATCGGATATTAACTTTAGCTTTTAGAGCATTCACAGGGTTTTTCAAAGTGATCAAGGGTCATAACTCTGCCAGTAATTATCGGATATCGCTGAAAATAAATAGGCTATTTTGTATCATGACCGTAAATAGTGTGTATAAATTTAAAGTCAATCGGATATAAACTTTAGATTTTTCAAAGTGATCCAGGGTCATAACTCTGGCAGTAATTATCAGATATCGCTGAAAATCAATAGGCTTCTTCGTCTCATGACCTTAAACACTGTGTATAAGTTTAAAGTCAATCGGATATTAACTATAGCCTCTAGAGCGTTCACAAGAATTTTCAAAGTGATCAAGGGTCATAACTCTGGTAGTAATTATCGGATATCGCTGAAAATCAATAGGCTTCTTCGTCTCATGACCTTAAACACCGTGTATAAATTTCAAGTCAATCGGATATTAACTTTAGCCTCTAGAGCGTTCACAAGAAATTGTGGACGATGGACGGACGGACGGACCGACAGACGGACGGACGGGGGCGACGGCAATATACGACCACATTTCCATGTGGGCGTATAAAAACGATCAGATTTTATTCTAATAAAATTTTAATACCAAAAGAAAAAAAATCATTTAAACAAAAATTATGAAAATGTCCAAATCATACCAAACTAATATCTGATACTGGTAAAGAAAAATAGTTGAAAAAAGGAACACAGAAAAAGAAATATTAAAGACTAACAAAAAGACAGAAGAAACCCAACAAACAGCCTTTCGCTGTGGAAGAAGAAAGAAGAGCAGGAATATAAGTAGGCAATCGCTTTCTGGTTTGACAATTGACTCCATGACAGCTCCTTCAGATATATAGAAGATTCATTACAGGAATGTGTGAGAGAGATGGGTTAACAGAGAGAGAGAGAGAGAGAGAGAGAGAGAGAGAGAGGGAGGAAGGGAGGGAGACTTTAGGTCCACTTGACACAAACAAGGGCATTGCAGGGAATTCCATTTCAATAATGCGCTTGCACTTAAGGGTCTTCAGCAGTGGGAGGGAACAGAGGACCTGAAGAAAATACACAAGGTTGCACTTGTGACCCTAATCCTTGTCACAAACCAGCTTTTCATCGAAACCAAGCCACACAACCCTATAGTCACCATTCACCAGTCCCTAAAACCAACAACAAACTAAAAATGGTTTATCACCAACCAGATGGAAGGTTCTGTAATTTGATTGGTCAGTCTTTCATAGTTGAAGAGCCTGAACACATCATTGGATATTGAGTATGGTGAAATGACTGTTTTGCAAATTATCCAAATTAAATCATTAAAATATATTGTTTTTGTAAAATTTCTCAATAAATAATCATATGCAAAAATAATAAAGAAAAATAAACAAGAATATTTTGAAGAAATTATACATGTCAACCCACTCCATTTATTCAAGCCAAACTTCAAATTATTTACTTTATTTATTATGGAAGTAACTGAAGTTCACACATGCCAATAAAAAAACCCATACATTTTCTTTTCCAGCTAACAGAATAACAAAATGCATAGCTCGTATATTAGATAGAGTTGTTCTTTAGTGAAATACAAAAAGATAATAATCAGAATTACAGTCTTTATTCTAATAATTGGCAGGTTGTCTGGAAATTTTCTGGTACAAGACAAATCATTGTCCAGAGGTTAAAATAAACATTAAAATCGTTAATGGATTATATACTTTTTTTCTGTGATTAAATGGAAAAATGGAGTGAAATATGTAATTTCTTCAAGCTGTTGATATTCTATACAGTGTATAGAGAAGATAAATTACCCTAAGCTAATGGCTAATCTAGAGATAAATAAAATACACAAAATTACTGTTAGATTTTAGTTGCTGCTGTAATATGGCAACATAGACACCAAATAATATTAATAAATTGTTTGTCTTTGTAGCAAGTTACCTACATTTTATAACCAACAAGTATTAAATACATTAACATGTTATAATTATAAAATAAACTAATTTCCAGTTAAAAATGAAATGAAATGAGGTTTAACGTCCTACTGTTCTGCTCCTAACCTGGGCTAATTGAGACAGGCGTATGCCATACAATGTGCTATGAGGGAAATTATGCTACAAAAATGTGTTCATGGGACCTCGGTTTTTCGTATTATTCGAACGACTAGACAGCTGTCCTTGTCAGGCCCTCCGTCCTGCATCACTTACAAGGGGAAACCACGCCGGAAAATCTGGATGAACTTTCTCGGCCAATACAGAGATTAAACGCCTGACCTCCATGCTAGTGAGCTAGCGTCTTACCCACTTAGCCATGTGATCCCCATCTAGTCAAAAAGCATTTGGTGAACATTTTGAAATAGTAATACAATAATCAACTTGTAAGTCGTAAACCCAAACTCCTCTTTCAGTCAGTTGGGTTTTGTTGTTGAAACTTCTAATAGTATAATAGATAATACAGAATCTTGTGATTTGTAAATCTTAAAAGAAAATTCAGGGAGGAAGTAGGTGGGGGAGAATGTGTCCCTCAATGTATACATATACATTAACTCTATGCAATCAATTTTGAAACCTCATTTTTAAAATCTCCCGAAACTATTGCTCAAAACCCCTCAAGTCACATGAGTTTTCAGTGGCTTTTGTAACTACATGTACTCCATTTTCTAACCCTAACAACTCATATCGCTGTCAAATTCATTTTATTTGTGTAATAAGCTGATGTTTAAGCTGACTATATATATATAAGTGTGTTACTGTGTGTAATAAGCTAATATAAACCTTCATCTGCTAAATTATTAATAGTTATTGATAAATCCAAAATTATAGATAGCACCATCAAATCTTGACAGTGAATCACCGTTGTATTTGAGAAAGCTAGCAAGTTTATTAGCAATTAATTCAAAATTAAATACCTATAAAATGAAAGTGTTTTTAAATATTCACCGTCTAAAATTGAACAACTGCTGAAAAAATTCCAAAACAGTTAAGTCTTATATTATCATTTCTGCGTAAAGTAATCTGGTGTTATTTATCTGATAAACCAGCACTAACATCAGTGCAGGCAAGGATCAAGTTAAGATCGACCATAAACAATCCATCAAACACGAGGTTAAGGTTTTATACACCTCAATAGAGACAAAAAACAAACAGTAAAAAAAACATTTTTGAATTCGTCATCTAACAAAGCAGAAATTCTTTCGTACTTCGGTTTCCATGATACCCTCCCTAAGCATGAGCTTATTTTGCAATCCAGTCCAGTGTCTGTAACATTTTAACAAGAGTTTCCTCCCTTACACAGCAATGTGTGTTATTTTCTTTACGTCATACTAATCACAAAGCTCTTGCTGTCTATAAGTTACATTGAGAAGATAAAGAAATACTTACTCTAGAATCTTCTCTAGCTAATATATTTCTAGTTTGTTCAGAATCAAAATGTACAACTGTAGCTATAACTTTGGCAAGAGTCTGAAATCAAGAAGTAATTTTACCAATATGTAACATGATATCCTCCCACCCCCAATGTAATCATGGTAATATAGTTTAGTACCAACCAAATCTGATTGTTTTTCACTATACATTACAATTATGATTAATTAGCTGTTACTTGTTTTTGTATATAAACCCTCTCTTTATCTACATTATTTTCATTATCATTCGCTTGACAACGTTGAGAGAATCCTTAACAAAATGTCGCTTTAATTAAAATAGTAATTGTGTTCCATAACATATTTTTGTGTTTATTATGTAAGTCAATTGCTAAATGCCCCTCAAAGAAGGTAAGTAAATTTGTTATAGTGTGGCAGGTATAATATTTACTTACTTTAGTTTCTTTACCCATCATATATTCATATAATATATTCCTTAAATACTGAAATATATCAATCATCATAATTAATAAATCAATCTATATTCAATGATCTTAATTAATGAATCAATCTATATTCAATGATCTTAATCAATGAATCAATCTATATTCAATGATATTTTCAAATAACATCTAGTTAAAGATATATTATGTAAGATTTAGATACAGGCTGGCAATTCTTGCTATAATAGCTCAAAAATAGATAATGTAAAATAGATAATATTGAAATTTTCATTCTAGTTAAAGATACATTATGTAAGATTCTGAGCCACGTTATCACCATAGATACTGAATAGAATTGAACCATTTTTACACTGTTATTCCTTTCACAGATTTAACTTGGACAATATTTCCAGTTTGCAGGGGAATGAAAATTTCAAACATGCTTTCAATTATAGATCAACCTATAGTAAGTTTACATTTTGTACACCTGGTCAACAATAAAATAAAACCAAGTACGAACAATCCAAACCATTAGACAGAAAGCTCCCCATGTACAAAATACACGACAAACAGTGGTAACAATGACAGATGTTTGACAAACCATTTGTAGATGATGGATGAAGGTTTTGTGAGCAGGACATCTTTATATTTATATATATTTATATATTTAGACAATGATTATTGCGTTATACGGTTAGTAATTACCTCTATTTCTGTTGGTTCATGTAATAAAGATGATTCATGCATAGATGACAAGTTCGGACTTGATGGAGGATCATCATGAGGATAAGCTATTTTATGTTCTAATATCTGAACCTAATAATAATAATAAATATTAATGTTAGATAATTCTAAACAGATAGCCAACATATGATTATTCTGCAGAAATCTATGTTCAAATAAAAACCTGTGTAACGTGACATCATCGGAATCATGTGTTGGTTATATTTGAAATGGATCAGTATTAAAATGATCACACAAGGGCTTGACACTGTCGCCTAGGCCTCCGAATTTTACAATTTGGCTGCAGATTCGTGGACGATTTTTAACTATCCATGGCCATGTATTGTCGCCAATTTGTGACGATTTTTAAAAATATTTTTTAGAATAAAAAATCGTACTAAAAACCCAAATCAGTACGATAAGGAATTAATCCCCGCCCCCCTTAACTGTAAGGATTCATATTGTTTTTATAAAGTAAAAGTAACTAATATATTGAACGGAATGTGATAGTCAGGCGATAGTCAGGCCCGTAACAACCGTTTGACTGAGAAATTTATAACATATAATATTAAATATCAAAACCTTCTGAAAAAGCTGATAATATCAGAATTCATGACTTGGCCTTGGATTTTCAATTTGGCCTAGGATCAAGGTTGTACTTTGGTCAAGGTTTGCCTTCAATCGAAAAAAACGAATTTGAGCCCTGGATCAAACCTTGACAAAAACATAAAACCAAAAATATCTGTATAATTTTCACTCAGGTATTTTCTCCACAACAATTGTCAGGTGAGAGACTCTTATAAATATATTACCTTATTATTTAATTCATTCTCTCTTTGTTTTACTTGAGTTAATTCTCCATTTAATTGATCAACATGAGCCTGGAAAATATACACACACACATATATATAGAATTTATAAACTGAAGATATATACACTAGGGACCGGGTATCATTCAGATTTGATGAAAAAAGGTAAGAAACTGAGCTTACCATCTAGAATCTAATACACATATTCAGTTAATAGATTGCCATCCAGAAAGTGTTAAATACCATCAAGATTCATCAAAAACTGCTCAGTTTGTGCTACCATTTAGTTTAAGAAACACTGTTTATTTATTACAATCGGTCATCTAGTTTATGACCATTTAGCTTAGTTTTGATATTGGTCATCCAGTTTATAACCCTTTAGTTTCATAAACTAGACAAATGATGTCAAACTAAATGGTAGCACAAACTGGGCGGTTTTTGATGAATCTTGATGGTATTTAACACTTTCTGGATGGCAATCTATTAACTGAATATGTGTATTAGATTCTAGATGGTAAGCTCAGTTTCTTACCTTTTTTCATCAAATCTGAATGATACCCGGTCCCTAGTGATAACAGTAGCTTTGTTTGATCCAGTCCCAGAGACAGGATCGCCTTATACAAAGATGAAACTGGTTACAGACTAGATAGAATTACAAGACAAGAGATGGAAACAGCCCACAGATGTAAACTGCTAACCAGGCCAACGCAGAGCCTACAGATGGAAACTGCTAACATAGCGATAGAAATGGCCAGCCCAGAAAAAAAGAGGGTAAAACATCTAATTTATTTTAATAATTAACGGGAAGGAAATCCTAGAAACCTGAGAGAACCCATGAGGTGAGAGCAGATGAAGAGTTTGTCACATGAAACCTTCTTCAACTCACCTGTAAATCCATGTTATGAAATTCTAAACTTTGGACTTCCTCGGCAGCGTTTGGATCTGATAAATCTATTTGATGTTTGATTGGACGAACTGGTAATGGTGTAGGTAAATTACCTCCAGACATTTGTTGCTGTGATTGAAGTTCTGCTATCTCCAATCTATAAAATAAACAAGCCACATGATGATTCAAGTTCTCATGTTATTTCAGTACCAACAAGGCTAATGGACTGTGCGTGCTGCTATTAGATCAAGAGATGGACTGTGCGTGCTGATATTAGATCAATTCTAACCAGACACCAACATTTCCATCTACTCTTCAATGAATAATAACTATGAAGGTTCTTTCTTTATGTACATGCCTATGTGCATACAGAACCATGGTTTTATGGTCCCATCCAAATGTCTAGACAGTGGTCCTTGCAAGACCCTCAGTTCTGCACCACTGACGAGGAGAAACAGCGGCATAAAACATATATACCTTTTGGTAAGTGAGCCAGTGTCATTACAACCTATGACCTACAGTGCTAAATTCCCAAGGTCGTCAGAGCCACGGGGGAGGAGGGCCAAGTGCTCCGAGCCGTCAGAGCCACGTGGGAGGAGGCCAAGTGCTCCGAGCCGTCAGACCCACGTAGGAGGAGACCAAGTGCTCCGAGTCGTCAGACCCACATGGGAGGAGGCCAAGTGCTCCGAGCCGTCAGACCCAAGTGGGTGGAGGCCAAGTGCTCCGAGCCGTCAGACCCACGTGGGAGGAGGCCAAGTGCTCCGAGTCGTCAGACCCCATGGGAGGAGGCCAAGTGCTTGAGCCGTCAGACCCACGTGGGAGGAGGCCAAGTGCTCCGAGCCGCCAGACCCACATGGGAGGCCGCCAAGTGCTCCGAGCCGTCAGACCAACGTGGGAGGAGGCCAAGTGCTCCGAGCCATCAGACCCAAGTGGGAGGAGGCCAAGTGCTCCGAGCCGTCAGACCCAAGTGAGAGGAGGCCAAGTGCTCCAAGCCGTCAGACCCACGTGGGAGGAGGCCAAGTTGATTTAAATCTTACTTATGTTTTTCATTTGTGGGAGGAGACCAAGTGCTCCGAGTCGTCAGACCCACGTGGGAGGAGGCCAAGTGTTCCGAGCCGTCAGACCCAAGTGGGAGGAGGCCAAGTGCTCCGAGTCGTCAGACCCACGTGGGAGGAGGCCAAGTGCTCCGAGTCGTCAGACCCACGTGGGAGGAGGCCAAGTGCTCCGAGCCGTCAGACCCACGTGGGAGGAGGCCAAGTGCTCCGAGCCGTCAGACCCACGTGGGAGGCCGCCAAGTGCTCCGAGCCATCAGACCAACGTGGGAGGAGGCCAAGTGCTCCGAGCCGTCAGACCCAAGTGGGAGGAGGCCAAGTGCTCCGAGCCGTCAGACCCAAGTTGGAGGAGGCCAAGTGCTCCAAGCCGTCAGACCCACGTGGGATGAGACCAAGTGCTCCTAGCCCTCAGACCCACGTGGGAGGAGGCCAAGTTGATTTAAATCTTACTTATGTTTTTCATTAGTTTCTTCAAGTTTTCTTGTCAGTTGAATAATTTCTTGTTTTAAAGCCTCACTACCAGGAGAATGATTTTGCATGGCTGTCAGAGATCTCTGATTCTGTTGAACCATTTCCTGTACAAATGAATTATATATACATCAACATTCTGCTCTCGTCTGCAGTAAGGCATGATCCTGAAGAAACGGCTTCAAGTTTTACAACATCTGGACGTTACTAGATTATTTTAAAATTCTTGAACTTATAGTGTGAATAGTAGTAGCGTCCAATCAGAGCAACAACCACAGAAACCTTGACATTGAACAAATCTTGAAGTTTGCAACTTGGAATTATCACAGGTAAATATTTTAGTTTAATTACAAGATAAATTGTAAGTACAGAAAGTAGGAAAAAACAATCAAAACAAGCCTCCAATGTTCAATAAGAAATCCATTGAAACAAGCTATTACCATGCAAAAGATGGACAGAGAACTAACTTAAAAGGGATTTTTTTTTGTACAATCAGGGGCCATTATCCACAAAGTTACGGTCCAATATGTGCAAGTATTGAAATGAAACCAGATTTTTGGGATATAAACATTTATTTCAGGTTTCATGAATATCGAAAGGAACCGTGATTTTGGGGACATAAACATATATTTTAAGTTTCATCAAAATCAGATAAAAAATGTGACCTTTGGAGGGTCCACAACTTTGATATCATAAATTTATACACTATTTGCGTATGTGGAACAGCCATTTTGTGAAGACAGTTTTGGTAATATATTTGAATGTTTTTTAAAATTGGATACAAATTTTGGCCTCTAGAGGCAGCACAAGCTAAAAATGTGATTTTACATATAATGAGGGGCCAAAATCCATTTCATAGGAACAAGATCTTTGGGAGAAAGACCTATATTTCAAGTTTCATCAAAATCTGATAAGAAATGTGCCCCGTAGACTGTCCACACACAGAGGTGACGACAATATACATCCACATGAAAATATAAATTATGGAAATAAAAAAAAAAGATTTAAACAGTGTAGATGCCATTACACTGGACTTGTTGTCGTTTCAGTTCTATCTCCAATGAATGTTGGGATGATAAGTTCTTAGAATATTGTTCTACAGATTGCTAATATAGGAAAACAATTTTTAATGTCATAAACTTTTCTCTTGCTTTCCATTTCTGTCCCAGAATGAGGTTTGATACACACTTGCCAATTTTACAAAGAAGGGTGGTAAAAAGCGTGCAATGAGTATTATACATCTTGCAAATTATATGTACAGATAGAAGCAGCAAGCAATAAACAAATATTGGCCTCAAGAATCATACGTAACATAAAATAAATATAGTTAATTCAAAATCATATACTGGTGAAAAATTAAAGAAATGATTTTTGTGTAAAAATAAAAGGTACCTCTTGTTGTAATAAAGGGTCGAACTGCATGTGAGCAAGCTGATCAGCTGACTAAAATAAACAACAATAAATATACACGAAATGTACTACAAAGGGCAATATTTAATATATACCACATTCAGTAATCAATAACAGTTTATAACACAACAGTGGGGAAAAATATCACTATCTACACACCATCAAGATTTTTTACTCAAGTTCAACTGGAAAGGAGAGAGAGAGAAATGGGGTTTAACGTCCACTCGACACAAACTAGGTCATTTTGGGACTAACATATGGTTTCATTTTATTTCAATAATTCGCTTGCGCGTAGGGGTCTTTAGCAGTGGGAGGAAACCGGAGTGCCCGGAGGAAACCCACAAGGTTGAGAAGGCCATCCTATCTCCATGCCACATATGCTCACACCAGGGCTCGAAACCACAGCCGCAAGCCAAAGGTGATCGGACAGCTAGAGGTCGAAGCGCGGCACTCTAGACCACTAGGCCATCCCAACCCCCAGAAAGGAGAGAGAGATTAATGGGGTTTAACTCTGACTTGACGCAAACTCAGTTTAACACATGGTTCAATTATATTTCAATAATTTGCTTGCTAGTAGGGGTCTTTAACAGTGGAAGGAAATCAGAGGACGAGGTTGGACAGATAACCCTACTACTTGCAGGTACAACAAGGCAATCCAGCTTGAAAGGACTATTTGGTGTTAATTGTTCCATTTCGAAATATTACATGGTGAATAGTGAATGACTTTCTTAACAAGCTAATGTGAATGACTTTATTAACATCGTGTTTTAAAGGTCTTTCTTAGCATCACATTATAAAAGTGATGGAGGGACGAGGAATCATCTTTCATCCAGAGATGCTATTTCTCCCGTATATAAAAGACATGTCCTGCGCTATTTTCCAAATGTCCGACCCTGAATCTGCCCAGTCAGACGTCAAGATATGGTGACTAATATTCTTGACTGTACTGGGTATATAACTATTACTCACCCAGATTATCATTGATAGTAGGCTAGATTGATTCAACATATTTATCATGTCATACCGTCTATACACCTACCTTGATGAACTACTTAATCTGCCTTAATTGGCTCATTTCATTTTTGGTAAAAATGTCTAACAGGAAAATTTTCATCCCATTTTAAATGATTTCTAGTTTCACCCCATTTTAAAGGGTTTTTTTAACATCCAATTGTAAAGTGATGAGTTTTTTTTAAATCTTGTAAAGGGGCTTTCTTATCCTGTAGAAAAGGGCCTTTTCAACATGTCATTGTAAAGGGGATTTCTTAACATTCTATTGTAAAGGGATTGTTAAATATTTTGTTGCTTAGAACTTTGGTGACAATGTTAAAGACATGCTCATATTTTTCACCACTGTAGTGTTATTACCTGATGATATTTATCTTATGAACAATAAAACACAAAAACAAATATATGACTACCAACAAACCAGACTAGAATAACAACATACTATATGTGTGTAGAGTTGTCCACATGGGGTTATAAACGGAACAGCAAAGTGTTAGTCCCCCACTGAGATGCTATTTTACTAACTTATGTTAAAATGAATAAGCAAAAAAAAGATGAAATATATTTAATATCTATCAGAAAACAAAAGGGGGGGGGGATTAAACATACATGATGTAAGAGAAAAATCTGCTTATTGTACGTCTTTCTTTAGGCCTGTGAATGTTATCTAAATTATAAATCAAACATTCATTAACTTATCAAAAATGTAATCAACTCTGGATGTCATCATTAGACGGTGATATTTACTGGATTCAAATATGTTTTCTGATAGATGATTTAATGTATCAACGGTAGTAATAATGATCGAGACTAACCTAAAATTTAATTGCTAATATCTTGGTTCAGAGAGACACAATTTGACTGAAATTCCCAGCATGGTGGCAAAAGCTTTACTTTATAAATGTTGTCGATATTATTAAAAGCAATGACATAAAACAAAATTTCATTTTAAAGCAATTTTAATTGTGGCTGTCACATGATCATTGTGTCGTTTGTTTATCATCGTAGAATGAATAAATAAAAACTAAAAGGTGACAGACAAAAACGACGGTGCTGTGATAAATGATTACGCATAGCAGAGACGTATATTACATTTTGCCAACGTAAACCAGTCTTTCTTCCGTTGGTCCACTACTCACACGAACTACCAAAGATATAACAATATTTCGTTTTTGCTTGATACATGTATCATCATCTCCATAAACTAAAAGGATGAAAGATTCGTCTGCTTTGGCGCCACATTGTGAAGATCATGGTGACTTTGATTGTGCAGTGAACTTCACGACGGAAGATACCGTCATACTCATGTTACTATAAATAGCACCACGTTTCGGCAGCCATCGTCAGCACGAGACATTTGACACGAGTTACGAATGGAAAAATTAAGTAGAGTAGCAGTTAATTTTGTCAAAGTTTATGATTTTCCATTACCATTGATTACCGGTCCATGGATCGCCGGGAAGATAATTTTCCGGTACAAGTTAAAATTTACCGGTATAAAACCGGAAAATACCGGTTATCTGAAACTCTGATACCCCCACCATGCTACACCACTGCTTGTGTATTAAATACGAAAATAGAGCTGTCTTTTTTAAATATACTGCCATACTATTCAAATAAAGTTTATTAAAACCTAGTGCACACATTAATAGTTTCTCAAGGGTATAATTCAAATTGATTTCGTTTGTGTTTGATTTGATATACTCCGATTATTTCAATGTTAACTAATTGAACCTATTTTATTTTATTAGTTTTCCATGAAATAATAAAGAATATTAATGCAGTAAAATGATCAAATATTGACAAAGAAACGTAAAATCATCAAATATTGACAAAGAAACGTAAAGGAAATTAGAAGGATTTGTAAGATTTAATTGTAAGAAATTTGAAAATAAAACCAAAAACATCCTCAAACTGAATTCAATATGATCACTTGATGATTTTTAAATAATCATTTGCCTGAGTGTCCTTTGTCTTTGCCACAAAATATTATATTAGTGTATCACCCCCCCACCCCACCCCCAAATACATGAAATTATTTGAAGCTTCGTGATGGATTTATACTATGTGTTGACAGAGTAAGATGTCCACCAATCGAAATAGCTGAACATATTTGTTGTGTTTAATTAGGTCACAATTCTGTTCATATTCGATATACCTTATATTAGGTATTGTAACTAACAGAACTGTGACAAGGTTCAATTCTCTGTCCCTGGGGCCAACAGCTTCTAGTTGCTGTGTTCATGTCATGTACATCCTACCTTTCTCTCTTGATTCCACTCTCTAGTTAATGCTATAACTTCTTCTTTATGGTCAACATCTTTAGATTGCAGATTATTCTGATGAGATTTTTTCAACCGTTCCTCGAGTTCATACATCTCTATCTGATGATGTTGTTTTAGTTTTGAAACCTTATCTTCCAAGTTAATTATTCTATTTCTGCATTCTTCTTCTTTTTCCTGTAAAATACAATAAACCTAAACAGGTGCTTGTTAGCCATGTCACTCTTAATATCTGCAACCAGCAGTAATGTCATCGCCCAGGCTCTAAGATCAATGTGAACAAACTCTAAGTCATGTTTTAAAGCATTCTGAAAACGCCGCCCCATATTATGTTCATAAGTATGGATCTGAAAAAGAGAGATGATTCCTTCATTTAAAGACTTTAAAGAGTCCATGGAGAAGTCCAACAGTACTTTACTGCTTTCACAAGCTTTAAAAATCAAGATGTGAATAATTCAAGGTGGGGGAATGGGGTTTAACAGCCACTCAACCCAAACTATGTCATTTCGGGATTATTTCAATAATTCGCTTGAGCTTAGAGGTGTTTAGCAGTGGGAGGAAAGTGGAGGAGAGGCTGTACTACTCCTTGTCATGTACAACCGGGGAATAGAAACCACACCAGTTGACTCAATGATAGGCGGTATGATACAAACCACAGTAATTACTTCGTCACTACGCCAGTTTTCATCTACACTAAGGCAAAACTTTCATTTTACTTTCATCACTACAGCATTTTTTTAAACTGAGAAATTTGATCGATTAAGATTATAATTAATAAACAAAACTATAAGCACACTGTGTAATAATGTTTTCATTTATAGTCAGTCATATCATTATTACAGAATAAGGTCACCACAAACACCTTCAAAATGTTCAGGACTTTTATGTCCACTGCAGTCCATATAAATATCATAATGAATCAGTTTTATTTCTTCAAAATAAGAAGTAATAAAAACTGCTTTGGCTCAGCGATACGAAGATTTGTGATATTCTATATATAGAGTAATCCGTATCTATCTGATTCACCAAATATAAGCATCATGGCACCAAACTTGAATTCTAAATGAATACTTCGCTGTTGAATTGCGATTATAAAATATCTGTAGTACAGTAATTTAATTATCGAAAGACGAGTTACACCTGTACATGGCATTATATTACATGAACCTCATGCAGTGGAGATGTAACGCCCCCTGGGATTCATTTTACACATCCCGTCTATATCACATATTTCCTCGTACTGATTATTTGATTTGATTATTTTTTCTAGTAAATTGTTCATAGCCTTTATTTCTGGAAATTATATTGAATTTTTTAAATGATTAAATACACCAGACAACAATGCCATAGTTATTTTCTACAGCAAGTTTGCTTAATACTACAGCAATTGCCATGGGTGCCATCGTGAATTTTGACTCCTGAGCGCAGTACACATGCTAACCATGCATGGTGTATGTAAAATAAATTACCTGTAAAGCTTGATGATGTTCCTCGTACATTTCCTCTATTCTTTTATCTTTAATGTGCCCATCTTTCATCAGTTCATCTACCTGTTGTTTATGTTCTAAAAATAATCGATCTTCATCCCGATCACTTTTACCTAATCAAATAGTAAAATAAAAATTTCATTAAAGTAACAAATCAACAGTTCTTCTTGGTACCCCTCTTGTTCTTGATTATCAGGCTTGTTCTTGTCACACTGTGCATTTACTGACAGACACCTGGTTTGCAGTTGAGCCCTAGTTCATTAAAAAACAAAAAATCTGATAGAAACAGAATGAAACGAGTCTGAAGAAAGGTCTCCTACCAGCCTGATATCAACAGAATTAAACAAGTAGGAGGGAGTGTCTCCTACCAGCTTGATAGGAATAGAATTAAACAGGGATTTTACTATCTCATCACCCTAATACTTGGCTCAATTTGAGACTGACATATGGTCATTCTATTTCCATGTTACAATTATATTTCTATGTTTACATGCAATGTAGAAGAATTGTGCTCTGCCTATCAACTGTTACAGGTACTTGTGCATGAGTGAAATAGGTTAATAAATTCATTGAATATTTATTCATTATTTATCACCCACTGCTGTGATATCCTCCATGTATTGTGTAATGATATTTTCATTATAAAGGCTCCAGCATTAAAATTGTGATACAATTTTTAAGATTACTTGGGTAAATTTGAGGAAAGGAATTTTGTGGACTAACATCTTACTCATCGAGTCATTACAGCTCCCTACCTGATACATGTCGTTTTAAAGGTCTACCTGATACATGTCGTTTTAAAGGTCTACCTGATACATGTCGTAATAGTAACCTGGACCTTATGTTTTAAATCTTAAATAAAATTACCCACCTGCAGCCTCTGCTAAAGTATCTTCAAAAACTTTTTCTTTTTCAGCCAACGTCAAATTCATTTCCCGTACCAGCTGTTTAATTTTAGCGTCATGGTCATGTTTGATGTCATCTATCACACGGGCATGCTCTTTATTCAAATTATCTAATACTAACGAATGTTCCCGCATCATTAATTCATATTCATCCTCTTTCCCAGTTTTTAAACTTTGATACTCTCTTTCTGATTGGCTCTTTTCTTGTTCTGATTTTAAAACAACATCGTCAAGATCTTTTTTTAATTGCACTTTATCATTCTCAAGTTTTTCAACTTCATTTGATAACGAAACACATTTTATTTCTAATGTCCTGCATTTACTTTCAAGTTCGGAAACTTGAGTCTGGAATGTTTCAAGTTCGAGTTGGTTTTCACGGAGAAGATCATCCTTAGAATTCATATCTGCTGAAAGTCTTGCATTTAGTTCTTTTTCACTTTCAAATGATTTCCGAAATTCTGAATTTCCATTTGTCAAAACTTCAAGTTGTTGGGTGAGTTCACTAATGGTATTATCACGCTCAGATAATCGGGATTCTAATTCCGACAGTTGATTTTTCTGTTCCAATAATATTGTTTCCGTATCACCCTGTAATTGTTTTTTTATTTGCGAAACATACTGCTCAGCTTTTTTCTTATAATCGGATAATTTAGCACTATTTTCAGTTTCTAATTTAGAACGTAAATTGGACAAGTCCTGTTCAAACTTGACTTCATTTTGTTTAATTGTTTCATTGGCCTCACTAACACTATTACGCAATTCAGTTTCATTTTTTAATGCATCTGTCAATTTAGATGTCACAATTTCCAATTCTTTATCAAGTTCATTTACTTTTGTCGTCGCTAATGTCAACTTATTTTCGCGTTCTTCCACATTTTGTGAGCTACGCTGAACGAGCGAGACTTTTTCAATTAGTTCAGAATCTTTTTCAATTATTGCTTGTTTTAGTTCATTAATTTTAGTGGCATTTTCAGTTAACATTTGTGCTTGTTTGCGGATTTCATTTTCTAACAACTCAATCTTTTCATGGGAATTTGTTTCAATTTCATTCATTCTTATTTTTAATTCAGACTTTTCAGTCAATAATTTTTCTCTTTCACTTTGTAACGATGTTATCTGAACCTCAGATTCTTTTAACATTTTTTCTGAATCTCTGAACTTATTTTCTAACTCCTCTTTTACGATTATCAAATTTTCTATACTGGATTCATTTTCTTTTGAGCTGGTTTCCATGTCCATAATTCTCTGCTGCAATTCTTCCTTTTCTCTCAAGAGATTTTCTAACTGACTTTCTTTTTCTTTCAAGTTATTCTGTGTATCCTGCATCATCTGTGTAGATTCTGATTCCGTTTGTTGAAACTGTAACAAAGTCGTGTTGACTTTGGTCAATTCTGCAGACATTGCTTCCTTATCGCTTCTTTCTTGCTGGATTTTTGCTTCTGCCTCACTTTGATATGTTTTGAATTTGGACACATACTTCTTTTTCAATTCCTGGAGTTTATTTTGCCAGGTTTTTTCAAGGTTGGAAATTTCATTGGTGTGAGTCTTTCCAACTTCTGCGATTTCTTCATCTTTTTCTAAAATCTTCTGCTGTAACTCTGAGGCTGTTGATAATTGGTTAAAAGAATCATTGAGTTGTTCCTTCAATCGACTAACTTCCTCCTTCTGCATCGATTCACTTCTTTCAATCCTATTCTTATAATCCTCAATCTGATTCTCGTAACTATGGATACAATCCTGCATCTTCTCTTCAGCTGCCGAGAGTTTATCGTTCAGTTCCTTTAGTTTACTCTGAAGCTCGTTATCACTTGATTGCATTTCAGCCATTCTCATTTCATAGTCATCTCTGATTTTCTGCATCATGGTGGCTTGGTCTTCTATAACTTTATTTTCAATGGCTTCTCGTTGACTTCTGCTTGTGTCCAATTGGTTGAAGACATTTTTCAATTCTTCCTCTTTTTCGACTAATCTCTTTTCTAAATTTTTTGCTCTTTCTTCAACATTCACACATTCGTCCTTCAAATCCTGAATTTCATCATCTTTGAGTTGTGATGCTTCATTAACAGCCTTTAGCATCTCCTCCATTGAAGAGCTCTTATTTTCAAGTTCCACACCTCTGGTTGATAATTCCTGTAATTTCATGTCCTTCTCTTGTAGTTCTGTTTCATGTTTTTCTGCGATTACTGTCAACTGATTTGTTAATTCTGCTACCGTTGTTTCTAATTGATCAATCTTGTTGTTTTGTTCTGTCTCTAAACTTTGTTGCCTGGTTTCGAAAGTCTGTTTAAAAGAATCCAACATGGCAGACAATTCAGTGTTTCTGTTTTTGCTATCAACTAGTTCTGCATTCAAAGTTTCAATCTTTTTAGAAAATTCAGCCAAATCTTGTTCCTTTTGAGCTAAGCTTATCTCCTTCTCAGCTAAATCTTTATTAAGCTCCAATAATTTTGTGTTTACCAACGTGAGTTCTTCTTGGACAGATGACAATTCACTATCATGTTTCTCCTGGAGATCATTCAGTTGTTTTTGCATATCAGCTTCAAATTCTGCCTTCTGCTTCTCGAATTCTTCTTCCTTTTGCCCTAGAGTTGTTCTAGAGATTTCTTCAATATCTTTTACCTTACACTCCCATTCCTGAGTCAATTCTGTCATGGCTGCTTGGTGCTGCTGTGCTTGATGTTCCAGCTGTTCTTCACGAAGTGCCTCAAGATTTTTTGTAATGTCGCCCATTCCTGTATCCTTCTGTTCTAACATCTCATTCAGCTTCTTGTTGAAGTCTTCATCCTTCTCTTTTATTTTCTCTTCAAATCTTTCTTTTAACTTCACCATATTTTCTTTATATTTTTCTTGCTTCTGTTCAAATTTCTCTTTAAATTCTGCTTCCAGACCATTCAAAATCTCCTCATTAGTTTTCTTTAATTCTTCAATGGACGTTTCTAGGCCTTCTTTTTCAGCTTGAAGAGAACAAAGTTTTTCTTCAAATGTCTTTTGTCTCAATTGTATCTCTTCTTGGTGATTGGTAGAAAGTTTCTCCATTTTTTCTTTTAAATCTTTTATTTTTGATTTCGCTTCGGTCCTTAATTGTGTAAATTTTTCGACCGTTTCGGTCAGTTTTGCATCTTTGTCTTCCAGTTCTAGTTTCTTCTCAGTGATTTCTTCTTCAAGGCTTTTGACTTTGGCTTCAAGCGAAGAAATAAACGAGGAATTTTCTTCAATGGACGTGCGGAGAGCAAATATTTCATCATCTTTTGTGCGGACTGATTTCTGTAAATCCTCAATCTTCTCTGTGTTATCAATTAAATCCGATTCCAAATGTGCTATCCTCATTTCATAGCTTTCCTTTTCAACTGTTGTATGTTTGGTCAATGTTTCCGTACTTTCGTTTAATTTTTGCGACAACTCAGATTTTGTTTGCTGTAAGTTCTCAAGAATACGTTCCAAGTTGGTTAATTTCTCTTCCAAATCAACTTTTTCAGTAACAATATTTTTTTGACAATTCTCCAGCGACTTGATCGTTTCTTCCAAATTTTTGATGTAATTTTCTTTTTGGTTTAAGGCTTCCGTAATCTTCTCCTTTTCTTTGTGAAGTTCAACTTTTTCTTCCTTCTGTTGCTCGATTTGTTCCAGGAGCTCTTTGGTTTTGGATTCAGACTCAACAATTTTTGACTGAGCTTCTTCTAACATAGATACTACCTGAGCTTCGGATTCAGCTACCGATTTGGCACGTTCTAAGGTAGTTGCTTCTATTTTCTGAATACATTCTTCTTCAACTTTTGACTTTTCATATTTTAAGGCCTCCAATTGGTTTTGAAGACAAATAAACTGAGAATCCTTACGTTCTAACTGAGCTACGAGAACTGACTTCTCTTCTTGGACGGACATTGATTCATCTGTGGATTGCTTGAGTTGGCTTTCCAGTTGAAGTTTTGTTTCCTCAAACTTTTTCTGGAGAAGATCCCTTTCTTCGCATATTGTTTTATTATCCACCTGTTCTTTCTCTAAATCATTCCTCAGTCTCAAATTTTCTTCTTCAAATTCTTGTTTTTTGTTTTCCAGAGCGTTGACGGTATCATTCAAACTCTCTAGGTGTTTCTCAAATCCACCTTTTTTACCGATCAAATCACATTTCAAATCTTCAAATTCTTTCTGAAGATTTTCTACAAAAATTTGCTTTTCTGCGAGTTCATTCTTCAGGCTTGTCATTTCTTCAGCTTTTCCCAGAATTTCTGATTTCTGTTCTTCAATCTGTTTTTCTTGACCCTCAATCTGACTTTTTCTCTGTGCTAACAACTCTTCAAGATTACTCTTCACTGAGTCGAATTGAGATTTGTAGAATTCTTCCACCTCTGAATTTGACCCCTGAAGCGTTTCTTCATATTTATCTCTCATTGCGTTCATTTCTTCCTTCTGTTTTTGAATGAAGGCGTCCATTTTTTCCTGATAGGCTTTGTCAGTTTCTGTTTTAAAAAGTTGAAACTGGTCAGTATGACTTGTTTTAAGGTTTTCCACCTCTGTACTGTGGTTCTTCTTTAACTGTGATATAGAATCTGTTAAATTTTTCTCGGCTTCTCTCAAACTTTCCTCCAATTGCCGGATGGTCTCAAGATATTCTTCTTTTTCCTAAAAGTAAAAGAAATATTTTGCTAATACTATTGTTTTTCTCATTGCTAAGTTTGCCTGTGACGTCTTTGTGATCATATCACTAGCTATCCCCCAACTCTCAGATATAATCAATACACCAGAATCAATTTTGGACATTTTATTTACCTTGGACTAGAAAGATATTTTTCATTTCCATATTACCTGAAGAAGTTTATCTATTTAGAATATTACTCGAAGAAGTTTATCTATTTAGAATATTACCTGAAGAAGTTTATCTATTTCACAACTCAGCTGTATTTTACGTTTCTCCTGTTCTGACATGGCCGCCATCTTCTGTAATTCCTGTTCTTCTAACTCCAGTTTAGAATTTTGTGAGGTCTCCGATAATCTGCGGTTCAATTCATCTTGAAGTTGAGCTAGAGCATGTTGTTTTTGTTGTTCCTATAGAAAATAAACATGTTGATTAGGATATATCTCTGATTCATCCGTAGCAGCAGGTTATGTGTCCACAATGTCTGTTTTCATTAGCCAGAAAAGTACGATGTTAAACCCAATCATTCATTCATAAGTCTGGACTAGTGATGGTCCGATACGGCACCTATCGGTTTTACTGTTATCAGATACTAATAGCGACATATATTGGCCGATACAGATACAATTACCGATAGTGGTTGATATAAAAGTATTACACATTGAAATGCCTCGAAAGACATGATAATCTATGTTGATATATGTCAAAGTTAGTCGGTACTATTGTACCGTGGGAATCAAACACGAACCCGCTGTTTAGAAGTAAAATACAATTGGGTCACGCTTCCTACGCAATCAAAAATACTCACTAATTATTATGAACTTAATTAATTATTTGCTGTATAATGAAGTCAAGATTTTCACATTTCAAGTGTTGATTCCCTAAAGTGATCGGCACCTGTATGTCCAAATTATATGGCAGAATGTTGTATTCGGTAATTAATGATACATCAAAGGGAAAAGCTTCATGACCTGTCTGTCAACAATTGCAACCACGTGACATTCTCCCGCCATTTATACAGCTATTGTTAAAAATAATACCATCTTAAATCGGTACTTATTTGTTGGTAATATTATTAATTAATAAAATATGATCTACACTATGGGTTATTATTTGTTGATACAACTTATGTCTAAATTCTTAAAGTAGCATAGCATAACAATACAAATCACTAAATTATTTCTAAACATTTTTTATCAGCATCTACAAGCCGGAATGACTGACAGTAAATCCTGTGACATCAAAGGGATATCCTTCCTTTCATTTTTCATCAAAATCATGGGTAAAACGTGTGATATTTTCCAGCCTTTCTCAAAACTCCTACTCATTATAACAGTGTGCAGACAAAACCATCAGTCAAGTAGATAAGATGAAGAAAAGAAAATGCAGCGTAGTAGCAAAATTTGGAATTATTTTACGATTAGCCATAGTGATCCAAGTAAGGATAAATGCAAAACTTGCGCTGCTTCAATTTCACGAGGTGGTACCACCGCAAAGAATTACAAAACCTCAAATTTGATGAGCCATATCTATGCTCAAACAACGGGATAGAATATGTGGAATTCCAAATAGCACAAAAAGAGGCAGAAACATCGAAAAGAAAGATTGCAGAAGAGGACACTGCCATTGTTTATTTTACGGTTAATAAATTTCAAATAAAAAATTCATTGTTCTAGTTTGTGATCTTGTAATGTCAGGGCACATTGAAAATAGATTGAAGAAGGGAGACCTCTGCGACATACTGACTGTGTTGTCCAATTCTATGATTTTATATTTCATGCAAAGAAATTTTATTCTAAAAAAAAAATCGCACTCGCACCGAGAGACCCATAAACAGTATGTGAATAAAGATTTTTTTAAAAAAACAAAAAACAAAACTGGAGACCGTTAAGGATTTTCTACTATGTATTCTTTCCATTTATTACGGTTCCTATGAGAGCCATGTATTACCCGTAGGTCTTAATAGCAAAAGCACACGGCAACTGAAATAAAACTTTTATTATTTCCGTTGCCGTGTGCGTGGCTATTTAGATAATGGAGACTGGTAATGATTTTGTACTGTTTATGAGAGTCTTGTGTTATGTCTAATAACAATGCATATAGCTATATAGGTGAGTCAAGCATAATAATGATTTGTTCACAACTTGGATAATATTTTGAAGGAATTTACTGTCGTTTTGAACAGATATCGACAACTCCAATATCGGCAAAATTGTAACATATCGGTCGATACTGATGTCTTCTGATAGGCCACTTATCAGCCAATTACCGATATTGAAACCGATTATCTACCCATCACTAGCCTGGACAAAATTGCACTTGATATGTATAGCGTCTAAAGGTCATTCATAGATTCTTGTCTGTCTTACAACTGACCTTCACCCTGTGTTTTTAACTGATAGATGGAGTCATTGTGTATATACCCTAATCTGATTAAAATACCAATCAGCATTGGTTAACCAATCAGCATTGGTGTTTCAAGTGTCTATTTGGTTAACCAATCAGCATTGGTGTTTCAAGTGTCTATTTGGAAATCCAACTCTTGCTTTGTTTGTTTTGACCATTTGATTGGCTATTCCCTCACATCAACCGGAATGGGGTAAGTTAACAAATTCTGATGTTAAACAATAGTTTATATTATAAAAGAAACAAAACGAGATAGGATCTGTGGTATGATCAGTTTCTCAATTTACCTTATTATCTAATATCTCTTTATTTGTTTTCTGTTGTTCATCAAGTTGATTTTTCCAGAATGTATCTCTTTCTTCTTCTGTGGCTTTAACTCTTTCAATAATGCGTGTTTCGGTTTCTTGCTGCAATAAAATAATAATCCAGTCACATACAACTAGGATACACGTTAATTTTAACTTCTGTACCCTTAGTCTAGAAATATAATTAGGCCTACTACTCCATCCCTACACATCCACCATACCAACCTGTATTAGAGCAATGGCTGCTGCTTTTCCCCGTGATAATTCCTGGACAAGTTTTGATTTTTCCTCCTCCATATTTTGCTCTAATATATCAAACTTCTCCTCCAATTCCTTTTTCTCATCTTTCAATCGTTTTATGATATCTCGAGATTTCTCCAGATGATCCTGACCTTGAACAAACAATATTCAATGACTTATAAACAATTCTCCTATTTCATATGTCATCAATATATTAATTTGAAATAAAACTCATGTGTTTAACAACATCTACTCAAATGGATTATTTAAAAAAGTATTACTGTCTGTTCCAGGTAATACTACAACTCGAAAATCGCTTGTTATTTATTCAAATTTTAATTAAAATGGCTAAAACTTCGTGGAATACCTGGAATGGTCATCCCGTTGCTTTCTGTCTTGTGAGAACTAAGTTCAGGTCATGCTTTATGTCCTTTCTCCTATGAAAAATCGTTATTTTTTTACATCTTACTAATTGAATCTGCCATGTTTGGCCTAGTTATCTGGACGAGCCTAACTGGACAAGGGTTGCTGGGTTTGCTTTAAGTAGTTTCACCCTACTTTGATTAGCAGTTGGTTGTTTCGTTCCAGTAGAATATAACTCTTTTGAAAGAGCTATTTACTGAATCCCAGACCACAGCTGTTTGCCCCACTAACTTGAATATTTAGTCGCCCTCCGTCCGAGGGTTGTAATTTTTTGATATCGATATAAGCTACATGTAAAATTTTAACCCGCTATCAATGAAATTGTGGAAGGAGGCTGCAAGACATACTCAAACTTAGTTACGAGAATGTAGCTAACGTTGAGATATGCTGATGTGTTTGTTTTTAGTTACGATTGGATGCCTGCCTTTAGTTCCAAGTCGCAAACTCAGTTTCTTTATTAATGCACGTAACATATAAAAAATAAGATAATTTTACACTATTATTATGTCCAGTTAAACAGAGCTATAAAGCCGTAGAAAACAAAATTTGGAATCATTTTACCAGACAAATTTATTCAAATTTTAAATAAGGGTAACCTTTTAAACCAATTTCGCATGGTTATGGCATGCGCCGACTTTTCAAAATAGTTTTAATCTTTAAGTCACTCCAAATTATCCAATGAGAATTTTTGTGCGAAATAAGCAAGGTGGAAACCGAAAAAAAAAAACCTATCAATCTGAACAAAAATAATATTGTTTCACACAAGGGGGTCACGGTGGCTAAGTGGATAAGGCACTGGTTCGCTAGCCTGGAGGTCGGGTGTTCGATCCCTGCATTGGCCGAGAGAGTTCATCTCGATTTACCAGCGTGATTTCCCCTTGTCAGTGATGCAGAAGGAGGGCCTGACAAGCACAGCTGCCTAGTCGTTCGGACGGGACGAAAAACCGAGGCCCTGTGTACACGTTGGAATTCGATATAAGAGAATGCCTGCGCTGCCCGCGCAAAATTTTCCTCATAGCACACTGTATGGTGTATGCCCGTCTTCCATTAGCCCAGGTTAGGCACAAAAGAGTAGGACGTTAAACCCCATTTCATTTCAAAGAGTGAAACCATAACAAGTATTATTACCGCAAAAAAGACGGGCGAATTCTCCTTCACTAGACATGTGTCACATTTCTAACCGAATGCACCAAATTTGTAAGGTACCTGTCTACCCTTATGCGAAATTCATGTGCTCCATTTAACGCACCCACATTCGTAATGTTGATGTTCTGAGAAAGTGACAATGTCTAAATATGTGACATTTACCAGAGAATACTGGATTTTATCGGACTTCTAGTCATTTAGGCTAAGGGATCAAAGGGACGTCAATTGCAGGTATATGTCACAAAGTTTTAGCCATTTTAATTAAAAAATGAAGGCATGGCAAGCATTTTTCAAGTTGGAGTATCACCTGGAACAGACAGTAGAAATAATCTGCTTGGATTCCATGAGAATAAAATAAATCTATCATATCTGTGTGAATACAAAACCGAGTACTTAGACAGGTTGCTTTCTACATTTAAAACTACAGGTTAGTAAAGATGTGAGCGCTGAGAAATAATGATTTTTCAGCTCAACTTTAAGATCCGACAACAAAATTCAAAATTGTACAAAATAAGAATACCAAAGTCCATATATATTTTATTCTACCTGATTTTTGCAGTTTTTCAATCTTTTGTTGTAACTCATCATTTTTATAATTTAGAGATTTAATTTCTTCCGCAGCCTGTAAAAGTTGTCCACGAAGGTTTCCAGCTTCCTCGTCTTTCTTCTCAATCTCTTCATGTACCTGTATATTATTAAACACGTATTACTGATTCTGGCGTATATTATAGTATTCATTCTATCATCACTTTTTACAACAATAATAAGATAAGAGTTAAATATATTCAACACTAATTCAAATTATTATTCTTAGGGTTTCTACTTAAAGATACATTATGGGAGATTAGATAAATAGCTGGCAGTTCTCACTATATTAGTTCAAAACTAAATACTGTAAAAAGGGAATTTGATGAAATTTTCAGTCAAATTGATCTACTCTGAACGGAGAATTTAGCAATTGAATTTTAGGCCCTTCTATCATCATTACTGAAGTTGATACGATAATAAACATAGCCTCATTTTATCCAGCAGCAGATCAGGTTTTAATCCAGTAAACATTGCAGGCTAGCTATGACATCGAGAATTGATGTGGTCTGGACTCTGGATGAGTTAATGAACATCTGACTAATAATCTAGATCAGGGCTGAAATTTAAGGGGGAATTGAGGCAAGATTCTCGCCCTACAACACCAAACCTCGCCTGAAAACTTGACCAGGGGGATGTCAACATCGCCCTACAAGTTCTCTAAAAATGATAGATGTCTAATGTTCCAACCGTAAAAGGCATTGCCACAGTAAAGTGGCATGCATGACAGAAATCAATAAATGTCAGCCATGTTTAAATCTGGACACAGATCACTAAATATTTCAACACCGGTACCTGTAGGTCCAAATTACTTTTAGTCTTTCTCTCCCTTTCCCTTTTTCCCCCTTTTGCATGGCGATTTTTGTTGACTTTTTGGTGTAGAATCGAAGAAAAGGGTTTGAAAATACATCTTCTGACAGGTTTTGGTGAATATTCATGATTTTGAGGCGGAAGGATACAAGAGTTGTGAGGTTGGTTACATTGAAAGGGGGGCCGAAAATTGCTTGTTTAGTTGTCTCTACTTCCAGCTTGTGTATCTCAAGTTTTTCATGGTGAACCTCATACATGCTTTTGGGCAAGAGTTTGTCACATGTTGCTCATCTGTGGCAGAGAGCGTTCTACCCAACGAATATTTGGGAAAAAGTTACAGCCGGTCTAAGAGACGAGAATTAACATCTGCGTCAATGGGGAAATAATTAGTGATCTGTGGCCATCTACACTCTCCCGTCAATTCTGATGTTGTCGTAATTTTATGTAACTTTGAAGTTGTCGTAATTTCATATTATGATGTAATTTTTAAACAAACAAATTCAGATACTTTTTTCCTTAAATAAAAAAATAACTATAAACTGAGTGTGTGTTGATACTAATTATATCAAACCTTTTAGTGTTTTTAATTCATTTGGGCCAAGAACAATGACGGTAGGGTTCAAAAGGTCAAAAGATCGAGTACTCAAGTATCGTGTCAGCCGACATCCTTAATTTACATAATAATACATTCTTTTGTTTTTCTATGATAAATTATATCCACTAGTGTGTTATTTTTGACTTGCCATAAGGCAACATTCATTCATTCATTCATTTATTGTATTTGTTTTTAAATTTATGTGTTTTTTGTGATTGCATTAAATTATTTTTTAACATTCTGACTTCTCTTTTACTTTACTAATGTCTCCCTAACTTACTGAACAGAGAAGTCACATCTCCCCACAAATGTTTGCCAATTTCAGCCCTGATCTAGTTAAGAATTCAGAGTAAAGGAAAGACCTACCTGTTTTTTAACTTCAGCAATAGCTAATTCTCTGTCTGTTTCTAGTTGAACTATAACCTGTTTAGCTTTTTCTATTTGTGATTGTAGTTTACTGATATCAGACGTACTAGATGATCCCTGAAAATACATTTATTTCACTTTCAATATTTCATTATGTATCAGAACACAACAGTCCAGCAATCATGTCAAAATTCTGATTGAAACAAGCCAACAGTGAGGCTGATGTCCCCTGCCGAAATCTCAAAATAAATAGATGACACATATCAATTAATCGCACATTTATTTTTTTCAAAAGTATCGAGCAATCAAACTGTACACGAAGTGCCCAGGCATCGATATTTCCGCGCACATGCGCACAGCGTGCGCAGGCACATTTGCTTTAAAAAACTTTTTTGCAGGCACATTTTTAAAAATTATTACTGTCACGTAAATCATGTAAAATAAAGAATACTATTTATTTTTATTGTTGTTGTTTTTTTGTTTACTTTGATTACCGTATAATAATTTACTAGAATAAGCTAGTCGATGATAAAATCATCAGCACGCGACGTTAGCGATTCCGCCTGTGACTTATGACCTATCACCTGTGACCTCTGCTTAATTTAGTAACAATTCTAGTAGAATGCCAGCGTCGATGATTAAAAGAATAGCATGCGACGTATGAACTATCACCTGTGAACTCGGCGACCCCTAAACACCAGTACCGTGGAGTAAGTGCACACTAACACTGTACCTGATAATTCTATAACGATGGCTTCCTATCGAGTATCAAGTGGAAAAACGAACAAAGTCTCTTGTCGAGTTTGTGGTGATGTTATTCTATTTCAAAATTATAAAGTGCATATACAGAGAAATCACCCCGCCGAAGACTGCAATGACCTACGGTCAAAAACAGACAAGTCTTGTTAGTATCCGAATTATACCGGAAGTTAATTTTCACGAATGACAACCTAGCTGCACAAAGGGATTTAATCATTATCAGACATGATTTTAGCTGTCGCAAAAAAAAGCTGAAAATCGGGGGGGGGGGGGGGGGGGGGGGGGATTCGTGTCCGGTAGCAACGCCAGTTTTTTTTTGGGGGGGGGGGGGTGTCAAAGGTAATTTTAAAGTAAAGGGGGGGGGGTTGTCTCATACTGAATTTCAATATTCTTATATTTATTTTTCTTCAAATTTACTACAAATTTTTTATTTCTTATTTTTCTTGCATTTAATTCATTTACAGAATACTTACTAAACAAAAAAAAAAAAAAAAAATAATGTTTGAACTACGCATCCGATCTTTTCATTGTCCCTGTATAATTTTCTAGACCAGAAAATATGTTGCTGAAATCATAGAACTAAATGTATTTAGTTCTATGCTTAAATCGAATAAACTTCTACCTCCCTCCGACCGTAATTAATAATAATAATTCACGACTCTTCGGGAATTGACTTTACGAATAGAATGTCTCACAAGCTCGCCTTCCAACCATTTCTATCCATTATAAAGTCGTTTGTCGAATAGTTTGGTGTCGACGTCTCGATCTACGACCTTAGCCATAGCGCGAAAGAACTGACGCTGATTACGTACCGTACCATCATAGGCACGATAGAGAAACTCTGTACACAATGAGAGGCGATCTCGTTCAATCTCGCGCGAATCTACGATACGGTATTGTTAATGTTTACATCTCTGACATCCGGTCGGCAGATTTTAAAGTTATGGATAGATATTTTGGAGTTCAGCAGTTAGAAATTTGTCAGGAAAAAATTAATGATTGTTTGTTTTATGATATTAGGCTTTTCAAACAAGGTGCTTGAATTAATTAAAGCGGAACAATATCATAACAAAAGCGTTGTCAAAAATCGGAACCGACTGCAAAAAAATCAGAACCAGACGGGACAAAAAGCGGAAATCCGCTTTAAAGCGGGAAAAAATCATGTCTGCATTATGAACTTGTTTGAAGCCGGTAGGCATCTATTCTGTGTTTATATAATCCCCAAACAACAACAATATGCACATCAAATAGTAAGTGCAGGAGGACCGCACTACACGAAAAACAAAAACCTACAAGATTAACCTGCGGAAAATATCAAATCAAGTGAATGGATCCGGGGGCCAGCCGTAAGCGTCCACTGCGCTGTACAGTCCCGGGCCTGTTATGGTACAGGCTTCATTTTTAAAGTAATCTATAATAGATAAATACAATTTAGAAACCATAATAAAAAAGGTACTAAAAATTATTTATAATTTCTTCTTCTGCCGAGTATCAAATAGAAGCGGAGTTGTTGACCAAACTTGACCAATCAAACTGTTTATCAATTCTTAGCCTAAGCAGAAAATTCTTAGGGTAATGATATAATGAACCCATATTCTGAGTTTCATCGCTCTCACTTCATTATAACTAAAGTTATTGTGACCCAAAGCCTCAGCCAATCAGATTGCTTATCTCTGCTCACTGTAAGCAGAAAATGTTCATCATCGAACTTCATCAAGGCATTCACCTAATGAACGCCTACACCAAGTTTGAACATTCTAGCTCAGAAAGAAAGAGAGTCATTGTGTTCCAAAGTCTCGGCCAATCAAATTGCTTATCGCTCTGCTTACCCTAGGCAAACAATGTTCATTATCGAACTTAATCAAGGTATTACTATAATGAAACTATACATCAAGTTTCATCACTCTCACTTAATTAGAACTAAAGTTATCGTGTCCCAAAGCATCAACCAATCAAATTGCTTATCTCTTCTTACCCTAAGCGGAAAATGCTCATCTTCGAACTCCACCAAGGCATTGACCTAATAAACACATACACCAAGTTTGAACATTCTAGCTCAATTAGGAAGAGAGTTATTGTGTCCCAAAAAGTGTAACGGACAGAAAGACGGACAGACAGAGATATTAAAACGTTAATCTACAGTGATTGTATTTTGAATGAGGAGATCTGACGGTACCTTTAGTTGATCTATATCTCTCTGTTTATCTTCTAACTGTCTTTGTAAATTCTCCTTTTCTTCTGCTAGTTGAATATTCTTCTCTTTACCCGCTTTAATCGTTTCTTTACATCGATTTAACAAACCTTCTAATCGTCTTACCTAAAAATACAAACAACACTACACTTTCAAAATTGTTCAAAATTACCTCACAAAACTAATTAAACTACATACTCAAATAAAAAGAAAAATTTTAAAATTGTTTTAAGAAAATGTATTTCTTTGCTATTTATAGAATTTTAATGCCATAAATCAAAAATATTTTAACGCAAGTGCCACATATCATATCATAGCTGAGTTTTTCCAACCAAGTGGCTGGTCACAGGCCAAACTTACGATGTAACAAGAAGTCAGTGACATTATGACTGTTTAACCTCCTTACTCGTTGGCATTAACTAAACTAATGTAGATGGGCAAACACCATATTGAGTATCATGAGGGAAAATTACAACTATTAAGGCTCTTTCACAAATGTGTACACAGGACCTAATCCCAAGGATTCATTGAACTACCCTGGCAAGCACCAGGATATCCAAGTTAGTGAGCCAGTACCTTACTTAATAAACAACCATGCATTAGGTTAATGACATTTTACAGTTAAACAATAGAAATGATGTTATTATCTAGCAATATTGTCTAATATTTAAAATTACAAATAGTCACTCATTTGAATAGTCTGTTTTACAGAAACTATAAGCAAAGACTTCACGATTTTTCATTTGTTCTACTTTCTCTTTGAACTAGAACAAAGATAAGATGGGAGAGTGTGAAGACAGCACAATTAGATATACATTCCCAGAGAAGATGTAGCCTACAGTAGAAACAGGTAACACAAATAAATGATACTGTATATAGCAAACTAACTTTTTCACGTAAGCTGACAACCTCCCTATCTTTCCCACCACCAGGGGGAGCTGATTCGGTTGTTGCTGTTTTTTTTGGCATCATTTTTTCCTGTAAATCAGGTGGGATGTCTTTTCCTTCCTTCAATAATTTTACCTGAAAATACAATCTATAAATGAGGGGTCATAAAGCAGTGTATAATGAGGGTCATTTTACCCAGGCAACAGGACCAGGTACCACAGCTTTTAAACGTTTATAGAGAGATGGGGTTTAACGCCCACTTGACACAAACTAGGTCATTTCGGGACCAACATATGGATCAATTGTATTTCAATAATTCGCACTATTTATCATGTACAACCAGAGAATTGAAATCACATCAGTTGACTCAATGACAGACCTTATGATACAGTGCGGCCATGCTAACCATTTGGCAACCTGACCCTAAGGGTTATATAAACATTCAACTAATATAATTTTAATTACCTGCATCTGCAGAACTTTAACAAATTCTTCCTTTTCATCCAGTATGAGACGGTAATTCTCCTCTAGATCTCGTTTAGCTAATTGGTCCAGTTGGATCTGTTCCTTTAATTCAGAGATACGACGAAAAGCTCGGTCCTGAGACTGGGTCAACGTTGTCTGAGAGAAAAAAAATAAATCATACAATTGGGTTTATAAAATTGGTAATCATCATAATTTCAGGGTCTTGCTAAATAAAAGCCACTCAAGTCTCATGAATAAACTTTAAAACATAAATATTTGGACCTTAAAGCTTTTGAGTGGAGATCCAAGCATTTATTGTTCCTTAATCATTTTTCTTTTCCAAGATATTTAGTCTATTTTAATACAGCAGGAAAAATGACAATTCACATACCTTAAATTTTTCTTTTTCCTGTGCTAAATCTTTATATATTGTCATGAGCTGAAAATATAAATAATACACAGGAATTAGTTCAATCTGGAAAGTGATGAGTGAAAAATTCACCTTACAGGTACTCGGTACCTTAATGACATGAATGTTATAATATCGACAGTGTGTAATGGAAATTTGTCAGGGCTGCTATAACAGGCACTGTTCCTTATCAGGTCTTCCATCTTGCATCACTGAATAGAAGAAACCATGCTGAATATTCCTGAGGAACTTTGTTGACCAACATTTGTTCATTGGCCAACGGCTTACTCTCTGATTCCCTTGCATTTAGCACATTCATTTCTTGTTATTGTCAATTCTATTTCCTGTCTCAGGAAATGCCATTTAGAGGAGATGGTTTTATTACCTCCATGAATTTAGACTTATATTTAATGGCTCTTCGCTCGTATTTTTTGATGTATAAATAAAGATCATCTTTTGATACAGATTCCAGATTAACAGACGAATCTTCCACTTCGCTCTCAATATCAGATGGCAACGAATAATGATGCGGGGTAAATGAAACATTCTGAAAGAAGGAACTGTCGCTTGTCACAGAGCTGATGGACGATGTCCGAGATCTTGGAACCTTTGGTGTATCATCTCCCAAAACAGAACCAAATTCTGATGCTGTCTGGAATATAAAATAAAAGTTTTAGACATTACTAAAATGCAGACTAAATTGAGTACAGAGTTGAGATCACCATAGGATGTCAACTTTTGTTTTGTGACATCGTCAAATAGTGTCTCAAAAATTGTCAAAACTGTTTTTAAAATTCCATATTTGAAAAAAAGACAATACAGATAGAAAGATAACCATCAATTGAAGGGGCTTTGTCCCTATTCCTTGGAAAATAAAAGGGAAGAAAATGGGTGAAAAAGCACATATCAATGTAAATATGAGTGTATTAACTGATTTACATTTATTTTTCAAAAATTTTATTGTAATTTCAAATCCATTTTGATCGTCGAAACAAGTGAGCAGTCCAAATTGAATGGCAGTCGTTGGGTCTGGTAAGTTCAAACAACATTGGAAGTATGGTTTGACATTTCACTTACGCGCTGGCGTTAAGCCTCAATCACCTAATCACCTCATTCCAAATTATGTTCAAGAGCATAGAGTACAAGCTGGCAATATCAGGGGCAATATTTTTAAAAATATTTCTATAGTAAAATAACAACATCACTATTGATTGGAATACACAAATAATTGGTGTATTTAGAAGACAGGACGACATCCAAGGTCTATCAAAAGTATTAGGTGACATGAAATTGCAAAAAGACATTTATATGAGTCCACTTTACATTAAAGATAGGTTCCTAAAAAAGTATTTATCGGGTGGTTATTTTCTATAAAAGTATACCAATCTTATACAGGACAAAAATGTAAGGGTACCCCTCATCGACAGCCCGGTTATTAGGAATATCTGCATGCGTGATGTTGAAGGTTACACGCGAAGGTTGCATGCGAACATTGCACGCTTTGTGAACATGTTGATAAAGTTTATTAAGAGGAAGTCTTACTGTTCATCATAATTAACACTAAAGAATAAATGCCTGAAAAAATTACTGCATTGTGTTGAAATAAATTAGGCCTACAAAATAATTTATCCAAACCGAATGTTTAAACATTTTTTCAATTTGGCTCATAGTACCTGATAGCGTGTATCATTTGGTCCTTCTTGTAAAGGAATGTCAACTAGTTGACCTGTAGGGGTCCCATCTGTGGCTTCAGGAACAATAGGAGGTGTGCTTACACCATCCCCTCCCATTGCCTTCCCATTATCCCCTGATCCACCTGAAATAGCTTCAGGTGATTTTAAAGGGGTGCTGCTGGCGACAGGGGATCCAATATCATCCGATACCTTCTCATCACTCTGCAAAAAAAGAATAGGAAAAACGTATCCCAGCGGTTCACTGCTATTAAACCAAACAAGAGAGTAAAGATGGTCTCAGATCTACAATGACTTACCCAGGTCATTTTAATTAACACTAACAAAATAATGGTTACTGGTGTATAAACATTAGGAGTAAGGCAAATTAACAAGAATAACAAAGTTTTAGCAGACTCCTATATTTGATTTCCAAATTTCAAGGGTTCTCTTACATGTAGATACTCCAATAATATAGGATGGCAATATGTAGGCTGGCTAAGTAGCCTATAAAAACACATTTGGTTTCTCAGATACATGTACATTTTAAGAAGCATTAAACCAATAACAAAAAGAAAACCAGCCTCTAAAGAATGAAAATTTGTGTGGAATGTGCATTGGTTGATAGCTTCATCACTAGACAAGGTCCTATTTAAATTCAATTAACACATCATGGGTTTGGAGGTCTGGGCTGATAAGTAATTTTATCAAGCTTAGATCTTTTCTGATTTAGATCCTGCAGGCTCAGATTGGATTGCATGCTGGGATATAAATGTTTTAATATTTCAATTTACAGGTTGTACATTGCTGGTACAACATACATGTAGTCCAAATTGTCAATGCTTGGATTTTCTTTTTGGGGGACTATTGGGTTAATTTCCTTTATTTTTGCTGGAAGAAAGATAAATCCTGTAATTCCATTCCATTCAATCTCAATCATATTAAATGGACGGCATTATGTCCCGTTGCTCAATACCACTCTTGTTGTAACTGAATAATATGTCCCAATCTTTATTCGGGTCAACAAATTGTATTATTTTACAATATTCCAATTATTAGATGATACAAATTTCATCTAAAACACCTAATTTTAAAAATTGGAAAATTCAACTAAATGATTTGAAAGCCTAACGTAAACCTTTTCAAATATGACTTGGATTTTAAAATATTTTCGAACCCTCTGGAAGTAAAATAGGTTGTAATGGATAATTTACAAAACAGGTTGGACACTTAAATCTAGTACTTAGAATAAGGTTATTATTTATTTTCTGAAGCTGCCAAGCCAGCTAGAGTGTTATTGTCGTAAAATAAGTTTGTCTATCCTTTAAATAAATTTATTAACTTCCTTCTGTGAAATATTGTGATTTGATGAAAGGTTCTGATTTTCGGCACATATCCTGTAAATCATAAATGTGTAAAAGTCACACCCCTTTCTGTACCTTTTTTACATCAATTCAAACATTCCATATGGATGTAAAATCAATAAAGCGTTGAGGTGCTATAACTAATTAATGACATAAATTATTAGGCTAATCCAGACGAAATGATTGGTATATGTTTCAGGTCTACTAAGTATTTATATGATTGATTGAGTATTATTATTATTACCTACGCAGCTACAGTGAGGCCAATTCACACCAAGATTTAGGTATAGCCTAGAGCACTGTGATCGTAACGCATAATAAAATTTAAAATTGTAATAATAAATCAATCATTTAAACCATAAAGTTGAGCTATCAGGGAACGTAAATTTACTATGACAATGGGCAGTGCAGTTCCAGAACTTGTGACTTGTTGAGCAAGTCAAAACAAAATTATACCGACACTTCATCAGTTTCGGCGACAATTTTCACCTATTTACCTTGGAAATTGCAGCCACAGCAGAACGTAAAGGCGTATTTTGTACACCCTGTTCTATTTTCTTTTTAAGATTTTTAAACATTTTCAAACATCTGTGACTGTCAAGGAACAAACATCAATTCTATCGACTATTTTTACAACTTTTCTATCTATTATGGTTGTCTGCTCTTCTTCAAAACGCATGCGCGACACGTACTTCAATCATTCAAATTACCAACTGGCGAATCAATGAAACGAAATAGCACAGAATTACCCTGTCTCTCTTAAGGGACACTTATCTAGGCAATAGAAAATAAACACTTTCGCAAATTGTTTTTCAAAAATTTATATGATTTTTGATACTTGTCAATCATTTTATATTTTAAGATAATGTAGGGTAAAAAAGGTATCTATTCCTAACCGACTTATAAAATGATATTATATGTATTCGTGAATTAAAACTAGAAGTGTACCAATGCAGCTAGTTCAGCTCTGAACGTCGGTCTCATTACACTCACCCTGAACGTCCAGAGACTGCCTGATTGAATCAATGTCGAAAATAATTTGAGCCCCAGTCAATTTCACTGGGTAACTTTTCACTGCTAAACATTGGGGTGTCAATCCGTGTGGACGCCTGTACAGTGTAAACGAACATCTTAGTAAGAAAACGAGACCTTGTTTACCTCACTAGAGTCAGTGTGAGCGACACAACACGCTGTTAAAAATATGTTCCCTCCTATCGAGTTGCCTTTTAGACATAACACGCTGTGTCATTATATATATTGTCTAGTTCGGTATGGTGATGCATATAATACGGATAGAAGGTGCGATTCCTGTGATTATATAGACCTAATCTGATAAAAAAATATGTTAAACAAGAGAATTTCAGCAGTAGTTTGACATAACCCTGAATTGGTTTCAGAGGGTTGAGAAATATGAATTAGTATTTCACGTTTCATCCATCGATATAATAAGTTGTTATTGTGAAATATAGATCTGTATTTTTATCAGATTGGTCAACATAATAAGTGGTTATTGTGAGATAGATTTTACCATATTACTGTATATTATTTACACACGGACAAGGCCCAGGCACAGGGCCCCGTGGTTTAGGGACCCCGTGGTTCGTGGCAAAAAGAGAAAAAATTCAAATTCCAGATGAATGTTTCACGGCAATTGATTTGGCGGCGGAGACTGGGGTATTCCTTAGTCCGATGGTTCTCGAGCTTTTTTTGTCAACGGCACACCAATTGCCACACATAAAAATATAGCGGCACACCTGGCTAATACATATGAAATATATCTGAATTTTGTAAAATAAAAACATGGTAAGTCATTAACGGCATAGAACCGTAGACTCAGACGAGTCATAGACTGACTCAAACTAAATAAAGAAAAACTCAGCTATGAACTGGTAGGAACCAGTCGATCACATGGTTTTTCTCATTTTCTTAGTGTGCCGTTGAAAAATTACATAATGTCAGTTCCGAATGGCAATGCACGGAACAATCTGTTTCACAGAGAATTACTTACAAATTATCTCTGTAACAGATGCCTGTCCATAGCACGTGCATTGCCACACGCACCGGTACAACCTGTTTACAGAGAATTACTTAGGAATTAACTCTGTAACAGATGAGTGTCCATAGCACGTGCGTTGACTGCAGTCATTGGCTCAACGGCTCGTGCAATGTTTACTTAACACCTAACTGCTTCGGGCAAAATGACGCATTTTACTCATTTTAATTCCCATTTACACTTAATAGGAAATATTTTTTAACTTCAATTAATTCAAACTTCTTTATTTATTTTTCTGTTACCTCAAAAAATGTTTGAGAATTTAATTTGTCGGAGTAAAAAAGTTAATATGCCGTACTTATTAAGCCAAACTGATCCCGCAGTGAATATTCGCTTGGCCGCTACAATCACTGATAAGCATGACATCGGCGAGGCTTAATTAGTACGGTATATTAACTTTTTTACTCCGACAAATTAAATTCTCAAACATTTTTTTGAGGTAACAGAAAAATAAATAAAGACGTTTGAAGTAATTGAAGTTAAAAAATATTTCCTATTAAGTGTAAATGGGTATTAAAATGAGTAAAATGCGTCATTTTGCCCGAAGCAGTTAGGTGTTAAGTAAACATTGCACGCGCCGTTGAGCCAATGACTGCAGTCAACGCACGTGCTATGGACACTCATCTGTTACAGAGTTAATTCCTAAGTAATTCTCTGTGAAACAGATTGTTATTAAGCCTCGTCGATGTCATGCTTATCAGTGATTGTAGCGGCCAAGCGAATATTCACTGCGGGATCAGTTTGGCACCGGTAGTCATTGGCTCAACGGCTCGTGCAATGTTTACTTAACACCTAACTGCTTCGGGCAAAATGATGCATTTTACTCATTTTAATACCCATTTACACTAAATAGGAAATATTTTTTAACTACAAATACTTCAAACTTCTTTATTTATTTTTCTTTTACCTCAAAAAAATGTTTGAGAATTTAATTTGTCGGAGTAAAAAAGTTAATATGCCGTACTCATTAAGCCTCGTCGATGTCATGCTTATCAGTGATTGTAGTGTGGGAGTTTTCATTTTTTTGAAAATCCCTTTATCATAAAACTATCACACGACATGCTTAAAACTACTTGTAATATATTAAAACACTCTCTACTTTCGTGTTTAGAGTCATTTGCGTACAGAACCTTTGTTTGTTTACCATATTATATGAATAATTGTCAATATTCATTATTTACCTGTCAGAAGTCGGCTATGCTTGATTCGCACCTTGAGCTTTCGATACGTGTTCTATGATTGGCTACGCGCGACCAATCAAATTGGCGTTTAGTTATATACGTTTAGGGCTGATTTGCACGAGCGAATTTGTACCGCGGCCCGGGATGAATATAGGAACGGGAATAGTAACTATTCCATTTATTAGCCGGGAAAAGTATAACTTTTCCGCCATGCTAATAGACTATATTTAATTTTGGGATTTATTTGTCGATGATTTAAGAAGTATTTAAACGTCGTGATTTGGTTAAGTTTAAGTTAGGAATTTTTCATGCTCATATACGTTTAGCATTTAAAGTGACTTTCCGCATTTTCTAATATTACTGCGCCTTCGGTTCGAATTGTTCCGTATTTATACTCGTCGATCATTGGCGCAGGTTCACTTTCTAGAGGTGATTCCGTGGAGCTTTTTTTAATTTTGTGGACTATTGTCTGCATTTAGCTGATTCGGTCTTGGTTTTTCGGGTCATTAGTTTTATTGTGCGAAACTTTGTGCAAACCGGTACCTGCATTGTGTCGCGTTTAAATGACTGTGCCTGATCGTCTGAATTTTACTTTGCTCAGAGATAATTCTGGCATTTAGGACGTCGTCTTGAACGGGTGGAACCAGTATTAATATAAACGGAAAGACGCGTAACATTTGTACTTGTTGAAAGTTACTATGAAACATTATCATGGAATCTCGAGATTGCATTTAAATTAGGTGTTTTACTAAAAACGTACGTTGATATTCATCTAGATAACGTTAAACCCCTATCCCGTATTTTGAAGTCCGTTTTATTGATTAGGGATAAACTCCTCGATTCATTCATACATCTATTTATGTATTTACTTATTTGTTACCCAATTGTCAGAAGTTACAATTGGTATAATAAAACTTTGTAATAATAAATATTGTTGTTTTCTCTGAGTTGATGTTTGGGGCAAACCATTGAGCATCCAGTATACGAATCCCTGTTTCTTCTGAACAAACCCACAGTTGGAGATTTTGTGTCTGGTAAAAGGGGTGGGACTAATTTTGCCTGAATTTGATCTGAGGGTTGGGACGCGATTTGATCCCAGGGTACCTTTGGTTTGTGGCGAGCTTGAACCTACATTTGTGCTTATAAGTCCCTAGATGCTTCATTTTCGTCACGTTTGTCCTCGTATTACAAATTGGCGAGATTCGTGGAGTACTTTTTGCCAGTCATAAGCCCCTCCTACTACAGTAGCGGCCAAGCGAATATTCACTGCAGGATCAGTTTGTGCACGGAAATGACATATAACGGCGTGGAACTGTTATAACAAGTGAAATTGCGGCTAGATCCCTAGATCGATCATCTAGTTGAACTTCACAGGAATTTAGGGATACCCCAGTCTCCGCCCTATATCTATTACCGTGAAGCTTTCATCTGAAATTTGAATTTTTTTCTCTTTTTGTCATAAACCGCGGGGCCCCCTAAACCGCGGGGCCCTGATTATTATATCCCGAAATTAAACTAGGGTTGGGTCGTGTGGACGACTCCAACAACGAGTGTGGGCGACTTTTTGCCATACTTTTATTGGAAATATCTATCCTCTAAATACTTTTGTAAGAATGTATCTTTAATCTCTTAAAAGAAATCCTTAACAGACGACAAAGGATGACCCCGCAACGAACTAATTATATTTTGATCCAACATTTCTACAATACAACACTAAATCTTGTGAACCACCAAGATATTTATTCAGTCACCAAATTTTTGCTTTGCGTTTCACTCGCCAACACAATTGTAAATTTTAGTCTACTTATCATTAGACATGCGTACATCCGGGTTCTTCATTGCTGAAAGAGAAGTGTCATGGAAGGTTTCTGGTGATTAAAAAGATGAACTTTATTACTTTATTTTGGTTCCACAAACCGAGAGGATAAACTACAACCATCCTCAACATTTCGTATTTCCTCTTCTAAACAAATTCCAGAGAAATACCGCCTTTACTAGACTGTGTCAGGCGAGAACTTGAACATCGGAGAGTTAGTAACTCGAACAGTTTGTAGTTTGTGCTAGTAAGTAGTGGGGTGTGTTGTTTTGACTAGATCTTAGCCAAAAGTAAAAGCCAAGACTAGGATTATTGTAGAATCTACCTGAGGATGAGCTCGGCAAGTGGCCGGACAAGGACAAATGTCCGACAATATTCGGCAGAAGATCAAGCTTTGAACAGAATATCTGAAGAGGTAATAATTGTTTACACTGTTCTGAGTGAGTGACACATAAATTGTCATTTAAAAAATCCAACAACTTCAGTGAACAACTAAGAATAGCCAGACATTCACACTGGAGTGACTAATTTGGCCGTTATGACATAGGGCCTTTATGACTACATCCCAACTGCATTATTGAGTTACCTATCAAGAATTATTATAAACGTAGTCTGAAAAATGAAACTGATGTCATGTATGTAAGCGGTAAGCCCATGTGACATACATATAGTTGGGTCTGGTACGTTGACCCGGCTACTTCCGGTCTACTTTACTAACCCAAACTCTAACCCTGACCAAAGAATAGCCGAATCAACGTACTGCGCCCATAGTTGGCGATCGTCATTAAATTTGGGAGTGAATTGAAGGAGGTGTTTTTTTTCTTTTTTATTTATGAATATGCGGAACACACAATGCTTCAGAAATATTAATGTAGCTACTAATAAACAGATTTCTATGATTATGGTACCTTGGTAATAGTAGGGGTTTCAGGTCACGTGTCTTGAGTGTGAAATCGAACAGCCAGTGGCTAACATACATGTATAGCCAAGTTCAATCTACGATGCTGAATTACTATTTTATGTAAATGTATTACTAGCAATTGTATTGTAATAGTTTAATGTCAATCTCGATATCTGCAAAGATTTAGGCTGAAAAATTATAGAAATGTAAGTGAAATTACCGTTTGTTTACATGAGGCGCCAGCGAGAAAATCCCCGCTCTGATGTCACGCGACCTAGAATTTTCCATTGCTACGACCCACTTTATTGGATTTACGCACGTTAGTTTCCGGTCGATTTTCATATATAACCAATCAAACGATAGATAACATTTTAGGGATTATACCGATGTCTGTTACCATGTGATCCGTCAGTTAGAACTGAAGAAAACAAGATTTATCTGTTTAGATGACTGAAATTTGCTAAATTTTGACTAAATAAAATATAGCCTATTTTTTTTGTGGTATCATCCAGATTATAAATATTGGGCATATTATCATTCAAATTATTACGATTTTATTAAATCTTAACTGACAATAACGTGCAGATTTCAGTTTTAAAATTGGTACTAGCGATTCTGAAGGGAAAATTCCCATTGTCACTTTTTTTTCTCGATGCCAAAGTTTGTGACGAGTGCAATTTTACAAGACAGAACTTTTTTATTTGTTGGGATATTCAGTTGTAGATAGGGCTGGGTAAAATATCGATATAAATCGATAGTATCGATTGGACGGCCCAGAAAAGCAACATCGATAGCGGTGGGTTACTATCGATTATCACTCTTCGTTTATTTTTCTTGCGTCTGAAATGTCAATGTTTTCTTTCAGTTAATCATAATACACCTCTCACTTTAATTACTATCAAGTATCAGTGTAACACATAACAAAATTGTGACTGCTTATTGAACAGCCGTTTTCATAAATTCACTCTCATTGAAACGTTACTTTAGTTTTGAAGAAATTGTTGAATATCGCTAAATCGGAGATACCCGGATGTGTAAATAAAGTTAGAGTTATTTCCCTTTGCAAGCTTCAGAATTCGTCTGTACAGTTCACTTTTTCTGTACGTGTGCCTCAGTAATAGAGTACCCGGTACAATAAATAGCACACATGGACGACAAAATGCTTGTTGATTTTCCCGGCAAAGGTAAAAGTGCTGTGTGGAAGCACTTTGGGTTTTAGACAGGAGCAAACGATCTTTCGCAACTTCGTATGGTTTTGAACTTTGAGTTTACACTGTATCCAGTCTTGATGTGATGACGACTTTGAAAATAAGTTTGTTTTCGATACTATCGATTATCGACCGACATTTCATTGCCGATTATCGATAGTAAAAATCACTATCGATACCCAGCCCTAGTTGTAGAGTGGATTTTATTTAACAGGAGTTAATTTCATTTCGAAATATGCCATTTTGAGAACTTCTTTCTAAAAAGTGGCATGTTTTCCTAGCTGCATCACAATTGTTTACTGTTATATACATGTATAGCTGGGGTTTGCCTAATATCGGAACTTGGTCATCATCATATACACTTCATTAACTGTTGTGCCACAGATTGTGCTACATGTAGGTTAGGAATTTTGTTGCCAAGCCAAGTTTGGTTTTAAAGATTTTGAAAATAAAAAATAGAAAAAGATACTCTCCGGCTAGAATATTTTGGTCGGGCGGAGATGATCAGATTATAGCTTTTTTTGCTTTCTGGCATCAGACATTGTAATGTAGCCAATGCACCCAAAGCAACATGATACGTAGACATTTTATTTCCATGTTACATAAAATGATTAATTACAGGGTATTTAGTTTCAAATGAACCTTTTTTTTCTGCCCATTTGTTAGACAATGACTTCATTCTCGTGTCGCTCAGGAAGCAGATGGATCATAAACTAAAAGCAGCACACATACATACATACATACACATACATACATATACATACATATACATACATACATTACATGCATTACTTTCTGGAAATTTTGCAATCATTTAAAATAAACAATCTACACATCTGACAAAACAGATCACTTTCAAAATCAGAATTTTTCATGCGCTGCAAATTACGCACACAGACAACGTAAATGAATGCAAAATTTCCTTGTTTTTCAGAGAATTTAGTTTTTTGTGCATCATTTGAAATTCATAGATTCATGTAGCGTTATTATAAGCGGTAAATATATAATCTCATAGGACAGTAATGTTGATCTAATTCAATGCCAGTATTGGTATGTTTTTTTTGTGTACTGAACTTTCAGTATACATATGTACATGTATGCACAATGTACTTTGCAACAGTATTTTGATTTTTTTCAACCATGGAAAGCTGTTTTATTACTCATTTGTAAAGTAAGATCTTGGAGTACATGTAGTAGTACCATTCTCACAGATACCCTTTGTGCTGTAGTCTCGGTCACCCAGAACCCCCATGTCTTCAACGCACAGAGGGTCTCAATTATTGACGAAAATTAATGGATAATCTACCACATAAAAAAACAAACTCCCGGTTACGCATGAGCAATGGAATTTTTTTGCTAAAGTCTCGGTAAGTGATAGATATTATGATGCCGGGCCGATTTTGATAGATTCTGTAAAGCGAGGATAAGATATATCCAACAATTCACTTGGCACATCTATTATTAGAAACAAAATAGAGATGAATCGCGATTAAGGAGATTGTGAGAAGCCATACGTTTGATTCATGACAACAGAAAATTACCATTTCAATTAAAAACCTTTAAAACAAAATTTTAGAGAGTGTCATTGTTGACAAGCGAGATGTTTTGATAGATTCAGTACGTGGTAACTTAAAAGACTGGATAATCCAGACAATGACCGACTTTCTGTCAAATTTTGAGGACCCATCCAGACTAATATTCGTAGAATATTTGTTTGGATGATAAGAGACTATTTGTGCTGCTATTCCGGGATCGGCATGAGTCCTCCGTATGCGGCACCCGGAATATTCCGGGAATACCGATTGTATTTATTTCAGTTTGTTTTAATAGAGTAAACTCCCATGATCAATAGGTGGCGAAAAAGCGCAGTCTGCTGCCATTCTTGTTGCATTGTTTATATTTTTTTCGCTAATTTTGCGAAGATTTGGGGGACGTATGTGATGATGCATGTGCAAAAAAAACCTCAAAACAAACAGTGACGTTATGTCACCGCTAACTGCCTAGGAAGTGTTGGACGTATAATTTAACGAATTATGAAAATTTGATCATGGTTTTTGACTCAGATTTTCACAGTGCAGTGCTACGAATGTGATTTGCAGATTCTGGGAGCTTTACAAGTTTAGGCAAAAAAAAATGTTCTGTTTCCGGTAACCCGACCGACCCGTTACAAAACCTGCCGACTCAAAAAAAATTTTTTAGTGCCGAGAAAATTTAGCTGCTGTGGGCGTATGTTTCATTGCCTGGCAACCTTTCTTTGAAATTGGCAGGAACTTTTTATGGCTCCTGCACTATTTTATAAACGTGAAGGGCTGAGGATGTCAAACCCCCATTTCATTTCATTTCTTCTGTCCTGCACCACTGGAAAAGAGGGAATCATGTCGGACAATCTTGGTGTGATCCACCACAGGACCTCCTAGCCAAAGTCTTACTCACTGAGTCACTACCAGTCCCTTGCACCATTGGTAATCAAGATAATGTACAAATGAATATACATGTAATAAACCTACCGTGAATCATTGATTAACCACTTTTAACTTAAAATGTCAAACGAATTGCCTTGCAGTCATTTTATTATATTCACTGATACATGTAAATATAAAATCTCATTCAAAATCAATCAACCGAAACCAAACACGACAAACAAAATGGTTGAAATTTTCTCCACCTGAAAAGTTTCTAATTATGTAATTCAATAAGCTGACACAGTATAATTCTTTTGATAAAAACTAGGACAAATTTGGCTCTTTCATTTTTACGTCATGTGTCCAGTTATCTGAGCTACATGTAAGAGAAAAAAGTTTATATGATGTAGAGATACAGTTGTACATGTCATGTATATAATATATATGTGTGCATATTTCTAAGCTTGTATTGATCAGGTCTACGTGGATATTCCTTTGTACATTTAATATTAATGTATTTTATGAAATAACTTCAGTAAAAAATTTTTTGAAGGTAGCAAATGACTTTTGTCAAAATTAGATATGGGGCTTTTAATAGCATTCTTTGAAGGTGGCAACGATTTTTTTCAAAAGAATATGAGTTTTAATATCATATTTAGAATGATCTTCAGGATCATGTAAATCTACATGTACATGTAAGTGTTTCGTGTTCAATGGCCATATACATGTATTTCATTGCAGGATACATGTACTATTAAAATGGTACCTGCCCATTACTCATTTTGGGACCCAATGAATCTCCTAAATCTATATGAGCTAGAAAGTTGAAATTTTGTATAAGTGCTGATTAGATGGGTTCACCCTCTGTTGGCTTGTTTCTCTTATGTACATCTAATCATCAATGACTCAATAGTATGTAATTATAATAACTTACAGCACTGGGCTACTGACAGTGAACAATTCCTTACTCCATAATAACTAATAATTTGTTGTTCGCACAACTTTTACAGAATACAAGCATTCTCTTGTTACCAGTTTTTCTTACAACTTTTCTCAGAAGTTATCTTTTTTTCATATTTGATCTTTTAATCAAAGTTTTGTGTAGAAGTTCTGTATAGATTGTAGGTTTGTTCAGTTGTGAAACAATAGTAAAATGTTAGATTGAATATTACATGTGGGTTTACTTGGTTTTATTTTATAATAGGAATTATTCAAATTACTTTATCGAGTTAGGGTTTGATGGACAAATCATTATATTGAGTTAGGGTTGGATGGACTTTGATGGTAGGAATTTAAAGAGCGCTGTACGTACATCAGGTTGTCAGATGACCTGTAACAATGTAAATTTATATCAGAAATTCTTCAAAATAGCCCCAGTTGTGAGTTGAATAAATTGAATTGGAAGAATGGAGGACACATGATGTAAATGACGAGTAGATTGTATACCACAGTCAGTTAATGATTCTAGAGTACATGTATAAGGCATGTCATTGATGTTGTGTTTGTGGATGGCCGAATGGTTAGCATGTGTGCACTGATGTGTGCACTGTATCAAACTGGCATGGTTTCGAATCCTCAGTTGTACGTGGCAAGGTGTAGGGTCGCCTGTCCAACTGCGTGGTTTTTTGTCAGGGCACTCGTTTTCCTCCCACTGTTAAAGAGGTTAAACCTCATTTTTTCTCTCTCTCCTTTGTACATGGGTTGGCTGGAGTTTGGTGGTACTTGCTTTACAAATGTATCTTCCATTGGTCAAGATCTCTGCTCATTAAATGAATTACAGATATTAAAATACATACCTTTTAGTCGTGAAATTACCTAGTTTGTGTTGACTGTCACTGTTCAGTCGATATTACCTCATTTCTCTCTCACTTTCAAATTACTAAAAAAGTTGCAGGCCCTTCTAAAAGGACAAGTCAAAATATGGGGAGACAGCTTTTGGCACAGGAAGTTCAAATTAGTCCAAATCTGACTTTACATGTATTTAAAAGAGGTCTAAAACCCCTGTATTTAAGCAAAACTTCTGATTTTTCATTGTATATTGTAACTCAACTATTACTTTGTATTTTTTTATTTATTTGTAATGTATACAGTGTATGATATTTATGATCATATGTTTACCTTGTGAAGTGCTACTGATTGAAGGGTCAGTGCCATATACATGTAGAAAACAATAATTATTATAAAAGACATCAAAAGACAATTGTGTTGAACAAAATGAAAAACTTATCGTTCCTGCTTATTTGTAGACTTGGAATACAGTATGATACACTGATTCACTGATCATGTTCAATAACTGTGTATTGTGATGTACAGGTGAGTGACAAGGGTTAATGACTACCCAGATGATGGATGGAGATTGAGTAAGAACGTGTAAGATTATTGTATACCTATTATGGCTACTGTTGACACAGGTTGTGTTAAATAAACAGAGATATACACTTCTGTTATTCACTTTTATACGAAGCTTTATAACACCATTAACAAGCTTTGATACATACACAGTACTACTTCTTAAATAACTGGTTACTGACTTAGGTTTGTAATTCTATCGTAATTCCAAAGGTTAATTAAAGGGACAATCACGATAAGAACAGAGTCTCAAAAATTAAAGTCCGAGAGTTTATGAAATTTATGGACCAAAATAATTAATATAGAGGCATGGTGTATTTATCTTGTCTCAAAATTTCAGCTCAAAATGTTGAGTCGTTTGGACGTGAACGTCAACACTGCTTATCCGGACACGTAACCCTTTTAAGTTTTCGGGTCAATTTTTTCATTGGGTGACCTGATAATCGATTCACATTTCTTGAGAGGTCTCTACAGTGAATGTACTGTACTTGATAACAAAAGGTAAATTTCACCTATGTATTATTTTTATAGAAAAAAGTTTGGTTTTATCCAGATACTGTATAATAAAATGGACTCCATTTCCAGATGCAGACTGTCAGATTTAAGTTATTTACAAGCGTATCACAAATATCGTGTTACATGTAGTTGGTCGGCCTTAGGTAATGGGTTTTAAGGGATTTTAACACAAAATTAAGCAGTTTTATTCCCCAGAAAGTTATCGGGATTGACCCTTTAAGCTTAACATTGTTTCAGCAATTTATACAAGGTTCTATTCTGATCAGCTATATTAATCATGTTGTATTCTTGATTGTATTCAAATTAGAGTGAAGTCTGTGTTACTACTTAATTTGAATTATTCGTTTATTTATTGTGTCTTGTCCATTATATCTGTTTTTGTGCAGGTGTGTGGTACACAAAATTTGGCTTATAAATCATCTGAGTAGACTATAGGAGGGAAGAAGTTAAGGATTTGTTGAGTAAAATTCTTTTATTTCATCTTTTAAAAGTCACCGGTGAAAGAGTTCAGTGATTTCATGAATCAAAACTAAAAACTTTGAAGAAGAAGAGCAACCACTAGATGGATATGCCTGTTATCATTCTCCATTTTAATTCACTGTTCTATAGGCATGTATATGTTACAAATGTTAGAGCTTCAAGTACTATAATAGAATTATCACAAGTTTTATTTTGGTGTTAGTACTGTCTAAGAAGAATCGTAAGTACGGTAAGTACTGTGGTATTTGTGTGTATTTTGATAGAGGATTTGGCATTAAGATAGAAGTAGAAGATATGACAGTTTGTTGTAGAATGTCAATTATTTCTCGTATTGACCTGTTACTACCAACTCAAACATGTGGCCAGGTTTTCATATTGCGCACCTGGTTGATTGTGGCAAGAAAAGTTGTGTCTAGTTCCTTGGTGTGGATATAAAAGAACCCTTTTGGATTTTGATAGCCGAGGCGTTGTAGAAATGTAGACTGTTTTACTCCCTTTAATTTCATATACACCACATTAATATACTCATGTATTGAAATGTAGGTAAAGTGTGCTGTATATCACCTGGTGTAACACTGTAAGATATAAATAGTTTGATGGTTGTGGTATTAAACATCTGGACATACATGTATATTACATCTGTCTGCGGGTTAATATATTACTCTATATTACTCAATTCAATCATATATTATGAATGGTTATAGGGCATTATAAGCTAGTGTATACTATACATGTACATTTCAATACATGCTATCGATTAACAAGGGGGATGACTCACAATATAGTTAAATAATGCAGCAAAACCTACATGTACATACTAATACTATAATTTACATGTAGGCCCACATGCAGGCCTCGAAATGTTTGAAAAAAGCTACCTGTCGCAAGCGACAGGTAGCTTTTCATCATACCTGTCGCTTCAGTAAATAACCTGTCACTCTCAATTGTCAAACCCAAAGACTAAGTAATAGTATATAGTATCACACATATCCATACATGTGTACTACACACACGTTTGTTTAGATATTGACGTATTACATTGCTTCATATAAATATCGTAATATAAAAACCTTTTTATTTCTTCGACATCGGAATGTCTAAAAGTTCTTGAAAGTCGGCGAATCTGCGTTGGCCTAGCGAGTCGAAGATTCGTACAACTACAATTCTAATTTCTATCACCCGTAGCCACGTGGATTCCGCAAATTATCATGGTATTACACCTCCGTGCTAAATCGAATAGTTCGACGTTGAGGTGTAGAATTCAAATTTTAAAATATCCGTATTACAAATCACCTCTTTGCAAGAAATATGCCGCGTGCGAAAGACAGGTAGCGCCACCTGGAATTCCCGTCTCACATACAATGTATCGGGACTATATTTACGCTACAGTACAAATTATATTAATATCCGAGATATTTTTCCGACCTGATTATTTGATTTTGTCGAATTGTCTTGTGAATTATTTAAATGATTAGATACAAGAACTTACGAGGCATCGATCTATCGAGCCGTGTGTATTTCCCTTCCACTCCAGCCACTTTCAAGGTGTCGTTACGGTAGAATTATTTCAGGTGACGTTTTAATTTACTTAGATATAATACTCCATAATGCTATAAACTAGTGCCAAGTAGATGAAAACAAGAGTAGATGGTGTGAAATTCATTGTTATAAAATTGTCTACTTCCAAACTGAGTACCTGTAGCCTGCGACAGAACGAAATGTAAACAATGCAAATGGCGGCTTTTCGCGGTATTTCCGTGCTCAATTCTTAATTCTTGTATTTAGAACGACTCTACGAATAAATAAATACGGCCTACATGTACATGACGTAGACATGAGTATTGTGGTCAATTTACTGAACATCAAGTAAAATTTAGTCCACCTGTCGCAAGCGACAGGTAGTTTTATCTGCTACCTGTCGGACGAAAAAATCGCCTGTCAGCGACAAGTAGACAGGTGAACATTTCGAGCCATGCCCACATGTAAAAACATGAACACAATGTACATAAACACATAGACAATACCAAAAAAACACAAACACAGGCAATCTTTGTGGCTTGCACTGCAGATTCCAATATAGCCATTTGTACAAAAAGCAGTTTACTATAATTTTGCATTGGGTCAAAGAGAGTATAATGGATAATTTAAATAGTATTAATATTTTATTGAAGACAGTCTGTAGAAATTGAGTTGTGTATAAAATGACCTAATAATACAAGAAGGAAACTATTAAACATATTGAACATTCTTTAAGTAAATATTGTTGTATAAATGTTACTAAAGACTACAGTCACATATTGTTGTCTTGTTTACATGTACATGTATTGGTACTTTCCTTAAAGACAACATAAGGTCACTGGAAGAAATTTTGTACTTGTAGTCAGTGGTTACTATAATATATGCACTTTACAGCAAGTTCAGACCAAGCTGATTAAAATTAAATCAGCCTTCTTCACTCAAAGTCGCAAATATAGACCTCCCGTAAAACGATTGTGACAATTGTCGAAAAAAACTCTTAATCCCCTTTGACGTTAGTGACATCACAGTTACCAATGCAGAAAGTTAATTCATTAATTACCTATATACAGCCGAGATGTGTAATCCCCTTATTAAATAAAACTATTAACTATGGAATAATATGTTTTGTAAGATCAAATTTAGAACTTGTTTTATATTATTATAAGAAAGACAGTCGCTGCAGCCATATTCCCCATCCTTATTCCTTTTGCTCAAAATAAATTGAAGTAAACCTTACAATGATTGGCTTTTTATCAAGACAACAAGGTGGATGTAGCTCCTATACTCCCTACTGGCTGTTATTAATAGAAACATGTAACTTCTCCCAGCTATTTATAACTAACTGTATTTTACTCAACAAAACCTATTCACTTCTTAATTGCTTATTGTACCAAAATAAAGTTTGATAATGGTCCTTTTACATGTACAGCCCGAAGATTTAGGATGTATGTGTTGGTTTCGGACTTGGTAGTCAAACATTAAAGAAACATGTTTAAAATCATGGCATTGCCCAATAAGAATCTTTAGAATATACAATTCTGGGTTGTGGTTCCCACTGTCAGTAGCAGCTCCTGCATAGCTCACAAATGAAGTATTGATCAATTATTTGTATGGAACTAAAAATATGCTGAGTATGGATAAAGGAATCCTTAACAGTTTGATGAAGGGTAGGTGCACATGCATTACCAGATATTATTACACGAGGTTGTCTTGATACACAAACATTATATCAACTTGTGTAACCAGGGCTTGAGGTTGTCCTGATAAGGGAGATTACTTGTTAAAACATTCAGCTTTAAATGATCCATGGACGTTTAGTTATGATACATGTTTTAGTGTGGAAAATGTTGCTGTTGTATTTCATGAAATAACTAGGTATAAGCGATGGTTTATTGTATCAGTTAACATGTATTTATAATTTATCAAGCTGTTGATGGCGGTGGGGATTTTGTATTCATTGGGAACTACATGTACAATATTCTAAAAGTATACATGTCCAATATACATGTAAACAAGCCAGTTCATCTTCAGTTTGGATAAAATCTTTTGATAGGCCTCTTTTTATATACTTATTACTTGTGAATGGTGATAATATTAAATGATACATTTTATCGTGAATGATATCGTGTTAAAAATAATATTGTATTGAATGTACATGTAATTTATTATTATTATCTAATCAATAAAACAATACATGAAGATTACAGGTTGTTGTAAATATTACAATGCTCTAGTTAAAGCCACATTGTCATCTTGTCACACCCGAGTCTAGGATTTGTCACCTTAATTCACCTTAGAAAAGCTGTAGGTCAACATCAGCATCTAGTTATGATGAAGCTGGACAAGTTGAATTTTAACACACCTTGGCCACATGGGCTATAAATAAGTTTAACTTTCTTTGATATGACACAAAGTGTGCAATAATTGTAGAAGATGTATCATTAAATAATAATACATGTAAATAATTATAACTGGATATAGCCAATCCTAGAAAACCTGGCTGGTGTGTATGACACTGTAAATGTATTTGTCATTGGTCTGTGGTGGTTAGTGTTGGTGTAGGTTGTATAACCATCTGTGATATATTGACTGTAGTCCGCTGGTTAAAACTGCTGATGACTCATTCACTCATACATATAAACACATTCACTCATCTATATAATCATTCCTTCACTATCCAGAAGCTCCTGGGTGCTAACGCAAGAGAAAAAACCCATTAAACATGCATTATGCAAGAGCTAAATCGGCCTATTGTAGGTCTTTCTTTAGGCCTCAAATGTTTTCTAAAGTATTAGTTAGACATTAATTAATCAGGCCTTAATCATCTCTCGATGGCATTAGATTTCTCCGATATTAAACAGATTAGAATGGTTCAGCGATCCTTTGATTTATTCAAATATGGTGGACCGAGACACAGCTATGATAAACCAGTACCACGGTTGAAATTATTGCTCACGTCTGTCAAACCTTCAAAGGGTAATATGTTCGCTTGCAATAGAGTAATTTGAATGAAATTTTCAAATTATTCATTTTACATTATCAACTTTCGAACTGTTATATCAAGAATGGCTAGTTCTTTATCTAAATCTTATATAATATATCTTTGAGTAATGATTTAAATTGGATTGGTTTATACTCTACATGTACCCAGTAACGAAGAATAAAATAGGGCTACATTTCATATCACACAAACACTATGTATTATAAGTCAATCAAATGATGACATTTAGTCTGCGGAGAATCCATAGGATTTTTCAAAGTACATGTAATTGAGGGCCATAACTCTGACGTAATTATCAGAAATTGCTAAAAAAAATCAACAGGTTTCTTCGTCCCTAATAATAATAATACAGAAATATATATCATGCACAAAAGCCATAGTAACAAGGTCCGTGGTGCGCTTGCAAAGTTTATGATTGATGTTCGGTTGAAAAGTGTATCTGGTTTAAACCTACCTACGTTTGAAAATGTCAGTCAGTTGATTTGGAGTTTTTAAATGGATGGTTAATATTGGTTAATTAGGATGGATCAAGTTCCATAATACAAATGAAGCATATCTAAACGAACGTGTACACATTTGGAGATTCATTTTTGGTACGACAAGGAGTTTTTGTCATTTGATTGCAGTGTTTGAGAGAGTTGTGGTTTGACAAGTCGATCAGATATGTAATGCGAGCGGTGCTTTTTATTGATTTAAATTTTGATAATAATAGAGCGTCTACAAGATTATTCAAAGTGATCAAGGGCCATAACTATAGCAGTAATTATCGGAAATTAATCACACTCATTAGGCAGCTTTATCTCCTGACCATATAAAATGTGTATACGGTTAAAGTGAATTGGATAAAAGCTAAGACTCTAGACCGACCAGAAGCAGTTGTGGATGATGGGCAGACAGGGTCAACAGCATTTCAATGTTGGTGATAATAAAAATTGTTATTTATATATTTATTTATTCATGTTTTTCAGGCCGAGTCCAGGTTGGCAGCTAAACGAGCTGCCAGAGCTGAAGCCAGAAATATCCGTACAAAAGAAATAGAAAAACAACAAAAAGAGGTAAGTGAAATAAATCATCTGGTTTGCTTGTTGTATATAGTGATTGTGGCGCCAGTGGTTCATTGACTAAGCCACTGGAGGTCATAGTGGCTCTTGACGTACATGTACATGTAAGCAATTGGCTCACTATCCAGGAGGTTGCCTGAAAAAGATCATGATTTTCTGGCATCATTGCAATCTGCTTCACAGAGAATTACTTACGAATTAACTGCGTCACAGATGACTGTCCACAACACGTGCATAGCTTTCACTTGGCGTCAGTCATTGGCTCAAAGGCTCATGCTTTGTTTACATATCACATAACTGCTTCGTGCAAAATGATGCATTTTACTCATTTTAATACCCATTTACACTAAATAGGAAATATTTTTTAACTACAAATACTTCAAACGTCTTTACTTATTTTTCTTATTCTTCCAAAAAATGTTTGAGAATTTGATTTGTCGGAGTAAAAAAGTTAGTATGCCGAACTCATTAAATCTCGTCGATGTCATGCTTATCAGTGATTGTAGCGGCCAAGCGAATATTCTCTGCGGGATCAGTTTGGCATCATTGGTGCAGGATTGTGAGCCTGGCAAGGGATAACCTTAAGTTGAGACAGAAACCCGGTCAAGGGGCACACAGCATGGTCTACGCTCATCTAATTAACTACATGTACACAATGTAGGTTTCTGACATTAAAACCATTTCATTTCATTTGGATATTCTTGTTTTACATTAAAACTATGAGAATCGATTCAGAATACATGTACTTGTAGAGAATTGATAAGGAACCCTGTTAGAAGGATGTTAATCTTTTAGTGGCATTTAGCGCTCGGGAAACACATTGACAGAACACAGTTTTTATGGGATACAATCACTAGTTTTATTCTAAAAGCATGTTTCAACAAGTATTTTCTTATCATCATTGTGCTTGATAACGATAAGAGGATACCTGTTGCAACGTCATGCTTTTAAAATAAAAATTAGTGATTGTATCCCATAAAAACTGTGTTCTGTCAGAAGGATGTTGTTTTGATCAGGTATCCTGTCAGAAGGATCTTGTGATTGATAAGGATGAAACTAGTCATTGTATAATTTCTATTTAAGGCTGAAGAGAGAGAAGCCAATCAAGCATCAAATAATGCCACATCCAAGGTAAGCGTGATATCTCTGTTGTTTTTATTATTGATGATAATGATAGTATTAGAATGTATGGGGTTCAAAATGTGGCCGAATTAGAACTTTCAGAAATTTTGTAAATGAGGCCCTAATATATACAGTACCTGTAGGCTGACATGGAAAGTTGTGTTGAATCTTATAGCATTTCAATCTCAGATTCAAAAATCGTAATATGAAAAACACTGAAATATTTGTTGATTTAATTCCAAGTTTGAATTGTGTTTTTTCAGCAGACGCGTGATAATGTTTCCACAAGGCGAGGTAGCGGAGATTCTACCGAGAGTGATACATCTAAAGATCCCAAAGATAGAAATTATAAGGTAAAGATCATAAAATACTATAACTCGACTACAAGCTTTGTGTAATAAATGCTGTGTTGTCAGTAGTGCAGGTTAGAGATCTTGGTATGGAAAACTGAGATTCACTCACAGACTTGGTGGGTGGAAGATGAAGACTAAGGGGACTTGGTGCATGCTGGGTGATGCACAATGTTTATTAATTTCCATTTCATATTATATTTGTCTTCATGCTGAATCTTCCTTAATTTATCGTATGTTATTCTTAGCATAGAATTTAGGTCATTTGAACTTGATTGAAACGAATTATTAAACTGAAATAAGGCTACTTTAATTAGCCAGGAATACTTATAGTATATTAGTAGGATATTGATTAACAAACCATAACTTGATAACAGTATATGATATAGATATAATATAGATATAATATAGACGCCCCACTGAGTATATGATATATACACCATCAGGTTCAAACGTTTATCTTCTTCTGGTTCTGATGATTAAAGATGAAGTTCTAGCTCTGATAAATACTCAAATATAGTTATTATTAATCAACATAAAGTTAAATAGACCGATACTTATTTACACTATTCTCTAGATACAATGTAATATTTTTGCAAGATTAAACAAATTTAGTTTATATCGTAATTAATTATATTTTTTATCGCTATCGAAGAATTAGCAAAATTTAATATTATTTGTTAAAGCATTGTTCCATAAACCCTAAAAATAATAAATCATTGTCTCTTACATATTTGTAGTTAAAAACAACTACAATGGACCTAAGGAGTTTCAATACTGTACCTTTAGGTCTCATGCTAAAACTTTCATTTCTTTTAAGATATTTTACAGTCACATGAATTGGATAATTATAAATTTCTTATCTCCAAACTGATATTCCTGTGTGATAATCAGTTAATATCTTTACAGTAGTCACTGCCACTTTAATTCTATAAATATATTGGTTGAGTAGTTCCACAACTAGAAATAATCGTATTACAGACTTAGACGTCATTTTCATAGTTGGTTTCTTGTTAAAATCACTGTCAGTGTGGAACAAGGATTGTTAGAGATTAAAATTCATACAGGACGTGTGTGTGGATTAGTTAAGAGGTTTCAATTGATATATGTTAATTGACACAATAAATTTGTGAATCAAAATAAAATACAAGTGAATATGTGGCGTACAAAATATTCTATGCAAGATTTTTATGTGAAATTAAATAAACAAATTGATCAGTTGGTAAGTTAATTAAATCGGAGTAAAATTCTATTAAAGTTTGTCTGGTTCACATTCTGGCTAAAGAGAATGCAAATCATAGGTGAATTATTTTTCACTATCTCATGTAACCAAAGAATAAAATGTACCATTAAGTTGGAAAATGATTGAGGTATTGGGTGAATAATGATGAGTAGAGTAGATAATCCATACAATTTGGGATGGTCTGACACGTATACTGAAGACAAGAGTAGGGTTTAATGTTTCACCCAGTTGTGTAATTATTAAAATGATATGAATTAAATGTAAATATAGTGATAATAAAATTGTATTATATTTATCAGGCTGAGTTACGAGAACTGGAAGAGAAGTTTAAAACTGCCATGGTTACTAGTGCCCAGTTAGATAATGAGAAACAATCGTTAGTTTATCAAGTTGAGTTATTAAAAGATGAGTTTGAGGAACATGAAGAGGGATATATAGAATTACAGAGGGAATATAAAAATAAATGTAGTGTAAGTACTAACTTCTTTTGTCTATTTGACAGTTTAAAATATGACTAGTTTTTCGGATGGGATATAAAACAGTGTACTAACCGTCATGCTCGTTTCAGCTAGATATATCAAGAAGACTTTACGGAAACTTGGTTGTTCAGTCGTTGTTTTGTATTTCAGAGGAGAGCCAAAAAAAGTTTTCTCTCAATCAACAAATTGAAAAAAATGGCTCTCCTAAAAGGTTCTCCCAGTTTCGATAGAGGAATGCTTTAGAAATTAAGGAAAGTGATTTGATTTAGAAATTAAGGAGAGTTATCTGATATTAAGGAGAGCGATCTGATATTAAGGATAGTGATTGGTAGATAATGTTAATAAACCCCCAATGACTTTGTACAGGAGAGTGATTTTCAATTTTAAGGGGAGGGGAAAAAACTCTCCTCGGTCGACATTCAGGGGACCTGTAGGCGCGCGAGAGCAATCACTCGCCTTAATAAACAATGACTGGTTGTTTAACACATAACTGTAAATATATTGATGTAATTTTTCAGGAATTTGAAATGCAGAAGAGAAGTTTAAAAGAATTAACGGCTGAACATAGTTTAATGAAAAGTCAGGTGGAATACCTGGATAAATTATTAAAGGTAATTTTATATGTTGTCAATAATATTTTTGTGATTCTGTGTTTGATAAGATTCGATGGATGTAAGAGTGATTGGTGTTAGCATGTAAACAAACCGCATCCATCTTACTTTTAGTATTTACATCAAGCTTGTCAATAATAGAATAAACTCATTCATAGCGTAATGTGTCAAACGTAAATGAGAATTTATTTATTTCCACAAGGAGAACATGGATGACAGAGTTGAATTCAGTATGACTTTGTATTGATTCACTCTGTAGTCAATGCTGCAAATTCAGTATGTGTTATGATTTGATGTTAAAAACATTAGTCATATGAAAATATGAAGAAAATGGTGTTCTGATCAATTTTCAGACATGCAAACATTACACACGCAGAACTCACTCTGCTAAAGAACGGTAATTTATTCACTTAACATTTTAGGGGAAGCAATTTTGAGTTTGATCAAATTTAGGAGAGTTTTTTTTTCTCGACTAACATTTTAAAACCTGCGTGACTGTGACCTGTATGAAATATACAGTATACATGATTGAAATGAATAGAAGAGAGAAATCTGTACATTAGAGAAACTTATAACTGCTCCAACAACAAAATCTCTATTAAGGTGATACATGTATCAGTATCTATTAAATGCTCATGTGACAACCCTTATCGACTGCATTGATGAGTTAGCTGCTGTGGTTAAATGTTTCCCTGCCTTGCAACCTATCTTTGCACTATTGAATTTATTAATTTTTTTCTCCAGGAAAATGGTCTTGTGATAATAACTGCAGAATCGGGTGAAATGTCCTTACAGAAAGACCAGTCATCAATTCCAGCAGGTCCCATTTCCACAGGAGCAGCCCTGTTATCAGCAGAAACAATAGAAATTTTAAAGAAAGCTGGAGAGGGTTCGCTAGGTACAAATGTTAATGATAATACAAGTAGCACTGAGCATGCTCCCCAGAGACCAACATCTCAAGGGAATAATTTAATGGAACAGAGTTTGAATGTTGAAGAAGCTGATCGTAAAAGGAAAGAGGAGGAAATTAGATTAAATGAAAATTCGGTGATCTCGGAAGATAACTCAAAAGAGGATAAAGTTCTGTTGTTAGCGTTAGAAAAGGACACAGCTGGTTGTGAAGTTGACAGACGATTATTTACGCAAATATCAAGTACTGAAAGCAACACCGGCAATGTGTCTGATCATTCCAAAACAAACAATGATGAAATAAAATCTCCTCCTTCCGAACCGTTGTCAGCTTCTTCTAACAATATTAACAATGATGAACCTAATGATTTGACTATGTACCGCGATCCCTCCGAAAGCAGGGAGAGCACTGTTGAACCTAATGATAATAAGGGGTCACATTCAGAAGGAGATTTGGTCTTGGATCAGTACTCAGAAGATGTCACTGATGCTTTGGAAAATGTTTTCCCTTTGGATCATCTGAATTCTCCTAATGTCACGTTACCTCGGGATGATTCTGGCATTTCTTCAGATGTTCCAACTATTTCGATTTCAAATTCCGTTAGTGAAAAATTTAATTCCGGGTCTGAATGTGACCCAGATGAATTCTTTGACGCTCCTTCAACGCCCTCTAAATCCCCTTTTAACACTGGCACTAAATTTGAATTGGGTACCGATGAAGGTAAAAACAAGGGGAATTCTGACCAGGTGGAGAGTGCTTTAGCTGAGAGCGAAGTTGAACAAAATGTACAGACCCCTTTTGTATTAGAATCCCCACTTAAATCTAACAAAAATGACACGTTAACAGAAACGAAAGAAACACAACCCAAATCAGACAATTCTGTAGTTTTAGATGAAGGTCTTTTTAGCTCTTTTGTTGAAACAAATAAAAGTGGACGTAAAAAGAAAAAATCGCAATCAGAATCAGAAAATAATCAAACCACTGATAACATTGCTACAAGTTGCCAAGAGAATGAAAAAACATCCACAGGAACAAATGAAACTGAGTCTGTTAAACCTAAAAATAAAAAGGGGAAAAATAAGAAAAACAAAAATAAGGCAAATAAAAAAGAAAGCACTGCAGAAAATCGCGAGGCATTGTCAGAAGTGAGTCAAACTAAGTCAGATAATACTGAAAATGAATCCGGGCCAAGTGCGACTGAAAATACAAGTGAAACTAAATCAGATAAAAGTGAAACTAAATCAGATAAAAGTGAAACTAATTCAGATAAAAGTGAAATTAAATCAGATAAAAGTGAAATTAAATCATATGAAAGTGAAACTAAATCAGATAAAAAGGAAACTAAATCAGATAAAAGTGAAATTAAATCAGATGAAAATGAAACTAAATCAGATAAAAGTGAGACTAAATCAGGTAAAAAGAAAAATAAATCAAAATCTCAAAAGCCTGAATCAAAGTTGGAAGAAAGTAAATCTGAAGCAACTGATGCAAGTCAAATAGAAACCCAAACCGATCCAAGTGAAAATAAGTCTGCAAAACAATCAAAATCTGGTAAAAAGAAAAACAAATCAAAATCTGGTAAAACTGAAGAAGCTAAATCACAAGAAGTCGGCATAGATCAAACTGATACTAAATCGGGGGAAATTGGGACTGAAATTAAAAATTACGAAACTAAATCGGAAAATACTGAAATTGAATCGGAGACCTTTGGGCCAAAGTTAGAAAAACCTGAATCAAATAGTGAAACTAAATCAGAGAAGAATAAGGGGAAAAAGGGGAAACGTAAGGGGAAGGGTGGTAAACAGAAACAAAAATCAGTTGATTTAGAATCGGGGACAGCAGTTGGAGGTGATAAAGATGTAGGTTCAGTTTCTAGTACAGTTGTTGGTGCTGTAGAGGATTGTTTAAATATTAGTCAAGTTGAGAAAGTTAGCTTAGGTGTTGAAAAAGTAGATTTAGTTCATGATAATCTCGTAGAATCTCAAGAGTGTCGGGAGAAAGTTAAAGAGGAAGAAGTAGAATATGAGAAAAATACAGGTGAGGAAAAACCAGTTGAAACGGGTGAATTGACTGTTGACGACAAGGATAAAACATTTGAATCACAGGATAAGCAATTTGTGCAAGTGGAAAAGCTGGATGAGCCTGAGAAAAAAATAGTTGAACTTAAAGAAAAGCCAGTTGAAACTGAGGAAAAGCCTGTTGAAATTGAAGAAATTGGGGAAAAGCCAGTTGAAATTGGGGAAATGCCAGTTGAAACTGAGGAAATGCCAGTTGAAACTGAGGAAAAGCTGGTTGCAACTCAGGAGAAGCCGGTTGAAACTGAGGAAAAGCCTGTTGAAACTGAAGAAAAGCCAGCTGAAAGTGAGGAAAAACCAGTAGAAATTGAGGAAGAGATGGGTGAATTAAACCTTCAGGAGAAACCTGTTGAATCTAAATCTGAGGAAAAGCGTCTTGATTCTCAGGAGAAGACAGTTGAATTCGTAGAGAACACTGTTAAACTGGAAGATGTGACATTGGATGAGACTTCTACTGAAGATGCCTTGGCAACAAATGAAACTTCAAAACTAAGAGACATAAATGACACTGATGATATGGGCATTAAAACTACTGATCAGACAGCTCTAGATGGTCTTTCCAATATCATTCAAACAGTTGTTGGAATTGCCACTGGAAGTCTCAGTGGACACACTGGTGAAAAGGATGCTGAAACTGTCTATGAAAGTGATCAAGTCTCTGGAGAGCTGTTAAAGAAAAATGAAGGTAATGATGATCTTGCTAAAAATATAGAAGATGAGACTTTTGGTGACCAACAAAAAGATGGTGAAGTTGTGATGGGTATTACTGAATTAACTCAACCAGAAGAAGTCTCAATGGAGTCTTCTGAACAATATGACGACTCAAGATCAAGCATCGATTCAGAGCGTGACTTGTGCACTGGGTCTTCAGGACAGTTTGAGGATGCAGAATCTGACAAGGACTCAGTGGTGGAGTCTTCCAAACAGCCAGCTGGAAATGAGGCAGCAAAATCCTTTGATGTAGCAAGTAAAGTACTTCCTTTGGAAAATTCTAAAGACCAAGATGAGTCTATTAATACAAAAGACTCTGCAGTAGAAGAATCTCACCAAAGCAAAGATGATGGTTCTGAATTGGAAATTACTAAGTCCATTGGAGATGCTAAAGAAGAATATACAAAAAAATCTGAATCAGCTAAAGAATCTAAAACAGAAGTTTCTGATGATGTTGACAAATATGATTCTGCTAGAGAGGAGACAAAAAATTTAGATCTGATGGACCAAGCAGCAGAAATGTTGGCAAAATTACAGAAACTGAAATCAGGTAAAAAGAAAAAGACAAAAAAGGCTGAACAGAAGGAAGAATCTCAATCAGATGAAGTTAAGCAGCCTGAAATCACTTCAGGGGTCCACAAAATGGATGATAAAAAAGACAATCTTCAAAAAACTAATGACATCAGTTCATCTGAGGAAGAACCAACTAATGAAACTTTAAGAACCAAAGAAAATCTTTGTGATGATAAAACGGATGAAATGTTTACTGAAAATGAAGTGATAGGAGCCACAGCGCCTAAAGAGAAGGTTATCATGACCACAGATTTAGATGCATCTGACCCAGAGACAGATCCTGTCCCAGGTGAAGAAGCACCAGCCATTTCCAATGAAGAATACAGTTTTGATGATATTGATGATGTTCTGGGAGAAGATACTGTCGAAAGACGTCCCAAAACAGATCCAATTCTTGCCAAGACAATTCCAAGTGTCATAGAGCCTGAAGGAACTCGTCCAACTAGTTCTCCAAAAGTTGACAAAAGATCATCGTCTAGTCAAAAGGAAGAGAAGAAAAAGAAGAAAGATGAGGCTAAATCTCAGAAAAGAAATTCAAAAGAAAGTTCAGGAAGTAAAGATGGAAACCGACTCTCCACAACCAGCTTAAATGAGTGCCCACCAAGCCCTCGGACCGATGAAAAGGGTGAAAAAAAGAAGAGGGGCTTCTTGAGTTTCTTCAGATAATATTCAGACAGTGCATTGATAAGTTTATTTTGAAATGTTCATTCCATGTCATTTTGCAATTTCTAGGGTTTGGTGTTTCATTTTGTGATTTCAAAATTTATTTTGATTGGATTAATATCAAAAGAGTCTCTCTGTGTAGTTCATTGAAGATCAACAGATTTGGTCAATATTGAGGGCCTTTAGTATAGAAGAAATGAGCTATGAACTTGTTGCAATTATTTAATTATTTCAAGTTTTGCTTAATGATCTCAAAATGAATCATAATGCAAGTTACTCAAATGTGTGAAATCAGTCAATTATCTCCCTTTATATATCAAAGAATCTCATTACAAGCAACTATCCATTTGAATTCTGATAGTTTGAATTTGCCTCGATCAAACATGCATTTTTTTTTTTGAGGTTAGAATTAAAGATTTCTGTTTTCTAGACTAGGTTAATTTATTATTTCATCCAGTTGTAAATAATGTTTCATAGAACCAGACTTTTTGTTGCATATTATTTAGCATCGTTGTGTTACCTTTTGTTTCAAACATATTTGCCTGTCGAGACCGATGGACTGCGATTAGTATGGTTGATCAGGATTTACCTGCCTGTCAAGACTGATGGACTGTGATTGTTATACTTGATTTACCTGCCTGGGAGAGCATTTACTGGTCCGCCAATTTAAATGACATAAAATGGCATGTTTCTAATAATTAAACCTTACAGGAAAATATCAGTTTTGTCTGAGCTGAAGTGATTACTGGTATCTAAATTTTCATTAAGAAAACAAATCAAAATATCAACATAAGATAAATTCCCGGTTTGGATTTAATTGGATTAAGAACAAGTGCATAGATTTCATGAGACAGGTGATTCCTACATTGCTCAAATCACATACAATTAAATTTACAATTATGTGAAATTTATTAATTAATATTCCTTAAAACAAATTCTGTCTTACTTTGTATATAAACATTACAAAATATTGACTGAGGGTAGAAATTTTGAAATAAGACAACCAGTTTATTCTTTGTATTTTTAAAATCTGCATTTTAATTATCAATGATGTGCTTTTTAAGTGAAAAAAGTTTTGCATTTGAGGATAGTAATAGATCTGTTTTATTGGTTCTGATGATTTTAAGACAAGATTGTTTGGAATCGTTTTTATGGTTTAAATTGTGAGCTGATTTAAGATATATTTTTTTGTAATTAAAGTGATGTTTTTTATTGGAGAATGCTGTATTTTGAGACACCTACACGCAAGTGATTTATATAGAAATAAAATTAAACTGCTATGTTAGTCCCGAAATGACCTAGTTTGTGTTGAGTGGTCGTTAAACTCCATTTTTCTCTCTCTTTTAAATTGTAAGACTTTGATGCCTTGCTGTAGTGATTTATTCAAGCTTATACCAATGTATGTTTTTATATACATAAATGATGAAATAAGATAAAGGTTAACAAATGAAAGAAGTAAAAAATAGAAAACATGTAATATTATATAATCTTGCCACTATTTTATATTCATATATTTGTACAGCTGATGTGGATAGTCTGTAGTTAACTAGTAGATTGACTTGTCATAAAAACAAACCCAAACATAGTCAGTAGATAACTGTACTTAAATAGTAAAAACAAACCCACCTATTGTGGAAAGTCGCTACGAATACTTAAATAGAATAGAAGCGTAACAGGGTATTGTTACTACTTCACTACAATATACAATAACTACTCTACCAAATTAACAAATACTTAACATGTAACTCAATGGACTGACTGGAGAAATGCCTAATTCTCATCCCTCATGTAAAATAGAACAGCAGTATATGTGATGACTTAATGGAAGAGGGGGGGCATGTCGAAACTAATCCGTTATGTATGGGCATCATCATGGTGTGACATATATTGATTTAAAATATGATGACCCTGGGGAAGATATCTAATAATATACATAGATGACCTGCTGTAATTATATGTTCCCATTCTTCCATTGTAAATATAAATTCCTTCAAAAGTAGGCAACAGTCCAATAAGGTCAGACAATACTTAAGTTCTTATTTTTTAGTGTTCCATTTTTTTTACTTTTATTTATCTTTTGATTTTTTTTTTCCTGTAATTTTATGTTTTTCTTTAAACAGATGATTGTAGCATTGGTACGTAATTCCTCTGTCCCGATCTCCTTCCTCCCAATTTATACTAGATTAGAATTTAATGATTTAATTTTTCTAATTTTTACATATTAGCTTACTTTTTTACTGATATCTGAAGCTAGATCATATCAAACAATACTGCATAATAATGAAAATTGTTTTTACATAATCCTCTGAAATGTGTTCACGGATATGTTCATCAGACAATCGGCGGTGTAAAACTTGTCGTTAACTGTTATCAAGAGGCAGTCTAAATAAATCTGTACTAACAAGGATTTTAGATCCATTTCTGTAGACAGACATTTTACCAAGTTCAAGCCTAAAAATTGGTTTTTCATTGTTTCAGATTCATATAGTTCAAAAATCCCTATTTTCAAGACACATTTAGTATAGTTCAGTACAATCAATATTGTAATTTAATTAAAACTATTTTTCCTTTTATTTAGTTTTTCTAAGTCTTTCACCATGGATTATAATAGTTTTCAAGAAAATAAAAAATGGTTGCTTTAAACACGGTACTTGAATAATACATGTACTACATGTATATTGCACTTTATTCATTAAATATTAATAAAACCCTGTGAAACATATACAATTTATCAGTTGTCACCTGTTATACTTATATATACTTACATATACGATACGATGGTGACGGCTTCAAATTTATTTCATTATTTTTCTTTTGTTTTATTTTACTTCAATCTCTTTCATACATAATTTGTGATCTGTTCTTGGAGTTTTTTTACTTACACTACCTTAGATCCCCCTACCCGAAGAAAAGTTTATTACCCTTGGCCATCATTTTATCTAAAATTTTCTATTTCATTCAAACTTGAATTAAAGTTAACGACAATAGAATAGTAAGTAAGTAAGTACAGGAAAACACAGAATTCTGCTCAATGACAAAATTTCATTGAATTTCTTTAAAAAGAAGTTACTATGTATAATGCCCCTCCCCCCCAAATATTTGATCCCAAGCGGCTTAATCCTTGGTGAATAGGGACCTTTGGCATCGGCACGAAAAGGAACACAAACACGAACATATCTTCGTTTACGTTTTCGTATTCATATCCTCTAACACACGGTTTAGCAATCCAATATACGATAATAGTTTACGTTTTCGTATCCATATCCTCTAACACACGGTATAGCAATCCGATGTACGATAATAGTTTACGTTTTCGTATCCATATCCTCTAACACACGGTTTAGCAATCCGATGTATGATAATAGTTTACGTTTTCGTATTCATATCCTCTAACACAGGGTTTAGCAATCCGATGTATGATAATAGTTTACGTTTTCGTATTCATATCCTCTAACACACGGTTTAGCAATCCGATGTATGATAATAGCTAGATGGCGTTAATTTCCACTCCATGAACTTTTCTGTCCAGGCAAAGTTTTCAGTCGATATTTTAGTAGATATTCAACAAATCAAACAGAATATAAAATTGTGGAAAATTCAATATATGAGACAACATTTTCGTTTGCATACCTACATGAATTCAACTCCATACGCGTAACGTTTAACACTGGCCGAACACTCATTAGGGATTGACGTCACAAGTACACACAAATAGACGACATGTTGGTTTTCGTACCGATGCGAAAGGTCCCTATTAAAAACACAGTTAACATTTTATTCTTGAGTAAGCCTAGATTTTCCAGTCATTAATAACTTATTGGGACGGAACTTCTAGGATACTAAAAGACCTTTTGTTATTCTTTTGCCACCTAAACATGCCATTGAATTTTTATCTGCTTTCATCAATTCTATTTGATTGCAATCTTCAAAAATGAATTTTTGCTTCTGTAATGACGATACCGCTGCTTTACAATTCTAAAAGGCAAAAATTTAATGCTTTTGTTTTGCTAAAACAACTCTAGATTTAAACCAGGATGAAATAATTTATTGACCATTATTTACAGTAAATACATACAATAATAAACAACAAAATATACTATAAAACGTGAAGATATATCTAGAATGTGGCCAAACCAATATAAAACATTCTCAAGATATGTCTTCTTGAATGTAACCAAACAAGTTACTAGTATAACTTTGTATAGTTTTCATGTTTGTTTCAAAATAAAATGAAATGAAATGGGGTTTAACGTCCTACTCTTTTGCACCTAATCTGGGCTAATGGAAGACAGGCATACGCCATACAGTGTGCTATGAGGGAAATTTTGCCTGGGCAGTGGCACTACGGCCTACTCTTATATCGAATTCCAACTGCCAAGGGATCTTTTACGTGTACTCAAATGTGTACACGGGACCTTGGTTTTTTGTCCCATCCGAATGACTAGGCAACTGTCCTTGTCAGGCCCTCATTCTACATCTGTTTGTTTGAAGTTGCCCAGATGAAGCAATTGATTCCTTGTCTAGTTAACTTATGTAAAATGCAAAAATAGTCATTTATTAGTTGTATTTTGATAAATGAAATGAAATGTGCTTTAACCCAGACTGGGGTAATTAAGACGGATAAAGTAAATTAGTAGCTGGGTAGTTTCATCCTGATAATATGACCAATAGCCTTTCAGTAAGAATAGAGTATCATTCAATGTATATAGATATTAGATATAACAATATAACTAATGATAAAGTGCTATGATAATCATATAAGTATATGATTTATAACTGTGATATATAACTAACCTATCTTATAATCCATGGCATAATCTCTATATCCTTTATTACATATCAATACATACACTATCACTGGTCTCATTCCATTAGTTCTTCTTATTAAAATAGTTATTAGTTTAGAATAGAACTACATGTATTTGGATATATTTTCCTATAATGGTAGGGTGGGTGGTTAATGTGTGGCCTTAAAGAAGAAATTGAAAGAAATATTTTTATTAATTATTCATATATTAAGAATAGATAGACAGTACTTTCATTTAGCATAGTTGGTTATGTTATTAGGGTATTATCAAATGTTAATCCACCACCCCCTGGCCATATACAACAAGTCCTGTTTCTAGCTGTTTTCTCTCCATTCTTCAAACTATGTCTGATTATAGTTTTATATACTGATATTATACATGTATTAACCTAGTGTTTATGATATGGGTGAAATGTGATTGTATTCAATATGATGAACGAACATCTTTCCATCAGGGCTTGTATTTCACTCAGATTCACCAGTCTCAACTGTCTGGCGGGAGAATTCAATTTAAGTCCTGATTTCCTTTTTAAAGAAAATGTAGAGATATTAAAATAATGTTACCTCTAACGATTGAAAATTTCATTAAAAAATAAAGCTAATAAAATTTTATGAAACAAATCGAACATCCCTTTCTCAGTACTAGTTGTATACAGGTTGTAGTCGAAAACTTTAACCCCTTTCCAGTAGGTTTTCTCCAGCCACTTATGTTCCCCCAACACACAAGCTAATTATTAAAATAAAATTAAACGATTTGTTAGTCCTTTGTATAGATTGAATTAACTGATATCTCTTTTTCTATCTTACATGTAATAAGATGAATTGTAATAACAATCCAATTTCACATTTTCACCTTAATTAAACAAGTTATACACAATTAAACAATAGATTCATTTCAGATATTTTATATAGCGTTTCATAATATTACGTTTAAAACATTTTTATATTTTATGTTCTATTTTTTATTATTGTATCAAGGACACACACGTCGATTTTTTAACAAATTTATTTCATATTTAAATATAATTGAAGTGTTAAATGTTCTGGGTCCCCAACACTAATTTGATTTACCTCATGTATGTGTACATGCTCATCACATGTATGAGCTTGTTATTGTGTTTTTTTATATGATGATTGATCAAATTTTATCATCTGTTTTCAATCAGTCCGCTCCATATTATTAAATGTAATTTAATACATTTGCCCTTTATTTTTGGTTGGCATCATGAAAATTTACCAATTCTATAAGTTTGACGACCCAGAACATGTAAATTGTGTATATTAAAAGCTTGTTATTTTTATAAAGATATTTAGATATATCTATATAGTATATATTTTCTTTATGCATAGTGGCTATGAAAAACAAAAAAAATCTCCTTGAATCTTGGCTTTAGAAATAATTGGAATAAAATATTATTTTATAAAAAAAGATAATTTGAGTTTTGTTTTTTGTTGAAATAACTTGACCCCAAAATATCTGAATTAATTAATTGGAAGTTTACCAAGCCACTATGCATTAAGAAATGACCTTGAAAAGTGTAGCAGGCCAATTTTGAGTCATTCATGAATTTTCATGAGTTTAGTGTTGGTTAAACTGGATTCAGTGTCAGCCAACATAATAGGAGGATGTGACACCTTGCATTGGTTGACTTCCTAATTAGTTTTATTGAGAAAATATAAGATGTGACTGATAACATGATATTCAGCATGTATTTGATGGTAATATATAAACAATGTGTTTGTATAAGTGTGATATATGTCTATATAAAGCATAGTATAGTACAGACATGTTGATATACTGCAGTAGAGCAGCAGGATGTGGGCGTGGCTGTAGGATATCATTACTTATATTTATATACACTGTACTGTAAAACTGGTTATTTTGTACACAGATCATGACTGAGCTTATGAACATGATGGTCATTGAGTCAAGGTTGTTTTCAACTATGTAGCTCCAGCTTCTTAAACCCAAGTTAAAACTATTGCTCCTATTAGTAGTGACATCTGCCGTAAAGAGCCAGAGAAAATCAAATTGCCATAGCACACTGCCTGGTGTATGCCCATTTTCATTAGTCGGTCGGATTGCTCCACAACATTAGGATGTTAAATCCTGTTTCAATCATTCATTGTTCGGTTTTAATTTAAAGCTTAGATTATGAATCCTATTTAATTAGGACTTTAGTAATTAGATGAAATAGTATTCAACATCCTGAAGAACCCTGAGTGTAGTACTACAAATTGGCATGTTTAAAGGTGCTGCCTGTGATATAGACAAGACAGGAGCCCCATCCAAATGACTATAGATACTCTACCACACGAGGTCCCCAAGGTCCCTTTTTTCTTCATCACAGTAAAATGAAACCAAACAGGATCAAACCAAGGACTTATTGATTAATGAGCCAAAGCCACCATTGTCAAATATATATATATACAGACCATGGTCTTGGGTGGATCTAACATGTTATTACAATTAGTAATGGGGAAGTTATCCTGGAAAACTAGACATTGTTAAAAGACAAAATACATTTGACATTTGTTAAGATTGTAAATGAAGGTTGAGTGTGAAGATATTTTTACAATAAACATGTTATAATGTCTATCACATGTTGGTGTGGGTGAAACTGTGGACAGCTTTTGTCACCGTTTCTTTTAAACCTACTACAGTAAACCTACTAATATTTAATGCTTAATAAGCAACATAATATAATATCTATACCTTGAATAAAACAGACAAGGAAACAAAATATTAACAAAATATTTTAATGTAATTTTCGCAATTAAGATGAGTATTGAGAGAAGACTTTTAACCCAAACCTATTAAATTGCTTTGATCATGGCAACAGTTTTTTTAATATATATTTCAAGTCCTTATTAGTAAGCAAGGAAATTTTACATTTGAGGTTCTGGTCAACACCACTTCTACTACTGGGATCACCACCATTGTCGTCCACCCTGTTTCTCAGGATTTCTGGATGTCCTTTCATCCACAATTTGTTTGTGGACACTCTACAGGTCATAATTTTTATCCGACTATGACAAAACTTGAAATATTGGTCTTTATGTATCGGACATAATTATGGCCCCTTGTTTTTAGCTTGTGATGAAACTTTACATGTATGTAAAAGGATGTAATACCAAGGTTGTCGACCTTCAAGAGGTCACATTTTTGTCTCTTTGTCATGAAACTTGAAATAAATGTTGATATCCCAAAGATGTCAGTTCCTTTCTATTTTCGCGCACATGGTCTCTGATTGTTTTTGTTTTTTTTTATCTTATTTTCTGTCGATATTGTAGTAGATATTGTAGCAAGAAGCAACAGCTCTTTATATAATATTACATAATACCCCTTTATTTTAATATTGTCTAAAATAAAAATATGTCTGATATCCGTGAATGCAGGTTTGTGTGAATATGTGATATATTTCCTTAGGATTCTATTTAAATCAACGTATGTACCTTCTTTATTTTTAGATGAGAAATTACGGACATTAGCTGCTGAGAAAAAACAATTAACTAGTGAGGTAAGTTGTTAGGGTGTGATGCATGTGTATCTGATTGTAGAGTAGATACGTAATGTTGTGAAACTGTCGGCAACCCTTGTAGCAGACGGATGGTCACAGGAGTTGTATTCGTCACACATTCAAGTTTAAAATACATACATGTATTTCCATATAAATTTTTATTTATTTTGTGATAATTTTAATGTGATATTTATTATTTCTAGATCCAGAAATTAAAGAATGAAGTAGAAGAAAGTAAATCTAAGAAAACGGAGAAATCATCGGACGTACCTTTAGCTAATGGACCTGAACAACAATTATACGAAGTACAACGTAAGTAATACATGTAGTGGTAGACTACAATAACAGGCACATTGCATGTAATTCATATAGTAGTAGACCAGAACAACCAGTACACCATGTAATTTATATATTAGTGCGTTGAAATATGAATTACCTACCATGATAAACTAATTATTAACACTGCGAAATACAGTTATCCCAATTAATGTGCACATGACATAATCAATCTCAGTGGTGAGATACTCAATATACGCTAACATGATTGCAAAATACAGGCTCAGACTCACAGTTGAGCTTTAGGTGCTGCAGCCCAGGGGCGTGCATTTTCAATAGAAGCCTTGATCTCGCTTTAACTACGTACATCTTATCAAGACCTTCACGTTATACCCTGCACTTTTCAGCTCCCAATTTCGATTAGGCACGAGCCCAGCTTCCTCGATGGTCGCAAATAACAAGTTGCACGCTTTCAAACTAAACTTTCTACCCGTGATAATCGAGTTGCAAAGTTCAAGGTTTTTTCAATGTGAAGGTTTCCGTGGAGGTTGGTATGTCACAACCTATGATTGGACGCTTCTCTCCACGTGTCTGTATTTAATGTAGCTGTAAGTTTGGGAATTGTGCAGTCATCTAGCATAGATGGCTGGTGGGAATAGATATTTTATCGATAGAGAAGATGATTATATACCTGTGGTCTATTTACAGGTGAAGCCAGTAAACAAATACATGATTATAAATGTAAGTTACAGAAAGCAGATCAAGATTTAGCAACATTAGAAGGAACGGTAAGTGAAACATTCTCATTCTCTCAACTTCCTGTATAAACAACTGAAACCAATATACATCAATTGCCTGTATTATTTCTTGAATACCTCTGTAGGTGGGGGTGTTGGATAGGTTCCCCAAGGGTCGAATGTGTGCTCTTTAGTTCATAACTTCTGAGTTAAGTGGTGTGGAGTAGAAATGAAATGAAATGAAATGGAGTTTAACGTTCTACTCTTCTGCACCTAACCTGGGCTAATGGAAGACAGGCATACGCCATACAGTGTGCTATGAGGGGAAATTTTGCCCGCTACTGTCTACTCTTATATCGAATTCCGACTTCCCAAGGGATCTTTTACGTGCATGCCAATATGTGTGTGGGACCTCGGTTTTTCGTCCCATCCAAATGACTAGACAGCTGTCCTTGTCAGGTCCAAGTTGAAACCACGCCGGAAAGTAGAGATTAACTTTCTCAGGCAATGCTAGGGATCGAACACCCGACCTCCAGGCTAGTGAGCCACGCCTTACCCACTTAACCACGTGATCCCCCGGTGTTGAGTAGTGCTGCATGCCTCACCTTTTGGGGTTTCCTCCCGCTGCTAATTATCTATATTGAAATAAGATTAATGTTAGACTCTCTCTCTCTCTCTCTCTCTCTCTCTCTCTCTCTCTCTCTCAAAATGTTACATAATCAATCTTTAAGGTTTAACCTTGATATCTAAAGTTGCTTTCCCTGGTACAAACTGGGTGATTTGGTGATATATTAGGACTAAAAACATATTCAAACTAATTAATTTATTATAATTTTGCTTCAAATCCTTCTCAAAACACTGTAATTGCCAAGTATACCCCGCTATGAAAATTGATCAAAAGAGGGCCATGTTTGTGTTAGGGGATTACCCTTCTCCGTCTCTATGGCAACCGCAGGCGGAGACGGGTGAGAATTCTTTGCATACACAAGACGTTGTTGTCTGTAATCGCTAACTATTTATTACAAATATCGAATCCTAATTAAATTCTAGGATTATCCCCTGCCTGCGTCTTTTTCCGTGATTTTTATCTCAGAAAGTGTTGTAGGTCTGACTCTTTAGAGAGTTTATCAACATATACACAAAGCAATATTTTTCTAGTAAGATTCAAGATTGGATATCTCTACTTTCAATACATGTATATACCAAAATTGCCATACTTTTATCGGCAATAATCACCAGATAAATACTTTGCTGAGAACCCATCTTTAAGGAAAATTTTCTTTATTTCAGGTAAACCGATTAGAAACTCAGATTAAACGATATAAAACAGATTCAGAATCTTCTGAAAAATTAGAAGATGAATTAAAGACCGAGAAACGACGGCTACAGAGAGAGGTATGTTTAAGGCTAGTTATTGTTTGTCACAACTGGGTGTGGCTGTATCAAGGTTTTAATTCAATACTTTCACAAGTTTGGATTCCCTTGTATGGAACAAATTAAAATTATTTGCTTAGCAGTTTTTTTTACTTGCATAGTGATTATTGTACTTGCTATGTTTTTATAAGCCCACATTGAAATGTGGTTAAAAACAAAGTCAAAGGTATCACAAAACCATCTTTTAAAGTATCTAACATTTCGTAAGTAAAAACCTACTTCTTCAGAGAATATAAGCTTTTTTAAAAGATGGTTTTGTGATACCTTTGACTTTGTTTTTAACCACTCCTGCTACTGGTGTCACTGTATCAAGTTTATTATGACTTTGATCCTGTCTATGTTTATGTTATTGTCCCCCGCCTTTCGAAGAAAGTTGGGGGACTATTAAAATGGGTTCGTCCGTCTGTCTGTCTGTCTGTCTGTCTGTCCGTCTGTCCGTCTGTCCGTCACACTTTTTGGGACACAATAACTCTCTTCCTAATTGAGCTAAAATGTTCAAACTTGGTGTATGTGTTTATTTGGTCAATGCCTTGATGGAGTTCGAAGATGAACATTTTCCGCTTAGGGTAAGCAGAGATAAGCAATTTGATTGGTTGATGCTTTGGGACACGATAACTTTAGTTCTAATTAAGTGAGAGTAATGAAACTTGGTGTATAGTTTCATTACAGTAATACCTTGACTAAGTTCGATAATGAGCATTTTCTGCTCAGGGTAAGCAGAGCGATTCGCAATTTGATTGGTCGAGTGTAGCTGAGACTTTGGAACACAATAACTCTCCTTCTAAGTGAGTTAAAATGTTCAAACTTGGTTATTAGGCCAATGCCTTGATGGAGTTCGAAGATGAGCATTTTCCGCTTAGGGTAAGCAGAGATAAAAAATTTGATTTGTTGATACTTTGGGACTAGATAACTTAGGTTCATCTTGATTGATGATTTTTATGCCAATACAATGACTGCATTCTCATTTAGTAATGGATTCGACAGTAGCAGTGTATAGAAACGATTGACTTGGACACGAGCGCCCTTTCCCTTGGCCAGAGGGGCCCTTTTGTCTGCCTTTAGGGTCCCCCTAACTAGGGTACATTTTCATTTTTCTCGTCGGTTTTAGCATTTTTATACGCCCACATTTTCATGTGGACGTATTATGTCGTCGCCCCTGTCCGTCCGGATGTCCGTCCGTCCGTCCACAATTGTTTGTGGACTCTCTACAGGTCACAATTCTTACCCGAATTTGACGAAACTTGAAATATAGGTTTATCCCCAAAAGATCTCGGCTGCTTTCGATATTGGCATGTATCGGATCAAAACTTCATGGATTATGGCCCCTGATTGTACGAAAAATCACGTTTTTAGCTTGTGGACCCTATAGAGGTCACAATTTTGAACCGATTTTGATGAAACTTGACATGCATGTTTGTAACCCAAAGATCTTGGTTCCTTTCGATATTTGCGGCTATCGGAATGTAATTTCCTGAATTATGGCCCCTGATTGTCCGAAAAATCACCCTTTTTAGCTTGTGGTCCCTCTGGAGGTCACAATTATTATTCGATTTAAAAAACCGTTTGATTATATTACCGTTACACCCTAAGGAAGGTTGAGTTCGAATTTCGGGAAAATCGGACAAAAATTGCCATACAAAATGGCCGCCGTTTGTATGCGAATACTGTTAAAAAATGGTATATCCATGTTGTGGACCCTGTGGAGGTCACAATTTTGATTCGATTTTGATGAAACTTGAAATTCATGGTTATAACCAAAAGATCTTGCTTCCTTTCGATATTTGCGCATATCGGATCGTAACTTCCTGAATTATGGCCCCTGATTATACTCAAAATCGCCTTTTTTTTAACTTGGAGGTCACAATTATTATTCGATTTAAAAAAACGTTTGATTATATCACCATTACACCCTAAGGAAGGTTGAGTTCGAATTACGGGAAAATCGGACGAAAATTGCCATACAAAATGGCCGCCGTTTGTATGCGAATACTTTTAAAAAATGGTATATCAAGGTTGTGGACCCTGTGGAGGTCACAATTTTAATTCGATTTTGATGAAACTTGAAATTCATGGTTATAACCCAAAGATCTTGGTTCCTTTCGATATTTGCGCATATCGGATCGTAACTTACTGAATTATGGCCCCTGATTATACGCAAAATCGCCTTTTTTTTTTAGCTTGGAGGTCACAATTATTATCCGATTTAAAAAAACGTTTGATTATATTACCGTTACACCGTAAGGAAGGTTGAGTTCGAATTTCGGGAAAATCAGACCAAAATTGCTATACAAAATGGCCGCCGTTTGTACGCGAATACTGTTAAAAAATGGTATATCAAGGTTGTGGACCCTGTAAAGGTCACAATTTTAATTCGATTTTCATGAAACTTGAAATTCATGGTTATAACCCAAAGATCTTGGTTCTTTTCGATATTTGCGCATATCGGATTGTAACGTCCTGAATTATGGCCCCTGGTTATACGCAAAATCCCCCTTTCTTTAGATTGTGGTCCCTCTGGAGGTCACAATTATTATCCCATTTAAAAAAACGTTTGATTATATCACCGTTACACTGTAAGGAAGGTTGAGTTTGAATTTCGGGAAAATCGGACCAAAATTGACAGACAAAATGGCCGCCGTTTGTACGCGAATACTGTTAAAAAAATGATATACCATGGTTGTGGACCCTGTATAGGTCACAATTTTAATTCGATTTTGATGAGGAAGGTTGAGTTCTAATTTCGTGAAAATCGTACCAAAATTGACGGACGAAATGGTCGTCGTTTGTACGCGAATAGTGTAAAAATATGGTATATCATGGTTGTGGACTCTCTACAGGTCACAATTCTTATCCGATTTTGACGAAAAGTCACATTTCTAGGTTGTGTACCGTCACACCATAATCATTGTCGGTTTCGAATTTCATTAATATCAGACTGGAACTGACCAACTAAATGGCTGCTCCCAATACAGTATGAAATACAGGACTTAAAGATGTAGGAAAAATCACTTTCGGTATTGCTTGTTCTCTGTCCATCTCTCGAAAATGTGGGCGTATCCTGCCTGGCAGTGCCAGCCTATCTTTCTTTATAAAACACTTTTGGATGACACTTCGTGCACAGTTTGATTGCTCGATACGTTTGAAAAAATAAATGTGCGATTAATTAATATGTGTCTTTTATTTATTTTGGGATTTCGGCGGGGGACATCAGCCTCACTGTTGGCTTGTTTAAATGGTTTTGGATTCCTCTCACTTTATCATTCGGATTCACACATTGAAATGTGGTCGTATATTGTCGTCGTCCCTGTCCGTCTGTCGGCTAGAGGCTAAAGTTAATATCCGATTGACTTTAAATTTATACACAGTGTTTAAGGTCATGAGACGAAGAAGTCCTTGATCACTTCAAAAAATCCTGTGGACGCTCTAGAGGCCAAAGTTAATATCCTATTGAGTTTGAATTTATACACAGTGTTTAAGGTCATAAGGCGAAGAAGCCTATTGATATTCAGCGATTTCAGATAATTACTGCCAGAGTTATGGCCCCTGATCACTTCAAAAAATCTTGTGGATGCTTTAGAGGCCAAAGTTAATATCCAATTGACTTAAAATTTATACATAGTGTTTACAGTCATGAGACGAAGATGTCTATTGATTTTCATTGATTTTCAATAATTACTGCAGAGTTATGACCCTTGATCACTTTGAAAAATCTTATGAACGTTCTAGACGCTAAAGTTAATATCTGATTGACTTTAAATTTATACACAGTGTTTAAGGTCATGAGACAGAGAATCCTATTGATTTTCAGCAAATTCTGATAATTACTGACAGAGTTATCCCCCTTGATCACTTTGAAAAATCTTTTGTTATGCTCTAGAGGCCAAACTTATCACCCAATTGATTTGGGGGGTTACGATGGCCTAGTGGTCTAGAGTGCCGAGCTTCGACCTCTAGCTGGTCGGTCACCTCTGGTTTGCGGCTGTGGTTTCGAGCCCTGGTGTGAGCGTATGTGGCATGGAGATAGGGGCGCCTTCTCAACCTCGTGGGTTTCCTCCAGGCACTCTCGTTTCCTCCCACTGCTAAAGACCCCTACGCGCAAGCGAATAATTGAAATAAAATTAAAACCATATGTTAGTCCCAAAATGTCCTAGTTTGTGTTGAGTGGACGTTAAACCCCATTTCTCTCTCTCTCTCTCTCTCTCTCCCCCAATTGACTTCAGATTGATACACAGTGTTTAAGGTCTTGAGATGAACAAGTATATTGATTTTCAATGAATTTTGATAACTGCTTATTTCATATTTCAGAGTATTATAAATGTTTCATTACCGAAAAAATTAAGAATATGCGACAACTGTTGATGACTGCCCGGACAATTTAGCTGCTGTGGGCGTATGTTTCGTTGCCTGGCAACCTATCTTTCAAAGTGGAAGCACAGTTTCAGCATGTTTTTATACGCCCACATTTTCATATTGTCGTCGCCCCTGTTCGTCCGTCCGTCGGCCCACAATTGTTTGTGAACAGTCTACCGGGTCACAATTTTTATCCGATTTCAATGAAACTTAAAATATAGGTTTATCACCCTATGATCTCGGTTCCTTTCGATATTGGCATGTATCAGACTGTAACTTCATGGGTTATGAAGTTATGACCCCTGATTGTACGAAAAATCAAGTTTTTAACTTGTGAACAGTGTAGAGGTAACAATTTTGAACTGTTTTGGATAAAACTTGAAATGCATGTTTATAACCCAAAGGTCTTGATTCCTTTCGATATTTGTGCCAATCAGATCTTAACTTCTTGAATTATGGCCCCTGATTGTCCGAAAAATCGTCCTTTTTAGCTTGTGGTTCCTCTGGAGGTCAAAATTGTTATCTGATTTAAAAATACATTTGATTATATCACTGTTACAATGTAATGAGTGTTGAGTTAGAATTTCATGAAAATCAGACCAAAATTAACAGACAGAATAGCTGCCGCTTGTACGCGAATTCTATGAAAATATGGTATATCAACCCTTTAGAGGTCACAATTTTAATCTGATGTTGACGAAACTTGAAATGCATGTTTATAACCCAAAGATCTTGTCTCTTTTTGATATTTGCTCATATCGGATTGTAACTTCCTGAATTATAGCCCCTGATTGTACGCAAAATCGACTTCTTTAATTTGTGGTCCATCTAGAGGTCTCAATTATTATCCGATGTAAAAAAAAATAATATTAAATGTTTTGTATACTAAACGTTAGCATGGGGCAGAACTTTATAAAAACCAAACAAAATTCTAATGATTTTCTGATGATTACTTAAAATGCAACAACTCTTGTTGACTGCCCGGACGATTTAGCTGCTATGTGGGCGTATGTTTCGTTTCCTGGCAATCTATTTTTTATTTAAGAATTGCTATCTGTATAAAATTATTGAATTATCTTATGTTTATCATGATATGACCTAGTTAGTATCGAGTAGATGTTGCCCTCCTCTCTGCATGAGCTCATTAGTATATTCTAGATTTCTCTAATTACATGAGTATTAATGTTTGTCAGCTGTTCTAGTTAATTAATTCATTCTTTTCTTTTATCAGTTACGTGAGGCACAGACACAAGTAGAAGAATTAACCAATCAGAACAAACATCTAGTAAAACGTTTAGAAAAAATAAAACAGACGCGAACGGCGTTTGGTATTCCAACATGAGATGATTTATAGTTGAACATCTTGTATTTTAAACTTTATAATTGATTGATTAACATTACATGAAGAGAATGAAGCACGCTTGACAAATTGATTAATATTACGTTAAACAGAACGGCTGTTCAGTTGAGCACTGCTTTCGGTTTTATGTTACACCAAACGGCTATTTATTGTGTCGGACATTAATGCATTGCAAGTACCTTCTGTCCTATCTGTGGATAATGGTCGTAATGAATATGTACAGAATGAATTCCGTGTGAAGAAAAATCTAACATATAATTAAGTTAATGCTTCGTTTCAAGTTCAACAAGTGTGAGTGATAATAGAAATAGGAAAAAAATACGCTGCTTTAAATTTTATTTTGATGGTAGGTCCAGTGATTGGATACTGTGAAGAAATCTACCCCTTGATGCATGGACCTAAATCTTTCCATAATGATTTCATAGAATATTGATCGGGATTAAAGCGTGTGGTTATTAAAAAAAAAAAAAATAATAAAGTGTGTTACTTCCTTTCATCTCATGAAGTGTGGATTCCTGATGGGGTGGTATAATGACCTGGCTTCATCTGTTACTGATGGTATAATAACCTGGCTTCATCTGTTACTGATGATGGTATAATGACCTGGCTTCATCTGTTACTTATGGTATAATGACTTGGCTTCATCGGTTACTGATGGTATAATGACCTGGCTTCATCTGTTACTGATGGTATAATGACCTGGCTTCATCTGTTACTGATGGTATAATGACTTGGCTTCATCGGTTAAAGATGGTATAATGACTGGCTTCAACTACAATCCTAACTGCTATACTATTTTACATGTATTATGTTGATTTTCTGTGTTCATTGAACATTTTATCTGTAGAGATAAAGCTAGTCTGATTACCTCTTATAGATAAAGCCAGTGTTAGAATATATCGCACTGTTCAGATGAACTGGTTCTGTGTTTTACTGTCAACTTATAACTAAAACTAGTAAATAAGTCCACTTTAACTTAGTAATAAATCAAAATAAATATTAAAATTTTTGTAGAGCTTGTCCTTTCACAAACAGATTTAATTCTATAGATCTTGTCCTGTCACCGTAGAAATAGCATATACTATCAACCCTATGTATACTACTTTATTTGAACCTAAATCACAGAGTTTTAATTCCTTTAATAAGTTGAGGTATAATAATCACAGAACCTTCATTTAAACATGGGAGTGTACTATTACTACTATTACTACATGTTGTCACTAAAATTCATTATTTATCTTGAGTTTTGGCTGACATCAAGTGGTTGCTGTTTGTGATCACAGATAGATAGAATAAGCTATCCCTCGGCAGTACTAACTTCTACTGTATGTTGTTAATGCAATCCGTGAAGCTTCACATAAAAACCACACAATGTTATGACCATGTTATATGTCTATTGGTGCTGTGTTTATAGAAAGAATTGAATGTTTTCACATGTTAAAGATGTATTATGTAATAGTAAAATAGCTAAATCAGCCCAGTAACAAGCCCATTATTTAGACCAATTGAGTAAAACAATTTACATTTAATAACGAGACTGTCTTGTCAAAATTTCAAACACTCATAACTTTGCTCAGAATAAAGGGATTTGACTGAAATTTTTAATGTATTAATTTTTCATTATCTTTTTTTGAACTATTTTAACAAGGACGTCCAGCTCTATTATCTTACACAATGCATCTTTAAGCTTTAAGGCCTTCTTTTTTTGCTGCCAAACAAATGATAAGACTTATGTGTATTATTATATATTTTTGTATGAAGACATTTTTTTTTTTTTTTAAACAATATTTTATTCAGGTTGTCTGAATGGGATTGGGGAACAGGCTTAGCCTATGTAAAACCCCTCTGAACTTTTACTTGATAACAAAATATGATATCATATCATCAGATCTGGAAATAACTTGACAAAATCACGGACAGTTGAATTATTTCCAGGCTTGTGATGTAAAATAAAGTTGGTCTTATTCCATGAACAAGTACCTAGAGTATTTCTTCAAGTCATCTTGAAGTGATTTCTGGTGTATTTGCCAAATAATACAGCAATAATTGTAATGAATTCTATTAGACATGTGTTAATATTAGACAGGTTTGTGAGAGAATGTTTAGAGTTTGTGATTTCTGTAGAATGTTTGATAGAATGATGAGAAATAGAAGAATACAAACTATCATCTTAATATAACCACTGTTGAATGGAGGCGGGGTCAAGTGGTCCAATGAGTCTGTCACTGATTGAAATGTACCATATGTTAGTCGAGAAACGACCTAGTTTGTGTTGAGTTGATACAATATACTCGACATGTTTATAATATCCTAATTATTTCTTCTTTGATCAGTTTTTCAACCAAACTACGATGCGTGAACATAGTGAGAGTGTTAAACCAATTGCGGCACTTCCGTTTTTAATACAAATTAATTTCTTGCTGACATAAAATTAATTGAGATATACATGTAATATGTTTAAAATTGATGGAAACCTTGTGAAAATCATTCATGTTATAAACTTATATATATGTCCCCTTTGTTGAAGTCAATTTCCAGTCAATGTCAGAGCATGGAGATACAATAAAAAACATGCATCTGGGTCGTGTTTCCATTAAAATATTTATATACTTTGAGAACACTTTGATTTACATCCAGGTGTGAAATTTAATTTATTTATTTCGGGTTATTACTGAAATGGTGTTTAACGTCCTACTGTTCTGGGCTAATGGTGTTTAACATCCTACTGTTCTGGGCTAATGGTGTTTAACGTCCTACTGTTCTGGGCTAATGAGGTTTAACGTCCTACTGTTCAGGGCTAATGGTGTTTACTGTTTAACACTATACTGTTCTGGACTAATTGTGTTTAACGTCCTACTGTTCTAGGCTAATGGTGTTTAGCCAAAATAACACACTTGATATAGGCACACAATTCAGTGCATTTGTTTTAAGGTGTAATATTAAATATACCAAAGGTTTGATTTTCCCATTCCACTAATAATATTCACAAAACTATTTTAACGATGCAACCATTTCATTGGCTTACAGCTAATATCTCAACCAATGGAAAGTCTGCATTCTTAAAAGATTTTAGTTTTAAGATTTTGTCAATTAACCTCAAGAATTATAATTAATTTGGTAGTTTATTTCTGTATACGAGGTCTGTTGTCCAGCTTTCTTCTACAACATTATATTTAATTTAATAGATTTATCAGTCTTGACAATCAAGTTTATGATCATTAGACCCCAACTGGATAGCAGCTACTATTTATTTCGATTTGATTAATAACTTATCCAGTTGTGGTGGTCGGAGTTCGACATTACAAACTGGTCTGATCCCCATTTTAATCTATTATACAGTGACAGCCAATAATTAATCAAATTGATCTGGATAATCAAGACTAATGTAGTCGAAGCACATGAATAAACTTGGTTGTCAACACATTATTTAGCACCATAAACTGTCACTCGGCAATCCTTGACAGATTTCGAAACCTACATCTAGTCTCGGCTGTATGACGAATTCCGCCATATTGGAACTACTTTAAAGGTCCCGAATGAAACATGGCTGCGCCCATGATGTCTTGGAACTACTTTAAAGATCAAGATGAAACATGGCTGCTCCCATGGGGTCATGTTTGTTTGTAATAGCGTCAAGTTTTCCTGTTAAAGTAAACTGGTAGCCGCATCGCAAATGTATGGGCGTAGGTACATATCACTTACTGTCATACAGCTGAGACTAGATGTAGGTTCCGGAACGTTCCGGAATCTGTCGAAATTTGCCGAGTCCATATTCTGTCTTCATGCATTTGCAGTTTTATTCTGGAACAGTCATTGTGATTGGAGAGTCACCTTGCTAAACTAATAAGGGGAGACAACTATATGAGTTGCTGCCCCCTATAGTTTTACTGTTAATCCTGCCTATGATAACATTACAATAAGATAATATATTACGGTATATAAAATGTATTTATTTTTTACTAGGAGTGTTCAAATTTTGTACATAATAATAAAATCATATAAATTGACACTAACTACTTTACACTTGCTTACATGAATAAAGTTAACCCACTGCTGACTAGAGACTTATATATACTCACACTAAATTCAACATTTTCTTAACAGCTCTTTTCAGTTATTTAAATTTAACTTTGTGTTCTGCTTTTTCACAAAGCAATGTATTGATTATATTTGCCTGGCACCAACTGAATAAGTGCTAGCCATAAAATTAACATTAGAACACACTTTAGATGACTCAAATTTATAGTTCTGAAGCAAACAAAATATGTGGTGACAATTTGACCAGTTGGTAACATTTTGTAAAATGGTGTATATACATTACAATGTTTAATTCATATATGCGTAAGTCTGTAAGTCTCTTGTGCGCTTTGTGCAACTAGTCCCTGTGGAGTTTACTTTAAGGCTTCTAGATGTCACCTGTAGGCTTTGGGCTAGAATTCATTTACTGTACTGGATAATCAAGTTGTTGTACGGAAGCCAGTGACTTGATGTACTAGACTATATTATTTTAAGGATCAGCTTTGTTTGTTATTTCAATTATAATTATTGTATGATGAACCCAGAGTTGTTAGAGAACATTGGGCCTCCATCAAAACCTTGACACCGTTGATTTTCTACACATTAATCAATTAAAGGTGTGAAGTCTCGTACACCAATAATTGAATTCTAGCCTCCATTTTAATATAAATGACTGTCTTTATATTGACCTGTAAGATAACCCTAACCACATGAATAATGTTTGATGAGAAAAAGAAAATAAATAAAATACATAATGTAATGGATAGAAGACTTGTTTTATTGATAACTACCTCATTATCACTGGGAGCAGCTTTTTGGCTGTACTGCCTTGAAAAAAAAAGTAGTTATTCTAATGGGACAATAGAAGGATCCAAGATGCCTACAATCTTATTTTCTAACGAAACGTCCACTTACAGTCAAAGACCTCCCCAGACTGCACAACTCAAGGTACACCATAAATAAGCATGCAGCTATCAACATATAGATAATCCTCTATGTGAAATGGTCCCATAATCATAATACTGTAATCATGGCTATATGACTTCCCCCCCCCCCCAATATTAATCTGAATTAATCATATAGTTTTAGTTGATTAGAGTGAATATAAAGGGAAGGGGACAGTTTCCCTCGATTCATTAAGTATTTATCCGATGTGGTTATTTTCAATTAAAGTATGCCAAATATGGTATATATGGAAAGTATAGACAAACAATCTTACTGGAAAAATACTGGATTACCCGAAAAATGCCCATGGGCAAAAATGGCAGGGTATCACCGTCAATCCGACTGTTATCTGCCAGCTTATTGTGTGCCAGCTTAAGTGAGGGAGCGGTTGTTATTTCTTGATCAAATGGTTAGGTGGTGTCAACGTACAAAAGACATTGCCATTAACGGCAGAAAAAAAAAATGTTGACAGAAATAATGAACAATTTACTTAAGCCCCAATATGTATGGTAAATATACAGTAAGTAATGATAAATACATTCTGAAAAATGTACCCTCCCACAATGGAGCTAAGTTGACAGACACTGTGTCTAACAACAGCTTACTTATTGCTATAGGTATACCCAGCAAATACAAAGTTGTGAGAGGGAATTGAAGCAAATGTTTGATAGATTGATTGCTTTGAATATGCTTTCAGTCCAAATATATCATCAAATGACAAAGTTTGTACCCGGGAATGTATCTTTAACATTTTAAAAGGTAGGATGCCAGGCAGTGTAACATTGGCCAAGTTGTCTGGGCAGTCTACAAGGGTTGTAGCATGTATTGCCTATATCTACATTATAAAACACATTCTGGGTTCCAACAGTAATGTTGTGATTGGTTGAGTGAAGTTAAACTTCTCATATCATCATCTGATAGACTGAATGAAAATATATCAATATTCTCTTGTAAATGTTTGTTGTTCGTTGATTTGGGTATAACACCTACAATGTACAAACAATATACAAATGTATGAAAATACTCAAAAAATAAACTTTGTCATAAAGGCAATCGTGGATTTAATCTAAATCTGCTCTACCAAGTCACATAGGCATACAGGCTCGATGAATGCTAGGTGGGGGTCCACAACCTGAAATGCCTGAAAAAATTTCGGAGTACTTGTGGCAGCAAGAAGCAAAAAGAAAAATTAACGGCCGCAAATACGTTTTCCTACGATAGACCATTAGGGTCAATCAAATGAAAAAACAACAATATCTGATTGGAGGAAAATTCGGAAGACCATTAGGGCCAATCAAATGAAAACAATCCAACAGTGAGGCTGATGTCCCCCGCCGAAATCCCAAAATAAATAGATGACACATATTAATTAATCACACATTTATTTTTTTCAAAAGCTTGGAGCAATCAAACTATCACTAAGTTTCATCACTCTCTATCAGATAGAATGAAGATTATCTTGTCCCAAAGCATCGACCAATGAAAGTGATTAGCTATCCCTAGCTTCAGCTCAAAATGTTAATCATTGAACTTAGTCAAGACCAGAGCGTACATAACAATTTCGTTTGGGGGAGTGTTTAGCAAAAATGCGACCGACTGATGCACATACCCCCGCACCACACACCAGTGGTACTACAAACTGGGCAGTTCACTATAATCGTGAATATGATAGTGTCGAGACAGTATAAGACAACTGAGGAGTAGAAGAATGATTTTAAAATGGAATCGAGCGCCGCAGGCGCGGAAAAATTTCAGATATGTAACCGAGTAGAAGAATGATGTTATAATGGAATCGCGAAAAAAATTTCAGATATGTAACAGAGCTTTTAAATTTTGGGGACTGGGGTTGATAAGAATCTTGGGGCTTATCTGTCAATTTTGCTTGTTTTATGATTGTATGTTTATCTCATTAATTCATTTAGTCGGAGACCGACTGCGGTGAGTACTTTTTTTGTGATCGACTTTTTTTTGACGTGGTAGAAAACATTTCATAGAACAACATACTCACAACAGAATAAGATCGAGTGACAAGCAGACATGGTTATTCTATACTATAGTTTTGAATGACGTATTCAATTTAGGCACACGGATTCACGCAAATACATAGCATTTGGGGTCTATTCTGGCATTGTTTTTGAGACCGACTATTTTTCTCCCTTGGTGAAATTTTGTTGTTAGACCAACATACAACAGAATAAGAGTGACGTATGCAATTTAGGCTCACAGATTCACACAAATATATAGTATTTGGGATCTATTCTTGCATTGTGTTTGAGACCGACTGCAGTGACTGCACTTTTTTTGAGACCGACTATTTTTCTCCCTGGGTTACATTTTGTTGTAAGACTAACATTATACTCACAACAGAATGAGAGTGAAACACAACATCTTTTCAAAAATGATAAGTTAACAAGGTTATTTTATACTAAGACTGCTCCTATTTTGCGGCTGACTGCACTGATTTTGCAGCCGACTATTTTTATACTAACACGTTTTGCGTGAGTAGCGTGACGTATACAGTGAGTACTTATTTTGATACCAACTACCTCTACTTTGTGACCGACTGCACTGATTTTGCGATCGACTATTTTTTTGCGTGACGTATACAGTGAGTACTTATTTTGATACCGACTACCCTTACTTTGCAACCGACTGCTCCTAATTTGCGACTGACTGCACTGATTTTGAGACAGACTATTTTTATACTAAAGTTTTGCGTGAGTAGCGTGACGTATACATATTTTGATACCGACTACCTCTACTTTGCGACCGACTGCACTGATTTTGCGACCGACTATTTTTTTGGCTGGGGGGGGGGTGTACCATCCCCCCCACACACCCCCACATTTACGCCCCTGGTCAAGACATTCACCTAATGAACATCTACATCAAGTTTAAACATTCTACCTCAATTAAAAGCAGAGTTGTTGCGTTCCGAAGTCTTGACCAATCAAATTGCTTATCGCTTCTTAGCCATCTAATTGAACTGTTTCAGCTGAATTCACAAATAATAATAGATGCCAGAAAAATGTTTTCACTTTACCCATCTGCCCCTGACCCGTACACCTATGCCCAAGCGTTCCCCTGACCCGTACACCTATGCTAAGTCGTCCTTGTAGTTACTTATGGACTTTTCTTCATTAGCCAGGTTGCTCCAGAAAAGTGGAATGTTAAACCTCATTTGAAAATAATATACCTATATTTTGTTGTACAGCCCATCTGAGTAGTATCTGGGCTGATGTTTTACATAAACTTGTTGCTATCCTCTTCACTACTTCATCTTTTAAAAGCTGCAGAAAAACAAAAAAGAAAAGCAAAAAGTTGAAAATAAAAGAAAAAATGCATCTGGGGTTATATACAGGCAAAGTTTGATTGAATGGTGTTGACTGTATATATTAAATCTTTTGTTTTGTTTTCAAAGGGTTGATAGGTTGTACCAAGAATTCCACATACTGACATACATATCACATAAACTTCAATTAAACAGATCATTTCACAGAACCGTGTCTATTCAAAAACTATTCCAGATTGGCAAGAAACGAAATACGACATTGTACACCCTTGTTTACCAAAAACTAGATAAATGATAAAATACTTTGATGTGACAAGATATCATAACGAGATATATCGTTACCTTGTTCTCTGGATCAGAAGTACCAAGTGAAGAATACGCTTGAAATGTTATTTTATTTTTCTTACAGAATTCTACTAGTTGATGTTGTACCAGATGTGGATGATATTCGACCTATAAAATATCTCAGACTATAGTTTATATTAACAACCTATAAATATCTCACTGCCAATCATTCACTCACTGTGTTCACCCAGTACCCAGTCATAAAGTCTGTATTCACCAGTCATAAAGTCTATTCACCAGTCATAAAGTCTGTATTCACCAGTCATAAAGTCTGTGTTTCACCCTATCATAAGTCTGAATTCACCAGTCATAAGGTCTGTATTCACCTGTCTCACCAGTCATAAAGTTTGCACCTCACCCTGTCATAAGTTTGTATTCATCAGTCATAAAGTCTGCTTTCATTTTGTCATGAGGCCTGTGTTTCTGTATAGACAGAGAAACTAGGTTATTTTGGCATTAACACCTGGTTCAAGTTTATTTCAATAATTCGCTTGTGAGTAGGGTTTTTTTTAGCAGTGGGACGAAACAAAAGGAGGACCCAGAGAAAACCCACGAAGTTGAACAAGTGACCCTACTTCTTGTCATGAACAACCTAGGAATAGAAACCATGCCAGTTGACTCATTGACAGACTATATGATACAGCGCGCATATCCAACCCCTCACTTTAAAATATAAATACGTAATAAAAATTAAATTGCAGCCTTTGAATTCTGTTTTGAAAAAAAGTGTAAGTAAATGTTGCCTACCTGTAAGACGACTGGACGCACTCTGCTATATTCTAATAATTCTTCTAAATGTCTCTGTAAATAATTTGATACACCTAAAGCACGAATTTTACCTGAAATACAAGTTATATATTATCAACCTAAAAATACAAGTTATATATTATCGATCTAAATAATATCAATCTAAAAATACACGATATATATTATCAAAATGGCTTCATACTGTTTGACAATATGTCATAACATTTGTAGTCAATATGTAACATGTGTTATATTAGTGGATATCAACAAGACTGTTATAGAGGAACCCTTCAGTACCTTCATCATATAAATCTTCCATGGCTTGCCAACTTCCCTGACGTAACAGCTTATGTTTTATGTCACTAGGTTGAAGACCTTGACCTCCAGGCCAGTGTATAAGATACAGATCAAGATATTCACATTGTAAATCAGCGATTGATTTCATACATGCAGCTCGACATTTTTCCTTACCATGGTCTTTCGGTCCTGAAAAAAGAAATAATTTTTAGTGCAGCATGCTTTTGATGAAAAATTGATATTTGTGTTTTTTTGTAATATTTTACTCCAAATATTACACAATGTATGATACAACACTTACCTAGCTTACTTGTAATAAAAATATCTGATCGGGTTAAACCATGCCGAGGTAGAATATCTTTTATAGTCCTTCCTATATCAACCTCATTCTTATACACGCCAGCGGTATCTATAGCAACAAGAGAACCAGATTTTTATACACTAGAGGTATCTATAGCAACAAGAGAATCAGTTTTTTATACACACCAGAGGTATCTATATACAATGTAGTAACAAGGGAATTAGATTTTTATACACACCAGTGGTATCTATAGCAACAAGAGAATTAGATTTTTATACACACCAGTGGTATCTATAGTAACTAGAGAATTAGATTTTTATCAGTGGTATCTATATAGCAACAAGAGAATAAGATTTTTTATAGATCATATACCTTTGATGCTCAACAGTAAAAATAAATATTTACCAATAGCTCTGTATCCAGCAGCTACAGCTGATTCTAAACTAGACTTCACCAGTTCACTCCCTTTAATCTTAAAAGTTCCAACTGAAGTTAACATGTATAACTTTACTTTATAAACATGAATGAAATGGTGCAAATAGTAAGAGTTGTCCCCCTTGAGTCTTCAGAATATTATTTATTTTCCACTTAAAGATGTGTGCAAGAGCTTAATCTGCCTACTGCAGGTCTTTTTTCTGGCTCAAATGTTATATAGATATATATTAACATGAAAAGCCCATATTCAACTCTCTGGGTCATCAATCAATGCTAAAATATACTTAAAGGACCTAAATCGCCATTCTTTGCACCTAGAAATGGACACACAGAGGTCGCATTGCACATAATAATGTATTAAGTGATGTATTTGGCCCAGTTTGTAAATTTGTGCATTACCCTTTCATAGAAGTTGGTTAGAAGACGGGGACGTATTTTTAACAACATGTTAAGTGTCGCTCATACTGGTTCTAATGAGAAAGCAAGGTCTTATTTTCTGTCACTAAGATGCATGTTCATTCGTCGGGCGTTCACAGTGACTGACACATGTCCGTTTAGCAGTAAAAAGTTGCCCAGTAAAATTGACTGGAAAGCTAAACTTTTTCGACAAAAATTCAATAGCACGGTCCCTGAACATACAAAAAAGAGAGAGAAATACGGTTTAACGTCCACTCGACACAAACTAGGTTATTTTGGGACCAACATATGGTTTAATTTTATTTCAATAATTCGCTTGCGCGTAGGGGTCTTTAGTAGTGGGAGGGGAGGAAACCGGAGTGCCCGGAGGAAACCCACGAGGTTGAGAAGGCGCCCCTATCTCCATGCCACATAAGCTCACACCAGGGATCGAAACCACGGTCGCAAGTCAGAGGTGACCGGCTAGCTAGAGGTCGAAGCGAGGCACTCTAGACCACTAGGCCACCCCCCCTCTCCCACACATACAGGGCGAATGTAATGAGACCTATATGTCGTTCAGAGCTGAACTAGGGTAAATCGTGTGACCGCCATGAATGCCTATTTTAAACTTTCCACCATCGTTTTACTAGTTATCTGTACCGGTTCTATTAAAGTATGCCGTACGGTAACATTTAGGCCTCCTCATATATAATAATAATTATATAGTTACATGAATCATCATATCATAATAATCATAATAATGTTCCTTTTTAGCTTTTACTTTTATATTATAAAACCCGGGACAAGCTACCGTGATACATTATCTAAATTATTATATGTCTATTTCACTTACGTCCAACAATTGGCATCTTCACGCCATTATTTAGGATAATTTGTGTCATGTCTTATGATAATACACACGTTTTCTGAGTCGTTTTCTGACAATTTAAAAAAAAAAATTGTCAATAAACCATACCGGTAGTTACTCCCCCTTAGAAAAAAAATATTCGGATTTCCAGCCTTTCGGTAATTTGAGAAAACATTTAACATTGACGCAACAGAACAGGTTATCGTATCGAACAAATCCAGGAAATAATTAAATTTTATATGAAAGAAGACATATTGCAGACATTTTATAGAAATAATTATTTAAAGATTCGCGACTACGGCGAATTTAAGGGTGGCAGGTGCGCGCTCTGTATTCTATCCAAGATGGAGGATGGTTGCGCTTGGAAACTATGACGCTTTGTGAAGAATGAAAACAAATCTACTGACAGGTATCATTTTAACAGTAAAGATACTCATTTTTTCATAAATCACACTTTTCAATGCATATTTAATTAGGAGGCGAGTCAAATTTTGCATTTAAGAAAAACAAACAAATGAAATCTAAACTGACACATACCGAAAACAGCACAACAGTCAACACTCATCTGGAGTCAACTATGTTTTATGAAAATTATGTATAGCCTAATGAAAGCCAGAATTGGTCGCTTCAACGTATCCCTTCAGATTCAGATACAAGTAATAAGGTCTGTGGCCCATATGGCCTAGAGATAATAACACTACAATAATTCATGTTTGTTTGTTTTTTTTTCATTGAGTTAATTAGTATTATTGAATTTAATTTCCGCGAAAAACTAAGAAAGTGGCTACATCTTGCTAGTGACTATGAGGAAATCATAATTATACTAATTAAAGTACTTTGCAGCTATCTTTGCAATTATTATAATAGATGAAAACAAACACATGTAGGCGTGGTTTGGATTTGTAGTTTATGTATACCATTATATTTTTCAGACTCTAAAATGAATATCAGATAGAAACATCAAACTATACAAACATTTCCGGACTAAGAAAACAACATAATTTTCGTCCATCATGATGTCGACTGGAGAGCAACAAAATTCTGATGAAGCTCAGCAAATATCGTTGATGGCCAGAAATGCCATCAGTTTTTTTGAGCGTTATGATAATTATGAGTGCCAAGAATTACTGGAGTATTCCACACGACATTGGATGTTATCCACAGACGATTTTAAATTTCCTACGGACCCTCCTGTCGGTTTGATAAGCAACGTCAATCCTACAAACTCTAATAAATCAATTCTGTTACTGCCAGTTGATGAGACAGTGACACCGTTAGATTATCGCGAAGTTCATCAAATCATTCGAGAATTAATAAATGGAATATATGTTTTAAATCAAACCCCAACACTGTCACTGGAAGCTAATTTTGATCAGAGTACTTCGTGTCAGCTGGCCCCAGCGTACATAGACACGAAAATTGGGCAGACAATGGTCAGTGTGGATTATATGATGAAGGGTATGTGGCATGGAGCCTATATTCCAAAGGATAAACGGACTAAATTCTCAGAGAGATGGCGGATGAATTTAGACGTGGACTCTCATGGCAAACCAGAAACAAAGAAATCTCTTCTAAATGAATTTACAAGTGCTGGTAAGTTGCTCTTAAATCCATATTTCACAAATTGAGAATTGAATCAGATTATGGCAGATGACAAATGAATAGTGAATATTGGAATCAATATATCCTTCTGTTTTAAAGTACAATATAAACTGGGAGTTAAGTCGGCTCAGCAAGTAAAACGTTGGCTAGCTAACCAGTTCGATCCCGGCGTGGTGCCCCTTTGTGGATGGTGCAGGATGGAGGAACTTACAACGTATAGTCGTTTGGACGGCACATAAAACCAATGTCCAGTGTACACACTGTTGTGCACGTAAAACAACCTGTGCACCTTTCTGGGCAATATTTGCCTCATATCACACTGTATGAACAATTAAACAGAACCTTTACAATATATATTGAGTTTTTAAATCCATGTGTTATAGTCAGTAAATCCAATCTTAACCACTCTAGTCTGTGACAGATATCTCAAAACTTTGGAACAACCAAGTACTTTTTTTTTAATTTGATATTTTCCCTAAGCCAAATTGTTGTATTTATTCTTCGAGATTGTTAGTGGTCTGAGCAAGTTTTCATGTATAACATCAAATTTTTAATGATTCTGTATTTCAGGTCTAATTGACATCACAGCCGATCCAGATTACACAAATATATACAACCGAATTCCAATGGATTTACCGGGAGACTCAGAGATGATGGAAGAGAGAAGATTTTTTATGAGTCATGCAGAAGACTTGAGCATGAAGATAACTCTTCTCCAAAAACAATTAAAACACCACAAAGACATGTATTTAGTGGATTCTGATTGGCTAGTGTCAAGTATTGTTCGTTTATTGGATAATCGTATTGACCATACAGGATACGAACGGATTAAAACTCGTTTACAAATGCACGAAGAAATTATTAAATCTTATTTACCAAATAAAGCAGAGGTCAGGCGTAATATCGAACTCTTAAAACTAGTTAGTTTTTTAACACCATTTTTAATGGGTATGCGTAAAAAGATGAAGATACCGGATATAACACGATTATTACCGCCTGTTGCAGGTGACGTATTTTATGTTTTTTTTTAAAAAGTTTTTAACACTGACCATCTTTATTAGCCCAGTCAGTGCGGAGAAAGATAACGTTAAAACCCTTTTCATTTCCTTAACATTTGGACTGCTTGAAACTGACTGAACATGTGTCTGAATCGTATAAATAGCAGTATGCAGTGCCAGAATTCAAAGGGCTGTAATACCCTTGATGATTTCGACAGTTAAAAGATATACATATAAGAAATATATCATCTGTCTCTAATTTGTTTGATGGGATGCAACAAGCAGTATTTTTGTATGGTTTCAGACTGTCATTTGTATGCCGTTCAGTTAGCAGACGACAGTCTCCCCAGACGGTCTTACATTCCTTTGCTTCCTTGTATTCAGTTTTGTTCTTGTTTCTGTGACGGCTGTAACGTGTTTCCAAATGCATTCAATATACTTCAATCCTCTTCTTTATTGATTTAATGCATCTAGTTTTTTAGAACTAGGCCTACTTCTTTGATACATTTAACGATGTGGTTACTTGTATATTGGAATTTATACAACAATATGCTTGCATTCGTATTTCTTGCAACATATAGCAGATCATGACTCATACTGACATTATATAATTATTTCTTTGGGTTTTTACTCCCAACTTGTTTTCAAATATGAGTGAAGTCTGTGTCACCACAGGCCCGGGACTGTACAGCGCAGTGGACGCTTATGGCTAACCCCCGGATCCATTCACTCTTTTTGATTTGTTGTTGTTTGTGGTCTTAGCATGATGTCTTATCTGTATATTTGTTTTTGTGTAGAATTGTGTGTGGTTCAGTCCCCCTGCACTTACTAATAGGGTTAATTAGTTTTAATGAGTATCGAGAATTACCCTTCTTTGAGTCCAACATGATCTGCCTTTATGTACATTATTTGATGTTTTTCCTGCAACTATAATATTTATATAGACGTTAATACTTTCTGAACTGTCGCCAATGTTAAACAACTTAATTCTAGCTATTATTAACGTACCTGTATGTTTATAATCTCCGCTGACTCTGATTAAATTAAATCCATTTTACAACTAAAATCCTAACAAAATAAAAGACTTCTCTCTTGTAAAATTGAACTCATTACAAACTTTGACATGGGAAAATATAATTATTAATGTAATTTATTAATACAGTAGTTTACAAGGTTAAGGATAGAAATGTCAGTTTTAATTATCGAAATTATAGATCATATCATGGTTATCAGGGTTAAATTGTGAGGGTTGTTAGCTGTATATCTGTAATCAGAGGTGGTATCAGTTCTTCTTGAAAGAGTAAGCATTTCTGAGTTTAGTAAAACTGGTTGATTAGCTGCATGTTTGTAATAAGAGAGAATAAAGGATGGTAGTACTCTATCTACATGTATATAATACTAAACAAACTCTGTTTTTCAGCTGATGAATGTCGAACAGAAAGAGAGTTACCCCCCCTTATACTGGGATCAGATTTTCGATGTCATAATTTCAGTTATGGAGAACGCTATTTTAACCTCCATGGTGGTAAGCATTAGTTTAAACTTGCATGAAGATTTCATGTCTATTATTGTGAAGACAAATACAAAAAAACTAGATAAATCCCCCAATGATCTTATTTCATTCTACTCCACTATACCCATAGAGATTACACAAGTCTAAATTAGCTACTCAGGCCTTGATCGTTTCTTAAGTCTGCGAACCAATCAAAACACAGTTTGCAAATCAGTTGTGTTGCAACACAAGATTAATGTTTTATTTTAATTGTCATATTCCTGAAGTAATGGCCTGAGAAATCCGACCCTCTCTAGACATATTACTGGATGGCTTCTGATACTTGAGCTTTTGAGCGAGTGTGTCTATTTATCCCGCATTCAATGAAATCTAAGTACAGCAACATGATAGGCCTTGTTTAATATGGGTCTTCTGTAAACTATGGACAGTGATTTAAAGTATTAAAAACGATGAAAGTATGTTTGTCTCCAAGGAGTATTGTTTATATTGTATTCGATTTGATAGCCTCATTTGTCACGCAACTAGTTTTTTTGCAATATTCTGCTATGGATAATAAAATCTTGAGTCATGACGTAACGTTATGGAAACATATTTGATCCAACATAGAGAACTGTTAAAGCGTAAAGCTTTTGTTACTCAGTTAGCAATTGGTTGTTAATCGTGCCATTGACCAGTCATAATTTGGAACAGAAATTTGCTTATGTGGGATTAGGTATAATCAAACGAAACACTGTGAGGAGTATGGGGATTGGTTGGTAAAATAGCACAATTATTAAGGGCCGATAATTTGAGTACTTGTCCCCTCCCCCATCTATATGAACCCACAGGTTAGTGGAGTTGAACAGAAGGCGACTACTGGAGATATGGAGGCTGATTGTTTTTACCCTTCCTAGAATTACACATATGACATGTTGAAACTTCAATCCTTTCCCATCTATATTGATTATTTTTATTATTCAGGAATTGTGATTGATCTGGAAACTGATGAAATGAAGAAACTGTCTCAACCATTCATAGATTCATATGAAGATCTACATTCAGAATCACAGAATTTTCTCAATAAAATGTTAGATCCTGTGATACAAGTACCAGAACAGTATAAAGTTCCTATCAGAGAGATTGATGGTAAAAAGTAAGTTTTATTTTATGTTGTAAACACTGACAAATTCCTTTTAAATCATGTGAGGTCAGAGTGAAATTGTGAGATATACACCATGCCTCTATATTTCATACGCACTAAGACTTTTATTTTTGAGACTCTCTTCAATACGAGATAGTCCCTTTAAAACAGTCACATGTAGTGTAGAGCTGGGCAATATTTCGGTATTTCGAAATAAAACCGTCACAGAAATGAAAAATACCGTCTTTAGAAAAATATCGAAAAACCAAACATACCGCATTATGTCGCAGTTTTGATTTTTCTGGATGATATCTTACATAAATATTGAACGAAATGTTCTCTTTTTTATTATATTTACGATATTTTATTGCTTAATGATGAAAAAATACTGCTATAAACTCCCGAGTATTAATTCCACAAAGTTTGCAAATGCCGATGCAGAGCTTTATTTACAGTGTACGCATCGCGCAGGTTTGATCAAACACGATATTACCGTGTTTTCTATCGTGGAATTTCATGATCAAACACGATATTACCGTGTTTTCTATCGTGGAATTTCATGATTTACCGAGTGAATATCGAGGAAATATAGAGGGACACGATAGCAGTGCCTCGGTGTTAAAAACACTGTGTGACTCGGTGTTTTAATTAAAACATGCCTCTCGTGTTTTATTTCATGTGAAATACAGTAGCACATTAATTATTATAGATCAGTTACTACGTTGGCATTTTCCCATTAATCACGAATATTTGATGGCTTGTTCGAAATCGGAAAAGGAATAAACACAATTTTCGGTAAACCCCGGATACTATTCATTCTTTTTCTAAACAGAATATGCTTAAAGAAACCAATACGTTATTACTTCATAATATGTTCCATATTTTTAATACTTTCGTCAATCGACTATTACAAATCCATTCATATTACGGGAAAAAATAAATGCGCACAAATCAATTCTGGTCTTACCGGGGTGTAGTTTAAACTGTTTTATCCATTCAAATAGTAATTCACATACTGACAAATAAGCCACGTGGTGCATACAGTATTGGTAAATCGCACCTCAACTAATATATCTTTTCTGGTTTAAATCACAAATGAATTAAAAAAAAGCCTTCGTCACCTGAGACGAAGCACATTTTGCTGAATGGACGTGGACACGTATCAGTCCGATAAAGGCGATAATATAATGCTGATTTTTTCATTTCCACACCAAAGAGTCTAGGGAATGCATACTGTCAATCAAGGTTTGATAAAGTAAATTGGCACGTGACATCAAAAGAAACCAACTGACAGAAAATTGCACGCCCATTTTACAACAAATTATTATCCTGTTGTAGTCATCTTGACAGTACGACTTGTATTGTAAATTGTCAGTAGTAAAAACTACCCAAAAAGGTTTGAATCTTTATTTTAAAAAAACAATCACAATTGTTAAATTGATTCTGTTATATATGCAAATGGTTGGCATTCAAGAGGGGTCACAATGGTTTGTTCTTTGCATCTCATGTTTTTGTAATAAAGAGAAATAGTATTATTTGTTGATTAGCTTTATGATTTTAAACATAATAATAAATTCACCAATGTTTTTGTTATAAAGTAAACTCGTATTGTTTGGTTTGTTGATTGACGTTATCTCATTATTTAAAATATTTGGCACTGGTTAATATCGGGTCAAAAATAATTCCTTAAATTGCGCCGCAGCCCCTTTTAGATAAACTGAATTCGCTTTTTATAAGATGGCGATCATTCGTAGATGAATGACTGACATACGCGACGTAGGTATATACTTTATTAATAGAAACGTTCGTTGAGTTATTTAGGTGACAATTTGTCTTTGATCTTTACACATAAAGAGAAAATTTACTAACAATGCATGCACAAGTAAAAGGGGCAGTAGTTTAAGGCATGATTTTATTGGCAGAATATTCCCACTGCGAATATGCTGATTATACATAGTTTTCGTCATAAGACGCAGCGTTATGTAACAATCTTCAAGTCTGTACCAATTTAAACATTGAATAAACACTTACATCCACAATTTTTTTGAAAGCGTGAGCTTTGCGGTAAAAAAAATAAAAATCCCTCGTAACATATTAAGATGTATTCTGGGGTGGGGTGGGGCTTTCCATTGTGTTCCGTTCTTATTTAACCATGACAACGACAGCTTTTTTGTGTGTGAATCCAGATTGGTCACATACCAGTTGCAATTGTTTTTTTTAAAAATGAGGGCAACAATGTTAGGTAATGCCCACTTACTGACAATTTGCAATAAAAGTCATATTGTGTACAAGACTATTTTTTGATAAAAGGACTTCTATTTTAGTCAATTATCGTTTCCTTTTGATGTTTGATGGCTCTTTTATATTCACGTTATTTGGAAACTTGATTGACAGTATGAAAAGGTCACCAAGGTGTTATCCGACGGAGACACATTTTAATGAACATGTATTCCACAACACAAGGTACAATTTTATGGATACATTTTATGGCGACGTGTGCTTAAAAGCAGGAGAGGCAGACTTTTTAATTCATTTGTGATTTAAACCAGAAGATATTACTTGAGGTGTGATTTACCGATTTATTTGTCAGAATGGGACTCCGTTAAAATATAACCTCATAAAAGTACATTCTTTTTATGCAGCGTGGCTATTCGCGTCAGGATTATTGAAAAAACTATTCAACATTTCAAATATCGTGGCAGTTTGATAACATTGTGGCAGTATATCTTTTTGACATCAATTATTTATGACAGATAAACATCGTTAATTTTACATATCAAATTACACCGAGGCCTATCGTGTCACGCGACTATCGTGGCACACGATAGCGACTGCTACACCGAGTTATTTATCGTGGCAATGTCGTGCCGTTATCGTGGAAATTTTTAACAAAAAACGACACGATAATCGTGTTTGATCAAACCTGCGCGATGCGTGTACTGTACGTCACATGACTTCGTTCGAATTATACCTGTTTCTGTTCGATTTCTATACATCTTGACGAATGGTGAAGACCGATATTTTCATTTTCGAAAGAAATCATTGATTTTAAGATTGAATGAAATTTTCAATATATTCATTACTCTTATGCCCAATTTACATGCAAATGGCAATTCTAAAATGTATTTCTTTTAGTGGCGATTGGCAGGATCACATCTCTACGCAAAAGATTCAAAATGCTCCGAACAGAGAAGAGCATGTTTCCTTGGAGACCCATTGACATCTCTATCTCCTGAATTTACTGTGTGTTGCTTCTCTTTGAAATGTTAAAAAAATGACACATTGTTCCATATTTTGTGATTGGTAGTAGTAGCACATCTCCAAGTAATTGGCCATATCTATACTTCACTTGCAATTAGTCAAAGTGACGGAATGCAGTGCTTAGTTTCAATAGGGATGTTTACAATACTATTTCTTTTTTGATATCACTCATGGCAAAAATCTAAACGAAACTGAAGACATTTGGGGGGTGTTTTGCCTGTGTAATAAAATTCAGAATGACTTTTGAAATTTCGCGTGGACGGTAATATGCTAATATAAAACTTATTTTTCAAATTAAAACAACAACTTTAAACACCTTTGATTGTTGATCAGCTTTGTTGGCAGACGTGCGTATGTTACTTTGGCTGGCAAACTATGTTTTTATTTATTGTATGAATTATTTTTTAGTTACTATGTGATAATGTTAGAGTTCGAAACATACTATAGTGCCAATCCTCAGAAACCTTTGTGGATTCGAGCTTTTCACGAAGAACTTCAAACTTTAAAACCTAAAAAACTGCCAATACATGAAATACCACTACATGAACAGTTCAAGAAATATTTTGGATATAAAAAAGCTCTGAAATACAAGGTAATTTGTTTTATTTCCATTATAGGTGTATGGTAGAGGGGAGGAGGGTCTGAATGTTGTAAGGGTTATTATTATAGGTGTATGGTAGAGGGGAAGGAGGGTCTGAGTGTTCTAAGGTTTATCATTGAGGTTTCAATCCCAGGCTTGTACATGAAACCAGATATAAAATAAAATCTACTCTCTAAACTTCAAGTTATCCAAAACAATGCTGCCAGGATAGTTAGTCACATTAATTCCATATTGAAGGAACTACACCGGTTACCAGTTCACTCAAGAATCGACTACAAACTTCTTTGTATTGTGTATAGATGTCTTCATGGTTCCAGTCCTGCATCTCTATCATAGCTAATAAATCATTACGTACCATCCTGTAATTTAAAATCACAAGATATGTGCTTATTACAAACATTCCAATACAGTGCACCTTTTTTGTGGAATTCCTTACCCCATCATCTTAAAACAGCTCCTTCACTTGAATCTTTTAAAACGAAATTAAAAACTCATCTATTTACCACCGCATTTTAGTTGAAGTGGATCAGGATTTGTGTGTAAATAGTGACCATAGAGTACATACATGTAGTACGCGCCTAGTGCATGCATTTATGGATAAATTGGCGTTTTATAAATATACATTATTATTATAATTATTATTAGAGATCTTTACTAAATAGATCTATACCAGATAGATCTATATGAGCAATTATTGAAGTAAAAATGTAACATGTTAATTCCAAAATGTCAGATTTCTCTTCGTCCTCTCATGATTGCATTGCATCTGTGATAATATACCGCAGAAATCACTCCTCTATCTTCCTTTTCAGACTCCACAGAATGGTTTAAAGGCAGCAGCACAGCGAGGCTTGGTTGTTATATTTCATGCTCTGTGTCGTAAAATGCCTGCGTCTCGTCTGGGTAAACAAGATGAACATGGTTTATCGTACCTTCACTATGCAGCCATGTTTAACAGACCACAGATTATTGCTTTACTACTGTTGCAATCTATGGATGTCAATGTCCGACGTAATAACATCATGGGAACAGGTTAGTGTCACCTCTAACATCCATCCAAATTTGCAATTTATGAAACCTTTTTGTGGAAAATATTAGATGTTTCCACCAACCTATCAGAGATCATAGCTATGTTTCAGGAACCAGGACAAATATATTGCACTAACTGAAATTAGAATTTAACAAATTACAATTCTTAGTTGAGTTTGCTGTGTTTTATTGTCTCCTGCCTTTCGAAGAAAGTTGGGGGACTATTAAAATGGGTTCGTCCGTCTGTCTGTCTGTCCGTCCGTCCGTCTATCTGTCTGTCCGTCACACCCTTTGGGACACAATAACTCTCCCCCTAATTGAGCTAGAATGTTCAAACTTGGTGTATGTGTTTATTAGGTCAATGCCTTGATGGAGTGCGAAGATGAGCATTTTCCGCTTAAGGTAAGCAGAGATAAGCAATTTGATTGATTGATGATTTGGGACACGATAACTTTAGTTCTAATTAAGTGAGTGCGGTGAAACTTGGTGTATAGTTTCATTATATCAATACCTTGACTAAGTTTGATAATGAACCTTTTCTGCTCAGGGTAAGTAGAGCAATAAGCAATTTGATTGGCCGAAACTTTGGAGCACAATAACTCTCCTTCTAACTGAGTTAAAATGTTCAAACTTGATGTATGCGTTTATTAGGTCAATGCCTGGATAGAGTTCGAAGATGAGCATTTTCTGCTCAGGGTAAGTAAAGATAAGCATTTTGATTGGTTGTGAGGGTGATGAAACTTGGTGTATAGTTTCATTACATCAATACCCTGACTAAGTTCGATAATGAACATTTTCTGCTCAGGGTAAGCGAGCGATAAGCAATTTGATTGGCCAAAACTTTGGAACACAATAACTCTCCGTCTAACTGAGCTACAGTGTTCAAACTTCCTGTAGGCGTTCAGGTGAATGCCTTGATGGAGTTTGATGCAGATATAAGCAATCTGATTGGTTGATGCTTTGGGGCACAGTAACTTTGGTTATAATGAAGTGAGAGCGATGAAACTCAGAATATAGATTCATATTATTATATCATTACCTTGACTAAGTTTGATAGTGAGAATCTTCTGCCTAGGCTAAGGAGCGATTGGTCAAGACTTTGGAACATCAGCCTCACTGTTGGCTTGTTTTCTCAGGAGTAAATTACTAGAAAGTTCCAAAATATTAGTCAAGAATCTGATTTACACCCCCTTATTTGAAAAATCCTGTAACTGAACCAATGTTTGTCCTTTCAAGGAGCCACGAAGAAAAATTTTTGGTATTTGCTTGTGTGATTCAACCTTAGGGTATTTTCGGGGTCCTCCGGTTTCCTCTCACTGCTAAACACCCATATGTGCAAGCCAATTATTGAAATAAAATTGAATGTCGGGTGGACAGTAAACTCCATTTCTCTCTCTTTGCTGGTGTGTTGTTGACCTTGTCATATAAATGATGTTTAGGTTTTTGAAGTTAATTAGATGTGTAAAATATATATTGACTATAAAATGTACTGACTATGCTGTTAATCATATAAAGATTCCACAGTCGAGGAGTTGGAAGGTAAAAGCATGATTGTGTTTAAATCTCACTGGTAGATTACAATTATATTCATCAATTACAAACACTGCTGTATATACACCATCATTTGCATAAACCTATCATACGCACCATCAATTACAATACTTGCTGTATAGATCATCAATTGCAAACACTTGCTGTATACAAACCATCAATTACAATCACTTGCTGTACACACCACCAATTACAATCACTTGCAGTATAGATCCCAGTTAAAATCACTTGCTATATAGATCATCAATTACAACATTTTAAAATTCAATACCTGCTGTTGAGATGATGAGTTGTAAGCTCCTATTGTACATTGCATCAATACCAAATAGCTGTCCTTTGAATCATATTGTGTCCAACTGACCTATATACACATATATATATACATATATCAAGGTAATCACTATGCAGCAATGCCACACCTGATATTTGCTTTATTTGAAATATTATTGTTTAGTTTCTAGATATTTTAATTTTATTTCTCATTGTCCGAATAAATCACAATCATTTGATATTTTTTGCTTGGAATTTGCCCGTCTTCTATCTTCAGTTACATATAGGTTCACTCCAAGATGATCACTTCCTTACCTTTAAATCACATCGTTCCATACTGACCTTACCTCTTTAAATCACATTGTTCCATACTGACCTTACCCCTTTAAATCACATTGTTCCATACCGAGCTTATTCTTTCAGTCACATAGTTTACCACTTTTTGAGAAAAAAAATCGTAAATTTCCTTAGATTAGACAACATTACTTTCAGATTTAAAGCTGATTAAAATAGATGTATATAGCATGGGTTACTAGATTGACACCGCCATCTTAATTTCTCTTGGATAAATATAGTAATACTAATTATCATTTTCATACAGGCCAAAGGCCAGATCATTCTATATGAAGATTTTTAATACTCAGATGTGCATAATTACATATTTATATAATACCTACGTTTAGATATTGAAATATATGACCATATGAACAATCATTGCTGTGACTTTTAAGCTATGAATTTGTCTGAAACTAATTTTGAATATCTGTGAAATTTTTGTTTGTTTTTAGGTCCAACTGGATTGCATATGGCAGCTAGATGTGGTTCATTAGATGCTGTTGCATGTCTTCTAGCCAACTATGCTAATGTATTAGCTATAGATCAGGATGGTTGGGCACCCATACATCATGCTGCTTTCTTTAATCATCAAGACATCCTGGCGCTGATGATCAGAAAAAATTCAGGATTAATGGAGCTACAAACTAAAAATGAGTAAGTTTACATAGTTGCAATATTTCTTTTTTAATATGTGATACCAGGAGGTTTACACAGTCTCAATATGTGATACCAGCAGGAGCTTTACATAGTCTCAATATGTGATACCAGAGGAAAGTCTCAATATGTGATACCAGGAGGTTTACACAGTCTCAATATGTGATACCAGGAGGTTTACACAGTGATACTATGATGTTTACACAGTCTCAGTATGTGATAGCACAAGGTTTATACAGTCTCAATATGTGATAGCACAAAGTTTATACAGTCGCAATATGTGATACCATGAGATAGCCACAATCTCAGTATGTGATAGCACCTGATGAGACTTTTCAATTGTTTAGTAATTTCATGTTGACAAAAACTAGGTTATATCTGGGCTAAAAACTAGATTATTTCATGTGGAGCGGAATTTCCCCCATAATTCTAATTCCTGACCTAGTAATGCGTATGCTAATATGCTTACTTCTATACATGTAACTTTTTACTAACAAATGTTAAATTGGCTATTTAAAAATGTAAAATGCTAATTTACATTACTTATTTCTTAAATATTGCAGTTGGAATTTGTATTTTGTTCTCTTTCCATTATTACTTTTAAATTACTAGGTCAGGAATTAGAATTATGGGGAAAATTCCGCTTCATAATTTCACTTACAAATGGCACATAATTAGTTGAATAAATTGCCAAACCTTAAGTTAGTATCATTTTAATATTAAATCGAGTCCTGAATTAAGGTTTTAGTTTTAAAATGACCTTTTTTATGTTGAGGAGATGTAATCAATTCAAACTGAATATTATTTTCATCATGACAGTCTGAAGTCATCACCCTTATTACTGGCAGCAAGTTCTGGTGCCCTGATGGCAGTAAGATGTCTCATTGAGCTTGGTGCCGATATATCCAAGGTGGACACCTCAGAGAATAATATGGTAAATTTGGCGGCACTACGTTTCCATACCAACATCCTGGAATACCTGATCGAGTGGAATAATCCTGATATTCCTGTCTGGAAAATTCTAGTTGGTAAGTGGAAGTGTTTTAAAGTCACACCCACCCATGTTGAACAGGGTATCTGCGAATAAAACTGAATTTAAGTATACAAGGAACCAAGAAATAGTCTCATTAATATGTCTGAAATTATTGAGATTTGCTTAACAGGATTAGGTTACTGATTTAGGGAATTCCACTGTTGACTTATATAACTTGATCTCTTGACCTTGGTGTTGGGGGGAAAGCATAGAATTTATGTATGTGTTAATATATGTTTATGTGTAGGGTTAATCTAGTGTGTGTTAATTCATGTTAATGTGTGTGTTAATCTAGTGTGCGTTAATTCATGTTTATGTGTAGGATTAAGCTGGTGTGTGTTAATCTAGTATGTGTTAATTGTAGGAATGTTACGGGATGAGTCACTGGTTAAACAAGATGCAGGTGTTAAATGTCTGGAAGTTCTTTCTACATCTAAATCTCATCACTGGAAGGCCATTTTACATGCAGGTTTGTAAGACCATCTTCTGTTCAGCTCTTTGAATTTGGTTATCTTTACCAGGATGAAGGTGACAAAAAATGCAGTGATGTTCTTACTTTCCTTAAAGAGAAGTGGCTGAGTGAGTTCGTCGCTGCTCTCTAAAAAGGAGAAGCCAGATGTTCAAGCACGGTTACCTCTTCCTGGCACTGGAACATGATTGAGCTTTCTAAATTAACATGTAGCTAACAATTGGACACATAACATAACTTACCATTTTCTTGTATTATATTTTAAAGATGGAATACCAGCTCTAGTGGATCTCTTGAATACAGATAATGATGAAATACAAACAGTGGCCGCTTCTGTTCTCTGTAACATCTCGGAACATCATGATATCAGATTTGCTCTAACCAGATGTCTGGCTGGACCTATACTTATAAAACTTTTAGGCTCCTCGATTGACGACATACAATCGAGGGCAGCCATTATTTTATCGGATTTAGCAAGTGTTGAAGGGAATCAGGATAATATTGCGAGTAATGGAGGAATACCTCCTCTTGTACATTTGTTGGACTCCGAGTTAGAGGATGTTCTGGTGAATACAGTCAACGCAATACGAGTTATGTGTTTAAATAATGCAGAGAATCAGGCAGAAGTTGCAAAATGTGGTGGAATTGAACCATTGGTTGAATTTCTAACAGTAGATTCAGGTGATTATTGGAATTTTATTCATCACAGTTTCCTTCAGTTTAATAATTTATCTGGACTGGATGTGGACATCTCTTTTTAAAGTTATTGGGGATAGTCTAAATGGTCCACGAAAAAATGTTTTATCTAGTGCTGTATTATATGTTATACTGATGTAGTAATGATACTGGTGTAGTTATGATATTGGTGTAGTTATGATACTGTAACATGACTGTCGTAAATAGGTTATTAATAAATAATAATGGCAGCTATATTTAAACAATCAATTTAATCTCACTTTTATAATATCTATCGTGTAAAACATTTAAAAACAATCAATTATTGATTAGTAATCAATCACTCAATCAATTGATTAACGTTTGATTAGGGGATATGAAAGGAAATTTGTAGCTAATTACAACCATTTATCAATATACATTTGATCAGATATGCTCGTACATTATAGCTGTGTTTACACCAAACACATTAAAGATACCTTCTTACACAAGTAGTTACTTACAGACTAGTTAATTCCAAGAAAAGTACCATGGGGCAAGCACAGGGTAAAAATGTGAACTACTCCCACAAAACCAGGTTATTTTGTAAAATTTGAATAGTCCACAGCCTAAGCTTTTCCAAAAATGCAATTCTTTTTAAATTTTTTGCACCATCTGTAGTTGAGTTCAGATCATCCACAGCAACAAGAAGGCATATAGTTTATGCTTTGTGCCCATAGAAAATGAAGTTGTGCGACAAGCGCCTGGTTTCGTGGGAAGGTCAGGGTATCACTGCAGTCTGGCGGATTATTGTCTGCCAGCTTAAATTATAGAGAGCGTTTTTTAATTCTTGATGGAATGGTTAGATGGCTTTGAGAACACATAAACTTTAAGGTGCATAATCAACTTTATTTGAAGTATTGTTTGTGATAAACAAACTCTGTGTTGATTGATTGATTAATTGTAGACACCTCACTTGATAAAGTTGATTCATTAATCAATAATTTCCTACATTATTTCATCTGTGTTGAGTTGTCACGATATCTGTAATACCATCTTTTGTAGATATTTTACAAGCAGCCACCTCGGCAGCCATAGCAGCAGTATGTGCTTATAATAAAACAAACCAGGACTCTGTCATGGCTGAAGGTGCAATAAAGTAAGTTATTTTTTTTCATTTTGAATTCTTTATTTTTTAATTAAAAAAATAAAAAAGAACCATAGCGAAATACAAACTGCATTGATTACTATTTGTTGATGTTCATTTTTACGATGAACAGAATGAAACCTGGTAATTTTATATATATATATATATATATATATACCTGGAGAAATGATCACTTAATTATTTTGTTCTGGATGTTACCCTCTTCCTCATTGCTGGGTGATACAAACTGTTGACATGGCAGTACAAACTGTTTATCTTATCTTTCAGACATATCGTAGACAGGATAAGATTAAGTCGGAATGTTACGGTACAAGTCAAGGCTGCTAGCGCCCTAGAAGCGCTGGCAGACAATAATCCTGAAATACAAAAAGCTTTTTTAGAACTTGATGCCCCAAAAGCTCTGATTAAATTATTGAAGGTAAGTTGCAGGCAAATTCTAAAATTTCATTGTACAATTTATCAATGAAATAGAAAATGACCTTGTTATTAATGGTTAGACTTTTATTGCACTCATGTTATTAATGGTTAGACTTGTACTGCACCCCTGTTGTTAATGGTTAGACTTTTATTGTGCCCCTGTTATTAATGGTTAGACTTGTACTGCACCCCTGTTATTAATGGTTAGACTTGTATTGTGCCCCTGTTATTAATGGTTAGACTTGTATTTCACCCCTGTTATTAATGGTTAGACTTGTATTGCACTCATGTTATTAATGGTTAGACTTGTATTGTGCCCCTGTTATTAATGGTTAGACTTGTATTGTGCCCCTGTTATTAATGGTTAGACTTGTACTGCACCCCTGTTATTAATGGTTAGACTTGTATTGTGCCCCTGTTATTAATGGTTAGACTTGTATTGCACCCCTGTTATTAATGGTTAGACTTGTATTGCACTCATGTTATTAATGGTTAGACTTGTATTGCACCCCTGTTGTTAATGGTTAGACTTGTATTGCACTCATGTTATTAATGGTTAGACTTGTATTGCACCCCTGTTGTTAATGGTTATACTTGTATTGCACCCCTGTTATTAATAGTTAGACTTGTATTGTGCCCCTGTTATTAATGGTTAGACTTGTATTGCACTCATGTTATTAATGGTTAGACTTGTATTTCACCCCTGTTATTAATGGTTAGACTTGTATTGCACTCATGTTATTAATGGTTAGACTTGTATTGTGCCCCTGTTATTAATGGTTAGACTTGTATTGCACCCCTGTTATTAATGGTTAGACTTGTATTTCACCCCTGTTATTAATGGTTAGACTTGTATTGCACTCATGTTATTAATGGTTAGACTTGTATTGCACTCATGTTATTAATGGTTAGACTTGTATTGCACCCTTGTTGTTAATGGTTATACTTGTATTGCACCCCTGTTATTAATAGTTAGACTTGTATTGCACCCTTGTTGTTAATGGTTAAACTTGTATTGTAGTCCTGTGGGTTTTTGATTTCAGAATATAAACGTAGAAGTACGAGAACAAGGGGCATGTTCATTGTGGGCATTGGCTGGACATAAAAACACCCAACAGAAATACATTGCTGAACGAACAGGAATTCAACATATTATACAGATGTTACTAGAACCGACAGAAAAACTTCTTTATGTTGGTATGTATTCACTCATTTCCCTTTCAAAAATAATAATGGCACCCATTAAAAGTTTTTCTAATTAAACATCAAGCAAGTTCCCAAAATGTTGTGGCAATCAAATTGCGGAGAAATTTCTTGTACAGATATATTTGTTGTAAAGTGTGCAGTATATATGACATATCCATTCTGTAACATGTCTGTATCGTCTTCCATTCTCTTCAGTCAGTTCAAGAACTTCAAACACTATTCTTCTTTTTTTTTAACTTATTTTGTAGGGTGTATGTTCATCCGTCTGTCCAGACGTCCGTCTCTCCACAATTGTTTGTGAACAGTCTACAGGTCACAATTTTTATCCAATTTCAAGATCTCGGTTCCTTTCGATATTGGCATGTATCAGACTGTAACTTCATGGGTTATTGCCCCTGATTGTACGAAAAATCACGTTTTTTAGCTTGTGAACAGTGTAGAGGTCACAATTTTGAACCGAGTTGGATGAAACTTGTCAAGCATGTTCATAACCCAAAGTTCTTGGTTCTTTTTGATATTTGTGCCAATCAGATCGTAACTTCCTGCATACTAGCCCCTGATTGTCCGAAAAATCACCCTTTTTAGCTTGTGGTCCCTCTGGAGGTCAAAATTGTTATCTGATTTAAAAAACATTTGATTATATCACCGTTACATGGTTATGGAGGTTGAGTTCAAATTTCGTGAAAATCGGACCAAAATTGACAGACAAAATGGCCACCGTTTGTACGCGAATAGTGTGAAAATATGTTTATATCAAAGTTGTGGACCTTATAGAGGTCACAATTTTAAAACGATTTTGATGAAACTTGACATGTATGTTTATAACCCAAAGATCTTGGTTCCTTTCGATATTTGCACCCATCGGATTGTAATTTCCTGAATTATGTCCCCTGATTATCCGAAAAAACGCTTTTGTTAGCTTGTGGTCCCTCTGGAGGTCAAAATTATTATCCGATTTAAAAAACCGTTTGATTATATCACCGTTACATGGTATTGAAGAGAGAGTTTAATTTCGTGAAAATCGGACCAGAATTTACGGACAAAATGGCCACCGTTTGTACACGAATACTGTGAAAATATGTTATATCAAGGTTGTGGACCCTATAGAGGTCACAATTTTGAACTGATTTTGATGAAACTTGAAATACATGTTAATAACCTAAAGATCTTCGTTCCATTGCATATTTGCGCATATCGGATCGTAACTTCCTGAAGGTCACAATTATTATCTGATTTAAAAAAAACGTTTGATTATATCACAGTTACACCGTAGTTATGGGTGAGTTTGAATTATGATTTTCTGATGATTACTTAAAATGCAACAACTCTTGTTGACTGCCGGGACAATTTAGCTGCTGTGTGGGCTTATGTTTCGTTGCCTGGCAACCTATTTTTATGTTATTTTGTAGGATGTATGACAGCGATTGCATTGGGACGTGAAAATGCTGAGAACCAGAACAAACTGGCGAGTGCGGATGCCTTTCAACAGTTAATAAGATTATTGCGATCCAATAAAACGTCTGCTCGAGTTTTACTCATGGTTATAAAAGTTCTAGGTATTCTCTGTGTAGGTCAGTTCAATTTATAAGTCTGGATGCTTATTTTTTTTAAAAATACTTTTTGGATTAATCAAATGTCAACATTACAACCTATTGTGGTATTATCTCCTACTAACAGTCTCATCACAATACTGTATGATCCATGTACACCTGCAAAACCTCTCAAAAACAATTCATATTTTATAATATGGGATTCTTCTAATACAAAGTTTGGCTGATTAATATTTTTACTTTATTTCTAAATAAACTGTTTGGATTTTAATAATGATTTATTTGAACGTACACACTCTTTCCATTATTTACTTTCTTAAACAAGGACACAATAAAAGGTTTTTTGTAAAACTTTGATTATCTTAGACATTAATATTCTATAAACAGGCCTGGATCCTGGCCGTATCCATTTTCGTGTATTTTGTCTGTGTATTTTGTCTTTTTCGTGTGTTTGTCTTGTCTTTAGCTTGTAGTGATCTTCTCCAGCGCTTACTAAATGGCATCATTGATGTTTGATCAAATAAGGTTCAGTTTTTTCTGCAGGAAATAAATTTCATAATATTTTTAGCAGGGACTCTCAGACAAATAATATAGGTTATTTTGTTTGATCAATATTTGTTTTATTAATTGCTGCTTCTTTAAGACACAATTTATTTTTTTGTTATTGTTACATGTTAGGTGTGGCATACAGGAATAATAAAGTGACCCAGAGGAAGATCGCTGAGGAAGGGGGAATTCCTATCTTGGTTCAGCTGTTGAAATATCCCCTAAATCAAGAGATACAAGTGGAGGTGGCCATATCACTGGCCTGTGTTGTTCTCAGTAACCACGGTAACCAAGAAAAGTTACAAGAAGAACCTGATTTTAATTTTGATGTTTTGTTGTATCTGTTAAGATCTAAAGATGAGGTAAATGTATGACAGTACAAATGTGTATCGTGATTCTTTGATATCCTGATGAGTGTTTTTTTGTTGTAAATTATCAAGTGAGAGAGAAGTGTGGCGACCAAGGCATCAATTCCTGTAATTGAAATCATGACTGTTACGTTTGTTGTATTAGACCCAATATTTGACATCGTGGTGGTAAATCATTAAGCATTGATGTATCGTTATGTTTGACAATTCGATTGATGTTAAAAAGTAATTAAATTTGACAGGATCAATTGAAATTAATCTGACTGTTAATGTTTGTATGGATTTGTTGTTTTTTATTTCATCAGGACATACAGTTGAAAGCGGGGACAGCGTTAACAATATTTGCATTTAATAATACACCCCAGCAGTTTGAGATCCGTGAAGCAGGTGGTATCAAATATTCCATGTTTGAGAGGTTTATAGATTCACCTGATGAATTCTATCAGTGTTATGCAGCCTTCCAGGTAAATATGTACAAGGACTTTTTATTCATATTAAGATTGTGATATACTCGTCAAGTCCTCACAATACAGTGTATGATTCGTCCTACTCTTCACTGATCACTGCTGTCATCACTGATCACTGCTGTCATCACTGGTCATCACTGATCACTGCTGTCATCACTGATCACTGCTGTCATCACTGATCACTGCTGTCATCACTGATGGGTCAAACTGGTTTACCTATCTATCACCTGTACTCCACTGACTAATAAAATAGCTTTGTAGCAATAGTGTCATATATTCCTTTACTAAACCAACTAATTCATATTATTATGGAATAGTGGTCTGAAGCCTTCTTTTTTGTGTTAATTGAGTTACTTCTCTTGATTAATAGATGTTTTTAATTAGCCCTTCTGCTTGTCATAAACAATCCAGGTCATCTTGTGGCATATATACCCCAATAGCAACGATTTTACAATAAAATTAGAATGTCGAGGGAAACATTTATGCAATCATTGAAGCATCTTTTGTTATTTTCTGCATCACTGTCATCATTCCTTCGATGTTTGTGGTGGTGATTGTTGCTACCTATCTTGTTTCATTCAGGTTTTTCAACTTTGAGTTTAAATCACTCTGTTCATATGTGAATTTATCCAATAAGATATAAAATCTTAGTCCCACAATAAGCCTGCTTTCAGTACTTTACCATTTATATGACAGGTGGTTGTGTTAGCTCGAGTTATTGTTGATGTCGATCAGGTTGTCTTGACAGCAAGAGGAATAACTCTACTGGTCGAGAAACTCAAATCTAAAGACAATAATGTTACCGTATTAGCTGCCAGTTTGTTATCGAGTTTAGCTCACACTCGTGCTGGAATCCCTGATGCTATGATAACCACAGGAGCCATTGACTTGCTGATTGAACATCTCTATTCATCCAATGATCAAGTGAAGAATTCTGTTGCCGTGGCTTTGGGATATTTGACTTATAATAAGACTGCTGCTAGACTTCTGTTCTCTGCGTGTAGGAATACGCCGGGACTATATAATCTGCTTGTTGATAATATTGGCAGTAATCCAAGAATCAGTGAAGATTTTGTCTCTGATTTCCGAAGAGCAAAGATTGTTGGTCTGCCCTCACAATGGTAAGAATCTTGTGTGATATATTATATTTATCGTATCTGCTGGGTGTAATTTGGCATGGTTTGTTTTGATTTAATTAAAAGCTTGTTTAACGATTTCTAGGATGGACCAATCATTAAGTATAAAGACACATTTCAGAAATGCAAAAAAAAAAGGATGTGATTAAATGAGGAGAAATTGTGTGTGAAGGCCTAGATATCGTAATTCATATTGTTGTCATCTTCTATTTATTGTTTTATTTGTTTCACTTTCAGTGTGGAGATGAATGGAGGAAAATCTCGGTGTTCAGGTAAGAATCTGTTATTCATGTCATAGTACATGTATATAACTATCCATATAATTATAACCTGTTGTCATTGAGTCAGCCCGTGTGCTTTTTGATTCCCTCGTTGTATGTGACAAGGAGTTGGGTCACGTGTCCAAACTCTGGGGATTTCTCCAGGTTCTCCGCTTTCCTCCCACTGATAAAGATCCCTATGTGCAAGCGAATTATCGAAATAAAATCGAACCATGTGTTACCCCCAAAATGACCTATTTTGTGTCGAGTAGGTGCTAAACCCCATTTCTCTCTCTCTATCTCCACCTGTACTGGCAAAAGGAATTTGAATACTTAGACAATAACTCATGTTGTTGGTGGTAATTACGCATAGTTCTAGCATTGTTTTTATTGTGTATTTTAGATTCACGCCCACAGACATCTCACACAGGCTCCCGAGTCTACAGTCGCCTGTCAAATCGAGCTGTTTCCGCTCCAGCTGTCGGTCATCGCAGTAAAAAATCTGTCAGTCCCACATCTGGTGGCAAGTCGACAACGAACTTAAAAACACCAGAAAGAGAATTACGACCACACTCTGGCTCTACACGTGCCCCTACCAGACAGACTACCAACAGCAGTTTTAAAACTAATCTAAATGCGTGGAAGAAATAGATGGTATTTTTTTGCAATGCTCTATCCGTATTTTGTAGGTGATAATCATTAAATAGACATTTATATACATTCCCTCAACAGGACACACACACAGAACTGTTGACACAAAAACACAGCACAATTACATATTACTAAAGAATATTTGAGAATTTAATTCCAAATTCTTTAATCTAGTAGTACAAGTACATCAAATATCTTGTGATAATTTATGCAATTCCCCAATATTAGTATTTCTAATACACTTTCTCAATAGTAGTCACATATATCTCGAACACATAGTATTCAAATGTAGTATTTCTCATACATTTTCTCAATAGTAGTAGAGGGATTTTCTCTTGTGGTACTGCTAAAGATCCTAACTAACAAGTGAATTAATGAAATAAAAATGAACCATATGTTAGTTCTGAAATGACCTAGTTTATGTTGAGTGGACATTAAATCACTTTTATATTTATCAATAATATTACTTTTAATACATTTCTAGCCAACAAGCAATATCTGTTTTTATAGTTGAAATAACCTATAACTGTAAGTATTATCGGATACAAACAACCGCTGTACAATATAACAACATATCTCATTGCGTATAATTACCATATACCCTAAAACTATTATCAAAATATCCGAAATAAATGATGCATAATTTTAAATTTTCAAACTAATAATAAATTATTTAGATTTAATTTAGGAATGATATATAACTCATGGGTTGTGATATAAACTTATTTTTTTGTTGTTTATTTATCAAGGACAGATTGTTGGTGTTATATATAAATTGTTATTGTTGATTCTCATGTAAATTCCATCCTCAAATCAGGCCTTTTAAATGTTGCTCATTTTAAGAAATTTCGTTTTTTAATTATTTAACTTTTATTTTACATATCAAGAATATAACGATAATAATCTTTTACCAAAATGATTTTTACTGTTTTTTTAGAAGGATAAATATTTGAATCTTTGATCTTGTCATTCATACCTCATACCTTATAAAATTAAACATATCTGCATTTTATTGAATAAAACATAAGTTTATAGACAATTCATTTTGTAAAGTTTGTTAGACTTGATCAGTTTATATATTTCAAGTATTTCTTGTTTATAATTATTTAATTAACCGAATTTCATTTATTTCTGGACTTTCATAATTTTTTTTTTTAAATTTATAATGTTGCTTGTTTTTAAATTATGTAAATCAATTATCTTAATTGATGTATTTATTTATAACCGGGAGTGGGGGATGTTATTTATAACCGGGAGTGGGGGATGTTATTTATAACCGGGAGTGGGGGATGTTATTTGAAGATTGTTTAAAATATTTTCAGAACTGATGAAATTTTACAGTAAGAATTATATATTGCAAGGCCTAATTCTAGCTTGAAATGTTATATGTATTGCACAGCTTCAAATATTATATGTATTATTATTTGTTGACTCTCTATGGCTTACATATTGAACTGATTAGAATAGGTTTGTAATTTAATAATTTAATGATTATTTTCAATATAGTCATTACTCTTATCGATTTTTGAACCCTTATTGCAAGAACGGTCAGCTGGTTATCTTGAATAATGCATCTTTGGAAAAGAAACTAAATAATGAAAAAAAAATATTTAAACTATTGTATTTATTGATAAGTTATTGATAGATTTATTTTGTTATAATATTTGGTAATATAATTTCCGCAGGCTTTATGTAAACAAATGTCTTCAGCTGTTGTAATTGGTTTATGTTTAAAGTAATAATATTTTTATCATATAACCCAAACCATGTGCAAACCTTTCATGGTATAAAACAAAAATATATTATATTTACAGCTTTCTCCCACACATGAAACAGTTGACAATTCTATGGACATATGGACAGTGAGGGAGCTTTTCATTAGGCTTCATTATCAAATAATGATAAAATATGAAATATAACAAGACAAATGGACATGTGCACAACAATACTTGCTTACAATTGCTTCATAATGGCAATGGTAAAAAATGACTCTCAGTTTAAAGCAGTAATTGTGTTCCATAGAATTGTAATATTACATTGAAACAATCTTCCACACATTTTCAAACTATGTCCAATCTTGACTTGGTATAAAACATAATATTATATCCATTTACCGGTTACTGTGTCCACCATGAACCCAATACTCTTGTCTTTTGTATTGCCTTGCCTTGTAAATTATTTATTTAAATCTGACGTCACGTCTTGTCATTAGATGACAGGTTTTTGGGCGTGTACCTTTTAATGGTTTGTAATAAAAGCTACCATATGTATGGATTAATTAGAATCAATCATCACTAATAAAGATACCAATTTAGTGCCAATAATTTAAATCTGTTTTGTTTTTTATTCATCATCAGAGTTATGTTTCTGGGTTAACAAGTGTGAAAATTACTGACTGATGATGCAGTAGAAACGTAGATGTCTCCGTTGGTACGATGTTCTGTAAGATGAGTCAATAGACGCTAATTCTGACAGTTCATCCTTGTCCCAGTCTGACAGTTTAATAATACGAGTCTATTCGTTCTTGCATTCAATGAAAAGTAAAGTGGTCGAACTTCATCCTAGCACTTATTTTGTGGGTAAACTTCAAAATGGCAACCCTCCTGAATTTTGCCGGGAAAATTTTTGAGGGTGCCCCCCATGCAAATTGAATCAACTATACTGAATATCGTGGCCCCAAATCATCGGGATGTATTTTCTATCCTGAAACTTCCCCAAAATATAATTTGGATTTAAAAATTCAAAATGGCACGATCGGGCCGTTTTGGCGGGAAAATTTTGAAACGGCGTGGTGATCACACGGGGCCGAATGGCCACGTACAAGTAGCTTGGTTAGATATATCGAAAAAGCTGGAAAGTGAAATACCCAACCCTAACCCTACATGCACAGCCCCGCCCCCATTGTCATTTCATTTTGAAAAGAGTTAAATGTAAATGACGTTACGTGCGGTTATAGACTGGACGATATCCCGGGAATTAAATGTATGTATATAGACGACAGAGGAACTCCTGTTTTCAGCTTAACTCGGTTAAGCCAATCGTCTCGACTATGGAAGTCCACCAATAATCGAACAAGATATCTTGTGGGTGGCTCCGTTCTGTTATTTTCCACCAATAGCGTTTCGATGGGGCGAAAAACCGATGTCCCGTGTACACATTGGCGCGCATGTAAAAGAACCCTTGGCAGTTAGAATTCGAATTAAGAGTAGGCCATAGAGCCGCCGTCATGGCCAAACTTTCCTCAAAATATACCGCGTGAAGTATGTCCGTATTTTTAGCCTGTTAAGAACTCTTCCAGATCCTGGTGTAGTGAAGACAAAGTAATACAAGCAGGAAATAGAATGGGATATATGTTTATGCCGATCGACCATAATTTATAATATTTAACAAAATCCAAGTCATCTTTCTTTCGTGTTTATACATCGTAAACCCTGGTCAACAGGCTACATATTACTTGACCATCTTGGCCATATCATATAATTATTCTAATCGTTACTCTTTTAGTCGATGGTTACAGAAACAAGGGCTAATTACATGAACAAATTTAAGGTACAATCGTAACCACAGTCCGCAAACATTTGAAAAAGTGTTTATTTTAAGAAAAAAAAATCTGATATTATGTATGGAAAATAGCCAAATTATGAAATCTTTATTTCCAGATTGTGAGTCACTATACATGCGAGCCTGCTTTGTTGAACGTTGGCTTAGTCTAAGCCTAGTTATTTTCATTTTATTAGAATATTTAAATCCTGTGGAGATAGCGCGGAGTCCAGACTTTGTAGTGTTATTATATGATTAGAATGTCTTATATTTAATTCTACGAATTTCTCGACCAGCGATATCTTGTAGAGGTCTCAGATTACCATCATCATGGATCTTCTTATTTCCTACCCGAGATTCAAGCGAGTACAAATCTTGTATCTGAAAAACAGAACCAGCAAAACGCTTTATTATCGATCAATTTGATATTAAACGATGTTTTCAAATTAAAACAATAAGCAATAGCCTACTGATTAACTTGATTCATAAAACAATATTGGATGACTTCCGGACGTGATTTCACCTAATCGTTGGTGCAGGACTTGGGTCTCGACAAGAATAGTGTCTAGTCGTTCTGGTGGGCGAAAAAACGCACAATAGAACCCTTGACGGTTAGAATTCGCTCCCCTCCCCCACCCCCGCCTGCAAAAAGTTTTCTCCCCCCCCCCACCGACCATAAAAACAATATATATACATTGTCCGCCCCCAACGTTGCTCTGAGCTAGTTACGACTCTGTTAGAATTCGAAATAAGAATTAATATATAGATGGTTAATACACCCGCTCATGTATCTTCAATAGAAGGCTTGATCTCGCTTTAACTATTTAAATATTATCACAGCCTTCGCGTAATACCCTGCATATTTCGGCACTAATTTTGATTGTGTACAGGCTTGTGGGCCTATCTGATTCTTCGGTCGTCGCGAATACCAAGTCTCGCGCTTTCAAGCTAAAATGTTTACCCGTGATAATCGAGTTGCAAACTTCAATGTTCCTTTAATGCCAAAGTTTTCGTGGAGGTCGCTATGCCACAACCTCTTTTTGGACGCTACTGTTCACGTGTCTGTAGATAACGTGGCTATAAGTTCGGGAATTGTGACGTCATCTAGCATCGTCCAGATGTTTAAATCACGGTCGTTGCTTCAGGACCATGTCCCTTATGTCGGGCCTACACTACATTACGGAAGAAACCGAGAGCTGCCGAGAGCTGCCGACTACCAACCACCACAGTTCACATTAAATTATACTATAAACAACTTACAATGTCTAGTTTAGCAAACATTGGATTTTCAGCAACTAGCCACTTGACTGCTTCAGAACAGGGAGGTGTGGTCATACTGCCCGTATAGCTATAATACTCGGGTTTCGACGGTAACATGTCATTAGGATACACTTTAACATCCTCCAGAGAATTACCTATGATATAAATCAGTAAATTAAACGATGGATTATCATATTTGTCTTAAATAGTTCTCGATAATTTAATCAACTCAAATACAGCTGTAGGCCTACCATCAAATAACGTCAAACATTATTACTTTATCTATCGACGAAAATTCAAAAATCGCACATACCTGATTTTATAAACAAAACTATAAAAAGCAAGACTTACCACATGTTTTGTCTCCACTGGAATGTAATTTACAGAAATTAGGGAATTTACTCTGTGTTTCACTGGTATAACATTGTCCCGATCTCGTTTCAGTAAAACCCAGCATGGAGTTGAACTGCAATCTCAAACTTTCAAAGGGACAGACACTACCTGTAGGTACAATCGACTGATTAAATATTTATTTACACCGCCTAGCAGTAAAATGGTGATTGGGCAAAGGGATGGGGGTATCAGTTCGGGTAAAGAGGGGTTAAGGTTTGGGTAATGTGATGGGATTGGGGAGTAAGGGCAAGGGTTAGGGTTGTGTTAAAGGGATTGGGGCGAGGGGCAGTTAGGTAATGTGAGGGGGTAAGGGTTAGGGTAATGTGATGGGATGGGGGAGTAAGGGCTAGGGTTGTGTTAAAGGGATTGGGTGGCGGGGGTAGGGTAATGTGAAGGGGTAAGAGTTAGAGTTTGGGCAATTAGGGGGTAGAACATTTTCATACAGGGCCGTATGTAGGATGTTAAAAGTGGGGGTGCAGAGCCTTCACGCATTGATATAGGAATAGTTTGGATCAGGGAAAACGAACCCATTGGCGGGTGGGCGCCCTTAAAACCGACCGATTGGTCAGTGACTTAAGAGGTGATAATCAAGTGTATTATTCTATAATTGAAAGTTGTCAAATTATTTTTTTAATTGGGGGGGGGGGGGGGTCATTTCACGGGGCGCCTTATTTTTCTAGAGGGGCAATACATACACCCCGCTAGGTACGGCCCTGGTTTCAAACCTATATAATTGTATTTTTTATGAATATACTAGCAATACCACAATTCCGAAAGACGAAAGATTGAGTTCGAAAGATTCAATTTTTTTAATTGGGGGGGGGGGGGTCATTTCACGGGGCGCCTTATTTTTCTAGAGGGGCAATACATACACCCCGCTAGGTACGGCCCTGGTTTCAAACCTATATAATTGTATTTTTTATGAATATACTAGCAATACCACAATTCCGAAAGACGAAAGATTGAGTTCGAAAGATTCAATTTGTGCGGTTCGAAAGATTCAATTTGTGCGGTTCGTAAGATTGAGTTAATGCGGTTCGAAAGATTAAGTTAGTGCGGTTCGAAAGATTCAATTTGTGCGGTTCGAAGGATTGAATTAGTGCGGTTCGAAAGATTGAGTTAGTGCGGTTCAGGAATAGATTTACAGCGCAATGGATGCTTACGGCTAGCCCCCGGATCCATTCACTCTTTTTGAATTGTTTATGTTTGTGGTCTCTTAGTATGATGTCTTGTCTGTATATCTGTTTTTGTGTAGAATTGTGTGTGGTGCAGTCCCCCTGCACTTACTATTAGGTAATCTATTTCAAGAAAAAACCTACCCTCCTCTGCGAAATCCTTTACTGACGATAATTTCTCCAGAACTTCTTTTATCCCCACGTTCTCTTCTCCCTCTGAAAACTGGAGCCCAAGAACACATTATTAGTTGATAGCATCTCATTAATAGTTCATAGTATCGGGTTATGTTTAAGATGTAACTACTAGTTGTTGCATACATAATCCCGCATATACAGACAACAAAACCCATGTTTTTCGTGTTCATGTAACTTCTGGCGACTACATTAAAGATACATCTGATTTTAATTGTCATTGGTTTATGTTGATAAGGCTTTTGTACGCCAAAATGTATCTGGTTTGTAGAGCTGTTACCTGTTATATATACTTTAGGAAATGTCGAATACATGGAGATATTAATTGCGACCCTACCCGTTCCTATAGTAACTCACATATGAGAAATAAAATTGAACTCACCGACAAGAACATAGCAATTGTAACTATTCCATCAGAATATTGACTTGCTTCAGCCAAGCTCGAGAAATCTTCTCGGTAATGCACCACATGCACCTGTCAACGAATGGACAATATAAATAAAATAAAATCTCGGTGCGTTGTTTTACAGTTTTGGGAAAACAACTTCCACAATTAATCCATATCCAATTTTCTTAAAATCGATTATTTAACTATTAATTATTTTAAATAAGAAAAGACCTGGCTTTGATGATATCCCGTTCACATCATCTGCAGAGGCTGCCGAACATCAAACGATTTTCAACTCAACATACTGAACGGAATTCAAAAAATATTCCACGCCTGGTGACCTGTTCCCTTTGTGGAACACCTGGTAACCTGTTCCCTTTGTGGAACACCAGGTACCTGTTCCCTTTGTGGAACACCTGGTGATCTGTTCCCTTTTTGGAATACCTGGCGATCTGTCCTTTCCTAAAATTTCGTGCCCGGTTACCTTTGATAATTTCCTAATGGTAAAGTTGGGTGTGTGTGACATTACTGACATACAGACAGAGGAGTTAAAGATTCGGTTACCGTGTCCAGAATTCTTCAAGGCTTGCCGTAAATGCATAGTCTGTTCGCTACCACTGTTTCTACTGACCCGCCAGGCTGTTAACTGAGTCAATCATGTATTATTTGGTTTGATGGTTATCATTTTTCTTACCTCGGCATCAAAAGTTTTCGAATCAATCAAGTGTTCAGTTTGACGGATCTCGCTCCAAGAACCAAAATGAATGTTGACATTGTCCAAGAAATAGCCAAGATTAGTATTAGTTCGAACCCCTCTCAGTATTGTTGTTTCTCTTCCAGCAACCCATTTAGGATACACACCTGAAAGATAAATATAGGACTGAATATCAGTTGGGGAAACGGAAAAGACAATAATAACGATAGTCAAGCTAGTCCTTTCCACCCAATATAGGAAATCAGGCTAGTCTTTTAGAAAGTCAATTTGATTCAGTTGTTAAACAAGCCATCGGTGCTCCTACTACTCAAGTCTGTACGAGGCTTGGTTATCAGATTCCTCACCAAATATAATGAGAGTCGTGTACACAGCATCAACCAAACTCTTTCCTAACCAGAGACAGAGAGAGATGGAGAGAGAGATAATGGGGTTGGTTTAACGTCCAATCGACACAAACTAGCTCATTTTGGGATTAACATATCGTTTAATTTTATTTCAATAATTTGCTTGCATGTAGGGGTCTTTAGCAGTGGGTGGAAACCGGAGGACCCGGAGAAAACCCACAAGGTTGGACATGCGACCCTATTTCTTGTCACGTACAGCCGGGGAATCGAAACCCCACTAGTTGACTCAATGACGGGCTTTATGATACAGCGCGCACGTGCTAACCAATCCAAGCCACCTACTGGCTTAGTGGATCTTTAACAGTGGGTGATTAACGGGGGACCTAGAGACATCCCACCAGGTCAGGTAGGCGACCCCCACCCTATGACCCGGTCCAAACCTTGTTAATGTTTAATTATAATATATTTACCATTATTTTCAAGTCTTCCTGATATAGGTTCATTTGAATCATAGTAGAGATACGATTCAATATCATCGACCGAATCAAATGTTGGCAGGTTGATGGGAGACTGGAAAGACCCATCCTCATCACAGCATCTGTTATTGGGTTCGTCAACTGCATACCAACAAGATGGTCCTGAAACAACAACGCAAGTAAATGGTTAACCTGTTCGTATGTATCCTATTTAAATTATCCAATGAAATTGTCAGTTTTACGTGACTTTAAAATATAAAACAGAAATGTCTAGTGAGTTAGTGTATCCAATCCCTACGCCTGCATCCAGATAGGGAGAAATTTCGACCGAAAGCGGCTGATTTAATGAAACCACCTATGAAAACTATGATGTTAATGACCAAATATCCCATCACAAAATATTCCAGCAGATCTATACTCACCTACGGTTGATCGTCTGTAGTAAGAGAAACACGAGTCTTCACCAGCATAGCATAGTAATGGTCCCCGTGATTGTACTGAAAGACGAGGTAATGGCTCCAGGAACGACCTTTTTGGAAGAACTTGATTTACCAGATTGGCTATATTAGATTTGTTACTCGGGTTACTTCTAGCAATGGTTAACAGCTGCGTTATGTTAGGACGCCTGGGCGCTGATACAAAGGGGTCGTTTGTTAGTTGGGAACGACTTGGTTCGCGTTGGCTATGAGTAGGCTCAAACCTATGTCTGGAGCGAATAGACTCAACTGGTGTGTCACGGCGAAAAGTGGGGTCTCGAGCAGAGTGAATTGGGTCTCGTCGACGAGCAGGGTCACGGGAAGTTAGAGATGGGTCTTGTGCGCGTGTGGGGTCACGGGTGGCTCGAACTGGTTCTCGCAAACGAACAGGGTCAGTAGTTCGTGTTGGTTGTAGGGAACGAGCGGTATCATATGTTGCTCGGGTTGGTTCTCGGTAACGAGCAGGGTCGATGATAGCCCTGGTTGGTTCTCGGTAACGAGCAGGATCACTGGTAGATCGAGTTGGTTCTCGCGAACGAGCAGGGTCTTGTGAACGAACAGGATCGTTAGGAGCTCGAACAGGTTCATACGAACGAATAGGGTCGGTGATAGCTCTAGTTGGTTCTCGGTAACGAGCAGGATCACTGGTAGTTCGGGCTGGATCTCGGATTGGATCTTTGGTTGGTACTCTGTAACGAGCAGGATCAATAATAGTTCGGGTTGGTCCTCGTGAACGTGCCGGGTCGGTGGTAGCTCTGTTTGGGTCTCGGTAACGAGCAGGATCTCGGAAATCCCGCGTTGGCCCCCTTAAAGGAACAGGATCTCGGATTGGTTCTCGGTTACGAGCAGGGTCAGTAGTAGCTCGGGTTGGTTCTCGTGAACGAGCAGGGTCGGTAGTAGCTCTGGTTGGTACTCGTGAACGAACAGGATCGTTAGGAGCTCGAACAGGCTCACTGGTAGTTCGGGCTGGATTTCGGATTGGATCTTGGGTTGGTACTCTGTAACGAGCAGGATCAATAATAGTTCGCGTTGGTCCTCGTGAACGTGCGGGGTCGGTGGTAGCTCTGTTTGGGTCTCGGTAACGAGCAGGATCTCGGAAATCCCGCCTTGCCCCCCTTGAAGGAACAGGATCTCGGATTGGTTCTCGGTTACGAGCAGGATCAGTAGTAGCTCGGGTTGGTTCTCGTGAACGAGCAGGGTCGGTAGTAGCTCTGGTCGGTACTCGTGAACGAACAGGATCGTTAGGAGCTCGAACAGGTTCATTCGAACGAATAGGGTCGGTGATAGCTCTAGTTCTCGGTTCTCGGTAACGAGCAGGGTCTGTGGTAGATCGGGTTGGTTCTTGGGAACGAGCAGGGTTACGCGTGTCTCGAATTGGTTCTCTGATAGGCGAACGAACAGCGTCGACGGTGGCTCTGACCAAATCTCGCGATCGAGCATCGTCACGGATAGCTCCAGTTGGGTTTTGCAAAAGTGCAGGATCTCGGGTAGCTCGGCTTGGTTCTAGTGAACGAGTAGGGTCGCTGGTAGCTCGTAGTGGTTCTCGCGAACGAGCGGGGTCAGTGATAACTCGAATGGGTTCCATTGAACGAACAGGGTTGGTGGCAGCTCGGATTGTATCTCGCGAACGAGCCGGGTCTGTGGTAGCTCGAATTGGTTCTCGGTAACGAGCATCATCACGGGTAGTGCCAGCTTGGTTTCGCACAAGTGCAGGATCTCGACTTGCCCTGCTTGGTTCTCGCAAACGAGCAGGATCTAGGGTAGCACGGCTTGGTTCTCGCGAACGAGCAGGATCTAGGGTGGCACGACTTGGTTCTCGCGAATGAGTAGGATCCAGGGTAGCACGGCTTGATCCTCGCGGAGGATTATGATCTCGGGTTGGTTTTCGCGAACGAACATCGTCACGAGTTGCACGGCTTGGTTCTTGCGAACGAGTAGGATCTCGGGTAGCGCGGCTTGGTTCTCGCGAACGAGTAGGATCCCGGGTAGCGCGGCTTGGTTCTCGTAGTTTGCGAGACGTTGTTACGCCATTAATATCAATCGTGTTGTGAAGTATTAGATCTGGTGAAGGCTTGGTAGGATCGCGTTCAGCTGCAAACAGGCCAGGACTCTTCGTGTGATCTCGGACGGTGCTAGGAACGGGAGATCGTAGTTCTTTTTGGGTGGTGATAGGATCGCGTTCAGTTGCAAACAGGCCAGGACTCTTCGTGTGATCTCGGACGGTGCTAGGAACAGGAGATCGTAGTTCTTTTTGGGTGGTGATAGGCTCCGAAACTAAATTTCTGGGTAGAAAGTCTGCTTTATTGAAGAGTGCTTTTACAGGCTGTTTCACCGCTGCTTTAGTCAAAGCTATACGACCAGTGACATCATCCCCTGTAGATATTGCTGATTGCGTAATGGGTATCAGACACAGCCATGCCACGAGATATATACACAGTTGTCCCATTATCTACTGAAAATATAAAAAAACCAGAGAAGGTATTTTAAATAGCCGTATGCGATATCACACTTTTTACAGTATATTTCCCGCTAAGGATTCTTACTCTGTTCAAAACTTTGCATTGTCTTCGCCTTGTACGGGTCGGGGGGGGGGGGCTAGTGGTCTAAAGTGCCGCGCTTCGACCTCTAGCTGGCCGGTCACCTCTGGCTTACGGCTGTGGTTTCGATCCCCAGTGTGAGCGTATGTAGCATGGAGATAGGGGTGCCTTCTCAAACTCGCGGGTTTCCTCCGGGCACTCCGGTTTCCTCCCACTGCTAAAAACCCCTACGCGCAAGCGAATTATTATAATAAAATTAAACCATATGTTAGTCCCGAAATGACCTAGTTTGTGTCGAGTGGACATTAAACCCCATTTCTCTCCCTGTCCGGGTCCGTTGTTGCTCAATGGTTAGCTATTAATTTAATCTCATATCGTCTTTCTCCTTTCTCGGCAGCTTTTAAATAATTATACCGTCCTCCTCCCTTGTCGGCAGCTTTAATATAAGGGGATTATAAAGACAGTAGATTTTTAGTGTTTATTCACTAAAATTATTTACAAACGTTTTGGTATAACTTTTTCGGCAGATCATACCTTTTAAAGTTCATTTGTTTATTTAAGGAATCCAATATGTATTTACATAATCAGGAAATATCCAAAAGTCAAATAGTTGATTGTGGAGGGTTCAACCGTAGTTAATCTATTTGTGGAGGGTTCAGTGGTAGCTAGTCTATTTGTGGAACGAACGTTCAACCGGAGCTAGTCAAATTGTGGATGGTTTAACAAGATGGATTCAAAGCCACGTAACTGAGCTCAATCAACACTGTTGATTTTATTTCTTCTACGGTCGATTTATCTCTGATTAAAGTAATCCAGACCTTTATCAATTGGACGAGGACCAAACAAGGAATATATATATATATATCAAATAGAATTTTGAACCACTTTTTATTCTATAGGCCGTATACCGGGAATACACAGAGTGGTATCGGCCACTTCTATAACCGTCCTTTTTTTAAAATTCCGAAATTCACAAGGATAACTTGATGACAGGATTATCTTTAACAAATCTGTATTGTCTGTGGGGGTCACATTCCAAAATTTGAAGAAAACTGGCTGATTTTCACCTAGTACCACGACTGTATATGTCGATGTACCTAATTTTCGTATGAGTCTACTTCCCCAACCCCAATCCTAGTTAATTCGCATCTTCTATTTTATTTCATGGATCTGTTCGGGTTTCAATACCGAACATTGTGTGATAACGAACACATTATACCCCAATCACCAGTATTCACTTACCCTGTGTACAGTGTCCGCATCCACTGAAAGTGAATTCGCTGACTTTCTTCAGTGATACTCTTGTCCCTTGTGGTTCGTCGACTTCAATGATGACTGTTCTCTGTTCTAACTCACTAGTCACGAAATCATGTAACAGGAACTATTAAAGCAAATAAAAAGATCTTTTTAAAAACATTTGAAACAGGAAAATGACAGATATGAGGTAATTCAAATTTTATTTGTCTCTTTACAACAATGAATCTGTTGAAATCTCTCCATTACTTCAATCTGTCAAAATAAAACCTAAATTTAAGGCTCGATGGTAAGAGAAAAAGTCATATCGGAAAACATTTATGGTTTCGTGATAACAGACCTTTCATTCCACAGCGCATGCGTTGACCAATCGGTCATGCGTATATCTCGTATACCAATGAGAATGCCACGGGGATAAAATGTTTTATTACCTAAAACGGTTTATTCCCCGCTATAATAGACTTAATTCTGTTTTTTTTTTTTCACGAAATAAACGGCAGAATGACGAGGAAGATCCGTGAAATTTAGGGATAAAATGTTTTATTCCAATGGGCTTAATTCCTGTTAATCGATGGCTTTTTTTTAGAGAAATTGTGTCATAAGAGTGAATTATTTCTTCAAATTACGCGTTTTTCTGTGGAATATTTAGTATCAAATAGAAAATTTCCTTGAAATTTATGGATAAATTATTTTATTCCCTTCTATAATGGATTTAATTCTGTTATTTTACTGGATAAAAGGTGGAATGGTCAGGAATTTACGGATTATTTCTGTTTGCAAATGCAACAATAATTAATCATGTACACATATATAATTATTCCTAATTATTATCATGTTATAGTATTCATAATATGAAGATTCATATTTTGTAACGTTTGGTATATTTATTGTCAAGTATATCTAACGCACCGTGTGTATAGGTTGTATTATTTGGTAATCAAGCACCCTTAAATCCTGATACTATGACCGATAGGCCAGTGTCAGTCGATTTGGCAGAGTTTACATACCTGCAATTTGTTAGTACCGCGTAGGGGGTGTTGATAATTTTACTTTCGATCGAGGACCCCTTAGAAATATGAGGCCTACTATACTGATTATTCAACAAAAAACGATTTGGAGGATCGAACCCCTCTACCCCCCCCCCGTACATATACCCCTTGGGGGTTCCTACCCCAATAATAATCAACCAAAAATAGCGTTTTTTTGGCATAATAGTCCACAGGAATATGTCAAATGTGGTTTGTATGTTGTCTTTTTACATATTCTCGATTACCATCAATTTGGTTGGCAATATTCCAAGATTGTACAAAATGGTGGTCATGATTGTATCCACCATCTTGAATTTCCGCCATATTGGATGGCCGAAACTATTTTTCAAGATCCGATTCAGACTTTGCAGCAACGAAAAGCTATAAAAAGACATACAGGCCATAGTGGATGGTCAGAACTATTTTTCAAGGTCCCATTCAGACTTTTAAAAGACATATTACAAGCTATATATTCGAATTAACAAAGGCTTTGTACGAAATGGCAGCCATATTTGTATCATCATCTTGAATTTCAACTATATTGGATTGTCAAAACTATTTTTCAAGATCCGATAAAGAGTTTGCAGCAACGAAAACCAATAAAAAAAAAGGAATATTACAAGCCATATATATGAACATACAACCCACCGTTGACATATTCCTATGGCCTTTTGCGCCCCAAACCGCTATTATGGGGTGAAATTGGGGTGGGAACCTTAAGGGGGTTAGAGGGGTCTGATCCCCAAAATCTATTTCACACATGACGCGTACATCATACCACATAAATTGAATAGGTCCTCATGTAGCAGGTCGAAATTTTTTGATTTAACCCCCCCCCCCCCCTACCGCAAGCTTACACCTAAAGGCCCCCAACCGGTCAAATAATTTAGCGTGAAATATGGTGAGGCTGACAGGTAGACATGTGTAAAAGAAAACATTTAAATCAAAAGCTAGTGGCATCGGGGCTTTAAAGGTAGATACTAAATACTAGAGTCTTATTTCTATGGGACTCCAATACAAGCGACAGAGTAGGGTCGTCTGTTTAACCTCGTAGGTTTTCTTCGAGGGCCCTTTGGTTTCCTCCCACTGCTAAAGACCCCTACACACAAAGCGACATGAAATGAAATGAAATGGGGTTTAACGTCCTACCTTTCTGCACCTAACCTGAGCTAACGAAGACAGGCATACGCCATACAGTGTGCTATGAGGGAAATTTTGCCTACTCTTATATAGAATTCTAACTGCCAAGGGATCTTTTACGTGCACGCCGATGTGTACATGGGACTCGGAGATTCGTCTCATCCGAACGACTACAGCCCCCCCCCCCCCGTGTCCTGCATCACTGACAAGAGGAAACCACGCCGGAAGAAAATCTAGATGAACTTTCTCGGTCAGTGCAGGGATCAAACAAGCAAGTAGTGTCAATCGTGTCTTAATAGCCATTGCGTAACGTATCCGTCCGTGTACAATGCGCGCAGACGACTACCGCCGAAATAGCACACATTGCCACAACACATTGCTAAGACACATTGCGAGGTAATACCGTGACATAAATCGTAGCAGTGTCAAGGTGACTTTACGATGATGTATGTGCAACCAAATTAAATCCATTCATGATTAAACCCCTCATCTGGCAATGAATTTTACTTGCCTGTATAAACCTAGATGACATTTGATTGATGGCTGCCATAAAAACAAAATACCCCAGTTTCAATTAAACCTGCATGTTTGCTCCTCAAATCGTGAGCAGTTGTACACAGCTAGAACATTGACATTATTTAATATGTGTTTAATATCCAACATTTATGGGACAATTTTAATTTATGTTTAGTTTTTTTTTCTATTTCAAGAACTGTATGACCCAGTGGGTTATGCGTTGTCTCACTAATCGTTCCCGGTGTTGATCGAGATTGTTCCAGTGATGTTCTATCGTGATTCTCAGTGGTGGAGGACGGCGACTAGTCCCTCGAGTTCCGAGTAGTAACAGTTGAACAGTTGAAACTCTGAATAAGAATAGTGGTTGTCCGGGCTAAACTTCCCGGACATTACATACTGAATGGTACATGGCTGCCTTCATCATCCCAGTCCGTCCAGTAAAATGGTACATTACATTTTATTTATATCTTGAATGTTACCTGCACTGTTAGAAATAAATGTTAATTTATCGTAAGAATATGGTCAAATATTTACCTAGTTGTATTTTATTTTACATATAGGAGTGATAGTACAAATACACGTAAAAATACCCACATTATACAGGTGATTTTACCCTTAAATAGATTATTTTACACGCGTAATGTCAAAATACAGTAATATACACTGTATTCCAACTGTATCAAGATTGGTTGTCGTAAAAATGATTAAAAAGTTGATATCAAACAAACGTTTTATTTAGTAGTAATGAGATATTTGTGTAAACATTTCCCAACACACAACCAATTAACAGTGATCGTTGAAGTCCACAACCAAATAGCAGATTTTGCACCGCAATTGTCGGTATATTTTACAACATACACTACTTTTACCAAGCCTGATGTATTTTTTACCAAGTCTGCTGTATTTTTTACCAAGTCTGATGTATTTTTATCGTGTTTCGTGTATGTTTATCGATTTTCATGTCCTTTTGTCAATAAGCAGCGATGAAATCAAAGACATTAAAAATCCGCTAAAATGTACATTCTTATATATTATGTAATAAAATTGAGCTGAAAGTAACGAAGCAGGCATGTAACTTTTATTCACATTATTATGTAATTTACTTTTAGGCAAGAAATATAGGTAAAATTACAGCAGTTAAAGTATTTGCCTTTCCCTTAAAACAATTAGGGATATTTACCAATATTCATAAGGTACATTATTGTGTGATATTTCAAAATTGAGCGGAATATAACATAACCAGCATGTTATTTTCAGTTTTACGTCTAGAAACGTTAGTATGTAAATTTACTTATTGGGAGTTCTCGTAATCGGTAAATTTACGATTTCTTATTTTATTTTATTATTCCATATAGCAACAAAACATTCCTGATAATTATCTTCTTATAGTATTCATTTCAATTTGATAACCATAATGTGGTCAATCACATTTTGTAAATATTTGTATATTGCATGTCATGTATATCTTGTTTCCATTATTTATAAAATCTATAAAGTGTATTAATACTTAGCGTGCGTTAATCAGTCTGTACGTTTTTTCTTAAATGTATAAGAAAAATGTTTTAACATAGTGGCCTTGTATCATCTCGGTGTCAAGTTCGCTTGAAGACGATTAATTAAACCGATTGGCCAGTGTAAGTTGGAACGGACTGTCTGTGAAGCGGGGTTTAAATGCCTGCAAATAGACAGTACCGCGAAAGTCTGGAACAATGCCCTCGTTTACCAAATGGGTTATTGATATTCAATATATACTGAAGTAATGTTAATACTGGTTGATAATTCTCAGCAAAAGTTGCCCGAATCCTGCATGTAAAATTACCAAAATTTAGTATTTTTAACGAAAGTGTAAATTAACAGGTGTGATGTACTTTAACAAGAAATGTAAATTAACATTGTGGTGTATTTCTACAAAAGAAATGTAAATTAACATTGTGATGTATTTTTACAAGATATTTAAATTAACATATATGTAATTCTACAGTAAAATGTTGTTATTCTACAGTAAAATGTTGAATAAGTAACGGTGTAATTTTACGTATGATTTAGGGGCAACTTTTGCTGCCCGTAGTTTTAGGGTAAAATAACCAGAATATTTCTAACAGTGTATTTCAATTCGTACACTGTGATATGAACCATTATGTACTTAAACACACATTATGCAAGAGCTCCATCTACCTATCGTCGGCCTTCCTTTGGACCTCAGATGTCATAGAAATTATAAATTAGATCTTGATTTACACAGCAAGCCCAAAATTAACTCTGCAGACCCACGGATGGCTTGGATTCGGCTTGGATTTAAACAGGATTTCATCGATTGATTTGATTTAAATGGCGTCGTGAGCGAATAACCGTTACGTTGGCGTCATACTTCCGGAAATTTTCTGTAAAAGGCAGTGATGATCGAGGCTAAATAATAGAGCGTACGAAGCGAGACCGCTTTTGAGCGCTGAATAAGAGTAACGAGACCGAACACATAACAAAGTTGGAGGCCTACATTGCGGATGTACGATATCCTGGATGAAACTAAATCTTTTAAAGTTGAACGATAATAAAACTGAATTGATAAAACTATGTAAACCTAAATGTAATACAAATCTTAAAGTAGCTAAGTCTCTAACTCAATATCGTCCAAAGTTTTCGGCTTTCAAAACATGAATTATTTGTCAATTTAACCAGCACCGATGTTGTCATTTTACCGCGAAAAGACGGATTTTTGATATCCAATATTTAAAACAAACTAAATATTTTACCATTACACGATTCGTGTACCATAATGCGTTTCAGCCCCAGTTCTTGCAAGAGACTCGAAGGACGAGGCTAGAAACATTGCACCAAATCAAACGGCGTATGTAGACTGGAATAACCAGACACTCGAAATACTCACCCGATTGAAACTTTTGGCGTATTTCGCCAAATACTGATTTGAAATTAGAGAACAAACAAAAACGATTGAATGTAAATCAGTTTGTATACCTTCATATTACATTATTATATGCGTTGCGGCCCATTTGTGACCATTTCTTGGTCTCAAATATTAGGGACTTAGCTCCTTTAAGTTACCGCATAATTCGCTCAAAATTGGAGATGCCAGTATTCCTTTGTCAACGTCTAGACGAAATCTTGGTGTAAATTTCGACTCTGTACTGGACATGAAGTCCAATATCTCATCTATTTGTAAATCATGCAATTTTCACCTGTACAACATTGGTAGAATCCGTCCTTATATTAATTTTGAAACCTGTAAGCTACTTGTAAACTCCTTTATTACATCCAGACTAGATTATTGTAACTCACTGCTTGTTGGACTTCACGCAAAAAGGTTTTACCCTCTTAAACTCATTCAGAATAAAGGTACCCGTATCGTATCGTCCACCCATCACCCCTGTCCTTAAATAAATTCACGGGCCCCCTGTTTCTTTTCGCATCGATTTTAAAATTTTGTGTCTTACATATCTGTCAATCAACTGTCCTGAATCGCCTGCATATCTCAAAGAACTTCTTAACTATTATAAACCCTTACGCTAAATTCGTCTTCAAATCTTCATCTCCTTGAGATTCCAAAAAGTAAAACACTTTTCGCCCAACGCTCCATTTCGGTAGCAGCACCGACGTTTTGACGTTTTTAAAAAGAACCTAAAAACAGAATTGCTCCAAAGATCCTTCGTGTAATTTGTCTCTTTTACCAATTATGTTTTATACTTTTTCTGTACACTGCTATGTATTTGTTTTACCAAATAGTTTAATTTTAATTTGTGATTTTCTATCTATATTTTATCTGTACCCGGCTATTTTATTTTTTTTAAATGCTATTATCTTGTTTTATCAAACAGTTTTTATGATTTTCTATCTATATTGTTTTACATTGTGTACTCATTATCATATATTTTATTTTGTACACGCGCCACCATACAGCTTTACAATCTGGATTTTGGCGCTATAAAATTTCAATAAATTATTATGTCAGCCAATTTGACTGATATACGGCTTTGATATTATCTTTAGTTGTCACTATTGTCACTTGCGTTTGTAGTAAATTATGGTAATTGATAAACATCGCAGCTAACATCACCCCAGTTGAATTGCAGCTTCATTGGGTCGCTGTTGCCTATTTGTCTGCTTCGGTAGTCACGTAGGCCTACCAATTACAGTACACGAGTATACGCACACGAGTATATGTACAAATATTAGAGACTTTTGGCAAGCGTAAATTTCTGGTCCGTATCGCGTATCCGTATCGATTTTGTGTGTGACGTCAACAATGCTTGTGTATTTCTCATACGTGAAACGGCATAGGATACGGCAGCACTTATCGAACAGCTTTCATACGGAAAAGGTCCATATAACATCTTTTTACCATACTTTTTGCTACTTTTAGACGCTGAAATGTCGTATCATAGTAGACACTTGACTAGTACTGAAGATCTTGGTAGGTAACTGCCACCATGCTGTATTAGAACTAAGCTCAGCTCAGCTACCCATATGTACACGCCGCGAAAATCTGCCAAAACTCTAAAACTACATTGACACAACGTATCACGTGGCGATACGGATACGTCATGCGGATGCGGAAAATTCCACTTGCCAAAAGTCTCTAATGCCTCAAACTTTAAAATCCTATTACAGACTTTCTCTTCCTGTCCGTATATTAAAAGTCTTATTTTTAATCTGTAGTGAAAAATAAATCTAATACGAATTAAATTGTGTCCCCTTCTCAAATCGAATAGGCTAACGGTACCACAGCCATTGAAAATCGAGATTATGTTGTTACTAGAACCCAATTAACAGTGTTAAAGATTTTATAAATTTATGTTCACTCTGAATTTTATTTACCAATTGGCAACTAATGTTTAAAATGATAAATAAGATTTTATGAATTGGAAATCTTCCCAAATACAGAATGGAAAGGCTGTTTTTTTTTTCATTTTACTCAGTGTATTTAGAGACGAACACAGAATGTAGGTCTATAAGTGAAATATAGAGAAGACGAAGAAATACAGAAGGTGGTGGTGGTACGGAGATTTGCAGCTCTACCGATGGTACCAGTAGAAGGGTAGGTGTATTATATTATGTCTTGATGTATTCATTTTCGATTTCTCTTATTGGGGTAGACGCGGAACGTTTTCACCACTCTGGTCGTCACATTCGTATTTGTTACAAATTTATTTCCCAAGTCTATTTTACTTGCAGGTGGCTACTTATACATTTTTTTCAGAAATGCCAGCCAATCCGAAAATAACCGAATTAGCCGACCACATAACGAATCAATGGTTCGAGGGTGAATTTTCAATTCGTCAATGGAACCACTACGACACTATAGGAGCACAGAACCAACAACAATCTGGGAGGATAGCATTCAGGAGTCAAGAAACTAGTTGGAAAAGTCCATCCGAATGTGTTTGAAATGATCGCATTTTTGCAACAAGAACAAAATAAGAATGAGATAAGAATCGTCCAGTATTGCAGGGGGGACAGGAACCACCAAGGAAGAAGCATAAATATACCCAAATCCAAGGTCAGCGCCAGGAATTAAAAGGAAAACACGAGGAAGAAGAATTGAATTTAATCGAGTATTTGGCGAAATTAAACTAATTTGTTATAGTAAAGTTATGTTTTTATTTGGCGAAGTTTGTTACAGTATAGTTATGTTTTTATTTCTTATTTGGCGAAATTTGTTATAGTATAGTTATGTTTTTATTTCTTATTTGGCTAAATTAAATTAATTTTTGTTTTAGTCAAGTTATGTTTTTAATATTTATGCTAAAAATGATGCAAAAATGTTGGTTAATTAGTTACAGTGAGGATTATGAAAGTGTAAATTCTTATCATAACAATCTATAACACCAGTGTTACGTTTTTAATCCATTTTAATCCCTAGGAGCTGGATTCCCACGAAGTCGTCGGAAACGAACCTGTTTAATCCGTTACGGTCAATAACTGCGCCTTCGTGGGTGACCGGATGTAGAATAGGGTTAGGATTGTCAACAGGGTCTACTCGCCATTCTATCATCACCGTCTTTCCTTGGTGACAAAGTTTGCTGGAAACCATGGATTCGGATATGAGGTGCTAATAGTATCCAAATATAAGGGGTTTAATTTAATTCATGAAGTAAACAAGGTTATTATATATAATTAACACACTTGTCGAGGTGTAATAAACAGATAGTGTTGTTGATTCGGTCGTGGTCGGTTTCTTGTCAAGTCTTTCATCTTCCGATAGGACGGCGTCACGTTGACAGCTCTAAATATGGACAATGCTACTGAAGGTAAGATTGGGGATATATTACTGTGTCGTGATTAGAGCTAAATCTGCCTATTGTCTGGCTTCAAATTTTACATTATAAATTATCATTTAGACATTTATTGGTCTGACATATCTTCGTTAATCAACTAACTAGATGATAGGATGGCCGAGAGATTGTGTGGATTACTTATTATCTGACATATCTTCGTTAAACGTTAAAATGGAAAACTTACCCTTAGTTTGTAACTGGAGCATTTAATGAGACTTTTGGGGCTAAGTCTTGTCCGAACTTCAAGCATTATACTATGAATACAATATCGTTCGATTACTGGGTATCAACCATTGGTTGTAAAGGGAAATACATTGGTAAAACAGAATGAACCTTCATAGAACTCAAATTAAAATACCCAGTAATTGAACGATACCTTTAAGTGCACACATCGAAACATGTGGAGGTGGAAAATTCAATGTATTTCCCTTGTACAAATTGAATTTTTTAAATAATGATTTACTTGAATGTAAAGAAAATTATTTCATCAAAAAGTACAAACCCGAATTAAATAAACGGATATTATAATAAGAGATGAAGTAATTCTCTTTTTAGTGGTAATTTACTAAATGTAAAAATGTGTAAATAATATTTTATGGTGTATTTGATATATTTATAGTAACGTCATGACGTTGCGTCTATTGTTCTACGTAATTCTTCATAAATAAAAATGAAGATGTTCAGTACGAACAGAAAGCGCTAACCGTCAAATTAGTATTTTGGTGTCTTTCTTTATTTAGTTTATATATATATGTATGTATGTATGTATATATAGTTATAACTAGCATCTTTTAGTCGATTTGACTAAATTTCATCGTGGTTTTCTTTTGTCAAATGACACATGACCCTTCGGGTAAAACATTGCATATTTCGGTACTGATTTCGATTGGCTAGGGGCCTATCAGATTTTGCGATCATCGCAAATGCCAATTCTTGCGCTTTCCAGCTTAAGTGTGCACCTATGATAATCGATTTTCAAAGTTCAGGTTTCGTTCAATATGAAAGTTTTCGTGGAGGTGGCCCTGCTTGATTTTGGTGTTTGTATCACAACCTTTGTTGGACACTATTATGCAATGTGTTATAGGCAGATAACGTGAGAGAGGGTGAAATGGGGTTTAACGTCCACTCGACACAAACTAGGTCATTTTGGGACCAACATATGGTTTTCATGTTATTTCATAATTCGCCCACGCGTAGGGGTCTTTAGCAGTGGGAGGAAACCGGAGTGCCCGGAGGAAACCCACGAGGTTGAGAAGGCGCCGCTATCTCCATGCCACATACGCTCACACCAGGGCTCGAAACCACAGCCGCAAGCCAGAGGTGACCGGCCAGCTAGAGGTGGCAGATAACGCAGCAATAAGTTGGGGAATTCCAGACCAGTGTAGCAACGTCTAGACTAGATGTTGTAAAACTTTTGGTCGTTGCTTCAGGAACTTGGATTTGACGCGGTAGTTCGTGTGGAACGAAAACCGAGGCCTGGAGAACATATTGCCTTACAGCATACTTGATGGAAATTGATAATAGAAAATGTACATTTTTAATTTTATTGGATTTATCTGCTGCTTTCGACACAGTGGACAATTCCATTCTTCTACGTAGACTTCAATTTAAATTTGGTATTTTTGGCTCTGGATTAAATCTCTTAGACAGCTATCTTGTGGTTAGAAAACAGTGTATTTAAGTTAATTGTAATTCGTCTTCTGAATCTGTTTTGTCATCTGGGATTCCTTAGGGTTCTGTTCTTGGACCGATTTTATTTACCCTCTATACGTCACCATTAGGTGATATTGTTAGAAAATATGGTCTCAGCTTTCACTTGTATGCCGATGATACTCAATTATATATTTCATTTAAACCTAATTATCCACCCTATTTCAATTTAACAAAATCCCAACTTGAGAACTGTATTAGTGAAATTAGACAATGGACGTCAAAGAACTGTCTAAAATTAAATGATGATAAAACCAAATATTTGTTATTAGGGTCAAGGCATCACTTAAAGAAATATGCACATGATAACCCCCTTGTTGTAATAGGTAATTGTGATATAATTTCATCTGATTGTGATTGTGATATATTTTTTCATAATATTGGCACAATCTTTGGTAGTTTTATGCTTATGGGAGCTCAAGTAAATAATATTGGTAAATTGTGCTATTTTGATATTAGAAATATAGGAAAATATGTAAATTCTCTTGTCACATACAGATGTTAGGTCGTGTGAACAGATGGAATGTGGGGAAGCGGTTTGTGTGACGTATGAACTCCGACCAATCTGTATCTGTGAACATACCTTACTTCCTGCTGATCAAAATGGCAACTGTACTGATGATTCTATGGGTATGTAATGTCATGCTATTTATTGTCGCTATGCATCCGTCAGTATCGCCGTTGTAAAATCCGTAGATGGTATAGTTTGTGTATGGCGTGCGAAGATGATGATGATGATGATGATGAAGATGATGATGATGTTTTATAGTTGTAGGTAAGTTGTTATGTGATGATGATATGGATTGTGGTGAAGCCGTATGTTATGAAGATGGAGGAGAGAGCAGTTGTTACTGTGAACACACACTACAACCACCTGATCAGATGGGTCGATGTCTCCAAACTATCATAGGTACTCACTTTCTATTCTTATATTATTCGTAGGTCGTAATATTACATATATTCTTCTAGAGCGATTTACCATCGGTAGGTGGTATTATATCACATGCCATTTAACACGGTTTTTGTTGTATATTTTGTAGTGAATGATGAGAATAAAACTATTCCTCCTCTACACATGAACATCATACATCAAGATGAGATACAGGACATTATATGGAATTACGATCATATCACTGAAAACCACGTGATCACAAATACGGTTCGTTTAATATTTTACTTCAATTTTAGGTTCAAGTCAGTGTGGATGAAGCGTAGTTATTATCTCCGATGAAGTTGATTTTTATAGCGACATGGAGCCAAATGTGTCCCAGTAATCTGATACAAGTAGTGTACGAGATGATCCACCATGAATTTATTCCTGGTCAAAGACAATGACGTCAATTTGAAACTTGTTTTCTCTAATTCATATGTCTTTTAAATCCTGTTTCGTCAGAAAATGTATATTCAAACCCTCTTCTACCTTTTTAGACTAAAACGTCAGCAAAATATTGCTGGAGAGGAACAGGGAGTGGGGAGGGCGATTGCTATAGGAAAAAGGTGGGACAATTGCTAGATGAGACGGTGGGACAATTGCTCGAGGAAATGTGGAAAGGGGGAAAAGAACGATTAACTAATAAACATAAATAGGCCCAGGTTTTGTTAAATTTAATTGATACACAAACTGAAACATAAAAAGGCCCAATCATTAATATTCACACAAACATTTGTTTTTGTTGAAGTGTCCAAGTAGTGTATCTTATACAAAATTACTTAACACAATTCTCTGTTTCAGACACTGATACCACCTACATCACTAATAGTCACCAAGCCTCCCACCATTATCATTGCTGTCGTAGTCTGCTTCATCTTAGCCACTTTAATTGCTCTTGTGGCCTTTGTGGGTAATCGGATAAGGCGTATTCAGCGCACAGCGGTTGTCGGTCGCCTGAAACACGTTCCACAAAATGGTTTCCAAGATTTGCGCTCCAAAGCACTGTTAGAGAATCTGACTGTTTGTACTAATGCCAGTTATTATGAAATGAAGTCCATCAAGATAACGGATCTGCCACCATCTTTAAGGGGAAAGGCGATTTCCCTTTCCAGTATCAAACTTGTTAGTGTTTTAGGAGAGGGAGCTTTTGCGGTCGTCTATAAAGGTAATATTTCTAGTTTTGTTTGTAATTTTGGAAACTATCAAGATTAACTCGACTATTTACTGATGGCTGTTACAACAAATCAATCGGAATGAATGAATTAAATAAACCCGGGCAACAATTAATTCTAACTTTACAAGGTTCTTTTACTTGCACGCCAGATCAAACGACAATCTTTCATAACAGTGGGCATTCGTATTTTCTGTCATATTTTAAAAGTTATTGCCCAATTCCGATTGAATCAGGATGTCTGAGCATGAGCGTCACACATGGGGGGTGGGGGTCTGGATATACTTGGACCACCCAAAATTTGGCAAAATAAAGTGCCACAAATATAATAAAACACTATTTTTAGGACTGGAATAGCAGTAAAACGCGTTTCCGACCATCAAATATTACAAAAATGTATTTGGGGGTGGGGGTGGGGGAGTCGGATCAGTCCATTCAAGGACAGCTCCGCGTCTTCGCCTCTCGAAGAAAACCGGCCGCTGGCCATTAACCTGCTTCGGGCATTTCTAGTTTTGCTTCCCTAATGTCGTCGAGTCCTAATAAAACACATTTCACTTTTGTTTTAATTAAATACCACAAATTTGTACTGAGGTGAATGTTTGGAATTCTGGTCAGCCAGGTAGGCTATATTGGACCAAATTGAAATTGCTGTATTCACAGGCTGGAATAGCAGGAAAACACGTTTAAATTTTCAAATTTTTCTCCCAACGGTCCCGTCTTCGTTGGTGTAAACGATTGATTGGAATTCGAGTCAGCAAGCAGGAATAGCAGGAGTCAGCAAGCAGGAATAGCAGGAAAACACGTTTAAATTTTCAAAATTTTCTTCCAACGGTCCCGTCTTCGTTGGTGTAAACGATTGATTGGAATTCGAGTCAGCAAGCCACCTTATTGAGGCTATATTAGACCACTTTGATGTTGCTTTGTTTGCAGCCATCAGATATTCCAGGTGAGGTGGGAAGTCACGCTTCTCTGCATCTCGCGGAAGACCGGTGCCGCTGACTGTAAACATGATAAACGACAGTGTTTACAGATGACTGAAACTTTCAACAAAATTTATGGGGTACACCCACCACCCACCACCCCCGTTGGAGGGTGACCCTTCTTATTGCGCTACATCGGCCTCCTGCCTAACAGACTGTCAACATCTTATACAATTTCATTTGCCCCCACCCCCACCCCCGATATATATTTCACGGCTGCGCCCCCTGTGTCTGAGTTTGATACACTAACACAGTGGCGTGCAGCGGGGGCTATTTCGCCGAGCATCAATTTCAGTGGTGTGGGTTGAGTCAAGACGTTGTTACAATAAACCGATGGCTATTTGCTTCGGCTTCGTTTCTGAAATCCAAATCCTCTCTATATATCCATTTATTGCTGTAGAATTATTTGCTATTGATAAATTTCAGGTTTAACAAAAGGCCGAAAGTCACGTGTTATGGCGGTTAAAGTACCGAAAGAAGGCGCTGATCATATGTTCAAAAATTCTATTGATGAGGCATGTGTGATGGAAACGTTTAATCATCCCAACATTCTGAAATTATTACATATTGGCTTATTTGGTTAGTTGATGTCATCTTATTTTATTATTAACGCCATGTTTCTCAATCCTTCTTTAGAATAGTGTCAAACATCATGCCTTATTTTATGGTAGACACTTTTATCCAGGCTTACGTCAATCGCCATGTTTCTTGAGTATAATGTCAACTTTGTATAGCGTCATCATAACTTCATGATAGATATTAGTCCGTGTGACAGACCATGGATTTTGGAGTATCATTACAATTTGATGAATAAATTCAACCATGATTTTCAGTTAGCCTGGTGCCTAAAGTGTTCAAATTTGGTTGATAGACTTCCAGGTCACTTTTCTTTATGTCATTTTGGTGGCAATCTTTAAAAATGGCCGCCGTTATTTCCTTGAAATTGAGCGCACCAGGGAAACCTTCATAATTCCTTAACAGATTGACCTATTGATATGGAATAAAGCTTAACGTGTTCAATTATACATCTGCTAATATATGAATTAATCAGATATTTGCCTAAATCAACAGATTATTCTAAAAAAAAGCAACGTTTTAGCTTTATTTTCAAGATTTATTTTATAAGTTTATTACCAAATCATGTTCAGAGTAAATATAGCTAAATTACGAATGTGGTCTTCTTAAATTATTCATTTGACATAAATACGCCCAGTTTCCCTCTCTGAACAACTGCGGTGGCCGCAACCTCAACAAAAATCTTGAGTAGATTGTCCATTTGAAAATGTTGAACGTCGCCGAGGTAGGGTACAAATGAAGACGATTTTAATACTGTGTCACTTCTGTGACGTAATTTTCGGTTGAGGTCTCTTCGATTTCCAAAATGACCAACAAAATTTGACGAGAATGTACACGTTGGCGTGTTCATACAAAAATCTTGACAGTTAGAATTAGAAATAAGAGTAGGCCGTAACGCGATTGCCTCGGTAAATTTCTCAAGTTTCTCCTCATACCACACTGCATGGCAAACAGCCATCTACTTTGCATGTCATTTCTGGTCCAGATATGGTAATGTGGCCAGGTTTTACTTTGAGAACTATGTCTATCAACAAATTGGTCGATATCACTTTTGTGATGCTTAGTCGTAAAATGTGAAATGACAAATTGGCCATTTTAGCAAATTTTAGCTGTCATTTTGAATATCCGCCATCTTGGTTTCGGGGCACTCATATTAGAGATTATTTTTTTTATGATCAATGTTTCTGATAGTAAATGACCTTAGTTGACCACATAGATAATTTGGCTTATATGGATCGGAACAAGATTTGTTAGTAAACTTATCAACCGACATCATGAAAACCAACCCGAAAATATTGCTGTTTTCAGATTAGTCTTTTATTTTGAAACTGACAGCATTGATTAAATGATATATATCTTATACCGGCAGATGTAGGATTGTTTTATGAACAGTGTGGGCCATATTCTATAGCCATTGATGAACCTGTTGATGAGTTATGGAGGCCATTTTTAAAGATGATAGATAGATTTTACTTGGGTATAACGTCATCATATATGTATGTTACTTGGGTATAACGTCATGATATATGTATGTTACTTAGGTACAGTGGTAATCGCAAAATATTTCGGCACCCCCTCCACAAGCAACCAATTACCGTGATTCCATTTCTAGAAGCCCAAACATATGATGTCGCCACTCTGTCCGTTCAAAATTGGCTTGTAAACGCATGAGAGGCTGCAGTGAAGGGGCCCATCTTGATTAGAGAGGACGAACCCTATCGATTTTATTCAGTCCACGACTTTCCACGTGGAGTTACTCCCCCCCCCCCCAACATAGCAAAAACCTTGCGAACAAGATAGAGGCCACGGCGCACCTTGTGAATATTCAGTTTTCCGCGACCCTTTCTACTGGAGTTCTGACCCTTTTCAGAAATTCGTGTTTCAAATGTGGCAAAAAGCATTGAGGTCAAGAGCGGGTGAACTCTACCAATAGTCGGCGCTCCTCGACCTTCAGTTCCAGGGCGTCCCGACCTCCAGTAATGCCTGTTAACGCAATATAGGCTAAAGGTTTTAACAAAGTCAAATAACGGATGCCCGGAAGATACAGAAAGGGGGTTCAATAAAATCTTGGGTACAGATACTATTAGATATAAATCATTGATATTTGTGAAACACTTATGGGGACAATTTCTCCTTCACCTTTTAGTCAAGTTTAGCAGCTTTATTTTTTATACTTGTTTTTAATATGAATTATTGCAGAGAATGCTTTTGCTAGTCCCTGTCTAATGTTTGAATACATGGAACACGGTGATTTAAAATCTTTATTGAGGAAAAGTGATCCACGAATTGTTAGCTCAACGACAGAAGTTCATTTTACTCAGGTAAAATTTCCCAAGAGTCTGAAAACATTTGATGGAGAATTGCTAGTTTTATTTTCACAGGTTAGAGATCTGAATAGAGGTTAGAGATAATAAAAAGGTTTCGGTGGAATGAGCAAGTAGTGTAGATCATGAGATAGGGATGGCCGAGTCATCTAGTTGATAAGGCCTGGTAGGCCGAGTCGTCTAGTTGATAAGGCCTGGTAGGTCGAGTCGTCTAGTTGATAAGGTTCCTCAACACAAAACAGGAGATACAATAGATAGTGGACAAGTTGTCAACACAAACCAATCCAAGAGATGTAATTAGGCTATCTGTTTCACAGAGAATTACGAATGTCTTCTATCTCTGTCACAGATGACTGTCTTCTACACGTGCAATGACTTCACGCGGTGTCAATCATTGGCTAAAAGGCACATGCATTGTTTACATAACTACAAATACTTCAAACGTCTTTATTTATTTTTCTAATACATGAAAAAATGTTTTAGAATTTAATTTGTCCGAAGAAAAAAAATAATATAGGGGACTCATCAAAAAGTCGCATCGATGTCATCCTTATCTGTGATTGTAGCGGCCTGGTCAATATTCACTGCTGATCCAGGATTATTTGCAGGGGGGGGTCTGGGTTTGATAATTGCTTAACTAATTGCGCTCAACCGATTAAAATGGGGGTTTGGGGGCCCTCCACCAGAAAAATTTGGTAAATTAGATTCAATTTGGTGCATTCTGACGTATTTCCGGAAGGTAAATTCCAACATTACAGGTCTAAAGATCGTCAATAAAATCGCATAAAAAATTTGCAAGCCTGAGCTGGCGGGGGGGCGGACCCCCAGGACCCCCCTCTGGATCAGTGTGGTAATTAGGCTGATGTGTAGGGGGTGGCTCATTCTACACATATACGTTGGTTTTCTAAAGACACGTGATCATCCCTCATTGACCTAGTTTATATTGAATGGTCGCTTAACCTTTCCTCTTGTAACTTACTGGAAGTGACGTCATATCTATAATTATGAATTGTATGTATATATTACAGAAGTATTTACTGTGTATAGCTATTCAGATAGCTAGTGGTATGGAGTATTTGTCTAGTAAACATTACGTACACAGAGACCTGGCGGCTAGAAATATACTTGTCGGTCATCATTATACCGTCAAGATATCGGATTTCGGCATGTCACGTGATATATATTTATCGGACTATTACAAGGTGACGTCTAATCTTTACTTTATTTTATAACGCAATCAAAATCGTCTACTCAGCTAAAGGATCAGCGGTGATTCGGGGAAAGTCAGCTCGCTAAACAGGGGATTTCGGCTTGCCTCTCACTGTTGGACGAGAAAGTGCATGGCAGTGTGAAGTTAGCTCGATTTTCGTTTTTCGTTTTTCAATATTGGTGAATATCGAAAAACGAGCTACTCGTTTTTCGATATTGGCGAATAACGAAAAACAACTAGCTCGTTTTTCGATATTGGCGAATCTCGAAAAACGAGCCACTCGTTTTTCGATATTCAAACTTGAATATAAAAAAAAAAGCAGATTTGATGGATGTTTATCTACAGAATGTCTCCATGACACATTTTATTAAATGAGTGATCTAAAACGAACTAAAGACATCATAATTGGGGATGCCCGAGCAGTGGATTCACATAAAAAGTGATCTTTCTCTTTGTTTTTCTCCAAAACACATTTTATTAAATCAATGATCTAAAACGAACTAAAAATATCATAATTGGAGATGCCTGAGCAGTGGTTTCACATAAAAACTTTTCTTTCTCGCTGTTTTTTGATATTGGTGAATCTCGAAAAACGAGCCATTCGTTTTTCGATATTCAAACTTAAATATCAAAAAAGAGTAGCTCGTTTTTTGAGATTCACCAATATCAAAAAACAAGGAGAAAGAGCACATTGCTTGGGCATCCCCAATTATGATGTCTTTAGTTCGTTTTAGATCACTCATTTAATAAAATGTGTCATGGAGACATTCTGTAGATAAACATCCATCAAATCTGCTTTTTTGATATTCAAGTTTGAATATCGAAAAACGAGTAGCTCGTTTTTCGAGATTCGCCAATATCAAAAAACAAGGAGAAAGAGCAGTTTTTATATAAATCCACTGCTCAGGCATCCCGAATTATGATAGCTTTAGTTCGTTTTAGATCACTCATTTAATCAAATCTGCCATGGAGACATTCTGTAAATAAACATCCATCAAATCTGCTTTTTTGATATTCAAGTTTGAATATCGTGGCTCGTTTTTCGAGATTCGCCAATATCAAAAAACAACGAGAAAGAAAGTTTTAAGTTTTTATGTGAATCCACTGACAGGCATCCTCAATTATGATATTTTAGGTTCGTTTTAGAAAACGTATTTACTAAAATGTGTTGGAGACATCCTGAAGATATACATCCATCAAATCTGCTCAGGCATCCCCAATTATGATATTTTTTAATTCGTTTTAGATCATTGATTTAATAAAATGTGCTTTGGAGACATTCTGTAGATATACATCCTTCAAATCTGCTTTTTTAATATTCAAGTTTGAATATCGAAAAACGAGTAGCTCGTTTTTCGAGATTCGCCAATATCAAAAAACGAGGAGAAAGAGCAGTTTTTATATGAATCCACTGCTCAGGCATCCTGAATTATGATATCTTTAGTTCGTTTTAGAAAACGTATTTAATAAAATGTGTTTTGGAGACATTCTACAGATATACCCCCATCAAATCTTCTTTTTTGAGTTTCAAGTTTTAATGTCGAAAAACAAGTAGCTCGTTTTTCGACATTCGCCAATATCGAAAAACAAGCTAGTTGTTTTTCGTTATTCGCCAATATCGAAAAACGAGTAGCTCGTTTTTCGATATTCACCAATATTGAAAAACGAAAAACGAAAATCGAGCTAACTTCACACTGCTAAAGGGCATCGGGATATTCAAATATATGTAGGACTTTAAACTACATTTCATTTTATTTCATTTATTTACCCGGGGACAGGGGTCAGTAGCGAAATGTATAATCTACATTGTATAATATCTTTATAGTATTTTCTACACGCCATAATATCTAACATAAGTCATAACGACCATCATTATTCTGACGACTGAGTTATGTGTTGTTACGTATAAAATGTAACATGTAGTCATAACGACCGTCATTCTAACTACTTAGTTTTATGTTAGATCTAACATAGTCATAATGCTTCGTTAAGTTTGTTAATAGATCAGTGAACGCTATATTGACGTCATTGGAAGAGTTGTGTCTTCATTGGCTAAACATGACACAAAAGAAAAACATCTTGTGAGATTTTCTGATTTTAATACAAAAGACCAGACACCAGAGTGAATGTAGAATTATCCGGTAACCATGGCAACTACTTGTACATTTCAGGTGACAGGAAGTAAAATGTTACCATTGCGATGGATTTCACCGGAAGCTCTAGATTATGGGACGTTTAATACGAGTTCTGATATCTGGGCCTATGGTGTCGTACTTTGGGAGATCTTTAGTTTCGGTAAACAGCCTTATAATGGTTATACCAATAATCAGGTCAGTTATTCCGCCGTGAGCATCGCCAATCTCTGGTAAAACTCGCCGGCCATTAATCAGCGTGAATTCGGTTAGGCTACTGATTGACAGGATTTGTAAGAATGGAATGCGGCCGAATTGTACCAAAATGAAGGGTAAATTGATCTCTGGGATCGAGACTGGTTCACCGCGGCTATCATTTAATAGCTATTCGTGACAGCCACGTCTATCATCATTTTCCGTTGCTAGATATGTACTTCACAATTCCTGAACTTACAGCCCCGTTGTCTGCAGAAACGTGGGCAGTAGCGTCCAATCAGAGGTTGTGACATTCGACCTTCACGGAAACCTTGACATTGAATGAACCTTAAACTTTGCAACTCGATTATCACGGGTAGGCATTTTAGCGTGAAAGAACAAGGGATATGGTAGGTTTGTACCCAGTCGAAATTAGTGCCGAAATATTCGGGGCATTACGTGAGCGCTATGATAAGATTTGCGTAGTTAAAGCGAGATCAAGTCTTCTTTTGAAGATGGTCTTTCATTTGGACAAATTTTAATCTCAGTTATCCAGAAAAATTATTGACTGTTCCAACAACTAGTCTGCCAAACTCCTCACATAACCTCTGCCACTGAAATTACATAATGAACTGTCACGCTATGGATTTAGCGTTAGTTAGTTGTTACGGGTGTCGTCATGGAGACATGTTTCCATCGGAAGTTCAGCAATGAATGTTTATATGCAGGATCCATGCCATATAAGGTCCATGCCCATCCTAAGTACAGCAGCTTTTCTATTGCTTGCCTTTCAAACTGATCCCGCAGTGAATATTCGCTTGACCGCTACAATCACTGATAAGCATGACATCGACGAGGCTTAATATGTACGGCATATTAACTTTTTTACTCCAACAAATTAAATTCTCAAACATTTTTTTGAGGTAACAGAAAAATAAATAAATACGTTTGAAGTAATTGAAGTTAAAAAATATTTCCTATTAAGTGTAAATGGGTATTAAAATGAGTAAAATGCGTCATTTTGCCCGAAGTAGTTAGGTGTTAAGTAAACATTGCACGAGCCGTTGAGCCAATGACTGCAGTCAACGCACGTGCTGTGGACACTATCTGTTACAGAGTTAATTCGTAAGTAATTCTCTGTGAAACAGATTGCTTGCCTTTCAGTGGACAGTTTGCCAACCAGTCTCTTAATTAAACATTCCGCTCGTCGGTATCGCATTTTTAAAAATTTGTAAATGGTGAAATGTATTGCGACAAAATTAATGCGATAAATTATATTTGAATTATTTAAATGAGAATCATTCTGTAATTTTATTTCTAGGTAGTACATCTGCTACATCACGGTACGTTGCTAGAGAAACCGGTCACGTGCCCTGATGACGTGTTTGATGTGATGTTACAGTGCTGGTGTAGAGTTGTCACCGACAGGAGTTCATTCTCCGCCATTAAATCGCGATTAACAATAGTCAAACAAAACTGGACCAAATCTTCCAGTGTTATTATTACTGTATAGTTAAACGGCCATTGGAAGAGGGGTGGGATGGGTTCCTTTTCCTGTGTATACCTAATATATAATGACCTGGATACGTAGGCTACATGATAACATAGAAAAACTTATGACCTGTCATCCAGTCATAATAAGAGCCTAGAAGAACACTGGAATGAACACACATCCACAGGCTTTGTAAAAACACCACATGCAAGATTAGTAAAAAAAGTTGTATACTATTTTAATGTAAATAGTAATCAAACACATCAGTCTGTAATGCTTTGAATCAATAAATTGGTATCAGTGATGTTAAACGTGCACTCGACACGGGACTAACCCATGGTTCAAGTTTATTTCAAATGATCCGCTTGTGCGTAGTGGGAGGGACCCAGTGCCGGATTAAGGCTCTGCTGGCCCAAAGGCACATTTTGATACGTGTCCTGAAAATACAGAATGTTGGGCTCACTGACAAAAGGAATTAAGTTAAATTTAGCAACAGAAAATTTATTACAAACAAATTCAGTACTGTATTTACTATAAGTACCCTCCACATTCCCATTCACTACCTAGCTAGATTACGATTTCGCGTGCTTTTGTGACTGCAAATTCGTCAGTTAGTATATAAAGTCAGTTTTAGGAAGTGAGGGAGAGAGGGAGGAATGGGGTTTAACGTCCACTCGACACAAACTAGGTCATTGTGGGACTAACATATGGTTTCAATTTTATTTCAATAATTCGCTTGCGCGTAGGGGTCTTTAGCGGTGGGAGGAAATCGGAGTGCCCGAGGGAAACCCACGAGGTTGAGAAGGTGCCTCCATCTCCATGCCACATACACTCACAACAGGGATCGAAACCACAGCCACAGGCCAGAGGTGACCGGCCAGCCAGAGGTCGAAGCGCGGCACTCTAGACCACTAGGCCATCCCAACCCCCCGTTTTATGAAGTAGATCACTTTCAATGCAGAGAAGTGCCAGTATACCAAGATGTTTTTGACCCATCGTTGATCGTTTAACATCTGCAGACCACAATGTGAGTGGAATGCAACCCAATATGACACTACTGGCCATTCTTTTTTTACTTTATTATTTTGTGGCCTGGATTTTGGGCTGGCCCTAAGGCGCGTGCCTTATTTGCCTTTTGGTTAATCCAGCACTGGAGGGGCCGAAGAAACCCTTCGAGGTTGGTTAGATGCCAATGCTCCTTATTATTTCATCTAGTTTGCAAAATAACATGCTTATTTTACTTTTTTTTAATTGAATCACATATGTTTGTACTAAACTGGCTATGGACTAAAGCATTTTTTCTGGTGCGACATTTTTCTGGCATCGATTATTATTTGTGAATACAGGTGCAACAATGCGTATCACTCAATGGAGATTAGGTAAAAAAGGGTAGTGTGTAATTCAATGGGTTCTTTTTTAGACCCTGTCTATGGACAAATGAACTGCTAAAAATATCCATTTATGGTTATTGTTTCACTGAGAATAAATGGCTTCACATTTAAAGATTAAGATTTTTTTTTATTATATATTGTTGCCCCCTCCCCACCCTTCACTGGTCTCCTTGTTCCCTCCCTCCATCTCCTTCGTTACCTTCCCTGATACTCCGTGTTACTCCACCCTCGACACACTGCATTTCGTTACCTTCCCTTATACTCCGAGTTGCCCCTCCCACCCCACCCCGGCAAATCACAGACACCTTATCTAATCCGAGTTGCCCCTCCAACCCCACCCCGGCAAATCACAGACACCTTATCTAATCCGTGTTGCCTCCCTTCACTCCCTTTCGCATCTTCCCTGTTGTGTCTCGAGTTTAAATACTCCAACTGACTCGGTCGTGGAGAATGCCTTTTGCCGGCCGCGATCGAGATGTTATGGATTATAGGCCTAAATTCCTGTGATCGAGGGTTGGATTCCCAAACAGGGGCATCCTGTCACATACATCCCTCCTCCATTTGCCGTTTGAATTATAAAAAAGAAAAACCAGACATGACTTTTAATTTTTAAAACAAAAAAGTGTATATTTTGATAAAATGGAACACTGATATTAAATCAAAAAGAAATTATAAAAATAATTGAGTTAGAAGAAAATAGTTTGTTGACGACTCTGAGATTTAAACATTACAATTGCAGGTCTTCCTACCGGCGTTGATATTGAGACCTTTCTTTACGCAGTTGGCACAGCAGAGTTTCAAGCCGTTCACATTTCCAACATAACCGGCGTCACAACCATTACACTGACTTCCCTTCCAACAGTTGCCAGTCCAATCGTCAGCATTTGGTACTGGAGGTTCACCTATAACAGATACATTTACAAACGTTAAACAACAACTTCTTAATATACAGATGGCTACTAAATCCACCATTATTTTGCAAACAGGAATTACAGAATGGCTGGTTTAAATTTATATCTGACCCATAGTGGTTCACATAGTCGTTTACAACCCAGTGTCACTTTCTAGACCATCCCTTATCACTTGATGTAGATTAGGATTTCATACTTCCTGTACAGGGGTCAAATTCCCTGTTTGACTTCTATCCTTATATGGATACCAGAGACACAACAGTGTGTATTTCTTGCTGTTAAGTATGAAGGTAGTCTCGTGCAAGTTTTAAGAAGAGTAATCGATTAAGAAATTTTTATGGCTTTTCTAAGTCTGTGAGGTGTATTTTGAGTAAGAGCGTTGTACATGGTATTACAGATCAAGGTTTAGACCCAGTACATGTTAATATACTTACTGCACTGACAAATGTAATCCCGTGTATTACCAGTCTGATTAAACCTGCTCACTCGACCAGTAAAGGTTTCACAGCAGATCTTCATTCCGTTGAATGAAAAAGGACTCAAGATGGCTTTAATCCCTGTACATTGTTCACCACGTTCACAATTCCCCTTTATACCTTCAATAATAATCAAACTAACTATCTAATACATCACACGACAGGCAGTTTAACTACAGCTAGATACACAAAACATAGTTCGATCTTGTTGTAGTGTACGATTAAATGATCAAGATGACAACACGTTCGAACTCAATCTATTTCAAACATGATAACCAAAGTCTTCCACTCTTCTAATATCTGTAAAAGATGACGTGCCTTCAACACGTGACGTCACATAGCACGACGTCAATCATTGCTCAATGGCCCGACCATTGTTTACATAAGATGTTACTGGTTTGGCCAGAATGCCGTCTATTACTCATTTTAATATCCATTTACACTAAATAGGAAATAATTTTACCTACAAATACTTATTTATTTTTCTAATACATAAAAAAAATGTTTTAGAATTTCATTTGTGGGGGAAAATAGTTTTGGGTTCATTAAGTCACATCGATGTCATCCATAATTATCAGTGATTGTAGCGGACTAGTGAATATTCACTGCTGATCAGTGTGATGCGAACTGTTCACTTGGTCTAACTTGTCTTGACGTAAATGGCCGACGGATTTCCGTAGGGGGATAGCAACCAGTCTTAACATAAGACATGACAAAGATGCATATTAAAGTCACAGAATATTGTGTTAAGGATTCGGTCAAATTATTAGTTTTAATGTTCTGTGAACACACTGCCACTACACGTGGATGTTTAGCCAGACATAATAAAATGTAACTCTCAAAAAAAGATTTCTACTTACGTGTGAAATCGCATTCACAGAAAGCATTGTTGGTAGCATTTGCACTTCCCGCTCTTAAATAGATGCTGCTCTGAATCCCGTCCTCTGGACGACAACATACATCTATGTATCTAGCAGGTTGACCGGGGCGTCGAACATTGATACGTCTAGAATTAGGCCCACATCCAGTAACTTTACAATTAGCTGAAAAAGAAGAGAAATTCAGACTTCACATGTATACAGCCAGTCCGTTAACTTTAATGGTTACAACAGAATATGAATAAAAAAACGCGCAACTAACTCCATATTCGTCATACGTGTTTAAACAATTTAAATTTGCCAGTCTTCAACGGGAAATGGAGACCGGTGTCCCAAGCTGTATTATGCGGTGTCGGGATAGAACCAAACCTTTCTCTATCATGGGCCATTCACTGTATAGTCCTCTACATGAACGGGAATCGAATATCAGGTCACCCAACGAAAAAACTGACTCGAAATCATAAAGGGGTTCCGTGTCCGGAAAAGCAGTTTTGCGTAGTCCTACACGTCCAAACGACTCAATATTTTTAGTTGAAATTTTGAAACAAGGTAAATACACCATTCCACTATATTTTGGCACTTAAATTTCAAATGTACTCGGACTTTTAGTTTTGACACTTTGATGATATGAAATGAATTTAGCTATTTAATATGGCGCCATCTTGGAATTGTGACGTCATATAACAATCTAAGTCTGTCAATCAAAGCACAACAACAAGCATAACCCCATTTCTCGATTGTTTTTTTTTTAATTTTGTCGCCTCCAAAACAAGCAAAAAAATAAGACTGAAAAAATGTATGGAACCGTTTCAAATACTCACTTCCCTGGCCCCGAGTTACATCCACCACTAAACAGACTGTAACCAAGGCAACACAAATCAGGCTGACAGAATTCATCTAATAATATATACTATAACAAAAATATATTTAATTTATCGTCAGAGATGTTATTATTGAAGGGACAATAACACTCTTGCTGGCTTGGCAGCTCCAGAAAATAAATAATGGCCTCATTCTAAGTACTAGATGTTTAAGTGTCCTACCTGTTGTGTAAATTATCCATTACGACCTATTTTACTTGTCCAGAGGGTTCGAAAATATTTTAAGTCACATTTGAAAAGGTTTACGTTAGACTTTTCAAATCAATTAGTTGAATTTTTCCAATCGTTTACATTAGGTGTGTTAAGATGAAATTTATATCATCAATTAATTGTAATATTGTACAATAATACAATTTGTTGACCAGAATGAAGATTCGGACATGTTATTCAGTTACAACAAGAGTGTTATTGGGGCTTTAAAATAAATTGTTTGACCGTCATTTGGAATAATTTTTAAGAAATACAACACAACATTACATATATTTTTTAACCTAGCAATGCATCTGAAATAATTGTATGAGTAATTCTCATAAAGCGAACAGTAAAATACTTACTAAAATCAATACTATCTGTAATAATTCCCCTGTGTATATGTCACACTTCGCGCTAGACATGTGCTTATATACCCAACACCACATCCTGTTCAAGGCATAATACGTAATACATCTTCTACGAAAAAAAAAACGAATTGAAAAATTTCCCTTGTTTGTGTGTTGATCAAATATTTCTACACTGTTAGACATTTTTGTAAAATTACAGTACTACAAGTAGTTTTTGTACCTTAATTGTCGGTATATTCGCCACAATATAGTAGTTTTAATAAGTCTGATATATTTTTACGAAGTTTCGTGTATGTTTGCGGATTTTCATATATGTTTACCGAGTTTCGTGTCTTTTTTACAATAGACACAGTAAAAATATATTCTAACATATGTAATATTTACAAACAGAACGGAAAATGAATAAGCAAGCATATAATTTTACAGGTCTTAAGTTTATTCACATTATTTTGTAAATTTGCTTTTAGGTTAGAAATATAACCTAAACGTTAAAAACTAGATAATGTAAAGGGCATATGCTGAAAATCTGTCAAATTGCTCCACTCTGAACCGAGATATTAGCGGTTGAATGTTAGGCCTAGCCTCGATCAGTATTACAACAGTCGGTACGATAGAAAAAACATCGTCACGATTATACTTTTGTGAATTTAATCACCAGTGAAACTCTGACACCTAAGATGGCATCAAGAGTTGAGTATGGTCTTTTCATGTTAATAAATGCCCAAGTCATAGTTTATATAAAATATCAGGCGCCTATTTCACGAAATTTTAACTAAGATAAGATCCCAATTTTAGTAATTTGATTGGATAATATTAGATTGATTTTAGTGCTTAGCCAATCAACATTGAAGTATCTACTAAAATACGGATTTTATCTTAAAGCTCCAATAGCATTTTTTTAAGTTATATTTTTAAAATGTATTAAAATAAAGCCCAAAAATAGATTGAACCTATAAACAGTCCTACCTTGTTAAAAAATAATCCTATTAATCCTATAATTCACTATTGCCAGTTGAGAAATTGGCAAAAATATCATTTTCAACTTCAAATTCAAACGTTTGAAGATGGCCGTCCATGCAGAGGAATGGGAAAACAAGGGAGGTAATTGAGTAACTATTTCCTCAATCAGCATGTGTCACCCTTTGTAATGCCCCAAAAATTTTGCCTGTGATCGTATAATAGTGAGTTGACAACCTTTTGAGCAAAAGACATAGAAATAATTATGTTTTGACTTTCTTAGAAAATATGAAATTGGAACTTTAAGTTAAAATTTCGTGAAATAGGGCCCTGGTCTAAAGAAAGACCTGTCATAGGCAAATTTAGCATAATGTATTTTTAAAATATTGGTAGTAGTCGTATTCGGTAAATTTATTGTCTCCGAGCATGCAATTTTGCAGAATATACGTCTACTCACATTATTTTTTCAACTTTCAGGTTAGAAACATAAGTAAAATTACAGCAATTAAGATATTTTTTTTGTCATAAAATATTTGGAATATTTACAAAAATCATGATGTATATTTACCAAGTTTCGGTCTCTTTTTTTACAACGAACTTTGATGAAATCAGGGGGTGGGATGGCCTAGTGGTCTAGAGTGCCGCGCTTCGACCTCTAGATGGCCGGTCAACTCTGGCTTGCGGCTGTGGTTTCGATCCCTGGTGTGAGCGTATGTGGCATGGAGATAGGGGCGCCTTCTCAACCTCGTGGGTTTCCTCCGGGCACTCCGGTTTCCTCCCACAGCTAAAGACCCCTACGCGCAAGCGAATTATTGGAATTAAAATTAAAAACCATGTGCTAGTCCCGAAATGACCTAGTTTGTGTTGAGTGGACGTTAAAATCCATTTCTCTCCCTCTCTCTTGAAGAAATCAAAGGCACATTAAAACCCGGTAAAAATACATATTAAGTATTTCAATATTGCACTGAAAATAGCAAAACCAGAAGGTAATTTTGCAGATTTACGTTTTTTCACATTGTTTGGTAAATTTACTTATCGGGAAGGTAAATTTACCGTCTCTTATCTTATTTTAGTATTCCATAGCAACGAACCATTCCTAATAACTATCTTCTACAAGTATTCATTCTAATTTATTAACCATAACATGGACAATCACATTTTGTGAAATTTTGTATACTGCATGTGATGTATATTTAATTTCCTTTATTTATACGATCTATAACGTGTATTATTATTCATCGTACATTAATCAGATTGTAAGTATGTTCATAAACGTATTGAAAATATTTTTTCTTTCCGGCCATAGGTTAAAATTATGTCGTAACCAAGGTCACTTGAAGACGCTTAATTACAACGATTGGCCAGTGTTAGCTGGACTGTCTCTAAAGCAGTTTCAATGCCTGCAATAGACAGTACCGCAGGCTTACATCTGAATGCCTGGAACCGCCATCTATCATCGACGAGCGGCGGTTTCCACCAGTGTTCGTTTGCGACATAAATCGGCCAAACAAGATTAGTCTTACGTTTTCGACACACAACACGATCGGGGTTTCAAATTCCCCTTATTCGGTATACTTCTCTCACGGGGAATTGTTGTTAACCTTAAAAAAGGGGGGGGGGGAGTTACGGTCATTGTGTTGTTTTTAAACATTTGTCTGTAATTTTTCAATCACTGTTTTAGGTAAATTTACATTTGGAAGTTAAAAAAACAAACTTACTGTAAGCGTTTATTTACAGTGTTGCGGTGAATTTACAGTCCAAAGTTAAAAAACAAACTCATAGTTATTTTCCATTTACTGTTTTCAGGTAAAGTTACACAAAAGGTCAAATTACAGAAACTCTGTAATATTACAACTGAATGTTTATTTACAGTAAATTCACTGGCAACTTTTGCTGCCAGTAATTTTCATGTAAATTTACCAGATTGTTCCTAACAGTGTATGCCAGTCCTTCAAATTGCTTTATGGGCTTAACCCACCACAAATTGCAAAATGAATGATTCCACCGACATTCATTCATTCCTATAATGTATAATATATATATTAGGAGAAGAGACTCAATTACCGATAAAATGGACATCTGAATGGCTTGTGAACATTTGAACATATCTAGGTGATTGGCGAGATTATCCGGTATAATGTTACCATGTTCTTTGGGGTACATTCTATACCCGAAATAACTTGCGGTCTGAAAGTCAGGGGCGACTTGAGATATCTCGGTCACGCGACGTCAATCATTGGCTCAATTGCGTGTATATTGTTTACGTAAGACGGTTCTGGTTTGGGCAGAATGGTGCCATTTCTCATGTTAATACCCATTTACACTAAACAGGAATTTTTTTTTACCTGCAAATACTTCAAATGTCTTTATTCATTTTTCTAATACATAAATGTTTTAGAATTTAATTTGTCGGAATAAAAATAATAATTTTTGGTGCTCATTAAGTCGCATCATGTCATCCTCATCAGTGATTGTTGCGACCTAGCAAATATTCACTGCTGATACACAATATGAAATAATGGGAAACAAACAAATGGACAAATGTATTCATGTACTATTTTAAAGATTATTATTCAGTACAGAATAAAAACCTCAAATATTGATGAAATAAGCAGATTTCCCGACCGACCGAATGACCGAATTAATCGCAAACCAAGGTATTATTTTGTTTAGCCTAAGAGAGTTGCAATGTAAACAGATGTTTATCAACATCCTGGTTTGATGTTGCAATACATGTATTCCTGTACATGGAATGCGTAACAGGACAACATATTTCTAAGTATTTATTGAGTAATACAACATCCGTGTTGAAACTGGTCTATATAGAATGTGAACAGCTTCCCTAGAACTTTCTTTACTCATATATAAACATGACAGAGGTCATCTTACTGTTGCACATCATACATACGTATGTTCAATCAATACTAGTTCAAAATACATTTATAGTCTCGTACAATTCCCTGGCATCATAAAAAGGTATGCACTAGATTGAACAACAGGGAAATCCTATAAAAGTTCTCTTCGGTGTTTTTAGTAAACAATGGTGGACATATATATACATTTAAGGTTATGAAAATTACATTATGTATAGTTTTAATAGTTAAATCTTTAAAACCGCTTGCTATCTTTTATACATTTTTGCACTATTTCAAATATGTTAGAATTGATATTATCTAAAAGATCGGTGTTGCCATGTAAAATTAGATCCATTGTAACATTTTGTTTAAGCTAGTTTATTATTATTTTGGAGAAATGTTTGTGGGACAGATTAGGCTGGAGATATAAAAAAATAATGGTAATTATCTTCGTCTGTAAAATTACATCTAGGGCACGCCTTCTTTCACTCAAGGTCGCCAGATGACTCAATGACAGACCTTATGATACAATGCGCGCGCACGCGCTACACCCCCCCCCACCGCAATTTAAGAATGTTTTGAAGCCTTGCGGCCATAGTATAAATAAACGTGGCGAAGCTTTGCAGTCACGGTATTAATAAACACGTGGCATATTGAAGTTAAATTAAGTATTTAATTATATTGGTGTTTAACTTATGATACAATAATTTAAACGATATATAAAGTATGTAAAAAAAGGATGAGTTTGGTGTATGAATAATTATATTTGTAACAATAACTAGGATAAATAAACCGGATACAGGTTAATAAACTATTGACATGATATCTACTTGTTATTTACGTAGATATATACTGACCTAGGACTATTGAAAATAACAAGCATCTTTCAAATTATTTCTATCAACATAGAAATGACATATTCGCGTTTCTCGTCCCCACAGCCCCGAAACGACATAGCACACTTTTATGTTGCTATTGGTAATGGCAGAATACTTTTCGAGCCAATGTCTGTGGCCATATTGGAATTTGGCAGCCATGTTGGATCAACCGTTTGTGACCAATGAGACCTATAAAATTATATATTACACTGGTCAACAAAGAGTGCGGGGATCACCGTTACTAAATGGGTAAGACGCTGTCTGGCTAGCCTGGATTTTCCGGCGTGGTTTTCCGTTGTCAGTGATGCAGACAGGAGATCTGGCAAGGACAGCTGTATAGTCGTACGGATGGGAGGAAAAACCAAGGTTCCATGTACACATTGACGTACACGATCCATTGGCAGTTGGAATTCGATATAAGAGTAGGCCGAATGGTTTGCAGTTGCTCGCTGTATCACAAAGCCTGTCATTTAGTCAACTGGTGTGGTTTCTCATCCTCGGCTGTACGTGACAAGGAGAAGGGTCGCCTATCCAACCTCGTGGATTTTTCCGCGGGTCCTCCGGTTTCCTCCCACTGCTGAAGACCCCTACGCGCAAACGAATTATTGAAATAAAATTAAAAAAGATATGGTTGTCCCGAAATGACCTAGTTTGTATCGAGTGGACGTTAACCCCATTTCTGCCACTTCCTCTCTCTATTCTCCCTTTCTCTCTCTCTCTTTCAGTAATGGCTTAAATATCGCCCAAATACCTCACGTATCAAACTACTTTTGCCCGTAAAATCGAACTTGAAACTAGTTGGGAACGCCCCCGGCCCCTACCTCATGCTCCTGGCCCCTACCCACGACACCTTCAGCTATGGCTACGAGCATGATTTGCTACTATATTATCTTAGTCCACTGCCACCGCTGCTTAATATTGAACGACTGACTTATTCGACCGAGGTATACGACTGAAGTATACGACTGAATTATTGAAATAAAATTAAAAAATGTATGTTAGTCCCGAAATGACCTGGTTTGTGTCGAGTGGACGTTATCTGATTTTAATGAAACATAAAATATAGGTTTATCATCCTAAGATCTCGGCTCCTTTCGATATTGCTTGGCATGTATCGACCTGTAACTTCATGGGTTATGACCCCTGATTGTACGAAAAATCACGTTTTTAGCTTGTACGTGAAAAGTGTAAAAATATGGTATATCAAGGTTGTGAACAGTGTAAAGGTCACAATTTTGAACAGATTTGGATGAAACTCGAAAAGCATTTTTCATAACCCAGAGATCTTGGTTCCTGTCGATATTTGCGCCCACCGGATCGTAACATCCTGAATTATGGCCCCTGATTGTTCGAAAAATCGCCCTTTTTTTAGCTTGCGGTCACTCTGGAGGTCACAATTGTTATCCGATTTAAAAAAAAAAACCGTTTGATTATAACACCGCTACATGGTTATCGAGGTTGAGAGACAAAATGGCAGCGGTTTGTACGCGAATAGTGTGAAAATATGATATATCAAGGTTTTGATAAAATTTGAAATGTAAGTTTATAACCCAAAGATTGTGATGTTCCTTTCGATATTCGGGCACATTAGACCATAACTACCTGAATTATGGCCCCTGATTGTACGAAAAATCACGTTTTTTTTTTTACCTCGTGGACCCTATGGAGGTCACAATTTTATTCCGAATTAAAAAAACGTTTGACTATATCCCCGCTACGCATTAATGATGGTTAAGTGTGGATTTCTTGAAAATCGATAATTGAACGTGGAGTGCGACTTCGGTACAAAAATCGAGGTATAAAAGAATCCCAGAATGAGATAACCGTACCACACTCGACTTACTGGTTTCTATACAAACGGGGCGTGGTACGCGACATCGGTACTAAAAATAGGTTGCCAGGCAACGAAACATACGCCCACACAGCAGCCAAATCGTCCGGGCAGTCAACAAGAGTTGTCGCATATTAAGGAATTATCAGAAAATCATTAGAATTTGTTTGGTTTTTATAATCAAACGTTTTTTTTAAAATCAGATAATAATTGTGACCTCCAGAGGGACCACGGGCTAAAAAAGGGTGATTTTTCGAACAATCAGGGGACATAATTCAGGAAGTAATGACCCGATGGGCGCAAATATCGAAAGGAACCAAGATCTTTGGGTTATAAACATACATGTCAAGTTTCATCAAAATCGGTTCAAAATTGTGACCTCTATAGGGTCCACAACCTTGATATAACATATTTTCACACTATTCATGTACAAACGGCGGCCATTTTGTCCGTCAATTTTGGTTCGATTTTCACGAAATTCGAACTCAACCTTCATAACCATGGAACGGTGATATAATCAAACGGTTTTTTTAAATCCGATAACAATTTTGACCTCCAGAGGGACCACAAGCTAAAAAGGGCAATTTTTCGTACAATCAGGGACCATAATTCAGGAAGTTACGATCCGATGGGCGCAAATATCGAAAGCAACTAAGATCTTTGGGTTATAAACATACATGTCAAGTTTCATCAAAATTGGTTCAAAATTGTGACCTCTATAAGGTCCACAACCTTGACATAACATATTTTCACACTATTTGCGTACAAAGGTTTTTTTTAAATCGGATAACAATTTTGACCTCCAGAGGGACCACAAGCTAAAAAGGGCAATTTGTCGGACAATCAGGGGCCATAATTCAGGAAGTTACGATCCGATGGTCGCAAATATCAAAAAGAACCAAGATCTTTGGGTTATAAACATACATGTCAAGTTTCATCACAATCGGTTCAAAATTGTTACCTCTATAAGGTCCACAACCTTGATATAACATATTTTCACACGGCGGCCATTTTGTCCGTCAATTTTGGTCCGATTTTCACGAAATTCGAACTCAACCTTCATAACCATGGAACGGTGATATAATCAAACGGTTTTTTAAATCGGATAACAATTTTGACCTCCAGATGGACCACAAGCTAAAAAGGGCGATTTTTCGGACAATCAGGGGCCATAATTCAGGAAGTTACGATCTGATTGGCGCAAATATCGAAAGGAACCAAGATCTTTGGGTTATAAACATGCATTTCAAGTTTCATCCAAATCGGTTCAAAATTGTGACCTCTACACTGTTCACAAGCTAAAAGATAGGCTGGCACTGCCAGGCAGGATACGCCCACATTTTTGAGAGATGGATAGAGAACAAGCAATACCAAAAGTGATTTTTCCTACATCATTAAGTCCTGTATTTCATACTGTACTGGGAGCAGCCATTTTGTTGGTCAGTTCCAGTCTGATATTCATGAAATTCGAAGCCGACAATGATTATGGTGTGACGGTACACAACCTAGAAATGTGACTTTTCATCAAAATCGGATAAGTATTGTGACCTGTAAAGAGTCCACAACCATGATATACCATATTTTTACACTATTCGCGTACAAACGGTGACCATTTCGTCTGGCAATTTTGGTACGATTTTCACGAAATTCGAACTCAACCTTCCTTACGGTGCAACAGTAATATAATCAGAGTTTTTTTTTAAATCAGATAATAATTGTTCGAGAGATAGACAGAGAACAAGCAATACCGAAAGTGATTTTTCCTACAATCAAAGGCTATAATTCATTAAGTTACAATTTGATATGCGCAAATATCGAAAAGAATAAAGATCTTTAGGTTATAAACAAGCATTTCAGGTTTCATCAAAATCGAATTAAAATTGTCCCCTCTACAGGGTCCACAACTTTGACATACCATATTTTTACAATGCTTGCGTACAAACGGCGGCCATTTTTTCTAGCAATTATGGTCCATTTTTCTCGAAATTCGCACTCAACCTTCCGTAGGGTGTAACGGTGATAGAGTCAAACGTTTTTTCAAATCGGATAATAATTGTGACCTCCAGAGGGACCATAGTCGATTTTTCGGACATCAGGGGCCATAATTCAAGAAGTTACTATCCGATATGTTCAAATAACGAAAAGAACCAAGATCTTTGGGTTATAAACCATGCATTTCAAGTTTCATCAAAATCGAATTAAAATTGTGACCTCTACAGGGTCAACAACCATGATATACAATTTTTTAACAGTACTCGCGTACAAACGGCGGCCATTTTGTAGGGCAATTTTGGTCCGATTTTCCCGAAATTCGAACTCAACCTTCCTTACGATGTAACGGTAATATAATCAAACGTTTTATTAAATCGGATAATAATTGTGACCACCAGAGGGACCACAAGCTAAAATAAGGCGATTTTGCGTTTAATCAGGGGCCTTAATTCAGGAAGTTACGTTCCGATATGCGCAAATATCGAAAGGAACCAAGATCTTTGGGTTATAACCATGAATTTCAAGTTTCATCAAAATCGAATAAAAAATGTGACTTCTACGGGGTTCACAACTTTTATATACCATTTTTTAACAGTATTCGCGTACAAACGGCGGCCAGTTTGTATGGAAATTTTCGTCCGATTTTCCCGAAATTCGAACTCAACCTCCCTTAGGGTGTAACGGTGATATAATCAAACGGTTTTTTGAATCGGATAATAATTGTGACCTCCAGTGGGACCACAAGCTAAAAAGTGTGATTTTTCGGACATTCAGGGGCCATAATTCAGGAAATTATATTCCGATAGGCGCAAATATCGAAAGGAACCAAGATCTTTGGGTTATAAACATGCATGTCAAGTTTCATCAAAATCGGTTCAAAATTGTGACCTCTATAGGGTCCACATGCTAAAAACGTGATTTTTCGTACAATCAGGGGCCAAATCCATGAAGTTTTCATCCGATACATGCCAATATCGAAAGCAGCCGAGATCTTTTGGGGATAAACCTATATTTCAAGTTTCGTCAAAGTCGGATAAGAATTGTGACCTATAGAGAGTCCGCAAACAAATTGTGGACGGACGGACGTCCGGACGGACAGGGGCGACGACAATATACGTCCGCATAAAAATGTGGGCGTAAAAAAACGTGATTTTTCGTACAATCAGGGGCCATAACCCATGAAGTTACAGTCCGATACATGCCAATATGGAGCATAACCCATGAAGTTACAGTCCGATACATGCCAATATGGACGACGGACAAACAGGGGCGACGACAATATACGTCCACATGAAAATGTGGGCGTATAAAAAAGTTTTTAAAATAGAATCCGAAACTGAGATAATCGTACCACACTCGCCTTACTGGTTCTATACAAACGGAACGCGGTACGCAACTTCGGTTCAATATATAATAGGTATAATAGAATCCGAGACTGAGATAATCGTACCACGCGACTGAGACAAAGATAACAACATGGTACGCGACTTCGGTTCAAAAACGTGGTATAAAGAGAATTCGAGACCGAGATAAACGCACCACCCTCGACTTGCGTGTTCTTTACAAAGGGAACGTGGTGCGCGACTTACCGTTTCTATATAAACGGAAGGTGGTGCGCGACTTCGGTTCAAAAACTTGGTATAATAGAATCCGAAACCGAGATAATCGTAATAATTCCAATTTCATTTCTACAGGGCAAAAGAAAGAACCAAATAATTCACAGCAGACTGCGGCTTTCTTGTAGCGACCTGAACGGGCATAAATTCTTACGACATATCTCCGAGGATCCATCCTGCAGCTGTGGTCATCGATTTGAAGATTCTGAACATTTTCTCCGTTGGTGCCCACTGTTCTCAGATGCACGAAAAATTACAATACATCTTTTACCATCACATCAGCAATCAATTACACCACTTCTTTTTGGCATAGAAAACCAGGCTACATCTAATAATATCTTTAAAATAGTACATGAATACTTCGATGTTACCAGACGTTTCAATATCTGATTCTATTTATAGAAACTTTTTATTCATGTTATAAAATAGCACTTCCTCCTTTTTATTTGTTGTAAATAGTATTTATATTGTGTAACTCCATATGAAATTCACCACTATTGTATAATATGTACATAGACGATCTGTATATATTACTATATGTTTTATATTCCTTGTATGAGGAGAGGGGTACATTGCCTGTTCCCTGATCCCTTTTCATGTATTTCTGAAATAAAATATTGTTTACACAAAAAAAAAAGATAATCTTACTGGTTTTATACAAACGGAACGTGGTGCGCTATTTCGATACAAAAAAAAACGTGGTACAAAAGAATCCGAGAATGAGATAATGGTACCACGCTCGCCTTAGTGGTTCTATACAAACGGAAAGTTGTACGCGACTTCGGTAAAAAACAAAAGAGTGGTATACTAGAATCAGAGACTGAGATAATCGTACCACGTTTGCCTTATACTGGTTTTATGCAACGGAACGTGGTACGCGAGTTCGGTTCAAAAACATGGTATAATAGAATCAGAGACTAAGATAATCGTACCAGGTTGGTTTTTCTGGCTCTATACAAAAGGAAGGTAGTACGCGACTTCGGTTCAAAAAACCTGGTATAATAGAATCCGAGCCTGAGATAATCGTACTGGTTTTATAGAAACGGAATGTGGTGCGCGATTTAGATACAATAACGCGGTATAAAAGAATCCGAGAGGGAGATAATCGTACCACGCTCGCCTTAGTGGTTCTATACAAATGGAACGTGGTACGTGACTTCGGTACAAAAACATGGTATAATAGAATCAGAGACTGAGATAATCGTACCACGTTTGCCTTACTGGTTCTATACAAACGGAACGTGGTACGCGACTTCGGTTCATAAAACGTGGTACAATAGAGTTGGTAGAGTTGGTTTTATGGGCGCCCACAATCTCGTTTTGGGCGTCCATCCAATGTCCATCGGCTATATGTGGCGCCCATACCGATGTGGGTGCAATGGTTATTGGCCTCGTATTATTTTGGCGCTCATTCAGGGAGCCGATTTTTCCCCAATAGGCAAGGGCGCGCATAAAACCAACTCTGAACACGACGCTTACAACTACAACCGGTAAGACCGTTAAAGGCGTGAACAACGGAATACAAGTTTATTGAGTAAAACATTTTATTTATATAACATTATATATATATATATATATATTTATATATATAACAGGCCTCTATACAATATTGTACATGAGTAATCTCCCCTTTCCCCCGATATACACGTAACGTGCTTATTACAAATGGTTACCATGGTTACAGAATGTTTACATAAACAAATAATTATATGATAAATGATAAGTTCTCGAACTCTTCAATGTCAAAATCAAAATAGACGCTGGATCTGTACAGTGGCGGACTGGACCTGAACATATTGGTTGCCAGGAGACAAAGGGGACCCCTCTACCCACCAGTACAATTATATCATTAAATTCTTAAAATGAATAAATAAAATTTTCAAATAATACATAAGTGGAATCAAAAAGATTAAAATTTTCCAGATTTTGTCTAATGGGGCCACATCCTCAGGGGCCCACTTGCCATTGGGCCAGCTGACACCGTGGCCAGTCCGCCACTGGATCTGTAAAAACGAAATAATTATATAAGAGTGGAATCATATAAGAAAAAATTATATAAGAGTGGAATCGTGCACTTAAGAGGCTCAGTACAATTTCATTGATAAGAAGAAAAACCTGATAGGTGTAAATTATAGGAAACATTGAAATCTTATCCCTTACACTTGTTTATCGATGACGATCCTATCATGTTAGGCCTGGTTTCTGTTAGGCCTGGTTTCCATTAGGCCTAGTTTCTGTGGATATACTCAAATAAAAAGGAAGTCGATTTTGATGAAACACAGAAATTCCAAAATACCTGATATAATATGATAATTATTATGTGAGAGCCTCTAGTCCTATACCCTGTTTCAAATATCTAACTTGTTTTATAACTTAATATTATACTACTCTAAAATATTACATTACAGAATACAGTGTCTTAATGAGCTAAACAGCAACAACTTTTAACCCCTTCAAAACCTCAATTGTTTGGGGGGTTTTCATATTGCAGACCAACCTAAGTAGTATACATGAACCGTGTTTGTGCCCTGGAATGTCTGTATACATGGATTTTTTAAATACAAAAATGTTTCCAAAGCTTTGTATAAATTGAAACGCTTTCAGATATCTAATATATATATATAAAAATCTGAAATGACTTTCAATCTCTGAATTCAGTCGTCCTTCACAAACCGTCCTTCACAAACCGGAATGCTAAAATTAACATTATGGAATGTTATTTGTAAAAAATGTATAAAAATATATTTTAAATATTGATCAAGCAAATTCATAATAATATGATATAGGCCTATTGTAATATGATCTAGGCCTATTGTAATATGATCTAGGCCTATTGTAATATGATACAGAATTATCTGATCTGGAGCAAGGGTTAGAATCTGGGTGTCGAAAGTGGAAGACTACCATCTGATCTGGAGTGATGATTCCTGATATATAATTAAGAATCCTCAATATTAATATCTGTTGGGGTTGGCAGTGCTATTAAAGGTGGGTGTTTAAACTGCTAGATTGTCAGCCCTGAATGTTTCGAACTGATGGAATTGTAATCGAGTGATTATTTATTTTAGAAATAGTAACTTTTAGATACTGCGCTAACATTACTTAGTAATATTTATTGTCTAACAAGTGTAATAGAATGGCATGATTTCATCTCTCCAAATTTCTATAACATCAATCAAATTATAGAATTGTTAATAATATTTGTACCACATGATTCAGATTAACTTTGCAAGGCCGTGTGATATGGTTTTAGGCTGGCAGCGTGATATGGTTCTAGGATGGCAAATATTGAAACAAATCTTATTTTACCCAGCACAACATTTAAAACAATTTTAGCGAACTAAATAGAATATTTACATGCACTACGAATTTATAATAAACAATTCTCTTCCAGTAATTTATAGTAGCTTCTTATTACACATTTACAGATTGTTTCTTTCTATTCTAAAACAATAACTACACAAAGGGATGTCACTCTTACATTAAGGGGGCGTAACTCTGTCATTATGTCAAGAGCACCATTGGTTTGGAATGGAAAACACAATTCTCGGACAATCAAATAACACTGATACAAATATATATAATCTTTTTCGCAGAAATAAATTTACCCTTCATTTTGGTAAAACTCGCCAGCCATTTCAACATCGGCAGCATTTAATTCTTACAAATCCTGCCAATCAGTAGCCACGGGGGTGGGGCTAAACAAGCGAATTCACGCCGATTAATGGCCGGTGAGTCTTACCAGAGATAAATCAAGGATAAAGTGATCTTTACGATTGAAATATACGATTTGTAAAAATTTAAGTAGTTCCAGATGTCCTACCCACCATATTGGAATTATTTTGGTTGCATAGTATATGAACACATAATAATGGATGATTTATCAGATATAAATATAAATTATCTACATTATCTACTCTGATCTACTGCACTAACCTAGCATACACATTCTTGTAAAAAACATTTGATTTTTTGGCTTAAAAAAGTCTTGAATCTGACGTTTCTGTTGCCCTGGTTACCACAATAAACATGATTCTTTATTTCACACAATGATCAAACAGGAGACATTGTTCTTTGTTTTGGTTTTGGGGTATTTTTTGTTTGTTTTAAAGGAACTGTGGCTTCACCTATCTGTTCGTGGACCTAGGAGTTTTCGGTAACTGTCTAGTTTTTGTTAAACCTCTTGTTGGGGTTGTACTTCCGGGTCGAGATGGGGTGGAGGTCGTTCTGGGTGAAAATGCTGTAGGTGTTGTTGGTCGTGACCTGGAAGTGTAAGGTGATGATGTAGGTGTTGGTGTCGTGGATCTGGGGAACATGGAACCTGGTCTACGAGTTGTTGGGTTGGTTGCGGGACTAGAACCCGGGGTGGGTGTTTTTGATTTAGGACGAGGGGTACCATTAGAATGTAAACTAGTTGAGGACGTACTGAGTCGCTTGGATCGATTTAAACTTCCTGTAGAACCTACAATAGAATAAAAATATAAAACAAAAAGAAAACAAATCATTTTGAACATGTAATTTCTTCTCGATAATCATTGACTAACAATTCAAGGATTGAAGCCAATGGAAACTGACAGAACAATTTTACTGAATTCTACAAGTGAATTGGTTTCAAACAGTCCTAGATACAATTCAACCTTTGGGTAGCCTTAAAGGTCAGCAACTATCAATAATATCTGCCGGATGCAAACATTTAATTTAGATACTTGATAACATTTTTCCAATGTTATTTAGTCACTATCATTAACACTGCAAAATGAGAACATTTCTAGCACCTAGTGCATTCCATAGTGGACTGAATAGTTGCGCAATACAAATATCATTATTATTATTATGTCCAGCACAGACGTGGATCCAGAGAGGGGGTCCAGGGGGTCCGGACCCCCCCCTGCTCAGACTTGAAAAATTTTTATGCGATTTTATTGGCGACTTTTAGACCTGTAATTTTGGAATTTACCTTCCAGAAATACGTCAGAATGCACCAAATTGAATCTAATTTACCAAATTTTCCTGGGGGAGGGCCCCCAAACCCCGCGTTAATTGGTTGAGTGCCTTTTTTCAAACCTAGACCCCCCCCTGCAAAAAATCCTGGATCCGCGCCTGCAGCATGGTTTCCCCAAGTCAGTAGTGCAGAACTGAGCGATTGAGTGAGTTTGGGGGGGGGGGGAGTGGAAGGGGCTGGAAGGGAGTGGGATCTGGTAAGGAACAGTGTCCAATCATTCAGTCCTGTGTACTCCTTGACAACCATGTAAAAGGACCCTTGACAACGGCCATTCCAAATAAGAGTAGACCTTAGAAGTGAAGAATAGTTCAACATTGAACTACATTGTATAGCACATTTTAATAACATCAATAAAGGTTTTATGTGCTATTGTAGTAAAACGTGTTAGTAATGAAGTGAAAAGAGAAGATCCTTACCAAAATCAGGGTTTTTGTGCAAACCGTTAGCATTAGATAAGTTAACCATAGAGGATGTGATACGACTTCTGCGTAAAGAGGTATCGGCAGAACTGCCAGCTGTAAACAAACAAGTTCATTGGTTAGTTCGAGTGACATCACACATACTATTTGCATAAGTTAAGCATGTTTATGGTTAATAGGCAAGTTACAGTGAGGTTAAAATATTTATTTAATCTGAACCTTTGTTCAGTTTAAGTATTGAAAGCAAATCAAATTCAAAAGTCATATTGTTTTTCTTTACAAATTTGAACATAAATTAAAAAAGGCTGCTCAACTCTGTCAATCATTATGTCATGCATCAAACAGACTTGAAAGATTTCAAAGGTCAATTCCTCTCAATCTAAATAAACTCTTATAGAAATATCAATTTCTCCCATTCCAGTAACCCTAACCCTCGCCCATCCAAATAATCTTAATAGACATACCCAATTCCTCCCGTATCTAAGTCACCCTAATCAAGATACCCTCACCCCATCTCATTAAAAAAATCTTAATAGAAATAATCCTAATAGACAGTAGGTCACAAAGATAGGTTGCCAGGACATAGAATATTGATGTAGACAGCATGAAAAATGATAACTTCCAAAACACCAAATTATAAATTGTCATGAAAAACAAAGAATTGAGGGAAGTACTCATAGGATTGAATACAGAATATCAATGGAAGGAGATTCACACTCTTTGTGTGAAAGGAAGGTGAAAGGAAGCTCCGAGTCCATCTCAATATAACTTACTTAAATTTGTACAGAGAAATAAGAGCATGCTACATAGGAAACAGACAGACAACAATTAGGGTATTTCCTTCAGTAATTAGGGTATTTCACCTAAGTCTTAGTAATTAGGGTATTTCACCTAACTAATTATGTTATTTCATCGTAGCCTTAGTAATTAAGGTATTTCTCCTTAGTCTTTGTAAAGAGGATATTTGACCTTAGTAATTAGGGTATTTCACCTTAGTCTTTGGATATTTGACCTTAGTAATTGGGGTATTTCACCTTAGTCTTTAGGATATTTGACCTTAGTAATTGGGGTATTTCACCTTAGTCTTTAGGATATTTGACCTTAGTAATTGGTAGGATATTTGACCTTAGTCTTTAGGATATTTGACCTTAGTCTTACAAATTAGGGTATATTGTGTTTAAACAAGTGATGTCCCATGACATTTAAGCAGATCTCAACATAAACAAAATCTTGATAAAGATTCAAAGTTCAAATTCGAAAATTGCTGGCACAGAAGCCGGAATTATTAAAAGTTACATTTATTATTAATAATTAAAATAGAATTATTTCAATGAGCAATTCCAAATTTCTGACAACTTTGAAGGTTTCTTAGATTTTGTTCAAGAGAGAGAGAGAAATGGGGTTTAACTTCCATTCAACACAAACTAGGTCATTTCGGGACTAACATTTGGTTTGATTTTATTTCAGTAATTCGCTTGCGCGTAGGGGTCTTTAGCAGTGGGAGGAAACCGGAGTGCCCAGAGGAAACCCATGAGGTTACGAAGGCGCCCCTATCTCCATGCCACATACGCTCACACCAGGGATCGAAACCACAGCCGCAAGCCAAAGGTGAGCGGTCAACTAGAGGTCGAAGCGCGACACTCTAGACCACTAGGCCATCCAAACCCCCCAGATTTTGTTCGAATTAGTGACAATGGAAAACATTTGATGAGAATGAAGAATAGGGTTGTTAAATATGAAGCAAACAGATTTTATATATTATACACTCATATAAAGCATGCAATATAAGTTACAATATATAATATATTAAATATTAGCATGCAACAAATGTTATCAATTGGGTGATCCCTCCTCTTCAGTTTAATGACAATTCTATATGCTGAGACATTGCCTTTGTGCAGACGTGAATGATGCAATCCGATTTATTGTACTCTGACATGACATGAGCTACCTGAAGAGTTCGATGATGCATATCCATTGTCCGTCTGTCGTTTTCTGCTGGCTCCAGTAGGAAATGGCGATGTGCTGCGTAGCGGTGTTCCACTACCTCTGCGACTAGATCTATAATCGATTGTTCCGTCTGGCAGCAGTGTATCCCGCAGGTCAACATTTAAGCGCCCTCTAGCTGTATAGATTATAATGGTTAAGTTAATTATTCACGGGTTAAATACAAGACGTTTGAACTGCGCAGCCATAAAACAAATTTTCGGATATATAAATTCTAAATTTTGAAATATCAAAAAACCTTGATATGGTTTTCTGGAAACAGTACTGTTTTTTCACATGCACTTTTGAAAGTTTCAGATGTTTAATTTATTTGTGCTCAAAAATACAAATAGATTCATGAATTTGAAAAAAAAAAAAAGAATTCTGGGTATACTTTTTGGTGTGGATATTCAAGGGAGATAATCAAGTAAAAAACAATCAGGGGGACTGAAAAGTTGTTTTGTGGCTGAATATCAAAAGTACAGAATTATTAGACTAATCTATTTTACTAAAATGTTTAATTGTAAAGGTGATTGTATATAAATATCATGTTGGTGTATATAAATGTTGTTCAGGAAGACAGAAACAAGGTTCTTACTGGGTATAACCGACTATAACCTTTAAAGCCACTCATTGTTATTTTCATTCCTAGGAAAATATCTCATTTTCCCATTTCAACATGGTACATGCTAAAATGTACTAAAATTGATTTCTTTACTTTTGATTAAGAAAACAAAAAGATTTAATTTTACACCAATAGTGGCGTTTTTATATTTTTTATTCATAATATTGAACTTTCTAAATACTGAACAAAATTTAATAATTTGTGGAAATTCAATTTTCTCAATATTGTAATTTACACGAGATTCGAAATCCCTGTAATAATGTTCATCGGCTTTAAAAGTTATTATTTCTCATATTAACAGAAATACTGTTGTTAACCCTTCTGATGACCAAAGGCTGAGCGTTAAATGGGTTAAGATTAATTAAGTTTCCTAAAGTTGTCCCGCGTCATTTTATACAATATATTTTGTAAATTAGGAACAATGATTTGCCGTTTACTTTTAAATGTAATTCCGCACCTATATTTTGTAAATTAGGAACAATGATTTGCCGTTTACTTTTAAATGTAATTCCGCACCATCACATAATACCATCCATAAACCAAGGATCTATCTTATTCAATTCAACAAGCACATAGAAGCATCGACTACTCATATAGTTACAGATCTTGGATACATAGATGTTTCCAGATGTGAGTTTGCCAGGAAACATCGACCTGTACTTGTTCAATTAAATGTCCGATACTCCAATCACCATCCACAAGCTTAAAGCAGTTAAATCTCTTTCATTTATATCAAAACATTCAATTGTTTGAATCGGACATATTAATTCAATTTGTGAACATACAAGCCCTAATCAAATTCAGTTTTTTTTTATTTTGACAATGTAAAGTGTAAGTTGGCTATAATTGGGGGAAGTTGGACACCTATTACATCTCAACACTAACATTATCTATACACATTAAATTTGCAACAAAACTTTCATCGAAAAATATCATATACATCTACATTACAATGAAATGAATACATTTATTTTTCAGCGTTAAATACTTACAGTAAGTATGGGCTGTTATTATTTCAATATAAAAATCCATCAAAATCAACATTAATTTTTGACATAAATGAAAGAGACTTAGCCATTTTAAAGCATCATTATCCTTCGTCATTCATTCACCGAATGCACAACAATATTATACAATTCCCAAAACCAAAAACAATTATCTTTATAAAACAAAAAAATTCAAGGAACAAAAACTATAATAATTAATAGTTTTAAAATGGGATTAGGCCTATGGGAAAACAGCCCAAAAAAGGGGAGAATAAGCAATAATTTAATGAATAAAAAAGTATTTTGTTGAAAAAAAAACAACCTCAAAGCCCAGGAAAAAAAATTTGCAAAATGGGACATGAAAATAAACTTACCATATCCTTAAAATTAACCAAACATAAGAATTAAATAATTTTGTTTTACAATAAACTCTACATAAATCAATTCTTATATGAAAATACAAGGTTTGTTATTTTTTCTTGAATAAATTAACTTAAATTTGTGTCATGTAAATAAAGACTAGACTTACCTCTACAGGGATCATTAGTTTCTAGGAATTCTTCGAGAGTTATCCACCCTCCCCCAACACGTACCATCACTGTACTGTTCAAAAATCGCACTAAATATGTTCTCTGTTTCTCTCCAAACTGTAAAATAAATATTGAAAACACTGCAACACAACTCTTCACTAAATCTGTATTCAATCAGTCGACGATTTCTATTTTTCTGACGATATTTAATTAGTTTATCTGATTGATTATTACTCATATTGTAATTATTGAAATTAAATCAAAACATCCTAAGAAGTTACTGAATGGAATTGGACTATTTTTGGAAAGATATTACACTTAGAAATGTAACTTTCACAATATTTGGGTTTGCAAGAGAATTCATTATTCATGAAGTTATGAGAGAGAGAGAGAAATGGGGTTTAACGTCCACTCAACACAAACTAGGTTATTTTGAGACTAACATATAGTTTAATTTTATTTCAATAATTCGCTTGCGCGTAGTAGTCTTTAGCAGTGGGAGGAAACCGGAGTGCCCGGAGGAAACCCACGAGGTTGAGAAGGCGCCCCTATCTTCATGCCACATGCGCTCAAACCAAGGCTCTAAACCACAGCCGCAAGCCAGAGGGACCGGCCAGTTAGAGGTCGAAGCGCGGCACTCTAGTCCACCCCAACCCCCCATGAAGTTATGAACATCAGCTTTAAAGGAAAACGTCGCTTAAAATGTGTAAGTGGAGAACAGGTTCTTTATGTGGCTACTCACCCTATATTTGCCCTCATCTAAATATACAGCCTTAAACTGATTTCTACACTGACATCCAGACACATCTCGTTCTATTTCATCGTGGATTAGCTCAGCATCAGATTTATTTGTTGTTACACTTGATTTTCTACCTCTCTACAAAATTAACCAGATATTTTAAAATAAATGATTTATTCTATTTTGTAACAATGTTTAGATATATCTGTTGACAACAACAACAGAACTGTAATTAGCAGTTTAACTGTTTATAATACCAACGTAATATTTACAAGTCATTGATTATCGCAATTCTAATAAGCAACACTACTGGAAGCTAAAAAACCAAAACATTTATCTCAGGGATTTCCTAATTCATCAAAATTTATTGACAGGTGCAACAAAAAATCTACGGTTTAATTTGCTCTATAAAAAGGTTTATTAACTGTGTGTTTCTCGTGAAATGTAGAAGACCCTATTTTACCTTATCAGCCTTCAAGGCATCAATAAATTCTTTATAAACCATTCGGGGTTTCCGTAAAACTGTTTTCTCAAATATATCAAACACTGCATTTAACTCTGTTTTATTTGTCGGGAATTCTGAAAATAAATTACAATGTAACAGTAAAAATAAGCATTACTAATGACAATTGGATATACTTTACTTGTCCAGAGCACATTGAATAGTTGTTATTACATTGTCTGTACCGTTATGGTATTCAGATCACATGATCTGATTGACCAATCAAATTGTCTGTATCGTATTGGTAAAGGTATTCAGATCACATGATCTAATTCAATAATCAAACTGTTTGTATTGGTAGATTGGTAGATATGGAAGAGAAGTTCTTTTGGGTGGTACTAAACAACAACTACCACTGTATTTGAGGGACTGACATATGGTTGGCTACAATTTTATTGCAATAATTTACATGCATATAGGAGAAAGGTTGGGGGCCAACAGACTGGACATATGATCTACCCCTTGTCTCTACCCCTTGTCTCGTACACTTGACATTAAAATTAGACAACTTAACTGAATGACCAACCCCCCTACCATGTTGTGTCAGTAATATCTTATTAATATCTTACTAGATTGCATCATTCCTGAAACAAATTCATCTCGACTTAAAGCACCATCACAATCCTTATCCTGCCGACGGAAAAAATCAGATATTCGAAATTTCTTTGCTTGAATCCATTTTCTGTATCTCACTCTCCAAACATCAAAATCAAAGTTTTTAAAACTCTCCAACTGGAAAAAAAAAGTGAAAGTAAGAAAATGAAAGCATGTGTGTAAGAGGCAGGGTAAGCTACCTATATCTACTTCTAATACACAAAAACACTTGTCTCTCTATCACATGTTAAACACATTCCCATCTTCAAACATACATCTTTCATACGGTTGATCATTTATTTGGAAAGTCATGCAAAATACAGGAAATCGTTTATTTTTGCAGACTGCAATAGAGATATGTAAGAGCTATAGTTTTTTTTAGTTTAAGGGCGTTGAGTAGTCTAAAATGCAAATTTTAAAGCTAGCACTGTAATTTTTGTTGATAAGATATGACATTTTTTGTTATTTGGGGTGATAAACTACATATTAATCACCAAATAAATACCAATTTTATTTACCAACTATGTTCCAAACTTGGCCCAAAAGCATGATAAAAAGGGGTATTGATGACAACAAAAGTAGAATTTTCTCAGTTATGCCTGCAGATATTTTCATCAAATTTCGTATGAACAATGCTAATAGCAAGTCCCCAAAATACACTGGTCAATTTTTGGCTATTGGTTGTAGTTTGTCTTGTATCCATGGAAACGCAAAAAAACAATGCGTTTTCTTGGAAATTCTATTCGTACAAGCTCAAAAGATTTATTGATAATCCCACCAGTAGATCGAAAGTGGAGGTTATAAGCTACATTTCGACACCAAAAACGTTAAAAAATACCAACTCAAAGTATTTTAAAATTGTTGTTCATTATTTACCTTCAAACGAGATTTTGCGATTTTGGGTTAATTCTTTGAATACGTCGACAACAAGTATTAAAATACAACAATTCGGATGTAAAAGTAAATAATTACTTCACTGCACTACTCCACCGCACTCTAAATCATGTTATGCATTCAAAAAATAGTAATCTTTGACCATAAAAAAAAAAGCCGTCATGTTCCTTTCGTGATAGATACGTAGACCTGGATAATCTTGTCATATAGTAAATAGACCTGGATAATCGCGTCATACAGGGAATTCCTTCTGGTTACTTGACATCTTCCACTCCTGTTGAAGCCACGTTTGTGTTGATCACGTGACTGGCGTGCACGACGTCATAATTTATTCAACACCTGATCTAGGTCGGGGAATCAGTCTCGTTTGCTATAAATAGTTTTATTCCTCCGCCTCGTATCTCCATTGTTACACATAAAACGACGCGACTTTCGAGAGTTTTCTGAGTTATTTTATAAGTGGAACAAGTTTGCAAAGACTTAATAAGATTGGCGTTAAAAAGTTAGTGTGAATCTTAGACTGCTCAACGCCCTTAAACAGCAATTAACATTATATCTGCCTGTAAAATCTAATTATAATAAGATACTGCAGACTGCAATAGAGATATGTAAGAGCTATAGTTTTTTTTAGTTTAAACAGCAATTAACATTATATCTGCCTGTAAAATCTAATTATAATAAGATACTAATATATTTTTACCTCGAGTAATGTATCGTATGCATCTTGTAACTTTTTCTTCCTATCGACAGACATTCTCCACACTATTCTCCATCTATTCTGTAATGCTGTTACTCTTGGATTATAAACATCTACTTCATTTAATCTCATATTACTATAACATATAAATACACACCATTATACAATACTCAACTAAACACAAACTAGGTCATTTCAGCACTAACATATGGTTCAATTTTATTTCAATAATTCGCTTGCATTGGGAGGAAACCCACTAGATTGGAAAGCAACCCTATTCCTTGTCCCATACAACCTGGGAATTAAAACCATGCCAGTTGACTCAACGACAGACAGCACATACATCCTATCCATTCGACCATCCAACCCTCAAAAAATTTCAGTCAACTAGGTGTATATTGTACATGATGAACAGTCCATTTGCCAATTACACTATTCTGCCTCTACTGTTTTTTTTTAGGACTTCGAATATTGTCTAATGGTTTGGATTGTTCGTATTTAGTCTCGATTTTTATTGCAACCATTGTTATGGTGATAAAGATTAAATATTTGTAAATTAATTTATGAAAATCATGATTATCCGATGGTCCAGAGAATTGACTAGAAGCTTGTCATATGAATAAATGTTAATTAAAAATTTATAGAACATCTGAATCCAAAAATATTTATAAAATAATGTCAAGGGCAATAAGTTAAAACTCAATATCAAAATAATTTTTTACCTGCCAAAGTTTTTACCAGGTGACATTTTTGCTTCCAATGTAACCAACTTTGTTAATCTTTCAGCATCAGCATTTCTAGTTGTCACTTCATCATGGAATTCCTGCAAGTAGAGAAAATTAAATTTAACATTTAGAATTATGGCATTCAATAGAAAAATGCTAACATGACAATAATCTGTAAATAAAATTTCTAAATTCAATGAATTGTTTCATGTATCTTTCTCCTTAGTACACCAATCTCAAGAATAGAGAAATAATACGTCTGATAAACATTTGGTATGTAATCCTGCATATATTATTTTAGAAGAAAATGATTAAGCTCTCTTACCAAATGTTCTTTCAGAAGGGTTTCAACCACTTTTAGATCTTCTGGTAACGGATCTCGTTCTTTGGTAGCAAGTAATGACTGGGCGTCTGTTAACCATGACAACAATTCTTCTAATAATGCTGCGTTACCTTGGATGTTACGTAAGGCTTCCTGTAATCTGTCAGCTCGACTCTTGGCTCGTTGTATCAACTGGTAAAATTAAAACAATAACTAACATTGAAATGAAATGATGTTCAATATAAAATGTCTAGCATAAAGGTTGCATGTCAATGTTTTCTTAATTAATTTCTGTTCGAACAAGCGAGTCTATTACAAACAACATAGGGTTTAAAATTGTAATTATTCATATCGTTTACATAGTAAAGGGAGGTAATTGATATGATTGTATTGAATAGTTGATATGGTTACCTGATCCCATCTGGTCTGTGTTATAGTGAGGTAGTATTTAACGAAACGAACAGCGTTAGGATGACAACCCTGTAAAATATCTTCTGCTAAAGTTTTTATTCTATCGACAGTGTCTTGATGATTTCTGAGGTCTTCTTGGAATTTCTACAATAAATGAAATGAAATGGTATTCAACATCCTAGTTTTATGATCCAACTGAGCTAATGAAGACGGGTATACGTCATACTGGGTAGCAATTGGAATCCATTTGTCAAGGATTCTTTTACTAAACACCAAAGATCAAATGGTGTTTCTTGCCATGCCCTTCATCCCACATCGCTGACAAGAGAAAACACAGCTGCACAATCCTGATGAACTATTTCAATCTGATGTGAAATAAAATACCAACCCACACATACAAATATTAATATGTATCATACACAAAGTAGAGTATGCTAACTGTCTAGAATCCATCATTTACCTTCGTTTGGTTTATCGAACAAGTTTATCTACCTGTGGCTTAATGTACAAGTTTCTCTTTACAGAACATGTTATACCACTTCTTGTTGTGTAATTTTCTTACCTCATGTCGTTCTATTAGTTGTATAATGGCAACCTCGTCTTCTGGGAAAGCTCGGAATTTCAACTCAGATTCAGCTTGAGGCAAGAATTCTCTCATTACCGTGACAACATCCTGGAATTCCTCAGCCTACAAAACACAACAATATTGAAATTCTGTTGTATGGGGAAGGAACTGATTTAATGGCATTGCTATTATGAATTAAATTGCTGATGGTATAGTTACGAAACAGCTGATATAGTGTGCTATGTAGAGGTGTATACCAATATCTACAAGTATATTGGTATAAAATGAAATGAGTCCTTACCAATCTCATGGCATCTTTAAGTTTATTATCTCGGACATCTGACAGATAGTTGACTCTATCCCACAGGTTACCCAGTTCTTCTTTCTGTGATTTTGGAACGTTACCTGCTGTTCTCATTGTTTCCACAGTTGGTTCACGGACTAGTAGTTCTTGTTGTATACCCTGAAATAAATAACATCTCATCTGTCATCTTCCCTGGACAACGCATGGGCAAGAAAAGTAGTATATATATAGATATGAAATAGGCGTTAACGTCCCATCTGAACGACTATACATTGTCCCTTTCCGTGTCTCCCCGGTAGCATATAGTGAAATAATGTGGTACTTAAGTCACTCTCAGTGACACACAGTCTGGATTAAATGTTGATGAGTTGAAACGAACCTTATGTTGTTCATTTAACATGTGAACTGTATCGAGATCTCCGAGAACAGGCACATCTTCCTCTAGTGTAGCCTCGGCCTTGTGTAGCCATTCTATCAATGATTGCAGGGCGTCGGACACACGGCCTGACGTTAACAAGGCTTCATCCAGTTTGTTCTGACTGAAAAACATCAAAATAAACACATGCAAATTAAATTCTATCTTAAAATATATATCTACGTATTTCCCAGGGCTACCTTGTCTCGTTTATATAAGAAAACAACAAAAGGTAATCACTTGATCGAAAGTGGTACCAGATGTTCATAGAAGTTTAACAATCACAAATGACAGAATCATAAGTAAATCTAACTGAAAATAAAACATACACTTCAACAAAATATACTTTCATCTTAAACATATTCAATTTAAACACATTCAATTACACTTGAGCTAAAACACATTCAATTAAACTTGAGCTAAACACATTCAATTTTACATTAGCTAAAACACCTTCAATTTTACTTTAGCCAAAACACATTCAATTTTACTTTAGCCAAAACACATTCAATTTTACTTTAGCCAAAACACATTCAATTTTACTTTAGCCAAAACACATTCAATTTTACTTTAACTAAAACACATTCAATTTTACTTAAGCCAAAACACATTCAATTTTACTTTAGCTAAAACACATTTAATTTTACTTAAGCTAAATCACATTCAACTAAAACACATTCATTTTAGCTAAAACACATTCATTTTAGCTAAAACACATTCAATTTTAATTTAACTAAAACACATTCAATTTTACTTGAGCTAAAACACATTCAATTTTACTTTAGCTAAAACACATTCAATCTTACTTTAGCTAAAACACATTCAATAATATCCACCGAACACATAGTTTATGTAATCCTTAGAAAATAAAAACCCCAATATTTAAGGTGTTGAAGCAGCTTACCTGGATATATAAAATGTATTATAATAATCCAGACCTAGCGGCCATATTCCAGACATACACACATCTGACATGCTTAATTTATATAGCCAATCTCTTTACTATGTATATGTCTGGGGGGGGGGGGGGGGGATTTACACGATGTTAGAAAGTAGCAGCAAAAAAAGTTATTAAAATCCAAAAGAAGACTTTTCACTAAATATAATACGTTTTCTACAGTTGGTTGTCACACGATATTTAAACAGTGTCGTGGACTGTGGTGGTTAGTTGATGTCCATTCTTGTCAAGGTTTGTGATAATATCGTGAGACGAAACCTGTCGCCATTCATCAAAGCATCATCAACCTGATCGTTACTAAACCTGTCACATTATACCCTCAAGTTCCAGAGATTGACAGCAACCGTGAAATAATAAACTACACGGGAATATAACAATTCGTAATTATCAAACAGTTCAACCAATCACAGATCTCATTGCATAATAAACTCGGGTTAACATATAGTGGAAGTTCTCCGCCATTATTAATGACTTGACTATGTTGATATATTGACAGCATGCCTACTAATTAATGTCGGCGTATTTTTAATAGGAGTAAGGGACATCCCCTGTAGTTTCAAACGATAATATTTAGATAAGATAATAGCAGGCAGGGATTCCTACCAGGGTGTCACCACAGACGTACAAATGGAGAACACATGCGTCACATTAATAGTTTGACGATCGTTTAAATGCACAATTTGAACCGGTTCATTTACTTCCCAAGATATCCACTTGCATTCTTATAACACAGTTATTATTGTAAAAGTAAAATATTTCAAATCACTGAGTGCAATTGTATATTGATGGCACGTCATGTAGAACGGAGTTTTACTTCTGTACGGGAACTATTGTCAGGATACGTGTTGGGTAAAATATGATCAAGAAAATGTTGTAGCATTTATGTTTTAAAGAATCAAACTGGTTTAGCCATTTGAGTATATATCAACTGGTAGTTGCCTATAAGTTACTTCGTTGTTACATGGTATTTGCGTTCTGGTTGATGTTGGATTTTGCAAGCTCGTCAAATTGAACAAAACCTGTCAAGTTTGAAATAGAAACTGTTTATTGCAACCCGCACAATTACAGATTGAAAAAGAAACCAGTTTAGCCTGGGCACTCTCAGTCCATTAACAAAGGCCGGGCAAATTCACTGATCCCCGAAAGGTACTTCAGTTCTTAGGGTGACTTTTAATTTGGTTTTTAATATAACAAGGTCTTATCGGTTTAAAGATTAAAAACTCGCGTTATGTTCAAACGTTCCTTTTATAATCTGCAATTTTGAAGAATGAAGATATTATATCGTATCAATCTGCTGACACCGGAACAGAGTGTCATATCACTAGGAACTCAAGTGTTAATTAAATGAAAGCAAAGACCCAATGTTGTGATATGTCTGGAGATATGTCTGAAGTCAGTAAAAGAATTATCAGTTGTTGAGGATCAAATTGTGTTTAATAGAATGGACGAATGAACAAAGAACTGTAACAGAGCCAACTCGATATTCTGTAACGGGTGGTTCTGCAGGATGAGCTGATGATAACGTTTCTAGATAAGTTGGTGTTGGACAGTTCTTAACCCGACATCAGTGAAGTCACGTCACTCTGGTCTTCTACTACCATATTCATCATCTTCACACATTTGTTGGGACCGTTCGTTCAGGGTCACTGCTGTAACACTGTCGCCATCATAATCCTGTATCTTATAAATAATACATCAAACTGTTCTTTATAATAACAAGTCCCATGTTTCTGTTCAGGGTCAAAACACTCTAAAACATTTGTGCACGTGACTAATTATACTCCAACTACAAACTAGAAGGGCTTGAGGCCATCAAAATAAAATGAACCTGTGTTTAACGTTCAACAGTATAGACAACACTTCTGTACCAACTCGGCTAATGAAGTGTGCTAGGATGGAAATTATACGCCTACTCTTCATAGACTTCCCTTAATTCGTCGGTACAAGTCCTCGGTCCTGGCACTGAGAAACGAGATTAAAGTGAACACAGGAGATGAAACTAATAACCTCTTGCACCACCCAATACTTCACACTTCACATTGAATAAAGGTACGCCCATACCAGTTTTTGTTTATCCCATTTCGTGTATCGTAAGTTATTTCTCTTTTTCTTATGATGCATGTTCATCCATAATTTGGGTCTTTTCAATCACTGTGTCCCTTTTAAGATCACAGATTTAAATTAACATATTTGATTGTTTATGCAAAGCTATAATAGGTACATTGTAACATTTAATAATTTCTAACCATTGTTTTTGTGTAGGAATTGGAACTCTACTTCAGATGACTGGATGACACATTTGTAACTTAACAAAGGTGGAAGTGTTCGTCCTGGAATATTGAGTAAAATGACATGTCAGCTGATTCTCCTTGTTGGTATTCGGTCATCTCCTATAGTCCATGGTGTATTTATCTAACGATGAACAGTGGTTGGACAATATTTGTATAAGGGGGTTGTAACTGTTATTGTTTTTCTATGTGACAACTAGCCAAGAATGTACGATAGAAGAAAAGTAAATAAAGATTGGTTTACAATGGTGATAAAATACATCCTATATAGATGTTTTACAGGGTATTTTTATTGAACGTGGTAACTCCAGAATTAACTCATCAACTCGGAGGAGGACGTTTGGAAATGTGAGACGGTGTAACTCTGTAACTTCCTGCAACCTAAAGGACTGAATAATCCGTCATAACGTCTTATCGCTTTTTCCAATGATTTTTCACAGAAATAACATCTACAACTCTAGATTTGACGTCGGCATATTAGCACTATTTTGTTCTTCGGTCGTGTTTATTTCAGATAAACACAATCAATTCTGTTAATGTTTTTAGCATGGGGGTTGGCTAATAGTTGATTTATTTCAGTACTAAACAAATATGTAAACCTTTAACGCAATTTTAAAAAAATAGCCAAATTCTGGCTGGGATTACTGAGCAAAATGGCCATTCATTGTATACGTGCGAAAAGAAAGCCAGCTATCATAATATTCTTGGACAGCAGCCATAGCAAAAATATATGAATATTATGATCTCCCAAATAACCCCTCTCCCTCAGGAACTAAACTAAAACTTCAAACTCAATTCAACAATCATTTTACAGAACTAACTAAATCAGGAACAAAGTTAAGAACGTATGGACTATATAAAAACGTAATAAACCACCCCGCGCGTTACCTTCTGCAGGTTAAAAATAAAAACTTTAAATCATCCTTTTCATCGCTTCGACTCATGGAAGTAGAGAGAGGCCGATACAAGAAAATTCCACCTGATCATAGGTTATGCACGCAATGTTCTCTTTCTGCCGTTGAAGATGAATTCCATTTTCTTTTACAGTGTCCCCGATATGAAAACCTGCGTCTGAGATATATCTACCCTACTTTAATACCATCTTGTCAATTAACTTTTGAAATTCTTTTTAATCCGCCAAATTTCCTTGCTAAGGCAGTAGCCATGTACACATACCATGCTCTTCGGGAAAGGGGTGTACCCGTCTCTTAGTATCTGCTGAATGCTCTTTCCCCATTTGATCATCATACTCTTATGTACACCGATATACTTTTACTACATATTTATTTATGAGTATTTTTATTTCATTGCCATACTTTCATTGTTGTTTTCATTGGTATCATCCCAATGGTGCATGTACATAGATATATATATCCCATTATAATTAGGGTTTCACACTGCGAAGCTTGTGTGAAACACTATTGTTTTTGTTAAAATTATTATTCTTATTATTATTATTCTTCTTTTGTCTTGAGTAGATCTCAGCAACTGCTTGTCGCATCGTTACGATTTCTTCGGTTTTACTGGGAAAGTGGGTGTGACTTAGAGGATAAAGCTATTTTGAACGTTCTGCGACAATGCGAAATGTCCGAAATCACCAAATTATCGTTTTTTAAAATATTGCAGTAATTTTAACAATAATCATTGAATTTTAACTTTCGATACATTTTGGCATAGCCGGAGACAGGGCACATAGCTACGCTACTTTCGATTTTTGATTTTCGGCAAATCTTCGAAGATATTAGGCGCCAAATTTCGAAAATTTAAAATTTTACAAAAAACTTTTTTATTTATGAATATTTTTTAGTCGTATTGTGCACAGAATTAAAGAGTCATCTGACTAGTGCAAAAATGTTAAAAATTTTTGTCTCAGTAATTTTCCTTGGCCGCCATTGGCTAATTCAGTTTTTCAGTCCTAGATTAATTTTTTATTGTTCGATTTGTATAAAACAAAGTTCATATGCTTCGTTGTCTCAATTGTCATTTTTTTTATTACCGGAAGTGTTATCTGTCGGCACCGGAAGTGGCATAATTTTACCAAAAACTACAATTTTGACAGTTAGGTACCATTTTTCGAAAACAAATATTATTTTTTGGAAAAATTATTTGACTCAAAGTATGTGCCCTTTCAAGGCGCAAAAAATGTCGGAAGCAGTTTTTTTAATTTCGATTTCATTTTCGAGCAAATTCGATTAAATGGCTAAAAATGGTGTAAAATTCACCTATTTACAACCTATTCAGGCTTTTTAGATTTTAAAATATTTCTTCGTAACTTTTATAAACTTGTAGCTATAATCCATACGAAGAAAATGTATGTTAAAATTAGTTTGTAATATAAGCAGTTCCCAAGAAATGGGCAGTTCTGTACAAGTCACTGTTTTCGTTATTTTGCCTGTAAAATAGTCAATTATTATTGGATTTTTATAAAAGTGACATCATTTGATTCAAAAAAGCATGTAGCGTCATATCAAGTTGATTACAATTCAAAATTGACACCGGAAGTGACGTCATTTGGTCAAAAACTGCATTTTAAACTTTTTAAATCAATGTTTTATTCAACTATGAATAACTTAATATGTATTAATAATTTTAACTTTTGGTTTAAATTCACATATAAATACAACTCATATGGTCATATAGATATCATAAAATTGTTTCTAACTTGTTCGGTTGCCGAGAAATAGACGGTTTTCTACAGGTCACTTTTGAAGGTTTCGGGGCCATAAAAGTGTCAATTATTATTCGATTTTCATTAACGTTACACCATGTTATACCTAATGCCATTTGTGATTTCATACAAGTAATTTAAGATTTTCATTATCACCGGAAGTAATGTGATTTTGGCAAAAACTGAATTTTTAGCCTTCAAAACAGATATTTTATTCAAATGAGTCTGTTTTGAAATCTTTTTCAAATTATGGTATTTGATGCCAATCAACAAATAGAATGAACCCATACGATCATACAGATACCAAAAAATGGTTTCTAACTTGTACGGTTGCAGAGAAATAGCAGATTTTCTACAAGTCACTTTTCAAGTTTTTTGGTCTTTAAAAGTGGCAATTATTATTCGATTTACATAAAATTGTCACTATATGATATCGTATGCCATTTCTGATTTCATAAGACTAATTGAACATTTTCATTCACACCGGAAGTAATTTAATTTTGTCAAGATCGTTTACAAGTAACAAATGTATAAAATGACTTGATATTGCTGGATTGATTGGTTGATTCTGCGTCCATTTTATTTGTGTGCAATGTTAATTTGGAAACCTGTTTAGTGGTTTCGTTGGTACCGGAAGTGACATATGTTCAAGTGTAACTTGGCACCGAAAGTGACATGTTTAAGAGTAACTCGGCACCAGTGAAACCCGTCATTCCTGCATGCAGGTCTAGTTTCATTATATTTTCATTATTTATATAGTATTCCATGACAAATGTATCTTTTGCATGCATATGTATGTTGATGTTTTGTATACTGTTCTTAATGGACGTAATATGCAAATAAAAAAAGTTGAAAGTTGAAAAGTTTAATTTTCGTACGTAAGTTACGTACGATTTACTTGCTGTGTGATTGTATGAACGGGAAATGGTATAAGTAATGACGTCATGGTAGAACTATACATGTAATATTATAACCTTGTCAAGTTTAACTAGCTAATAAAACAAATTTAGTTTGAGGGCGAGGCTCTGTTTTATTTAAATTAATATGCATGGGTTGGTCACATTCTTCACTATATATTTTAATTGAGAAAACAGATCAATTTATTTTTCTTAAAGTTTTAAACGTGTATGTAAAGCTGTACATGACAGAGACGGGTTAAGGGGGAATGGCCATACTCCTCGCGGTGTTTAATTCCTTGGGCCATTGTATCAGGATAATAGGGAAGGGCTGACCAAACTGTTGCCTGAGGGCTGAATATTAAAGGTGCCCTTAAATTGGTTCAAGAAAATGTTTACACAGAGGCCTAAATCTATCTATCTGCCATACAGACACGGTGTGCGGGGTGGGGGCTGGCAGATGGGGTGGATAGGCCTGAGTGTGACGTCTACATACACGTGTTTTATATGTCGTTGTGTTTTGCATGTGTCTATGATGTGTTTTATATGACGTTGTGTTCTATCTGCTGTTGTGTATTGTATGTGTTTATGATAAGTTATATATGAGGCTGTGTTTTGTACGTGTACATGCACGTGGTAGTTTGGTTACCTGCTGGTTGTACTACCCTCCTATTCACGCTATAATGTTTTATTCCAGTAAATGTGTTTATGTTTAATGTACATTGTACAAAAGTTTAAGGAGTTTATACACCAGGGGACTACGAGATCTGTCATTATATTATATTAATATGGGTGATGGAAGGGTTTAATAGATCAAATCACTCTATAATTGTATTATTATAAAAACTAGTAAAAAGCTAAAAGCATTTTGGGAAAACATTAAATTGATTTAGCGCCATATCTACAGAATTTCGTTTCAGTTAAATATACCATACCTCCGAACAAAATCTTAGATGTATTGGTTTACCTGATATCTATATCAATTACCTACATGATATGTCTATTAGTCTACCTATCTACTAACCTACTGACTGGTAAACATACATACATACATATACCCTAGATCAATACTAGACGGACATACATCATGCAGTCGGCTAAACCTGACATCGCCAATTACGTCGAGGGATGTTTAATTATGCTGGTTGTTTCGTCCCATCGGAAGATCTAGTCACTCTTGCTTGCCAGCCCCCACCCACTTTAAGTTATGCGAACAAATAAATAAATAAAAATATGTGGAATACTTGGTTAAAGCGGACGTTAATGAAAACTATTTCACACACTGCACGTTGTATGTGTTATAAACTGTCATTCATCAAACAAATGAAGATAGTTTGCCGTATATAGTCGGCTTGTAGATACTGCATGACGTAATACATATCATTTGAACATACATGACAACCAGAGTGATGATAACCAACCTTGACTGCAGAACAATATAATAATATCAATTGTATATATATTTTATAAATATCTGTCTACATGTAGTATATGACAGTACAGTTTTGATAACTGACTTGTGTAGTCATCTTAACGCATTACATGTCTAAATAATGTATCAAGTTATTAACAACATGACTTGATTTGACACTCAGCTGTTACCATGTTAATATATTATTCATCAATTACTGGTTGTTACTCGACTGTCTAGATATCAATACAATACCTCTACACATTACATATTGATATACATGTAAATTATTCTCATCTCATCCTGATTACAATATAAGTAATGTATATTTAATACACCTGCTTTAAATAATGTTCCATTCCATTTGTCACCAGATTTGAAGCAACATGATTCCACTCGTGGTTAAACTTATCTCGTATTCACAGTAAATATAAAAATATTAGATGATTTGACATGGTTCATGGGGTTTTATTATACCGTGTATTTATAACAATTTAATTAAAAACCTATAATTTATTCACACCAATCACCAGGGACAATAAGTCTTGTAATAGGTAATTATATCAGTATAAAGTTCTTCAACATTCCTATAGGCTATTGTGGTGGTTCATACATTAGTCATAACATCTCTGGTTCGTTTCCAGTGTGGACACAGCGGTGCCGGTGCAGGATGTGGGTCTGGTCATGATCAGCAACAAGTCGTTCGGGTGGAACGAAAAATCAAGGTCCCAATAAAATAAAGCTTGAGGGATGGAATTCGAATAGGCAGAAACGCCGCTGTCCACTCTGAATATCCCTTGTAAGTACACATACATAGCCTTTACGAGTCCTCATGGTCGTAATATTATACCAGTCGTCTATATGTATGGTATAGAATCAAAATAAACTAAATATTGAATGAATTCTATGTTTGGTTGATTAGGTTAAAATCGTCTGTTACTCTATCTCTAAATCTTATCGTAAGTTATACTGGTCTGTATTCATAATGCCATCTTCCATCTGATTGGCTTTCAATACTGTATCCACTAACTTGTTCAAAATATCAACAAAATTCACAGTCCAGAGTTTGACACGATCTATTTCTATGTTAACTATGCTTTTAAAAATAGTTTAGTTTTCCTACGTGAAGAGATTTAAAATTATGTTTAAGATTAGAAATTATTCGTACGTTTTTCAGGGTTAACTTTTGAAACATATTCATGTTTACTGTGACGTATTTTTTTAACACATTCCATGAAGTTTATATTTAGCAGGAGTTTATTGTAGCCAATGATAAGTTATGTACTCGGGGTTCAAACTGTTTACTTGTAAACTATCAAGCTCGTCAACAATAATATTTCATACGACCATCTATTGAATAAAATCGTTTTAAAAACCTTTGATTTGTGGTTAATAATTTCAATTAGTTCCTTTTTGTGACTGTCTTTGAGCGGACACCGTGGACACAGTGGTGACACAGTGGACACCCTCCGCTCAAAGACAGTTCCTCAGGGGACTAGATTTCACTCGGGGGTCAATATCATATTTTTCGAAGATATTTGAAGATAAAGTAGGCTAAACGACGAGTCATCTCGGCGACTGGGTAGAAAGTTGAACACATTTTTTATTATTTGTACTGATTTGGCTGTATATAGATATTCAAGGCCGTGGTTCGCGAGACGCTGTGAACTGAGGCTAATGTGTTTATACGGTAACAAACAAGAATGTTTTTCCCCGCCCCTAACTTGGATGTAGCTGTATGAAATAACTTGGATGTTACGGTATGTTCACCTATTGTCATACCTGACCTACTTAATCTCACCTGTGATATTATCAGGTAAACTTCCAATACCTGAGTTATAATCAACGACCTCTATCTCGTTATAATCCATGTGCAAAGTATCAACAATGTTGCACATCGTGTATCATTAATTAAAATATCGTCAATATTGACTCCACGGGTTTATAACTCACGGTTAATATATCACGGCAGCCATTTTTAAAGCGATCACTTCCCGTGCAGTATATCAATATAACGGTAAAAAGATACAAAGTATAGAATGAACCCACCTATAACACATGTAGGACGGCATGGGATAAAATCTTTGTTCCCCGTATCCTTCATCACTAGCACTATCTGCCATAATACACACTGTATTGATCAATACTGAAACTTCTATCCACCCATATACTCCATGTGAATACACACATACACACGAGACACTGAATTACCGTGATGTTAGAGTGGAGTGACACACCATGGGCCAACAGGTAGACCAGATAGCTAAATCACTCATCCATACAACATCACCGCTGGTTGACACAGAGAAGCGGTCATTTAAAAGGCCGTTATCTTCAAGCCTGGCCATTACACCTCTATACATCACAGATTACGGTATTACAATATATAAAATATATACGGCCTTATTGAAAATAACCAACATCTATTTTTGTTTTGAAAAAAGTACCTTGCCTCCAAGTTTGGCACAAGGCCATGTTTTTGTGTTGGCCTACTGAACGACAAGAAAAGATAAAAGACAAGACCATGAATAAAATTGTTTTTAGGATTAGTTTAGAAGATGTTTTTTTTTTTATCTAGAACAAACTAATTTAAAGTTCCAATTTCATATTTTAAAATAAAGCCCTAAAATAGATTGTATCCATAAAAAGTCCTACCTTGTTAAAGAATAATCCTATTAATCCTATAATTCACTATTGCCAGTTAAGAAACTGGCAAAAATATCATTTTCAACTTCAAATTCAAACGTTTGAAGATGGTCATTCCATGGAGGGGAATGGGAAAACAAGTGAGGCAATTGTGTAATTATTTCCTGTGACAGCCTGTGTCAGTGATTTTAATGCCTATGGAATAATGCCCATGATCATATAATCGTGAGTTGATAACCTTTTGAGCAAAAGACATAGAAATAATTATGTTTTGACTTTCTTAGAAAATATGAAATTCCCGCTTTAAAGAGATGGTTAAGGAATGCTTTATGGTCACTTTGCAAATTTTTATATGTGTGAAATTAGAGTTGAGAGCAGCTTGTGTTCAACTGAGCAAGTGCAAGTTACATATAAATACAATAGAGCTTGTGATTGGTAGACTTCATTCTCTGGACAATCACAAAATTGGAAGAAAAAACTAAAAATTTTATCACCTACTTATTATAGCCAAAGTGATTTTGCATTCAATAAAATTTTCATGTTTGACTTACGTCTAATTGAAATTACCCTAATCAACAATCTTATCGACTACAATTTCCAAAGCGATTACCCAAATTGCCAATCACCTCGTTGCGATTTGATCCTTTGATCACATGCTTTTTCAACTATGTCCAGAAACAAAAATTGTTTATAGCTAATTGGAGCATTTAACGAACTTGCCAAAGAACTTAGAAATCGAGTATACTGTCACATGACATCTCCACTAAATTCAAATTAATAAAAAAGCTTATTATGTCATTGAGCCATAGGCCTAAACTAAACATGATTTAATGATATTTAGTGTAATGGGGGTGTAGTTAATTTACCTGGAGAAGCTGTGTACAAAATGGACATGAATTCCACACTCAAACAAAAGCAATTAACAAATCAGGGACAAATGAAATTAGTTAAAACATCGAAAATAGCAAACATAAATTGGTTAAAAGATTGAAAATAGCTAACACAAATTGGGGAAAACTTTTTAAAAAGGGAACACAAATTGGGGAAAACATTGAAAGTAGCAAACATAAAATAAAACATGACGAGAAACAGGCAGGGAAGATAAGGATGTTTACAATATTCACATCTAATAAATCTACTGTTGTTCAAATTAATTATAAAAACCCAAGGAGAAAAATATAATACAGAATTTATCCCCCACCCCCAACCCAACAAAAAAAAAAGAAAGAAGAAATTGAGCAAAAACAATGTCTTTACAATTTGGGTAAGACAATGTCTTACCATCTGTAAAAATAATATATCGCCACATCTAGAAAAAGCTGGACTATGAACTAAACTAAAATGCAAACAGAACTAACCAAATAAAAAAAACTAACAATTAAAATTCTAAGATGAAAAACAACAGAAAATGACCAAAGAACAAACTATTGAACCCAACTTATAACTACATGTACTTTTATATTATAAAGTAGTCATAGTAACCAAAAAGGTTTATGGGTCAAGGTCAGAAGCAACACTGAGTTCAAAGTTCATAAATTAAACATACCTTTGCGCCAATCTAATTACAAAATGATATAAATATACATAAATTACTACAATATTTAAAAAACATATAAAACTGAGGAATAAGCATGAATATAAACTAATAAAGTAACAATATATACTAGCAACAAAATATAAAAATAATCTAAGCATATTTATTGTCTAACATATAAAGAATGAAAACCTCTATAATTGAGCATATTGTCTAACATATAAAGTCTAGCTTATGTCGCCCTACGACGAGACAAAACTGATGGCGACTGGGAATCGGCGACTGGTTTACGATCAACTGGAACTGATCAGTCGTGACTACCTTGGCGACCTGAGCGCTCATACGAGTCGCGCATGTTCTACTCTTACGACTGGGGACAACTAGTTGTCTCTAGTCGCAAGCGACATGAGCGCTCTTATGTCAATCTCGACTTAGTGCTTCCCTGAGATAGCCAATAAGATTCGGTTATTTAGTCACGTGGTAACAAGGGAGGCAACAATCAAGCGGAAAAGTGGATCGAGGCCAACGAAGATAGGTTAATTGAATTATGGCAGCAACGACCCTCGCTATTCGGCAACACGTGACTTAATCTGATTTGTTTAAAAACAAGAAAAAAACATGTTAATGAACAGTAGGGCCTACCCCCTTTATTTATTACAACGATAAATTTTGTTGATGTGGCACTCTCCTCTTTCAGAATTGCCGTCGCCTTTTTGAAGCTTATCACGTGCTACTTGCAGTCATGTGATCAGTTGTGACTCCGATTCTCTAACTGATGCCGGGCGACATAAGTGGGCTTACGATAAGACCAACTAGTTGCTCGTGGTTGAATCCAGTCGTGGATAAATTCAGTCGTAGCGACATAAGCTCTGAGTCGCCGTTAGTTGCCGTCAGTTTCGTCGCGTCGTAGGGCGACATAAGCTAGACTTAAAGGATGAAAACTTCTATAATTTAGGTAAAATATAGAAGTGGTTGTTGGAAAAAAACTGGATTAATCATAGGTAGAATTAGGGGATATCTGGTTTTATTTAGGTCCAAACAACTAGAAAAATCTAAAAATAATTTAAGAGACAGACTTCCTTTTAATCTGATGTTATGAAAATTTAGTCGTTGATCAAACTCAATTGAACATTTTATTTTCACCACAATGAAAAAGGGTTAGAATATCCTGGTTGAAAGAGACTTGAAGATTAGACAGTTGGGATCATCCAGTCTCTTTAAGATAGTATGAGTGTTATCAGCTAGGTCGGGTGTAGAAGAGATTAAATTTCATTTCTTACCTTTTTGAGACAACTGATCGAACGGAATTCCACTTATTCTTCAACTGATCTAACATATCCTGGAGGATTTCACGTTCAGGATCGTTCTTTGTACAACGATCTTTTAAATTTCTACCCAGACGAGTTGTAGAGTAAAATGTAGGATGTTTCACGGAAATCTGGTGCTCAAATTTCTGAAAATAGAGTAAAAAAACATTTGTTATAAATTATAAAATGGCTAGGTGTCAATGACCAGGTGGGCTATATAGATTGTCAACAGGTAAATTGCCCTACTGTTGATGGTAGGTGATGATCGTTTAGATGAATCACTTGTTATAAGGTATGCTGTGTGAAAGGTGAATTCTCTATCAAGGTGTATCAGTCCAGAAACGGTTCACTTCCATACAGTATTTACAGACTTACCATGAATTGAAAACTTGCCCACATTTAGTTTTGGTAAAAATATTTTCATGGAACTTATCTTGATAGTCTTATTATGTTTCCTCAATTAAATGTTAAATAATTTGAGTAAAAAATAGCATGGATTAATTAGCAGTGACCAATTCAATATTGTGTGAAATATGTAAATGATGGAAAGTGGATTTAAAAAGTGACAAGATCAGAAAGTTAAAGGAGCTAAATCGCTAACATTTGGGACCTAGAAATTGACACAAGTGGGTCGCAACGCATATAATACTGTAATATGAATATATAAAAACTGATTTATATTCAATGGTTTCCGTTTTTACTCTAATTTCAAATCAGTTATGTTCGGTGAAATAAGCCTACAATCCCAATCGAATGCACATTTATAACATCTGGTTATTCCAGTCTACATACGCGGTTTGATATGGTGCAGTGTGTTTATAATAATAATAATAATGACTTTATTTGAGAAAGGTTGTAGATTAGGCTATAATAGCCTTTCTAACATCCTGCCCTTCATAGAAAATATATTACAAAAGATATAGACTGTGCATTAAATAACACACAACAATAATTTACAATATAGGAAATATACACAAATCACTTAAAAGATTAATTTAAGCATACATGTACATGTATGCGCTTTCATAAAACAGAAAGTTTGAATAAATAGATATAACATGTATCAACAAATGTACAATATGTACATGTTTATAATATGGTGATTTACAGAATACACGTACATGTACAAATACATATAACAAGAAATATAGTGGGGGGGGGGGGGCTATTTAGGATAATACATTTGGGGTAGATTTAAGGTAAAGAAGAAGTTTTTTCCTGAAAAGATTCAAGTTATTTAAAGATTTTAAAGAGGGTGGCAACGAATTCCGTAGTTTTGGTCCTTTAAAGCGTATACTGCTTTTAACTATATTAATGTTTGGTACACGATCCGTGTACCAATAGTAAAATGTTTATTTTATCTTAAATATTGGAAATCAGAAGCCTACTTTTTCAAGGTAAGATAACAGCATCAATGTTGATTTAAATTGACAAATAATTTGTGTTTTCAATGTTGAAGATTTTGAATGATATTGAGTTAGAGACTTATAGCTACTTTAACATTTGTAAAATTTAGATGATAAAGTTTTTGAAGTATACACATGTTACTTCAAACAAGGTCAGTGATAGGTAAAGATGATGTGGGATACATAAATAAACTTACACCTGTTGGGTTTATAATCCAAGGTTACCATGGTTTTAATATTAATCCCTGGTTACCATGGTTTCAACATTAATCCCAATTGATTAAAACAATGTGAACATAGAAATAATCATGTATTCATTCTGACATGATCTTCACAGGTAAACTGTTTGGAACAGGTTGAATAGTCTTTGTATTTAAATAATAATATACCATACTTATTGTAATAAAATATCCTATACAATACAATACCCATTTTCAAACTAACATGTTTAAATGTCTGACCTCTGGGGAGAACAGTAACCCATGTTATTTTAATGCTTACTTGTCTGACTGGAAGGGGAGGAGAATTGAGAGACTTATTGGGGATGGTTTTTTGTTCCAATGTGTAAGGATGTGATTCAGTGCTTGGTATTATTACAACAGGTGTATTATATAGGTTAAGTACGGTAAAACAGGTAAAAGATAGACTAGTGCTGATAGGTAAACTTTGGTCACACTTCACTGATTTTTATCTTTTAAAGTTTAACATCCTCTCATATTTATAGAATAATACAAGTTCATATTCTCAACACATGTATATCATCATAATATAAAATATTGAAATACATCTTACAGCATATATTTTACAGCATTAAATCAGCATATGTTTGTCGTATTTTCAAGTGCAGAAATAACAAACTTGAATATTGGATCAAGAAAAACAGTTTTTTGACTAAACACCGGCCATTCTTTGTGTTTTATCTTGATCACAAGTTTTCTACATTCTTTGTGTTTTATCTTGATCACAAGTTTTCAATATGTAAAATATAACTGTGTGATTGGCTATGGAAACAGTCTGAATAGCTGGACCAAGACTCATCATAATAAACTAAAGTGATCACTTTACTACACAAACAAGACAAATGAAAGTGTCCTATATTACATTCAACTGAAATGGTATCAGGCACAGATTACCCCTTCCTCTTAATGTAGACCCATTGAAATAAACAGGCCATGACAAAAAAACTTCATCCACTATCAAAAGCTACCTTTGTTTTCTTATAAATCTATACTGTAGCTGAACGAGTCTCCCCTATGGTCTAAAAATTAATCTGTTATATTCATGGAAATAAATTATACATGATTGTTTAGGTATTGATAGCAGATTTTAATGGCAGTGACTATCAAATGTTCCGTTTCCATATACCATGTCAACAAAAACTCTAACCACTTTACGATAAAACAGACCCTGAAAACTTTTCATTATTCATAAAATAAGGACTGAAATGATTTAGATAATTCACATAACTTTTTCTTACAAAATCAATTCAAATGACAACAAATACTGTGTATTTATTTTTAACAAGAATAAAAATTAAACTCCTATACAAATCATATCTACCTCCAGTTCCCAAAGTAAAACTATTCCACAATTTGTTTTGTTTCGCTTGGATACTTTTCACAGTTTAGTAAACATGAAATAACCCCTTTATGTCCCTGAATAAACCAGTTGTTCACACCTTAATGATCTATTTCAATAGGAGATGGAATATGAAACTATATATTCATGAATAACGTCTATATCTCATCATTTGATAAATACACGTTTATTCTTCTCAAACCAATAAATATTAAGATGTATTTATAAAGAAACAATCTCTATCAATAGAAGAGAAATATGCAAACTATTTAAGTGTATTTATTTACATTGAGTAGATACAATGACTATTTACTTGTATAAAATATAAAGTAAAAACCTTCCAAATTCCTTACAAAAAAAACCTCATTTATTTTGTGAACCTGGGTAAATGTGACAACACAAGAGAAAAGAATCCTATGTAGTCCAGGTTGTCATGAGAAGCGTAGTCCAGGTTGTCATGAGTAGTGTAGTTCAGGTGGTGAGGAGTAGTGTAGTTCAGGTGGTTGTGAGTAGTGTAGTTCAGGTTGTCGTGAGTAGTGTAGCTCAGGTGGTTGTGAGTAGTGTAGTTCAGGTGGTTGTGAGTAGTGTAGTTCAGGTTGTCGTGAGTAGTGTAGTTCAGGTGGTTGTGAGTAGTGTAGTTCAGGTGGTTGTGAGTAGTGTAGTTCAGGTGGTTGTGAGTAGTGTAGTTCAGGTTGTCGTGAGTAGTGTAGCTCAGGTGGTTGTGAGTAGTGTAGTTCAGGTGGTTGTGAGTAGTGTAGTTCAGGTGGTCAGGAGTAGTGTAGTTCAGGTGGTTGTGAGTAGTGTAGTTCAGGTGGTTGTGAGTAGTGTAGTTCAGGTGGTTGTGAGTAGTGTAGTTCAGGTGGTTGTGAGTAGTGTAGTTCAGGTGGTTGTGAGTAGTGTAGTTAATAGGGCCTGCGTTGTACATTGCACTTAATCCACAGAAAAATCAAAGTTCATGTAGGTCAATTTTTAGGGTTTAAAAAAGGATAATACACAGAAACATGACAACGATGACAGAAATGATACAATGAAATAAATTCCCAAGAAACTAAAACAGGTCAAGTTGACGTTTCTTACCTTGAGTTCATCCATTTCCTGTTTCATCACTTTATCAGCTTTACCTCCAGATATAAATTTACTCAACTTGGTGGCACTTGTATCCAACCAATCACACAGCTCTTTCCACGCATCATAGAACTAACAAAAAAACAACCCAAAACACAATTACACATTAAAATCTTTATCAGATTTTTATACCTTTATGGACAATTTCAAGCTGAAGATAAAATGGCCTACACAGAGATTTTAAACAGGGACTATTCCAATCTGATTAAAGAACAGTTCTATATTTCGTTTCTTTTTCTTTCGATGATCTCTTCTTCATGAAGATGTGATGAGCTGTAGTGGAAGGTTGTGCCAGGGGTCATATGAGTGCCTTTTGACCTATGACCTATAGAAATTTGATTAATCAGTGTTGATGATTTTAGTTGACCATGATAAAGATCCAATCATGGCATGTTACCAACTCGCTGTAACAGACCGTTTCATTGGCTAATACCTCACATCAACTACAACGTCTCTGTAATATAACAACTCTTCCAGATCCTAGTGTAGTAAAGACAAGCTTAACGAAACTATAAAATACGAAACGAAATAGATTCTGTGTTTGACTATCACAGCCCCAGTAAAAGAAGAATTATTTTATAGATCATTCACTCACCCGCTTATCTTCTTTAAAGGCTTGTTGTAATAATCTTCCACGTTCATCAGCACGGCGTAATAATTTCTTCCATCGTAGTCGAATACCAACCAATAAATTCTTGATATAAATCGTGTCTTGTTTTCGTCCAAAATATTTGAGATATGTTCCTGATTTATCTAATGTGGACATCAACTCTGCCTGGGCTTCTAAATCTGACTTCAAATTCTACAAATAAAACCATGACATAAACATTTAGAATTGTACAAAAAAAAACCCTAACATATTGATCACAGTAAACAAATTAACCAATACAGAATTTTACTTGTAATTTTTACATTCTGACTGTCTATTGACTATTAAGACGGGAATCTAAGACTTATCGTACCGGTGTCTATAGAGAGGGAATCTACACTTACATCATGACTATCAATTTGTCCGGTAATGACGTCAACCAGTTTACTGGGATATTTCATTCCACGCATCATAACCTCTGCATTATTCAACCAATCAGTAAAGGCCTTCAGTGTATCATGGAATTCTGTTACATTCTTAGCATGCTCTTCCATTTTTTCCTGAAATTACAAAACAAATATTATTATATTGTTAGTTCTGTTCTTTTATTGTGAAGTTATTGTTCTCAGGAATAAAATATGCTATATTCTGAAGTGAGAGAAAACCAGAGTACCAGAAGACCACCATTCTTCTTGTCAGTTACAAAACCCCCTTGAGAAAAATCCATGACTTACATAGGCCTAATGGTTGGCCAAGCTTGATCAACTAGAAAGTATGTGCCTCATCAACATATCTATTTGTGAGAACCGGGTAAATATTAATGAGAATTTACCTAGCAACCTGTGTCCTCCGAATTCAAATAATCCTGTAACTTACCTTTCGTTTTCTAGCTCTTTCTCGCGTTTCATTCCAACGATCGCGAAGTTTTTTCATTTTATCTGAGATCTGTGCGGTATCATCTGGTTTACTTGTATCTATAATCTCCTGACCAGTTTGTAATAAACTCTGAACCTGTTTCTCACGTCCATCCATTTCCTCACATTTTTTCTTTTAATACAAAAATTACAACAGCCAAGATTAAAATTAATTTCTAGACACATGGGGTTTAATATCTAGGAAACACAAACTAATATGTGATATCTGTATATATACCACACAGGAACCACTTCTGGTATTTCAATTATAATTCAGGAGGTTTTTTTTATATGGAGTCGAGCCTAGATCTTAGGCGTGTACATGCTTGGAATCAATACCACAACATGCATGATATATTTTCTACATTAGACAGCTAGTTTTCAAAACACAATTAATGCCATATCGATAACCCCTGTCTCTTTCAAAATCCGACTTTATTCCCAATTCCAAGCTCCCATATTAAAAAGTACATTTATTAAACCAAATATTGTTTCAAAATGATGAATATATTTATAAAATATCTACACCAGTGATTCTAGTTAATATTTACGTACCAAGAATTGTTCATATTGAGTATCGGAAGTATCAGGTAGAGCACCGAATGGTTGATTTAGTTTTAACTCCATACGGAACTCATTCACCCATTGTAATACATCATCCACATCACCTAGGTAACGCTTAACCTGTCAATATAATATAATTTATTTCTTTCTTGTAATAATATTTATTCAAACACAATCAACATAAATAAATATGGTTAAATTTCCAAATTGAGATAAATGATAAAATGTTGTAAACAGTCTGCTGTAAATGTAATTATTTAATCTGGTACCTGTCTCAGGTTTTCCTGTAGTTTATTCTCCTTATCGCGAGCGTTAGCTTGTACCACTCTAATCTTCTCATTCATCTGGTTTCGTTTCTTTTTAAGAGCTGAATCATCCTCATTAGAATTAGCAAGAAGATTTTCAACAGCTTTATTTATTTTACGCCCAGTTCTGTCCTGATTATTGATGTCACCTTGTTGAAGCTGAAAATGGACACAAAATATCAAATTTGATAATATGTTGAATCTTACCAGGGCAGCATGTTGACAGAGAAATAAATGAAATAAAAAGTATTTTAACCTCCTACTGTGACGGTGACGTATCAATGACCAACCTTGGTCCTAATCTAATCTAAAGAACACTGTAATATTGAAATGAATATTTGGTATATCGTAATTTCATCACAACACTTGTGTGGGACTCTTTCAATAGCTCCTTTCAGACTGATTAACTAACAGTGTAATCAATGCAGTGGGGTGATTACATTAACTTACAGTGTAATCAATACAATGGAGTGATTACATCAACTAACAGTGTAATCAATACAGTGGGGTGATTACATCAACTAACAATGTAATCAATACAATGGGGTGATTACATTAACTTACAGTGTAATCAATACAGTGGGGTGATTGCATCAACTTACAGTGTAATCAATACAGTGGGACGAATATATCAACTAACAGTCTAATCAATACAGTGGGGGTGATTACACTAACAGTGTAATCAATATAGTGGGGTGATTACATCAACTAAAACATAAAAATACCTGAAGTTTTCTGATCTGAGTTTCTAAACATTTAGGATCTCCATTCAAATTCTCAAATTTATCAAGATCTTTCTGAACTTGATTCAAGGCTCCGACAACATCATCCATAGCGTGTTCTAATTTACCCACTTGTACTTGCATATCATTCAATAAACCCTGAAAATATAATAACATTCAATAAACCCTGAAAATATAACATCATTTACAAGGTGAATTGAATTGAAATGAGATGGGGTTTAACATCCTACGGTTCTGCTCCAAACTGGGCTAATCAGAGAGAGGGAAATGGGGTTTAACGTCCACTTGACACAATCTAGGTCATTTCGGGACTAACATGGTTTAATTGTATTTCAATAATTCGCTTGCGTGCAGTGGGAGGAAACTGGAGTACCCTGAGAAACCCACGAGGCTGGACAGAAGACTACGCGTTGCCACGTACAACCGGGGATTCAAAACCACGCTAGTTGATTCAATGGCAGGTCGTATGATACAGCATGCGCATGCTAACCATTTGCCCCCACCCCAACCTGGGCTAATGAAGACGGGCATATGACATACAGTGTGCTTGGACAGCGGCACTATGGCCTACTCTTATATCAAATTCCAACTGTCAAGGGATCTTTTGGGACCTTGGTTTTTTTGCCCCATCCGAATGACAAGACAGCTGTCCTTGTCAGGCCCTCTGTCCTGCATCACTGGCAAGGGGAAACCACGCTAGAAAATCTGGATGAACTTTCTTGGCCAATCTAACACCCAACCCCCAAGCTATCGAGCCAGCGTTTACCCTGTAAACCATGGAAACTATTGATATATTCTGTTTAACTCACTTCTCTGTCAGCTATTCCATGGATTAAATCATTCCATTTATCATTGACGATTTCAACAGGCTTCATCAACACCTCCGATGCGACAGGTGACATGTCTTTAAGTGCTGCCACCTGTTGGTTTAACTGCTGCATGTCTGTGATGTGAGGATGAACATTTGATTTAAATAACTGAAAACAGATAAAATCATTTAAATCAAGTATGATATAAGAATATTACTACCTTAATACTGTATACACATTAGATGAGATAATATTATATTATGATTTATCTTTTTATTACCTTGACTTCATCCATCTGGTCCTTCAGGGCATCAGGGTCGCTAGACGGAGGTCGCATACCGGCCAGTTTATGTTCCGATAGAGGTAGCCAGGAGTTGATCGACTAAAAAAACAAATAAAAATATCATCAATGTTTGAGAAATGTAATTTTTAGCAACAAGGACATTAAACTCCAGTTTAAAATGTTGAGATAAATTAATAAACCAAATACAGCTAAAGTAAATATTAACATCATTAATACTTTAAGAAAAAACTTAACGTGAAAAAGTATACTTGATATTTAAAAATAAATGTATTTTATTAGATGTAAATTATATCTGAGGTACAGTATCATCAACATATTTCATCTACATATACATCATATACATTACAGTTGGGGGATTTAAAAAGTATTTTAAAATATATTGCTAAAATAAATAAAGGACAAACACAATTGAAATAAAATAATTTTAACAGTAATAAATAATATGTAAATAAAGCTCTGATATAATTTTATTTCTCAGTTCCTCTTCAACCAGTCAAAATATTACATGACAGGCCTGCCTACTTCTTATAGTAGGCGTCTGCCTCTATCTAAGTCAGGGTATTTTCAATGTACTGCCAATAGACAAGACTTTTAATCTCATCCAAATGACAGTAGCTTGCCAGGCCTTCATTCCTAAACCACTGAACTACAGTGGCTCCCCAACTCAAAAAACCATAGTCAAAATTGTATAGAAATAAATACGAATTTCAAGCAGGTTACTTATTATAACAAAATCTGCATATATAATAAAATATGTAAATAAAATAGAAGCCATTCAAACTAACTAAGTTAAAAACAATAACAAAAATTATATTGAGGGCACAGCAAAATATATGTAAACTGTTTTGTTAAAATAAAGTTAATTAGCTTTTAATAGATAAAGAAAATATTATCTTTAAAATCATAGAAACAAAAGACTTCACTTCTACTATATAAAAGAATTAGAAATAAAATTCTACTAGAACAATTTGAATTAGTTTTCAAATTTAAATCGTATAAATCTTACATCCATTTTCTTCTCATTGAAAGAGACGACAGAAAAAAAATATTGAAAAATAAATTCTTGTCAAAATAAAACCATAAAAAACGAATAATCCATAAATCAAGATAGAGAGATATTTTTTCATAATGAGGGAAAAACCTGAATGTTTATCAATTCACATTCAATGGATGAAAAAAGAAATATATAAAAGAAATATATTCTTGTCAAAATGCTCAAATAAATATGACATAAATCACTCCCAATATCCATACTTAATGCAGTTAAAACATATTCGGTTTCTTCCACTTTTATATTGTTTACGTTAACGAACACGTTGAAGAATGGATCAGTCTTAACAAATTTATATTTCTATCACCATATTCCCACAAAGACACCAAAACCTAAAATAAATGTTTCGAGTATAAATCCAATTTTTCTTACCTCGAGCAGATCTTCATATTTCTCGGCATGTTCCAAAGCTTTCTTTAATTCTTCTCTTCGGTCTTTAACAAGATCTGCCACATCATCGGCTAAATTCACCAAATCTTCAATCTGTTTCTTAACCTCAATTTTACCTGGTTCTCCGCAAATGTCACAGAGATCATCGCCGATACGTCGACAATCTAACATCAGTTCTCTCGCTTTATCTAACTCATTCATCAAACCCTGAAAATATCCATCATTACAGTCTTTGATGAAATATACCACAGCAAAAAAATTGGAGGGTATCTACTAGATGACATGGTTGGTTGGATGGGACGAGGTTGGTTGGATGGGACAAGGATGGTTGGATGGGACAAGGATGGTTGAAAGATGTGACATGGTTGGTTGGATGGGACAAGGTAGGTTGAAAGATGTGACATGGATGGTTGGATGGGACAAGGTAGGTTGAAAGATGTGACATGTATGGTTGGATGATATGGATGGTTGCATGACATGGTTGGGTGAAGTATGTGACATGGATGGTTTGATAACATGGTTGGGTGGCTGGATGATGATTAGAATTTGACTAAGATGGCATAATAGCAATAATGAAATAACTTTTATTAAAATAATATTTTGAATTGTTGATTACCTCTAATTCACTCTGTTGTTCTTTAACTGTTGGTGGGTCAACACCTGCCGGTTCTTGAGAATACATATTATCCTTTAAATCACGCAGACTGGCCATAACATCCGAAGATATATCAAATAATTTATCTGAGTAAGCCAGAGCACTTCCCAGTTGCTGTTCTTTCCCTTTGGCACCATATTGAACTTGACCGTAAAGTTTGTTGATTTCAACCACTTTACTCTGAACATCTTCAGCTGTTTCAGGTCAAAATTCAAATAAAATAATTAGTCATGTATAATTTCTTTTTAAAATCCAGATTTCATACTAATTTTAAAATAACAAATGATTTCAATATCTAATTCTAGTCATCTTTTCAATATTTAAACAAATTCATTGCTAGTGATGTTTTTTCACGTCTGATTGTAACAAAATAATCATTAAGTCAGGGATTTTGAATGCCTGGTTCAATTCTTTCAGTATTTACAAACATATGATGAATCCTCTTCAAATGTTATCAACAATCCAGGGCCACCTGTAAAATCTTTAGAATGGTCTGACTGTAGCAAAACCAGTTAATATTCTTTTTTTATAATGAAATGTTAAAGAATTAATTTTAGCGTGTATTACGCTGTTGATCTATCTACTTACCTTCAACAGGATCTTCTATACCATGTGCTTGTAAGTTATTACTGATTTCTCTCGCCTTCTCTATATCAGGTTTCTGTCTCTCTAAATCTTCTAAAACAGCCTGTTAATATAAATCATTACATTACTACCATGTCTAGTGTTTAACATCCTACTCTTCTGTATTAACAATGCTAATCTAAACAGATAGTGGCATATAGAGAGAAGTGACACATGGTTCAATAACCATTCGGCCACCCAAGCCCCTCAGTGAAGGACTACGCCATTTCCTTACCAGTTATCCTGTCCAATAAGAGGAATCCAGACTGGAAATTGCTGGGGAACTTTCTGGTCCAAAACTGGGATTCATCCCTGGACCTTGTTAGAGAGTTTAAAAATCCAGGTTATCTAATTTAATTCTAACAACTTCAAAATCCTTTCATACCTTCATTTCATCAATTTCATTTCGTAATTTTTCTGGGGCTGCTGGGATAGGATCGGAGTTGATGACAGCAGCATTCAACTGGGCTAGTTCTTCTACAAGATGATCCAATGAATCTGATACCTGCAAATATAAATCACATGGTTAGAAAATATAAACTCAACTGCTTATAACCCTTTGGGTACATAGGACCTTATCACCGGATCAGATACTTAAAGAATATCAAGGGTCATAATGATCAAAAACCAAATATCAATGAGTGAGATTAAGTCACATATTAAAAATACCTAAACTAGAAATATTACAAAACTAAGAGCTTTCATATACCTCCTGAGTGAATTTTTTCTTGGCATCTGTCAGCTGTCTGGCTTTATGCCTGGCCTGATTTTTGAGTGCTTCATACTTCTGATTGCTGTCTATAAGTTTAGTTTGAATATCATTACCATCTTCATCCCCACACAGATCCATGAGTTCCAATCCTGTCGAGTTCAAATCATCGATAAATGGTTTGTGATCCTGGATGATCTGTTGTGTTCCCTACAAAAATAACACGTTCATTATCAAATAATCATTTCACAGTAATTCAACCAATAATCATTTCACAGAAATTCAACCAATAATCATTTCACAATAATTCAAGCAAAACTAAAATTTAAAAGAGTAATATATAAAATTAAAACTGATGTCCTTTTCAACTCAATGTTTGTGAATAGAGATGAAATATCATTCAGGCAATGGCTAAAAATCTCAGAGAAAAAATAACATGGTTACATAAAATCGACAGATCAATATGATAAGACCATCATGCCATTAATATAAGACTTCTTTTTCCATATCATGTTGTTAATATAACTTTCAGAATGTTAAATAGGAAGCAAAACTTGATATAGAATTTTATGAGGTCATGGTGTCCTGTTTACCTTGAGATGATCATATTGTTTTCTGATTTGTTCGAGACTTTCACCAGGTTTACCCTGGGCCTTTAACTCTGCTTCCATTTCATCCAACCAGGCGGTTACTTCCGCTTGGGTATCACTGAAATAAACAAGCCAATCAATGATCATCTTTCAAATGATATAATTAAGTATGGTGACACACCGCTAAATCATGGTATCTCAAAGATTGTAGCCTAGCATTTTCTTAGTCGAACAAAAAATAGTACTGAAATCTGGAGAGCAAGAAATATGTATTTCAATAATTTGCTTGCACACAGGGGTCTTTAAGCAGAGCCGAGAATGAGAGGACGTGGAGAAAACCCACAAGGTTGGGTAAGTGGACTCTACTCCTTGTCACTCAATGACAGAACTTAAAACATTTAATACATATATTTACATCAAGTCAACCGTCCTATTGTTACCCCATTCTCAAAGGTATGAGCAATAAATACCACCTACCTATAATGTCCAGCCAAAGGTAAAGCTGATTCTAACTGATGTAATCGTTCAGAGCTGAGTTGACAAACGATGTCTGCCTGCGTCTGTATACTATCTAAACGACTCTTGATCTCGTCCGTCTGTGAGTTGGTCGTCTCTCGTAACATCTTATTACACTTGTTGATTATATCCTTGACGGCATTCTTCTTCTGTATCAAATCATCGTTAAATGCCTAAATACAAAATAAACAACATAAAAAACAGTGCTTGCAGACATCTGACAATAATTTCCCGGTAATACCCCCGGTAGGTTTTTTGATTTGTTAATGTTGTGGTATCTAAATTATTTTGAAGGTTCAGCCACAGGAACAAACACCCTGGAAATTTGGAATTTTGTTTGAAAAAGTTTTAAAGTATGTAATATTATTTGTTTCTACACGTATTTCATTTGATGAGCTCTGTAAATACATTATTTCTAATAAAATAAAATGTTGTTTTCCTCAAATTTTAATATTTCTTCTTATAAACAGGAATTGTTGACTGCCTAGTAATACTTACTGTATGATCCCGAAGTTGCACTTCCAGAGTCTCTGGATCAACACTGATTGGTTCAGCTGTATTGATCTCATTCTCAGCCTTATCCAAATATTTCAACATACCATCAATCTTAGATAAAGACTGAAACAAGCAGAAATTATATACAATCAAACACACACAGAAATTATATACAATCAAACACACACAGAAATTATATACAATCAAACAATGATTCAAGAGCCTGTGCTCATTGTGAAGAAAAATCACAATAATTTGCCAGCAAAAATGAAGCATTTGGCAGAATACCAAAAAGCTAATGAATAAAGTTTTAAAATCTAAATAAAACTATAATAGCTACTAAATTATTTGGCGAGTATTTCGAAGAGTTATTCACTCAACTTAATCTAAGTCTAACCCTCAAACTAGCTTGATAACCTTGAAAGTCTTTGAAACCTTGCTCAAATAAACGTCTCTTAAAACATTATCTCGAAATAAGTTTATATAATTTTCAAAATATACTGGGCACCATAGAAAACGCATAACAAAATGATCCTGTAAACATATCTTATTTACTACACAGATGTCAGTAGCACGTGTGTCTTCCACTGTCTCTTACACATGCTGCGCAGCGACGCAGCATGGAATTAACCATCTGTGTCGTACTTTTGGTTTTGACCCTTCCGACTTTGTACTGTTGATGACAGATTAAATATTCATAAGTGTACAAATGTGTTGTTATTGATGTGTTCCCATTTGAATATTGTTCACAATAAGAAGCAAAATAAATAAGATATGTTTACAGGATCATTTTGTTATACGAAAAACTAAGTGATGCGTTTTCTATGGCGCTCAGAATATATACCTCCAGTGAAACTTGCTGAACTAAAAACTCTGTAAGATCATTCCACTTGGTTTCAACATCTCCCAGTGTTTCCTTGACCGCATAATGATCACATACACGATCGTCGTTCATGAGATTATCACAAGCTTTGCGCAAATTATCAATAGATCCCTCTTTTCCTTTTTTCTCCTCATAGAGAGCGTCAATCTTTGCCTTGGAAATATTGTTTCCTCCCTTTGGCTTTGTTTTCAGCGTTTGTATCGACTCATTCAACCACGAATCAACTTCTGAAAGTTTATGATCGAAATCGTTGATTCCTGAAGAAATATCTTCCAGTTCTTGAGTTCGATCTTCCGCAAGACGCTCCAGGACATCCAGTCTCTCGCCGATATCTGTCAGCTTGTCTTCTGCTCCTGTCATGTCATGTGACTCTCGTGACAGGCGATCAACGAGAGCTTTGTTACTATTTATATCAGCGTTGAGGAGTCGTTGTTCCTGAATCTGATTAGATAGTACTTCTTTGTTCAAGCTAGCTGGATGTTTAGATTTCAGTATTTTTTCTGCATTTTCCACAACATCTAAAATACTATCCAGACGACCCATCACATTCTGTTGCTGAGCAACGGCTGCGTCTAGTTTTTCCTCCTTACTTGTGATACCATTTAGTAAATCTGTGTGTTTGTTCTGAAAGTTTTTTAAAATATATTCACGATTATGATGAATGATGGTGTAAGTGAGAGGGTATTTACAACAATTTGTGATATACTGGTCTACAGCTTCACTTCTCTCCAGAACTCCTCGTCTTATCCCATTTCATTTGTACTGATCTGTATTTCAACATGAAATGATATTAGATTTTCTGTACAAACCACTCACCTTATGATCCTCAATGACATTTCTAATATTTGCTGCTTCTTTCTTCAACCCAGCTTCAACAAGACCATTTGTTAATCTCTCTCCGGCGGCCATTAAATCCTTCAATTTTCTCTCCTGACCAATCACATCAGCTTTGAGTTGTTTCAAGTCCTTCAAATCTTTGGAATCTTTGGCAGGATTTTTTCCAAAGCCTTTGTCATTGATGCTCTTAAGTTGATCAGTGAGTTGTGGATATTGTGACGTCAATCTGTCGTTGACATCATCAAAGGTACGTTTATTTTTCACGATGGATGACAGTCTATCCATGTGTTTGCTACATTCACGGGACACGTCCTTGTACTTAGCTTCCATCGATTCAATCTCGTCGTCAAGGATACCAGCTTCTGTCTCCTCATCAATGGTTGGCATGAAAGGCAGTGATTTACGATATGTCTCTAACTCTCGTTCAAAACACTGAATAGATAACAAAATAATTTTAGGGGGTTAACAGTGGGGTTAATAAAAGATGAATGGGGTTTACTGTTCATTTGGCACAAAGTTGGTTATTTTGGGACTAACATATGGATAAATGTTATTTAAATAATTTGCTTGTGTGTAGGGGTCTTTAGCAGTGGGAGGGTATGAGAGGACCTGGAGAAAACCCATGAGGTTAGTTAGGTTAGCCTACTCCTTGTCAAGCACAAGTGGATTAACCACGCCAGTTGACTCAATGATAAACCTTCAGTTATAGCCTGATGTACCTGAGCATGATCAGTGAAATTATCAGCCAGTTTTGATGTGTGCTGGATGTCTTCTTCTTTACTTTTAACTTCTTCATAGAAATCCTGGTAAATAAAAACAATAAAAACATCATGTTCTCCTCATACCATTTCTTGTATAACTATTATCCAGACAACTCTGATGTAATATACGTTATCCAGACACTTGGTAGAGTTTTGTGCAGTGAACAAATGGTTGATAAAAAGAATAATCTGTTCTAATCAACATTTCCTCCAATACAACAAGTATGGGAGCTTACGCCACTATGGCTCCCATACTAATCAAGAGTCTGGTGCCCACCATAGATCAAAGAAGATAATGAATCAAGAGTCTGGTGCCCACCATAGGTCAAAGAAGATAATGTTTATTACTGTACCTTAAAGGCATGAAACTGATCCTCTATATTGGTATTACTAGATTGTAAATCTTGCGTTGTTTCAATGGCAGTATCTAACCAATGATCTAATTTCTCCATCTGGCCGTAAAATTCCTCCAGATTATCGCACATCGAATCCATTTTCTCCACACGATTTATTACTTCACTTGAAGCCTGGATAATAAAGAATAAAGACATCTGGGACTAACATATGATAAAACCTTTATTTAGGGTGCTTGAGCAGGGAATAGGGGACCCTAAACCACAGCGGTGTTGGTGATAAAACCACAATGTTACCCTCTTGAAATCACAACCACCATTCCCAAATGGTTACTAGAATTTAATTAACAGAGCTTTATCGTATGAAAGGCTTAACAATCAGGACGATCGTTTACCAACGTAACTTGTGAAAGTATATCCAGACACTGATACAGCATGCTATTGTGGGGACTTTTCCCAGACCACATTAAAACTGAAACTTTGCATTTACAGTAGTCTGTGACAGTCTATCTAGGCCTATGAACAGTAGTCTGTAACAGTCTATCTAAGTCTATAAACAGTAGTCTGTAACAGTCTATCTAGGTCTACTGGATATATTAACAGTTTAACTTACAGAATCAAGTCGAACTTTAAGATCGGATGTATTATATTTTAGTTTTTTATATTGTTGACCTCCATCAGTCTGTTTTTTATCCTGGTTGTTCTCGACTAAATCTTCCGATTGTTTCACGGCAGATCGTAATGCCGGTTCTTTTTCTTTTAAATTCTTCTGAATCATCTACAAAATATAACATTAATCTTTTTACCATAGAGAATATCGAGGGAAAAAACTAATATAATAATAAAGCAAGCAAATGCGGGTAATTCCAATTGTTAGCTGACATTTTGTTTAAGCATACTGGGTAATACGTTTCAATCCCTTGTGAAAGGTGAATTATAAAAGAAAATATCACAGACTTACTTACCTTAGTTCCCTTTGTTTGTTCTTTCAATTTTCCAAGACGTTCGCTTGGTCGTCCTTGACAACCAAGGAGTTTTTCAACCTCAGTCAACCAATCTGAATTCTCTTTTACATCAACAAGAGATTTTACAACATCTTCTTCGGACATCAGAATAACGTTTCCTGTCTCGGGATCTAGTTTAACCTTTGAACTCATAGTCAGCAGACCATTGGCTAAACCATCCCTTAGTGACATCTTCATATCGTTAGGGGCAACAAAAGTAGTAGATCTAGGATTGACCTTTCCAGAATCGATCAAATCTTTCAGGGTTGTAGTTATATCCACAAATTTCACAGCATCAACAACAGGATTAATGAGGCCGTCTGCTATGGCTTGTTCTATGGTCATGGATTTTCCAGTTTTATCACTGATGACCTTTCCAGAAGAAGGGTCAAACTTGCCACGGTTCATGAAAGCACCAAGACTTGTCACACCCCGAGCTTCGTTATCCACGAAATAAACGTAATTAGGATTCCACAAACCTTTTTCTTGGGCTTTATCGATGGCAATGGCTTCTCCTGTTTTGGGATCAATATATTTTCCTTTTTTGGAATCCAGTGTTTTTGATTGAATGGCATCTTGTAGCGACAGACGTTGAAATGCCATGAAGAGAGCCATCCCACATTCAGGTTCGATCTTCTCGTTTTTAATGGCTGTTTGTAGTGTGTTGATTTCGGTTTGGGTCTCATCTGCATACGCTACAAGAGGGATGTTCAACACACCAGCAGACACTGCTTCCTCGATGTTGAGTATTTCTTTAGATGAAGGAATCTTAATGCCTTTTATTTTGGTATCCATGACTTTACGTAGGACAGAGAGTGTCTCTGCATGTTCCGCTACCGACTGTGGGTTGATGTGGGCAAGGATCTGACTTGTGTTGATGGCTTCACTGACAGATAACTCTTCTCCTGTTGCCGATTTCACGATTTTACCAGACACTAGATTACAACGCCCAGATTCTATGGCAGTACTAAGACTCATGATTCTTTGAGAGGGAACATCGTAAAAAAAAGTTGTATCAGGGTCGATGATATTCTGGGAAACAGCAGCTTGAAGGGAAAGGGTGTGGCCTGTTGCAGTGTCAACAACCAATCCGGTTTCAGGATCAAATTTACCGCTATCTATCAACTGACCAACGCTTGCTTCTTGATACGTCTTTAAGATCTTCTGTAGAACAGACGGCTCAATCAAACCACGAGCAGTAGCTTCTTCAATTGGTAAAATTTCTCCATCCAGTGTATCAAACTCAGCTTTAGCAAAATTGATGATTCCTCTTTCAAAGGCATCTTCTATGCTGATTTCTTCTTTAGTCAACGGATCTTTGATGCACTTTTCCTTGGGATCAACCTGTTCTTTGATCTTAGAAAACAGAACCTCGTTGGGATCTTTGTGTTTCAACATCCCATCCACAGAATCACGACCGTTTGATATGGAAACGTCAACACCAGATGGAACGAATCTCTGTTTACGGATCTGAAGTTGTTGTATAGATAACGTGTTCTCATCCTCTTTATCTTTACTGGGGTCGAATAATCTCCCTTTAATAAGGCCTAGTTTAAAGGCTTCTGCTATTGTCATGCTTTCTCCCGTCAATGGGTTGCGATAAAGTCCGTTAATTTGATCAATGATTCCATCTTGGATTGCACGTTTTAACGAGAGTTCTTCTCCACTATTTGGATCTGTGACAGATGTGATGACGTATTTCAGATCCATCATTTCAACCGATGTGAAGGTGCCCTTCTCATCTGGATCAGTGAAATACGATGGATCTGCAATCAAATATCCAGCTTTAATGGCATCCAACAGAGACATCTCCTCTCCAGTGATTGGATTTCTAAAGATTCCGCGTCTCAGGTCAATCAGACCTGTGGCAATGGCTTCTTTCACGCTGATCAACTCCCCCGTTCGAGGGTCAATGACTCCCGAGATACCGAAGATTCTATAGTCCATCTGGTTCTGTAAAGAGAAACTATCTTCAGAAACACCATTCATCATTGGGTCACGGAATTCAATGAGAATGTAACCTTTATTGATGGCTTCTGGGATAGTAATGGAGTAGTCTGTGTCTGGATTATTGTACGTACCATTGGCTTGATCTAAAACTCCGTTTGACAGGGCCTGGAAGACCGATAGTTTCTCTTTATTCCGAGGATCAATCACACCAACAATGACAAATGTTTTGCTTTCTTCTGAATATTCAGTTGTTTCTGAGAACAGGTCATCAGTTTTGACCCCTTGTTTGACCTGACGTTTTCGTCTAGGTGGAGCTACAGGTTTTTTGGGTTTATGACGTTCGTGAATGTAGAGACTGGATCGAACACGAGTTATTTTGGTTTCTTTGGAAGAGGTATCTATATCTACCATTGGTAGGGCGCTGAAACATATAATAATATATTACTGACTATTGCAGGAGGGAAAGATGGGGTGGGAGAAGGAACATCCACTCAACACACAAACTAGGGTCATTTTACCACTAACATGAGGTACATTTTGGGATCTTCAGCAGTGGAGGAAATTGGAAGAGTTGGAGACTACATGACGAACATGCCACCTGACCCAATGACAGACCAGAAGTTCTAAAGCACATGCATTAGATCATGAGCATACCACAGCTCCTTCACAGAACAGAGAGAAATGGAATTTAACATCCACTCAACACAAACTAGGTCATTTCAAGACTTACATAGGGTTCAATATTTGACTTCAATTATTCGCTTGCTTGTTGGGGTCATCAGTAGTGGGAGAAAGTGGAAGATACAAGGTTAAACCCACGACCCCTACTTCGTTTCACAAGGTTAAACCCACGACCCCTACTTCGTTTCACTTAAATGTGGGAAATCAAAACTATGCCACTTGATTCAACAAAAGTCTGTTGATATAACATTAATCATCATCAAATTACCATGACAGAAGAGTCTGTCCTTATAATGTTCAATATTGTAATCTACCTTTCAAAATAGGCTTTGGAAGTAAAGGTTGACTGAGTCTGGAGATCTCGAACTACAAAGTTTTCTTCTTCTATTTTCCTGGCTAAATCTCCTTTATATGATTTAATATAGGCTAACAAATCCTGAAAAACATCAATTGATAAACATACTTGTAGTAACACACATTTTATATCATCCTAAAGAATGTGTTTCTGCTGTTACTGGTGAATACAGGCCAGATATTAGAACAATAATTAAACCACTTACAGTATATTGTTGGAAGACATGTCCTGTTCCTTGCCATTTTTGTACATTAACATTTTTTAAAATCTTTGTTCCTGGAATAAAGAAATATCTATTACCATCCTGTCTACTTCCACCAATCTAACATCTAACATCTATTGTTGTTAATTCATGAAAAACACGCAAAACTTTATGGCAAATGTGATGGCCAATGTCTCGATGTTCTAGTTACCTCCCTTCATCACCTGACAGTTTCGGATTCTTAAGCTATCGGGTACTTATACTAAAAATAGACTACAAGTTTATGGTAATTAAGTTTGCCGATTCTGTCAATTAATTTGCTTTTTTTTTAAATATATAATTAAAGTATTCTGTTAGGTAGTATGTGAGGGTATTTGGTGGTATTTGGTGGTATGTGGTGGTATGTGGTGATATGTGGTAATATGTGGTGGCATGGGGTAATATGTGGTAATATGTGGTAGTGGTAGTATGTGATGTGTGAGTGGTATGTGGTGGTAGTTGGTAATATTCAATTAGTATTAGTGATCAGCCCCAATTTCCCAAAACTCCAAATCAGCTAAACACTATAAAGACGTTAAGTTTTGCTAGAAATAATTACAAACATTTCTTCCCCAAACAACGAAGATGGGGTGTTAATCTCCATTTTAAAAGAATCAGCCAATCACTTTTTGCTAGAAATAATTACAAACATTTCTTCCCCAAACAACGAAGATGGGGTGTTAATCTCCATTCTAAAAGAATCAGCCAATCACTTGAGGTCAACATCAGGAAAAGGGATCAATAATCATCATTTCGGCTATGGAGCTGTTTTGACCAGCCATATGTGTATATATAACTAGATGTGTGTTGTTAGTGAGGCAGAATATGCTGAATAACTTACCTGGTTTAACCTGTGTCAATATTTTACGTATCGACGTCATCTGAGATTTAAACATATTATAATCAACATCTTCTCCTTTTACACGTAAAACTTGTATAGAATCATTGGTCAACTTTAAAAACTCAGCTTTCTGATTGGCTGATAAACCTTGAAACTATATAATAGAAAAGCAGACATCTGATATAAAAAACTGTTATTTAGTTAATTATTATTTATTTTAATGTAGCTGTAACAAACTATGGAATAGGACGAGGTTTTAACAGTTGCATACAATATGGTTTAACACAATACTTTACTCATTTTAATACATCTTTATTTCTTCAGTCATGTGACCAATTCTAATCCTACTGTTAACAGTCACGGTTGTTTTACGTGTAACACATTTTATTTGTCACTCCCTGACAACTGTAGGAGAGTTCTTTTTGGACCATCCAAACACTTGAACTCGCTTGGCATCCAATAATGGTGACTTTTTACTCATTAAAAATATAATTTTTGAATGTTCTTACCTCCCTTGATTGTGTTTCTTTTGATATAATTGTCATAAACTGCATGAGTTGTAATCGTAGACGTTTTAAACTTGTATCCCAGTGTACAACTAACTGTTCACGTAATCTATAAAATATATACAGATATATACAATATCTACAAACGATATGCAATCATTTCAAAAGAAGTAATAATTGTATTGTTAATTATCCTTAATTAGGCTGTATTATCAATTACACCGTATTATTTGTCAGGCTGAATTATTAACAAGGCTGTAAAATTAGGCTGTATTATTTATCAAGCCGTATTATCAAATAGGCTGTATCATTAATTAGGCTGTATTATCAATTAGACCTTATTATTCATTAGGCTGAATTATTAATAAGGCTGTTAACAATAAGGCTGTATCGTTAATTACGATGTGTTATCAATAAGGCTGTATCATTAATTAGGCTTTAATTAGGCTGTATCATTAATAAGGCTGTATTATTAATAAGGCTATATCATTAATTACGATGTGTTATCAATAAGGCTGTATCATTAATTAGACTGTATTTATAATGAGACTGGATTATTAATTTGGCCTGAATTATTGATTTGGTTGTATTACTTAGGCTATATTATTAATTAGTATATTTTTCAGTAAGTTAATTGTGGTTGACTTACTTCTCCGCTTGTAGGAAGGATCTAGGATCAGGGGGTGGTATCGTCAAAACTATGGCCGGTACATCACCTTCTTTACCCGATTCAGTCTTTACCTAAAATATCAAATATTCACACCATTACTCACTGTCTTAATACCCGAATAAATAAACTTCAATTAGCAGCATAGTTATTATGTTGGATAAAATGGACAAATCCATTTCAATAGTATCAACCAATAGTAGAGGACAACAAAAACTTACTTTCCACTTTTCCGTATCGGAAATATCTAAAACTGTACAGGTTTCATTTCTCTCTAGACTCATCTGTTGATATAAAAATAATATAATAAACTCTCTACACAGAACCCAATCTAACGTAAAAATATTAAAAATACAACTATTGTTCAGAACAGGGTTCTTAATCTATTTTGAAACAAACTGGCCAGAATTTGGTCAAATGAAAAGATCCTGGTAGGAAATAGGTTTTAAAATTATGACATTTCATTCCCTTTAATATAACCAGGCTTCAAGAGAAATAATTCTTGATCATTTGTTGAGGACTGTATGTAATTTTCTATGGTTACCAGGAATCGAGTCCTGATTAAACTACATGCATGGTTTCAATATCAGTTGAACTGTGTCTTGTCCTACAAACTTATCGTGTTAATTTGCTTCGAGTATTTTCGAGATTATATCACCACGTTTTGATTCTATTTCATTGGACTAATACCCACCTCTTGATGTTTGTAATCAACCAATGATCTGGCTTTAACTGAATATGAAGGTAACTCTTTACGAAAATATATCGGATAAATCTTTTGGGCAGTTTCTCGTAATCTGTCCACCCGTCCTTGATAGTCCAACAATCGTGTTGTCATGAACTGAAAAAAAATAAAACCAAATTGTCATGTTCATTTTGATTCCAATACACAAACTCATCAAAAATATATAACTAGTAAAAATGAATCTTTAATTAAAGGTGTTTTGCTTCATCTGAGGATTTTGAATTCCTTGTAATGTAGCCTACAATATTGGGAAGTTGAATTAGAAGAAATGATTCAATCTACAAATATATGATGCATTTGTCATCATTTCCCATCCTCTGTAGGGGATATTAATGGTATTATGGTTAAAACTTACACGAAAATGGTTGATCATAACTTCTGGATCTTTGGTAATAACAGGTTTTCTGATGGTTTCTGAGTTCAACCACAGTAAGTAGGTCTCCATATCTTCATCTAGATGTCGTACATCATGATGATACTAAAATATAATATTACAATCACTTTATTATCTCTTTAATTAATCTAACAACTCGGACAGTGAAGACAAGATTACATCAAGCAGTGTGCTATAAAAGAAAATATTACTTGGTCTGAAGGACATGTATATATTGTTTATTTACCTGATTAAATTCAGCAGCGTTTTTAACGTGAGTATTTAAACATTGTGTCAAATCTGAAATCCACATCCATCCTTTCTTGATATCATAGGCACAATCCTGTAACATGTAAATATATTATATCTTACACACAATCCTGTAACATATATAAACAGATCTATATTTATATTATTGCTTTTTAAACAATATTTCAGAATAATGACGTACCCTGTGCATTCTTGATGACGACTCCACTTCTTCATCTCTATAAACACTTTCAAATACAGGTTTTCTCTCTGTCAGGTATAATGATCGCTCCTCAAATTCATTCTGAACACTCTGATTAAATAAACATAAAAATTATAGGTAGGCAGACAACCTTTATATTACATAATATCATACTAGACTTAATAACTTGAAGATACATATACTTTATTGGAGTCTTGAATCATTGGGTGACAAGTAAACCAAGGAGTAGCTTCAATCAGTGGGAGAGAGAATGGATTGAATTTGATAATGTAAGAATTGCTTATCTTACCTGAAAGAGATTTTCAATTTCTGTAATATATAAAACAGTTTCTAAACACCTCTTCTTCTGCCATGTCAAATCCTACAATATAATTAGTTAATTATATTATAACAGTTATTATAAACATATTATAACAGTTATTATAAACATATTATAACAGTTATTATAAACATATCATAATAGTTATTATAAACATATTATAACAGTTATTATAAACATATCATAACAGTTGTTATAAACATATCATAACAGTTATTGTAAACATATTATAACAGTTGACTGTAAATAGTTAGAGATGACAACCACGAACAGTTGTCTCATACGTTCAACAGTTTTCTCATATGTTCGTATCGCAACAAAATAAATCTAAACATAAATTAGTAATTATACATCTGTTTACTGCCTCAATACAAATCAATTCTTTATTTATATATAAAATAACCCAGCTTGTTTTATATACTTACTTCAACTAGATTATAATCACTCTCAGCTAATTCATAATCCTTCGTATGGCCCTGAAATATTCAATAATGGTATACATTATAACAATTTACAAGACTATAGAGTTTGTTCTCACCAACTATAGGACCTGGCTCCACATCTGCTCTAGACCCTGGCTCCACCCCTCAATGTCCAACAAGTTATCTGTGCCATCTTGCTTTTCAACTTTTATAAATAATACAATGAAGATGAATATTAATATCTTCGGGAAATCGGGCCATTAAAGGTTAACTTACTCGAGTCTTTTTAATATCTTTTAATTTAGTTTTAATATCTTTAACATGTTGTCTGTCTTGTAGAACATCATCTATAGCTTGAGATACGGCTATATAATTCTTCTCGTAACTTGTGTCACACACTTTCCTCTGAAAAATACAAACATCAGAGAATAAAGTGTTACTAGGATTTACTGGGTTCAATCAGGATGTTTGAAATATGTTCCACTATTGAAACATTTCACCTTTCAGAGATAAACAAACCAACTTGAAATCAGATTGTAATTGTACAGAGCTTGTCCCATCATTTATTGTACAGACCTTGCCCCATCATAAATGGAAATAAGAGATGAACACAATTATTGGTGTATTTACTAAATCATATTGGAACAATTAATGTTGGTCTTTATAAAATGTTTAATTACCTGAAGTGTTTAATTGTCCTACAGTAAGTGGGGGGGGGGGGCGAGACTGATGGGAAACCTGTGTTATTCTTAAAAGGGAGGCACCAAACAAGACAATGGGAGGCACCAAACATGCTGACATAGTAACTTATTGCGTGACGCTCAAGAGAGAGTAAATTTGATTTACACATGATTAATCAAAGGCAACACAATGTAAATCAATGTAAATCAATCAATATAAGTTAAAAACAAATAAACACTAGCCTGAATACTACATGTAATCATAGCATGACAACATCTCATCAATTAAATATATTAACAATAGATAACAACAATATCACTAGCTTTCATACAACTCGCTTTCTAACACAACCTACAATTTTATGGATAAACAATTACAGAGTTTAATACTAATTGACCTTTTAACGTTTCTACGATACAGAGTTTTAATTGTATTTGATTGTTTATTCTGTTGCATACTGTATACATTTTCCAACTAATCACATACCTGTATCTTTGCTTGATAAAGATGAGACTATTCTCGTTAAAACATTGCTTAGTATTAAACTCAGTAATTGTGTATCTATAAAATTGTACCTTGTGTTAAAATGTTTAATTACCAATCAAAGAAAAACTATGGGAGTTGACCAATTTACGTTCAATTGGATGTAATTCGGAGGGAACATTCAGAAAACTAAATATCAGTATAGGTGTTTGTGGGTTCGTGTTCTGACCCAATTGGTACTGGAAGTCAGATTTCTATGAACATGTAAGTCCAGTACATGTTAGTCAGATTTCAGTATAAGTGCAAGTCAGATTTCAGTTTTCCCACCTGTTCAGAAGACCATTGATCATTGACTCAATTTTGACTGCTAATGTTTATTGGATGTTTGGTTATTTGTTTTTATCATCCAGGTGGGGAATAGAATCTACCACTGAGATTCTGGTTCTGTTGTTTCAATAATCAAGCAATCTAATTAAACTGTGTAAATTAAATATTGTTCGACAAATTGCACTGATTCCTTCAAGGCTATAAATCAACTAGGTTTACAAGAATATAAAAATCCTAACAATGTTTTAAACCATGGCTCGTCGACCCTGAAAAACCTGTTTCAATAAGAAAATGACATCTTTTATACAGGATAAAAAGAGGGCTGTCTACATCTCCTTTATTGTCATACTGTCACCATAAATGATCTTTGACATCTTTGGTTTCTTGACTACCATATATAAATATATTTATCCAAGCGTAGCATGAATATTTAATCGACCTTACAAACAGACAGGTCAGACATTTACTCTTGACCTTTCAACCAATTAAAATGATATCTTCATACATATTATATATAGTATATGTTTTATATATCATGTTTACAAGGTTAATATTAAAATTCAACAATTTGTCTGTCCTTCATATATATATAATATACACTATACAGGTGTGAGTTGGCAGGTGAGAAGGGCAGGTGAGAGGAGCTGGCAGGTAGGAGGGGCTGGGGAGAAGGTGCAGATTAACATTCCTGTAGCATCATACTAATTCTACTGGACAGGGTGAATGATGACAATGGTGTCATGGCAATGTACTTGAAACAAGAGAGAATTCTGCAAGGGTTGTGGTATTACAAGATCTTTGAATTTGATTCTGTACACAGGTATAAAAGACTGTAGGTTTATCTTCAGGTATGCACAATGTAAGAGGACACCTTTTAATTTCCATCTGTCAGTTTAATTTATAAATTGTTGTCCTGTTTGTCCTATACCTATATAAAGGTGTATTATTGTCGTTCAGGTGTAACAATATAGGTATTATATCTAATTCAGGTGTTGCAGTCTTAATATAAAGGGCATGGTTTGTAAGACTTTGGTCATTCTGGGACTAAAATATTATCATCATATTATAAGAGTGTGCCAATTTTGTGGAGAATTCTACCAAGGCTGCATCAACTTTTACTGATAAAATTCTGTCTGTCAAGGAATGTTTTACTGTGAAGACAACTAGTAAATAATCTTCTCAATATAAACTGGTAAACACCATCGAGTTTAAATAGTGCTAGCTGGTACTGATGGCAGATAATCCTCTCCCTCAAACTCTACCCCAAGCCTGATCATATTATCATGTTATACTTCCTGCTGTGATGTAATTTACACCTGTACAATACACCTGTATAATACCTGCCTCACAACAACAAAACAACATCCATTCACAAAATCTGAATGGAAGATAAATCTGACAAAAACTAAGGATTGAAAGGTGTATTTTTAGTTGTTTATTTGATATCTAAAAATAAACTGATGTTAACAAGCACTTTATTTTACTTCCTTTATAAAAACAAAACTCAATAATAAATGCAGTCAAATGACAGTAATAGTAAGTGCAGGGGGAGTGCATCACACATAATTTACACAAGACAAATATATGGACAAGACACAATATGCAGATATCACAAACAAACGAACATATCGAACTACATGTAAGTGTAAGCTTCCACTGACTGCGCTGTACAGTCCCAGGCCTATAGTGATACAGACTTAACTCATATTTGACAACAATCAGGAATATAACCTAGATAAACCATTGTTTAATGCCAGCATGAGTCATGATCTACTATATGTCACAAGGAATACGAATGTAAGCATATTGAAGTAAAATTTAACTTTACAAGTAACTACATCGTTGAATTGTATTAAAAAAAAACAGGTAGTCTATAAAACTAAACGATCTAAGTCAATTGAGAACATTTAGTATTCAATAAAATTGAAGCATAATGACGAAAGTTTAGGCATATATTCTACCCATCACATGTTGGTACGGTAATATATTACATGTATGTACCCTATGAAATATTATTATAGATTTGTAACAAGTGATATTAATTGTAGATTTAGTATAAATGTTATGTGATATTAATGATGGATATAAAACATGAGTAATATATGAATATATAATTCTCCTCATCACCATCTGTTGTTGTTAGGTATCAGCTTACACAATCTAACATGGTAAATTATCAACAACAAACTTCACCATTTACATTCATATCCATAAAAACCTGGCTTTCTATGTACATTGAATTTATAATTTAGATTTCTATAATGATATAAATGTTTATATAATAACTGTAGCCAATATTACCACGTAACACAGAAATGTTTCCATTCACACCATCGTAATAAACAAACACAACATTTAATGTTATTAAATTCAACACCATGATAAAAAAATAAACCACATTAAACGACGACAGGTGAGTCAATGAAACATCCTACATTCAATATACTCTCATACACAGGACATGTATCATATGGACACATTACAGGACATGTATCATATGGACACATTACATGACATGTTCCATACATAGCAAAGTACTATTTTCCCCATTAATAGCAACAGTAGCTAGTCTTCTGTCAGTAAGACAAAATTAACCCTGTGAATAGTTTTGACCAGATTTTGATGGTAAAATACACGAGCTCTTACCATCAAATGTTTCAAAGGGAAAGGAAGTATTAATAATGGTATGCAAGCTAGCAAATAACACATACTTCTGTATCCTAATACAAGCTACATGTACCAAATAACACATACTTCTATATTCTAATACAAGCTACCAAATAACACATACTTCTGTATCCTAATACAGGCTACATGTACCAAATAACACATACTTCTATATTCTAATACAAGCTAACAAATAACACATACTTCCGTATTCTAAGTATAAACTATCAGTTAATTTAGCTATATTAGTAAATGGAGGAGGACCACACTGCACACAAATAAAACACATGACAAACCTACAGACAAGATACATAAACTACCCAGATATTACAACGGTATATATCATCAGATCAAGCATATATATCAGAAAGCTTATACAATTTGCTACCAGATGGTGCTCATTATATATCATCAGAACAACCGGAACAACTGTATATATCATCAGAACAAGTGAATGGTGTTGATGACTCAAATGGATGTGCTTTCTGATACCACTTTTATTTATCACATAAATTCTATCTCTTTATAAGGTAGTCTTACTTCTAACTCTACTTTACAAATATCAACAGAGGAACATTCTATAATCTCTTGTTAAATAAAACAAACTTGTACATTGCTCGCCTCAATACATATTTAAATCAACTTTTAAAAGGAATGCTGTGAATTTAAATCTTTATACAGTTTATATTTGTATTCAATAGTCGCTGTGTTACACAATACAACAATAGACATGAAATAAACATAGCAGGGGAGTATTACATGTAGTTGGAAACTTTTACAATAATCTTACAAACTGTGTCTGCCATCATCAAACAATATAAACAGGAAGAATGATGTGCATGACAATGGCAATGATGAACAACCTGCACAATTTTAATGAAGATGCTTGAAAATGGCAATAAAATATTATTTATTTCTGCAGTCATGATATTACAAAAATCAAAGTTGCCAGTCAACAAAACATGCCCACCAGCCATGTTATTTGAAAAATAAAAGTTTGCCAGCCAACAAAACATGCCCATCAGTCAAATGAAATGGTGTTTGCCAGACAACAAAACATGATATTTCGAAATCTTAGGTTGCCATGCAACGAAACAAATAACCAGTAACCATGGTATTAGAGAAGAACATGTTCATACATTAAATCATCACATAGATTTGTCAACAACTGTTAATGGATGATGAACAACTTATAATACTAATAAATAAACAAACAACCGTTAATTATGATAAAACAACTGTTAATTATGATAAAACAACTGTTAATTATGATAAAACAACTGTTAATTATGATAAAACAACTGTTAATTATGATGACCAATTGTTAATGATTGAATATTTGTAAGAATGGTTGTTTATATAATGTACTGATACAATGTGCGTGTAAGATAGTATACGTGTATAGGATAAGTTCTTGTATGGAGATTGATATAAATAACCAGATTATTGACAGATTTATATATAAAACCCATCCTGTATCTCATGATTCTCTCTTTATATGTGCTGTGTTTGTCCACCGGTTTCGTCTTCAGGTTCACCGAAGTACTCGCTGGTGGACATGTACAAGAAACTTTGACCATGGGAATTCTTCATGGTAAAGTGTTGAGTCAGTCTGCTCGTTGACTTGAAGGTTCTGTGTTCGATCCATGTGCAGACCGAGAAAGTTTTAACAGGATTTTTTGCTATACTTCCCCCTTGACCCTGGTGCAGGACAAAGGGCCTGGCAAGGGAAAAGGCATACTCCGCGCAGTGTTGCGTCTGATTAGAGGTAATCCAACTACACACTGCTATTATGAGTGGATATTGTTGTGTTAAATTTTGATTGATCAGTAGTCCGTCTACCAACCAATCACGAGCTGCCAATACTGGACCAAATATGATTACATAACGTATACGTCATGACTCACGATTTTATTATGCCTAATTAACCCGTGCATAGCAGAATACTGCAGTAAAACTAATTGCGTGACAAACGAGGCTATCAAGTCGAATGAAATGTAAACAATACTGTTTGGAAACGAACATACTTTCACCGTTTTAATACCTTAAATCACTGTCCAAAGTTTTAGGGAAGACCCAGATTAAACGAAGGACTGTCATGTTGCTGCACTTGTGATAGCTTTCATTGAACGGAAAGAATAGACACACTCCCGCATAAGTTCAAGAAACAGACGCTATTCCAGCAATGGTCAGAGAGGGATTTCTCGGGCCATTGCTTCAGGAATATGGGGAAAAGGTATTATTGCTTGGATGGGAAGAAAAACCGAGGTCCTATGTACGCATTGGCATACATGTAAAAGATCCATTGGCAGATGGAATCATTTGCAAAAAGGGCTTAAACCCCATTTGTTACCAGTAGGGTAGAAATATCAATAAATATGTGACAAGAGAAAGTTTGGAAACATGTTACTATGGCAACCAGATAGTCTCGACAATGGTTACTAATAATTACAACTCCCAACTAGAATATCCCAGGTTTGAACAACGATGTAGGCTGAGAAAAACATGTAGTCATTCTCACATGTCAATGGTGGGGCAGACAGCGAGAGAGAGAGAGAGAGAGAGAGAGAGAAATCAAATGACATGAAAAGTGGTTGTATGGCACGTCAGGTCAGCACCAACCGGCCCAGAGAGTGAGAGAGAAATAGGGTTTGGCGTCTACTCGCCACAAACTAGGTCATTTCGAGATTTACATGTGTTCAATTTTATATTTCAATAATTTCCCTTGCGCGTAAGGGACTTCAGCAGTGGGAAGAAACTGGAGGACCCGGAGAAAACCCATGAGGTTAGACAGGCGACCCTACTCCTTGCCTGGTGGTACAAACAGGGGCTACATGTAGGTGTAATAGTAATTCAAAAGGGAGTAGATGAAGGTGTTTATCATGAAGCCTCGATCCCGAACCAATTGGTGAACAGATTCCAAAATTTGTCCGCCCAATGGACCATAAAGAAATTCTGTGAAAGTAGTTCATCTGACTATGGATTTATTTTGCATTATGAGGTTATAAATGATAAAGGCCTGTTTCAGTTACATGTAGTTTAGTTTGTATTATCTGCGAACACAATCACACCTATTATGTTCACTGACTAGCTGGCTATATTCACACTATAGTTTTATCACTACACAGCTAGCTCCTGCATCTATACTATTGTCATTTATAGCTTGTAATGTTAGTGTGTTGTGTATCTAGTGCTACCATAATCTACGGAAACTGTAAAACTTAGGCAAGAATCTATGTAAGACTTTTGACACTATATACAAATTGATTCCTATTTCATCTTTGATGTTGTCAAACTGGAGAAACATGTTATACAATAGTCTGGAATTATTGAAACCAAAATGTCAAGTGGAGTACTTGAAAAATTAAAACATATTTAACATGTTTCAAATTCCAGTGTTTTAATATTTAAGTATTTAACATGTTTCAAATTCTAGTGTTTTAATGTTTTTGTTTAAAGTATTTGGTTGTGTAAACGTTAACGAAAGGGTTAACAGTGAAGCTATACGGTCTACTAGACCTAACATAAGTGGTCATTTTAGGTCCATCCCTGGCCACATTATACACAAATGTCAATATAGACTATAGACTGCAGAGATTTATAACCGGTAAATATAGGTCAATATAACATAGTTCTATATTGGGCAATATAACTATACTAATAATTCATTGGATGATTCCATTTCGTCATCAATCAAGGATGACGTGGTTATCAATTAATTAAGGGGACAATGAAATGACCAGAAGCCAAAATACATTTAGTTTACGATGAGTGATAAAACTCGATACACGACTTTTAAAAATGGTGTCGTCTAATTATCAAGACACCTGGTCATACCCCACAGGTAAATCGACGAGATCAAAGAAAGATTAATTATAATAGAACTTACCTTTTTGGTTTTAATCTGTGTTACACAATGCTCGAGTGCCGAGGCGTCTCTTCGGGACCCCATTTTAACCTAAAAACACAAAATGTAGTCGACATTCAGTCATAGTATCATCTAAATTTTATTGAAGGGTCACCCGGTGATCATGCGCAGATGACATATTTCACCTGTTTCCCCATCAATGACAAGGTAGAGCAAGATTATAAAATTGAAAGTAGAGATTGGTTTGTTTACATTCTGACTAGTGATATGTAATTAGTATTTGTCATACATTCCGTTCAGTAGGTGCAATTGATTTTGTGTTTTTCATATCAATTAATCGTTGATGATTCATTCATATAATCAAGTCACATTTACGTTTTACTTTCTTAAAATTTAGTTTTTATTGTAAACCACAACTGATACATAAATCATGTAAATTTTAATGAAAGAAAGAGAGAGAGAGAGAGAGAAATGGGGTTTATCGTCCACTCAACATAAACTAGGTCATTTCGGGACTAACATATGGTCCAATTTTATTTCAATAATTCGCATGCGCGTAGGGTCTTTAGCAGTGGGAGGAAACCGGAGTGCCCGGAGGAAACCCACAGGATTGAGGTTGAGAAGGCGCCCCTATCTCCATGCCACATACGTTCACACCGGGGATCGAAACCACAGCCGCAAGTCAGAGGTGACCGGCCAGTTAGAGGTCGAAGCGCGGCACTCTAGACCACTAGGCCATCCACACCACCCAAATTTTAATGAAAAATAAAAAACCGATAAAGACTGATCGTAACACGTGATGTTGGGTTTATTTATTCTGTAAATTAGATACCTCCCCACCGTCTGCACCCCCTGCAACCCCTGCACCCCCACCACCCACTTAAATGTTATCACGTCAGTTTGAAGATGATACTGAATGAAGATTCAGTTCGAGGGTGAAAGTAGAATTACGTCTAGTCATTCGGGTGACATGCTAAAATATATAAGAAAAATATAAAAAAAATTGAAAACAACTCAAAGCGTGTTCAAAATGATAGTGCCCTGATGAGGCCCAGAAACGACACTGCACTCCTATGTTTATAATGTAGACTTGTTGTTTGTTTCGCTTGAGAATGTTGTCACAGTGCCGTAAGACAGATATCAAAAAATTCTCGCGAAATACGCCATCGACCGAAAAGGGTGAAATTGGATCTTGGAGCTTACATTAGAGAAAGTGGGTTTTATTTTATATCAGAGTTTAACACCTTGCTGGATTAACAGATTAATAAATCATCAACATGTGGATTAGGTTACCTGGTAACATGAACATGAAGGAAGGGGGGGGGCGGTCGTTACAAGGACTATTTTCATATCTTACTCTATGATTACTATAAACAAGGAAGGACACGGTATGTGATTGGGTCCACTATGTGTACAATACTAGGCAGGATAATACTGCCTGGGCAGTGGCGTTTCGGCAAACCTGTCGTTGATTTCCAGCTGTAAAGGATTCTTCTATGTAATTGTCTGATAGCACGATTCCTGACAGACGAGAATACCCCAGATTTGAACCCTGGCGTTGGCCCAGACTAATCTTGTCATTTTACAAGTCCGTCTCCAACTTGCCAGGGGTATATAGCGCGTGTGTGGCTAACCACAGAAGTATGTCAAGTTGTTTGGAAGGGACAAAAAGCCGAGATCCACAGTGGTGTGTACTTACATCAACGCCAGGGCCATACTGCAATGAAAGACAGGACAATGTTTAAGGAAGGTTCGTGTTCAGACAGGTATCAGTAGTAATGGTTGATCTGTCTGACGCTGACATATAAACTTAATAGATTAATCACAGGTAAATTAATCATGATGAACCAGACTCTCTAATCAATAACTGGAGATATATCACATGACGTCATATTCATCATGATAACCAACCAATATACCACACCTATTAATTTATCTCTTTTAATCTCGTATCGATGTTTTAATGTTGTTTTAATTGTAGATAGTTACATCGCCATTCGATGCTTACCAAACTAAAACATTACTAACAGCAGATATACAAGTGAAATGATGTAAAGGAGCTAAATCTCTAATTATGCGGACCCAAAATTGACACAAATTGTTCGCAACATTCAGTCGTTTCTGTTTTAGTCTAATTTAAAATCAGTTATGTTCGGCGAAATACGCCAAAGGGTTAATCGAATGACAATCTCTAGCGCCTGGTTATTCTAGTCTATACGATAGTATTTATTGCGCATGCTCTCCAGATAAGAATTTGGCGTCACCGTTTGACATGATTTGAGGAATATGTCTAGCCTCGTTAGTCAAGTCGCTTGTTACAAATGGCACTGACACGTATTATGGTACACAGAAGGCCACCATTTCCCGGTAAGATTTCAACATCAATGTTGATTTAAATTGACAAATAATCCGTGTTTTTAATGTAGAAGACTACGACTGGTCCCCGGATCCATTCACTTGACTTGATGTCTGTTTTCAGTCCTGTCCGCAGGTTAATCTTGTAAATGTTTGTTTTGCGTGTAGTGCGGTCCCCCTGCACTTACTATTTGAATGATATTGAGTTAGAGACTTAGCTACTTTAGATAGGGTTAAAAGTTTTGAGTGCGGGCGGACATACACAACGCTGTGTGATATGGGGGCATGTTGCTTTTCCTTCTTTCTTCTTGCAATTTCATCTGCGAGGGGTTCTTTTTCGTTTAAGATTCTACGGATGTGTATTCAAGTTTTGCATAGGCCCTGGTAGTATAGTGGTAGGGAACCTGGGTAGGGAACACTAACCCCGGTAGTCTAGTGGTAGGGAACACTAACCCCGGTAGTCTAGTGGTAGGGAACACTAACCCCGGTAGTTTAGTGGTAGGGAACCTGGGTAGGGAACACTAGCCCCGGTAGTATAGTGGTAGGGAACTGTTGCGAATCCAAACGTGGGTCGAGATAAACCTTCACCTGTCTGGCTTGGTACCTGCTAGGTCTGGCAAGGAAGGTACCCCAAATCGAGGCACACCCTTGCACATAAAAGAATCCCAGACAGTTAAATGGCATGGAAGACGAGTAGACAGAAACGCTGTAGTCTGCTCAAAACTCTTCCATTGCGCATTGCACAGATAAAACATGTTTCTCCAGAAATGTCCACGAGGAGCCCATCCTTTTATAGCCAATCTGTGCATATATAAACGTTTAAGCACCTACGTCATTTATTAGTACTGCCTGGGACTACCCAACAATCAGTCTAACGCCCCCCTCCCCATTGGGAAGCACTGACACTCATATACCTACAGTACAACCTCCACCCTATATACCTATATATAAAAAACATTGTACAGGTAAATAGTAACTCGACCTTTCCAGGTATATATACGTATAAAAGATATAGGGCGGTCACATCAAAGAGTAAATAACTAACGGTGATTTAAAGTGGACATTATAAAAAACCTACTCCACCTCTTTCTTATCATGCGGCCACGTCTATTTATAGCCAAGATAAATACAAGTCGTACAGAATAAATATATATAAATGGTAGGAATCTTACAGAATAAGTCTTAAACATATATAAATACTACAAGCCAAAAGTGAGGCTGCCCCCCCCCCCCTCCAGCCTCAATCTAAAAATGATTAGAGGACACTTGATGATTACTAACACATATTTCAATTTATGAAACATCTAAAAATCAAATTGATTATCTCTGTTTTGTCCAAACAGAAAATGCCCGTTATCGAACTCAGTATTGGTAATGCCATTCACTAAAAAACATCTAGGCATAGCTTCAACAAGGTACTCCACCCCACATTAGGTGGGGGGGGGCACAAAAATCTCAGTTGCGAGGACTCCAACGGCCGGTGACCTAGTGACTGGGCCCTTCCGATGCTCCGAGGGCCCTTCATCGGAAGTCCCTAGGGCCCGTCCAATCAATTTTGTGTCGCGATCTACAAACTATTGTTGCGAATGGACATTCAAGATACATTCCCCAACGTTGAAGCAATATTGAGAGTATATCTGTGTATGATGATATCTAATTGTTTTGCGCAGGGATCTTTCTCCAAATTGAAACTCATAAAAAAATTATGATCTACGATGGGTCAGGATAGGCTAGTGTATTTGGTTCGACTGGCCTCCGAAAGCGATATCCTGCGCACCATCAATGTCGAAGAAACCATTCGCCAGGAGCAAAAAAGAAGAGTGCTCATCCATTGATCATTATCATTCAGCTCTAACGCCGCGTAACTTGACCTAGTATAACTCGAATTATCGCCTAACCCTAACAAAATTTTCTTTCGTTTTCCTTCTATATACTATTTAAAAAATGAAACTGACGAAGAAACAAATGACAAAATGAAATGAAGTTCACATTCATCGATTTATTCCAAATGATCGTTAGACTAAGTAAGGGACAGACTGACCATTATAAGGGTAAAATGATACCCGAGTTCAAACAGCAAAGTTACCACAGCATCACAACAAAGTCAGTAACGGGTAAATCCTCCTCTGTTTGCCAAACAAGCATTGATCCGACGTGGCATACTCCTAATGAGACGTCTAAGGCCATTTTGGTCCAGATTGTCCTATTCCTGTTGCAACGCAGCAGCAAGTTCTTGGACATTGGCAGGAAGTTGTTGACGTTGACGTAACCTCTGTACAAGCATGTCCCAGACATGCTCGATGGGGGAGAGGTCGGGATTCAGTGCTGGCCAAGGTAATTTGGTGATGTTCTGTTGTTGGAGGTAACCTGTAACGATCCTGGCCCTGTGACATCTTGCGTTGTCATCCTGGAAGATGAAACGGCGGCCATGGCGTCGTGCGAACGGCACAACATGGACTGCCAAGATGTTGTCCCGGTAGTACTGGCCTGTAACACGCCCTGCAACAACATGTAAAGCCGTTCTTCCAGCAAGAGTGATGCCTCCCCACACCATAACAGAACCACCCCCAAATCGATCATGTCTGATGACGTTAACGTCTTGGAAGCGCTCGTTTCGACAGTGAACCTTGACTCATCTGAAAACATCACATTGCTCCAGCGTCGATTATCTCAGTGTTGACGATCCCTGCCTGAATGTGATGATCTCTCAAACAAGGGATCACGCGAGGACGTCGGGCGCGAAGGTGACCCCTATGCAGTCGATTCCTAATCGTCTGGCCACTCACTCTCACACCAGTGTCTGTTTGAAGACGAGCGCTGATCTGATTTGCTGTGATAACACGATTTCTCAAGGCCAAGGTACGGATGCGTGGTCTGTCCTGTACAGATTGTGTATCACGGTATCTGGACCATAGCCTGCTTATGACAGACTGAGAAACATTCATCGTCCGCGCCACAACCGCCTGTGTTGTGCCGATCTGTAGCATGCCAAGGGCACGTAACCTTTCATTTTGGGTAAGCCGACACATATCAAAATTTGTTTTCTGGTCGCTAAAACAATTAAACTGATGTTTCCATCCTGGAATTCAATGCCACAATGACTGTAACATTCAAAGTCAGAGTCGTGCAAATCTTGGGTTGGACCCCCATGATGATCCCAAGCATCACCTGCATTCCATGCGGTAGCTATTGGTGCGTTTGGGCGTCACATGTAACTGGAAATGTTTCTTCTGTTAGGTTCTATAGTGACTTTTTTCGTAGTCATTTGCATATTTTAGTATTATGCCCCCAAAATCAAATATCCCCTACTTTTTTTGAATAGTATATAAAACATCGCATAACTCGGAAACAATGGATCTTGCAGGCGAGTGTGCCTTAGCAACTTTCCCGGAAACTTGAAGATTTGAAAAACAAAGGCTTTTTGAGGCTTTATCTAAAGGTGTAGCACATTGTCTTTTATTGTCGTGAGATCTTCTATCGGACCGAACATCGTCTAACTCGAATTATCGTATAACTTGAACAAATTACCCGTCCCCACCATCATTTCGAGTATTTGTTGCGACTCCAAAATTAAGTTTCATGTAGATCTGCTCGCTTACAGTGGTGGATTTAACGGGTTCAATGGGCTCCAGCCCCCTCCTCTAGAATGCCATCATTTCATAGCACTCGCATGGATTGGTCCACTGAAATAACGCCAGAATGCGCTAATTTTGTGGAAGAATTTTATTATTTTCTGGGGGAGGTTCTGTAAATGGCTCCGACAAAAGTGCCTGAAATGCCAGGAAATCACGTTTCCGGCCTCCAATTATTGAAAATTTCGGCGCTCGCGGTCGGTGATCAGGCCCCCTCCCATTTTTCAGGCCCCAGCCCCGTCCCCACCATGGTTAATCCGGTGTTACATATACCTGGTCTATTACTGCTCCGATTGAGGTAATGAAGACATACCGGTATAATATCCCAGTTTCAGTTTGAAGTACATTATGTATGAGTTTATTTTCAAGCATGGATCTAATTATATTTCTGTATGTGTAATCATGTTGCCGTAATTTCATGTTGAATGTCACAGTCTCATACAAGAATGTCCATTGACTAGACTAGTTTAACCAGTACTATTTAGACTACTGTCTAAAATAACCAGTGATGTTTTTCTCTAGAGAGTGTCTGGTGAATTACTGAAGTAAATAGTGGAGTAAATAAAGCGTCGTAGAAACTAGATTCAAGTTTATTTCACTATATAAATGTCAAGAACAACTTGTAAATACCGTTACATCAAACACTCGGGTACAAACACAGATGTCTATATTGGCTCAGGTATATCAGGGGCGTGGTGAGGGCAATTATTGAGAAGAAATTATGAGTAACAAAAAAGATTTTGGCACAAAAACCCTTTTACTGACCGCGGAGCTGTGGCGGGCGAAGCCGGCCACCGCGAGCGCCAAAGGCGCGAGCCCACGGCGGGGGGTCCGGGGGGCCCTCCCCCGGGAAAATTTCGAAAATTAGAAGCCCAGAAACGCAATCTCCAGCAATCCGAGACAAGAAATACGGTAATAAAATATGATTAAATTTTCCAACTTGACAGTTTCAAAATTTTTTTAATTGGGTCAGATGAAACAATTTTTCCACTTACAAATGTTTTTCATTTTTTGAGTAATTTGATTGTGATTTTGGCGCAAAAACTTTTTGGCGCATGAGTATGGCTACTCATGAACTCATTCTCACCACGCCCCTGAGGTATATTAACAGATGTCTATATTTGGTATGGGAGGAATGAAATTGGGTTTAACGTCCGGTGGCATAGAAATGTCTAGTCGTTTGGATGGTACGTAACGCCTAAGTCCCGTGTATACGCCATGTGCACGTAAAAGAACCTTTGACAGTTGGAATATGACGAAGAGTAGTTGGGAACTCTCCCATCGATAAATGAATGACGCAGGTATATCTGCATTATTTCAATTGGTACATAATATAGATATAGGGAGAGTGAGAAAGACAAATTGGGTTTAACTTCCACTCAACTAACACATGCACGTCAGTTAGGGACTAGCATATGATACAATTTTATTTCAATAATTCACTTGTGTCTAGGGGTCTTTAAAATCTATAAAAAACGTTAGAAAACCCCCGAGGTTAGGCAGGCGTGACCCTACCTCTTGCCACGTATAGGTGTGAGATCGAAACCACGTCACTTTGTTCAAAGAATGATCCTCTGACCCACATCTCCCCCGTTAGATCATTCGACCACTCAAACCCCACAAAAACAGTAGGTTAAACTCCGTTTGATATATTTGGAAATGAGTTAAAGGGACAGGCTCGGATATAATTGGATACCGTAAATAAAGGGACGGATTCGGTTATTATATATAAATAATTGACAAATGACTGAGAGAGAGAGGTTGGACAAGCGACACCGACCCTGGTCACGTACAAGCGAGGAATCGAAACCACACCACTTGACTCACTGATAGACGCATTCTCTTTCTTCTATGTTACATATTTTCGAAGTCTTGTGATTGTCTAGAATTTATCTCTGATCGTCTTTTCTTCTCCTTCACGTTGTGTATTTCTTCTGACTGTTTTCTTAAGACGTTTGTCTTACCAGGAATAACAATGCAACTGTTCGTTTCTACATTTTATATCAAGCTGGATACATACAAGCATAGTATAGAATACAATACAAAAATCATTTTCAACCACTATCCAGCCAAACTCACTGGGTGAGTTTTTTTGCTGCTGCTGCTGTATCGGAACTGAGATGGTAATCTCTCTCTGGAATCTAAATGCAGTCTGTCTTAAATTTATAATATAGTTTGTTTTATAGCCTTATGAATGTCATATGATTGGTTAAATTAAGCCAAAAGACGCAATAGGTCAACTTCCATGCACATGTATTTTTTTGAAAGATAGAACCAGTTTATTATGGTTCTATAGCTCTTTTTATATAACAATATGTCCATCATTGACTAAGTTGATTTAAGTACTTTAAGTACATATATGTGAATCTACTGACTTGCCAAAGATATTAATTAATGAAGTAATATGCCATCTTATTTATCGAGCAAAAGGTCTTATCTATAAATTGAAAACAATGTCGCAACGACGATAATGCTACGATAAGCTTTGGTAGTGTTATTATTGTCTTCGTACTAGATCATCTGTTGAACCTATCCATTGGTACCGTCTGATCCATCTGTTTCCAAAAATGAAAAATGGAAATAGCTGGTCGTCATTTTCCTAGTAATGATGGCATCACGTCAGCTGTGACAGGCTTTTTTTATAGGGTAGCTGAAGACAATTTCTTCCTGACCGACATCCAAGCCTTGCCACATCGTTGGCGAAAGTGTGTACATCTCGAACAGGAGTATATAGAAAAATAAATGAAAGGTGTTGACTTTTACGGGTCTTTCACAGATAGGCTTAGAACTTTCAGTCAGCGCTCGTAGTTGATGTGCCGGCATGGCCACAGTCGTTTATAATTGATCTACTGTCAAGACTTCTCCCACTATATTTATAAGTAGGTCTAATGGGTCATTATCTACCTCTACAAGTCTTCTATATACAGCCCATGCGGATCTACTGACACACACACAAAGATGGATCAGCTTAGATTTAGGAATATAAATAACATTCAGTTGAATCAATTTACTCGACAGTCAATCATGTATGACATATTCACTGATTTAATGCACATTCTGTAAAATCTATCAACCGTAAAATATCAAAATATTTCTTTAACCTGTAAATATTCTATTGTTCTATGGCTGATTGTTATACCGATATCCCGGTATGGAGATTAATTTCTAAATGGCAGTGCGTAAAACGTTGGCTCGCTAATCAGGAGGTTCCGTATTCGATGTCTGTGTTCACCGAGAAAGTTCATCTAATTGTCCTGGGGCCTATTTCACGAAATTTTAACTAAGATAAGATCACAATTTTAGTAATTTGATTGGATAATATTAGATTGATTTTAGTGCTTAGCCAATCAAAATTGAAGTATCTACTAAAATTGGATTTTATCTTAAGTTAAAATTTCGTGAAATAGGGCCCTGTGTGGTTGTCCCTTGTCAGTGGTGCAGAACGCGGGACCTCTCTTGCCAATGTATAGTCGCTCGTGTGCGATATATTGACCTGCAGGTAAAAGAACCATGGTTTTGACAGATGGCATTCCATATAAGGGTAAGCTGTTCCTTCCAATCAACTTGATACTGTTACTTGCACCCCCCCCCCCCCCACCTTCCCCAACACGACCCTGCTGGAAAGCACGCAGGAAACTCCAGAGTAAGTTTTTCGACCAGATTACACTGAATCCAGTCTTGGTAGACTTTATAATTTATTCTATGTAAATAGACTATTTAAACAACGCACCCTGTTACACGTATTTTCTTCTACAAATCAGTAGTTTTACTTATATTTCGTCATGGATACAATAGCTGGAGACGTGGTTATTCTCGCTTCCCTTCTCCTTGTTTAAGCTTTGAAGCTGGTTCTCGGTCGATCTAGAAAATTTCTTTCCATGTTTATATCCGCAATTCTAACCCTAACCCTTCAGAATAGTTTTACCCACAATCCACCGTTTTTACAGCTTCTTTTGAACACTTGACATGTAAATTATAAACCTAACCCTAACCCTAGAAAATATTGTCCAGATCGGCCAAGATATGGTATTGTGCATCTTTTACTGTAACAACCCCGTCCTTTCGGTACGAGGCCAACGGGTTTATTCGTTATACGTGGTCGGACAGAGTATAAAAATTGATTTACAAATACTACCCCGGCCAATTAGACAGTTGTGGTTGTTACAAGTTGTATATTGTATAAATTAGACGAAGGATTAACGATGTATTAGTATATATTGTTATGTTTGAAGGGTTGGTATTTGTTATTGATGAGTAGCTATCATTATTATAGTACGAATACTTCTCTATCCAGACGTCGTAATTCTGTTAAAGCTATATACTTATTCCACCGCAATCTCTATTTAAGGACAAGCGTCGTGTTATAAGGGCTCAATTGTTAATAATGATAATTACCGCTGCGACTAAGGAATACATCTTTAACTATATTTAAAAGAACATTCCCTTTCATACTTTTTGAAAAGGTTAATTTGTTATTTACATATAGTGTATAATATAAGAACCTCTCCTGGTATCAAGTATTCATTTTGTATAGGTATTATTACTATGTGAATATATTATAGTATATATACATAACACTATGTACCATATAACCCTATAACTCATAGTTCATATACCACATCTACTACTTTAATAATATCATTTTATATGCAAATTCCTTATTTAATAAACATTGTATTATATTTCGATTCAAATATGAATATTCTATCAAAAAATGGTATAACTATGCAATGAGAACAACAGTTTTGCATCATGGAGATATTAAAGTAGGAAATTACGTACAAATTTCTTCTGTCCGGGTTTCGTCGTGTTTGTCCGTCTTGATTTGAACTGCTTATAACACGGATTAACCCTCTTACAAATACACGTTACATTAGTAACATATATAGACAATGACCTCTGGGCATTAAACCCCTTTAGACGATGACCTTTGAAATAATTTAAACCTTCAGTGATAAAACATTTAGTTGATGATATTAAAAAGAAATAAATGTTGTTGAACTATGAGATACCTGGAAGGGTAGATACACCTGTATTATTATATACACGTACCTGGCCGAAGAGGGAAGACAAGTCGAAATCAAACTTTCCATAAAACCAACAAGAATGTTTTTGAATTTTGAGAAACACCCAACTATTGCTCGGTATATTCAGGCGTGATATTTTACAAGTAGGTCTAGTTTCAATAAAATATAATTCGATGTTAAGTATAAGCTACTTGGATGATTATCAACATTAAACGATGAGATCGAGGTAGTTATAAATAATTATTTGTCATTAGTTAGAGTTGACGGAGTACGAATCGTTTAGACCAATGAATACGACGGAGTAGGATTTATATACTATTATAAATCCATGGCGGATCGCTATATACTATTATACAAGCCCATTGCGGGTCGCTAATATTACAATATTTCACTAATAATGTGTCTTAAAGAGCCACTTAGATATCCACTCAATTTACTGTTATAGGGGGCGGAGATTCCCGGCCCATTGCATGTATAATATACTTTTGTATCAACTGAATTCTAATATAATGAAGCTGAAACATGGTTTTAATGGTATCAATAAACACATACACAAGCACACGACCGTGGCCCTTTAACACGGGTTTTACTGTATATTTTATGATCGACATTAAATGTCCCTTTAATATGGGTTTTACTGTGTATGATTAAAATCCTATTCATATGACGTTATAACAGTGTATATTATTGTTATATATCTGACATATGACATCCGACATATAAACCACAATATGCTACACAATCCACAATGTCAATCAAAATAATTAAATAAATATTAGTTAACACGTCTTTCAACTTTTCTTTCAACATTCGGCTATGGGGATTGCCAATTGTCTATTTCTTACTATTATAATATAGATTGGTTCACTTCAATTCTTGGCGATATTGGAAATTGGTGTAATAATTAAAAGTTTACAGCCAAATGACCGTAAGGCGGATGTGTTCCAAAGATTTTCCGGACTGATTATTGCCTGCTCAAACTTCCAGTAAGGCAGTGTAACACAAGTCTGAAGATTGTCATAAATATTCACCATGACAACCAGAAAATCATCTTGTATTTTAATCATCCTTCAGATAATTGTATACTTATGGTGGACAAACTACACGTTTTTGCACCCCCCCCTCCCCCTCAACCCACACACTCAAATCCCTTCTGTCTACTATCAAATGGTGGCACTGCTGCCTATGGTATGTATTTCTAGTTATCTAATTATTCATTGAATTATTCATATCGAGGGTTTTTATTGATGTTTATACATGACTGGGTTTTAAACTATGTTAAGCTAATATTATATCCATTAATAGGACATTACATCAACTAGATAAAACCTTGTTTAACTTTCAACAACCTCGTAGTGCCAACAATTATCTCCATCTTCATTTTAATTAATCTCTTTTAAATCTCACCCTTGTCCGATATAGTTTTGTCGCTTCTCGTTTTAATCTCACCGAATTCATACTGATTGGTCGGTCTAGTGATATAAGTATAAAAATAATAACCAATATAATAATTTACAACTTACAAATAAACAACATACAGTAATCTGTATCTACTACTTTTATTTTAAAAAAAAGCCCCAAACCCCCAAAAATCCTAAAATAGCTCAGATTTGTTGTGTTTTTTTGTATTTTTTTTTAATGTCGTGTAATATACTGTACTCTTCTTGATGTCCTCTTAATAAAGATCTAACCGATATGGTAAATATTATTCTATAAATAGAACAGCCACGCCCACTCAAAGATGATCTCATTTCAAAGGTAGGTTTAAATGCTTCTAGAAACACCGGTAACAGACAAACTTACCTGTTATTGGAAACACTGGATTAAAACATACTCCTACAACACAAATATCCGTTCTTTACTAGTCATATATCCAAGTGTGAATTACTACCTCAGCTCAGGTGAGTTAATGATGTGAACAGGTAGACTGTTATACAGGTAACTGAATCACACGACTACTGGTACACTCACCGTGTAAATAATACCATATAAGGCCTGTAGTCGTGACTATAGTAGTCATGATTACCCAGACTATATAAAGTCTCTCGATATCTTGTTTATTTATAAAACTATTTTAATCTAGTGTTTTTAGGGTTTTTTATGTTGACATTGAGGGAAGTAAATAAAACAATGTATATTATGTTTATCTATCATATTTTGTAATGTTCGTGCTTGTCAGTAAAAAATAACAATATCTTGTATTTCAATATAACCGACTCGATCGACGAACATTTTGAGTTATTTGATTGAGTTTATATTTTTTGAATATGCTGAATTATATAGACATGTCAGACAATTGGTAACAGATGTTAAAGTAATGTAAGCACCCCGCCCCCCCCCCCCCCACACACACACACCACCACCACTCTCCCAACCCGAGTAATGCACGTACATGTTTTATTTGTTACTGACATATAGTACAGTAAAAAAACCCCAACAAATCTACCCGTATTCTATTGTGACGCATCATCAAATCAAAGTTTATCAATCAATAATTGGATAGTAATATAAAACCTGTTAACATTCCATTGTCCTCGAGGGGCTGAATATATCGTTCATTGTTACCGAGATCCCTACAAGCCCCGGGGCCGTCCTTGAGGTTACTTCCTACCCGATGTCAATCAAACAGGTGATAATTGCACTTATTATAAGATAATGTATTGGTGACTGTTTGAAATGACATTAACTAAGTTTCTGGGCTGACTATATCCCTGGGGGTTTACTGAAATTAACGATGAACTGAAAATGGGCATGGTGTGCTGACCACTGATTTGGCATGAGAAACAAGATTGTCTGTTGGCACAAAGACCCTAGATATATATGGTTATGGACGGACCAATAGAGTACGGGGATGGGGGTGTTAGAGTGGAGTTGTAGCCACTGTATATATGGTAAGGGACGGGCCAGGAGAGTACGGAGGGGGACAGGGTGCAATCACTGTAAACACATGGCACAAGGTATTTAGCACCTGGTTGTACAATTCTTATCTCTGATTAGATTGTCTGACTGACTTGTATCTGGTGTTTAAAACATATTCATTTTATTACTTTGGCGGTGTAACCCCAGATCGAGGTGATAGGGTTTTACGTCCTATTCAGCATGTCTGCATCGTCATCAGGTCTAATGTATTATAAGGTCCAGGACATGCGTGACATATTACCCGGGCTGACAAATCCCGAGAAGCTCTCTCTACCAACATCCAGGAGGTATCCAACTAGATCAGTGAGCGACTCTGGTTCTCAGTTTGGGTGCCATGTTCTACAGACATCAGTGAGATAATCGCCATGTTTCAGATCCCTGGATATTGTAGAGTATAAAAGGAGGAAAGGTGTTTATATTCAGGTGATTTAACGATGGTTTATACTAATCCAGGTATTCAACCAAGGTTAATAGATATTGTCGATATCAGGCAAGGTGTTTACAGGTATTATATACAGGGATTAGACCACTGATTACCCCAGGATATTACAGATTTATATACTCAAGGCGATTTAAATAGAAAAAGAAACTATATTATTATAAATCACTGATCTATATAACAGCAATGAAAGGGTGGTTTAATGCCTAATCTGAAAAACCCAAGCGATCATCATTACAGACAAAAGGACCATATTTTACGAAAGGGAGAGGAAGGGTCACGGTTGATCAGTGAAAGAGACGAGCCACGGTTGATCAGTGAAAGAGCGACGGTGGGTTAGTTAGAGAGAAAAAGCCACGGTGGGTCAGTGCGAGAGAGAGGGCCACGATGGGTCAGTCAGATGAGCCACAGTGGGTCAGTGAGAGAAAGAGCCACAGTGGGTCAGTGAGAGACGAGCCACAGTGGGTCAGTGAGAGACGAGCCACGGTGGGTCAGTGAGAGAATGAGCCACGGTGGGTCAGTGGGTAAAGCGTAGGCCCTCTAACCAGGGGGTCGTGGATTGGATCTTTTTGTTAGCAGAGAAATATCCACGAGATTTTACAGTAGTTGAAAGAAATAGAAATAAGAATGGGTCGGTCCCTCACTGTATAGTGAATACTCGTCTAGAGGTATAGATGTGTTATACCTGATACATATATATACATATAAACAATGATATAATACTCAACAGCCGTTAACACGTTGCTGGATTAAAGATTATCTATTGGATTATCTCGACACCTGATAAAAGATTAACACACAGGTAATAATTTACAGGTAAGAATAGGTTCAGGTGTAAATTACAGGCTGATTGGTACAATGGTATTACCTGTAACATCATTACGTCATGGATGATTAAAACGTGATGGTTGAGGAAGTACGTGCCCGAATCCTTGTGGTCTATATTGCTTGAGTAGTAGTCGAAAACACTCGGCAATCCTCGACAGATTTCGGAACCTACATCTAGTCTCGGCTGTATGACGAATTCCGCCATATTGGAACTACTTTAAAGGTCTCTGATGAAACATAGTCTCGGTCACCCAGACCCCCCTAGTCTTCAACGCACGGAGGGTCTGGGTCGGTTCTCAATTATTGACGAAAACTACTGGATAATCTACCACATAAAAAAACATGGGCAATGGAACCCTTTGGCTAAAGTCTCGGTAAGTGATAGATATTATGAAGCCGGGCCGATTTTGATAGATTCTATAAAGCGAGGATAAAATATATCCCACAATTCACTTGGCACATCTATTATTAGAAACAAAATAGAGACGAAACAACAGCATGAATCGTGATTAAGGAGATGTTTTGATAGATTCAGTACGTGGTAACTTAACAGACTGGATAATCCAGACAGTGACCGACTTTCTGTCAAATTTTGAGGACCAATCCAGACTAATATTCGTAGAATATTTGGATGATAAGAGACTAATGAAACATGGCTGCGCCCATAATGTCTTGGAACTACTTAAAAGGCCCCGGATGAAACATGGCTGCGCCCACGGTGTCTTGTTTGTAATAGCGTCAAGTTTTCCTGTTAAAATAAACCGGTAGCCGCATCGCAAATGTATGGGCGTAGGTACATAATACTTACTGTCATACAGCCGAGACTAGATGTAGGTTCCGGAACGTTCCGGAATCTGTCGAGATTTGCTGAGTGCCGGGAAAAAAGACCACCAGCGCCACCAACACCGAAAGCAACGAAACCAACAGTGTATATTAATTTAATGTATTGCATGTATTTTTAATAAAACTAGGAAATATCACGAACCAAATTTTCATAATCCTAGGTCAGTGTTTATGTGGAAATTTAACCCTATCTGTGTATCCATCACAGCGTTTGTCCTGTAACAACGGCGAGGCTGCACGAATAAATACCCTTCAAAAACTTAAAAACTAGACCCCCACCCTCTCCCCAAGCCATAGCTCTTATGAATTTGTTTTCTTGATATGGAATTGTACAATTTCGAGATCTAGACACAAAAGCAAGCCTGGACAATATTTATTAATTAGCATACATTATTCGCGTTATTTTCAGCTCAGCTCCTGAGATCAGAACACCCAGTAACACGTCTTACAGTGATTAATGTTTGGTTATATTACTGGACTGATCGAGATAAAACATGTCGAGAAACGTCAACTCGTACACAAGGTAGATAATACGTGACACGACTTAGAAAGGCTGAGACCGTCGGCTTTCGTTTGTTGAGGAATCCACAAAGCCATCAGATTTTATTATTCGTCTCCATGGTAAAGCGTAGATTTTAAACTCATAAGTAAAAATGGGATCGACAACCAACTACAAAACAAATGCCAATAATTTAAAGTTTTAACGCGAGGCGTCCTTTTAAGGAGTGTGTTGAGCACGTGCAATGGTGGTTAGTATCCATGGTGAGGTCGCCATGACACCAAATGCTAATATCTCGCACCCAATCAAGAATTTACGAGTTGAAGTTTACGATGTTTTTTATGGTACATCTCAGTACACTCCCTATTTCATCTTAAACACCGTTACAGCTGATTATAAACACGCGATGGGCGCCGAATGTCACAGGTGAATAAATGATTGAAACGTTGTTTAATGTCCTATTCGTATAGTGTGCTATGGGCGAAATTTTGATCGGATAGTTCTGTCAAGGGTTCTTTCTCACATGCATACCATAGTTTACGTGGAACCCGTTTTTTCACCAGAACGACAAGGCGCTGTTCTTTGTTAAAACCCCGGCCTACACCACTGACAAAGGGGAAACAAATTACACAACCCCCGGGGACATTCTCGGACAACATAGGGACTGAATCTGAGACCTCCCAGATAGTAAGAAAGGGTTGGTTTGAACCAATGTATTTTACAGATAATATCATTCTTCATAAAAGAAGAAGACGAGCTAAAGGGATTAGGATTTAACCGGATTAAAAATGAATACAACCCCGCTCTCTTCAATCAAAATTAGTCATTTTAAAATCATCTAGTCTCTGACATAAATCTAACTACAAAAATATCCAGGATTTTGTCGAGGTGGGGGGGGGGGGGGGCATACATTGGAGCAAAGGGTAGTAATCAGGTTTGATGTAGTCCCCAGCAGAGATAATGCGAAAATCATGTTTATATCATCTATTAAAGAGCAGATATGTGAACTAGAACAGTAACAAAGCCATCGAAAATGAAAATCAACTATGTCACACTGGGGCTGAGGGGGGGGGGGGATTCACGGTTTCCGCGCTTGATAAATAATCCAGTGCCACCTATATATCTTTTGATGAGCCTCGCTTAATCTGATTCTATCTAAGCGTTTTGTTCAACATTAAACCATGGACATTTAAATACACGATCTTGATCGCCCTTGATCTTTTCTTGGACCAAGTTGTAGGGATTATGGCTCAGAAATAAAAACTGGGTCAATTTCTACTTGAAATTCTTGTTGGAGTAAAGAAGGGCAAACTGTAGGATGACAAACTCGTGTAGACGCCTTTAAAATACACAACAATATCAACATCTTATAAAGGTCAAACTTTCTACATCAGCACATTTACACAGGTTTAAACCCTATTTTACTGTTAGAAACACGATATACCCCGACCTCACGATATACCATGACCCGGTGTAACATACAGGTATAGAGAAATAAATGAACATCTTTATAGAATATTATAATTACCCATCTATTCGACCCCATGCGAAATGACATCAGATTTATTTTTCTCATCAACCTGGTAAATATGATGACGCGCTTAAAATAATATGTAGTGAGCGAGGTGGGAGGGGGGGGGGTCATTCATCTAATTTTAACTGACCTCGGATTTTATATTGTCGTCCACAATTTGTTTGTGAACAGGTACAGGTAACAATTTGTATCCGATTTCAACGAAATTAAAATGTAGGTTTATCTCCCTAAGATCTCGGTTCCTATCGATATTGGCATGTATCGGACCGTAACTTCACGGATTATTATTGCCCTGGGTTGTACGAAAATCGCGTGGGTTAGGGTTGAGCTCTAAAGAGGTCACAATTTTGAACCGATTTTGATGAAACTTGACATGCCATGATTATAACTCAAAGATTTTGGTTCCTTTCGATATTTGCACATATATATCTGATCTTAACTTCCTGAATTATGGACCCATGATTGTACGAAAAAAGTATTTTTAGTTTGTGGTCCTTCTGGAGGTCACAATTATTTTCTGATTTAAAAAACCGTTTGATTATATCACAGTCACACCGTAATGAAAGTTAGGTTCGAATTTCTTGAAAATCAGACTAAAATTGCCTGACAAAATGGCACGCGAATAGTGTAAAAATATGGCATATCAAGGTTGTGGAACCTGTAGAGGTCACAATTTTAATCCGATTTTGATGAAACTTGAAATGCATATCGAATTGTAAGTTCATGAATTATGGCCCTTGATTATAGCAAAAATCACTTTCTTTTTAGTTTGTTCTCTATTCATCTGTTGAAAACGTGGGTGCATCCTGCCTGGCAGCCGCTGGTTTCCCACTCCAACAAACTAGATGCTGATACTTGTCGGGACCTGCACCATCAACTAATGGAAACCAGGCCGAAAATTACTTTGTAACTTTATTAGCCAACTCTCGAGATCAAACAAACAAAACTATTGTCGAACGATGACTTTCATTAAGACGTAATTTTTATTGTGATAATGTAGGCCATCTCTTGTATCGATTCTATTTGTAATAGATTTTATAATATCAAATATATTACATGTATCTGTTAGAAGAATTCCAGTTGAAAGCTAATCACTAATTGATTGATGACTCTCCAGTTCAGTTCCAACAAAGATATTGATAAATAATCCAACTAAACGACGGTTGAAAATAGGATTTTATTATATTTGATGTATAGTAATATAGTGAGTGTTACCTTAGAAAATATATTTATAATAATTCAAGAGTATCGCAGTCGGCTCAGTAGAATGTCAGTCGAACACCCGCAGTCGGCTCAGTAGAACGTCGATTTAACATCCGCAGTCGACTTGGTCGAACGTCAGTCGAACATCCGCAGTCGACTGGGTAAAGCTGGTTTGAGCCATAAAAGGGTGGTTGAATTTAACGTGAAATGTGACGAAGCAAAATTTCGATTGATAGATAGTAAATGCCAAACTCATCCCGCAGTGAATATTCGCTTGGCCGCTACAATCACTGATAAGCATGACATCGACGAGGCTTAATGAGTACGGCATATTAACTTTTTTACTCCGACAAATTAAATTCTAATACATTTTTTTGAGGTAAAAGAAAAATAAGTAAAGACGTTTGAAGTATTTGTAGTTAAGAAATATTTCCTATTTAGTGTAAATGGGTATTAAAATGAGTAAAATGCACCATTTTGCCCGAAGCAGTTACGTGTTCAGTAAACATTGCACGAGCCGTTGAGCCAATGACTACGAGGCGTGCAGTCAACGCACGTGTTTTGGACAGGCATCCGTTACAGAGATAATTCGTAAGTAATTCTCTGTGAAACAGATTGAGTAAATGCATCCAATACGAATATAGCGAAGTGGATGGGGGGGCACGACTCACTGTCTGGGGAGTAGTTGACAGGGGATGGACACGCCTTTACATAATGGTGATGATACCAGACGTATGATTAGGCTCAGCAAATCGTTGATTTTGATGGTTTTTTCCGGGAGCCACTAATCTGGGGACGATTCAGATGTTGGAAGGGAAAGTTTTCCGGAATTTTTCCCCCTTATTAGTGCTGCAGGACGAGAAATATTGTTGGTGTTTTCGATTGGTATGTGGTTAACGTGTGTTAGTTGTTAAATGTGGTTAACGTGTGTTAGTTGTTAAATGTGCTAAACGTATGTTAGTTGTTAAATGTGGTTAACGTGTGTTAGTTGTTAAATGTGCTAAACGCGTGTTAGTTGTTAAATGTGCTAAACGTGTGGTAGTTGTTAAATGTGGTAATCGTGTGGTAGTTGTTAAATGTGGTAAACGTGTGGTAGACGTTCAATGTGGTAACCGTCTGGTGGGTGTTAAGTGTGTACTTGCACCACGGACGCAGGGGCGTACCTATGTGGCACATATGACTGAGTCACGGCATATATTTGATACTGGTTGAACAACATGAAGTAATGTAAATCAGAAAATGAGCGTCCATTGTGTCCCACTCCCTCAGCATCCTGGGCTGGCTATCACCATAAGAATGTCCTTTGGGAATTCTTTACACAGCCGTTTGATGTGAACAAGAGTGCGTTATATGAGAGAGAAGATACTTGTTATTGAAACAGATAGTTGTTACAACATCCATGCAGGTAACATAGGTTGTAATTCGGCGACAGGTGAGACAATGTTTGATATTTGTAAAGTAGTTGGATATTTGTTTGTTTAAACACAGGTAAATAAATTAAACAGGTGTTAATTACCCTCATTAACAGGTACAATGTAGGTAGTGAGATGCATCTTCATTATTAGGTACATTTTCTTTACCTACATTCATGAACTAACCATGTTTTACCTACATTCATCAACTAACCATGTTTTACCTACATTCATCAACTAACCATGTTTTACCTACATTCATGAACTAACCATGTTTTACCTACATTCATGAACTAACCATGTTTTACCTACATTCATCAACTAACCATGTTTTACCTAGTAAAATTAATGGAATAAAATAGGGGTTGTGTATGAATATGGTGTTACACCACGTAGTGTGCAATGACGACGGTGTTACACCATGTGGTGTGCAATGAGGGCCGTGTTACACCATGCAGTATGCAATGACGGCCGTGTTACACCATGTGGTGTGCAATGACGACGGTGTTACACCATGTGGTGTGCAATGAGGGCCGTGTTACACCATGCAGTGTGCAATGACGGCCGTGTTACACCATGTGGTGTGCAATGACGACGGTGTTACACCATGTGGTGTGAAATGAGGACGGTGATACATCACGTATTGTGTCATGAGGACGGTGTTACACCATGTGGTGTGCTATGAGGACGGTGATAATCACGTATTGTGTCATGAGGACGGTGATACACCATGTATTGTGTCATGTGTGTTATGAGGGAAATTCGCCCTAACAGCACTTTCTGTCTACTCCAATGGTTCTTTTACATGTACGTCATCATGTGTACGCGACCTCGTGTTTTTCATCCATCCCCGATCAAGCTAGAAAATCCAAAGCACTTTACCTTTTCATGACGACAACGATGGAATTACTAGTAATGCACATATGAGTTATATATAAACAAACGAAGCGACTATGGATTGAATTTGGCTGAAAGGTTCTAAGCCTATCTGTGAATGACATGTACAAAGTCATGGCCTCACACATAGAAATATAGACTAATGTCATACACCTCTATGGAGACAATCTAAAGACGTCGTTGTGTGTTAAAAGTCCTATCATGATGTGAATGTGGTAGGCTACTATTGACAACAAATGTTAAAATACTTTCTTTTACTTGTTTAATCTCATTCCTATAACATTGGTATGCTGATAATATTCTTAGACAAAATCAAAGGCCATAACTCTATAAGTATAACGACAAAGACACCAAATGTAGGGCCAACGAATATTTGGGACGAGAATTTTAAAAATGGGGAAATAATTAGTGATCTGTGGCCATAAGTAGCAACCTGAGAGTAGACTACCCACAGTAGCCGAGAAATAATGTAACACAAAACAGAATAGAATATAACCAACACCGTGCTATACATACTTTATTTTAGAAAACTCTCCAGACATATTGGTACATGGGAGATAACTCCCATTCCTCGATACTCGATACGATAGTTTTGAACCACTGTATTATGGCCAGTAATTCGCCCAATGCATCCCTCAAACACCGACGCAGTTATATAATATAATTAATGTCGACGCTCACAATTTCAAGTTACACGACACTCGGCAAAACTCGACAGATTTCGGAACCTACTAGTCTCGACTGTATGACAGAAAGTGATAGGTACCTACGCTCATACATTTGCGATGCGACTACCGGTTTACCTTAACAGGAAAACTTGACGCTATTACAAACAAACAAGACACCATGGGCGCAACCGAACACAAATTGAAAATCTATTCGGCTAGCGACCTATTCGACCTGCAACCTGTTCGTTGGAAACCTATTTAGAATAAAGACAACAGTCGCGTTAACTCATCTATTTATCAACCAATAAAATCCAACGTTATGTCTTATCAAATGAAAGTAGAATATATTATTTTTTTTATCCATTCCTTTAGCTCAGAATAGAAGTGTAATTTCGTCATTATCTTACAGCTGGATCGGTCGAATAGGTTGCTAGCTAAACAAATAGGTCGCCAATTTGTGTTCTGTATGGGCGCAGTCATGTTTCACCCGGGACCTTTAAAGTAATTCCAATAAGGCGGAATTCATCATACAGCCGAGACAAAATGCAGGTTCCGAAATCTGTCGAGTTTTGCCGAGTGGCTACACGAGTCAATTTGCCACGAGTTGAAGATGGGTTTTGTAAGAATTTGACCCACTGCATTGGTATTCCTCCTAAAAGTGACGGCTAATTCTGCGACGGGGACAAATTCAAAATGGTGATTTATTTTAGCAGTAAATGTATACAGTTGACTAAAACGGTGTGTAATATATTGAAATATAGGTTTTTGGTGTATTATATATCTTCAATATGTGTAGTTTCAGAATCCGGATAATGCCACCCCGGTATCCTTGAGGACGCCATGATGCATTTTCTGGGCTAAAATTCGGAACAGATTATCTCGGACCTCGATATAAAGGTGAATTCTATCAGAATTTAACCATCTGAATCTATTGAACTTTGGCATTCTTTCCAAAAAACTGTCCAATTCCCCATGGGGGCTAAATTCAAAATGGGGGCCCATATGGGGTGAAACTCATAAAGTCGCCCCATAAAGATGTGCAATATATTAAACCATAGGTTTACGGTGTCAATTACTTCAGATATAAATATAAAAACATGTCCCGACCAATAGTATTCCAGATTGAGCTCAAATTCAAAATGGTGGCCATATTTGACAAGACATAACAATATTAATAATGTATTAAACTAAGTTTTCGGGTTCGAAGGAGGATAGGCAGGTCAAACTTGTTGGGGATGTGGGTGAGGATGACGGGTGTGTTGTGATCAAGGATGGGTCACAAAAAGCAGCATACTCTAACATGCCCCGTCTGTCATAAAACAACCCAGATCCCCTATATATACGTCATGTGGCCTTTGAAAACTGTACATACAGGGAAGGTTGTAAACTGAATACAGATATTGATTGATATTAAACTGTTAAACTAGTACTCACTGAATACAGATTGGTCTATTAACTAGACTGGGTTGATTTTCAACAGTTATACTAGTACTCACTGAATACAGATTGGTCTATTAACTACGACTGAGTTGATCTTAAACCGTTATAATAGTACTCACTGAACACTGATTGATCTATTAACTTCAACTGAGTTGATTTTCAACAGTTATACTAGTACTCACTGAATACAGATTGGTCTATCATCTTCAACTGAGCTGATTTTAAACCGTTATATTAGTACTCACTGAATACAGATTGGTCTATTAACTTCAACTGAGTTGATTTTAAACAGTTATAATAGTACTCACTCAATACAGATTGGTCTATTAACTTCAACTGAGTTGATTTTCAACAGTTATAATAGTACTCACTGAATACGGAGTTGATTTTCAACTGTTATAATATTACTCACTGAATATAGATTAATCTATTAACTAGATTGAGTTGATTTTAAACTGTTAAACTAGTATTCACTGAATACAGAGTGGTCTATTAACTAAACTGAGTTGATTTTAAACTAGTACTCACTCAATATAGATTAATCTATTAACTTGATTGAGTTGATTTTAAACCGAATAAAGGTTGCAATCTACCAATGAGTGAGATGATTTTAAACTGTTAAAGTAGTACACACTTAATACATATTTTTGCTAACAATGTTCATTTTCACTTAAATTCCTCACCCAAGATTCCAAGTGCCACTGTATGGTATGTCATGACTCGGATAAATCAGTGCATATATTTTAAAATCCAAGATAGCAAAAATACAAAGAAAAGGAATATCAGCAATAATGAAGATGTGACAGATAAAAAACTAAGAATGAAAAGTCCAATAGTTGAGGTCTTTAACAGACTGACTATAAAAAACTGATATAATAACTAAAAAGTGAATTGGACTCATATATAACAATACAAGTATTATTCTACAATGTCTATAGTTAAAATCTTGATTATCTCACTAATTATGCAGATTATATCCTCTAATATTCAAAAAGGCTTTGATGACAAAAAAAATAAACATCTTAACAGATAAATTCAACTACCCAGAGATACTCTGTTTACAAGATTCAGTGTCAAATACTAAAATTATAAATGAATCCAAGATATATGAAGATGGTAACTATAAAATTATATCAAATACTATTGATAATAACTATCTGGGAACAAGCATGCTTATCCGTAATGGCATTGAAGAACATACGTATCCAAACTTACTACAAGGAAGGTACCAGCATATATCATTATACATTAACGATAAAACAACCAATGTAATGAATATATATGGCCCTCCTGGTTCAACCAAAGAAAAACAAAATTTCTTTCAAAGTTTACACAATCATATAATAAATATTTATAATGAGAAAGAATACTACATTTTAATTGGTGATTTTAATGTAACAGAAAATAAGATTGATTCCAAAAATGATACCTACTACTGCCAGATAGTTATTGACTTACTTATCAATATCACAAAAATAATAGAAATATCAAATGTTTTCAAGATTAAATTTCCAGACCAGATATTATATACATGGTCCAATACAAGAGGTAGTGCTAGTCGAATGGACAGAGCATACATATCTAATAGCCTACTAACTAGTGTTACACACTTAAATCACCATCCTAATACAAAATCAGATCACAAAATTTTATCTTTGAAAATCAATCTAGACAGCTATAGATGGGGAAGAGGATTTTGGAAATTTAACAATTCAGTACTCACAAACAACAATTATAAATCAACCATAGCAAAATTTTGGGAATTCTGGCAAAAGAAGAAAACGAATTTCAGACACAGTAATGAATGGTGGGACAAAGGGAAACGAGAAATTCAATCAATCACAAAAACCACTCTGTATAGCCATATCAAAAATCAAACAATCAAAATTAAAAATTCTCTATAGCTGTCTAGAAGATGAAGAACAAACCCAGAAGCCAGATCAAAATAAAATTAACAAAATTAAAAATGACATCACCCACATTGAAGACTATAAAAATGAAGGATATATTATTCGGTCAAAATTAGATATAAATATCACAGACAAATCAAATATTGATATTTACAAAATAGCCGAAGAAAAGAATGCATGTAATAAAAAGATAACACAACTTCAAAATAATCATGGGGAGATACATACAACTAAACAAGATATACTAAAAACCATACATGAATATTATACAAATCTATATACATCTCAAAACATAAATCCCTATACAATAGATACATATTTAAACAAAAATAACCTATCAAAAATTACACTTGAAGATAGAGAACAAATATCACATTTGATAACAAATGAAGAAGCACTAAGTGCCCTAAAACAATTTAAAAATAACAAGTCTCCAGGCATAGATGGCCTATCAAAATCCTTTTATCTAAGTTTCTGGAACATAATAGGTGATAGAGGTGTTGAACAACATTTATCTGAAGGGTGAACTCACACCTACAATGAAAGAAGCAATAATTAATATCAGTTATAAAGGAAAGGGCAATTTCAACTATTTGAAAAACTATAGACCTATAAGTCTATTATGTCAGGACTACAAAATATTAACCAAAATTTTAGCCAATAGATTAACACCAATGTTAAATAGCATAATATCTCCACTGCAAACGGGGGCTGGGGAAGGAAAATCTATACTAAATAACCTAATGTCAATTCACAGTATTATTACATACATGGAAGAAAAAAATATACCAGGATTACTACTGAGCTTTGATCAAATGGAAGCCTTTGACATGATAGAACATAACTACATTATAAAGCTATTACAAAAATACAACTTCCCAGAGTTCATTGTAAGATGAATTACAATAATCTATACAAACATTGTCAGTAGGGTGCAGGTAAATAAAGATTAATGTAACAAGAGGAATAAGGCAAGGGTGTTGTCTATCAATGTTAATATACTGTCTTGCCATAAATCCTGTTGCGGTACAAATAAATCAGAACAATTGCATAAAAGGAATCTATATCCCAAACACTTCCGAAGAAATAAAACTATTTCAACATGCAGATGATCTATCATCAATTATAACAAACAGTACATCATATACCTACCTTATAGAAGACATAGAATCTTTTGGTTCTGCCTCTGGATCAGAACTAAATCCATCAAAAACTGAAATAATAAAAATAAATAATATTACTATACATAGAAATGATATTCGATATTCCACAAATAAATATAAAAACACAAATAAAACTCCTAGAAATATAGTTTGGTCACAACAATGTTGAAAAAAACTGTCTACCCATACTGGCAAAACTAAGCAAACTAATAGATAAATGGATAAAATACAAACTAAAAATAAAAGATAGACTTTTAGTACTAAATACTTACATACTCAGTAAACTCTGGTACACATGCCGAATTATCACGCCACCAAAACACATTATAAAATCTATAAATAAAGAAATATTTAGATTTATCTACCAAGACACACCAGAAACTATCAAAAGAATGTCACTACACCAACCATTCAATAAGGGTGGTCTAAATGTGCCTAACATAGAAAATAAAATAAGGGCAATGGCACTCCAACGAATTATAATCATGAAAAATAATATAAACCCATGGATTAATCTGTTGGTATTGGTTTGGATATACACTTAAAGGATTATTGCCTTGGTTAGCATCCAACAAACTATCACATACAGTAAATACACCACAAATTTATTAAAACATAAAAACTACTTACCTTCACTACCGCGATAAAATAAATCTTTCAGAAACACCAAAATTAAAACATATCTACAATGAAATAAATAAATTAGACTTTATTAAACAAAGTATTATGTACAAATATCCAACAATAGACTTCTTTAAAATATGGCAACAACTTGCTAGTATGCCTTATACCCTCTTCGATTTTGACCTCGTCACTTTCATAACACACCACGCACTGCCTACAAAACAAATATTATACGAGAGAAATCTATGTAGTAACAATAAATGCAGCCTATGCATGAAACATGGGGAAACATTTACACATATCTCCCTACAATGTGAGACAATAAAACTCTATAAACAAAACGTCCAAACCTACCTAAAAGAGTTCTCCACAAATAATCATTTTGAATTTAATAAATACACACTACTGTTCCATGATGTAACATCACCAATTTTAATTTGTGGAATACTGTATTACCTGAAAACATTGTGGGAATATAAATGTAAAATCAAACCAAAGAATAGCATAAACAACAAAATAAACACAGAATTGACGCAACAATTTCTCTAAGAACTAAATGCCACTATTGCTATGTATAATCTAACAACAAACACAGATAATCCCCTAGTAGTAGTGTAACACTGACCCAGTCAGCCACTGACCACGGTCGAAGTCACATGCTATTTCTAGCCTACAACAATTATAAATAGGACACAGGACATGTCGAATGAAAGAACCTATTAGCCATAATTAATCTTATGGAAAAAAAAACAATATACTAAAAATAAAAAAGGATAAACGTCAAATAAATTCTTCTAATATATTGTTTTTAAGGTATTTAGTGATAAGAATAACATTGGAAAAAAAACTAAGACAACTTATGAATAACAATCACTAGTGTAACGTTTCAACAAGTATCCTTGTTATAACGATAATATGATACAAAAACCTGGCAGTAAGTAAGCATTTATTTAGAAGACTTACACGAGACTAACATGTACCATAGAACCCAAACGTACCTGAGATTGACGAGTAATTTATTTGTTCCGTATTCCGCCAACAACCAGAAAATCCGGATACAACTATTTTTCGGAGTCACGATTTATGGGAAATTGATATAACTATACGACCTTTGTTACTAAAGTGAATATAAGAAAAGCTTGCCTTTGTTGGTTGTTCCTGTAGCAGCTAGCAACAGCCCTGAGAAGGGCGCAAAAAACTGCTCGGGTCCTCCGTTTCCCCCTACTGCTTAAGACACCAACTCGCAAGCGAATTATTTAAATAAAGTTGAGCCATATGTTAGTTCCGAAATTACCTACATCCCCCCCTCTATTTCGTGAAATAGGGCCCCGGTGACAATGATAAGCGCCTCTCACTATGGTCTTTTATTTAAATGAACAACAAAATGTAATCGTTTATTATTAGCTGTACATGGTGCCAGACGAATTACAGATTGTTGATAATTTGAGTCTGGTTCCAAACATTTACCACCAGCAGGATGATACAACTAACTCGTAGAATTCTGAAATTATATACAGGAGGTAGACCACCATTAATTTCCCCATTGACTTCAATGTTAATTCTGGACTCTTTGCCCACCTCCAACTTTTCCCCAAATTTTCGTTGGGCAAAATGCTTTTCACTACAGACAGAGGAACACATGGCCATGTCTTTGCACTAACATTTTTATGAGGTTGACCACCAAAATTTTGAGATACACGAACTTGAAGAAGCATACTCAAAACATGTATCTAGTTGCCGTACATATCACCGTAGCCAACCTTATAACGCCGTTATCCTTCCGCCTCAAAATCATGAATATTTACCAAAACCTGGCAGAAAATATTAAGTCAAACCCTCTTAGGCCATTCTAGGCAAAAAAATCAACAAAAATGGGCATGCAAAGGGGGAGAAAAGAGACAGAGAAAGAACTGCTATAAATAGACGAACTACAATTTGTGGGTACCGAGATGGTGAAATTTAATGGTGGTCTGCCTCCTATATGTTTTTAAAAGTTCATATATCATTAAAATTCTTTTCTTTATAGCTTCACATTTATTTTTGCAAAATTATTATAATACAGAATCAAAAAAAAATAATTGCAGAAGAAATGGTGACCCTTTAAAGTTATGTAGTGTTTTGTATGCTGGGTTGCAGATCAGGTCCTTGGGCCTTTTGTTCTAGAATTGAAGACTTTTTCTTAATTTTGTCAAAATGTGAGTTTTGCAAAAAGATTTAATAAGGAGTTTCAAACAAGTCTCATCAAAAATATTCAAAATATTGGGATATTTTTCAAAAATTGACTTTATTTTACCTTTTTTTTACAAAATGGCCCATTTTTTGACACTTTGTATGTCTCAAAATGCCAATAATTCCCTATTTCTTGGAAACTCTGAGGTGAAAGGCATTTATTTCTAGAAACCTTGGCCAGTATACAAGAAAACAAGCTGCAAATTGGTTGCATTGAGGGTAACTGTAAGGAACTATAATGAAAATTGTAAGCCCACCCCCTGAAAATGTTGCTGTGGTAACAAATCCAACATGTGTCCACATAAGTAATATTGTTGATGGAATATGGCTAAGAGCCACATTTTTCTATCCCTGGCTTGTATACATACATACAAACACAGGTACTTGTAAGAAATATAAATCATTTATTAAAATATGGATTGATAAATGTAAAATAAATCCTGTATTTAGTTGACAACCAGCCACTCCAACAAAAGGGTCACAAAGCACTATTTTTTTAAAAAAAAATGGGAATATTTCAGTATTTAAAACACTTTAACAATCAGAGGTATCCTTCGAATTACATAGTGTCAATATTTTGTGGAAGCAAGATGTTTTAATCTTTACATCAATTTCCTGACAAAATGAGGTGGAAAAAGGGAGTTATGACATAATTCATTGCATAAAAGGAGTATGAAAAGGCTATTAATTAATATTTCATTGCTCTGTAAGTGCCACATTTTAAAAGATCACCACAAATAATAGATTTACATCAAAAATGTCAAACATTAAGCTGCAAAAGACACTGTGTATATAGATAATGGTTTAAAGGTTATTGTAAAATGCAAGTTTCCGTGTTGTATATAAATATTATGTTATATTATATAAATTATATCAATAACTATTATATACATATGTTAATATTAAACATGGTCTATTTTATATTTATATGTGTAGCATTATTAATCTGAGCCTGAATAAAACATAATATCCTTCACCATAACTAAGGAAACCTCCTGGTTTTCTGTGATGGTAGTATAGTCCGGCAGCAGGTCGACAAACCTGGAAATATAGTCCACCTAATGTTTTTAAATGGATTACATGTATATATCTTCAGTATGTGTAAATTAAGAATCCGGATGCACTCGGCATGCCTCGACAGATTCCGTAATCTACATCTAGACTCGGCTGTATGACGAATTTCGCCATATTGGGACTACTTTAAAGGTCCAGGATGAAACATGGTTGCACCCATACCGAACACAAATTATATATAGCTGGATGCTCAGAATTATGTAAGCTGGTCCGAATTTTGACTCGGAATATTGCCGTTCTTTCACTTTAAAATATTGACAAAATGGCGACGTTTAGGATGAGAGAGCGCCCCTTTGAATGATTGTCCCAAGTGTTACTAATAATATTTAGAAAACTTATTCAATTACCTTTCAGAATAAATATGGCGAAATTACACTTCTATTCTGAGCTAAAGGAATGGATAAAAAAATAATATATTTTACCTTCATTTGATAGACGTAACGTTGGATTTTATTTATTGGTAAAAATAGATGAGGGCGCAACCGAACACAAATTGGGAATCTATTCGGCTAGCGACCTATTTGACCGATTGAGCTGCAACCTGTTCGTTGGAAACCTATTTAGAATAAAGACAACAGTTATGTCTTATCAAATGAAGTAGAATATATTATTTCTTTATCCATTCCTTTAGCTCAGAATAGAAGTGTAATTTCGTCATTATCTTACAGCTGGATCGGTCGAATAGGTCGCTAGCCAAATTTACACAGGTTTAAACCCTATAGAAACACGATATACCCCGACCTCACGATATACCATGACCCGGTGTAACATACAGGTATAGAGAAATAAATGAACATCTTTATAGAATATTACCCATCTATTCGACCCCATGCGAAATGACATCAGATTTATTTTTCTCATCAACCTGGTAAATATGATGACGAGGTTAAAATAATATGTAGTGAGCGAGGTGGGAGGGGGGGGGTCATTCATCTAATTTTAACTGACCTCGGATTTTATATTGTCGTCCACAATTTGTTTGTGAACAGGTACAGGTAACAATTTGTATCCGATTTCAACGAAACTAAAATGTAGGCTTATCTCCCTAAGATCTCGGTTCCTATCGATATTGGCATGTATCGGACCGTAACTTCACGGATTATTGCCCTGGGTTGTACGAAAATCGCGTGGGTTAGGGTTGAGCTCTAAAGAGGTCACAATTTTGAACCGATTTTGATGAAACTTGACATGCCATGATTATAACTCAAAGATTTTGGTTCCTTTCGATATTTGCACATATATATCTGATCTTAACTTCCTGAATTATGGACCCATGGTTGTACGAAAAAAGTACTTTTAGTTTGTGGTCCTTCTGGAGGTCACAATTATTTTCTGATTTAAAAAAACGTTTGATTATATCACAGTCACACCGTAATGAAAGTTGGGTTCGAATTTCTTGAAAATCAGACCAAAATTGCCTGACAAAATGGCACGCGAATAGTGTAAAAATATGGCATATCAAGGTTGTGGAACCTGTAGAGGTCACAATTTTAATCCGATTTTGATGAAACTTGAAATGCATATCGAATTGTAAGTTCATGAATTATGGCCCTTGATTATAGCAAAAATCACTTCTTTTTAGTTTGTTCTCTATTCATCTGTTGAAAACGTGGGTGCATCCTGCCTGGCAGCCGCTGGTTTCCCACTCCAACAAACTAGATGCTGATACTTGTCGGGACCTGCACCATCAACTAATGGAAACCAGGCCGAAAATTACTTTGTAACTTTATTAGCCAACTCTCGAGATCAAACAAACAAAACTATTGTCGAACGATGACTTTCATTAAGACGTAATATTTGTTGTGATAATGTAGGCCATCACTTGTATCGATTCTATTTGTAATAGATTTTATAATATCAAATATATTACATGTATCTATTAGAAGAATTTCAGTTGAAAGCCAATCACTAATTGATTGATGACTCTCCAGTTCAGTTCCAGCAAAGATATTGATAAATAATCCAACTAAACGACGGTTGAAAACAGGATTTTATTATATTTGATGTATAGTAATATAGTGAGTGAATAATTCAAGAGTATCGCAGTCGGCTCAGTAGAATGTCAGTCGAACACCCGCAGTCGGCTCAGTAGAACGTCAATTTAACATCCGCAGTCGACTTGGTCGAACGTCAGTCAAACATCCGCACTCTACTGGGTAAAGCTGGTTTGAGCCATAAAAGGGTGGTTGAATTTAACGTGAAATGTGACGAAGCAAAATTTCGATTGATAGATAGTAAATGCATCCTATACGAATATAGCGAAGTGGATGGGGGGCACGACTCACTGTCTGGGGAGTAGTTGACAGGGGATGGACTCGCCTTTACATAATGGTGATGATACCAGACGTATGATTAGGCTCAGCAAATCGTTGATTTTGATGGTTTTTTCCGGGAGCCACTAATCTGGGTTCGATTCAGATGTTGGAAGGGAAAGTTTTCCAGAATTTTTCCCCCTTATTAGTGCTGCAGGACGAGAAATATTGTTGGTGTTTTCGATTGGTTTGTGGTAAACGTGTGGTAGTTGTTAAATGTGGTTAACGTGTGTTAGTTGTTAAATGTGGTTAACGTATGTTAGTTGTTAAATGTGGTAACCGTGTGGTAGTTGTTAAATGTGGTAAACGTGTGGTAGTTGTTAAATGTGGTAAACGTGTGGTAGACGTTCAATGGGGTAACCGTCTGGTGGGTGTTAAATGTGTACTTGCACCACGGACGCAGGGGCGTACCTATGTGGCACACATGACTGAGTCACGGCATATATTTGATACTGGTTGAACAACATGAAGTAATGTAAATTAGAAAATGAGCGTTCATTGTGTCCCACTCTCTCAACATCCTGGGCTGGCTATCGCCATAAGAATGTCCTTTGGGAATTCTTTACACAGCCGTTTGATGTGAACAAGAGTGCGTTTATATGAGAGAGAAGATACTTGTTATTGAAACAGATAGTTGTTACAACATCCATGCAGGTAACATAGGTTGTAATTCGGCGACAGGTGAGACAATGTTTGATATTTGTAAAGTAGTTGGATATTTGTTTGTTTAAACACAGGTAAATAAATTAAACAGGTGTTAATTACCCTCATTAACAGGTACAATGTAGGTAGTGAGATGCATCTTCATTATTAGGTACATTTTCTTTACCTACATTCATGAACTAACCATGTTTTACCTACATTCATGAACTAACCATGTTTTACCTACATTCATGAACTAACCATGTTTTACCTACATTCATCAACTAACCATGTTTTACCTACATTCATCAACTAACCATGTTTTACCTACATTCATCAACTAACCATGTTTTACCTAGTAAAATTAATGGAATAAAATAGGGGTTGTGTATGAATATGGTGTTACACCACGTAGTGTGCAATGACGGCCGTGTTACACCATGTGGTGTGCAATGACGACGGTGTTACACCATGTGGTGTGCAATGAGGGCCGTGTTACACCATGCAGTGTGCAATGAGGGCCGTGTTACACCATGTGGTGTGCAATGACGACGGTGTTACACCATGTGGTGTGAAATGATGACGGTGATACATCACGTATTGTGTCATGAGGACGGTGTTACACCATGTGGTGTGCTATGAGGACGGTGATAATCACGTATTGTGTCATGAGGACGGTGTTACACCATGTGGTGTGCTATGAGGACGGTGATAATCACGTATTGTGTCACGAGGACGGTGATACACCATGTGGTGTGCTATGAGGACGGTGATAATCACGTATTGTGTCATGAGGACGGTGATACACCATGTATTGTGTCATGTGTGTTATGAGGGAAATTCGCCCTAACAGCACTTTCTGTCTACTCTTTAATGAATTGGAAAGGCCAATGGTTCTTTTACATGTACGTCATCATGTGTACGCGACCTCGTGTTTTTCATCCATCCCCGATCAAGCTAGAAAATCCAAAGCACTTTACCTTTTCATGACGACGGGAGAGGGGTTTTACATAGGCCAAGCCTGTTCCCCAATCCCGTTCAGACATTCTGAATAAAATATTGTTTATAAAAAAAAAAAAAACGATTGAATTACTAGTAATGCACATAAGAGTTATATATAAACAAACGAAGCGACTATGGATTGAATTTGGCTGAAAGGTTCTAAGCCTATCTGTGAATGACATGTACAAAGTCATGGCCTCACACATAGAAATATAGACTAATGTCATACACCTCTATGGAGACAATCTAAAGACGTCGTTGTGTGTTAAAAGTCCTATCATGATGTGAATGTGGTAGGCTACTATTGACAACAAATGTTAAAATACTTTCTTTTACTTGTTTAATCTCATTCCTATAACATTGGTATGCTGATAATATTCTTAGACAAAATCAAAGGCCATAACTCTATAAGTATAACGACACAGACACCAAATGTAGGGCCAACGAATATTTGGGACGAGAATTTTAAAAATGGGGAAATAATTAGTGATCTGTGGCCATAAGTAGCAACCTGAGAGTAGACTACCCACAGTAGCCGAGAAATAATGTAACACAAAACAGAATAGAATATAACCAACACCGTGCTATACATACTTTATTTTAGAAAACTCTCCAGACATATTGGTACATGGGAGATAACTCCCATTCCTCGATACTCGATACGATAGTTTTGAACCACTGTATTATGGCCAGTAATTCGCCCAATGCATCCCTCAAACACCGACGCAGTTATATAATATAATTAATGTCGACGCTCACAATTTCAAGTTACACGACACTCGGCAAAACTCGACAGATTTCGGAACCTACCAGTCTCGGCTGTATGACAGAAAGTGATAGGTACCTACGCTCATACATTTGCGATGTGACTACCGGTTTACCTTAACAGGAAAACTTGACGCTATTACAAACAAACAAGACACCATGGGCGCAACCGAACACAAATTGAAAATCTATTCGGCTAGCGACCTATTCTACCGATCGAGCTGCAACCTGTTCGTTGGAAACCTATTTAGAATAAAGACAACAGTCGCGTTAACTCATCTATTTATCAACCAATAAAATCCAACGTTATGTCTTATCAAATGAAAGTAGAATATATTATTTTTTTTATCCATTCCTTTAGCTCAGAATAGAAGTGTAATTTCGTCATTATCTTACAGCTGGATCGGTCGAATAGGTCGCTAGCTAAACAAATAGGTCGCCAATTTGTGTTCTGTATTCACGCAGTCATGTTTCACCCGGGACCTTTAAAGTAATTCCAATATGGCGGAATTCATCATACAGCCGAGACAAAATGCAGGTTCCGAAATCTGTCGAGTTTTGCCGAGTGGCTACACGAGTCAATTTGCCACGAGTTGAAGATGGGTTTTGTAAGAATTTGACCCACTGCATTGGTATTCCTCCTAAAAGTGACGGCTAATTCTGCGACGGGGCCAAATTCAAAATGGTGATTTATTTTAGCAGTAAATGTATACAGTTGACTAAAACGGTGTGTAATATATTGAAATATAGGTTTTTGGTATATTATATATCTTCAATATGTGTAGTTTCAGAATCCGGATGATGCCAATCCGGCATCCTTGAGGAAATTTAAAAATTCAATTGGCCACCATGAGGCATTTTCTGGGCTAAAATTCGGAACAGATTCTCTCGGACCTCGATATAAAGGTGAATTCTATCAGAATTTAACCATCTGAATCTATTGAACTTTGGCATTCTTTCCAAAAAACTGTCCAATTCCCCATGGGGGGGGGGGCTAAATTCAAAATGGGGGCTCATAAATATAAAAACATGTCCCGACCAATAGTATTCCAGATTGAGCTCAAATTCAAAATGGTGGCCATATTTGACAAGACATAACAATATTAATAATGTATTAAACTACATGTAAGTTTTCGGGTTCGAAGGAGGATAGGCATTTCAAACTTGTTGGGGATGTGGGTGAGGATGACGGGTGTGTTGTGATCAAGGATGGGTCACAAAAAGCAGCATACTCTAACATGCCCCGTCTGTCATAAAACAACCCAGATCCCCTATATATACGTCATGTGGCCTTTGAAAACTGTACATACAGGGAAGGTTGTAAACTGAATACAGATATTGATTGATATTAAACTGTTAAACTAGTACTCACTGAATACAGATTGGTCTATTAACTAGACTGGGTTGATTTTCAACAGTTATACTAGTACTCACTGAATACAGATTGGTCTATTAACTACGACTGAGTTGATCTTAAACCGTTATAATAGTACTCACTGAACACTGATTGATCTATTAACTTCAACTGAGTTGATTTTCAACAGTTATACTAGTACTCAATGAATACAGATTGGTCTATCATCTTCAACTGAGCTGATTTTAAACCGTTATATTAGTACTCACTGAATACAGAGTGCTCTATTAACTTCAACTGAGTTGACTTTAAACAGTTATAATAGTACTCACTGAATACAGATTGGTCTATTAACTTCAACTGAGTTGATTTTCAACAGTTATAATAGTACTCACTGAATACGGAGTTGATTTTCAACTGTTATAATATTACTCACTGAATATAGATTAATCTATTAACTAGATTGAGTTGATTTTAAACTGTTAAACTAGTACCCACTGATTACAGAGTGGTCTATTAACTAGACTGAGTTGATTTTAAACTAGTACTCACTCAATATAGATTAATCTATTAACTTGATTGAGTTAATTTTAAACCGAATAAAGGTTGCAATCTACCAATGAGTGAGATGATTTTAAACTGTTAAAGTAGTACTCACTTAATACATATTTTTGCTAACAATGTTCATTTTCACTTAAATTCCTCATCCAAGATTCCAAGTGCCACTGTATGGTATGTCATGACTCGGATAAATCAGTGCATATATGTTAAAATCCAAGATAGCAAAAATACAAAGAAAAGGAATATCAGCAATAATGAAGATGTGACAGATAAAAAACTAAGAATGAAAAGTCCAATAGTTGAGGTCTTTAACAGACTGACTAGAAAAAACTGATATAATAACTAAAAAGTGAATTGGACTCATATATAACAATACAATTATTATTGTACAATGTATATAGTTAAAATCTTGATTATCTCACTAATTATGCAGATTATATCCTCTAATATTCAAAGAGGCTTTGATGACAAAAAAAATAAACATCTTAACAGATAAATTCAACTACCCAGAGATACTCTGTTTACAAGATTCAGTGTCAAATACTAAAATTATAAATGAATCCAAGATATATCAAGATAGATGGTAACTATAAAATTATATCAAATTGGTGATTTTAATGTAACAGAAAATAAGATTGATTCCAAAAATGATACCTACTACTCCCAGACAGTTATTGACTTACTTATCAATATCACAAAAATAATAGAAATATCAGATGTTTTCAGGATTAAATTTCCAGACAACATATTATATGCATGGTCCAATACAAGAGGTAGTGCTAGTCGAATTGACAGAGCATACATATCTAATAACCTACTAATAGGGTTTCACACTTAAATCACCATCCTAATACAAAATCAGATCACAAAATTTTATCCTTGAAAATCAATCTAGACAGCTATAGATGGGGAAGAGGATTTTGGAAATTTAACAATTCAGTACTCACAAACAACAATTATAAATCAACCATAGCAAAATTTTGGGAATTCTGGCAAAAGAAGAAAACGAATTTCAGACACAGTAATGAATGGTGGGACAAAGGGAAACGAGAAATTCAATCAATCACAAAAACCACTCTGTATAGCCATATCAAAAATCAAACAATCAAAATTAAAAATTCTCTATAGCTGTCTAGAAGATGAAGAACAAACCCAGAAGCCAGATCAAAATAAAATTAACAAAATTAAAAATGACATCACCCACATTGAAGACTATAAAAATGAAGGATGTATTATTCGGTCAAAATTAGATATAAATATCACAGACAAATCAAATATTGATATTTACAAAATAGCCGAAGAAAAGAATGCACGTAATAAAAAGATAACACAACTTCAAAATAATCATGGGGACATACATACAACTAAACAAGATATACTAAAAACCATACATGAATATTATACAAATCTATATACATCTCAAAACATAAATCCCTATACAATAGATACATATTTAAACAAAAATAACCTATCAAAAATTACACTTGAAGATAGAGAACAAATATCACATTTGATAACAAATGAAGAAGCACTAAGTGCCCTAAAACAATTTAAAAATAACAAGTCTCCAGGCATAGATGGCCTATCAAAATCCTTTTATCTAAGTTTCTGGAACATAATAGGTGATAGAGGTGTTGAACAACATTTATCTGAAGGGTGAACTCACACCTACAATGAAAGAAGCAATAATTAATATCAGTTATAAAGGAAAGGGCAATTTCAACTATTTGAAAAACTATAGACCTATAAGTCTATTATGTCAGGACTACAAAATATTAACCAAAATTTTAGCCAATAGATTAACACCAATGTTAAATAGCATAATATCTCCACTGCAAACGGGGGCTGGGGAAGGAAAATCTATACTAAATAACCTAATGTCAATTCACAGTATTATTACATACATGGAAGAAAAAAATATACCAGGATTACTACTGAGCTTTGATCAAATGAAAGCCTTTGACATGATAGAACATAACTACATTATAAAGCTACTACAAAAATACAACTTCCCAGAGTTCATTGTAAGATGAATTACAATAATCTATACAAACATTGTCAGTAGGGTGCAGGTAAATAAAGATTAATGTAACAAGAGGAATAAGGCAAGGGTGTTGTCTATCAATGTTAATATACTGTCTTGCCATAAATCCTGTTGCGGTACAAATAAATCAGAACAATTGCATAAAAGGAATCTATATCCCAAACACTTCCGAAGAAATAAAACTATTTCAACATGCAGATGATCTATCATCAATTATAACAAACAGTACATCATATACCTACCTTATAGAAGACATAGAATCTTTTGGTTCTGCCTCTGGATCAGAACTAAATCCATCAAAAACTGAAATAATAAAAATAAATAATATTACTATACATAGAAATGATATTCGATATTCCACAAATAAATATAAAAACACAAATAAAACTCCTAGAAATATAGTTTGGTCACAACAATGTTGAAAAAAACTGTCTACCCATACTGGCAAAACTAAGCAAACTAATAGATAAATGGATAAAATACAAACTAAAAATAAAAGATAGACTTTTAGTACTAAATACTTACATACTCAGTAAACTCTGGTACACATGCCGAATTATCACGCCACCAAAACACATTATAAAATCTATAAATAAAGAAATATTTAGATTTATCTACCAAGACACACCAGAAACTATCAAAAGAATGTCACTACACCAACCATTCAATAAGGGTGGTCTAAATGTGCCTAACATAGAAAATAAAATAAGGGCAATGGCACTCCAACGAATTATAATCATGAAAAATAATATAAACCCATGGATTAATCTGTTGGTATTGGTTTGGATATACACTTAAAGGATTATTGCCTTGGTTAGCATCCAACAAACTATCACATACAGTAAATACACCACAAATTTATTAAAACATAAAAACTACTTACCTTCACTACCGCGATAAAATAAATCTTTCAGAAACACCAAAATTAAAACATATCTACAATGAAATAAATAAATTAGACTTTATTAAACAAAGTATTATGTACAAATATCCAACAATAGACTTCTTTAAAATATGGCAACAACTTGCTAGTATGCCTTATACCCTCTTCGATTTTGACCTCGTCACTTTCATAACACACCACGCACTGCCTACAAAACAAATATTATACGAGAGAAATCTATGTAGTAACAATAAATGCAGCCTATGCATGAAACATGGGGAAACATTTACACATATCTCCCTACAATGTGAGACAATAAAACTCTATAAACAAAACGTCCAAACCTACCTAAAAGAGTTCTCCACAAATAATCATTTTGAATTTAATAAATACACACTACTGTTCCATGATGTAACATCACCAATTTTAATTTGTGGAATACTGTATTACCTGAAAACATTGTGGGAATATAAATGTAAAATCAAACCAAAGAATAGCATAAACAACAAAATAAACACAGAATTGACGCAACAATTTCTCTAAGAACTAAATGCCACTATTGCTATGTATAATCTAACAACAAACACAGATAATCCCCTAGTAGTAGTGTAACACTGACCCAGTCAGCCACTGACCACGGTCGAAGTCACATGCTATTTCTAGCCTACAACAATTATAAATAGGACACAGGACATGTCGAATGAAAGAATCTATTAGCCATAATTAATCTTATGGAAAAAAAACCCAATATACTAAAAATAAAAAAGGATAAACGTCAAATAAATTCTTCTAATATATTGTTTTTAAGGTATTTAGTGATAAGAATAACATTGGAAAAAAAACTAAGACAACTTATGAATAACAATCACTAGTGTAACGTTTCAACAAGTATCCTTGTTATAACGATAATATGATACAAAAACCTGGCAGTAAGTAAGCATTTATTTAGAAGACTTACACGAGACTAACATGTACCATAGAACCCAAACGTACCTGAGATTGACGAGTAATTTATTTGTTCCGTATTCCGCCAACAACCAGAAAATCCGGATACAACTATTTTTCGGAGTCACGATTTATGGGAAATTGATATAACTATACGACCTTTGTTACTAAAGTGAATATAAGAAAAGCTTGCCTTTGTTGGTTGTTCCTGTAGCAGCTAGCAACAGCCCTGAGAAGGGCGCAAAAAACTGCTCGGGTCCTCCGTTTCCCCCTACTGCTTAAGACACCAACTCGCAAGCGAATTATTTAAATAAAGTTGAGCCATATGTTAGTTCCGAAATTACCTACATCCCCCCCTCTATTTCGTGAAATAGGGCCCCGGTGACAATGATAAGCGCCTCTCACTATGGTCTTTTATTTAAATGAACAACAAAATGTAATCGTTTATTATTAGCTGTACATGGTGCCAGACGAATTACAGATTGTTGATAATTTGAGTCTGGTTTCAAACATTTACCTCCAGCAGGATGATACAACTAACTCGTAGAATTCTGAAATTATATACAGGAGGTAGACCACCATTAATTTCCCCATTGACTTCAATGTTAATTCTGGACTCTTTGCCCACCTCCAACTTTTCCCCAAATTTTCGTTGGGCAAAATGCTTTTCACTACAGACAGAGGAACACATGGCCATGTCTTTGCACTAACATTTTTATGAGGTTGACCACCAAAATTTTGAGATACACGAACTTGAAGAAGCATACTCAAAACATGTATCTAGTTGCCGTACATATCACCGTAGCCAACCTTATAACGCCGTTATCCTTCCGCCTCAAAATCATGAATATTTACCAAAACCTGGCAGAAAATATTAAGTCAAACCCTCTTAGGCCATTCTAGGCAAAAAAATCAACAAAAATGGGCATGCAAAAGGGGAGAAAAGAGACAGAGAAAGAACTGCTATAAATAGACGAACTACAATTTGTGGGTACCGAGATGGTGAAATTTAATGGTGGTCTGCCTCCTATATGTTTTTAAAAGTTCATATATCATTAAAATTCTTTTCTTTATAGCTTCACATTTATTTTTGCAAAATTATTATAATACAGAATCAAAAAAAAATAATTGCAGAAGAAATGGTGACCCTTTAAAGTTATGTAGTGTTTTGTATGCTGGGTTGCAGATCAGGTCCTTGGGCCTTTTGTTCTAGAATTGAAGACTTTTTCTTAATTTTGTCAAAATGTGAGTTTTGCAAAAAGATTTAATAAGGAGTTTCAAACAAGTCTCATCAAAAATATTCAAAATATTGGGATATTTTTCAAAAATTGACTTTATTTTACCTTTTTTTTACAAAATGGCCCATTTTTTGACACTTTGTATGTCTCAAAATGCCAATAATTCCCTATTTCTTGGAAACTCTGAGGTGAAAGGCATTTTTTTCTAGAAACCTTGGCCAGTATACAAGAAAACAAGCTGCAAATTGGTTGCATTGAGGGTAACTGTAAGGAACTATAATGAAAATTGTAAGCCCACCCCCTGAAAATGTTGCTGTGGTAACAAATCCAACATGTGTCCACATAAGTAATATTGTTGATGGAATATTGCTAAAAGCCACATTTTTCTATCCCTGGCTTGTATACATACATACAAACACAGGTACTTGTAAGAAATATAAATCATTTATTAAAATATGGATTGATAAATGTAAAATAAATCCTGTATTTAGTTGACAACCAGCCACTCCAACAAAAGGGTCACAAAGCACTATTTTTTTTAAAAAAATGGGAATATTTCAGTATTTAAAACACTTTAACAATCAGAGGTATCCTTCGAATTACATAGTGTCAATATTTTGTGGAAGCAAGATGTTTTAATCTTTACATCAATTTCCTGACAAAATGAGGTGGAAAAAGGGAGTTATGACATAATTTATTGCATAAAAGGAGTATGAAAAGGCTATTTATTAATATTTCATTGCTCTGTAAGTGCCACATTTTAAAACATCACCACAAATAATAGATTTACATCAAAAATGTCAAACGTTAAGCTGCAAAAGACACATCTACAACATATCCATTTTGGGGTGTGGACTCATTTGGGGAAAATGTCATAGAATAACATGTTTGGCCATAAAGAAAAAGTCTTAAAAATTCATGGAATCTTTTATGTAAGTATTTGTTTGTGCAAAATAAAATCCTCGGTTACAGTTCAAGCACAAAATCCAATCACTGTTAATTCAGAGTCATTATCTTTTCAGTTGAATAGCCAAATATCATGTTCAAGAAAATGGGTTGGGTGGGGAGGTTGAGCCAGTCTAAATGAAATGAAGACAGAGAAATTTCCCTGCAGACACATAGATTCTACTTTCTCGAGAAGGGAAATGCAACAATTGCAGGTTTTAAAAGATTAAAATTGTGTTACGTCTGAGGAAAACCCAAGCAAAATGCAGTTCACTCATGTTTTGAAAATTCTAACATGCCTCAGCAGTACATAATTAGACAAAATTTCTTAATTTTTAAATTTCTAACAAATACATAGATACTTTTTCAATATCTGACAAACCATTGACTCCTTTCCAAGTTATTTAACAATGGAAATAAAGACATGCAAGACATTTTGTTTGATTTGAAAACAGATGAATAATTAAAATTTTGACAGCAATATTGGGGGAATCTGAAGAATTTCAGACAAATTATCATGATTTTTAGGCAAAATTGAGTGAAATTATTGTACTTTCTTCCCATCTAACCTTTACGATGCAGAAAAAGTGAAAATTACACATTAAAATATTTTTCACTAATTTTGAAGAGCAAATAAACACTGTGAATCACAAAATTTGGACTAAAATCAAAAATTCCCCTCACAAATTTGTCAAATATTTTTGAAATTTTACCATTTCACTTTTTGTATTATCAAAATGTCATATGTCACATTTTCTGACAATTTGGAGATCATGAATATTTACCAAAACCTGGCAGAAAATATTAAGTCAAATCCTCTTAGGCCATTCTAGGCCAAAAAATCAACAAAAATGGGCATGCAAAAGGGGAGAAAAGAGACAGAGAGAGAACTGCTATAAATAGACGAACTACAATTTGTGGGTACCGAGATGGTAAAATTTAATGGTGGTCTGCCTCCATACAGGTATTTAGAGTTATTTCCCTTATATCAACTCAAAAATGTGGTTTAGCGCCCTACTGTTCTGCTCCGTCTGGGATAATCAAGACGGACAGGGTGCCACTCGGTCAGACCAAATACCTATCGAATTCCAGCTGTCAAAGGATGTTGTGCGTTTCTTCCAATGGTTATCCCTAGTTATTCTTACTCTGTGGTTATATTCTATTCTGTTTTGTGTTACATTATTTCTCGGCTACTGTAGGTAGTCTACTCTCAGGTTACTACTTATGGCCACAGATCACTTATTATTTCCCCATTTTTAAAATTCTCGTTCCATAAATATTCGTTGGCCCTACATTTGGTGATCTGTGTCCTTATACTTATAGAGTTATTGCCTAAATACCTGTTCATAATTTCAGAATGGTTTAATAATGGTTTAAAGGTTATTGTAAAATGCAAGTTTCCGTGTTGTATATAAATATTATGTTATATTATATAAATTATATCAATAACTATTATATACATATGTTAATATTAAACATGGTCTATATTATATTTATATGTGTAGCATTATTAATCTGAGCCTGAATAAAACATAATATCCTTCACCATAACTAAGGAAACCTCCTGGTTTTCTGTGATGGTAGTATAGATCAAAATAAAATTAACAAAATTAAAAATGACATCACCCACATTGAAGACTATAAAAATGAAGGATGTATTATTCGGTCAAAATTAGATATAAATATCACAGACAAATCAAATATTGATATTTACAAAATAGCCGAAGAAAAGAATGCACGTAATAAAAAGATAACACAACTTCAAAATAATCATGGGGACATACATACAACTAAACAAGATATACTAAAAACCATACATGAATATTATACAAATCTATATACATCTCAAAACATAAATCCCTATACAATAGATACATATTTAAACAAAAATAACCTATCAAAAATTACACTTGAAGATAGAGAACAAATATCACATTTGATAACAAATGAAGAAGCACTAAGTGCCCTAAAACAATTTAAAAATAACAAGTCTCCAGGCATAGATGGCCTATCAAAATCCTTTTATCTAAGTTTCTGGAACATAATAGGTGATAGAGGTGTTGAACAACATTTATCTGAAGGGTGAACTCACACCTACAATGAAAGAAGCAATAATTAATATCAGTTATAAAGGAAAGGGCAATTTCAACTATTTGAAAAACTATAGACCTATAAGTCTATTATGTCAGGACTACAAAATATTAACCAAAATTTTAGCCAATAGATTAACACCAATGTTAAATAGCATAATATCTCCACTGCAAACGGGGGCTGGGGAAGGAAAATCTATACTAAATAACCTAATGTCAATTCACAGTATTATTACATACATGGAAGAAAAAAATATACCAGGATTACTACTGAGCTTTGATCAAATGAAAGCCTTTGACATGATAGAACATAACTACATTATAAAGCTACTACAAAAATACAACTTCCCAGAGTTCATTGTAAGATGAATTACAATAATCTATACAAACATTGTCAGTAGGGTGCAGGTAAATGGCTCATTTACAAGGGAGATTAATGTAACAAGAGGAATAAGGCAAGGGTGTTGTCTATCAATGTTAATATACTGTCTTGCCATAAATCCTGTTGCGGTACAAATAAATCAGAACAATTGCATAAAAGGAATCTATATCCCAAACACTTCCGAAGAAATAAAACTATTTCAACATGCAGATGATCTATCATCAATTATAACAAACAGTACATCATATACCTACCTTATAGAAGACATAGAATCTTTTGGTTCTGCCTCTGGATCAGAACTAAATCCATCAAAAACTGAAATAATAAAAATAAATAATATTACTATACATAGAAATGATATTCGATATTCCACAAATAAATATAAAAACACAAATAAAACTCCTAGAAATATAGTTTGGTCACAACAATGTTGAAAAAAACTGTCTACCCATACTGGCAAAACTAAGCAAACTAATAGATAAATGGATAAAATACAAACTAAAAATAAAAGATAGACTTTTAGTACTAAATACTTACATACTCAGTAAACTCTGGTACACATGCCGAATTATCACGCCACCAAAACACATTATAAAATCTATAAATAAAGAAATATTTAGATTTATCTACCAAGACACACCAGAAACTATCAAAAGAATGTCACTACACCAACCATTCAATAAGGGTGGTCTAAATGTGCCTAACATAGAAAATAAAATAAGGGCAATGGCACTCCAACGAATTATAATCATGAAAAATAATATAAACCCATGGATTAATCTGTTGGTATTGGTTTGGATATACACTTAAAGGATTATTGCCTTGGTTAGCATCCAACAAACTATCACATACAGTAAATACACCACAAATTTATTAAAACATAAAAACTACTTACCTTCACTACCGCGATAAAATAAATCTTTCAGAAACACCAAAATTAAAACATATCTACAATGAAATAAATAAATTAGACTTTATTAAACAAAGTATTATGTACAAATATCCAACAATAGACTTCTTTAAAATATGGCAACAACTTGCTAGTATGCCTTATACCCTCTTCGATTTTGACCTCGTCACTTTCATAACACACCACGCACTGCCTACAAAACAAATATTATACGAGAGAAATCTATGTAGTAACAATAAATGCAGCCTATGCATGAAACATGGGGAAACATTTACACATATCTCCCTACAATGTGAGACAATAAAACTCTATAAACAAAACGTCCAAACCTACCTAAAAGAGTTCTCCACAAATAATCATTTTGAATTTAATAAATACACACTACTGTTCCATGATGTAACATCACCAATTTTAATTTGTGGAATACTGTATTACCTGAAAACATTGTGGGAATATAAATGTAAAATCAAACCAAAGAATAGCATAAACAACAAAATAAACACAGAATTGACGCAACAATTTCTCTAAGAACTAAATGCCACTATTGCTATGTATAATCTAACAACAAACACAGATAATCCCCTAGTAGTAGTGTAACACTGACCCAGTCAGCCACTGACCACGGTCGAAGTCACATGCTATTTCTAGCCTACAACAATTATAAATAGGACACAGGACATGTCGAATGAAAGAATCTATTAGCCATAATTAATCTTATGGAAAAAAAAACCAATATACTAAAAATAAAAAAGGATAAACGTCAAATAAATTCTTCTAATATATTGTTTTTAAGGTATTTAGTGATAAGAATAACATTGGAAAAAAAACTAAGACAACTTATGAATAACAATCACTAGTGTAACGTTTCAACAAGTATCCTTGTTATAACGATAATATGATACAAAAACCTGGCAGTAAGTAAGCATTTATTTAGAAGACTTACACGAGACTAACATGTACCATAGAACCCAAACGTACCTGAGATTGACGAGTAATTTATTTGTTCCGTATTCCGCCAACAACCAGAAAATCCGGATACAACTATTTTTCGGAGTCACGATTTATGGGAAATTGATATAACTATACGACCTTTGTTACTAAAGTGAATATAAGAAAAGCTTGCCTTTGTTGGTTGTTCCTGTAGCAGCTAGCAACAGCCCTGAGAAGGGCGCAAAAAACTGCTCGGGTCCTCCGTTTCCCCCTACTGCTTAAGACACCAACTCGCAAGCGAATTATTTAAATAAAGTTGAGCCATATGTTAGTTCCGAAATTACCTACATCCCCCCCTCTATTTCGTGAAATAGGGCCCCGGTGACAATGATAAGCGCCTCTCACTATGGTCTTTTATTTAAATGAACAACAAAATGTAATCGTTTATTATTAGCTGTACATGGTGCCAGACGAATTACAGATTGTTGATAATTTGAGTCTGGTTTCAAACATTTACCTCCAGCAGGATGATACAACTAACTCGTAGAATTCTGAAATTATATACAGGAGGTAGACCACCATTAATTTCCCCATTGACTTCAATGTTAATTCTGGACTCTTTGCCCACCTCCAACTTTTCCCCAAATTTTCGTTGGGCAAAATGCTTTTCACTACAGACAGAGGAACACATGGCCATGTCTTTGCACTAACATTTTTATGAGGTTGACCACCAAAATTTTGAGATACACGAACTTGAAGAAGCATACTCAAAACATGTATCTAGTTGCCGTACATATCACCGTAGCCAACCTTATAACGCCGTTATCCTTCCGCCTCAAAATCATGAATATTTACCAAAACCTGGCAGAAAATATTAAGTCAAACCCTCTTAGGCCATTCTAGGCAAAAAAATCAACAAAAATGGGCATGCAAAAGGGGAGAAAAGAGACAGAGAAAGAACTGCTATAAATAGACGAACTACAATTTGTGGGTACCGAGATGGTGAAATTTAATGGTGGTCTGCCTCCTATATGTTTTTAAAAGTTCATATATCATTAAAATTCTTTTCTTTATAGCTTCACATTTATTTTTGCAAAATTATTATAATACAGAATCAAAAAAAAATAATTGCAGAAGAAATGGTGACCCTTTAAAGTTATGTAGTGTTTTGTATGCTGGGTTGCAGATCAGGTCCTTGGGCCTTTTGTTCTAGAATTGAAGACTTTTTCTTAATTTTGTCAAAATGTGAGTTTTGCAAAAAGATTTAATAAGGAGTTTCAAACAAGTCTCATCAAAAATATTCAAAATATTGGGATATTTTTCAAAAATTGACTTTATTTTACCTTTTTTTTACAAAATGGCCCATTTTTTGACACTTTGTATGTCTCAAAATGCCAATAATTCCCTATTTCTTGGAAACTCTGAGGTGAAAGGCATTTTTTTCTAGAAACCTTGGCCAGTATACAAGAAAACAAGCTGCAAATTGGTTGCATTGAGGGTAACTGTAAGGAACTATAATGAAAATTGTAAGCCCACCCCCTGAAAATGTTGCTGTGGTAACAAATCCAACATGTGTCCACATAAGTAATATTGTTGATGGAATATTGCTAAAAGCCACATTTTTCTATCCCTGGCTTGTATACATACATACAAACACAGGTACTTGTAAGAAATATAAATCATTTATTAAAATATGGATTGATAAATGTAAAATAAATCCTGTATTTAGTTGACAACCAGCCACTCCAACAAAAGGGTCACAAAGCACTATTTTTTTTAAAAAAATGGGAATATTTCAGTATTTAAAACACTTTAACAATCAGAGGTATCCTTCGAATTACATAGTGTCAATATTTTGTGGAAGCAAGATGTTTTAATCTTTACATCAATTTCCTGACAAAATGAGGTGGAAAAAGGGAGTTATGACATAATTTATTGCATAAAAGGAGTATGAAAAGGCTATTTATTAATATTTCATTGCTCTGTAAGTGCCACATTTTAAAACATCACCACAAATAATAGATTTACATCAAAAATGTCAAACGTTAAGCTGCAAAAGACACATCTACAACATATCCATTTTGGGGTGTGGACTCATTTGGGGAAAATGTCATAGAATAACATGTTTGGCCATAAAGAAAAAGTCTTAAAAATTCATGGAATCTTTTATGTAAGTATTTGTTTGTGCAAAATAAAATCCTCGGTTACAGTTCAAGCACAAAATCCAATCACTGTTAATTCAGAGTCATTATCTTTTCAGTTGAATAGCCAAATATCATGTTCAAGAAAATGGGTTGGGTGGGGAGGTTGAGCCAGTCTAAATGAAATGAAGACAGAGAAATTTCCCTGCAGACACATAGATTCTACTTTCTCGAGAAGGGAAATGCAACAATTGCAGGTTTTAAAAGATTAAAATTGTGTTACGTCTGAGGAAAACCCAAGCAAAATGCAGTTCACTCATGTTTTGAAAATTCTAACATGCCTCAGCAGTACATAATTAGACAAAATTTCTTAATTTTTAAATTTCTAACAAATACATAGATACTTTTTCAATATCTGACAAACCATTGACTCCTTTCCAAGTTATTTAACAATGGAAATAAAGACATGCAAGACATTTTGTTTGATTTGAAAACAGATGAATAATTAAAATTTTGACAGCAATATTGGGGGAATCTGAAGAATTTCAGACAAATTATCATGATTTTTAGGCAAAATTGAGTGAAATTATTGTACTTTCTTCCCATCTAACCTTTACGATGCAGAAAAAGTGAAAATTACACATTAAAATATTTTTCACTAATTTTGAAGAGCAAATAAACACTGTGAATCACAAAATTTGGACTAAAATCAAAAATTCCCCTCACAAATTTGTCAAATATTTTTGAAATTTTACCATTTCACTTTTTGTATTATCAAAATGTCATATGTCACATTTTCTGACAATTTGGAGATCATGAATATTTACCAAAACCTGGCAGAAAATATTAAGTCAAATCCTCTTAGGCCATTCTAGGCCAAAAAATCAACAAAAATGGGCATGCAAAAGGGGAGAAAAGAGACAGAGAGAGAACTGCTATAAATAGACGAACTACAATTTGTGGGTACCGAGATGGTAAAATTTAATGGTGGTCTGCCTCCATACAGGTATTTAGAGTTATTTCCCTTATATCAACTCAAAAATGTGGTTTAGCGCCCTACTGTTCTGCTCCGTCTGGGATAATCAAGACGGACAGGGTGCCACTCGGTCAGACCAAATACCTATCGAATTCCAGCTGTCAAAGGATGTTGTGCGTTTCTTCCAATGGTTATCCCTAGTTATTCTTACTCTGTGGTTATATTCTATTCTGTTTTGTGTTACATTATTTCTCGGCTACTGTAGGTAGTCTACTCTCAGGTTACTACTTATGGCCACAGATCACTTATTATTTCCCCATTTTTAAAATTCTCGTTCCATAAATATTCGTTGGCCCTACATTTGGTGATCTGTGTCCTTATACTTATAGAGTTATTGCCTAAATACCTGTTCATAATTTCAGAATGGTTTAATAATGGTTTAAAGGTTATTGTAAAATGCAAGTTTCCGTGTTGTATATAAATATTATGTTATATTATATAAATTATATCAATAACTATTATATACATATGTTAATATTAAACATGGTCTATATTATATTTATATGTGTAGCATTATTAATCTGAGCCTGAATAAAACATAATATCCTTCACCATAACTAAGGAAACCTCCTGGTTTTCTGTGATGGTAGTATAGTCCGGCAGCAGGTCGACAAACCTGGAAATATAGTCCACCTAATGTTTTTAAATGGATTACATGTATATATCTTCAGTATGTGTAAATTAAGAATCCGGATGCACTCGGCATGCCTCGACAGATTCCGTAATCTACATCTAGACTCGGCTGTATGACGAATTTCGCCATATTGGGACTACTTTAAAGGTCCAGGATGAAACATGGTTGCACCCATACCGAACACAAATTATATATAGCTGGATGCTCAGAATTATGTAAGCTGGTCCGAATTTTGACTCGGAATATTGCCGTTCTTTCACTTTAAAATATTGACAAAATGGCGACGTTTAGGATGAGAGAGCGCCCCTTTGAATGATTGTCCCAAGTGTTACTAATAATATTTAGAAAACTTATTCAATTACCTTTCAGAATAAATATGGCGAAATTACACTTCTATTCTGAGCTAAAGGAATGGATAAAAAAATAATATATTTTACCTTCATTTGATAGACGTAACGTTGGATTTTATTTATTGGTAAAAATAGATGAGGGCGCAACCGAACACAAATTGGGAATCTATTCGGCTAGCGACCTATTTGACCGATTGAGCTGCAACCTGTTCGTTGGAAACCTATTTAGAATAAAGACAACAGTTATGTCTTATCAAATGAAGTAGAATATATTATTTCTTTATCCATTCCTTTAGCTCAGAATAGAAGTGTAATTTCGTCATTATCTTAGGTCGCCAATTTGTGTTCTGTATGGGCGCAGTCATGTTTCACCCGGGACCTTTAAAGTAATTCCAATATGGCGGAATTCATCATACAGCCGAGACAAGATGCAGGTTCCGAAATCTGTCGAGTTTTGCCGAGTGGCTACATGAGTCAATTTACCTCTTACTGATGCATGTAAGATGTAATTACGTTCAGTAAAATGATGGGTATTATAATTATCTCTCTCTTTGATCTCGAAGGTCCTAATTATCTTTTTTCAATTTTTATAAACGGCTCCTTCTTTCAACAGAGAGAGAGAGAGAGCCAGAGAGAGAGTGACAGAAAGAGAGTGACAGAAAGAGAGAGAGAGATAAACATGTATATATTTATACCCCACCCCACTAATTTGGTGTTTGATATACTGGTCATCTCCGTGTGCAACTTTGACTACTGACTCAAGAGTTTTGGCAAATTTATTTAATACTGATATTTGAAATCTTTACTGCGAGAATGATGCCACCTGGGACCCAAGGGGAAATTTAAATATTCGAGATGGCCGCCATGGGACATCTTCTGGTTATTTAGTGGGGTAAATTATGTGACCGATTCTCTCGGACCACGAGTTGAAGATGGGTTTTGTAAGAATTTGACCCACTGCATGGGTATTCCTCCTAAAAGTGACGTCTAATTCTGCGAGGGGGCCAAATTCAAAATGGTGGTTTATTTTAGCAGTAAATGTATACAGTTGACTAAAACGGTGTGTAATATATTGAAATATAGGTTTTTGGTGTATTATATATCTTCAATATGTGTAGTTTTAGAATCCGAATGATGCCACCCCGGATCCTTGAGGAAATTTAAAAATTCAAAATGGCCACCATCAGGCATTTTCTGGGCTGAAATTCGAAACAGATTCTCTCGGACCTCGATATAAAGGTGAATTCAAAATGGCCACCATGAGGCATTTTCTGGGCTAAAATTCGGAACAGATTCTCTCGGACCTCGATATAAAGGTGAATTCTCTCGGACCTCGATATAAAGGTGAATTCTATCAGAATTTAACCATCTGAATCTATTGAACTTTGGTATTCTTTCCAAAAAGCTGTCCAATTCCCGATGGGGGGGGGCGGCTAAATTCAAAATGGGGGCTCATTTGGGGTGAAACTCATAAAGTCGCCCCATAAAGATGTGCAATATATTAAACCATAGGTTTACGGTGTCATTTACTTCAGATATAAACATAAAAAACATGTCCCGACCAATAGTATTCCAGATTGAGCTTAAATTCAAAATGGTGACCATATTTGACAAGACATAACAATATTAATAATGTATTAAACTAAGTTCGAAGGAGGATAGGCAGGTCAAATTTGTTGGGGATGTGGGTGAGGGTGAGGATGACGGGTGTGTTGTGAATACTCTGAATACTCTAACATGCCCCGTCTGTCATAAAACAACCCAGATCCCCTATATATACGTCATGTGGCCTTTGAAAATTGTAGAAACAGGGAAGGTTGTAGACTGAATACAGATATTGATTGGAATTAATTGATATTAAACTGTTATAATATTACTCACTGAATATAGATTAATCTATTAACTAGATTGAGTTGATTTTAAACTGTTAAACTAGTACTCACTGAATACAGAGTGGTCTACTAACTACGACTGAGTTGATCTTAAACCGTTATACTAGTACTCACTGAATACAGATTGGTCTATTAACTTCAACTGGGTTGATTTTAAACCGTTATAATAATACTCACTGAATTCAGATTGATCTATTAACTAGACTGAGTTGATTTTAAACCGTTATAATAGTACTCACTGAATACAGATTGCTCTATTATCTTCAACTGAGTTGATTTTAAACCGTTATAATAGTACTCACTGAATACAGATTGATCTATTATCTTCAACTGAGTTGATTTTAAACCGTTATAATAGTACTCACTCAATACAGATTGGTATATTAACTTCAACTGAGTTGATTTTCAACAGTTATACTAGTACTCACTGAATACAGATTGGTCTATCATCTTCAACTGAGCTGATTATAAACTGTTATATTAGTACTCACTGAATACAGATTGCTCTATTAATTTCAACTGAGTTGATTTTAAACCGTTATAATAGTACTCACTGAATACAGATTGGTCTATTAACTTCAACTGAGTTGATTTTCAACAGTTATAATAGTACTCACTGAATACGGAGTTGATTTTCAACTGTTATAATATTACTCACTGAATATAGATTAATGTATTAACTAGATTGAGTTGATTTTAAACTTTTAAACTAGTACTCACTGAATACAGAGTGGTCTATTAACTGGACTGAGTTGATTTTAAACTAGTAATCACTCAATATAGATTAATCTATTAACTTGATTGAGTTAATTTTAAACCGAATAAAGGTTGCAATCTACCAATGAGTGAGATGATTTTAAACTGTTAAAGTAGTACTCACTTAATACATATTTTTGCTAACAATGTTCATTTTCACTTAAATTCCTCATTCAAGATTCCAAGTGCCACTGTATGGTATGTCATTACTCGGATAAACCAGTGCAGACTATGTTAAAATCCAAGATAGCAAAAATACAAAGAAAAGGAATATCAGCAATAATGAAGATGTGACAGATAAAAAACTAAGAATGAAAAGTCCAATACTTTAGGTCTTTAACAGACTGACTAGAAAAAACTGATATAATAACTAAAAAGTGAATTGGACTCATATATAACAATACAATTATTATTCTACAATGTCTATAGTTAAAATCTTGATTATCTCACTAATTATGCATATTATATCCTCTAATATTCAAAGAGGCTTTGATGAAAAAATAAACATCTTAACAGATAAATTCAACTACCCAGAGATACTCTGTTTACAAGAATCAGTGTCAAATATTAAAATTATAAATGAATCCAAGATATATCAAGATGGTAACTATAAAATTATATCAAATACTATTGATAATAACTATCTGGGAACAAGCATGCTTATCCGTAATTTTGGCAAGCGTAAATTCCTAGTGCATATCGCGTATCCGTCTGGATTTTGTGTGTGACGTCATCAATGTGTGTGTATTTCTCATACGTGATAAGACACACGTTATACGGCAGTCCGTATTGAACAGCTTTTATACGGAGAAGGTCCGTAAAACATTGTCGCCTTTTTAGACGCTGAAATGTTGTTGTATCATAGCGTTTTTATGAATCTATATGCATCTTAGAACGTGGAGGTGTATATTTGATGTGAATTTTATCATAATAAAGACTGGAATTAAATCATTATTTTGATGAGTTTTTCTCGGAATTTTCAAATTGTCTGCACGCTAGTTGATCTACGCGCTAGATTTAGGTAGATATGTGACCTTGCAAATCTGTAAATGATGTGATTCTATGGTAAAGGGGTGTAAATGAAACTAAGTCAGAGATTTTTTTTTTTAATAAGATGCGAGATTATTTTCTTTAATAGCTCAGCGACTGTCGAGTGACTCCACGCACTCTGAGAAATTGTAGGCAAGGCACTTGACTAGTACTGATGGTGATCTTGGTCGATAACTGTCGCCATGCTGTACATAACTAAGCGCAGCTCTGTGACGCATACGTACGCGACGCAAAAATCTGCGAAAACTCTAAAACTACTCTGACACAACGTTGACACAACGTGTCACGTATACGATACGGATACGGATAGGGAAAATGCCACCTGCCAAAAGTCTCTATTGAATTTAAAGAACATACGCATCCAAACTTACTACAAGGAAGGTACCAACATATATCATTATACATTAACGATAAAACAACCAATGTAATGAATATATATGGTCCTCCTGGTTCAACTAAAGAAAAACAAAATTTCTTTCAAAGTTTACACAATCATATAATAAATATTTATAATGAGAAAGAATACTACATTTTAATTGGTGATTTTAATGTAACAGAAAATAAGATTGATTCCAAAAATGATACCTACTACTCCCAGACAGTTATTGACTTACTTATCAATATCACAAAAATAATAGAAATATCAGATGTTTTCAGGATTAAATTTAAACGAGAAATTCAATCAATCACAAAAACCTTCTGTATAGCCATATCAAAAATCAAACAATCAAAATTAAAAATTCTCTATAGCTGTCTAGAAGATGAAGAACAAACCCAGAAGCCAGATGAAAATAAAATTAACAAAATTAAAAATGACATCACCCACATTGAAGACTATAAAAATGAAGGATATATTATTCGGTCAAACTTAGATATAAATATCACAGACAAATCAAATATTGATATTTACAAAATAGCCGAAGAAAAGAATGCATGTAATAAAAAGATAACACAACTTCAAAATAATCATGGGGACATACATACAACTAAACAAGATATACTAAAAACCATGCATGAATATTATACGAATCTATATACATCTCAAAACATAAATCCCTATACAATAGATACATATTTAAACAAAAATAACCTATCAAAAATTACACTTGAAGATAGAGAACAAATATCACATTTAAAACAATTTAAAAATAACAAGTCTCCAGGCATAGATGGCCTATCAAAATCCTTTTATCTAACTTTCTGGAACATAATAGGTGATAGAGGTGTTGAACAACATTTATCTGAAGGGTGAACTCACACCTACAATGAAAGAAGCAATAATTAATATCAGTTATAAAGGAAATGGCAATTTCAACTATTTGAAAAAAACTATAGACCTATAAGTCTATTATGTCAGGACTACAAAATATTTACCAAAATTTTAGCCAATAGATTAACACCAATGTTAAATAGCATAATATCCATGGAAGACCAAACAGCTCTTTATTCAGTGTTCTTAGCTCTTAGTTCTAAATTCTTAGTCCTTAATTCTTACTTCTTCATTTGGTGTCGTATTTCGACATTTGTACACTAAAGTTAACATTTGTATCTTAAAATCAATATTTGTTTCACAAATCAGACATTTGTCATATCAGATTTGTAAAATTTATTTTAATATAAGATATTTATTTTTTTTTAGAAAATCAAAAAATAGTCTATATTTACATTTCATCAGAAAAATACAACAAAAGGTAAATATCAAACAACAAATTTCAAAATACAAATCTCCAAATACAAATCTTGCAAAATATTTCTCCAAAAAAATTACTCTATGTCGCATATCCGCCTTCATTACCCCAGTTTAGGAGCAGAACAGTAGGATGTTAAGTTAAATCCCATTTCATTTAATTTCTCTAGTGAAACCACGTGCGTAGAACGGCTAATCGAACCGGGCCTTCGATAACGAAAATAAATTGAAAGTAGTCTATTTTCAGAAATTAGACTTTGTCTGATGGCGACATATCTCTTTGTTCAAAGAGAGGGAGAAATGGAGTTTAACAACCACTCGACACAACTAGGTCATTTCGGAACTAACACATGGTTCAATTTTATTTCCATAATTAGCTTGCGCGTAGGGTCTTCAGTAGTTGGGGGAAACCGGAGGCTCCGGAGAAAACCCACGAGATTGGACAGGCGTCCCTACTCCTCGGCACGTACATCGAAACCACGCCAGTTGACTCAATGACAGACCTTATTGTACAGCGTGTACGTGCTATTCATTAGACCATCCAGCCCCCCCCCCTTCTTTGCTCAAACGAAAGAATGTTTTACTTCTTCTAAATCATGTTTTCGTGAATGTGTCTGGGAATAAGTTCATACAGATTTTCCGGCGTTATTTCCTCTTGTCAGTGATGCAGGACCGAGGTCCTTACAAAGACAGCCGTGTAGTCGTTCGGATGGTACACGAAAAACCGAGGCCGCGTGTACGCCATTGGCGTACACGTAAAATTTCCCTTGGCAATTGGAATTCGATATAAGAGTAGGCCGTAGGGTCGCTGTCCGGGCAAAATTTCCCTGATAGCCCACTGTATATATACCCATCTCAATCGGCCCAGTTCGGAGCAGAATAGTAGGACGTTAAACTCCGTTTCCTTTCATTTCATTTATTAAGTGAGGGGAGGTGGCAGGGATTTAAATCTTAACAAACGATCTCAATAAGAAATTCTCAATATTTGTTCATATACTACAGGAAAGTATGTTTTTATGCTTGCTACAAAATGTAAATTTATATTTACATAACTTGCAAAAAGAAAAACAATTGACTGGCACTAACAAATGAGGGGTGGGGAGGGTATTTAACGTCAAAATACCGGGTATAACACAAAATATAAGATATCGGGTTGCACACCATTAAGAAGGTCCAAATACATTTTAACAATATACATATTTTCTGACATATACATAATTTAGAAGAGATAAGTCCTCTTTCATTGATCCAACTACTTTCAATTTATTGTATTTAATGCTATATCATATCAACCAATATATTTATAAGTCACAGTCATTGTACGATTTTACTTGTTGTATGCTTGCTTGATTCTTCTTTATTGTATGGTGACTAATTGTATGCCAGGTTGCTTTCTAATGTTCCGTTTAGATGAATTTCGAGATATGTTTTTGGAGAAATGTATTTGGAGAAATGTTTTTGAAGAAATGTTTTTGGAGAAATGTTTTTAGAGAAATGTTTCACAAGATTTGTATTTGGAGATTTGTATTTGGAGATTTGTATTTTGAAATTTGTTGTTCGATATTTGTTTTTTGTTTCATTTTTCTGATGAAATGTTAATATAGACTTATTTTTTTGATTTTCTAAAAAAATTAAATATCTTATATTAAAATACATTTTACAAATCTGATATGACAAATGTCTGATTTGTGAAACAAAAGTTAATTTTTAGATACAAATCTTAATTTTGGTGTACAAATGTCGAAATACGACAACAAATGAAGAAGTGAGAATTAAGGACTAAGGATTTAGAACTAAGAACTAAGAACACTGAATAAAGAGCTGTTTGGTCTTCCATAAATATCTCCACTGCAAACGGGGGCTGGGGAAGGAAAATCTATACTAAATAACCCAATGTCAATTCACAGTATTATTACATACATGGAAGAAAAAAATATACCAGGATTACTACTGAGCTTTGATCAAATGAAAGCCTTTGACATGATAGAACATAACTACATTATAAAGCTACTACAACAATACAACTTCCCAGAGTTCATTGTAAGATGAATTACAATAATCTATACAAACATTGTCAGTAGGGTGCAGGTAAATGGCTCATTTACAAGGGAGATTACTGTAACAAGAGGAATAAGGCACGGGTGTTGTCTATCAATGTTAATATACTGTCTTGCCATAAATCCTGTTGCGGTACAAATAAATCAGAACAATTGCATAAAAGGAATCTATATCCCAAACACTTCCGAAGAAATAAAACTATTTCAACATGCAGATGATCTATCATCAATTATAACAAACAGTACATCATATACCTACCTTATAGAAGACATAGAATCTTTTGGTTCTGCCTCTGGATCAGAACTAAATCCATCAAAAACTGAAATAATAAAAATAAATAATATTACTATACATAGAAATGATATTCGATATTCCACAAATAAATATAAAAACACAAATAAAACTCCTAGGAATATAGTTTGGTCACAACAATGTTGAAAAAAACTGGCTACCCATACTGGCAAAACTAAGCAAACTAATAGATAAATGGATAAAATTCAAACTAAAAATAAAAGATAAACTTTTAGTACTAAATACTTACATACTCAGTAAACTCTGGTTCACATGCCGAATTATCACACCACCAAAACACATTATAAAATCTATAAATAAAGAAATATTTAGATTTATCTACCAATACACACCAGAAACAATCAAAAGAATGTCACTACACCAACCATTCAATAAGGGTGGTCTAAATGTGCCTAACATAGAAAATAAAATAAGGGCAATGGCACTCCAACGAATTATAATCATGAAAAATAATATAAACCCATGGATTAATCTGTTTGCGTATTGGTTTGGGTATACACTTAAAGGATTACTGCCTTGGTTAGCATCCAACAAACTATCACATACAGTAAATACACCACAAATTTATAAAAACATAAAAACTACTTACCTTCACTACCGCGATAAAATAAATCTTTCAGAAACACCAAAATTAAAACATATCTACAATGAAATAAATAAATTAGACTTTATTAAACCAAGTATTATGTACAAATATCCAACAATAGAAATATGGCAACAACTTGCTAGTATGCCTTATACCCTCTTCGATTTTGACCTCGTCACTTTCATAGCACACCAAGCACTGCCAGTAGTGGGGGCCTGGGTACAGGCCCTTTGGCGCGCATGCGCAGACGCCCCTAGCAACGGGTTTGCGCATGCGCATGTCACTTCCGGTCCTCCTTAGCAACGGTCACTTCCACGTCACTTCCTTGATGACGTCACTTCCGGTGATGACGTCACGTCCTTAGCAACGATCGTTTCCGGTGATGACGTCATAGGTGACGTCATGGCGACGTGACGTCATAGGTTTTTCCGGGATTCCCTAGTGACGTCATCTCCGAAACTGACGTCATCTTTGCTAGTGACGTTATGTGGAATTTCCTTGTTTCTCGGGATTTCTTGGGGATTTCTTGAGGTTCTCTTGAGGTTCTCTTGAGGTTCCAGGTGCTCATTCACTCTCGGGGATTCCCTCCCTTTGCTCTGAGGATTCCCTCCCTTTCTTTTTTGGGCGACATTTTCTAGGGATTCCCTTCCTCGGGGGTTGCCCTTTCTCGAGGGGTTCCCTCGCCTAGTCTATATCCACATGTCATGCAACGTTGGGGAAATGAACCGTAGTTACTGTTAGGTGAAGTGTGATATGATTTCTTATCTTATACAGATTCTTATACAAATTATGATCAGATTTCTTTTAGAATCTTGGATTTGGTGGGAGCTCCCTGCTAGGATGCGATTCCCATAGTTATATTATAGATATATTATAGATATATCATAGATATATTAAGCGGTGAGAAAGTGGATGTGGTCTACGTGTAGGCATTTCATCCATTCTTATAAAAACGTTTGTAAAAGTGTTTGTAAAAGTGTTTGTGAAAGGTTCTTATAAATGTTCTTATAAACGTTCTTATGAAAGGTTCTTATGAAAGGTTCTCATAAATGGTCTTATAAATGGTCTTATAAAAGATATAAACAAAATAGAATATGAACGTTCTTTCTGAATGAGTTGGGTGGCCCTGAAAAGGGCCGTTTGGGTGGCCTTGAAAAAGGCCGTTTGTGGACTGTTTAGACGAGGCGTCGGCGGACATGCCTGATGGGATCGTCGTCTTCATCGTCGTCGTCCTCGTACATCTTCCGTTTACGGGATGGCGTTGGTGGTGGCGTGGCTGACCCGGGCTGGTACCAGCTCTTCAAGGTGTCCATATCGGTGAAGGGCTGGAACATGGATGCTGGTGGTGGTGGAGTGGTTGGCCTCACTGGCGTAGAGGAGGCATTCGGCCTGAACGCCTCCTCATACAGCCAACTGTATACTTCCTGGTCCATTTCGCACAGGAATGGGTCTGAGACCAACCACTCCTCGTCACCAAACATCCATTCTTCTTCGTAGCCATCATCAATATCATCCACATCAGCTTCATATCCGTTGTCTGTCTCGACTACCTCTTCTGTTACCACCACCTCTTCCATCGAACAGTCTTCGAACACACAGTGGAATTCCATGATGAAATGACAAAAAAAGTGCGACCGAGCGGCCTTTTATGCAAAATAATCGGATCGAGCCCCTTCAAGCGCGGACTTCATAGAGAGCACCTTTTTTAATAAAAGACTTAAATAGAAGAACACAAAAATGGGAAATCGGATCGAGAAATGGAGTTGGGGTATTCAAGCGCGGACTTCATAGAGAGCATTGAACCCGCCCTTCTTAAAATACGTTTAACTTTTCGTTAAACAACAATTAATATACATTTAAAATACTACACTATTAAAAATGAATGGGCGCAATATAGGATTGGGAAACAGGATCGGCATATCCCACGACGTGAAAGTAAAGACGCTTAGATGCTTTGTTTTAGTAATTTAAAATTTCATTATCAAAATAGAACTATTATTAGAACTATTATTAGAATTATTATTAGAATTATTATTAGAATATGTAAACATTCTTTCTGAATGATTTGGTGGCCCTGAAAAGGGCCGTTTGGGTGGCCCTGAAAAGGGCCGTTGGTTGGTTGACCGCCTAACCAAGACGGACGCGTTGGATAAACTCGGCGTCGTCGTCCCCGGTGCTTGGTGTTGATGGTGATGGTGGAGTGGCCGGTGTATACCAGAATGGGTCACTTGTCACTAACCACTCATCGTCGTCGTCACTATCACTCACGACTATAATTTCCGGCTCAAGGGTGGTATCTGACACAGCTTCTGACACAGCTTCTGGTACAGTGTCTGGTACAGTGTCTGGTATGACGAGCACCTCTTCCAGCACCTCGAACCAGTCATCGCCGTCAAGCATGATGTAAGACCCCATGTTGAATGACAAGAAAGCGCAATCGGTCTGCCTTTTATGCAAAATAATCGGATCGAGCCCCTCCAAGCGCGGACTGCATAGAGAGCACCTTTTTTTAAAAACAAATTTAAATAGAAGAACACAAAAATGGGAAATCGGATCGGGAAATGGAGTTGGGGTATTTAAGCGCGGACTGCATAGAGAGCACCGTTAATGACCTAAATTTTGAAAATAAATTAATTAATAAATTTTAAAAATATTAAAAATTAATGTACTAGTATACTTAAAATGTCTCATGCTCCAAATCGGATCGCCAAGTGCCGCGGCACTGTGATTTACTTATTATTTTGGTTTGCAATTAGAATATGAAAAAACTCTTTCTGAAGGATTTGGTGGCCCTGAAAAGGGCCGTTGGGTGGTCGGTTTACCTTACAGCCGAGGGTGTAGACTGTAAGGCGGTGGGGGTGGCGGTAAGGGAAGTACCCCATCAGCCTGTAGCCGATAGAGGTCCAACAGCTCCTCTCTATGTGTATCCAGCTCCAAGGATTCTAAGCGATGGAGCTCACGGCGGGTCTGCCGCAACAGTTTCTGGAGGTACCCCCTCTCCTCCAAAAACCGTTGACGTTCGGCCTGCCACGCCGCTTTCTCGGCCTCCCATGCCGACCTCTCTGCACATTGTTCAGAGAGGAGTTGCTGGAACTCCCCCTGCCACTGGCTTGCAAGACGTTTCTCCTTTTTCATAGAATTACCCATGATTGAAGTGTTGGGTTTCACACGCCTATTTGTACTTCTATCGCGGACCTGTGAGAGAGCCTTCGTTTTTTTGGACAAAAAACATTTTGTAATTCTATGAATTACAAGAAAGACAAAAAATCGCGCGGACTTCACTGTAAGCATCATCAATCCTGTATATATAAAGCAGCCAGCGACTGTTGGCTAAAGCATTCTACAATGGCGAACACACCAGGCTACACTCTACGTTTAGGACACCAGCGCCGTTCCAGACGTTTTCACACGGAAAGTTTGTATGTCAACATTGATTTTCATCAGAATTGGGACCAGATTGCACCCGCGGACGTTCCAGAAGTTTTATATGATACTTTTGATGACATATTAAATGATCTGGGGAATTTGGTTGACTGTCAACCCAACGACTTTGTGCGATTTAGTGTATCGCACCCGGGACTCAAGACGCCGGCGTGGATACCGTTTCAATCATGGCAAGATGTCAGACCACATCACATATTGGATCCGTTGGCCCGAATATTACAATCCAACGAAGAATTTAAAATGGATGAACGTCTGAGACTACATGTGTGTCACGTAGCGCCGCCTAATGGATCCGGCACGGGACAACCTATCATCAAAAAGAAGGACATGAGTTCATTCGAAGATTATTTGAAACGAAAGAGAGCCATTGTGGTGATTAAAAATCAGGACCAGCTGTGTTTTCAACGTGCTTTGGTGGTGGCCAAACACTATGCCAACAAGAATGACACCCCAGAATGGGAAGCAGAAAGAAGAAGAATAGTCAAGCATTGTGGACCCTACAGTTGGCAGACACGAAAGACCCGTCGTTTGATTGAGGAGGTAGGAGGTGATTACGAAGCCTGCCGTGGCCCCGAGACCTGGGAACAATATCAACGTGTACTAGGTCCCCAGGGCTACCAGATCAATGTTTATTCGCGACAACTTTTTGGAAAACTCATGTTCAAAGGCACCAAGTACATCGTAGGTGGCCAGCCTAAAGTATTACATCTATACCATCACGCTAATCACTATGACGTCATCACATCTATGCCTGCTTTTTTTGAAAGAAACTATTTCTGCGAGGCCTGTCAGAAAGGTTACGATCATCCTGATCGACACGAGTGTCATGCTATATGTCAAAGGTGTCAGCAGTCAGGACCCCCGTGTTTGGAAGACGCCACCCATCGAGACTGTGACACGTGCCATCGACGTTTTCCGAATCAGATGTGTTATGACCGACACCTACAACCTCGACAACCAGGAACACCAACGATCTGTCAACGATGGACGAAATGTTTACAGTGCGGCAAAGAATGGGATATTCTGAGAAGACACCGGACATTGGCCGAACACGTGTGTGGGGAATACGAGTGCTCTATCTGTAAGAAATGGCATCAGCGCGGAGACCGTTGGTGCTTTATTCAAAAACTCAAATCACCCATCGATCTGACCCAGCCGGACCGGCCACAACAGTTAGCGAAACTCCAAGGAAAAGACTTGACGCGTTTTGTGTTTTATGATTTTGAGTGCAGTCAGGATACGGGAGAACATTTAGTTAACTTGTGTGTGCTGCAGTGCTGTTGTCATTTCTGCATGGCATCGTCTAACCCTTGTGATTACTGTGATCCTTTCTGGAATGGTCAACGCGAATGGATATTTCGTACGTTGGACGACGTGGGAAAATGGTTCATCCATTTATCGGCACACGGTACAGTTCCGGGAGGAAAGTCCACACAAATCAAGTCTACACAAATCATCGCTGTTGCACATAATTTCAAGGGATACGATGGGTTACTCATGTTGCAGACAATACACGACCATGCGATAGCCGCTCCTCAAGTTATTATGAGTGGTGGGAAAGTGATGACAGTGACCTTGGGCACCGTTAAATTTGTCGATTCGCTGAACTTTTTACCGATGCCCTTACGAGATGTACCCAAGACGTTTGGCCTTACGGAACTGAAGAAAGGTTATTTTCCACACTTTTTCAACAAGCCAGACCATTATGCGTACGTGGGTTCATATCCACCTGCCGAAGAATACGATCCGGATGGTATGAGTGTGTCTGAACGTCAAGCTTTTTACGCCTGGTACCAACAACACAAACACGAACCGTTCGATTTTCAACACGAGCTGATGACGTATTGCAAGAGCGATGTGGATGTCCTCAGACGGGGCTGTGCTGCTTTCAGAGACTTGTTTATGATGGACACGGGCCTCGATCCTTTTGTCGAAAGTCTCACGCTGGCTTCGGCCTGTAATAAAGTATTTCGCACGCATTATTTGGAACCCGATACGATGGCCATCATTCCTCGAGCGCTGATGCAGGAACCCGAAGCCGGAAAAGATTGGAAACAATTTCGACCGCGACAGCAATCTAACATAGCCTTGAGATGGTTGGAATGGGAACAACACTGCCAGACGCTAAAAGCGTTGCGAGAGGGAAGACGCGTTCCACAGATTCGACATGCCCGTAACCAGGGTGAAGTGAGAATTGGCGAGTATCATTTAGACGGTTACGACGATAACACGGGCTACGAATTCATGGGATGTGCCTATCACGGATGTCCTCGCTGCTACCCGGGACCCATACAAGACGTGAAACATCATCACCCGTATGATCCGTCCAGAACCATGCGTGATTTGTATCAACACACCCAAGATCGCCTTTACAAATTACGTCACGTGTATTGCCTATCTGAGATCAAAGTTATGTGGGAATGTGAACTGAGCGAAGAACGTCGTCGTAATCCTGAGATGGAAGAATTCTTTGCCAGTCTAGAAGCCCAGGGATGGCCTTGTCCGGATCCCCTGTCGCCCAGAGCTGGCTTTTTTGGAGGAAGAACCAATGCCTGTCAATTGATGGCCAAAGCCGAACATCCAGACGAAGAGATCCGATACGTGGACGTGGTATCCCTTTACCCTTGGGTGTGTAAATACGGTAAATTCCCTCTGAAAGAACCGAAGATCATCACTCGACCTAGTCAAGCTTGGGAACAGTACGAAGGTCTGATTCAGTGTTCTGTGCTTCCACCCCGTCAACTCTATCACCCCGTACTCCCGTTTCGATACAACGGAAAACTCACTTTTCCACTGTGTCGGAGCTGCGTGGAACAGTACATGCAGAAAAGTGAGATCACCCACTACGTCGATTGTACACACCAGCAGAAAGAACGCGCCTGGGTAGGAACTTTTGTGTCGTTGGAATTAAAGAAGGCCGTGGCGACGGGTTATCAAGTCCTCGTCGTGTACGAAGTATGGCATTGGAGCGAATGGAGTCAGTACGACAATCAATCCAAGTCTGGAGGGTTATTTGCTGGATACATTGATCATTACTTGAAAAAGAAGATGGAAGCTAGTGGGTATCCGGACGATTGTCCCACGGACGACGATAAACGGCGTTTCATCCAAGACGTGTATGACAAGGAAGGCATTCAACTCGATCACGAAGCCATGATACCCAACAAAGGCCTGAGAAGTTTTAGCAAGTTACAATTGAACACATTGTGGGGCAAATTCGGACAACGCGACAATTTTACCCAAACCGTGTACATGACAGACCCTGCCGATTATTTTCCACTCATGATGGATGTCACCGAAACCATCAAAGATGTTCGAGTCGTGAACGACAACATGGTTATGGTAGAAAAGCTCAAAAAAGAAGAACACGTGAGACCATGTCCCATTACCAACGTCGTGGTGGCTGCTTTTGTAACAGCTCAAGCCCGGTTGAAATTGTATTCGGTATTGGAACCGCTGGGAGAACGTGTGTGCTACTTTGATACGGACAGTGTCATTTTCAAATACGATCGCAATCAGTGGAACCCTCCGGAAGGAAACTCGTTAGGTGAATGGAAGAACGAATTACCCGACACATTATCGATACGTCAGTTTGTATCTGGTGGACCTAAAAATTACGCCTATCAACTGAGTAACGGCGAAACGGTGTGTAAAATCAGGGGATTTACGCTCAACTACCGTAACAGTCAACTGTTGAATTTCGACACCGTGAAACAGATGGTCCTTGGTCTCGCCCAAGACAAAATAACAGTTACCAATCCGCACAAGATTGAGCGATCACGTGATAGACGGTTATGGTCACGTGTGGAGGAGAAAATCTATAAGATAGTATACAACAAACGGTTTGTGTTATTGGACCAAGACGGACAGCCGAGCAACACCCTACCTTACGGATACCATCACGGTAAGGCAGAGACCACCTTACTTTATGGAGACCCTCACGGAGAAACTGAGACAGAGGTGGTTGGCGCATAGCGTCAGTCATCGTTATTTACCTATTATAGACCACCACCAATATACGTTTTGCATTGGATGTTCCTACAATCACCCGAGTCAGCGGTATCATTCCTGTCTGGGTTTGGGAGTCTGTCCTACCACTGGTCAAACGTCCCATCCCGTTGACATGTATCTGGATCAAGTATTAGAGGACCACAACCACGACGATGTCGAAAAAGTATTGGGAAGTTTCATCGACGAACCACGACAAAAGGTACAAGAATGGGAAGCAGATCCCCAATGGGCAGTCGACGTGGAACACGCTCTGCGACAACACTGGGAAGTGATACCGGGCTTCAAAACGGCATTGATCAGAAGAAAATATGAATAGAGAAGAAAACACAGTTGTGAATATGAATAGAGAAGATACGTTGGTATTAAATGATATGTTGGACACGGTGTACCCTCTTACACACCTTTGGAAGGGGTATTATGAAAAGACTCAAGGCTATCGAATCATCACCTGGTACGAGGAAGATCGGATTATTTTTGATGTGTTGGATCTGTTGGTCAAGACGTATGGAGTACAAATGACACAAGAAGCAATGAATCACTGGTTCGCCCCCCGTTTACTACCGGACTATCACATGGCCATGACGTATTGTTTACGCTGCGTTGGGCATGCGCAACCAGCTCAACGCTCTGGATGTTGTCTATTATGACCAATGAGCGAATGCCACGTCATCCATCACGTGATTTAGGGGGATATAACACCGACAACAACACCAATACTTCATTCTGGAGACATCAACTCAAGTACTCGGACGTAGTATGGAAACCTCTGGCGATGGACAACAACAGTACGATCTTCAGCGAACTCCTCAACGAACCACTCAACGAACAGAAACAGTCCAACAGTCCAACAGCTGTTTTGGGTGTGGAAGCCATGAGCATTGGTACAGAGACTGTCCACGCAGAGCTACTCAACAAGCCACTCAACGAGCCACTCAACGAGTTACTCAACGAGCTACTCAACGAGCAACGGAAACCAAACAGTCCAACAACTGTTTCGGGTGTGGAAGCAATGAGCATTGGTACAAAGACTGTCTACAGAGAGTCACTCAACGAGCCACTCAACGAGCCACTCAACGAGCCCCTCAAGGAGCAACAGTCCAACAGTCCAACAACTGTTTTGGATGTGGAAGCAATGGACATTGGTACACCCCACAAAGAACCACTCAACGAGCAGCCTCCACCTCGCAAACAGAAACTCAGAGAGATGTGCAGGGAGAAATATTTTACGGAAAAGAAAACCCGCACGGAGAAACACGAGAAATCCATCGACCAAAAGGTCGAGAAGATGCTATGGAAACGCAAGAAGGGCAAGGAGATGCTAGAGAAACGACAGAAACTCAAAGAAGCGAAATATTTAACGGAAAAAAAGCCCAAGGAGAAGCTCAAAGAGAAGCTCAAAGAGAAGCTCAAAGAGAAGCTCAAAGAGAAGCTCAAAGAGAAACGACAGAAGTCAACACCCAAGGAGAAATATTTAACGGAAAAGAAGCTCAACGAGAAGCGCAAGGAGAAGCCAAAAAAGTTAGTAAACGCTACGACACCTGTTATCGATGCAAACAAGTCGGACACTGGGCTCCCGCCTGTCCCCAACGCTACCAACCTTACCCGCCGACCCGTTACCAAAAAGAACAAAATAAAGAAAAAGAAGCTCAACATCGATGCCTCAACTGTGACGAATTTGGCCATGGATTGTTTGCCTGTGGACAGCCCCATGAAAGAATCGACGACTTCAACACCCTTACCAACAAACTGTTTCACACCGAACCACGTAACTGGTACTGGGGCGAAGAAGCCAGCGAACTCTATCGCCGGTTCAGACAAGACGAAAAAGAAGACCTTACATCGGCCTACGTCCGAGCCCTGTACTACGACAGCAACTAGACTGGAACAAGATTTGGTTCATTGCCCAATTCAACTTGATGTGCCACCGTTTCGTATTACCTTGACGGCCGAAGAGGCTCAACGATTAGCCCACACACTCATCATTCCGGGTGGCTATCGTGGCATGACAGAACAGTCTCCACCACCACCACTGCCTTGGATGGACAAGGAATGGGCACCCCTGGTGTTGACACTACTAGATGCCCAAGACTGGGTCGACGACGACGTTCTACAACAAATGATCGGTTCCGTATATTGGGTACCCCGTGTGTTGACGCGATCTCCGTGGCTGTATGCGCATATGGTGCGCATGGAATACCCTTTGCCGTTGTGAACTTTTTGGATAACATTTGTGAACTTTTTGGATAACATGTGTGAACACTTTGAATAACATCTGTGAACTTTTTGGATAACATTTGTGAACTTTTTGGATAACATTAATTTGAGAACGTTAATTTGTGAACACTTTGGATAACATGTGTGAACGAGAACACCGTTGTGATTGTAAATAAATTGTAAATATATTGTAAATATATTATATTGTTAATAAATGTTTTGTTATTATACACATCTGTTTTATTTTGCCAGGGAAAGTATAAAAGGGGGACTGTCCAATAAAGGAAAAGTTATTTCACCATGGACGTGTCATTCAAACACCCCTTTACCATGTTAGTGAGTGGGCCAACGGGTGTGGGGAAAACGGTCTTTGTGCAGAAATTTCTCCAAGCGTCGCTGTTTGATACTCCCCCTGATCGCATTGTCTGGGCTTATGGCGAATGGCAAGACAGTTACAAACAGTTTCCTTATACTTATACTCGTGGTTTGGGCAATTTGGACGAGGTGATGGAACAAGTCCCAGGACCCCAATGTTTAGTCGTGGATGATTTGATGGGAGAAGACACCGACACGTTTGAACGTTGGTTCACCAAGAAAAGTCATCATAGGAATGTGAGCGTGATTTACATTGTGCAAAATCTGTTTGATAAACAACAGAGGACCATCAGTTTAAATGCTCACTATGTGGTCCTCTTCAAAAATCCCCGCGATGCCTCGCAGATGGGTGTCTTGGCCCGACAAATGTATCCCGGACAAGGTCAATTTATGCAAGAAGCCTTTGCCGATGCCACCAGTACCCCTCGCAGCTATTTACTGATCGATCTAAAACCCGATACCCCTGATGAACTACGTCTTCGTACACGTATCTTACCGGAGGAAGAACCGTCTCATGTCTACGTGAAAAAGGTATAAAAAGGCCCCTGGGATGACCACCTTCATTTAATGTCAGCATGGCTCGTGTGAAGAACACCGTTCGTCGACATCCACCTCCAGGACTACCTCGTGCTAGATTTCCACCGCCCGCCTGGAAAGGACAAAATTCATTTGGTGCCACACCAACAGAGGCCGCAGGACCCAACCGACGCCGAAATGTGGGCACCAATGTGGGTACCCATGTGGGCACCAATGTGGGTTCCGGCACCAATCTAGCTCCAGATTTACGTTTATCCCCCGTGGTCGTACGAGTGCCACGCCATCATCAGATTCCAGTCACAGACGATGACGCCCGCCGTCCCACGAAGCGCCGTCCTGCACCACGCCGCCCTCTACGTCTGGATGATGACGGTGTCGTCAGACGCCGTCCAGCGCCCCGCCAACCACCACGCCAGGAACTGAAAGGAATGCGGAGCTTTATTAACCGTTTGAAACGACTGTCCCCCGAAATGGCTTATGGACAGTTGGCCAAGAATACAGGGATGGCTCAAATTGGTTTGCTGAAATGGTTCAAGCTGGCTGCCGACCATTTGCTGAAAGGAAATATACGACCCTTGCACAAACAACACGAACGCTGGGTAGAGCGAAATCGAGAGAGATTGCAACAACTGACCCGAGATCGTTTATCTGTCAACGATAAATTGAACATGATCATGAAACCTGGTGGACAGGGATTTTTCGGAGGTATCCTGATTCGAATCTTGATTCGTTGGAAAGAACGTTTGCAAAAGGCCAGAGAAAAACAGAGACCCGTGAGACGGGTGCAACGCGGTGGATTTTTTAGTGACATTGCCGGTGTCAAGTCCAGACAAAAACGACGAAGACGACGCTAAATACCAAAAAGGCTATAAATACCAAAAGCCAATGCTTCTCTGCACAACACCATGAAATCCCGTGATCTCAACATTATCCGGTCGCTACGGGCCCTGCCCAAACCTTGGCAGAAACAAGTTCTGAGACATGCTCCTGATACGTTTATTCAGACTCTTTCCGAATGTTGCCGCCAAGTCTCTAGACCGCTACCCTCATCTTTAACTCTGTTGGCAAATCGTAAAACCCCGATGAGAACGAAACGACGAATCGTTCAACGCGGTGGTTTTTGGGGTGAAATTGTCAAATTCGTGCTTCCAGTTCTGACAACCGTCGGTCAGGCCGTGGGTCGTGCGGTAGGTCTACCCATCTAGAGTAGTATCCAGAGTAGTATCCAGAGTAGTATCCAGAGTAGTATCCAGACCCCTATAAAAGCTCTATAAAAAAGCTCTCCAGTATAAAAACCAAGACGTCACCATGCAGTCATTACCTCTCTTGAATGTGTTATTGAACGTGTCTCCAGCTTGGCGAAAACGTCTAATTCAACAAGCGCCCCGAGACGTGGTGAATTGTTTATCCGAGTGTATTGGTAATTTACTGCAAGGCACCATACCTCTGAGCCCCAGCGAAAAACAACGTTTACAACGTCTAAAACGTGTGTTGCGTTCTTTGGGAACCCCCAACACCTCGTGGTATCGACGAAGACGCTTATTGGATTCTTCAGCTCTTTGGAAAAACGTCTTCCCCTGTATTCAACGGCAGCTGGAACGACGACGATGAAATTTGCAAAGAAAATGAAATTGGTTCCGGTGGACGAACCCAGTGTCACGGTCATGAAACCGTACGAACCCGTGTGGGAACGGGACCCCATTCGCCGTATCATGGAAGAAGTGTCAACCGAGATGGATACCGTCTTGAAATCCCGTATGTCTGATGCCGATAAAATGCAAAAGTATGGGCAATTGTTTGAAAGATTTCAAACGATGCAAAAGAAACTCGAGACCCCCCAGCCACCACCACCACCACCACCATCATCCCAAACACCCCAAACATCACCGCCACCAGCACCAACCCTACCACCCCAACCAACGCAACAACCCGATATCTCGCAATCGATCCTAGAATCGGTTCCTATCAAGCATCGCCCTAAAGCCAAACTCTTGTTAAAACACATCAAAGAAAAAACACCTTTGGAATGGAACGACAATTATGAATTGGTACGTGATGGTCAAGTGATTAAAGGAACGAATGCCTACGATATCGTCAACGATTTAATGCGAAGCCGTAAAACCGTGTCGCCAGCTCCGGGGTGGAGCGATGTTGTGTCCACGTTAAAGAAGACACATGCTTCGCGAGAATGGGTAGGGAATGCAGACCGATGGAAGACACCCACTCGTAGACCACCGGTGAAAGGACGAAACACGGCTCAACCACCTCCACAGGCCCCACACGTCCCACACGTCCCACAGGCCACACAGACCTCACGTACACCCCTGGAGGTACGCTGGACAAGACCTCGAGAACGAAAAAGGAAACGTCTTCAAACTAGCCGAAGAGCCACACCACGTTGGATCCCCTTCAGAGACTTGTAAAAAATTTTATTATTAAAATATTAAAATTCTTATTATTAAAGTGCTTGTAAAATTGTTATTATTAAAATATTAAGATTATTAAAATGTTTGTAAAATCATTAAAATAAAATTAATAATTTATTGAAAATAAAACTTTGGACATAGTATAAATACGGGTAAACTTTGCAAATAGTATAAATACTGTTAAGCAGTGCAAATACTTTTAAAATACTTTTAAAATGGACAAGAAGTTGGCTCGTGTGTACTACGACCCCAAACACCCTGCGGGTTTCGGGGGAGCGACCCGTTTACAGAAAGCTACCGGGGTTCCATTGAAACGTGTCCGGGCCTGGTTACGTGGACAACGCACGTACACCTTGCATAAACCCATACGAAAACGTTTCTCTCGTTTATCTACCGTCGTGGCCGGTGTAGATCATCAGTGGCAGGCCGATTTATCCGATCTCTCGTCCTTGGCGTCCTTTAACGATGGGTACAAATTCTTACTGTGTATCATTGACGTGTTCTCCAAATACGCCTGGGTAGTGCCACTCAAGAATAAAACGGGTCCCACGTTATTAAAGGCTTTACAGAGTGTTTTATCACAAAAACGTATTCCTCTGCGGCTGCAAACAGACAAAGGAACCGAATTTCTCAATCGACATGTTCAAGCTTTCCTGAAGAAGAAAAAGATTCATTTTTTCGTCACGCACAATGTCGAAACCAAAGCCAGTGTGGTAGAACGATTTCAGCGCACGCTCAAACAACGCATGTGGCGTTATTTTACGCATCGGAACACACAACGTTACATCGATGTACTGGCCGATCTAGTGAGGGGCTACAACGCGGCCCGACATCGTACTATTGGCATGGCACCCATGGACATGACCCCGGACAAAGAATGGCAAATCACTTCCAAGAAAACCAAGGTCGTTCCAACCCGATTGCCTCCACGTACGTCCGTTCGTTTGGCCTTACCCAAACACGGGGCATTCGACAAAGGCTACTGGCCCAATTGGACCCTGGAAACGTTTCGTGTGGATCGACAGAGTGGGTCGACGTACAAATTATTGGATGAACGTGGCGAACCTATCGCAGGATCATTTTATCCCCAAGAATTACAAAGTGTGAGAACGGATCCGAACGAAGAATTTCCCATTGAACGGGTGTTGGACCGTCGCCGCGGCGACATGTTGGTCAAATGGTTGGGATACCCCGCCAGCTTCAATTCCTGGATACCCAAGAGTGCCGTTGTCTATAAATAGTCCCGATGTGTTCCAGGGAATGTCACAATGTCACAAGACGAAGCCACGTCAACGATTTCTACGTCTCTCTCCGAACATCGACGTCACTGGTCTTGTTTTGGCAGTCGCATCCCTCAAGCGGAAATTGTCTTTTTCTGTCAAGTGATTTTAGTGTACGTGGTGGCCGGTGTCGCTTTAGCTCAGTTAGCCACACGCCCAGACGGTCCACAAACCACCCTGTGGACGGCCCTCCTGTCCAGTAGTATTGGTTACCTGCTTCCGGCGCCAGCTCTCAACCCCACCCCTAAAAATGACAAATCCCCGCCAGTTTTATCTCACGTTGCCTAGTGACAGTTCCATGAAAGTGTATCCCGACAACACAATGTCCAGCTATCGTACGTTGCTGAATTCTCCCATCGAGTTGGACCACCGAGACTGGGAAGTGGGATTGGCCTCCGTGTCGTTTCCCACGACGTGGAACAATCTCCCGGAAGGAAGTAGTGAGGTTAGTCTCATGATGGTGATGGTTGCACCCTTTAATCCAGACGTACACAGGCCAGACAACATGCCAAAGACTGACAAATGGAAGGTAGTCGAAGAGCCTGCCAAGGTTGTGATCAAAAAATACCCTATTCCTGGAGGAACGTACAATAGTATCCAACACTTGTTGGCTGAGATAAATTCGCTTATACGAGCTCTGGTTAAAGATCACGTGACGCTGGAAACACTGCATGCCAAACCCAGACGAAAGCATCCGGACAATCCCGAACTCACGGAACTCGAAAAAGAACACGAGAAGAATTATCAAGCCAAAATAAATGCCTACAGCAAAGCGATCAAAGAAGAACCGATCATATCCTTTGTGCTGGACGACGTCACGAAAAAAGTCAAGTTGCAGATCAATACGGAAGACGGCTTTAAATATCTCAAACTTATACCCTTTCTCCAATTGAAGTTGACGGGCCCCGTGGTATCCTCGTTGGGATGGATTCACGAGACCACAATTACGCCCCGATTGGACCATTTAACGTCTTTCAAACAGAGGGATGTCATCGTGGCCCCGGACACCTTTGACATCAATGTGGGACACACCATGTTTTATCTGTATGCGGATCTCTTGGAACCTCAACGGGTGGGGAATATGGTGGCGCCTTTATTGGATGTCTTTCCCAGTTCTCACGGTTATCATCGACCGACGGTCATCCATTATCAACCCTTCAAATACGACAGCATCACCACCATTGGCCTCTATATAAGAAACGGCCTGGGCCACAAAGTGTCATTCACCAAAGGAAAAGTCGTCGTCAAACTACATTTCCGACGAAAAGCGTAATATGCAGTTTTATCGTGGTGTGTTACGCCAAAAGGGCGCCAACATGAAGACCCGCACGCCCATCAATGTCTACCGGGGCGGTGTCTTGCGGCAAAAGGGCGCGGGACGTTTACAGGGGCTACTGAACATGGCGAAACCCTTTCTGCAAGCCGGAAAGAACGCCTTAAAAGCCAATTTCTTAAACAAAGAGACTTTTGGAGAATTGGGAAAAGCAGCCCTCGGCGTAGTGTCGGGAAAACAAAGTGTGGGCCAAAGTTTGAAGAATGTGTTCCAGCGCACCATAAAACCGCGTCTCCGACAAACACTAGCCGATGTCATGTCCTCCAGATCACCCAAAACCCAACGCCGACCAACACACACCAGACCACCCAAACCCAAAACTTCTATAAAAAGGAAAAGAAAATCCCCTGGCGTCATTTCACGAGCCAAACGTCCTCGGCCAGACATCTTCGATCATGGCTTCAGCAATGCGTAACGATTCCTGTCCTTGTGCTCGAGATGAACTGCAAGAATTGTTCCAAGTGCCCGACACGCACACGGCCATTACCAGAGTGACCAAAATACGTAAATATTCCATCACACCCGATCTGAATCACGATGGACCGATTGAATTTCTGGTGAACAATGCCAGTATGGATTTCATCGATTTGGCCAATACGACCCTGTACCTGCGACTCAAAGTGGTAAAAGAGGATGGTACCAATCTACCAGCAGACGAAGCCGTGGGTCCCGTGAATAATTGGATGCACTCTTTGTTTAAAGATGTGAAATTGCGGCTGGGAAAAGATTCTGATACGCTGGTCACGTCTCCTCTACCTAATTACGCCTATCGAGCTTACCTAGAGAATTTACTGAGTTATGGAAAACAAGCCAAGACGAACCATTTAGACCGACAAGTCTTGTGGCACAAGGATACAGCCGGCGAATTTGATCAAGCCTCACCCGTCAAAGTCAATGCAGATTCCCCCGAACCTACGAATGCCGGATTGGTGGAACGCTACAAACGCATCTCTGAAAGCCAGGTGGTGGAATTACAAGCGCGGTTGCATTTAGATATGTTTTTACAGGAGAGATACTTATTGGACGGGGTCGATCTACGCCTGAGTTTGGAAAAACAAGCCTCTAAATTTTTCCTGATGCATGCCGACAACAAAGGACCCTACAAGATTGATTTTATCAAAGCTTATTTGGAAATTCCGTTTGTCACCCTTTCTCCCACCACGTACACGCGGATTACCAATCAACTCCAAACCACCAATGCCAAGTACCCCTTGAAACGCATGGTCGTCAAAGATGTGGTCGTACCCAGTAACCGCACCAGTCACGTCCTGGATAATCTGTTCATCAACGAAACCTTACCCGCGCGTCTATTTGTGGGGTTGGTCAGTAACCGAGCTTACGATGGACATAATACCAGGAACCCGTTCCGATTTCATCATCATAACCTCAAGCACATTCGCCTGACCATGAATGGAGAAGTCGTGGATGATTATGCCGATCTCAACTTTGCCGATAAATTGGCTATCACACCGTACATGGATTTAATGAATCGTGTGGGTGTTCTCAACACCCGAGAAGATTTGGATCTCAGTTTCCACGATTATATCAAGGGTTACACACTCTTTTGTTTTGATTTGACCAACGACCGAGGAGCTAACGGGGCCTATTCACACCCCAGAACCACCGGTAACCTGTCTCTAGAGCTACGCTTCTCGGCCGCCCCCGCCAACGCTCTCAATCTTATGCTGTTTGCCGAATACGACAATGTCTTGGAAATCGATCGTAACCGACAAGTCATCCTGGATTGGTAGTCCTTTATCCACGTTACAATTAGAAGAGGCCCTGCGGTATCATTCTGACGTCTTTGGCGGTGTTTGGTCCCGGAATCACCTGTACCGGTTGCAACCCCATACCTATCCTCTAGCCTACATCGTCAATACCGACGACGAACAGGACCCCGGCACCCACTGGACCGTGTTTATGTGTGAAGGACCTGGACACTTGTATTTCTTCGATTCTTACGGATGCCCACCCGAAACCTATGGACAAGCCTTTGCCGATTTCAGTCAACGTCACGGACCCACTACCCATCAACCCCAATGGTTACAGAGTTTAACAAGTTTTGTGTGTGGACATTATTGTTTATTTTTTATCTGCCACTCGAAACGGTGCCTGCAATTGTTTGGTACCGATACTCGGCAAAATGATGTGCTGGTGAATCAATGGGCTCAAAATCATTTTCCATCCTTAAATCGTTTGGGTGGACAAACGTGTTGTTCTTTTTCAAACATGTAAATACGTTATAAAATTGTTCTGCTGTTATTAAAAATAGGATTAAAAATTGTTATTACAAATTGTTATTACATATGTGATTAAAAATGTGTTTAAAAATTAAAATGTATTGTTATTAACTCTGGGGAACCCCTCGAGAAAGGGCGAGGGAACCCCTCGAGAAAGGGCAACCCCCGAGGAAGGGAATCCCTAGAAAATGTCGCCCAAAAAAGAAAGGGAGGGAATCCTCAGAGCAAAGGGGGGAATCCTCAGAGCAAAGGGAGGGAATCCCCGAGAGTAAATGAGCACCTGGAACCTCAAGAGAACCTCAAGAGAACCTCAAGAAATCCCCAAGAAATCCCCAAGAAATCCCGAGAAACAAGGAAATTCCACATAACGTCACTAGCAAAGATGACGTCAGTTTCGGAGATGACGTCACTAGGGAATCCCGGAAAAACCTATGACGTCACGTCGCCATGACGTCACCTATGACGTCATCACCGGAAACGATCGTTGCTAAGGACGTGACGTCATCACCGGAAGTGACGTCATCAAGGAAGTGACGTCATTGATGACGTCATCGATGACGTCATCACCGGAAGTGACCGTTGCTAAGGAGGACCGGAAGTGACATGCGCATGCGCAAACCCGTTGCTAGGGGCGTCTGCGCATGCGCGCCAAAGGGCCTGTACCCAGGCCCCCACTACTCTGCCTACAAAACAAATATTATACGAGAGAAATCTATGTAGTAACAATAAATGCAGCCTATGCATGAAACATGAGGAAACATTTACACATATCTTCCTACAATGTGAGACAATAAAACTCTATAAACAAAACGTCCAAACCTACCTAAAAAAATTCACCATAAAAAATAATTTTGAATTTAATAAATACACACTGCTGTTCCATGATGTTCATCACCAATTTTAATTTGTGGAACACTGTATTACCTGAAAACATTGTGGGAATATAAATGTAAAATCAAATCAAAGAATAAAATAAACAACAAAATAAACACAGAATTGACGCAACAATTTCTCAAAGAACTAAATGCCACTATTGCTATGTATAATCTAACAACAAACACAGATAATCCCTTAATCGTAGTGTAACACTGACCCAGTCAGCCACTGACCACGATCGAAGTCACATGCTATTTCTAGCCTACAACAATTATAAATAGGACATAGGACATGTCGAATGAAAGAATCTATTAGCCATAATTAATCTTATGAAAAAAAACAATATACTAAAAATAAAAAAGGATAAACGTCAAATAAATTCTTCTAATATATTGTTTTTAAGGTATTTAGTGATAAGAATAACATTGAAAAAAAAAACTAAGACAACTTATGAATAACAATCACTAGTGTAACGTTTGAACAAGTATCCTTGTTATAACGATAATATGATACAAAAACCTGACAGTAAGTAAGCATTTATTTAGAAGACTTACACGAGACTAACATGTACTATAGAACCCAAACGTACCTGAGATTGACGAGTAATTTATTTGTTCCGTATTCCGCCAACAACCAGAAAATCCGGATACAACTATTTTTCGGAGTCACGATTTATGGGAAATTGATATAACTATACGACCCTTGTTACTAAAGTGAATATAAGAAAAGCTTGCCTTTGTTGGTTGTTTCCTGTAGCAGCTAGCAACAGCCCCCGGGAAGGGCGCAAAAACTGCCCGGGTCCCCCGGTGGCCCCCTACTGCTAAAGACACCAACTCGCAAGCGAATTATTGAAATAAAGATGAGCCATATGTTAGTTCCGAAATTACCTAAATCCCCACTCTATTTCGTGAAATAGGGCCCCGGTGACAATGATAAGCGCCTCCAACTATGGTCTTTTATTTAAATGAACAACAAAATGTAATCGTTTATTATTAGCTGTACATGGTGCCAGACGAATTACAGATTGTTGATAATTTGAGTCTGGTTCCAAACCAGCAGGATGATACAACTAACTCGTAGAATTCTGAAATGGACACAGATTTTGCCCCGTTTCAGGCCTCTTTTATGTTGTCAACTCTGTCATAACTGCCTTTTTGACTTCATTTTTCCAGGCAATTGATGCAATGGCCCAGACATCTTGATTCAGCACAAGAATTGCAATAAAGATTTGTATGATGCCTCTGAGTTTTGAGATGTTGAAAACATTGAACTATTTTCAAATTCCTGAAAATTGTGTATTCTGTGACCCTTTTGTTACAGAGGGGTGGTCATAGACCAAAAATGGCATTTTCTTCTTTCATCAAGGCCTATTTTTAACCATAATTCATATTTTTGCACCTATTTTAGTTTTTATGTACACATATTAGCCAGGGATGGTAAAACATAGCTGTTAGACAGATTCCTTTGGTAATGTTAGCTCTGCAACCAAAGATAGGATTGATTCAGTCATTGACATATTTAGGGGGTGGGGTTACATGTTTCAGTACAGACCTCTATAATTACAACCAATGCATCTGATTTGTGATTTTTCTGTTTGCATATTGCCAAGGGTTTCCAAAAATATATTACTTGCCAGTCTGACTATGTAAAAAAGTGGAAAATTATTGGTTTTTTGAAAGATGCTACATGTAAATTGTGTACATTTTTCATGACATGGCAATAAAAAATATATTTTTGAAAAAAAATCCAGATTATGAGTGTTTTCTGTGTAATTTGTTTGTAACTTGTCTTATTTTTTTCACAAAACTCAAATACTGCCATTAATAAGAAAGATTTTTAAATTTTAGCACAAAAGGCCCAGGGACCTGAGATGCACCGTTGTACATAAAGCAGCATGTATACTTAAAGGGCCATCATTTTTGGAGTTATTCTTTGATTTTGATTTTCTTTCACCGGTGTGTTGCCAGAACATATGGGAAGCATATAAAAGAGGCCTTTTGGTGATACCTAAAGTTTCACTCCTATATAGGACACAGATCACTAAATATTCATGGGCCGTCACCTACGAATGTAGGGCGAAATTTATTTTTAGTCCTTCTCTCCCTTTCCCTTTTTCCCCCCTTTGCATGTCGATTTTTGTTGACTTTTTGGTGTAGAATTGAAGAAAAGGGTTTAAAAATACATTTTCTGCCAGGTTTTGGTGAATATTCATGATTTTGAGGCGGAAGGATACAAGGGTTGTGAGGTTGGTTACGTTGAAAGGGAGGGCCGAAAATTGCTTGTTTAGTTGTCTGGACTTCCAGCCTGTGTATCTCAAGTTTTTCATGGTGAACCTCATACATGTTTTTGGGTCAGAGTTTGCCACATGTTGCTCCATCTGTGACAGAAAGCGTTATACCCAACGAATATTTGGGAAAAAGTTACAGCCGGTCTAAGAGACGAGAATTAACATTAATGTCAATGGGGAAATAATTAGTGATCTGTGGCCAAATTATATACAGGTATTTAGAGTTATATCCCTTATATCAACTCAAAAATGAATGTGGTTTAGCGCCCTGCTGTTCTGCTCCGTCTGGGATAATCAAGACGGACAGGGTGCTACTCGGTCAGATCTATTTGATCAGCAGACCAAATACCTATCGAATTCCAGCTGTCAAAGGATGTTGTACGTTTCTTCCAAGATGTAGGCCCGCACAGGGCCTCGTTTTGTCCGAATGACTATGCAATGTCCCTTGCCAGGCACCCTGTAATGCTCCACCGACGAGGGGGAACCACGTCGGAAACCCCCGATAAATATATGTGTAAATCGTCCGAAATGATATATGACATCAAAACTTATCTGTAGCCCCCATATAAAACTTTGAAAAGACGCATGATCGGATCTGTGACGTAGTAATATTTGTGCTACTATGTAAAAATTTTATGTGTAAATTTGATGGTCTGAAACTATCTGTTTCACGCCACGTCTGAAATAAATAGGCTATGACCATTTGTTTTGGTAAAAAGATACCAAGCCACCCCTATCTAATTTAATACAATATAAGGGTTGATATAGAAAGGTGAGTACGTGTGGGAGGGTTGGGGGTAATCAGGTTAAACATAGGCTTGTTTGCCATATCATCTCGATCGAATGGAAGCGGACCACGAAAAAACATATCTAACTCAAGTACAGAATAACGATTAACGTCCCACAACACAATATACCGGCGAATTTGCAACCAACATCCATACTAGAGAGGAGTATTTAGCCCGAACAGTGCCGTTTCGGGAAATTCATTATCGAATTTCATCTATCACGAGCAGAACACATTTACACCAGTCCCCCATCCTATCCAAAATCAAATTAATTGTCAACATAAAATCATGCTCCGACCAAAATGTATTCCAGATTGAGCTTAAATTCAAAATGGTGAATGTATTTGGCAATACATAACAAAACAATGTTAATAATGTATTAAACTATAAGTTCTCGGGTTCGCCGAATTCTTATCTGAATGGGAATCACGATGGCTAAGTGGGTAAGACCCTGGCTCGCTATCCTGGAGGTAAAGTGTTCGATCCCTGCATTGGCCGAGAAAGTTCGATATGAGTATGCCGTAGCGCCGCTGCCCGGGCAAAATTTATCTCGTAGCACACTGTATGGTGTATGCCCGTCGTCCATTAGCCGAGGTTAGGTGCAGAAGAGTAGGACGTTAAACCCCATTTCATTTCATTTCCATTTGAATGATGAAACATACCGTGACCAAACGAAACGCCAATGTTATTCGCAAGTTCAAAATAATTAAATTGAATATAATAGAACCGTTACGTATGAGAGGACTAAGACCAGAAAACAGAGTGGAATAAGGGATGGAAATGTTTGTCAACGTGATACAAACCCCAGATTTACCGGTGCGGTTTAATGACCAAATAACTTGCAAGAAAAATGTGACTCCCCGTTGCACAAGACGGATGAAATGAGAAGAATCAGAATGTTCTACCGATTGCGATTATTCCAGTGATTCAAGACAGGGTAGGGTAGACAAATTCCCGAGGTTGCACAAGACAAATATGTGAACCCGGTGTTTGACCGTGTATTAGGGGAAGAATATCATCGGATTGGAACACCTTTTGGTTGAACAAATCGAGGTAGGAGACAATCTCTCACATATTTTACCCCATTAAATAACCAGAAAATGCATCATGGCGGCCATCTTTAATATTTAAATTTCCTCAAGGGTGCTAGGGTGGCATCATCCGGATTCACTAGGCAATCCTCGACAGATTCCGGTCCCGGAACCTACGTCTAATCTCGGCTGTATGGCAGTAAGTGATGTGTACCTACGCCCATACATTTGCGATGCGGCTACCGGTTTACTTTAAGAGGAAAACTTGACACCGTGGGCACAACCAAACACAAATTGGCGACCTATTCGGCTAGCGACCTATTCGACCGATCCAGCTGGACACCTGTTCGTTACAAACCTATTCAGAATAAAGACACCAGTCGCCCAAAATTACCTTTCCGATTATATATAGCTGGATGCTCAGAATTATGTACGATGGTCCGAATTTTGACTCGGAATATCGCCGTTCTCTTACTTTAAAATATTGAGAAAATGGCGACGTTTAGGATGAGAGAGCAGCCCTTTGATATGATTGTCCAAAGTGTTACTAATAATATTCAATTACCTTTCAGAATAAATATGGCGAAATTACACTTCTATTCTGAGCTAAAGGAATGGATAAAAAAATAATATATTCTACCTTCATTTGATAGACGTAACGTTGGATTTTATTTGTTGGTAAAAATAGATGAGTTTGGGCGACTGCTGTCTTGATTCTGAACAAGTTGCCAACGAACAAGTTGCCAGCTGGATCGGTCGAATAGGTCGCTAGCCGAGTAGGTCGCTAATTTGTGTTCGGTATGGGTGCAACCATGTTTCATCCGGGACCTTTAAAGTAGTTCCAATATGGCGGAATTCATCATACAGCCGAGTCTAGATGTAGGTTACGGAATCTGCCGAAGCATGCCGAGTGCATCCGGATTCTTAATTTACACATACTGAAGATATATACATGTAATCCATTTAAAAACATTAGGTGGACTATATTTCCAGGTTTGTCGACCTGCTGCCGGACTATACTACCATCACAGAAAAGCAGGAGGTTTCCTTGGTTATGGTGAAAGATATTATGTTTTATTCAGGCTCAGATTAATAATGCTATAATACACATATAAATATAATATAGACGATGTTTAATATTAACATATGTATATAATAGTTATTGATATAATTTATATAATATAACATAATATTTATATACAACACGGAAACTTTACAATAACCTTTAACCATTATTAAACCATTCTGAAATTATGAACAGGTATTTAGGCAATAATTTTAAAAATGGGGAAATAATTAGTGATCTGTGGCCATAAGTAGCAACCTGAGAGTAGACTACCCACAGTAGCCGAGAAATAATGTAACACAAAACAGAATAGAATATAACCACAGAGTAAGAATAACTAGGGATAACCAACACGATACATACTTTATTTTAGAAAACTCTCCAGATATATTGGTACATGGGAGATAACTCCCATTCCTAGATACTTGTTTTGAACCACTGTATTACGGTCAGTAATTCGCCCAATGCATCCCTCGAACACCGACGCAGTTATATAATTAATGTCGACGCTCACAATGTCAAATTACACGACACTCGGCAAAACTCGACAGATTTCGGAACCTACATCTAGTCTCGGCTGTATGACATTAAGTGGTATGTACCTACGCCCATACATTTGCGATGCGGCTACCGGTTTACTTTAACAGGAAAACTTGACGCTATTACAAACAAACAAGACACCATGGGCGCAACCGAACACAAATTGGGAATCTATTCGACTAGCGACCTATTCGACCGATCGAGCTGTTCGTTGGAAACCTATTTAGAGTAAAGACAACAGCCTCTATTTATCAACCAATAAAATCCAACGTTATGTCTATCAAATGAAAGTAGAATAAATTATTTTTTTTATCCATTCCTTTAGCTCAGAATAAAAGTGTAATTTCGTCATTATCTTACAGCTGGATCGGTCGAATAGGTCGCTAGCCAAATACGTCGCCAATTTGTGTTCTGTATGGGCGCAGTGATGTTTCACCCGGGACCTTTAAAGTAATTCCAATATGGCGGAATTCGTCATACAGCCGAGACAAGATGTAGGTTCCGAAATCTGTCAATTTACCTCTTTCTGATGCATGTAAGATGTAATTACGTTCAGTAAAATGATGGGTATTATAATTATCTCTCTCTTTGATCTCGAAGGTCCTAATTATCTTTGTTTTCAATTTTTATAAATGGCTTCTTCTTTCAACACACACAAAGAGAGGGAGAGAGAGAGAAGGAGAGAGAGAGAGAGAGAGAAAGAGAGAGAGAGAGATAAACATGTATATATTTATATTTTTATTTGAATAATTCACAGTCGAGCAAGTAGAAGTCTTTGGTGAGAGGGAACCCCACCCATTTGGGGTTTGATATACTGGTCATCTCCGTGTGCAACTTTGGCTACTGACTCAAGAGTTTTGGCAAGTTTATTTAATACTGATATTTGAAATCTTTACTGCGAGAATGATGCCACCCTGGCACCCAAGGGGAAATTTAAATATTCGAGATGGCCTCCATGGGACATCTTCTGGTTATTTAGTGGGGTAAATTATGTGACAGATTCTCTCGCACCACGAGTTGAAAATGGGTTTTGTAAGAATTTGACCCACTGCATGGGTATTCCTCCTAAAAGTGACGGCTAATTCTACGAGGGGCCAAATTCAAAATGGTGGTTTATTTTAGCAGTAAATGTATACAGTTGACTAAAACGGTGTGTAATATATTGAAATATAGGTTTTTGGTGTATTATATATCTTCAATATGTGTAGTTTCAGAATCCGGATGATGCCACTCCGGCATCCTTGAGGAAATTTAAAAATTCAAAATGGCTACCATGAGGCATTTTCTGGGCTAAAATTCGGAACAGATTCTCTCGGACCTCGATATAAAGGTGAATTCTATCAGAATTTAACCATCTGAATCTATTGAACTTTGGTATTCTTCCCAAAAAGCTGTCCAATTACCTATGGGAGGCTAAATTCAAAATGGAGGCTCATTTGGGATTTAACTCATAAAGTCGCCCCATAAAGATGTGCAATATATTAAACCATAGGTTTACGGTGTCATTTACTTCGGATGTAAACATGAAAAAACATGTCCCGACCAATAGTATTCCAGATTGAGCTGGAATTCAAAATGGTGGCCATATTTGACAAGACATAACAATATTAATAATGTATTAAACTACGTTTTCGGGTTCGAAGGAGGATAGGCAGGTCAAACTTGTTGGGGATGTGGGTGAGGGTGATGGGTGTGTTGTGATCAAGGATGGGTCACAAAAAGCAGCATACTCTAACATGCCCCGTCTGTCATAAAACAACCCAGATCCCCTATATATACGTCATGTGGCCTTTGAAAACTGTACATACAGGGAAGGTTGTAAACTGAATACAGGTATTGATTGGAATTAATTGATATTAAACTGTTAAACTAGTACTCACTGAATACAGATTGGTCTATTAACTTCAACTGAGTTGATTTTAAACCGTTATAATAGTACTCGCTGAATAAAGATTGCTCTATTAACTTCAACTGGGTTGATTTTCAACAGTTATAATAGTACTCACTGAATACGGAGTTGATTTTCAACTGTTATAATATTACTCACTGAATATAGATTAATCTATTAACTAGATTGAGTTGATTTTAACTGTTAAACTAGTACTAACTGAATACAGAGTGGTCTATTAACTAGACTGAGTTGATTTTAAACTAGTAATCACTCAATATAGATTAATCTATTAACTTGATTGAGTTAATTTTTAAACCGAATACAGGTTGCAATCTACCAATGAGTGATAGATAGATAGATAGATATTCTTTATTTCTCAAACCGTACATAAATACAGTGTAGAAACAATAACATATTTACATCAATATGAGTATAACATATATATACATGTGTGGATATGAATTAACCAGGTGGGTGTAACCTTTGTGTTATAACCTTAATTAATCTGTGTAAACTGTTTAGTACATGAGGGTGAGTACAATTAAACAATTCGCTAAACTTGTGTGTATTTGGTCGTAAGTAGAACTTAGGAGATATTGACAATTTCCTTTTCTTTAAAATAACCGAATCTGTACAAATGAATAAATAGTGAAATTCGTCGCCTATTTCGTTTAGGTTGCATAGTTTACAGATTCTATTTTCTCTTGGGATTTTCTTCCATCGGCCAGTTTCTATGGGTAGCTTGATATTACAAGTTCTAAATCTACATATTAGTTTAGATTTGTTCAAGGGTAAAACTGATAGATATTTTTCTAGATCAAGACTATGTTTAAAGAATCTATAGTTTAAACCTTTTGGAGATAATGCTATGTTACTATGCCATGATTGTAAAAATTGGTCTTGTAGGGTTTGGGTAATTCGGGTTTTCAGCCATTTAATATTTAGAAAGGCTTGTGTTACATATATATACGATAAGCCACATTCTTCACGGATGTTTTTGATACATTTCATCCATGGTGTATTGCACGATTTTGACAGTATATACAGTTTAGTTGTCAGTTTGTTTTCACCCGTTACTACTTTAGCCCAGAAGCATACCATTCGTACTTTAATATCAATAATTAACGGGTACCTGCCCAGTTCACCTAAGACCATCGACGAACTAGTGGAATTATTTAGTGATAATATGACGTATTTACAATATTTCATATGGATTCGTTCGATATTGTTAGTGTTAGAGTAGCCCCAAACTTCGCAGGCATATAATTATATAGGCTTTACTACTTTATCAAACATATCCAAACATGCACAAGACGGATGAAATCAGAAGAATCAGAATGTTCTACTGATTGCGATTATTCCAGTGATTCAAGACAGGGTGGGGTAGACAAATTCCCGAGGTTGCACAAGACAAATATGTGAACCCGATGGACTGATAGTTGATTGTGTTTGACCGTGTATTAGGGGAAGAATATCATCGGATTGGAACACCTTTTGGTTGAACAAATCGCGGTAGGAGACAATCTCTCACATATTTTACCCCATTAAATAACCAGAAAATGCATCATGGCGGCCATCTTTAATATTTAAATTTCCTCAAGGGTGCGAGGGAGGCATAATCCGGATTCACTAGGCAATCCTCGACAGATTCCGGTCCCGGAACCTACATCTAATCTCGGCTGTATGGCAGTAAGTGATATGTACCTACGCCCATACATTTGCGATGCGGCTACCGGTTTACGTTAAGAGGAAAACTTGACACCGTGGGCACAACCAAACACAAATTGGCGACCTATTCGGCTAGCGACCTATTCGACCGATCCAGCTGGTAACCTGTGCGTTGGAAACCTATTCAGAATAAAGACACCAGTCGCCCAAAATTACCTTTCCGATTATATATAGCTGGATGGTCAGAATTATGTACGAAGGTCCGAGTTTTGACTCGGAATATTGCCGTTCTTTCACTTTAAAATATTGAGAAAATGGCGACGTTTAGGATGAGAGAGCGCCCCTTTGATATGTTTGTCCCAAGTGTTACTAATAATATTTAGAAAACTTATTCAATTACCTTTCATAATAAATATGGCGAAATTACACTTCTATTCTGAGCTAAAGGAATGGATAAAAAATAATATATTCTACCTTCATTTGATAGACGTAACGTTGGATTTTATTTGTTGGTAAAATAGATGAGTTTGGGCGACTGCTGTCTTGATTCTGAACAAGTTGCCAACGAACAAGTTGCCAGCTGGATCGGTCGAATAGGTCGCTAGCCGAGTAGGTGCTAATTTGTGTTCGGTATGGATGCAACCATGTTTCATCCGGGACCTTTAAAGTAGTTCCAATATGACGGAATTCATCATACAGCCGAGAGTCTAGATGTAGGTTACGGAATCCGTCGAGGCATGCCGAGTGCATCCGGATTCTTAATTTACACATACTGGAGATATATACATGTAATCCATTTAAAAACATTAGGTGGACTATATTTCCAGGTTTGTCGACCTGCTGCCGGACTATACTACCATCACAGAAAAGCAGGAGGTTTCCTTAGTTATGGTGAAGGATATTATGTTTTATTCAGGCTCAGATTAATAATGCTACACATATAAATATAAAATAGACCATGTTTAATATTAACATATGTATATAATAGTTATTGATATAATTTATATAATATAACATAATATTTATATACAACACGGAAACTTGCATTTTACAATAACCTTTAAACCATTATCTATATACACAGTAGAAACATTTTTATATTTCAATATTTGAACATTTTAATATTTGAATAATTAATATTTGAACATTTAATATTTGAACATTTTAATATTTGAACAATTAATATTTGAACAATTAATATTTGAACATTTAATATTTGAACATTTAATATTTGAACATTTTAATATTTGTACAATTAATATTTAAAATTTGAAACTGAGATGACATATTTACACCAACACGCCCCTTTCCTTTCACACCACATAATATAGAATCAAAGACTCATAACAAAATCAATTATTATGTCATTTGAATATATAGATTATTCCTTTACAAATCATTATGTTTAGAATCGCCATGAATATTATATATAAACCTCCGTGAAATAACTGTCTCAAAACAACCACTGATGTGTAGAAGTACACCATACACGATCAGGCCAGCCCCAGGAATGGTTCATACACAATCATGATACAGTTGTATGGGTGCCGGCCCCAGGAACCCGCCGTACACTATATCAGGAACCCGCCATGATAATAGAATCTGTAACAGCACTAGGGTTAAATAAAACGAATTATTTTATTACTTGATGTGTTTTAGACTGTACGTTTGTTTATTATGGTTCATTTACCTACCACGTGACAAAACATTATATTTGGTATATATTCAAGTTATATTCTCATCTCAACCACCAGATCTGGCATTGTTTTTGGCCGGTTTTGATTTTAACAAAATAATGTTTAAATTGTTGCCAGGCAACCACATCATAACATAAATCCCGCTTTCTTTCTCTGACTTCTATCTTTAAAATATCTAATAACGGGATTATTAATGCGCAGATTTTCTAATTCTGTGTCCTTTAAATTAGCGAACCTCTTTCCGTTAACTCCTTTTTTATGCATATGTGAGATCATTCTGTCCTCCACCTTCATATATTTAAAGAATGTGGCCATTTGATCGACGGTAAAACTATATAAACAACCATCAGATGGTATAACAACATCATCTTCACTTATACTATCATATACACTGTCTACAGGTTCTACAATATAAAATTATTAATTCATAGTTTCTAATATAATACATGTATATCTAATTCATATAATTGTATCTTTATTTAGTCTCGTGTTTATAGATCTGGCCCCGTGTTCACAAAGCATTCTCACACTTAAGTTAAGAATTTACTCAACGTTCAATCACTGTTTGTGAGAAATATCTTTGATCCAGAAAAACAGACATTTGCACATGATTTCTTAATGATGTATGTGATACATTAAAACAACAAAAGTTTATAAAGAGTTATATTTTTGTTCAAAAAAAGGTCTAATTATTCAATGATGTAAGTAGAAGATCTAACATCAGTCATAACGGTAGACGTCCCATGAATAAGATCTAACATCCAGTCATAACGGATGACGTCCTCTGTGTTGTTATGCAGTGGACGATATCTTTTGATAAGATTGGTTTATTGTGGATATAACATGAATATAATATCAACTATACTTACTGAGACTGATAGAAGGTGGTTTAAGGCTGGTTTTAGAACCCCAGCTACTAACTAAAGGTTTTCTAGGAGGTATGGACGGTACAGTAAAACCTTTCAAGCTCTCACCTTTATTACTGAAATAAACAAACAATGACAAACAGATTAAATGAAGTCCAACAATATATAGACCTGAACTACTGGTCATTTATCAGTAGGGGGTTGGGATAGCCTAGTATTCTAGAGTGCCGCGCTTCGACCTCTAGCTGGCCGGTCACCTCTGACTTGCGACTGTGGTTTCGATCCCTGGTGTGAGCGTATGTGGCATGGCGATAGGGGCGCCTTCTCAACCTCGTGGGTTTCCTCCAGGTACTCCGGTTTCCTCCCACTGCTAAAGACCACTACGCGCAGGCGAATTATTGAAATATAATTGAAACCATGTGTTAGTCCTAAAATGACCTAGTTTGTGTCGAGTGGACGTTAAACCCCATTTCTCTCTTCTCTCTCATTTATCAGGACGGACGTTCTCGTCAATACAAGACCATCACTTATTTGTTACTTTCAAACAAACGTTTATTTGTGAGTGCGAGTAATGGAGAGGGTTTGGGGGGGGGGGGTAATAGAATTCCTATGGGTTATTTTACGTGGACTGACGTCCCCACCCATCATTACAGAAAATTGAAACCTTGATATTCTTCAACTAACCGTAGGGAAAACGGAATAGCACATTGTCAACATGAAGTCACGTGATAATTAGATGTATATATTTATACCTATGTCAACATGTCGTCCTTTATTTGTTAAACACACTTTTATAGAAATATGAAAATTTAATTTGAAATAGTCACGCTTGAGTTAATTTAACGTGGGCGGAGGTGTAGGTATACAGGTGTAATATAAGATATATATATATATATATATATAATATCAACTGAAACAACTTATTAGTCGTAGACAACTGTAATAATATTGCAGTTGCGACATTGTTTTCAAATTCATAGACAAGGAATTGGTGAAATAGTATTATTACCTTTACAAATTATTGATTCTAAATTCCCAAAACTTAGACAGCCATAATTTAGACAGCCATAACTTAGACAGTGGAGTAAGTGATTAATTAACACAACACCCATAGCTACAATGGAACAGTCCTAATCAGTGGTGTAAATGACCCATAGGGAAATTAAGTTTGTTGGGCTGAGATGTTTTGATTTGAAAATGCATGTCTTTGATGCAATTTTGAATATCAAAACAATAAATATATCTAACTTTGATCCAAGGGTGATTATTAAACATTTAATAGTAAGTGCAGGGGGACCGCACTACACGAAAAACAAAAACCTATAAGATTAACCTGCTAAAAATATCAAATCAAGTGAATGGATCCGGGGGCCAGCCGTAAGCGTCCACTGCGCTGTACAGTCCCGGGCCTGTTATAGTACAGGCTTCACTAGAAATGATTTGAAAAAAAAAAAAAAAAAAAAAGGGGTAACAGAAATAATGCGACCGATCTTGATAAGTACGTGTAAGCAGCTGAGATGTTTTGATTTTAAAATGTCTACCTTTGAGCAGTAAAGGATGTGTAAGCAGCTGAGATGTTTTGATTTCAAAATATAACTTCCTTCGAACTTTAATAAGCAATATACAATGACTGACCCTGATGTTAAGACATTATCGCAACATGACTGGACTGCTAAAAAGGTAGAATTTGTCACATCACAGAAGGGAACTCCGGAAGTTTTCCTCGGCGGTTTTCTGTACAACAGAAACAAAGTGAGACAGACCTGCACAAACTGGCGATGTGTAGTTACTGCATGTTCCGGAAAGTGCACCACTGTGGGTGACTTCTGCCGGAATGTCAGCGACCACATTCACCCTCCCGAAGAAGCAACCAAGATCAAGTTCCTCAGCAACCTACGGAAGAGAGCAAGAGAAGAGACCACACAGATGCACAGCCTCTACGAGGTGACAAAACCAAGATTCAATATCTGGACGCAGTCGGCCATTTGATCCATCTCGGATAGACACTTTGTTAACATTTGCATTGCAGATTTGTGAACATAGAGTATTAAAATTATTATTATTTATATAAGTAAAAACTTGACCAGTAAAGAAATGTAAGAAATGGTACATGTACTATATTTGTTGTTTTCTTGTTAATAAATCTGCTTTAACATACCAATGTTACAATTTGCTGTTGTTTTGAACTGGCTATCTAAGGTAGAATTCGGAAGAGCTCACACCGCCTGTCACACCAGCTATGCACTTATTTGAGACTAGGAATAATTTTAATTAACGCTTCCAGTTTATTGAATTAAAATATTTAAAGAAAAGAACCTGAACTGTAGTATTGTTATACCTTGGTCACAGAAGAGAATGCAGCGTTGTGTATTTAGTGTTAATTGTTCGCTGTCATTAACTAGCTTTGTTGCATGGATATTTTCAGTAACATTCATGGTGGTTCTAAAACTCAACATGGGGATAACAGCAATACAGATCATTCTAAAACTCAAAACAGCACTACGTCCTCAGATTATGTTAAAATTGTTTGGTTGATGTGGAAATTCAACCCATTTAGTCAACATTACATCTTATTCTAGGAAAATCTTCCCTTTCAGTTCATGAATCTATATCAACTGAGTATTATTCAAATATTAATTTTCGAAAAATATGTCAACAAATCATAAGTACAAAAATAGCCCGAGAAACAAAATGACAGCACGGACTATAGTTAAGATCTATCCAAGATAATCATTAATCAATCCTTATATTGTCTCAACGGTTTGCTTGCATTACCAAGACAACGCACTAAAATACCACTATCAGGACAACACATTTAAACGTGTCAAATCGAAAAATAAATATACCTTACCTAATAACATCCATAGCGATGTTTTCGGTTGCCAATCTAAAGAAACGTGTGGCTTAACTGTAGTTAGTAAGCAAGTAAATAAGTGATCAACAATGGTCTTGTATACACCCACAGCCCCTTGACGAGTCCTTTATAGTTGGACGGACAATCCCTCAAATGATTCATAACACAACGTCTATATTATAGACCCAAAACATACAGTCATAGTCTTTTATATCATAGTTATATCACAGAACTGTCAATCAACCACAGAATTATTAAATAAATAATCGGTCCCCTCCCCCACCACACTCAGTTACAAGATCCTGAATGACAAGAATGATCCCAATAAAACACAGTTACTACAATATTTAAAACTATTCGTCTTAATCCTTTAATAATACATCACCAACATCACCAACATCACCAACACCACAATACTCTATTCATGGTGGGGGCGGGGGGATCTTTCATCATAATTAAAGACTTTGACCAACTTGTCTTTGATCAAATTTAATACCTAATTGATAATAACTTGGATATATACTGTACACGTTGGTTGACATGTCTATGGGTCAGTTATACACCGATCTATACGGAAATATAAATACAGATTTGAATAATAAATATAGGGTGTGGTCCATGGTTTATTGACAGAACATGCAGTATATAATGATCTATTCAGTATGACGTATGTTGGATTTATATACATTTAAAGAGAGAATTCGGTGTATAAGAATAACAGGTTATCTCGAATACTAATCATTATACACTCTTATAAAAATGGATTTTTATTGATTGATGAATTTTTGTTTTATAACACTGTGTAGTCGTATAAGGCTGTGTAAACTTATTTGAAGATACTCTAATTATATGCGTGTAAAACAACGTGTAATTTTGATAAAGTGACAGGGATTGGAAGGTGGGCACATGGGTATTTAAAAATCCGAAAATTGTCTGGTCGTGTTTCCATGTTATGTTAGGTATATTCTGACTGTCTCGTCTATGTCCATATCCCATGCCTGGTATATTCTGACTGTCGCGTGTATGTCCATGTCCCATGCCTGGTATATTCTGACTGTCTCGTCTATGTCCCATGCCTGGTATATTCTGACTGTCGCGTGTATGTCCATGTCCCATGCCTGGTATATTCTGACTGTCTCGTCTATGTCCATGTCCCATGCCTGGTATATTCTGACTGTCTCGTGTATGTCCATGTCCCACGCCTGGTATATTCTGACTTCCTCGTCTATGACCGTGGCATTTGACGTAATACAACCAGTTACATGACGCATTTAAACTAATCATAAGACTATTAAAACCAATTGTTTGACTTACTACATCAAATTTGACCATCCCGAGAGCATTTATTTGGTTTTTTTTTATCTTTTTCAGAAAATGTTATGAGAAACATGTCTTACTTGTCCGTTTTCAAACATTTATTCGCGTCTTTTAATCGATATATGTATATGTACACACAACAAACCACTATGCATCTGATCAACTCTCTACACAGTCTGTTTTACCAAATCCTGGGCGTTTCTCTAGATGCACGTTTATTGTTCAAGAATTGTATTCATTTAAAGGATTTCGATTTTGTGAAGACAGTGTAAATAAAATAAATGTAAAACTGAACAGAAATAGAATACCAAATTGTCTCTCGTTTGGTTACTCAAGAGTGTTCAGCTAACCTCATGTAACACCTTACAGCAACATGACCTATATAAAAACATGCAATGCCACATGTATTACTCCTTCTAGATACGCGGTAAAAAAAAAAAACCATTTAATGTAATTTCTATAAATATTATAACTAAGTTAACCGTTTTCTTCAATGTTACAGATGAATGATTTAGCATACATATGATATCAGTTTTCTTTACAACACAGACATTATAGACCAAAACACTTAGATCTAAATACCACACAGGCACATAACAGACCTAAACATTTGAAATACCATACAGTGACAAATATATGTAGACGGAGAATATGAACAATCTGCTTTATATTTTTGATATATTTGTGATGGAAGATGTTGAATCGATGACCTATCATTGAGTGTAATTCTCGATGATCAATAGTCATACTGATCGGATTAAGCCTTTATTTGTAACCACTCGAACCCTGGACCAAGTAAATGAAATAAAATGGGGTTTAACGCCCTACTGTTCTGTTGCTAAACCGAGCTAATGAAAACAGGCATACGCTATACAGTGTGTTAGGAGGGAAGTTTTGCTCGGGCAGCGGCGCTACGACCTGCTCTTACACAATTGATCCCCGTATTGTTAAGTAGGATGATCGTACCCTCTATACCCTTCAGTCAACTGGTCAGTCAACTGGTCAGTCAACGTTAAATAAAACCGCCCCGATCGATTCTCACCTGGGTGTATTTAATCGTTTAGGTGAAGCCTTCCCTGGTGTGTATCGACCTCCTGATGTCCCAGCAGCACCTCCCGAGTTCACCCAATTATTGACAAATTCTTCGTTATTAGCTTGCCAATTATGATCTATAGAAACAATTGGTATGGACGACACCTTGTCAGCCATCTCAGCACCTTGTTTCACTTTATAACAGTTTTATTTGTTGTTATATATCACAACGACTGCCGTTTGTTATTAGTGTCCTGTAGAACAGATAGAAGTCACATCCACCCCTCGTCCTTAAACATTATAGTATACAATAACTGTTTATTACTGAGCAACGTTTTCACCAGGTTTCTCTGGTCACTATCAAACAATATAGTTCCAACCTGACCAAACTAATTCCAAGTATCGCAGTCAACACCCTCTTGAATCAGTTCATCACAAACAACAGAAATATCGAGTTGCTGCATACACACGGTCGTGGCCAGATCGATTTAGTTCACTTGTTTGAGAATTACGCAATACGAGAATTCATTAACACTATATGTAATTCACCCCTGCTTCATCAAACTAAACACAGCTAAAAGTTGTCACGTTTAAACAGGTCCCAGTTTCATATAGTTTTACAAATGTCTGAACCTCAGTAGAGCAAGAGACGACGACGTGTAAACCGCCATTGCTCATATGATTGAGAATAGAGGAATACAACAATGAGAAATATATTAATGGCATACAACCCGTAAACCTAAACCTATTTTATACCCAGAATATATTACCCTCGTTAAAGGGACACCCTCGTATTTATGAGGAGATGAGATTTTATTTAAGCATCATATAAAACATGACCAGGCATACAGGACGATTGAGGGTATACTTCACAACAGGTATCAGATAGAAATATATAGAATGTATTTTGTTTGTATATTAAGCCGATTGTAATGTTTGGTTTACTATTTGTAAACAAAGTTGTAAAATAACATTTAAATCTGCAATTAAAAATCAGCGAAGCATATCAAAAATAACAGTTATACAAGCAGACCCTCTAGTAATTGTAATTGAAGTTTGCGATATCAATAATGTGAAAGCTGACGTTTAACATCAACCAGTGCATAAATAATAAGTAATTGAAAAGGGTGATATTTAAATGAGGAGTGTTATTTGGTGTTCTTGGGATAAACGTCAACAGATACACTGGACAAGCGAGATTATGTGACTGACCAAATTAATTCTTAATAAAATCGTTTTACAAATCGAAAAAAAAAAAGATTTCAAAATGCTTAGACTTTATCACAAACACACCTCACACAACACTAACTTATAATCTCCTTTTATGGCGTTGTGTACAAAATTTGGGAATTCACATGAAATTGTGTAATATGTTTTGCTTTAACTGATGAACTTAGAGGGGGAATTTTCCAGGTATAACATATTGGTTAGATTAACTGAAATACAAACGGCGTTCAAATGTCATGCATACATTCAAGTACACGTGATTATATTTCTTCTTCATCAGTTTACGATTGCTACTTCCCGCCTAACGCAGTGTGGTTATTGTTACTTCCGGTCTCCAGTTGTATAACGTAGTAGTGTTATTATTAGTTCCGGTGTCCAACAGTATAGTTTGCTCATGTCCACTAAGAGGTTTCAGTGCTCGACTAATTCAACAAATTGACTGTAGAACTTAAGAAGAAGGATGTTCATTCGTTGCCTCATTTATAATATACTTGACTAAGAAATGAGAATAATAAAGGGAGTGTGTCTTTAATGTGAAGCTACGTCTACCCAAAACATTCCAGCAGTGTATATAAACGTATAGTTTAAAGATATCAATAAAACCCACTCCCTATTATTAACACATGAATTAACAGGGAGCTATTGAAACCAACAATAACCTCTACTGACTTATACACGTCTCATTCACGGCTAACAACAATACAATAAATATTAATTATTTGATCCCAGTCTTGAAGGGGCTGGTCGTCAATCGGGCAGAAGGTTAGATATACACACCATTGATAGCATTTATATGGGTATGCGTGTCTCGGTCTGTGCGTATTTCGGTCAAGTTAATATTAATATATGTAGGTGTTACATGAATCAGTGATGTTTAGTCATTTTACACAAAGTTAGTGGTGGGTGTCGCGTGCAGGCCAGGGTGTTATTACGCGATCACATTCATTTAATTTTAAATTTGTAATTTATTTCCTGTAATTTCTATAGTTTGTCTTCCCCATAGGGTAGTCTTGTTTATTTCCTAGAATTTCTGGTTTTGTTTATCAATATTGTCCCAGTGTCGATGCTGAATATCGAATATCAGAATTATTCCAGTCAAGTCAATATACGTTAAACTTAGGGCAACCTAGAACTAATTGCAACACGGGGTTTCTTGGTGCCGTTATGTTCCTGGGATGATCCTCTACAGCATAATATATCCAACATACCCGATTTTCGTTCCGGGGGAAAAGGGCTACCAAATGCACCTTATCGAGTCTCATAACTCCTTTAACATGGAGTTTTCACCTTATAAACGTATTACGTAAGAATGTCTAGTTAGAAATTATCATAAATGAACCCCATGATGTCACCAGGTCTTAATTTGACGTTACATGATGATGTCAGCATACACTATTCAAAGATGTGCCTGCGCTCCTTAGGAGTAGTCTGTAGAAATTGAAATGTAAAAAATACATGAGCTTTAAATTACAGTGCAGTCCTGAACAATAAAATAAAAACCAAGTACGAACAATCCAAACCAATAGACAAAATTCGAAGTCCTAAAAAAAGGTTATAGGCAAAATAGTGCAATCAGCAAATGATACACAACAAACAGTGGTAACAGGTGTCCGGAAGAGTAAGCTTACCCTGCCTGGCGCCAAACCCGTACACTTCGATGCTGATTGTGATACAACATCCAGATTGTTTACAACTGGAAAAATCGTTCACTCAAAAAGAATCAAGAGGATTTGAACTTCGATTTGTGTTTGAGTGGTGCGTGAACAAATTAAACACTAGAACGCTTGTGCACGAGAAAGCTAAGGGAAAGCTTGTCCTGTGTACTACCAGATGCAATTGTGGATGAAATTTCATTTCTGGTTGGGATCGATTTTGATTGACATTTATTTGTCAATGTTTATGAGGATTATTATCCCGGTGGTGTTCAAAGTCGGGATGATCATGATCGTTGCCCAGATGGTTTGATACTTCTGCTCCTGATGGCCACGATCCTGGTGATCTCCATTTACAATGTGATTAAACAATAATTATCAAAAATATATTTGACACCTCTTGTTGCCATCATGTTGTATCGGAAATAGCATCACGACACTCAAACGTAAAAACTAAATTGTTCTTGGTGGTGAACTGCAAATATCCATTATTGGTTACGTGGTCAGTTGATTTAAACACTATTTGTTTTAATACTTAATGAGTCATAGATATATTTACATGCTATGTATGGATACAATAACAAGCATATATAATCGCTTCCATAAACAATGATCATTGTGAAGGTAGACGACTCGATATATTCAATTAACATATTCTACACGATAAGAAAGATAAAGATCCCTTGACATATTCATGTTCACTTCCTGGTCCCCACTCGTCTTAGTTCTGGTTTAATTGTTCAGAGAAAACAGCTTTTTGAAAATACAACTATTAACGGACAAACGAGGGACATTTTAATTTAGGTTTGCTAAATGAAATTCTTAATCACTTGCAGAATAAATAAATTCTTAATCACTTGCAAAATAAATGAATATCATGGGTTGAAAAGAAAACTTCGGTATCCCCTGCAAACGTTTTAAGCCGGATATGATCATTTGTAGGCGGAGAGATATCATTTCTGTTTGTCAAGAACCGAGAACAAATTGTAAAAGAATTTATTTCGCTAGTATCTAGTAAAAGGATGTCTTAAGGACTCCCACCTCAAAATAGTCCACTGAAACCCTGTAGCGTTTTTCCATAATAAGCATAAATCCAAGATGGCCGACAAGTGGGCTTCCTATCCTCCATATCTTGTAAACGGTTCGTTTTACAGCATATAAATGTATATCATTAGATACAAAAATGATACCAACGAATCGGGAAAAGGTTATGGTCAGCAGGTCATGGCGTGACGTCATGGCGGCATTGTGACGCAATGACGTCACACTGACGTTATTTTGACGTCAAAACACTTAGTCCGGCAGAACTATGGCTGAACCTGGAAATTATAATATACTAATTCTTTTTTATGAATGATTTTAGTAGCGAATGGTGTCCCCTTTAAGAATCTCCCGGTTGAACCCGGGTCACCCCTTGAGCGTTTTGAGAAATTCAAGATGGTGTCCAAGATAGGGGTCAGTTCAAATAATCCCCTATAATCCACACACTATTTTGTTTAGGGTGATAATTTTGGTGTATAGCTAACCGTATTGTGATTAGATGATAGTAAAATGTAAAATGCCAGACAATTGGTCAAAGTGGTGGTTTTGATCCAATTAAGCGTGTACCTACAAGGGTCGTCCATCCTACCTTCTGCAGTTTTTGTGGTACGGTATCCTCGAAATATCTCCCTCGTCTTTTCTCATTTCAGACTAACATCCTTGTGTAAGGGGAACCCCGTTTTAATTCTGGTTTGTTCAGGTTCTTGTCAACACCGGTGTATGTAAACATTAACCGTTCGGTATCCCCTCCATATTCTTCTAACTTTTATTATATTCTAAAATCTTTTTTATAATTTAATAAACGGTCCCATATTTCTTTTATGAGAGTACCTCTACCTGCGATAAGATCTCTACATTCATCAGTTTTTATCAGAGTATGACAATATATATATATATAAAACTTTATATTTCATGTTAAATGAGACATTCTTATCACAGCAGGATATCTTTCAGCCCCTGTATGCTTTTATAATCCATCCATTCAGTTAAAATCTTTTTTCTGAACTCAAGTAGAAATCTTTGTCCCACTCACCATAGACTGTATTAAAGCGCTGCGTCACTAAGTGACGTTTATAAAAGCGTTTTAAATGACCAAGTCTGATAAAATTATGGCGGGTATCAGGTTCAAATACGAAGAAAAAAATCAAAAGTTAAAGGGGAATTTAGCATGATGGAAATCTATCACGTGAGGCATTAAAGCTGAAACAATTTCCACCTTTTCAACTTTAAATCGTCAGGAATCTACATGGACATTAAGTTTACTGTCTACTGTTCATTTTTTTCATCATTTTCGCTTATACAATATTACCAGTTATTTGTGGTGCAGGCCTGTGTGCTAGATTACAGCGGTTTCCTGTCGCTTACAGACAGGGGGTTAGACACGTGATCCACTCTACCATATATATTACAAGCTTATTTATAGTAGGAGGGATAAAGATAATAACAAAACGTTATATAAAAAGATGGGTTGAGACTTGGATAATAAATAAATATAATATAACTCGTCATTTGACACGGATGTGCACTGTGGAATACTGCATCTTAAGTAAACAATGTTACAAAGACGTTTTGTGTATATATCATGGGCCTTTTTTTTTACATCCATTCAAAAGGTAAATTGGATGGAGATATAATATATATGACAGAGTTCGTATTTCTTGCTAGAACAGAAATATATATTTGCACGTAGCTTTAAGTATGTTGTTACTTTGCAATTCACAAATGCCACAAAAGGCCTTGAAGAGGTCAAACACATTACAGTTTATGTAAATATGGGCTTACGAATTTTCATTCTTCGAACAAATTTCTCTTTAAATTTTCCATAACCATTGTAAATAACACACCTATCTTATAAAACGCTTAAAATTGATTCAAATTGTTGGTTAAAATGAAAGTGCCCCCTGAGGTGTGTTTATACAGCATGTGAGTGGGAATATAATAATATCCCTGTTCACCTGCTACATTATACCTCGAATATAATTTATGTTTCAAATGTTAATTCTGGGTATTTCTCTCTAATATTCTCAGACACTTATTAGGTTCCTAACAATTCTCGTTTAAAATGGCCAGAAAAGTTAGGTCATAAGATACAGTCTTAAGTGTTGGCTTTAAGGTAATTTGTTTAAAATCTGAAGTAGACTTGAGGATGGTGACATGTGTAAAAACAAAAATAGTTCCTAGTGTTAAATTACGATTCGTGTAAAATCTATGACTCGGCGTTTAAACCCGAGTCTCACAGCAGAAGTCGTCATGGTGACGTCGTCATTATATAGATAAGCTAACCACTGCGTATCGTATTCCATTTATTTATGGTATTGATTTAGTCTTTGATTACCACGCAGCGCACACGTCCTTATAGGTGAATAACCATATTATACAGTATAAAAAAATCTGCTGGGGATCAACAAGTTCAATGCATCGAAATAATGGTTCGTATTTCATAAGATTTTATGAAGGTTATTGAGCACTTTGTCGCAAACTGGGAATTTCGGGATTCCAATGTCAGAATACGGGAATCTCGGTTACAATGTCGGAGTACGAGAATCGCGGATTACAATGTCAGAGAACGAGAATCTCGGGATTACAATGTCAGAGTGCGGAATTGTCAGACTGCGGGAATCTCGGGATTACAATGTCAGACTGCGGGAATCTCGGGATTACAATGTCAGAGTGCGAGAATCACGGGATTACGATTTCAGAGTGCGAGAATCATGGGATTACGATGCCAGTGCCCGGAATATCGGAATATTAATGCCGGAGTATGGGAATGTCGAAAAAGTGATGTCTGTAGAGTCAAGATAATCACTGGAATATCTGGACGAGACATGACCAAACTAGTAGACACGTGATATATACTGTAGATACTGTGTCATTAATAGCGGTCAAGTGACCACCTGTATAGAGTAGTGACCATAGTGGGATCAAACAAACTCCCCACATACAAAACAATACAATAAATCTGTTAATATACCGGACAATGGCGAGATGAAAACACACATGACCTACAGAGTGAAAGTGGTATATATATATATTGACGACAAGATCGTATATATAACATACAGATTGGATGGTTTGCTATATCTCTATATCATTAGTATTCTCTATTTCAGTTTCCCGAGACATCATCCACCTTTATGACCCCCTTCTTACATCCCCTAACTCATCAAACTACAGCACAACCCCCACCCCCACCCGGCCCCGCCCCCGCCCCCGCCCCGCGATCCCCACCCATCCTACCAACCATGTTTCACCATCCCTCAATTCACCGTTAATCGGCCACGTTACCTTTAAGATTTATTGCCTTAATGTAAATTTAATTGAACGAACTCACAATGATAAATTGTTCGGTAATAAATTTAATGAAAACCTAGGTGATTGTGTGATAATCGTGTATAAAATAAATGAATAACAAATTTCTGGTAAAATCATTGAGTAGAAAATTGAAGCGATTCATTTAAACATATTTTATTATTTTTAAGTAAACGGATCGGACAAAAGTCAATACATATCAGATACTAATAAACAATTAATTAACTAGACAAACATATTTACACAAGCTCAGTGTATTTAAAATATGGACAAGGGAGAACACCTCGGTATAACATACCTTACAACAAGGAAATATACGAAAGTATGTAAGGTTTATTTGGTGAGGTTCATATATTAAATCAATTTATAATGTATTCTATTCTAGAACTTCATCATAATTTAAAACACTCTGTGTTTTGTATGTATTTCGATTTTTCACAAGTAAATCAATCTATGATCATAATTAAACCAATCCCATCCCTGGTCACGAGCTATAAAACAACCGGTAGTCTTCTACAAGGACCAAGTTCGTGTCTCTTATCTTAATGTCTACGTCTTGTCTCTTATCTTAACGTCTACGTCTTGTCTCTTATCTTAAAGTCCTGGGGCGGGGGTGGGTTTGATAGGGGGGGGACGGGTCTAGTGGCTTCATCATAAGGTCTGTAATTGATTCCCCGCTTGTACGAGGCAACCCCGTGAGTTTTCTCCGGTTTCTTCGACCGCTAATGCCCTCTACTCACAAGTGAATTATTGAAATAAAATTGAACCATATTTTTGTCCTGAAATGACCTAATTTGTGCCGAGTGGACGTTACCCTCCCCCCCTCTCTCTCTCTTTCTCTCTCTCTCTCTCTCTCTCTCTCTCTCCCTTGAACTTCATCTACTTCATGATGTAACTAATCGTCAGTCACCGACATTCATCTGGTTGACAGGGTCAAATAACTAAATATGTAATTTGTAATTCAATATATTATTAAATCTACTATGATTATATCCCAATCATTAAAATGTCCGTCAAATAATAATCATATAATTTATGTTATCTGATATATGACCAGTTTAATTATAATATAACAATTAAAACATTACAACAAAACATAGACACATTTGATCCTAAAATATCAACCTGTTTATAACCAACCGCCTTAATCGTTTATTAGGGGTAATGATAAACCGATAATCAACAATATAATATTACAAAGTACAATTGGGGACCCCAGTGTGGATCAGTTCTATTATAAACTTAGAAATAACATGATTACTGGCTATAACTTCAATCAAGAATAAAATGCAATTGGATTGAAAGCCGAACGGGTTCAAGAGGTTGAATAAAGGTGGAACTAATTTTGGTTGTTGGCTTGATGGATGTATAAATATCGGACGTGGTCTGACTCCAATCGTCATAGTAAAACTAAGCACCGAGTAATAATATAATCAATCAGTAAGACACCACATCTACTAAAATCAACCGATTAATCAATCATATGATTTATTCTATCAATAATTTAATTTGAGACTAACACGTCAACCACTGTACATTTGGTATCATAATAAGGACTTTTTGCGGAACCTAAAAAAAATATTGAATTAAGTAACCCTTACCCTGTTTTAATCGTCTGCTCCGTTTCGCTGTCTTCTGTTAAAAGGTATCCCCCGTCCAATTTTAACTTCTCACTCCCCCTCGAACTCTTCGAACTCATCGAACTGTTGTTGGAATTCTGACAAAAAACGTAATTTTCCGTGTTTTCATTTTTGAAAGAAATTTCATTAAAGTTGTCATATTTTCGTGAATTAGAATCATTTACATGTACGTTATCACCATTTTCGTTTAATATTCCATTATTATCAGCACTCCAGTCCGCCATATTGTTCGTCTGCTTCTGGACTCAAAACACTAGAAAAACTGAGACATAAAATTGAGAGAGATCGGCGACTGGCAACTGTTGTAAGTTACGAGTTTATTGAGTAGAGACTGATCGCCACATGTACACATTAACCTCCGCTGTTAAATATATTCACTATATCTTATCATGCATGCCCGTATTTCATACCGTGATTGGTTGGGTTTTCAGTTTTCTCGGTGACACAAACCGGTTTGACGGGTTTTGACAAGTAGCGACACTTCATTTATCATCGAAGCTGACTGAAGTTTATCCATATTTAATGTCCCATGCTATCAGCACAGTTTATAATATATAACCATATATACTCAGCAGGTGTTATATAATATAACTCTATGCTCAGTTATCATATAATATATCTGGATAGATTATTCTTGAATCATCTCAATTTTATTAATAATCGATTAAACGTATCGTTATTTTTAATAAAGTTGACCGCCTCTTGCTAGAATTGAACTTCTTACATTAATTAACATATTCGAAGACACGCCTACATTTTAAATATGTTAGAAAAAATGAATAGTGGTGAGTTCACTCCTTATTCTAAGAAAACCTCATATCAAAAAATATCAACACAAGTCGAAGTGGGGGGGGGGGACTTGCTGTGTCTCTACTTTTCAGAGGGGACCTTATTACTATTTGCTAGTGTTTGCTCAGAATACAGAAAACAACTCAACATAAAAAGTATATCGCTTTATCAATAAAAATGTTTTTGATTGTTTACACGAGTTGTATATATTTGAATGTTAAGATGTCGTCCATTGATTAGACTATATTGTTTTGTGTATAACATGTCACGGATGAATGATTAGTTATCGTCAAGGTTATTGATTATCCAATCACCGTCTGTCATTAAATAAACAATAAAACATCCATATTGATTTATCGGTCACTTTAATTGGTGGTCATATCGTAGAAAATCTGAGAGAGAAAAAAATAATCAGTTACAAAAATGTCGGAGATCACCCGGAAATCGCATGGAACCAACGGGAAAGAACCAACAAGAGGATTAGGTATCCTAACAAAGGCGGGGTGGCGGACTATAGCGCAGCCGGTCCAAAACAAGCGTGAGATGGCGTAAAGCACTGTTGGATCGAAATTCGACACATAGATCTACTATTGTGTTCTAGAAAGTGTAGCAACCTCATAAACGGGCAATTCTTAGATTACACGTTACGGTATCTACAATTTAAAACTAGACCACACCCATTTATAATTACTATTCTATTATAGAGTTGTAATATGAAGTTTGAGTTTCATGTTTAAGGCCCATTCGGTAGCTTTAAGATATTTCTATTTAAATAGTATTAAATAATGAAATGGGGTTTAAGGTCTTACTTCTCGGCATCAACCCTACCAATCACGACTAATCTGTCTCCCTGAAGTGTGGTGAGCCGCAAGGATCCGTATTGGTCCCAATTCTTTTTACCATATATACTTGTCAACTAGGCCAGATTATAAATGGTTTTCAGCTGTTGCACTGCTTATATGCTGATGACACCCAGCTAATTGAGAGCTTAACTGTACTTTCACGTCATCAAAACCTGAATAACATTCAAGCATGTATTGCTGATGTCAGAAGAGATCACGCTCAAGTTGGTGAAGTACAGATTGAGTTCTTTGATAACGTAAAAAATTTTGGTGTGTATTTGGACTCCAACAAGAATATGTTCAGTCGTGTAAACCATCTAACCAAGATATGCTACTACCATCTCAGAAACATCAGTAACATTCGTCATATCCACAGCAACCCTTGTACGATCATTAATTTTATCAAAATTAGATTACTGTAACGACCTTCTGGTTGGCATTTCATTCGAATTATTACATAAGACACTAAATTCTGCAGCCAGATTAGTTTCCTAATCACAAAATGCTCTAGTATATCCCCAGTACTAAATTATCTGCATGGGTTGCGCATAAGTGAAAGGATAGAATTTAAAATTTATAACATAATGACATATGTCATAGAGGCGTCCTGCCATATTAAAATACGTGTTAGTGATTGTAACATAAACCTGTCGCTATCAATACCCGGCTGGAGATCTTGGTAGTATTCCTTATGTCATTGCGTAACTAGAACTTGTTGTTGGCATGTCTTATTTAAGTTTATCTGATAAACTATATTGAATGTTAAACCTTCATATGATGCTTGATACATTAGACAGGTGTCTAATGAACTCCTTTGTCTTGAATACGTTTATAAACTCAGAACAGAAACGAATCTATAGTCAGGTCCAGGAGGCCATGCTAGGCGGGCGCCTAGTTAAGGTACCTCAGGAGTACTATAGTCAGGTCCAGGAGGCCATGCTAGGCGGGCGCCTAGTCAAGGTACCTCAGGAGTACTATAGTCAAGTCTAGGAGTCGGAGACGAGACGAGAGCTTCTGGAGTTAGCACACTCGTGCTAAGCCAAGCTAATTAAGTCATGACTCCTTCCATATAGTTAGTTCTACGGTCGTTTACATCACGATGTTTGTACCTATTGTAAGAAGCTGAATAAAACTATTATTAGATGTATATACCAGTGTTGTCATCAAAGAACCTGATTAAAGAACTAATGTAATACTGTTTCATATTAATTGATGCCGTAGACCAGAGAAACGATTGAAGTCCTAACCACTAGAAGTTCACAGGTCACCAACGGGGTAAGTCTTTTCTAATCCTACCATGGCGAGGGTGGTAAAATGACATTAGTGCTATGTATTATAATTTAACTGGAAATCTGCAGTTTATCATCACGCGTCGTTAAATATCATGGTGTAGTTACTAAATTTAATATTAGCAAGTAGTGGAACAGGAAAATGACGAAAACAAAATTGTATATATATTATTTGTTTTAAAATGCGTCATGTTGTTTTTAAAAGATTATGAATTATAATTGTTTGTTTTTGAACACATATTTTGGCATTTAAAATTAGTATTAACAGGTTTATATTGCGCAGTAAAATGTTTTGTGATTGTTTAACTAGAATTGAGTTAACAATATCGTAATTAGGAATTTTACATTCACAAAGTATTAACGGGTTTATCTCTAAGTTTTTTTCGTTTGTTTTGTCTATACGTGTATATTATCCAAATAGTTAATGGCAAAGGCCCCGATATTTACGGGTGAGATTTTTATTTGTAATACCCCAAATATTTAATGGGAAAGACCCGATATTTACGGGATTAAGATTTTTATTTGTAATACCCCAAAGTTTTAATGGGAAATGCCCCGATATGTAACGGGAGAAGTTTATGTTAAGTGGTTTAACCCCAGGAGGGTTGTGCTCGGATTTAAGAGCGAACGTTTTGTCTTGTTTTGTGTTGTGTTTAAAAATTATAGAGATACACCGTTAGTTCTTTCAAAAATATCTTATTTAAGATTGGTTAAATGTGTTCAGATCATTCATTATTCTTAAGATAAAACAATATGACTCCCTAATTTCAATTGTAAATATCGTTAGATCGTTATCTAAAGTCAAGTCTGTTCCACTTGCTAATTTGATTAACTATTAATTAAGTTCACTCCATGATATGATACGCAGATGATCAAACTTCGGCACGGGGAGCAGTTATAATACTTTTCATAGCACGTCATAACACGCCGTTTTGCCAGACGGTATGGAAAATGAAAAGACTACCGGTCAACAACAATAGTTGAACTAAACGGAGCAGGGAAAATTCTGACCCCTCAACATTACTGGAACGAGGAAGGGCATCATATGTACCCCACCCCTACAGTTGGCTACGACAGTGCAGTAGCGGTCTAAGAAGATAATTACAGTAGTTTGTGTTCGCGATTCCACCAAATAATCGGTCTAAGAAGATAATTATAGTACTAGTAGTTTGTGTTCGCGATTCCACCATTTATATGAATAAGAGTAGTCTGTGTTTGTGATTCCAGGATCTCGTTTGTTTTTTTTATTGACTCGCGTGTGTGACCGATTGTTTGTTTTTTTTATTGACTCGCGTGTGTGACCGATTGTGTGTATATAACTTTTAAGTTCGTGTGTTTTTCATTGACCTTTTCATTTTGTTTAAAGACATTTTTGGATATTATGACATTTTACAAGTATATATAACTTTTAAATTCGTGTGTGTTTCATTTACCTTTTCTTTTTGTTTATAGACATTTTTGTATACGACATTTTACAAGTGTTGTTTGTATTTATATGTCTTTTCATTCTTATTGTTATTTTTATCTTTTAAGATTAGGGTAGATATTATCGATCCCAGTTATATTCAAATTTGTAAAGGCTTTAAAAAAATATTTCATATTTTTTTCTAAAAAGAGGGATAGGTATATAACATAATGACATATGTCATAGAGGCGTCCTGCCATATTAAAATACGTGTTAGTGATTGTAACATAAACCTGTCGCTATCAATACCCGGCTGGAGATCTTGGTAGTATTCCTTATGTCATTGCGTAACTAGAACTTGTTGTTGGCATGTCTTATCTAAGTTTATCTGATAAACTATATTGAATGTTAAACCTTCATATGATGCTTGATACATTAGACAGGTGTCTAATGAACTCCTTTGTCTTGAATACGTTTATAAACTCAGAACAGAAACGAATCTATAGTCAGGTCCAGGAGGCCATGCTAGGCGGGCGCCTAGTTAAGGTACCTCAGGAGTACTATAGTCAGGTCCAGGAGGCCATGCTAGGCGGGCGCCTAGTCAAGGTACCTCAGGAGTACTATAGTCAAGTCTAGGAGTCGGAGACGAGACGAGAGCTTCTGGAGTTAGCACACTCGTGCTAAGCCAAGCTAATTAAGTCATGACTCCTTCCATATAGTTAGTTCTACGGTCGTTTACATCACGATGTTTGTACCTATTGTAAGAAGCTGAATAAAACTATTATTAGATGTATATACCAGTGTTGTCATCCAGAACCTGGTTTAAAAGAACAAATACTGTCACTTAACAGGTGTGTATCAGTGCCCTCATGGAAATGTTCTTTCGTATTTAAAGGAACTTGTTAATCCCTACCAGTCAACACGATCTCTGCGATGCCAATCTCAACATTATATTACAGTATCTTTGAGAAAGCTAAACAAAATTGGTTTTAAATCATTTGAGGTTTCGGCGGCTTTATACCTGATCCAACATTATTTTCAATATTTAAATCTAAATTAAAGACATTCCTGTTCTCCAAATATTAAAAACAAACTCTAAAGTAACTTAGAATTGACGTAGTGTGCACTTTGATTAGGCTTTATTGTTTGGAGTTTAGCGCGATAAAAGAATCCCATTCACATTTTTATTGGGCCCGTAGCTAATCGAATTAGCCCCCCCCCCCCTAAATATTTCGCCAAAAATACTGATTTCTTAGGAGTGTTCTTAACCGGCCACATCTTCAGCGCCTCCAAACTCCAAAACATTCCGTAGCCCCCCCCCCCCCAATTTTATTAGCTGGCTACGGGCCCGATTGTTATTATTATTATCAACCCGACTAATCCAGATGAGTATTCTCCTATGCAGTGTGCTACGAGGGTATTCAATCTTCTATGGTTCCTTTAGGTACACACCTCGTGTTTTCATCACACCCGAAGTATTGGACGCCTTTTCCCTCACCACTGACCAGGGACAGAACCCATGACCCCCTAGTTGGACTAAGACAAGTAATTATTTCCCCTTATTTCATGATGGACGAATGTAGTGCGAGTTATAAATAGACAATTTGTCTCTAATTTTTTTCTCCCCTCTCCCTGCATTTGTGGTCTAGAATTGGAGAAAGGGATCAGACTTGCAATTTCATAGCAGTTTGGGGTAATATTGATGATATTAAAGCGGAGGTATAAGGAGTGTAGAGTGTCTTTCTGCAGAGAAATCATTGTGTCGGAATTGAGATCTTCACCCAAGTCAACTTCAAATCTCCGTAGCAAAAAATCTAAACGGTCAACCCCCTACAAATTTATGATGGGGAGATTGCCAAATGTGGTCCCCATGTGCCTATAAAGGTTGGAACCAACGGAATGTTTTGAAAAAAACTACAGCCTGTGATGTTACAGCCATTCAACATTAAAATCAATGGGCAAATAATTACTAGTCCGAGTTAGTGACCGACCGTCTCAGGTAGAATCATCGTGTATAAAATGATTCAAATCTGTAAATCATAATGTATTAAAATAAATCCCCAAAACCATATCTGGACGTTGTAGATTAAATCGGAAACAATTCGGAAGCGACGCCAAAATTGTTTAATTAGTAACTGCAATATAAAATTGCTTAAATTGCCGTGGTGTCTGGAGAAAATAGACTACCACACAGCTGTAAACTAATAGAATGATTATCCAGACATTACATCAGAGCTGTCACTGAAAGCTTGTTCCGAAAACTACACAGCATTAGACACTTGCCTGTAACTTTTCCAAGAGTTAACCAGATTTATTCGCACTAAAATATATCTGCAGCTCTCAGTAGGAGCACATAATTTATAAAAAGATTTTCGTGTAAAGAGTAAATAGGACAGGGTATATATTGGGCGTTATTTAACAAACGAGTACATATTTACCATGCGTGCTGTATAATACGTTTCATGTGGAAGTATGGTGATATCCATATATAGAGAGAAATCTTGTTCATATTGACTGACTTGACTGAAGAATCATTATGGTAACCGAAAATAACGGGGTTTGATCACCTAATAGTCTACTGATTGCACTTCGGATTATAAAGTTTGTTCACTATGCAAGTCATGGGTACGACTCTAAGGAGTAGTTTCGACCGCCAAACTTCATGGGTTTTCTCCTGGTATTCCAGTTTACTCCTATTGCTAAAGACAGCTGAACGCAAGCGAATTATAACAATAAAGATGTACCATATGCCTGCCTGTAAAACAGTGTCTCGACATTTTATAGTCTCGTTTCTCTTGGTCATTGGTGTAGGAACGACGACTTGACAAGACAAAAACACCCTGATGGTCCATCCGACGTAGAATCAAGTATGTTAATTGATAGTGCACTTTAAAGATCCATGGCAGTTGAGATTAGAAATAGGAATACGCCGTAACGCTTCATTGCACATTGTATGTCACTTGGTTGTTTTTATTTGTCCATATGGTGCAGAAAGTAGGGTGATAAACCTCATTCTGTTTTCAATTTGTAAAACAGAATTTAAAGCACGCACATAAAGGGTCATTTATACTGAGCAAGAACACGAGACCACGAACGCAACCTCCGAGACTGATCACTGAGACTTTCCGCGCAAATCATCCATCGCAACCAGGAGCGGAGAAGCCCGCGGAAATTTGCACATGAAACTTGCACATTGATGATTTTACAATATATTCCTTTTGACCTCGCATTCTGAACTGAACGGCTATTAAAAATCGAACTGTTCCCAAAAAAAACACTCTGTGCAGTTTTCTGCACCAATAAACGACTTAAATTAACTAGTACACGTAGTCAAGTAATGCGACCGCGACCGCGACCGCGACCACGTACTGCGTCTTCTACGACAAAAGCCCTTGAGTGTTTACATTCCAATCTAGAATGTTCTATGTCGAGTTGTTCTTTCATCGTGTTTAACCTCACCGTTCTAGTAGACAAATTATCAATAAACTAGGCTCTACCTGATAGCACGACTTTCACTAATTCTTCGAATATATTTAAATACATTATATTCTATACCCGTGTTGAACTATTTCTATATATCTCTGTTCTATAACATTCTCTCTTTTGTTGTTACACTAACTTAATGATAACAGAGATCAGTTTAATACATATGGTTTATTTACATCTGAACAGAATATAAAACAACTACATACAAAACAATACCGGAATTAAACTAATTTACAGGGACTAGACTACATCAGGAACTAGACTACGATCGGAATTATAAAATACGTTTCATAAGATTGCATAAAAAAAATGATTCGACGCAATCAGTTGGCATTACTATATTGTTGTTTTTCCAGTTTGGAGTAGACCAAATATCAAGTTTAAACACGAGTCCCCATGGTTACCGCGGTAAGATCTTTATACATCAGTGATAACCCCATGGTTACCACGGTAAGATCGATAGCCCCAATTACAGCGAGCGTAGTAAGGGCCCAGTTCAGGAGAAGCCACGAAGCTTCAATAGTGTGTCTTTCACCAACACCACGGATGCTCGGCCACGAAATGGTAGACCAAGGGATACCACAAGGCGACAAGACCGCCATCTCAGACAGTGAAAACACTCGAAGACCCAACAGTGCGGATACAGTGCGCCGACGTCTCACCAGAGAGAACATTCAATGCCGGAGACCTTACCGTGGACCGAACCTCACCCCTCGCCTTCGACGGGAACGTCTACAGTTTGACCAACGACGCAAGGAGAGTCCGTACTGCGTATCAATTGCGGATGGCAGGACCAGAAAATGGCGTCGACGTGGCCAGCGTTATTCTGACCAATGTGACTTGGAGCAAGACTCATTGGGAGGTCCAAGCATAATGGTTTGGGATGGAATCGGCCTGAACCACAGAGTGGGTCCTGTGGTGTTCCAAAATCTTGGTCCAGGGAGAGGAGGCGGAATCACAGAACTGCGCTACATCGAACAAGCTCACAGACCCCTAGTTATTTGCAGCATGGCGCATATGTTTCTGTTAGCATTACGTATGGGTGTATGTTAGCCGGTATATTATAAATCAAACTCTAGAATATAAAATTAAATTAGCTAGTTTAATTTATGGTTGTGAACAAACACAATACGCAAAGTGTCAAGATGACCCCAGAGTTATTCTATACACGTGTGTCCAATCGTCTACATCTTCACCTAGAATATAATGCCAAGTTCAACCAACGTCTCGGGATAAGATTTAAAGTTGCCACTCAAACCTGGAATACACCATTGATTGGTCATTTACAGTATAAAGCCTGGATGTGTTGTCTTTCCAACATATGCGTGCACGAGGTTCATTAAGAAACATATCGAAATTATTAGTTCTGTCTACGATCTGTTTCCATAAATTGATATCACTGGTCAGACTGTGTTTCCATATTTTGTTATCCCCGGAACTCGGGGGGAAAATTAACCGGAAATTTTTCTGTCAGAGTACAGGATCAAACTCTGGATATGGCGTTAAGTGGATCGTGCTATAGGAACAAACTCTGGATATGGCGTTAAGTGGATCGTGTTATAGGAACAAACTCTGGATATGGCGTTAAGTGGATCAGCGTTTCGAGCCATCTTTAAAAGAGAATCTGTGAGAGGAAGAAATGTGATAACTTGACAAAATGTGTTTTGTGAAGGTTAAATAAAATTAATATGAAAAACCACCTCAACAGCTCCTCCTATAATGATGTTAGCAGATTTTGTTTATATTACTTACTGTGTTGTAATTTATAGTTGTTTACAGTGTTTACAGTGTTTACATTACTCCAAGTGGAACAATTGAACCATCTTTAAACACAACCAACATTCAATTTGTTCATCCGGATTAAATAGGCTATTACAAAATTACATCAACAGGAATTGAAATAAGATTTAATTTGTTCTGCTCTAAGAGGGGGAAACGCCCACTCATCTTCCAATTATAACGGCCAAGGGTTATTTTACGCGAACGCTAATGTCTACTCGGGATCGCGGTGTTTCAACCTCCCCCCCTCCGAACGTCTAACAGTTGTTTTTTTTTTGTTTTTTGTTTTTTTTATAAACAATATTTTATTCAGAATGTCTGAACGGGATTGGGGAACAGGCTTAGCCTATGTAAAACCCCCCTCCCTAATCAGTTGTTCGTAGCCCTACCGATATATGGACGGGTTTAAAATATTATAATATATACTCGATGCCCTGTAGTTATATGCATAGATATAATATAATATAATATAATATAGACGATGCCCTATATAAGAGGGGATATATACTCGATACGATATAGATAATTGTTGATATACAGATAGTGTGGATTAAGTGTATCGTGTGTTTTAGAGGAAATATGATGGTTCGTGACCACATTACAATATTTCACCAAATACTCTAGATGTACGTGATCAGATAACATGATAGTATCTCTAGAGTTTAATATTCCTTATTGTAATGGTTTCATCAGCAAATCTACAACCGTGTCAGGATGTTAGGGTTGTGGAGGAGGAAAGTTTTGCCTAACCCATTCAAATTACTATTTATATAATGTGCTATCTGTCTACTGTGCTTTGGAAAGAGTGGAGAATTTTTACCCTTTATCTAACCGTTGTGAAATAATTTTAACACTCGATGAGTCGTATGACGTGTACTGAAAAAAAAACATACACTGCAATAAACAGCGATTTTAAGCCCCTTTGAAACAATTGTATCGGGGTTTTCTGTCTAGTGTGTTTTGACTGTAGTATACGTTCTTTAAGATTTCATGGTAAATAAACTACGCAGAACGAATGGAGAAAATAAACAAGTTAAGAAGAAAAAGAATGAAGAAATCGAGCTAAACCTGATATGTGATAAGCAGTCAGACAAACTATTCTATTTAGGAAAGGATGGTATATCTAATATCTACAGTCCGTAGAATGATACGCGTAGCGCCGCTTATTAGGTGAGTATAAGGAGATAACCAGTGAATTAAGGTAAAGAGTTTACGCATTAAACGATATGACAGTCACGAAGTCTTAAATAACAAATAAGGCAAGGAGTTGAATAACAAATAACGTAAGGGTAATGAGTTAAATAACGCATAAGGCAAGGAGTTAAATAACAAATAAGGTAAGGAGTTAAATAAAAAATGAGGTCAGGAGTTAAGGAGAATACGTAAGGAGTTACATAACAAGGCACGGAATTAAATAACAAAGAGGTCAGGAGTAAAATGGCAAATAAGGTAAGGAGTTAAATAACAAATAAGGCAAGGAGTTAAATAACAAATAAGGCAAGGAGTTAAATAACAAAGAGGTCAGGAGTTAAATAACAAATACGATAAGGAGTTAAATGACAAATAAAGTAAAGAGTTAAATAACAAATAAGGTAAGGAGTTAATAACAAATGAGATAAGGAGTTAAATAACAAATAAGTAAGGAGTTACATAACAAGGCAAGGAATTAAATAACAAAGAGGTCAGAAGTTAAATGACAAATAAGGTAAGGAGTTAAATAACACATAAGTAAGGAGTTACTTAACAAGGCAAGGGATTAAATAACAAAGAGGTCAGGAGTTAAATAACAAATAAGGCAAGGAGTTAAATAACAAAGAGGTCAGGAGTTAAATAACAAAGAGGTCAGGAGTTAAATAACAAGGAATTAAATAACAAAAATGGTAAGGAGTTAAATAACAAATAAGGTAAGCAGTTCAATAACAAATAAGGCAAGCAGTTCAATAACAAATAAGGCATGGAGTTAAATAACAAATACGGTAAGCAGTTACATAACATATAAGGGGTGTGGTATAAAAATCTCACGACCATAGAAATAAAATTGAATCATATGTAAGTTCCGAAATGACCTAGTCTGTGTCGAATGGCCGCTACCCCCCCCCCCCCACTCTCTCTCTCTCTCTCTCATTTAAGAATGTGTAAGCCATGTATATATATATATATTGTAACGTGAAACATGTTTCGGTGTTTATTATATATTTTGTTTTAGTTTTAACCGACCAGCTGTAAAACATTAACTGGTGTGGAGGAAATCTACGACTTTATAAATCCTTTATAGTAATGGAACCAAACCTGAAAATTGCTAACATGTTTTCAACTATAGAAATTAATGAGTGTTGTACACTATAGGAATACTCCATTACTCTATGGTTTGAATGTTATAATATCACTCTTGTTTGAGGACTTCCCGGCAATGTATTTAAGAATCAATCCATATTGTAATGGTCTTTATTTTAAACAATGTGTAGAACCTAGTTCACGAACATCAGGGGTTTTTATGCGGTATTGACTATTACTGTGGAACTATTTTAATTTTTGTTCCTTCCAATTTTATCCTACTCAACATTTTATGACAACCATTCTCCGCGGAACAATTGTTTAGTTTATTTTGAAATGGAGAAGATAACTTTGTTATTTATGCTGGTGTTCGTCTCTCGGATTGGCGATTTCGTAGAAACAGCAACATCGACGTCAAGATATTCTGGCGACATTGCAGACAGTTACACACCAACATCGCCTAATTTTGTAAATCTGGAATTGGACAAGAAGTTGATATCGGATCAAGTGAGCATGTGGGATATAAAAACCATGCTTCAATCTCAGACCATGATTCTCCGGGACGTGGTGAGTGCACAGCAGAATCTCCACGCACAGAATGCTATCCTAATAAGGAGATACAAGAGTTTGCGAAAATATCTGCGCAGAATAAATAGGTCTTGTTTATGCCGTAATTCACAACCTACTAATATGGTGTCAGATGATTCCAGAAAGTTAGCAGGGGTTTCTCAAAATGGAGAGAAATCGACAAGGACAAGGCAGGTTGATCAGAAGGTTTCACTAAAACACCAATTGGATTCCCAGACTAAACGTGTGGTGCACAGGTCGAATTCAGAAGGGAGTGGGCCTGGTTCCGATTTACCCTTAAACTTGCACCCTTCTAACTTTCGCAGAGAAACAACATATGGTGCTAATGACTGGATATCCCAGTCTAGCACACCACGACCAGGGGCTACAGATCCAACCAGTGACTGGATAACCCAGTCTAGCACACCACGACCAGGGGCTACAGATCCAACCAGTGACTGGATAACCCAATCTAGCACACCACGACCAGGGGCTACAGAACCAACCAGTGACTCGATAACCCAATCTAGCACACCACGACCAGGGGCTACAGAACCAACCAGTGACTCGATAACCCAATTTAGTACATCGCAGTCGGGGGTTTCAGATCCAACCAGTGACTCGATAACCCGGTCTAACACAGTCCTGGCCTCAACTGACGGTCGACTAATATACACATTAATTACTACAGGTGACAACTCAACGCCCTTGACTACGGATATTACTACAGATGCCCAAGTACGTTCCCATGGTGACCGATTTGTTAACAACGACGTCCAAATCAATAAGAACACGGGAGTGAGTCATGACAATAATGTGAATAATAACGCGGGAATGGGTCATTACAGTGATGTGAATAATAACGCGGAAAGGGACCATGACGATGATGTGAATAATAAGAGAATAAATGTGATTTCTAGTAATACAGTGAATGACGAGAGAGGTGTGAATAGTAATATAACTAGGGAAGTGAATGATAATCATAATGAAACACGTCATGAATCGGGAAGTAATAGACAAATGGCCGATAAAGTGATTGCGTACAGGGAAGGGGATGGCGATGGTGGATTCAGGCAAGTTGATGATAAGAAAGACAGATATAACAATAAAAATATGAATAATAAATATCATCACCGTGTAGTGAATCATGATCGTGACATGACTGATAACGGCAGGGGTGTATATAATAATATGGTTATCAATCGACTGGGTGTGAATAAAAAACAGCCTAATAACAACATGGACGTGAATAAATATATGGATGTGAATAGTGCCAGGGAAAAGGATTTGAATACGAATGTAAACAGAAATGTATCGGGTGTGAATAATGCTGAATTAAGAGGATCTGAAGGGCAAACTGGGGTTCAGATAAATATCAAAGGTGAAACCAATAATGATCTGGTTGACCGAGATGGTGATACCAATAATGATCTGGTTGACCGAGATGTTGATATCAATAATGATCTGGTTGACCGAGATGGTGATACCAATAATGATCTGGTTGACCGAGATGGTGATACCAATAATGATCTGGTTGACCGAGATGGTGATACCAATAATGGCCGAGATGGTGATACCAATAATGATCTGGTTCACCGAGATGGTGATACCAATAATGATCTGGATGACCGAGATGGTGATACCAATAATGATCTGGTTGACCGAGATGTTGATCTGGGCGAACGGGACAGGGACACCAATAATGTTCCGGGCGATCGGGGTAGTGATACCAATATTAATCTGGGTGAACAGAATAGTGGTGTTCAATGGAATTATATGAATAGTTTGAGAAGTTCTGGAACCCTAAATAACATTAATGGTGGAAGTGCCACTTTAAACCGACATTCTCACCAGCTTTCAAGAAAAGATAAAATGGCATCTTTTGGCGCCTCGTTATCAAACATTGTATCTCATAATGGAGAGTTCGAAGGTTCTCTAAAAGAAAGATTAGGTAGACATGGAGGGAGGTCAAGGACAGATTTACCTGTAAATACAGGTGAGATGCATTAACTACAGGTAAACGTCATATACCTTTTATCATATAAATTGGTAATATACATATTACGTTACAACTTCTAACGTTTCTTAAAGGGACATAATGCAAGATTCAATAAATAGCTGGCGGTTCTCGTTAAAAGATCGATCGTGTAAACAGTCAAATTACGTCACTGTAAGCAGAGTTATTGTCGTCGAAAGAAATGTGTAGCCTCGATTGTCATTTGTACGTTGTTACGATGATAAATAAAGTTCCGATTATCCGTTTTTACGCTAAATCATCAAGCGCAAATCGTATTTAAATACATGTATATAGAATTGTAGTGTATCGGATGATATCGGTAGATGTTTTAGCTCTCGTATAATACTTGATTAAGAAATAAACTGTAAACATTTACAATTGTGAAAATAAATGAGTATTATTGTCCATTTAACATATCAAGAGATTACTGTGATCAAAGACACAATAGACATCGCATTAGTTACGAATGTTGAATTTCAGCCAAGCAGAATCTATGAAATTCGTGACTTGCGCTTCAATCACTTACCCTGGTCGCGAACTCCAAATCCTGTGAAGTAACAAGACTAGTCTGCTGCCAGCTGCCAGCGACAAGGCTATGTGACCACATGCTACACGGTGTCGCTGTAAATTGGATATGTGACAGTACCTGTGTCAATAGTGGTACTCCACGTTGTGGTAAAAGAAACACAAATCCGACAACAGCAATACTAAGTTTGTAAAATGATGATTTCTATAACAAAAATACAACATGGGTATTTATTCGTTAAACATATTAAAAAGGCGGTTGCCATGCAAAATACAACAACATTGTGCAACAAATGAGCTAAAGAAAAGGCGACGTTTTGTACAATCAGGGGCCACAATCCATTGTTTAATGGTCCGGTATTCACGAATATCTACAGGCACCGAAATCTTTTGGATATAAGAGCATATTTTAGGTTTCGTCAAAATCGTATACTTTTACGCCATTTGGTTACACGAAGCAGCCATGTTGTCGGACAGTTTCGCTCCGATTTTCACGAAATTCGAAGCCAGTCACCATTACGGTGTGACGTTGATATAATAAACGTTTTTAAATAGGTTAAAAAAAATTTGACAAGAGGGGCCACAATCCCTGAAGTTACCGTGGATATACGCGATTATCGGCAAGGAACCGAGGTGTATGGGTTATAAACATACATTTCAGGTTTCCTTAAAATCGGATAAAAATTGTGGTCTGAAGAGTGTTTACAAGCTAAAAATGAAATTTTGCGAACAACCACGAACTATAATCCACGAAGTTATGATCGAAAGTAACGGAGATCTATGGCAGATAAATCTGTATTTAATAAACAGTGGGCGGACGGACGGACGGACAACAATAACCACAATATACGCCCACATGCAAAACTATTTTAGATACGTAACAATTTAGGAAGGGCTGCAGCCCTATTTTAACGTTATAACAATAGTGCTACGCTAATATAATAAATGAAGAATAATACAAACGAATGGTTTGTAGCCAGTCGATTGAAGCTTCGACTCTTTAAGATCTTATTTTAAACTCTCGCTATATCTAGAAAACAAACCGGGTGTCGTTGTGCCTTTATCGCGAGTAACAGATGAGAACGGTTCTAGAATGATATATAAAGAACAAAAAATACTAAAACAATCAGGTTTGTTTTTACATGAAACTATAATAATACGAGAACGGAATGAAATATATGCAGAAATAAAACAAAATAGAATCTCACGTGATAAAACAAAATTCACACAATTAAACAGTTTTCCATTTACATCAACATTCAAAATAAAGAAGAAAAAAAACAGGTCGAAGGTCGATATGGTACTAAATTTGATCGAAGGTCGATATGCTACTCAAATTGGTCGAAGTATTCATGAAATAGTGTTTTATGTTCCGTTTCGGAATCAAATGTACAAAAGATATTTTATATCGCTTCATATACTGTAACATTCGGTGAAACGTGAAGCAGATATATTCTCAGTGCTAAATTCTATTGATAGATACTACATCAAGAATCTGTATGTCACTACACTGACTTTGAACATGTTAACTATTATAATATACACCACGTGGTTAGGCCAATGCCTATTACTACAGGTTGGCGAGAAAAAACATACACAGACCGCGGTAAACAACCAACCCAGACCCTCCAAATGTTTCAATTCCTAGGTTTTCCACAGTCACCAAATGGCCACTCTTCCAGCAAAGATACACCAAATGTGTAATTTCCTCACTCACCCCGCATGGTTACGATTCCGGTCTTTATCCCGAATGGTTGCACTTCCAGCAATCGTTCCGGATGGTTGCACTTCAAGTAATCCCAGGTGATTGCCCTTCAAGTAATCGTCCAGTAATCGTCCCGGATGGTTGCATTTCCAGTAATCGTCCCGAATGGTTGCATTTCAAATAATCGTCCAGTTATCGTCCCAAATTGTTACACTTCAAGTTTTCAATAATGGATACTACATTATCAAAGGGTTTATGCCTATTTTTTCAGGATTCTATGATTTAGAGATTGACCTAACCTCAGGTCAGTACCATGGAAACCATTTTGCAATTACCTGGATATCCAACCTCACTCGTGGTCTGTCTGAGAAATGCGGCCTACAAGGTGTGGTCGAACTGACATTTCCAAGAGCATTAGCCAATGAAGACCAAGTAACGGCAATGATTGACATGTGGTTTGATACGCCTACTGCCTGGGTTTTTAATATTGGTGATTCCAAATCAAACGACGGCTTTTGTAAGTATATATTACACATATTAACTATAATTACACTAAGTGCTTTTTTATTTTGCCTGTTAGTTGGTAGTGGTACTCTTTACGGTCGATGATATTGACGACAATGCTCTCTCGTTATGGCACGCGAATACACATTAACCGTAAAGGAAAAATTTTGGTGTCAGTCATTATAACATGTGTTATAGAACTGGTTAAATACATTCCAAATATAATTTTAACATAGAGATCATTGCTACGATAGATGAGTAATAGCGGTTTCATAAAAAACAGAAAAAGTTCGTTCATTACCATGTTTTGATAAGCTATAGAAGGAATAAAATCAAGGGGATTAACGGACTATTTCTATTTGTCTCGTGTTCTCTTATCTAATTGACACTCAATTGCTTTATTTAATACATGTATTCCGATATCCTCTTGCGCTTGTCACTTCCGATTGTTGAAATCTTTATTACTAATCTATCGTAGCAATGATCTCTGTGCTGTGTTCAAATTATATTTGGAATGTGTTTAACCAGTTCTATCACATGTGGTAATGACTGACACCAATATTGTCCTTTAACCTACCAAACAGCGCCCTCAGTACAGAACATTATTTGAAAAATCCATCAGAAGGTTTTGATTATGATTCACGAACTTGTAACCCAAATGAAAGAGGTCGTATTGTTCATGGACATAATCAAGCAAAAACGTCTGCACTGGTGTCGACCACTTAGGGTCAGGTATGATTGTGGGTGGTAAATGTAACAATTGCTTTTGTCTGTTGGTTTATCATGAAATAAAATATAATTCCCTTTCTTCTAAATATTCTGGCCTTTTCAAATCTTGTATCTCTTTTCAGCCGGTGATGGGCAAACTCAACAAAATGATTGCGAAGTGGAAGGATATGGATCTACTTTTACTGTTCACGGTAGTGATAAGGCACGCGACCCGCTCAACAAAATTCTGAATATTGAGGATGATTTTCTGAACAAAACGGCATCGTTTCTGGTGACGAATGAGGAATTGGCATGGCGCGGACAAGGAGAATCAAGTTATCGGGGGATGAAGGATGAAAGTTTGTTCGCTTTAAAGGGCCAGTCTGATAACCAAGGACCAGTAAATTATGATATCTATGTCGGCATGAATCGTGTTATTGGTGGAAATTATCGTCAAGGTCGAGGATTGTGTTGGATTGGATTTAAATGGCTGACATCTATAAATTAAAACATAATCTGGTTTATAAATACATCGATCAATTCTGAAATAAATACCATAATATACTAATTTTAATCATCTCTGGGAGATAATTCAAATTCTATCAAGAAACTTAGGATACTCGATTTAACGTACGCGCTCGAATTATTGCCTCAACCCCTCGAGAGGTGTGAATGGATTAAAACCAGAATTGTGAGCGACAAGGCACGCGTCAACCGAATACGACTCTACAATCAGTAAGTAATAAAGGCCAATCACTACAGTATAAACGTCTGATTACGTCACAATGCTGTTCAGTAGTCGAGTACTGGGAACTGTTTGCCAAAGTGAATGTTAACCAGGCCAGGATAATAGGACCTGGGTAGGAGCCGCGGAATGGTCACATGGCTTTGGCCTATGATTTTGGTGATCGCCTACGCGGGGCTCTATTTGAGGCAGGGCTACATAAACCATGTGTATTTTTCACTAAATACACAATACTTCTTGCGCAGTTGGTTTTCTGGTGGGTCTTTGTTTTTATACGCACACATTTTCATGCGGACGTATATTGTCGTCCCCCCTGGTCGTCCGTCGGCACGTCCGTCCACTTTGTTTGTGTACAGTCTACGGGTCACAATTTTTATCCGATTTCACTGAAACTTGAAATATAAGTTTATCATCCTCCGATCTCGGTTCCTTTCGATATGGGCAGGTATCGAACTGTAACTTCATGGATTATGACCCCTGGTTGTACGAAAAATCACATGTAGAGGTCACAATTTTGAACCAATTTTGATGAAACCTGAAATGCATGTTTATAAACCACAGATCTTGGTTCCTTTCGATAATTGTGCATATGAAATCATAATTTCCTGAATTATATGGCCCTGATTGTACGAAAAATTGCCTTTTTTTAGCTTGTGGTCTCTCTGGGGGTCACAATTATTACCCGATGTAAACAACCGTTTGATCATATCACCGTCACACTGGAATGAAGGTTCAGTTCGAATTTCATGAACATCAGACCAAAATTGCCAGACAAAATGGCCACCGCTTTTATGCGAATAGTGTACAAATGTGGTATATATATGGTATATAAGGTTGTGGACCCTGTAAAGGTCACAGTTGTAATCCTATTGTGATGAAACTTGAAATGCATGTTCATAACCTAACGACCTTGGTTCCGTTCGATATTTGCGTATATCGAATTGTAACTTTATGAATTATAGCCCTTGATTGTAGGAAAAATCGCTTTTCTTTTAGTTTGTTCTCTATCCATCTCTCGAAAATGTGGGCGTATCCTGCCTGGCAGCCACTGGTCACATTTATCTGTTCATTTTGTATGTTCTTTTATTGTTGTGCTGTACAAGTAAAATGAAATAAAACGTTAAAACAATTAATGGAGTTTGGTCACATTAGTGATGCACGTAAAAGCGCTGACTCACTATACTGGTTGGTGGGGTGGGGTGGAGGAAGGGTTGTGTTTGTCACTTCCGGTTGTTTAAACGTACAAAATAATAGACTGACGATTCGGACGTACAGGTCAACTGATTTGGATTAGGGTTAAATACATTTTAGTCCGGTGGCTCAAATCGTTTGGGGTGTGGGCCATCACTCGAGAGAAGAATTTATGAGACTAAGTTCTTCTAGAGCAGATTTTGGCAAAGATGTTGATTCTGGGGGGCGATCGGGTGTTTGAGGGGGGTGGAGATTGGGTTGAAGTGTGTGAAGGCCCCGGTGAACAACAGGATTTGACGAGAAATGTGATAATGTTGATATGATAATAAAGCATAAAATGTATATCAATGTACGACTCTAAATAAGTATATATGATGCCACTTGGACGGCTGCTTATTATGGTGGCTGATTGGTATCATGTCGTATTGTCGTAATGTCGCCTTTCATAACGCGACAACCCGACAACCCGACATCACGACATTTCTACCCGACAACACGACAACCCGACAACACGACAACCCGACATCACGACATTTATACCCGACATCGCGACATTTTTACCCGACATTACGACACTAAAAATGTCGTAATGTCGGGTAAAAATGTCGTGATGTCGGGTAAAAATGTCGTATTGTCGGGTTGTCGGGTTGTCGTGATGTCGGGTTGTCGGGTTGTCGTGATGTCGGGTTGCCGCGTTATGGAACAAAAATCTGGCAACAAAGAAAATGGTTGATCAAGTGGAAGTAGATTCACGCTCACATTGCAGTTTGAGTTGCATTCGTATCCATTTGTATACGTCCACATTCATAATGTGAACCGTCTTCATTAGCTCAGTCGGATCAGAACAGTAGGACGTTAAACCCCATTTCAGTTCATAATGTGAACATATTATGCCGCCGCCCTTGTCTGTGTGTCTGTCATTGAGTCAAGTGGTGTGGTTTCCAGCCCAAGCTTGTCCATGACAAAGAGTAGGGTCGTCTGTCTAACCTCGTGGGTTTTCTCCGGGTGCATGCCCTACCCCGCGGGGTGGTGCCAATCCCGCTGTTTTGTTATTATTTTGTCTGTAAATATTCTACAGGTTGCAGTTATTAACAGCTTTTGTTCAAATTCGGCATGATCAATCATTTCAATAACAGGATGGTACGTATATTAATATTTAGTCTGTAAACACTCTACAGGCCGCGATTCTTAATGGATTTTCTTCAAATTTGGCATGAGCATTATTTTTAAAGAGACAATGGCACCAACTGATGTAAATGCATGCCCGACCCATAGGGGCGTTGTCACGCCCACTTTTCGTGAATATTTTGTCTGAAAACACCTTTCAGACTGTAATTCTTATGAGATTTTGTTCAGTTTTAGCTTGATCAAGACAGAATGGTAAACACCCTACAGGTTGCAAATTTCATACGTCCAGATTTAAATAAATCGTCGTCGCCCCCGTCTGTCCGTCAGTCCCCCCGTCGGTCAGATTGTGGACTCTCTGGGGCCTAAAGTTATCATCGGATTGATTTTAAATTTATATACAATGTTTATGGCCATGAGACGTAGAAACCCATTGATTCATGAACATAAACACTTAGTATAAATTTCAAATCAATCGGATAATAACTTTAGTCACAAGGACTGGCATGAGCATTATTTTCAAAGTTATGGCCCATGATCACGTTTCACTTTTTAAAATCTTGTGGACGCTCTAGAGGCTAACGTTGTCATCCGATTCGCTTGAAATTGATGCACAGTGTGTAAGTTCATGCGACGAAGACCTAATGATTTTCAGCGATGTCCAATAATTACTATCAGAGATATGCCCCTTGATATATTTCAATGTGGGCGTATAAAATTTGCAGCCTGTAGGGTGTTTACCATCCTGTCTTGATCATGCCAAATCTGATTAAAATCGCATACCAATTACAGTCTGAAAGGTGTTTACAGACAAAATATTCACGAAAAGTGGGCGTGACAACGCCCCTATGGGTCGGACATGCATTTACATCAGTAGGTGCCATTTTCTCTTTGAAAATAATGCTCATGCCCAATTTGAAGAAAATTCATTAAGAATCGCGGCCTGTAGAGTGTTTACAGACAAAATATTAATATAGGTACCATCCTGTTATTGAAATGATTGATCATGCCGAATTTGAACAAAATCTGTTAATAATTGCAACCTGTAGAATATTTACAGACAAAATAATAACAAAAAAGCGGGAATGGCACCACCCCGCGGGTAGGGCATGCACCCGGAGAAAACCCACGAGGTTAGACAGACGACCCTACTCTTTGTCATGGACAAGCTTGGGCTGGAACCACACCACTTGACTCAATGACAGACACACAGACAAGGTTCATATGTTCACATTATGAACTGAAATGGGGGTTAACGTCCTACTGTTCTGATCCGACTGAGCTAATGAGGACGGTTCACATTATGAATGTGGACGTATACAAATGGATATGAATGCAACTCAAACTGCAATGTGAGTGTGAATCTACTTCCATTTGATCAACCATTTTCTTTATGGCCCGATTTTTGTTCCATAACGCGACAACCCGACAACCCGACAACCCGACAACCCGACATCACGACAACCCGACAACCCGACAATACGACATTTTTACCCGACATCACGACATTTTTACCCGACATCACGACATTTTTAGTGTCGTAATGTCGGGTAAAAATGTCGTGATGTCGGGTATAAATGTCGTGGTGTCGGGTTGTCGGGTTGTCGTGTTGTCGGGTAGAAATGTCGTGATGTCGGGTTGTCGTGTTGTCGGGTTGTCGCGTTATGAAAGGCGACATCACGACAATACGACATGATACCAATCAGCCACCATAAGGTACCATCCTATTATTGAAATGATTGATCATGCCGAATTTGAACAAAATCTGTTAATAATTGCAACCTGTAGAATATTTACAGACAATATAATAACAAAAAAGCGGGATTGGCACCACCCCGCGGGTAGGGCATGCACCCGGAGAAAACCCACGAGGTTAGACAGGCGACCCTACTCTTTGTCATGGACAAGCTTGGGCTGGAACCACACCACTTGACTCAATGACAGACACACAGACAAGGGCGGCGGCATAATATGTTCACATTATGAACTGAAATGGGGGTTAACGTCCTACTGTTCTGATCCGACTGAGCTAATGAGGACGGTTCACATTATGAATGTGGACGTATACAAATGGATATGAATGCAACTCAAACTGCAATGTGAGTGTGAATCTACTTCCATTTGATCAACCATTTTCTTTATGGCCCGATTTTTGTTCCATAACGCGACAACCCGACAACCCGACAACCCGACATCACGACAACCCGACAACCCGACAACCCGACAATACGACATTTTTACCCGACATCACGACATTTTTACCCGACATCACGACATTTTTAGTGTCGTAATGTCGGGTAAAATGTCGTGATGTCGGGTATAAATGTCGTGGTGTCGGGTTGTCGGGTTGTCGGGTAGAAATGTCGTGATGTCGGGTTGTCGTGTTGTCGGGTTGTCGCGTTATGAAAGGCGACATCACGACAATACGACATGATACCAATCAGGCACCATAAAAAGGTCAACAAATTCGCCATGCAAAAGGGGGAAAAGGGAAAGAGAGAGAAAGACTAAAAATAACTTTGGCCCTACATTCGGTGATCTGTGTCCAACAACTTGGAAGATAATATTGATTAACTAACGTTGCTTACTGGGTATTTTAAAAATTTTACAAATAAATAAGATCCTCACAAAAACTGAAGGGCAACACTGTTAAACAAATAATAAGGATATCCCTAAAATAGTTTCCGTCCAGGCTCGCATAATGAACTTCACGTGTCACATTTAATGGCTTAATTTATTTAGAAAAATATACCTGTAATTTCCACTTGAACGTTATTTTTAAATTATAGAAGCGACTAAGTTACACCTCTAATGGATTTAAAACAAACATTAAAATATATTATTTGGAAAGACATAGGTCTACAGGGGTGTGGCTATTTGCCATTTCGGCCTTTACAGGGGTTTGGACATTTACCACGTCGGTCTCGGGATGTGGCTATTTTCCACGTCGGCCTATGTAGGCGACATATGGCTATTTACCACGTCAGCCTATTCAGGTGTCAAATATCCTAGAACAATGTAAGTAATTATACGCTATCCGCTATAAATAGGATATTTACTTGGGAAATTGCAAATAGCCTTGACGATTTAATCAAAAACAGCAGGATCAGGTTCTAATCCAGTAAATATCGTAGGCTAGCGATGGCATCGATGGGTGATTGTCTGGATAAGTTAATTAATGTCGAATTAATCATTTAGATAACGTTTCAGGCCTAAAGGAAGACCTGCAATTGGCAAAATTAGCTGTTGCATAATATATGTTTAAAGTGTAAGGACAACATACAATAGAAATGTGTACATATACAACAATATGATAAATAATATATATAGGCCTACATACATTTACTAACATTGTTAGTAACAATACAGATGCCGAATTTGAACAAAATCTATTAATAATTGCAACCTGTAGAATATTTATAGAAAAAATGATAACAAAAAAGCGGGATTGGCACCACCCCGCGGGGTAGGGCATGCACCCGGAGAAAACTCACGAGGTTAGACAGACGACCCTACTCTTTGTCGTGTAGGCCTACAAGCTTGGGCTGGAAACCACACCTTGACTCAATGACAGACACTCAGACAAGGGCGGCGGCGGCATAATATGTTCACATTATGAAATGAAATAGGGTTTAACGTCCTACTGTTCTGCTCCGACTGAGCTAATGAAGACGGTTCACATTATGAATGTTGACGTATACAAATTATTACGAATGCAACTCAAACTGCAATGTGGGTGTGAATCTACTTCCACTTGATCAACCATTTTCTTAATTGCCAGTTTTTTGTTTCATAACGCGACAACCCGACATCACAACCCAACAACACGACATTTTTACCCGACATCACGACATTTTTAATGTCGGGTAAAAATGTGATGTCGTGTAGAAATGTCGTGATGTCGGGTTGTCGTGTTGAAATGTCGTGATGTCGGGTTGTCGCGTTATGAAAGGCGACATCACGACATTACGACATGATTGCCATCAGCCACCATAGGATTATCAAGACCTGGGACCTATTTCACAAATTATTAACTAAGATAAGATCTGAATTTTAGTTATTTGATTGGACAATATTAGATTGATTTTAGTTCTTAGCCAATCAAAATTGAAGTATCTACTAAAAATTGGATTTTATCTTTAGTTAAAATTTCGTGAAACAGGGCCCAGGTTGCAAAGTAGGCATTAGTCGACTATTGTAGCCTACAAAGCAATTTATTTTTGTTTGGGTCTAAAAAAACAAAAACCGATGGCAAGTTACGCCATGCGAGATTAAAAAGATTATATTTTTTTTATGAGTTGAACAAGTAAAGTTCTTCCATATGTTTGAGTCAAGATTTGACAGAAGGACACGTGGAAATAAACACCGCTAAAGGGTTTGTCGGGGAGTACTCATTAACAAGTGGGGAGGGCTGTGTTAAAAGTTGAAATTCAGTCGAAATTGTACCAATGACCTATATTTCCAACTAAGCAAATACCATAATAATTGATAAAGTATGAAACTCAAAGAACAAATTGAAGGCAGACAATATCCAAATAATCATATAATATTCGATTACAAAATTCAATAATTACTCCCAACAAAAATGGCTGCGCCCTGCCGTCGTCTGCTGGGTTTCGTCTTAATTTATCTACTTTTCACATCGATATCTGCCTGGGACGAGGGAGATTTTGAGGTTTTCGATGCAGTGGAAGAAGTGAATCAGAACTTCTATGAATTTCTAGGAATCGGTCAGGTAAATAAATGTAAAATAGTTCTGACAGGACGGGGATTGTCGAATGATGGATTAATGTCAAATTGACTTTCTAAAAACTTTATGAGAAACATTTATAGTAGTAGTCTATCAGAAAAATAACAGAGCTGCCAACCTAAAATGAATTCAATGAGTGAGATTTAACAAAGCTGGGGTCCAGGGGCCGCAGGACGAAGTCCTGGCGGGGGGCCCGGGGGGCAGAGCCCCCCAGCCGAAAAAGGATTTAGTACTTTTAAAACACTTTTGGAGACCGGAGAATAGAGATAAAATTATTCACAAAAGAGATACATTTTAAAAGTTTTAATGCATATCATTTAAACACTTGAATCGTTGTCAGTGTCACTCATCTTGCAGGCTTTTCTCTCACTGAAACGCGCGGGAACGATATTCCAGTTTCTGAACAGTGGTAATGAAACAAATAATTTCATTGGCTGATCTAACTTATCCAGCCAATCAGTGGTGTCGTACTTAAAACAAACAGGAAAAGAGCAACCCGACATTCGGAATACATCGCGTTTGACTAATTGCATCTGATCAGTGTGCATCCGAATTTAACTCGTACGTGGAAATCCCTTTTATTTTATTTTTATACTATAGTTTTGAAAATGCGTGAGATTTCACTATGTGCTTGTGAGAGCGTGATTTTGATTAAAAATGCGTGATTCTCACGCCAAATGCGTGACAGTTGGCAGGTATGAAATAACAGTTGAATTATTAAACTGTATCATTATCTAATATAACTCAGTACTCTCACATGCTTTTTGAAAATCCAAGAATTGATATACTGTATAAGGGCGCGTGGAATTTCTCAATCAAATATTGAAATAACATGTAATAACTGAAATAACTCAAATGAAATGTTGATTTTGGATACAAAAAATAACAGTTTAATTGAACCGAGGTGGTGTAACGTGCTATTTTAATGTGCACAGGGACAGACAGTAAATGTGAGAAATAGCCTTATCAGACACTGTTACTGTAACTAGCATTGTGCCAGGGTGTAATTGGGTCATTCCTAGTTCAGCTTTGAACGTAGGTCTCATTGACATTTGATTACACTCGCCAGTACTACCTTTAGGTTTCGTCCCATTGAATCCATGTCCAAACTGGAATCTGTCCCAGTCAATTTTACTCGGCAACTTTTCACTTCTAAACGGTCGCGTGTCAGGCCCTGTTAGCGTCAGAATAATGTAAATGAACATCTTAGTGAGAAAATAATAAGACTTTGCTTACCTTGCTAGAACCAGTATGACCGACACAACACGCTGTTAAAAAATATGTCTCTGTCTGCTAGACCACTTGGTCGATGCCATTGATAGGGTAATGCCTAAATTTACGAACTCGGCCATTATAAGGTGAAACGAAATTTTGGTAGGTCTGGGGGGAAAAATTAGGATTTTGGACAAAATTTGATTGTGAATGAATTGATTGTAATTGCAATAAAGAAAGCAATAAATGGCTGAATAGCTGAAGATTCTCGGTTTTTCAAAGATTTTAATTTTTCCCCCCCAGATTTGCCTAAATTGCATTTCATCTTATACTTATATGACTGAGTGGGATTCGGTTTAGTTTTTATATGACCACTTTGTTATGTCTGTGGGCGTATGTTTCGTTGCCTGGCAACCTATCTTTACATTTTTTTGGGAGGGTGATTTGACATGGAAAGACCCAATTGTAAAATGTTCTCCAAGTCTTATTTGTACACCAAAGAGATTAGTGTAGCTTCTGTTACCATTAAGTTGAATTTTGACATCAACTGAACGAGAAAAGGGTTTTATAAACTGTTGTTAAAGTACAACAAGAGTATTTTTGTCGCCAATTGGTGTGAAGGGGTTAGTATGCTTATGCAACCTAGTCTAATCCATCTATGTAACGATATACCTCAGTGAAACATTGCTGAAATAAACTCTTCAAATAACTTATATTCCACATAATGATGTCATGTGTTATTCTCATCCAGTAGTTACTAAATGCCAATTAAACAATTTATTGGTATCAAGAACTTTGTTTGTTTATCCATCTATTGAATATTAATGGAAGAAAATTGTTTAAGAGATTTAAGCTTTTTATATATGTTTTGTTTGTTTGTCCATCTATTGAATATTGATGGAAGAAAATTGTTTAAGAGTTTTTATGCTTTTTATATATGTTTTGTTTTAGGATGCCAAAAGTAGTGAAATCAGGAAAGCCTATCGTAAATTATCTCTACAACTTCATCCAGATAAAAACAGTGCTGCTGAAGCTGAATCCCAGTTTAGAAATGTAAGTTACATTTTCTATTAAATGTTTAAAGGTACATGTGTGCTAGTGTTCAAAGTGAGTTGAGAACAAATAGCAAACAATAAATATGTGATTCTTAAATATTCAGATCTGACTTTCTCAAATGCATGTATAATTTAAATAATTACAAACTTTTGTGGAATTCAGTGTAAAACATGAATAAGCATGTGGGTTTGATCTGTGTATTTGTCAGAAATTGACAAACAAAATCACAAATTGTGTATTTAACTGTTTCTAACATAAAACAATTTAATAAGCTCTTGGACAAGTATAGTCTTAACAGTATTCCGTAAAAACTTTGATTTTAATTTATTCATTCAAAACCAACCAGTGGCACCAAAAGTCTTGTTAATTTTAGAAAAAAAACATTTCATCGCTAACATAACACATCAGCTCAATTCATTCTGATATCAATTGAAGAGTTGTTGTTTATTTTCCAGCTTGTAACAGTTTATGATATACTTAGAAATGAAGACAAAAGGCAAAGGTAGGTTTCTTTAACTCAATTAAAATCAATCGTACCAGGACTGAGATTAATTTTTTTTTAAAATGTGGAATCAGTTGAAAATTTTTAAAATATATTGCTTAGGCTTTTTGTTACAATTTTCAATATTTGTTGTGATCAAACATATTTTGTTTAGGCAATATATTTGTTGTGATTTAACCTACAAGTAGTTTTTTAGGCTATTTCTAGCAATTTAATGTATCTGTTTAGACTATTTATTGTGATGTTATGTAGTTGTTTAGGCTATTTGTAGAAATTTAATGTATTTGTTTAGCTCATTTTTGGTGATTTAACATGGTATTTGTTGATTGTTTAGGCTATTTGTTGTGATGTGATGCAGTTGGTTAGGCTATTTGTTGTGATTTAACATGGTTTAGGCTATTTGTTGTGATTTTATGTAGTTGTTTAGGCTATTTCTCTGTTGGATGTCACTGGATCAAAACAACCAGAGTATCGTTGGATAGGTTGAATCATGGGCTATCATATAGACTTCCTATCTGCTGTTTCAATACTGCTTGCTCATCTAGTATTGTTATTAAATGCTGAAATGACAGGAAATTGACAAAATATATATTGTTATTATTTTATTTGATATCAATAAAGTTGAATTAATTCTATTATATATAATGTGATAGATTTTATAACTACTGATATGGTACAATAGTAATTGATTTTTTTCATTATAAATATTAAATTGAATTTACGTTAATTTGGTAGCTTTGTATAGAAATAATGCGCTTGACAACCAGAATTATGGTTTTAAATTACTACACGAACCCACTCAATTAAAGTTAATTATTATAGACCCAGTTTACGTTCAATCACAGGTTTTTCCTCCAGTGTTTTTTTCACCATTTAAACTTTTACATTGGTAATTATTGAAACAGTTTATGAAACTAAATTCCTTTATTTATTGCAATCAAATGACTAACTTAAGAAAATTTCTATTCTTGTTTGGGACTATTCTATGATTGTGTTTTGAAAGCTAACTCATATTATTATGATGAAACTTTATACCCAATTCCTCTTGACTAAACTTTCTCTTATTAGTTTTATAATTACTCTACTTGGAACCAAGTATCTCCCAGTAATAGATTGTCAGCCACTGATTTGGAATGCTGTTGTACAATAATAAGTTATTTATTGTTGTATGTATTTCTCATTGTTTTAGATATAATAGAGTGTTGGAAGATGGATTACCTGATTGGAGACAACCTGTGTTTTACTACAGACGCGTTAGAAAGATGGGATTGGGAGAATTATTTTTATTATTGGCTGGTATTTTCACACTTGGTCAGTATTTGACAGCATGGTCTGTTTATCTTGAGAAAAAACTTGTGGTGGTGAGTATAACAATTCCATTGAAAAAGCTGTCTTATTGTCCCCGCCTTTCGAAGAAAGTTGGGGGACTATTAAAATGGGTTCGTCCGTCTGTCTGTCCATCTGTCTGTCTGCCTGTCCGTCTGTCCGTCACACTTTTTGGTACAAAATAACTCTCTTCCTAATTGAGTTAAAATGTTCAAACTTGGTGTATGTGTTTATTAGGTCAATGCCTTGATGGAGTTCGAAGATGAGCATTTTCCGCTAAGGGTAAGCAGAGATAAGCAATTTGATTGGTTGATGCTTTGGGACACGATAACTTTAGTTCTAATTAAGTGAGAGTGATGAAACTTGGTGTATAGTTTCATTACAGTAATACCTTGACTAAGTTCGATAATGAGCATTTTCTGCTCAGGGTAAGCAGAGCGATACGCAATTTGATTGGTCGAGACTTTGGAACACAATAACTCTCCTTATAATTGAGTTAAAATGTTCAAACTTGGTGTATATGCTTATTAGGTCAATGCCTTGATGGAGTTCAAAGATGAGCATTTTACGATTAGGGTAAGCAGAGATAAGAGCAATTTGATTGGTTGATGCTTTGGGACACGATAACTTTAGTTCTAATTAAGAAAGAGTGATGGAACTTGGTGTGTAGTTTCATTACAGTAATGCCTTGACTAAGATCGATAATGAGCATTTTCTGCTCAGGGTAAGCAGAGCGATAAGCAATTTGATTTGCCGAGACTTTGGAACACAATAACTCTCCTTCTAATTGAGTTGAAATGTTCAAAATTGGTGTGTATGCTTATTAGGTCAATGCCTTAATGGAGTTCGAAGATGAGCATTTTCCGCTTAGGGTAAGCAGAGATAAGCAATTTGATTGGTTGATACTTTGGGAAAAGATAACTTAGGTTTATCTTGATTGATGATTTTTATGCCAATACAATGACTGCATTCTCATTCAGTAATGGATTCAACAGTAACAGTGTATAGAAACGATTGACTCGGACACGAGGGCCTTTTCCCTTGGCGAAGAGGGGCCCTTTTGTCTGCCTTTTTAGGGTCTCCCTAACAAGGGTACATTTTCATTTTTCTGGTCGGTTTTAGCATTTTTATACGCCCACATTGAAATGTGGTCGTATATTGTCGTCGCCCCCGTCCGTCGGTCCGGCGTCCACAAGCAATTGTTATAGGCTAAAGTTAATATCCGATTGACTTTAAATTTATACACAGTGTTTAAGGTCATGAGACGAAGAAGCCTATTGTTTTTCAGCGATTTCCGATAATAACTACCAGAGTTATGGCCCTTGATCACTTCAAAAAATCTTGTAGACGCTCTAGAGGCCAAAGTTAATATCCGATTTGTCTCATGAGATGAAGAAGCCTATTGATTTTCAGCAATTTCCGATAATTAGTGCCAGAGTTATGGCCCTTGATCACTTCAAAAAAATCTTGTGGACGCTCTAGAGGCCAAAGTTAATATTCGATTGACTTTAAATTTATTTTATACACAGTGTTTAAGTTCATGAGACAAAGAAGCCTATTGATTTTCAGCGATTTCTAATAATTAGTGCCAGAGTTGTGGCCCTTGATTACTTCAAAAAATCTTGTGGATGCTCTAGAGGCCAAAGTTGATTTCCGATTGACTTCAAATTTATACACAGTTTTTAAGGTCATGAGAAGAAGAAGCCTACTGATTTTCAGCGATTTTAAATAATTACTTCCAGAGTTGTCTCCCTTGATCACTTCAAAAAACCTTGTGACGCTATAGAGGCCAAACTTATCATCCGATTGGCTTCAAATTGATACACAGAGTTTAAGGTGTTGAAACGAACAAGTATTTTGATTTTCAATGAATTTTGATAACTGAACTGCTAAATCCATGATATTAAATTTTCCTATACTAATTGTTAGCGTGCTGCAAAACTTTTATAAAAAGCAAACAAATTCTAATGATTTTCAGATAATTACATAATGAGTTAAATTTACTCTTAATTAGATTTTAGTATATTACAAATGTTTCATTACCAAAAAGAGTAAAAATATGCGACAACCCTTGCTGACTGCCCGGACGATTTAGCTGCTGTGGGTGTATGTTTCGTTGCCTGGCAACCTATCTTTCTTTATAAAACACTTTTGGATGACACTTCGTGTACAGTTTGATTGCTCGATACATTTGAAAAAAATAAATGTGCGATTAATTAATATGTGTCATCTATTTATTTTGGGATTTCGGCGGGGGACATCAGCCTCACTGTTGGCTTGTTTCTACACTTCTTTTCAAACTTTCATACTTTTAGTGTTTCCCACTTGTTATTCTTCTTATAGGCATATGTCAAGTATTAACTAAAGCCATGAATAATTAATTATATTTTTCAGATAATTAACATTCAAAATTTATTCTACACTAAAATATACTCAGTAATTTTGAACTAAAAAAAACCCAAACAAAACAGAATCTGTGTTTAAATCCTATTGGTTTTAAACCTCAATTTATTTGTTTTTCCAGTCTATACTAATAATACAACAAACAAAACAACTGGTACTGCAGACTCAAATCCAGTTTGAATTCATGTCTTATATTTTATATTTGTAGCAAGATGTTTTTGAAGGAAAGAGAAAACGTGAATTAAAGAAATTAAAAAAGATGAAGGGCGAAGGTGATGTGGATGATATTTTACAAGAAGAAATATCGGCCATTCCCAAACCTGAATTGATCAATCTGTGGCCAATACTTCTTGTTAAATTTTTATATAATTTTATTTTAACATCACCTCAACGAGTTGTTTCTATTGGACGTTATTTACGGGAGAAATATGAAGAACGTCGTCAACAGGTGGTTGAAGAGGAAGAAGAGAGTGAAGATGACAGTAATGAAGGTTTGTACATCTATAAAATAGAATAGCATGGGATTAAATATCGTTTAATTCATTAATTCTATCATTTTCATGGTTACGTATGTATTGTAAGGCTAAGAATTTTAGCAGACAGCTGAGTTTCTAATTTTTTGTACGCCCCTCTCCCCCTTGACACTCTATATGTCACAATTTTTATTCGATTTTGATGAATCTTGAATATTGGCTTGTAGGTTTGTGAATGCCATCTATTTTATTAAGGGTTTTATTTTGAAGGTTATGAAAGAAGGCCACGTAAGAAACCTGAACTACCAGAATATGATCCTGATTTTTATTGTAACAGTACAGCTGTATCCTATACACCGGTTGTTTCATCACAGGATACAGATAATACACAAACAAAACTAGTTAAAGTAAGGCTTTCTACAATCACATGATGATACACAAACAATTGATTTGAAAGAGTAATATTACCTGTCATGAGATAAAACGTTTTGGTCGGACAGCTTCTTTGTGTTCCCAGCTGGTAAGACCACTTTCTTGTGGAGACCAGACTCAAAAACTTCTTGGGTAACTTACATTTAGGGCATTGGCAACTATATGAGAATTTTAAACTGCTTGAAAAAAAGATTCATGTCAGAATGTGTAAAATTTATTGTGTCCTGTAGTTATTATTGCAGTGTTATTTGTATTTTCTATGTATATGCGTAAACTGATAGGCAGTCTTAATTTCTTACTGAAGATTGATAATCTCTACCTTAAAAAGAATACAGAAAATTATCAAATTTACTGCCTATAAACTATGCCTAATATGACTCTTGTTATGACAATAATTATTCTCTGAATTTGTGTCATATACACTGTATTAACGCCTTTGACGTTGTCATCAATTACAAGTTGCCACATTATGAGCATTTAGAAAAGAACAAAATCAGGCTAATCGTGATATAAGGTTTGATCACCTGCTAATAAATTGAAAAATTTTTGTCGCAGAACTCTAATTTTATGATTATCATTTATTATGTGTTAATAAATATATTCTGATTTTGGAATGATACACAGATATATTGTGGTTTAAAACAAATTTGCTTAATAACTAGTAATAATGGCTGATATGTGATTTTATTTGTAGAAAAGTGATTGGTGTGAAGAAGATACAATTTTATTGGCCAAATTAGTTAATAAATTTCCTGGTGGAACACCTCAACGATGGGAGAAAATAGCTGATATGATGGGACGACCTGTTGAACAGGTTGGTATGGTGTGATTCAGATATATATCAAATCTTTACTTTAAACAATATTTTATTAGAGTATATAAATTCTTCTCCAAGTGTTTGATGATTTAATTGAAATAGTATCTTATTTAAGTTTCTTTTGAAATAGTCATATTGATTGATGTATAAACAAGTCAACCATTTACATCCAATCAAGAGTTGTCTTTCAAATTGTACTTCATCAAATTATAAATACTCTTTCCTTTATCTGAGATAGAAGGCTGTGGTAGTCAAGTGATCAGGCCTGTATCTGCGATAGAAGGCTGTGGTAGTCAAGTGATCAGGCCTGTATCTGAGATAGAAGGCTGTGGTAGTCAAGTGATCAGGCCTGTATCTGAGATAGAAGGCTGTTGTTGTCAAGTGATCAGGCCTGTATCTGAGATAGAAGGCTGTGGTTGTCAAATGATCAGGGTGATAGACTCTACATGTATACTAGAGTTGTCTAGGTATAATTCCCAGCTCAGTTCCCACAACACAAATAAAGTTTTACCTAGTTAACCAGATGGGACAAAAAACTCATCTTAATCTCATCCTGCCTCACATAAACAGCTATAGAGGCCTGTATGCTAACTATCACAGACTGTTAAATAAATAACACAAAGTTTGTTATTTTACTTCCAGGTCACAGCCAGATCAAAGAAAGCTAAAGAAGTTTACGTTGCTAATTTGACATCTGTCAATAAAGTGGATAACGTGAAATTAAAGGGGGGTAATATAAGCAAAAAGGGCGGTGGGATAAGTGACAATATAATTACTAAAGGGGAGATAATCCCATCCCACGAGACAAACACTACAACAAATCAAGAAAATATTCAATCTTTAGATATTAATTCCAAAAAGGATGTAGCGGAAAAGAAACGTCGGAAAAATGTAAATGAAGAAAAAGTTGCTGAGAGGACTAAAATTATAACGGAATATAAAACAGCAAATAAATCTAATGAAAGTGAAAGTTGCAATATTAATCAACCAGACAATAGTAAAAGTAGTAAAGTAATTATTAACGAATCAGATACATGGACACAAAATCAACAGATGATATTAGAATGGGCGTTAAGACAATATCCGAAAGGTACAGATTTACGATGGGAAAAAGTATCTGAACATATCCCTGGTAAAACCAAGGTAAATATAATATCTCTATCTTTTATACACTGTGACTGGCCTATACCCAATTCACTTGTTTCAGTCCTGTGAAACCTTTCTTTAATTGTGTAAAGATATAATGCTATCTTCGCCTTTCTGAATAACTCAAGATGTTTGATTATGTGCTACCACCACAACTGGTAGAACTTTGACAGATCTCAATTTTGTAAGATTTGATTGCAATTCCACTAATTAAGATGGAGAGAGAAGCTGTGCTCTTAAGTCAGTGGGGGTACATTTTGTATCCATACACTTTTTATGTGTGATTGTGTTTGGTCTCTTACAAGGTGATCTGGTTCTATACTAGTGTTATCTTCTGTATCATAAACAGTGAGTTTATCCGTGTTTTTATATGACTGATATTGTTGATTTCAGGATGACTGTATTTTAAGATTTAAATATTTAGCTGACATGGTGAAGAAACGCAAGGTAACCAGCTGATCAATCAAAACGACAACATATCTCATTCCTTAATACTTACACATACAGTTTATATAAATACATACCTCTGATGGAAATTCACTAACATGTATTTTGATTTTAGAGTTAGTTACATGCAGTACAGGCTATCTTTTGTTGCTTGTTGGAATATTAGCGGGGGGTTGGGATGGCCTAGTGGTCTAGAGTGCCGCGCTTCGACCTCTAGCTGGCCGGTCACCTCTGGCTCGCGGCTGTGGTTTCAAGCCCTGGTGTGAGCGTATGTGACATGGAGATAGGGGTGCCTTCTCAACCTCATGGGTTTCCTCCCACTGCTAAAGACCCCTACGCGCAAGCGAATTATTGAAATAAAATGAAACCATATATTATGTTAGTCCCAAAATGACCTAGTTTGTGTCGAGTGGACGTTAAACCCCATTTCTCTCTCTCTGAAATATTAGAGGCTAAACAAGCCTGAGTCAATGTTTGTTAAAAGCATTAGAATATGGAAAGATTAGGCAAAGATATTAGTACTTACATGTACCTATATAACTTACAGTACTAAATGCCCTGTCATCCGGTCAAACTTTTTCATTGACTTCATTAAACCAGTAATAATAGTTCAAATATAGGTAATGAGAAATAAACATATATCAAATTTCAGTCAAATTACTTTATTTTGTGCATAGTTATGAATTTGACAAAATGTAGCCCACATTAATTATTAATTACAGTATCTAAGGTACTTGGCAATTGAGACTAAATGCCCTTATCTATTTCTTTAAACACTTACATGTAAATGGCTTTTGTGTTCTAATCTACTTAAAATCAGAGCATTCCTACGATCCCATCGGTAGAGAGAGTTGAGAATGGGCTGGTCATGTCAGTAAATGTCTAAATAATAATTAATAATTCCAAGAGGGGCCCGGCTGCCCCAAGGACAGGGCACCCTTATGACCCCTCTAAAAAGTTCTCTGACCCCCCCTCTCTATATGCCTGCAAGTTGTAACAAAGGGTATCTTGTGAAGTACTCCTCCTTTAAATAAAATATTATATTTGATGCCTATATTATATTTATTGTATTGAACAGATGTCAAAAAACCCCTTTATTGATATAAAATAAAAAATCTTTATTAAAAATGTCTTGAGTTTAGTCACATTCTATTTTCAGACTTGTGGTTTCCTGCCACTCCTAATTCACCCTACTGATTGATATAAAATTGTACCATGTGATAGAACCAGTCTTTTCTCTGCATGCCAAATGCTTGTAAAATAAACATGGTCACTTGCACAATGTCGAGAAGGTGATATTTATCTGGTCCCATCCAAACGACTAGGCATCGTTTCCTTGTCAGCGTCAAAGACGCCACCCCCACCCTCCGAGACATCACAGGCGCCACCCCCACCCTCCGAGACATCACAGGCGCCACCCCGAAGACCGAAATTCATAAATCACAATTATTCTTTTCCTTGACCCACTTTTGGTCGACAGCCCCAATAAAATAACCACTCGTTCCCCAATAGACTGGAATCCGGGACTAAGACCCCTCGACTACCCGATTTGGATTCAAAATAATCGTAACTTTTCAACTAATATTTCGTTAGAACTTCGACAATATTACGGTTTGCCATGGTTACAATAACCCCCAAACTGTGGAAATATGAAACAATGAGCTCAGGTAAATTTTATTGATAAATCATTACAGATAGATTATTACAGATTTAGATCAAGAGCTGGTCGTTCATATTACTTTATTGTTTAGCCACCAAGTTATAACCGTTTAAATATGTCGTTACCACAATACTGCTAGATGTAAGTCTTGGTCTCACTCATACATTTTTAATTTAAATCATCAAATGGCTGATTCATTCTAATCTAGTTAAAATCTCGAGCATCCGATGGCATCGAGAGTTGATTATGGTCTTGCCTTGTTAATAATTAATACAGGGGTATATTATAGGTTTTATACATAATCACTAGTTTTAAACCATGATCAAATAAAGGTAGTCAAAATTATAAAATATTTAAAAATGCCCATTTCCATTATCAACAATGTCCACGCTGCTATTCTGTTGTTGGATGTTGTGGTATCTTTACTGATGTGAGACTGGATGTTGAGGTATCTTACTGATGTGAGGCTGGATGTTGTGGTATCTTTACTGATGTGAGGCTGGATGTTGAGGTATCTTTACTGATGTGAGGCTGGTTGTTGTGGTATCTTTACTGATGTGAGACTGGATGTTGAGGTATCTTACTGATGTGAGACTGGATGTTGTGGTATCTTTACTTATTTGAGGCTGGATGTTGAGGTATCTTTACTGATGTGAGGCTGGATGTTGAGGTATTTTTATCAAACGAGGTAGAATCGGATTTCGTGACTAATTATCCCTCCCCCTCCCCTGGTGTTTTTGAGATATAAAATATGTGTGGCGGAAACTCTGGTGATTTAAGGACTAACATATAGTATTTATATACTATGACGTGGTTACCTGTGCAAAACCTTTTTGGTCGAACAGTTGCATTCAACCTAACATGGGAGCGTTTGCGTACGCAACCAATCGTTACACGGGACCTCGGCCTTTTGTCCCATCTGAACGACTAGACGCACTTTAATTGATCACCTCTACATTAGCCACCCCTGGAAAGAGATTGAAAATCACCGGAAACTCAATCCCTGGTCTTATCATATCACCTGAAACTTATACACACCGTCACACAGTAACGACTTCATAGAATTTACAGACCGCCACCCTGTCAAGACTTGAAGAATAAATGTTCAAAGAATTTAGATACCGTCATTGAGTAGCGAGTAGCGACGCAACAAACTATTCATAGACGTTCGACTTGTTATTCAGTATCATAAAAATACTGTAAGAAAAGCTGAGATTGATATAATTTGACCTCTAGATCCGGTCCGGATAATAGAGGCCATTTAAATAATGGAGTATCGTCATTCATATTAGGAGCAACATAAGCACAATCTGTATTATACCACCAGGCAAACTGATTGGAAGAGGCACAACCATGCTGATCATGATCAACTGTACCAAATCCAGATCCATTCATATTCTTACCGGGTTGTCCATATCCCGAAAACCCGTCCTCCCCATCGTAGCAATTAACTTGAATGCCAACCAATTCGCGACATTTTTCAAACGAATCATAATACATGGCGTAGTTATCAGATTCTGGACCCAATCTAAAATTGTTATAAAACAATACTGAACGAATACTAGGCAAATCATGAATTATAACCACCAGATCATATCGTGCGTGTCTTGTCAGTTGATGGATGTCCTCTAGCCCGGACCAGAGTCCTCTACCGGAACCAGCATAAAACCCATCTTTATATTCCTGCCAACTCCTCGTGTACTCATTGGGATTGAGAAAGAACAAAAACAGACTGAACATGACAGTGGTCTCTTGGGCACAATAAACGTTGTAGGTAATATCACTTTTTAGAGGTTTTACTGGTATTTTGGTGCTGGCCGCTGGATTAACCCACTCGGAACAATCTGAAAACGAAATGATGATATAGCATTGGAGGTAGACCTGTCTAGCGTCTGTGCTGTACATCTACATGCTGGAACTTAAATCTACTTACAAGGGTTGTATATCTACATACTTGGGTTGTAAGTCTACTTACTAGGGTTGTAAATCTATATACTGGGGTTGTAAGTCTACATACTAGGGTTGTAAATCTACATACTGGGGTTGTAAGTCTACTTACTAGGGTTGTAAATCTATATACTGGGGTTGTAAGTCTACATACTAGGGTTGTAAATCTACATACTGGGGTTGTAAATCTACATACTAGGGTTGTAAGTTTACTTACTAGGGTTGTAAATCTACATACGAGGGTTGTAAGTCTACATACTGGGGTTGTAAATCTACATACGGGGGTTGTAAGTCTACATACTAGGGTTGTAAATCTACATACTGGGGTTGTAAGTCTACATACTGGGGTTGTAAGTCTACATGCCGGAGTTGTAAGTCTACATACTAGGGCTATAAGTCTACATGCTGGGATTGTAGTACACGTATATATGTTTGGACCGTAAGTCTGCGTGTTTGGTTTTTAAGTCTAGCTGTAGTCTACATGTTTGGGCTCTGAGTCTACATATTGGGACTGTAGTCTATATGTTTGGGCTATACTATTAGTGTTACACCTACCTCTAGGTACTCTGTGACAAGTTTTACCGACATATGGACTGATACACGTACAATTTTTATACACCCTATTCCATACACCACCATTTTTACATGGACTCGTCTGAAATTTTAAAATATTATAATCTTTGACCACGTCCATACAGTCAGAATATATTCACCCACCCTCCAAGTCAACAACTACGTGCGAACCTCGTGCCCATTCTATATAATTGTTGTGGTTGCGGCCTCCGGGAGTGAATCCTGATAAAGAAATATGCTTCAAACCCATGTTCAAAACCTAGTCGACTCGAAAATTGCTTTCAAACTATTTTCAAAAAATGAGAAACTTAATTGGATATCGCACTGATTTAATGAGATAAATGGACAAGCGTGTTTAATTTGTTTAAAGGGTTTTGGAAAGCTGCAGTAATATAAAATAATAATAATTGCTGAAATATGAAATACTGAGTGAATGGGATGATATAAAATACTGTATAGCCAACTGAACAGTTGACACTCGCATTCGTGATTTAACCCACTAGCTCTGCTTACCCCTCTTTCAATTATACACCTTAACAAATTTCTCATAAAACAACCCTATTTTCTTTGGTGACATATCTATGTTCTGTCCCTATTAATTATCACCTTCTTGTGAACATGCTGTAATCGGTGATGAAGACACAATGTTTTTACTTTATGTTCCAATTTGCGACTGATGATTTGCATAGGCGTACGGGCTAGGGGGGCAGGGGGGGTGGGGGTGGTAGCTGCCCCCCTAACTTTCGGGCAAGCTGACTTTTCGGGCAGACGGGTGTAGTGAAAAAAAAATTATTTCATATATTTAGCAAAATAAAGTGCCCGAAATCAATAAAACACTATATTTACGGACTGGAATAGCCGGAAAACTCGTTTGCGACAGTCAAATATTCCAAAATTTTCTTGGGGGATCCATACAACCGGCGCCGCTGTCTGTAAACCCGAATTTTTTCGGGCATTGCTAGCTTTGCTTCCCTAACTGTCATTGAGCTCTCATATAAAACTAATTTTACTTTTCTTTTAATAGGCCTATGGATTATTTTGTTTGGAGCCACTCTTCTTTATGCGAAATTTTTCCGCTATTTTAGACTACTTTGAAGTTGCTTTGTTCATTTTTCTTTGGGGAAGGGAGGGGGGGGGTCCATACACGGTAAGCCCCGGTTCTTCGCCCCTCGAGGAAGACCGGCACAGCTCTTTGTAAACCCGAAATTATTTCGGGTTTTGCCCCCCTAACTGTTATCGAGCCCATACGCCTATGATGATTTGTTTGTAAGTTTGGTCAGGGGCGGAAATTGACGTCAACCAGGGGATGGGATAGCTCGGTGTGTATGTATACCCACGTAATTTGGAGACGATGGTGGAATCATGCATCCTAGGCCGTAACCTTACCCATATCAGGCAAACCCCCTCTTGCAAAAATTCCAGAATCTGTTCTCGTTGATTGATACAATTCCAAATACGGTTAACATATAAACGAAATGTTTAAAAATACTGTAATGTGTGACACAGAACAATTTAAAGCTGCAACCCACGGCTCTATGACCGGTCAGATGTTTATTACTCGAATATTGTGACTTCTGTGAACAAAACAACTTCAAAGTGGTCTAATATAGCTTAATTAAGGTGGCTGAACGAATTCAAATCAATCGTTTACAGTCCGCTAAAACGGGCCCCAACGCCGGATTAAACATGGTTGTGGCCCTGGGCCTGGTACACCGCTTAGGTGATGCCGACGAGCGCCGAAGGCGCGAAGCCCCGCAAAGGGGTCTGGAGGGGGAGGGGAGTCTCCCCCCAGGAAATGTTCAGCAATTGGAGACCGGAATCGTGATTTCCTGGCATTTCAGGCACTTGTGTCAAAGCCATTTAGAAGTCCCCCCCCCCCAAAAAAAAAGAAAATTTGCAACCAATCTATGTGAGTGCTATGAAATGATGGCATTTCTAGAGGAGGGGGCTGGAGCCATTGAGTCCGTTAAATCTACCAATGTAAGTGAGCAGAGCCTACATCAAACCTAATTTTGAAATCGCTCACTGATAGATAACGGAGTCACTTGATTCGGAATCGTATTATATCCCCCACGATGATTTGGTGAATGGAGACCGTAACGTTACGACGAAGCCGGACTCGATTAATTAATGGTAATTCGAGATTTAATCAAGAAATCTGAATATTTCGTGTGGTCATGATGTGCATCTCATCGAATTCAGCTTAAACCCACCACAAATATCAACAATAACAACTTATATACAATCGCACGTCAATCTGAGACAAAATTCGCGCTACTCGAAATGATGGGGACGGGTATCGCTTTCAGAAGGCAGCCGAACCAAATACACTAGCCCATCCTGACCCATCGTAGACCGGAGATAATATTTTATGAGTTTCAAGTTGGAGAATTAGATATCATCATACACAGATATATTCTCAATATTGCTTCAACGTTGGGGAATGTATCTTGAATGTCCAACAATAAATAAACAAAAAAGAAACACGGATACCAGTCCCCATGGTGCCCCGTGGTTAATCCGGCTTTTTTAAAATACACTGCCACAAACGCGTTTTCCAGCTATTCAGGTTGTGAATACGGCAACTTCAATGTGGTCGAATGTCGCCTATCTGGCTGACCCGAATTCCAAACAATCAATCAATCGTCGCGGGGTATGGGGGCCTCACCCTCCATGCGTTATCTGCTATTCTAGCCAGTGTAAGCAACTCCAACAGTATCCAATGGTTTTGTAACCGAAATCCCACCCTGAATTCCAACCGTCCTATCAGACTGTTGCAGTTACATTCATAAATAATAAACGATGTCGCACGAAGTAGAATGGCTCCTGACAAAATGTTTTAATCCACAGTCAACTCAGTACAAATTCGTGGTATTCAATTAAAAGAAAAGTAAAATTGGTGTTTTATACGGAGACATTTAAGGAATGCCCGAAAAAATTTCAGGTTTACAGACAGCGGCACCGATTTTCTTCGAGAGGCGAAGATGCGAGGCTGACTTTGTTTGGATCCAACGAAAATTTTAGAAATTGACGGCCCCAAGGGCATTTTACTGCTATTCCAGCCCGTAAAATTAGAGTTTTATTAGATTTCGAGTGGAGTGGATAAAACGACTACGCACACGTAGCAATATAGCCGGCTGGTCAAACGACGACCCACACGGAGCAATGAAGGAGCTGGCTCCAAATAATTTTAGTTATAAATACTTACAAATTCCAGGTATTTAGTGTTAACATCAGAGAGGAGATTACCACAATTCTGATTCTCATATCGGGTGGATAATTCACATTCCTTCGTCTTGGGATTATAATTGGCTGAATAACATTGTTGGGTATTGAGACAGAGAGCTGCACACCGTACTAAACTGGGCGCCATCAATAGTTCCAGGATGTTAGTGGTTGTTCGTCGTTTTTTACAAACAATAAAAGGATTCTCTCTGTCGGGTAAACACGTGACCATACCCAGTAACACTACCCAACATAGAACAGGTTTCATGCAACTTACAATCCACGCCATATTTCTTCCTTAAATGTTAAAAGAGCGATCTACATGCGCAAAATGTCACATAGGTTATCCCAAACCCATATATGCGCAAAATGTCACGTTGAATAATCCAAACACGTATAGGATGTCACGGGGGCCTACACAAACACGTATATGCACAAAATGTCAGACTAAATAAAACGCGTGTATGCATAGAATTTCACGTGGGCAAACCCAAACGCTTAAATGCACAGAATGTCACGTTGGCAAACCCCAAACCTTATACAGAGTGTCATGTGGGTTACCTCAAACGCGCAGATGAGTAAACTGTAATTTGGGCTAATCCAATTGCGAATATGCCCAAAATGTCAAGTGGAATAACCTATGCGGGTGTAAGCACAAAGTGCGCAAGTTTTGTTCCAGATTTTTCTGGTAGATTTAAAAAAACAAACAATTAGAACAGAATTTATAAAACGTCACTCTTTTCACTTTTTGATGTCACAAAAATAAATTCCTTTATAAAAAATTAAAACCTAGTAAATTAAAAACGTCATTGATCTAGATCATTGATTATTGTATTAACATCACCTGATAAACACTTGTTTAATTCAGAATAAACTGAACAATCGTCATTACATGTTGTAGATCACTTATCATATCAATAGCCAACTTCTGTTCTTAATACATAAACAAACGACACAATATCCAACTCAAACAGCTGCTTGTTCAAATAATGGTCAACTTCTCTTCAACTTAATTTTAAAATCTTTTTGGTTCGTCATCAAGAATGTTTAGAAGTGATTGTCTATTTCCTGTTGAATAAAACGTCCGTGAATAAATTTGTAAATAAGTGAGCGGACTTCTATTGCACTTGTAGTTATAATATTTGCTGGTTTGTAATTATAAAGAGTTTGAAAAGATTATAAGATGTTGACAGCGCCGTGTTGACCACCCGTCTAAAACTCACAACCTATAATCACTGGAAAAACTAACTAACCATTGCACAGATCTTCGCACACGGCTATCGATTAACCAATCACGCTCAACTTGAAATAATTCCTCCTGTGTTGATCGAGAATCAACCGTCAAATCGTCTCCAAGACAAATACATAGAAAGGTTTCTAAGTGTTATCAGAATCATGGCTGGTCAACTGTTATCTCACTTGACTTCTTATGTTGCTCTATTGAACTTAAAATGATGACAATACGGCTAAAACACAGTATTTGTGACAAACGTTTCTCTTTGGGTGACAAAATAAATTGCTTTTTAGTAATAATAGTTCCTTTTAACATATTTTATCAACTGTCCGATAACCTCAGGTCAACGAGAAGGGCTGTCATGGTACGTATTGTATATCAGAGATTTGAGTCAGAGTTTCAACGACGGCCATATTTACCGATGCTAGTAGCGATGTATCCTACCCGATGCATCGAGGGGTAAAATCTCTCTTGACTAACACACACTGTTATTTTTAAATAGGTCACCTCGTGAAGCAAAGACACGAAAATTCCTCTTATTTTACTTTAGCCAGGAAGATCAAAAACTCAGGTTTTCAGTCTCAGTACAGCAATGGCCAGAGATGGATTTCTCACGGCCATTGCTTTAAATAAACACAAAGAGAAATAAGGTGATATTGTTTTGTATTTAATTAAAAAAAGATAAAATAGAAAATAAATGAGAATTGATGTTTATTCATTAATAAAGGTGAACTATTGTCTTGACAACATAAAAACCATTTGATAATTAGTCAATGTAATTGGTCATACTTGTAGAGAGTTGTAAAACTTGTAAAATTAATTAATCATTAATTTATTAATTAATACACATACTATGATGATCATTTTATCCCTAAAAAATACAAACATTGTATCGGCCTTAAAGTTCCAATTTCACTTTTTCTAAGAAAGTCAAAATATAATTATTTCTATGTTTTTTGCTCAAAAGGTTGTCAACTCACTATTATACGATCATGGACAAAATTTGGGGGGGGGGGTAGAAATGGTGACACTGGTTGATTGAGGAAATAGTTACTCAATTACCTCCCTTGTTTTCCCATTCTTCTCCATGGACGGCCATCTTCAAACGTTTGAATTTGAAGTTGAAAATGATATTTTTGCCAATTTCTCAACTGGCAATAGTGAATTATAGGATTAATAGGATTATTCTTTAACAAGGTAGGACTGTTCGATCTATTTTGGGGCTTTATTTTAATAAATTTTAAAAATATAACTTAAAAAAATGCTATTGGAACTTTAAGATGGGGTTTAGAAATTCGATTCGAGACAAAACCACAGCGATATGACGTCATTAAAACTGCAACGATATGAATATGTCATTAAAAATGCAACGATATGATGTCATTAAAACTACAACGGTTTGATTTCATTTAAACTACAACGATATAATATGTTTAAAACCGCAACGACATGATCTGTTTAAAGCTACATTGATATGATATGTTTAAATCTACGAAGGCTGGCTACAAAGTTCTAAGGCTATCGATGAAAGATATGTAGAAAGTCTACAGCTTCCATTTATTTGTTTACATCCTTCCTTTCGAGCTGTACAAACATTTTCCAACGATGTTGCCAGGCCTGGTTGCCGGTAAAGAATAATTTTTTTCAGCTACCCTAAAATAGTCGTTCACAGCAGCTAACACGATGTCGTCATAACAAAAATGACACCGGCTAGTTCCTTTTCATTTGTGGAAACAGGTCTCATCACTGGTTACAAATCTGGCCAGAAAATTTTCAGAATCTACTTCAAAATGGTACAGATTGCCACGGTACTTTATTATTATTATTATTACAGCATATTATATATGCGTCCTTTCATATAACATGTTCAGGTGATCAAGTTTGTGTCGAGTGAACGTTACCACCTCTCTCTCTCTCTCTCTCTCTCTCTCTCTCTCTAATTGGATTAGCAACAGGTTAACCGCGTTTGTTCGACATCCTAACATTCTAGTCTATAGTCACCAATGTAAAGATTTTGTTGGAAAGATGAAAGAGTTAATGATCGCCATGAACAAACATGTACGTGTAAGATAAAGTTTATTGCCCTGCGTTATAACCTGGGGCTGTATACACAAATACATATATGAATACCCACACATGTAGATAAGACCAGGTTTATAAATACAGATATGTTTTATTTAACAATAATATTGATTGTTGATGAAAGGAAATACAACTTCATATCGACAAAAAGACAGTCGTAAAGCATTGACCAGTTAAAGTCTAATGTCTATCCTTACATTTGTATTAAGTAAGTTTGGCTCGGTACCGCGGTATCTGATTTACACAGAACAACGATGACTTGGTGAATATCTTTTATCCAGGCCTGATGTCCCATTGGTAGTGCACCACGGGTTTCCTCGAATTTATTAATATTCCTTAATGTATACAGCGCGCACCTGCTAACCTTTCGACCATCCAAGCCCCTTCATTTGATTTCTATTGCACGGTATTGGAGCTCGGTTACAGTTTTTACGTTTTAACGCTTTTATGCATCACCCATTCTTCTTTATTTCAATAAAAGATGAGGTGAGCGCAAATCATTTTTGAAATTTGGTATGAAATTTAATTCAACATTTTGAGGTGGTTGGTGAATACTAGAGTATAAATAAAATCGTCCACCCAGACACCAGACTGTAGAACGACGGGGAGAGAGAGGGGGAGAGAGAGGGGTGAGAGACAATATCAAGTGAATGAATCCCCGCCAGAGGCATTTCACCTTTAATATGGCGCTGGTCTCAATTACACCCCAGAATTTAATAGAACCTTTTACCTCTTAACACCCCACATTTCGCCAAGCTTCCCCCTGTCACGCCAACTTTCGCTCTATCACACCACCTTTCCCTCTATCACACCACCTTTCGCTCTTATCACGCCACCAGTATTCCCTCTATAACGCCACCTTCCCTCTATCACACCACTATTCCCTGTATCACGCCACCTTTCCCCCTATAACGCCACCTTCCCTCTATCACACCACTATTCCCTGTATCACGTCACCTTTCCCTCTATAACGCCACCTTCCCTCTATCACACCACTATTCCCTGTATCACGCCACCAGTATCCCCTCTATAGCGCCACCTTCCCTCTATCACACCACTATTCCCTGTATCACGCCATCTTTCCCTCTATAATGCCACCTTCCCTCTATCACACCACTATTCCCTGTATCACGTCACCTTTCCCTCTATAATGCCACCTTCCCTCTATCACACCACTATTCCCTGTATCACGCCACCAGTATTCCCTCTATAACGCCACCTTGCCTCTATCACACCACTATTCCCTGTATCACGCCACCTTTCCCTCTATAACGCCACCTTCCCTCTATCACACCACTATTCCCTGTATCACGTCACCTTTCCCCCTATAACGCCACCTTCCCTCTATCACACCACTATTCCCTGTATCACGTCACCTTTCCCCCTATAACGACACCTTCCTTCTATCACTAAGCATTTCCCTGTATCACGTCACCTTTCCCCCTATAACGCCACCTTCCCTCTATCACACCACTATTCCCTGTATCACGTCACCTTTCCCCCTATAACGCCACCTTCCCTCTATCACACCACTATTCCCTGTATTACGTCACCTTTCCCTCTATAACGCCACCTTCCCTCTATCACACCACTATTCCCTGTATCACGCCACCTTCCTTCTATAACGCCACCTTCCCTCTATAATGCCACCTTTCGCCATCTTTCCCTCTATCACGCCACATTTTCAAATCAGTTATGTCCAGCGAAATACATACAGCATGAGTCTCAACCGAATAGAAATTTCTAGTGTCTGGTCATTCCAGACTATTGCTCATGCTCTCTAGATACGTTATGACCTGAGTTGTGGAATATGTCTAGCCTCGTTCTTTCTGGTCACTGGCTACAATTGATGCTGAAACGCACTGTGGTACACGATTCATGTACCAATGGTAAAATGTTTATTTTATCTTAGATATTGGATACCAGACGTCTACCTTTTAAGGTAAGATAGCAATATCAAGGTTGATTTGAAAGGACATATAATTCGTGTTTTAACGTGTAAGACTTTGGATATTATTGAGTTACAAACTTAGCTATCAACAAGTATGTCAGTATCTTTTTACCTATAACCTTTCATCCAGCAAATATCAATAAATAAAACAATCACATATATTTTGGTCATAAATAGTCCCCCTTCATTTCAATTATATCTTTCACAGAGTTAATCGATCATTAACAGAAATCAATCGATCTACTTAATTTGACTTCTTTTAAAGATTATTATCTTAGACAATATATTCACGTCTTTTTATTTTACAACATTTCATTGATTTCCAGTTAACCAACCGCCATGTTGCTCCCAGTTCGTCATTCTCATGTTGGAACTCTATTGTGGGGGGTTTCTTTGATGTTTGAAGGAAATCAGTCCGGTCCAGTAGGTAATTAATAACCAATCTATTTATAATAGTAACAATTGTGATGTTCAGTAAGAGCTTGTTGAAGTCAATTAGTACTTACAACACAACCTGTTCAAACTCACCAATACACCCGTTTATTTTGTTAACAACGATGACTTCATGTTCGTTAAAGACCAGCAGTTGTCTTCTTCAAGTAACTTGTTACTTCCCAGACTTCACGGACAATATCTTAAAACATTTTTTCATGTAGGTCTTTATCTTCAATCATTTCTGTTGTCTGTTGTAACAATAGTGTGGAACGATGTAACACAATATATACAGTGTTGTTACTATTGTCAAGTTGTGTACATCCATCTTCACGAGAACAAAATTAGGTGATATTATTATTTACCTGATAGCTTTAGAGTACGTTCAACTTTATTATTATTCTTATATTCAATATTCTTGATTTATTGTTGCTGTGGCTTTTTAATGCAAACATTGATAATGTACATAAATAATATATAAATTAGAACTTTAAAGATGAACAACGTAATACTTTAAAGATAAACAACGTAATACTTTATTTAAAGATGAACAACGTAATACTTTAAAGATGAACAACGTAATACTTTAAAGATGAACAACGTAATACTTTAAAGATGAACAACGTAATACTTTAAAGATGAATCACGTAATACTTTAAAGATGAACAACGTAATACTTTAAAGATGAATCACGTAATACTTTAACGATAAACAACGTAATACTTTAAAAAATGATCGTCTGATGAAAAAAAAATCCGATAAAAACTCACGTTCTTCAGAGATGTCTAATACAAAAAAAAGTTGGATTATAAAATGCGGGACTTATTTGATAAAGAGGGAGAGATTGAAAAGAAACAAACTTTACAGGACGGAGAACCTGGCATGAAACAATAGGTATATAATCTTCCGGGTCCGACGAAACGGCGTGGACCCATGTATACGCTGTGGTCCCATGTATACAACGTGGTCCCCTCTTAACGCCGTGGTCAAGTGTATACGCCGTGGCCCCATGGCCCCATCAAATCGCTAAGTCCTATTTCAATTGATTTCATTTCTAATAGTGAAGACATGATTTTTGTCGTGGAGATTTTTTGAGAACCATGAACAACCCATAACCAGATGGATCAATTATTGACCATGAACAGACAAAGGAAATGATTTATCATTCTTACAGTTAAAAGACGAAAATCGAATTTTTTTCTTCTAAATTAGTGACAAAACAAACAAAGATGTTTTATTCCAGTATGGATTCGTTTGATTGAAGAAACAATCAACCATTCGTTACTTTCTACAACCAATTAACTTTCGTTTTTAGTTCTATGGGTGGAAAGTATTTATTTAAACATAATTGGTTCTATCTTTAAACAACAGCATCGTAATTTCTTTCCTGTGTTGGCGTCTTGGTATACACGTTTACTAGATTTCACCATCTTTTACTGCTAAAGTTTTCTCTATTCTTTTTCGTCAAATTTCTCAGATAAGTTATATAATTTCAGGGGCGTATCCACAAACGTTCGAATGAATATATTTAATAACCATACACACTGTAACATTATCCATATACATGTATACTGTACCATTATCCATACCTACTGTAACATTATCCATATATACTGTAACATTATCCATACATACCGTAACATTATCCATATATACTGTAACATTATCTATACATACCGTAACATTATCCATATATACTGTAACATTATCCATACATACCGTAACATTATCCATATATACTGTAACATTATCTATACATACTGTATGATTATCTATAATACCGTAACATTATCCATACATACCGTAACATTATCCATACATACTGCAACATTATCTTTAATACTGTAACATTATTTATACATAGTGTAACATTATCTATAATACTGTAACATTATTTATACATAGTGTAACATTATCTATAATACTGTAACATTATCTATAATACTGTAACATTATCCATACATACCGTAACATTATCTATTCATAGTGTAACATTATCTATAATACTGTAACAGTATATATACATAGTGTAACATTATCTTTTCATACCGTAACACACATATCCTCCAATTTATACGCAAGCTCACACCAACATGCGCAGATGCTGGAATATTAGCACTGGTCGCCTTATAAATTCCTTTTATATGGAACAGGGCTTTACAACAGCGTAGAATGGTGGGGTAGGAATCGGACTCTACAGGGTAAGGTAGGGACAGGTCTTCCCAGTAGCGTAAAAATGTAAGGTAGGAACAGGGTTTAGCAGCAGCCAACATGGTAGGGTAGGAACAGGGCTTTATAAACGCACAGTCGGGCCGGGCGTAAGGAGGTAGGGTAGGAACAGTACATTACCTTTGCCACCATGATAGTGTAGGAACAGGGCTTTACAATAGCTACCACTACAGTAACATAGTACGAAGGGTAGGAACAGGATTTTACAGTAACCGCCAGGATTTTACAGAAGTCACCAGGGTTGGGTAGGGACAATAGAGTGGTGTAAATTTTCGTCCAATATTTGGCCTATTATACCCGTTAATTAATAATTCTTCATATATACTCCCCAAAAAAAACCCTCACAGTTACATTTCGTCGTCGGTATATCCTCGCTCTACTATCGCCTTGTTTCGACAGGAACTACGACATGTCGCTGGACTAAACTGCTCTCCAGTGTTACTGTGTCCATACCCTCAGTGTCTGAACCCATTAATGTTGGATTTCATGGTGTCGGCGACCGGCGTATTTCAAAACAGAAGCTCTAACGGGAACGTCTGTCTCGTTATTCGGTTTCACGTGGGCGTTTACGGACTGTCTGGCCCGAGATTCTACACCGTCCGAGTATTGCTGCTCTAGTAGAGGTAGCTGTTGAAAAGCGTTTCCACTAATGAGGTAACCCGAAGTGACGATCCAGGACGGGTGGGGGTCATTCTTGTTTGGCCTTCGCTTTGGCGGTCAAATGTTGAACTTCGCTGTCGGTACCTATCCCAAAGGCGAGAAATGGAACTAAGGGAAACATTCAGAAACCTGGCTACATCTGTCTTGAATTCACATGCTTGTATTCGACCAATAGCCTTGTTGTGTTGATCTTAGTTCAGGTGTGGCAACACTTGGGTCGTTGAGTGTTTACAAGTGCAACTGATTTGGAAACCGAGAACCCCGTGATTTTGGTTCCATGCGAAAAGCCCGCGAAGTTGTTAAATTCGTGTTTCTCGTGGCACTACATTTAAAGCCAATAAAGAATTTCTTTTATCCTTACAGGAATTCAGAGTGGAATTACGGTCACAATATCATTGGACACGGGCTAGAATAGAAGTAAACGCATTTGCGGTGGTTAAATTTCAAAATTGTCTCCGAGAGGGCGAGGCCCCAATACTTCGTGACGATTGGTTGTTTGGTTGGGATTCAGGTCAGCCAGGTAGGCTATATTGGATCACATTGAAGTTGTTGTATTCACGGGATGGAATAGCAAGAAAACATGTTTGCGGCAGTTAAATTTTCAAAATTTTCTCCCAGCGGTCCAGTCTTCGATTGATCAGATTTGAATTCGAGTCAGCTATCTTAATTAGGCTTATTAGACCACTTTGATGTTGCTTTGTTCACGGGCTGAAATAGCAGGAAAACGCGTTTGAAGCCGTCAAATATTCCAAAATTATCTCAGGGTTTCCATACAAAGTAAGCTCCACTTCTTCGCCGCTGTCTTTAAACCCGAATATTTTTCGGACATTTCGGGTTCTGCCCCTAACTGTCATCGAGTCCGTGCGCCTTGATTGATAATTCATATCATAACAGTAAATAATTAAAATATTCCACAGGGATTATAATAATATGTATATCATGTAGGTGTACATATATGATACGCCGAGATTTTGTTTCTATCTGGTATATACTGGGTGATAAATCACCTAACTAAAGGATTTAGTTTGTATATCGGCTAGATTTACTGTCATACTAAATAAACGTATGGGTACAATATGAACAGCTAGATTTAACTTTTTAAAAAGCGAAAAGTAAATATTTCAATGTGGTCACCATTGTTTAATTTTAACGTGGTAAAATTCGCCTTTGCCATTCGATTTTTAATCACCAATGAATAATGCAGTAAAATATTACATTTATTTCAAATGGGATTGGATATTGATATGTTTAGCTGTAGGCCTGTACCTTTGTGTATCCAATTGAATACACATTTTGCTCAAATCCCAGTAGTGTAAATATTTCTAGTTCCTATAGTTCCTGTAGTGTAGGGGGGTTGGGATGGCCTAGTGGACTAGATTTTCGCGCTTCGACCTCTAGCCGGTCGGTCACCTCTGGCTTGCGGCTGTGGTTTCGAGCCCTGTTGTGAGCGTATGTGGCTTGGAGATAGGGGGGGCCTTTTCAGCCTCGTGGGTTTTCTCCGGGCACTCCGGTTTCCTCCCACTGCTAAAGACCCCTACGCGCAAGCGAATTATTGAAATAAAATTAAACCATATGTTAGTCCCGAAATGACCTAGTTTGTGTTGAGTGGACGTTAAACCCCATTTCTCTATCTCTCTCTCTCTCTCCCTCTCTCTCTCTCCTGTAGTGTACATGAGAGAATAAATCGTGAAAAGTTGTCTTCAGATTAGATTTCGTATCATTTGCTCGGGGATTAGAATTGTTGGCCAGAAAATGATGCTGAAAATACCTACACAGTGCGTTTTAGAGCGTCTAGTTTTCAAAAAATTTCGGGGGTGGACCCCCGCACTCCCCTCTTTACCAATGGTCGGCCGCACATGGACTGCCGATCTGCGCCCCTGGCTAGAAGTTTTAATCGAATGGCAATCTCTAGCGCCTCATGGTTATTCCAATCGACACCGATAGTATTTATTGCGCATGCTCTCCCGATAAGAATATTCCATTACCGTTTGACATGATTTGTAGAATATGTCTAGGCTTGTTACTTACGGTACTGAAACACGGGATTATATGCGATTCCTGCACCAATGGCAAAATGTTTATTTTGTTATAAATATTGGATATCAGAGGACTACCTTTTCCCGGTAAGATTGATGTAAATTAACAAAAAATTCGTGTTTTCAATGTGGAAGACTTTGAATGATATTGAGTTAGAGTCTTTCGGTGCCTTTGTTGTGGCTGATATTATTAAGTTATATCATATATAAAGTCATTAATAAGTTCATGATTCAACTTCTGTATGGAGTATTACTGTACTGTAATACAACTAATCAGTCGCAATAAAGACATCCGTCTACATTGTCCTCGCTTCAAATCACTTTTCTGCAACACGCTAACTTCCTTGCGCTTAATTAGGAACGGAAGTTGATCTCAACAAGAAGTTGACCAGTCTAAATCAGTCATCTGTGCTTCCGGTAACGATTTTATTATTAACAAATAAATCTTTTTACTGTAATGTCGGTTGTTCTACTTGTTAATAGATAGGCGAACAGTCGCACTTTATATCTTTATACTTGTTAGGTGAGTGCTACTATAGAGATTACCATTGTTGCAAAGAAAAACGAAAGTCAACCCTGAATCAATCATGTTCTTTAGACAGGAGATAAACGCGACGTACGTGGGTCACTAGTCACCAGGGCCCCGGAGTTAATCCATACGTTCCGTGAGTTTACAATTTCTTTTCGCTATTTCAGCTAGGGCCGAAACGAGCTCAGAGCAACGAATGGGTCGGCACGTGTTCTCAGGGGTATATCTATTTAGGGGCCGATCTAGGACTTTTGTCAGGAGGGTGTTTGCCAGCCTACCGTTATGGACATTTGACAGTCAAAGATGCATGATGGCATTATTGTCTCTTAATTATGTAGGCATACATTCACACTGAACTATAAAGATGGAATTCCAACACCTCGTTTGACGTCACTTTTTATAATGACTTAATAGTATCACGTCGTGATTCAATTTCATTGCTGCAAAGCATTAATTAGTGATATCACACGTCTATAGCATTATTCTGGGCCTTGAATGTCCACCCCATTCTAGTTACGGGCCTGTTTCAGTGGTACGGGTCGGGTGGTCTCGGAATGGACGTGATTATTGTTGAGACTGCCACAATCTATTAGATATATATTTACCATGGTATCTGTAAATATGGCGGCTAATCTTCTAACGAACATTATAAAGCACCAAGCCAAGTGAAACAACTCAAAACTCTAGTGAAGAGGGATTTATATTGGTCAATGATACTGTCGATCACGTGATGCCGGGGGTCAGAGACTTCCGACTGATCAATTACTGTATCCGTATCGACTTCTTTATCATTTCTTTAACAATGGCTGGGATATGGTTTATGGAATTGTTTACCAATGGCTGGAATTAGTTGTGAATAGTACTTTTCTGGACAAATTATTTCAAATTGTGTATTTTATAAAATTAAATAAACCCAACACACAACACAGCTGATCCTAATTAGTGGTCGATCCAGTAGCCAATCCTAATTAGTGGTCGATCCAGCAGACGATCGCTCTAAAATCTAAGAATGCCACATTTGGAAAATCTCATAATGGAAGGTGATTCCACTTTTTTATAATGGAATAATATGGTGTATTGAATAAAAGGGTTAGTAGGATAGAAGGGAAACCGGTTGGACGAGATGCAAGCAATTAGTTCGGGGGGGGGGGGGGGGGTACGTGTCATGTTAAAATAAAGATCTGAGTTAAAACAGAATCAATGACATGAGAGGATGTAGAACAATTGTTTTTATCATTAAATTGTTGATGCGGTTTCTGGGATACAAATGGAATAATATGACGTAATAACTACCAATTATCCAATATGTAGAGTAATTAATCAATAAAGACAACATTTAGTCTGTAATTAAGGTATGAATGGGTATTTACCAATATTCATCACCTTACTGTTTTTAAATAGCACACAATTTGGACAATCATTGAAATATTGAAACACACATTGAGGCGGCTGATATTGGACAGAATTTGTTTGTCTTGGTTTATAATGGGTAATACTGTGAACTAATTGGTGTTTTAATATCTGTACATTTTACCCGATAGACTCACTCATACGGGAGATATTATTCTACAACACGATATTATAAACTCTGATAATTTAAAAGTGTAAAAGGTCGGATTGTGACGATTATTTATTTCCAGACTGACATCACCACCATGATACACGTGGCGAGAGAACACTGATCCACTTAGATCGTTTTATCTACAGAGAAGCCATAGATCGACCTAATCATAGTCACGTGTTTTAAACAACAAATCTTCTTCAAAACCAATAGAAAACAACCGAAAAAGGTTGTAAATTAACAGTTTCATGGTTTATTTGCGTACAACTTTAGGCAAATAATCAAATAATCAAATCGACCTTGAGCATAACCAGTTACAGGCTTTCTGGTTGTCGTATCCATCCAACTACTAAAATCTGCCCCAGTGGATTTTTTTTTCGACATGCTGTTGATATTTGTGTGCACCACATTTGCCTTTTCATTATTAGACCATCGATAAAATAAGTAAATACCCATGTCCATAATTACCTCATCCCCAAAAGCTAAGCTAGATCAACACAGTTACTGCATGAAATTTGTTGTATATATTTCACCATCGTTACGTGCATCATTAGTGTCAGATATTGTCATTGGTGGGGTAAACTCGTCAGACATGTCTAATTGTCCATCCTCATTACACTAGCCCATTTTCTAACCGCACCGTCAGACATTTACGATGGTGGGGTATTTACCGAATTATCCCAATAAGAATTAAATACTACCAAATACTAATATAATACTTCAATTATATTGGGTATTATTAGGTAAACTACCTGCCGTCCCATCCAAATGTTCCTAATTGACCCACACCAAAGGATAAGGCAGATGAGCCCATTTACTTATAACATGAAACTTGTTGCAAACTGTTTAGCATAAGAACACTGTCCGGAATTTTTCAGACAGACATCTTTTTGCTCTACTCCAAAAGCTCGTGTATATTACCACATGACTAAGGTATAAATGCATTTGGCCACCATCAACATATTCCAAAGTGTCATCAATGGCCACCCCAAGCTTTTCAGTGAGGAAGTACCACTGCCAACACGATCGTTCCCAACAATAATTATCTACGCTCATTGTAACTCATTTACCCATCTCTGGATGATCTTAATTTTTCTGATCATGAACCTTTCACAAAAAAGTCCAAATCTGATCAAGACGTATACTAGCCTTTTTAGCTGCTCATATTTCCCTTTTCAAAACATTTCAGATATGTCACGTGATACAATTATATAAATCACAGGTACTAAGATGTTTAGCGTACGAAAAACAGTTCAAATTATCTTAAGTCCAGCTTCACTAGCTCGCTTCCACTTTTTCGCAGCCAAACTATAGGTCATCACTCTTGTGAAAAGCCACCAAACCAGATCAACCAACTAAACACAAAGCCAAGCACGTGCTCAATCGTCTCAGTTATCAATATTAGCCCACGTGCCCTATTCACAGGTGGTGTGGGGTCCGGGCGAAAGGTTAACAAGTGCGTCGGTTTTCTCTGGGTCCTCCGGTTTCTTCCCATTGCTAAAGACCCATACGCACAAGAGAATTATTGAAATAAAATTAAACCATATGTTAGAGCCGAAATGACCTAGTTGTGTCGAGTGGACGTAAAACCCCATTTCTCTTTCCCTACTCACAGGTAATCCCATGTTTATACTATCACACGAACTAAAATGTGTATCCAAAACCATGCTTAACAACTATGATGTTTGTATCGCCAGTACCAGAATCTACAATATCATCTTCAAATTCCCAAAACAACCCAACAACCACACCAGAAGAGAGAATGAAGCTCCCAAAGGACTTCAGAAAAACAAGGCCATCACCACAGTACCAATAGGGATGGAGAATGGCACTGTCAAAACTCACAAGACCAATCAACCTACATACGGGTAACGAAAGACGCCATCAAAACGCACCCAATGTCAGGTCACATGTGTGCTCCCATGACTCTGTCTACAACAACACAACCGTAATCCTTTTGTAATAACATCAATGTAAGTCCTCTCCTTCGATGTTGTCAACTTGGTCACCCACACACCACCTCCTTACTAGACCACCCCAATACATAGCATATATTCAGGGAACCACCCCACAACTATCAGGATCTCCATTACAAGAAATCCACCACCAGGACACTGTCTTGCCAACCATTTACCTTCAAACTGCTCATCAACACCACAAAGTCACACAAATTGACGCAACACCGATTCGCGTCACTAGTTCACCAGTATTGTGGATATCAATACATTGTAGATGTGCTAATAATATAAAAAACATTATGGTGTTGGGTGTGTTTATAGTTATTTATAAATTTATGATAAAAAGATTGACCGAGGTAGGTTGTGGTTGATTTTTCTTCTTTTAGTACTATGTACATACCTCCTTACAACAAAGCAATAATCATTTGTTTTGAATTTTTTGCCACAGGTTGAAGTGTGTGCTACCAGCCTATGACTGGGGTTTAACATCCTATAAAGTTATTATATATTGTATAATCGATCTAACGTGCCATTTTATTATTTATTTTATTTGACAACCTACTTCAAAAAATCAAACTGATTATTTTAAATTTTTAAATGTTGTATAATCTTACCTATATATTTAACATAATCTTAAACTGAAATAATTTTACAACTCTAATTATAAATCTTAATCTTATCTTTTTAACCTACCTCAACAATTCACTTTATCTCAAATTGACATGAATTTTTAAATCGTGTGTATAAATATGAATATTCATATTTAAATCAGTTGTGCAGGTTATACAGGCATTATCTTTTTAAAATGTTGACTGTAGTTGTTCTGGTAGCATTGGCTGGTAAGTATGCTATTCTATTTGGTTGCAGGTATATCCTATTCTATCAGTTTGCCGAATCAATTTGTTCGGGGTTGACGCTTCCCAACTGATCTTTTCTCTTTTCCAGATCTTGTTAATTTCATTGTTTTTATTGGATTAGACATTAGAGACTTTTGGCAAGTGGCATTTTCCCTATCCGTATCATGTATCCGTATCGTATACGTGAAACGTTGCGTCAGAGTAGTTTTAGAGTTTTGGCAGATTCTTGCGTCGCGTACGTATGCGTCACAGAGCTGCGCTTAGTTATGTACAGCATGGCGACAGTTATCGACTAAGATCACCATCAGTACTAGTCAAGTGCCTTGCCTACAATTTGTCAGAGTGCGTGGAGTCACTCAACAGTCGCTGAACTATTAAAGAAAATAATGTCGCATCTTATTAAAAAAAAAATCTCTGACTTAGACTCGACAGCAATTACACCCCTTTACCATAGAATCACATCATATACAGATTTGCAAGGTCACATATCTACCTAAATCTAGCGCGTAGATCAACTAGCGTGCAGACAATTTGAAAATTCCGAGAAAAACCCATCAAAATAATGATTTAATTCCAGTCTTTATTATGATAAACTTCACATCAAATATACACCTCCACGTTCTAAGATGCATATAGATTCATAAAAACGCTATGATACAACAACATTTCAGCGTCTAAAAAGGCGACAATGTTATACGGACCTTCTCCGTATAAAAGCTGTTCAATACGGACTGCCGTATAACGTGTGTCTTACCACGTATGAGAAATACACACACATTGATGACGTCACACACAAAATCCAGACGGATACGCGATACGCACTAGGAATTTACGCTTGCCAAAAGTCTCTATTAACAATGACGTGTACGTAAAATATCCCGTGGCAGTTATAATTCGATAGAGTAGGTCGTAGCGTCGCTGACCAGAAAAAAACTTCCCTCATAACACACGTAATTCATTACTACCGGTAGTGACATTGTCATTTCTTTTTCCAGTATATGAGGCATTATAAGGGTGTCTGCCAGTCTGGATAACCGCCAATATTCGGATATAACTCACCCACATTTGTTTGCGGACTACAACGATATGGATACAGAACACTATTAATAGTCTTTTCTTCCCCATTCTCCTTGTAGAATCCAAGACGGGTGCAGGGCGGATAGTTCTATCTTCACTAGAATACTATTTCTAGTTGCTGTATCTCAAGATATGATACCCCATTTATCATAGAAATCTTTCACCCTAACAAACATTTTGGGAAAGATTAGATTCTTTACAGAGACAACACATTTACAATAAAAAAAACCCCTAGACTCGCCTAATTATATAAAAACCCTAGACTCGCCTAATTATATAAAATTCGAGCACTAAAGCCCCCGTCAGACCGGAGTGGTGACCCTACTGCGCTCTGCGACCGAACGGCGGCCTGGAAATACACAAGGTCGTCGGCAAGCGTGAACACAACGCGGAAAAATGTCCCAAAATTACAAACTTAAAAAAGTCGCGTTCTTACTGCGACCTGTGCGTTTATATAGCATTCTCGCGGCGGGTTCGTCACAATCTCTCCGCGCCTATGGCGTTTCGATTGAGATCTATAAGCTTGGCAACGGCGGTCATCGCGAACCCGCGTCGCTCAACCACACGTCTTATCTGGACTACACGTGCGTTTCCACCACGTGATCACGGCGACTATGCAAGCTGGTTTGATTTTTTTTTCGAAATTTCAAGATGACCTTTGAATCGTCCGTTTTCAAAGCAAGTCGTGCATGAAATGCATGGTCGCTATAAGCGAATAATCCAAGCTTGGTAACCGCACCATGGTCGTATTAAGAACTCCATACACGTTGTGGGAACCTCATAAAATCGCCATATGCTTTAGAGGTAGCCCCATGAGGTCGTGATGCAGTCGCGCAACAGTGGTGGAATCATCGTAACATCGCTATGACAACGCCATAAGGACTCAGAGCGCTTGGTGGGGTCCCATTTAATGCGTGAGGGTTGTGGTGAAGACGCCATGAAGGCACCGTTGCAAATGTTACAATTTTCGCAGCGCCTTTTCTACGTGTGTACTGCGCGTGTGCTACGTTCATAGAGATGTTACCACGCTTATCGCGCGACCCTCGCGACCCACCACGTTCTCTCGGTTTTCAATGTCATATGACAGGACTTTGGCGTTTTCTTTGAACATACTCAAAACAAACGCCGTGACTCAGCGATCATTGGCGACCATGGAGACCACAGAACGATATCTCGCGTTTCCACAGCGCTCAGGGTGATTTTGGCACGCTCTGAAAACATTTTTTGTCGCCGTAGCAGCGCAATAAGGACTTTTGCGACCACATCACGTTCTCGCAGCTTTCCAGATCATATGCGCATGTTCAAAACAAACGTCGTGGCTCGGCGATCATTGGCGACCATGGAGACCACAGCACGATATCCAGTGTTTCCGCCGCGCTGTTGCCACGCTTATGGCGTTCTTAACTCGCTCTGAGACCATTTTTTGTCGCAGTGGAAGCGCAGTAAGGACGCAACTCCGGTCTGACGGGGGTATAAGTGGCACCCTTATTGCGCTTCTACAGCGACGGAAAATAGTCTCGGAGCGCGTCAAGATCGCCACAAGCGTAATACTTATTGTAGACATTTGATCGTGTTGTGTTCACGTTTGCTGGTGACATTGTGTCTTTTCTGGTCGCCGTACGGTCGTGACATCGCAGTAAGGATGCCACTACGTTATTAATGCCCCCGTCAGACCGGATTGGTGTCTTTACTACGCTGTAGATACGTACGGCGACCAGAAAATGCGCAAAGTCACCGGCAAACGTGAACACAACGCGAAAAAATGTCCAAAAATTACAAACTTAATAAAGTCGCGTTCTTACTGCGACCTGTGCGATTATACCGCTTTCTCACGGCGGGCTCGTGATGATCTCCCTGAGCTTATGCCGGTCATCGATGAACCCGCGGCGCTTCTTAAACCACGCCCATAGGAGATCTTACCACACGTCTTCTTACTGCACGTACGTTTCCACCACGCGATCACAACGATTATATAAGCTGGTTCGAAATTTCAAGATATGACGACATATACATTGATGTATGAACTTGGAGTCGTGCATGAAAAGCGTAATCGCCATAGGCGAGTAATGCAAGCTTGGTAGCCGCACCATGGTCGTATTAAGGACTCCATAAACGCATTGGGAACCTCATAATGTAGACATAGGTCGTGGTGAAATCGTACAACAGTGGTGAAATTATCGTAACATCGCCATGACAACGCCATAAAGACGCAGGACCCTTGGTGGGATCGCGGTCGACACGCGAGGGTTGTGTTGAAAACGCCATGAAGGCACCATTGGAAACGTTATACAATTTTCGCAGCGTCTTTGCAACGTGTTTACTGCGCGCGTACTACGTTCATAGAGATGTTACCAAGCTTGTCTCGCGACATTCGCGACCCGCCACGTTCTCTCTGCTTTACAGGCCATGTTCAAAGCAAACGCCGTGACCGGGCGATCATTGGCGACCATGGAGACCACAGCACGATATCTGGCGTTTCCACCACGCTTTTGCCACACTTATGGGGATCTTGGCGAGCTCTAAGACCATTTTTCGTCGCCGTAGCAGCGCAGTAAGGACCTTCGCGACCCCACGACGTTCTCGCAGCTTTCCAGGTCATATGAACATGCCAAAAGCAAGCGCCGTAACTCGGCGATCATTGAGACCACATCATGATATCTTGCGTTTCCCCAACGCTTTTGCCGCACTTATGGGGACCTTGACGCGCTCTGGGACAATTTTCGACGCAACGCAGTAAGGACGCCACCCCGGTCTGAAGGGGGTATCACTCATCTAGTGCTAACTTTGTATGCATATATGTTTATATTACAGGTGATAACACTGCATGATAGATATTTATATTTACAGGTCATGTAGTTACTGGTGCTAACACTGAATGTATATATGATAGAACAGTACATCATCTAGGGGATGTATGGACGACCGTAGAAGGATGTAATACGTGTAGATGTACTCCTAATGGAATGATCTGTTCTTTCCAAGATTGTGAAAAACAAAGATTTGGTGAGCTTCCTTTCTTGGATTACATTTTATTTATCGACCATACTGTTAAAACGTGGAACGGGTTACTTGATGGAGCACCTAAAGGCTCGCTATTTGAATATAACATGTGTTTCTAACATTCCGATCCTGTTAATCTGTATAACTAGAGTCCAATATATCAAAACAATTAAACGATGTTAACTGGCCTTTGGTTTTCAACGCCTGCTTTAATGAAATTGTAGGCAGAGAGTGACGTCATTTTCTCTGATATTTCCCTAATATATGTGTGGTTAACCCAAGAATCTCATAAAACTGGAAGCAGGATATTCACATATTCGAAATGAAGACATTCCATGCCGTAATTTACTTTTTTCTAAATTCAAGAACTCTTAAAACATTCTCCGACTATCTTTCCAAATCAGATATCAAAATTGCCTTTTATTACCATAACGGTCAACGGAAACTCCAAATAATCCATAGCAAACTTAAATTACGATGCTTTGACCTATAAAGGCACAAACTGCCCAAGATATACTGCTAACAGTCTTGACCGCCTTTAACCTACAGGGTCACAAATACCCGAGACATGTTACTGACAGCTTCACATCCCTCTGTGGTCATATATTTGAAGATCCCGATCACTATCTCCTGCATAGCTCTTTACATTCAAGTACATAGGCGAAGTCCTGTTCCACTAGCGCATTCACATATCCCGACATTTAGATATCCCGAATAAAAATAATAGTTATCTCCCTTATATTGAGTGTTTGATCTAGCGTAGTTCGGCTTAAACTCCGTTTCTCGAAGGTCAGAATTCCAACTAATGGATATGAACAGCAACGTTCAGACGTGAAATCCAAATAATTTATATAAGAACTCGAGATGATATTTTCTGTCAGTTACTGTCTTGCACCAGCAGTGCTCACTTTTACGTTCATGTGCCGAGATATAAAACTTTTCAAAGACATTTAAGCGGGCCCGTAGCCACTGAGGGGGGGGGGGGTGTCTATGGGGAGGCTTAGCCCCCAACAAAATCGAATTAGCCCCCGCCCCAATATTTCGCCAAAAATAATGATTTCTTAGGAGTATTCTTGGCCGGCCACATCCTCAATCCCCCCAAAAAAATTCAGTAGCCCCCCCCCCTCACACATAAAAATAAAAATTATGGGCTGGCTACGGAACCGCATTCAAGTTTGACTGTTGTAGATTTTACAAATATTTTATTCAAAGTCAACTAGTGTCATATATTTACAAACAGGTGATATAATTGGCCACTGATCTGTATAAATACAGTGTTTGTTAAATAAGGTCGAAGGATTTGTATGGATTATGTATTGTTGATATAGCACTGAGTAACTCTACCACAATTCAAGTACGATGGAACTTGACATACTTGTTCTTTGGACAACTGCGCTTAGATTTTAATATGACGTGAACATTTCAAGATGATTGTTTAAAATCACTATAAAGATTGTTTTCATATACATTGTATTGAACGTTAAATCTGTAATAAACAACAACAACAACTGTCTGTTGTATTTGTATTTCAGCGAAACCAAATGCTGGAGTCGCCGATTGTAATTCAGAAGGTGATTGGTATAAACATCGTGATTTCTGGTTGATTAAAGATGGTTGTAATACGTGTTATTGTCTGATGCCAGGTAACTTCCGGGGATATCAAGTCTGTACTGCCACAGATTGCTCTCTCGTTAATCACCATATTGGATAGATTCACCAAAACAAATGTTTATTTCTTAATGGTAAAAATATCGGCTTAATTTGAGTGAAAAATAAAAGTCTTCACATTTAATTTGTTATTGTTTTTTCTCTATTAAAGTTACATTATGGGGGATAAGATAAAGAGATGGCAGTTCTCACTATAACAGTTAAAAACTAGATAGTGTAAAGGTAATTTGCTGAAAATTTCAGTCAAATTGGTCCACTATTAGCCGAGAAAAAAGCGTTTGAAATATTCACATAGCCTCGGTCATCATTACTCAAATCATTAATATAAACAGCATAGTCTCGATTATCCACTTGATTGATTTAATTATCAACGGCCTTTTAGCGGCATATAGGAATTCAATCCGCCAACATCGAAGGCCAGCCTTGACTTTAAGAGTTTATTATGGTCTAGATATGTTAATTAATGTCTAATTGATTATTTAGATAACATCTCAGGCCTAAAGAAAGACCTGTAATAAGCAGATTTTGCTCTTGCATAATGCTATTTTAAATCAAACAGGCCGTATGTTGCGCATTTAGTAGTCTTAGTCAAATACACTGTGTTGCGCATTACAGAGGCGTTTTATAGCTGAGGCGCTGGAGGCACCAGCCTCCTCGCGAAAAAAATCAAAGAAGTTGAAAAAATAAAACGGGAGAAAAATGCTAAAGCCGATGAGAAAAATGAAAATGTACCCTAGTTAGGGACGGCCCTAAAGGCAGACAAAAGGGTCCCACGTCTGACAAAAGGGCCCCTCTGGCCAAGGGAAAGGGGCAATATAGTATGGCGCTAACTGCATCAATGTTTACCTGCACTATGCTAATTGTACGCGTGTCGATCCAGTATTTTGGTTCCATCCGAATCACAGGCGCTTGTAACATGGACATTTTTTCAAAAATAACATCAAGCTATGACTAAGTATAATGTCTAAAATCGGTTACGTCCCTGTTCGTAAGTGAGATTATTAAATAACTGGTCTGAATCCGATTTCTAACTCAGGGGTAAATAACCCGAATGAAACTGATTCTTTTTAAGTAGATTTTACAGTCGCCTGTCACCCGAATGACTAAGCACATGTTCCTTTTTCGCCTTGCAGGAGCCACCCCGACAAATTGGAACCGCGATCGAAAGATCATAACGATTTTTCTTGAGTCACGTCTCGATTCGAACCGAACATATTTTTAGATATCTACAGGTCGGCTAATGAGAGACAAACCGCTGTCGCCCTGGGGACATTGTAAAGCCAATGTGTGTCTTGGTACATGTCTGGATACATCGTGACAGAAGACAACAGAAGACTAATAATCATATAGAAGATGGACATATTGATCTATATTAAAATATTTTATAACAATCTAATTAAATAAAGGCTCTTTAATCTCGCTAAAATCTCCAGTTTCCAATGTTACCATGGTAACCATATGATTTACATCTAGATACAGATTCTTATATAAGATTAAAGTTTTAAATTCAGATAGTTGTCTATTAAACAGTAACCTTGATATCAATGATGACATATTAAATCTTATATAACTTATTATCCAGACATTTATTCACATGGCAAGCCGATGTGAAGTAGATTAGATCACCACGACCATTTTAGAGTTTAACGATAAAATAAATATTTATTCTCGATTGTCAAGTACCGCAGCTACGATAATGAACACAATACGTTACAGTTTGTCAAAACTTTAAACACATATAACTTCGCACAGAATAAACTAAGTCGACTTTAATATTCAATATATTCACATCCCATCATCTATTGTTGAACTACGTAGCAAGAAAGAACGCCCAGTTTTCTTAATCTTACATAAAAACAAAATGGGTTTCCAAAACTGGTCAACGACCAAGAGACAAGTGTCGCTAGGACATACCTGCCACTAGACATTTGTCGCTATGGCGAGCAGGTCGCCAGACTAAAGTTAAGAAACATATATAAGCAAGGGATTTAAATAGTTATATAATAATATTTGATAAGGGATGTTAGTAGAGATGAGACAAGTGTTGCAATACAGTGGATGATATAAACATGGTAGTAACAACTATAATTACATAATATTACATTACACACAAGATAAACTACATGCAACAACCATTAACAAATTCAAGGAACTCAATCCGGAAACATTGATTCCATACCGGTGTCCAGACAGTCGATTTCCACTTGCCTCTGGTGGAGGACAGGAGGCCTAACAAGCAGAAATGTCTAGTTCCAGTAAGTGAAAAAGTTTAACGTGATTATGCTGTGTTTTATCTAGTATTACTGCTGAACCAAATTTAATGTACAAATCATTTCTCTCTTAATTATTAAATACTACCAACCCTTCTCTTGTACCTGCTGTCATAGCTCCTGTCGAGGCGACTAAAAACGACGAACCCTTCTCATGTACCTGCTGTCATAGCTCCTCTGAATACTGGATGGAAAACTATTGCAGGAACGTTGTTTGTCTACAGTCGGTGATAGTTCCTTTTATAAGACAAAGAAATGGCGTGGAATGTGGTTTTAAGTCTTGTCTACACAATATATCGCCGATTTTGAGACAAGGAGTTGGAAAACATCCGAATGTTTTTCTCAGCGCAAACTGGGATTCAAACCTGGAACATTGTAATTGTATGACTGTATTTGAGAATAAACATGTATATTAACCATGTGTAGATAGTGGATGTTAGAATGATATTTAGACAGGCGGAAAACATTATTACACATGTCAGGAAATAGTTCTACATGTTCTTATCACCACACCTTTTCTATATATTAAATTACTACTTCATATGGATTACCAACAGTGTAAAATGTATTCTAACGTGTTGAGTTTACCACAATGCTTTGATAATTTGAAGACAATGTCTTGTATTTTTTTAAATATAATATATCAAGGTTTTGATTATAACGTCACCAGTTTCAACGTTCTGATTATAACATCATCGGTTGCAAGATTTTGATTACGTCATCGGTTTTAACGTCTTGATTGGAACGCCACCGGTTTCAACATTTTTATTAGAACGTCACCGGTTTCAACATTTTGATTACAACGTCACTGGTTTCAACGTCTCGATAACAAGGTCACTGCTATCAACTTCTTGATTGCAACGTCACCGGTTTCAGCCGTCGTTTTTATTTTACCGTCACCGGTTTCAAAGTTCTGATTATAACATAAGGACAATATAAAGTCGCATTTAAACGTTTACAAGATAAAACTGCAATATTTCTTGGTAATTTTATTTCAGTAAATCTCCAGTCACTTGGTTATCCCGGTGAATACAGTACTAAGTAGCATTGTTGATAAAATGTAATCTATATCAGGAGTATTGTACACATGATGAATGGAATCTGTCAGTAGCTTCAACCCAGGAATAACAATAGCCAGATAGATTACTGATGTATCACATTTCATAGAGGAACTGACAGCTAGACTATATTCATGATTATCATGCCTTGAATAACTCACCTGTAGGAATGTCATTGTTTATATGCTCCATCTAACACAAATTTATACTAACCCAACACGATTTATACTAACCCAACACGATTTATACTAACCCAACACGATTTATACTAACCCAGCACGATTTATACTAACCCACCCCGATAAATGAAGTAATGTTAAAAGAACCAAATGTAAATAGGTAGTTCCATGTACGTGCAGTCTGTTTTAATTAATACTAGACGAGAAGACTGGTCGACCTATTTACTACATCACATGATCTCTAATAACTCTTGTATTATTTCAATATGGCCATATGTAGACGGTTAATATCACTTCCTACATGTAAAGGGTGGAGAACATATCAACAGAAATAAGACTTACCATTTACTTCTATTCCAAATGTCAAATAAACGATGAAACCATTATATTGTCAAATAGAAGACATGTTTAGTTTTTTACACGTGGATAAAAAAAAGAACTAGAATTAATTTGAAGTCGGGTGGCCATGTTTTCTATGTGTGAACTCTTTTTGGACAGATACCTAGAAACCCAAGACAGACGGAACTTACACAAAAGACAAATGTTTTATCTATATAAATGTAAATGTGTTGGTGTAAATGTGTGTGTTTTTTTCTGTAATCAACAGGGATGTGAGTGTTATGTGTGTGCTGTGTGAGTTGTTAAAACCAGTAGAGTGTAAAGTAATTGATATAACATATTGCTTCTACACGACACATTCCTCTCTCATTTTCTCTTTCTTTACTTGTCAAAATCAATATTACCAATCGTTCTCATCTTCGTTACACCATAGCACACAATCGTCATCTCACATAGCATCCATTTCGCGCAGGTTGGACGTTCCGGCAAATGTATGACATTGTGGTGGTAGGTTAGTGGGTCGTTTCAGTAGACAAATGACTTGTGTTAGTAGGTTAGTTGGGTGTTTCAGTAAACGTATGCCATTGCGTTGGTGGGTTAGTTGGTCGTTTCAGTAGACGCAAGACATTGTGTTGGTGGGTTAGTTGGTCGTTTCTATTGGTGGGTCGTTTCAGTAGTAGTGTGTTTCCGTGGTTGCGCGACGCTATCGGCTGTTTCACTAGGCGTGCAACAGTATGGGTAGGTTGTTTGGTTGGTCGTGCGACACTATCGGCAGGTTGGGCGTTTCGCTGGTCGTGGGACACTATCATGATATTCGAAGATGCTCTTTTGCGCTTTTTTTATTCTATATTCGTATTTGTTCTATGACAGCGATTTAACTTTACCCCTTTTCCACCTTCTAATATCTAACAATTTGTCCCCAAGCCCTATTTTTCTTAAAATAAAAAAAAAAAAAACAAAAAAAAAACATTTCAGGTTGATAGAGAAGAATATACCAGAATAGACACGCGTGATAAGACTTTCGACAGTACAATTAAATACAGAAATAGGTTTTTGAGAATAGCACTGACTATTAACGTTGATATCCTTCAACCAAATCAATCCGTATACCACTTACTGCAGCACGTATACCATGGCACCGTTCAAGAACTTCGGTTTTAGCCCCACTGTTCGGGCGAAATTTACCCAAGACACTCACCAGCGTAAACGTCTCGTGAAACCGGTTTTGTGATTCCCCCATGACGGGCATGCAGGGTGGATGGTCTGTCCTGTCAAGGGTGCGACGAAAACCGAGGTGGTAGAACACTGTATGGTGTATGCCCGTTTGGTATAGAAAAGCAAGATGTTAAAACTGCAATTCATTATAATGATACAGTCATATTCATATATAATGTTTCTCTATTTGAATGACGTAATTATTGTATTAGAGTTAATGGAATGTCTAGTAGCAGATATTGTGTATATAATCTAATCGATAGCCTATAATCAATCAGGTTGTTTATTACATAATCAATACTCATATTCTACCTGATCACCCAAATCGTTCCTCAACAGTGTAATTATATGTATAATATACAAGTTATAGCTGTAACTATTACAGACTCGTGCGTAATAGGGGGTTAAATTCTACGAGTCGGTACCTGGTAGTGCAAAATATAGGTCGAATACAACTTTGACGTCATAACCTTTTTGAGTTATAAGTACGAGGTGAGATTAGGTGAAGGTTAAAGATAGGATATTTTATACTTTATAACATTTAACACATATTAAATTCTAGATAAAAACTGACGCTCGTAGCTTGAGGTTATAACTGAAACGCGCAGGTTCAAGGTAAAATCTGAGACTAGGTAAAAACTGAGACTCGCAATTTCAAGGTAAAAACTGAAACTCGAAGGTCCAAGGTAAAGACCGAGAGTAGCTAGCAACTGAAACTCCAAGGTTCAGATAACACAGCAGGGTATAGTACACGAGGCAGATAATACACACATATAACCAGTTGGTTTATTCCAAAATTTGTCCTGAAACAGGTTAGGAAATCTCCAGAAATCTTCTCGACCAACACCGGGATAGATACCGGGATCGACACCGGGACCTCCTGTTAGGCCATTTGTAATAATTATTTTTTTCTCAGATATATATGTCTATAACTATAGACCGAAGTGCATCTGCCCACTGTGTAATATTATTGTATATACCGTTGATTAGCATCTGCCCCACAACCTACTGTGTAATATCATTGTATATACCGTGGGTTAACATCTGTACACTGGGTAATATTGTTGTATATAATACCATTGGTTAATATATGTCTCACTATAACAAATATTAATTCATAAATACGAAGAACTGCAAGTAAGTTTAAAATATTGTAGGGCGGATTCTTGGCCAAGACGTCCTCTACTATCCCCAAACTAAGCGCAAATCAGTTACGGCCCTTTGGAAAGGACGCCCTAAAAAGGATTTATAGATAATGAGATATTTATATGTATAGGTTTAGAACGGGCTGAATGGAATTTGGTATATATAACATCTGGTAACCAGTCTGGATGTAATCTGTAATAGGTTATATTTGAACTTATTCTACCCATGTCTGATATAACCGTCAGATAGATTAGATTAAATAACATTTTATATATCAAACCTGTTCTACACAAATTCCCAAACATTAAATTACTTACGATGAAGAAACGTGACTCAAGTTAGTGAATGGGGGAGATTGGGGCAATGTTGGGGTAATGCGTGGTATAAGGTGTAAAGAGTTGAGGGTTATGTGTGTTGGTGCATAGAGAGTTCAGGTGGTGTGTGTTGGTGCATGGAGGGTAGGGGGTGGTGTGTGTTGGTGCATGGAGGGTAGGGGGTGGTGTGTGTTGGTGCATGGAGGGTAGGGGGTGGTGTGTGTTGGTGCATGGAGGGTTGGGGGTAATGTGTGTTGGTGCATGGAGGGTTGGGGGTAATGTGTGTTGGTGCATGGAGAGTTGCTGCGATGTGTGGTGTAAGGTGTAGTATATCAATTAAATATTTCACATATGACTTGCTAGTGCCGATTCGGTACGTGAAACAACGTCTCGTGAGAGCAAAAAAGCACAATAATGATATCGCTGGGACGGGTGTGTCGGAGATGGGTGTGTCTGCGACAGGTTTGTGCGAACCCCAGTAGCTGCGTGAAACATAGCATATGTGAGCTAGCGTGTTTGACACTGTTGAGTTATTATGATTAAAATGATTAGCTAGCTCTTAATTCCAAATCTTTTACTACCTTTCACCTCTTTCTTTTTTGTTTCCACACGCAAATCTTCTTTTGATAGGTTATCTACTCGCTATGTTTTACAGGCGTGTTTATAGAGAAAATAAAATAAATAGAATATTGTACAATATTTACTACCATTACGTTCTATGTGAGATTGATAAATATTGCACCAGTAAAATATATTTTAGCTTATAACCCCAGGTGACCTCACGTGAACATATACTGTCAATTACGATTCCTACACATGAGACACGCTGTTCTAATTTCGATGCCTAATTGATCTTCTAGTAATGCCTTTCAGACAGCTTTGTATCATCGTTCAGATGATAAAGGTAAGCTTGCTCAGAGATTACCACAGTTTTTATATGCCCACACTGAAATGTCGTCGCCCCCGTTCGTCCGGCCTGTGGGGGTGTGATTCGTTGCCTGGCAACTTATCGGGGTTTTTTTTTAAACCAGATTAATATACAGCGACTGAACGGCATATTGGTGTCACATTTTCTCGCCAAGAATACGGTTTAAATTACGAAAAGTCTTGCTTTACTTTAAAGGTTTAAAAACACCAAAAACATATATACTATTAAAAAAAAGTAGGGGATATTTGATTTTGGGGGCATAATACTAAAATATGCAAATGACTACGAAAAAAGTCACTATAGAACCTAACAGAAGAAACATTTCCAGTTACATGTGACGCCCAAACGCACCAATAACTACCGCATGGAATGCAGGTGATGCTTTGGATCATCATGGGGGTCCAACCCAAGATTTGCACGACTCTGACTTTGAATGTTACAGTCATTGTGGCATTGAATTCCAGGGTGGAAACATCAGTTTAATTATTTTAGTGACCAGAAAACAAATTTTGATATGCGTCGGCTTATCCAAAATGAAAGGTTACGTGCCCTTGGCATGCTACAGGTCGGCACAACACAGGCGGTTGTGGCGCGGACGATGAATGTTTCTCAGTCTGTCATAAGCAGGCTATGGTCCAGATACCGTGATACACAATCTGTACAGGACAGACCACGCTCAGGTCGACCAAGGGCGACAACTTAAGCCCAGGATCGATTTATCCGTACCTTGGCCTTGAGAAATTGTGTCATCACAGCAAATCAGATCAGCGCTCGTCTTCAAACAGACACTGGCAAGACGTCGTTGGTGTAGGGATCGTCAACACTGGGATAATCGACGCTGGAGCAATGTGATGTTTTCAGATGAGTCACGGTTCACTGTTGATTTTTTGGACAGACGTAGGAGGGTGTGGCGTCGTCGTAACGAGCGCTTCCAAGACGTTAACGTCATCAGACATGATCGATTTGGGGGTGGTTCTGTTATAGTGTGGGGAGGCATCACTGTTGCTGGAAGAACGGCTTTACGTGTTGTTGTGCCGTTCGCACGACGTCATGGCCGCCGTTTCATCTTCCAGGATGACAACGCAAGATGCTACAGGGCTAGGATCGTTACAGGTTACCTCCAACAACAGAACATCACCACATTACCTTGGCCAGCACTGGACCCGACCTCTCCCCCATCGAACATGCCTGGGACATGCTTGGACAGAGGTTACGTCAACGTCAACAACGTCCTGCCAATGTCCAAGGACTTGCTGCTGCGTTGCAACAGGAATGGGACAATCTGGACCAAAATGACCTTAGACGGCTCATTATGAGTATACCACGTCGGATCAATGCTTGTTTGGCAGAGGAAGATTTACCCGTTACTGACTTTGTTGTGATGCTGTGGTAACTTTGCTGTTTGACCCCGGATATCATTTTACCCCTATAATGGTCAGTCTGTGCCTTACTTAGTCTAACGATAATTTGGAATAAATCGATGAATGTGAACTTCATTTCATTTTGTCATTTGTTTCTTCGTCAGTTTCATTAGGTGACTTTAATAACACTTAAAAATCAAATATCCCCTACTTTTTTTGAATAGTATATATAACACTCTCACATCGTGCTATTTCTGAACGTAGAGAAGGAGCTAGACCATGCAACCATACAAACTACCTGAAAACTACCATTCCTTCACAATACTGCTGAAGTAATTATAAGAAAATGTCTAACGTTGACCCGGCGAAACTGGTATATGGTGCCGTTCAATTTTCATTTTCATGACACGTATGACGAAGTCACATACCTAACAGAACAGATGAAAAGGTCGAATGTAGGCTAATTCCCTCAAACAGAATAAATGAAGAAGTCGAATATGATTGAATTCCCCCGAACAGACCAGCTGTATATTTCTACTATTGAGGTCTTCATCTCCACCATAGATTGAATGGTCCGTGTATAATATTGTTTTTAACGTTAATCTGTAACATGAAACACCACGAGTAGTATGTTATCCATCATATGATAATATACACTAGATATCAGTCTGTAATAAATCACAATCAATAGCGGCTTAAATTCTTTATCTTTCAACTGCTTGTCGCTAATACCGTAATATTAGAATAAAGTGTTCGCGGGGGCGGTGGCATTTTTAACCCGTGAATCGATAAACATGAAGATAATGTTTCAAACTGATCTAGGTTAGATGATTGATAATTAAACTACAAAGATCTGCCAGGCAACCAGTAATAAAGTACACAGAGCTGCCACCAACAGAATTAAAGTACACGGATCTGCAAGGCAACCAGCATTAAAGTACAACGAACTGCCAGCCAACCTGAATTAAAATACACCGAGCTGCCATTCAACCGGAATTAAAATACACCGAGCTGCCATTCAACCAGAATTAAAATAAACGGAGCTGTCAGGCAACTAGAATTAAAGTACCTTGCATTATGAATGAAAATAACATTGATTTGTGGTAAGGTTGTGCAATGGGTGAAATTTGCAATGGCAGCGACATATCGATCTACCCCGTATCATTTCCTCCAGATCCCTATTTCCACAAAGTTTGTTTTAAGTAACGATGCGACTTTTCTCACGGCCTAGAAATCCGTGTTAACAGTACTCAGAATGAGTATTTAATATTTAATTAAGAACACAAAATACCAACGCTAAATAACTTCCCGTCTTGGGTTTAGTCGAATTTGTTGACACTGTGGCGAAGTGGGTAAGACGCAGGCTCGCTAGCTTGGAGGTCGGATATTCGATCCCTGCATTGGCCGAGAGAGTTCATCCAGACTTTCCGGCGAGGTTCCCGCTTGTCAGTGATGCCAGACGAATGACGAAAAACCGAAGTCTCGTGTACACGTTGACGTGCACGTAAAAGATCCCTTTACAGTTAGAATTCGATATAAGAGTAAGCTGTAGTGTCGCTGTTATTACCCCGGTTCGGAGCAGTCGAGTATCCTTGAAATCATCGGCAATATATTTGATACTAATCAGGATCCGTTAATCGAATCAGGGACGACTATTTGAAGGGAATCAAGACTCGACAGGTCATAGATCAATCTGATTAGGTGAACTTATTACACTAACCAATAAGATCAAGTGTAGCATATTGACTGATACACTAGACTAACCAATGAGATCAAGTGTTGGATATTGACTGCTACAGTGATTATAAGAACTATTAATATTGACCACGGGTTGGTTTTCTATTGACACAAATCGGGTTTATATTGACCGGGTTGGTTAACTCTAGAACGAATCTCCCATCGAGCTCTTCCTCTTAAACATGTAATTAAATTAATCGAGAATCCATTTACTGATAAATCCACATATTAACAACCAATCAGCTAGAATAATGTAATTATTGGACGTTTATTACAACCACTTCTCGACATGTTTCATTTCTATTTATTAAAACAACCTGGTTACATGTATAGTAATATTCTAATGGCCCATGTCTAATATTCATTTTAAATATGGAAACTAGTTTTTTTTTTAAGACAGATCATTAATTAAAACACTGTACTGTCATTACCAATGCTCACTCTAAGTTCAATTTTTCTTCCGCCAATTTTTCATTTTAATTTATTAGCCATATATTTCTTCCGACAAAAAAAAGAACGAATATCTATTCTATTATATTTTTTCAGTAATTTTCTAATTACTGTCATTGCCCTTATCTAGAAACACCATTTCCTCTCCTGATTATGAAATTAAACAGTAGAATGCACCGACAGTGACGCAATATCTGGTTGACCAATTGAGGAAATAATTCCAGTTTATTTGCAGGAAAATGTGCACGTCCATCTCTAGAAAGACATTTGTACTTTGGTTGGTCAGTCTCCAAATTAGGTATGGAAACTATGGATATTTCCGGTTTAATTTAACCAATCAAATAAATGATTGGTTATGTGAAAAAGTCCGTTTTCTGTTAACTCTCACACCCTTTAATATAGGAACGATCGCTGCCTAATAATCAGTCTGTATACTATACGGGACTGGAACTAAATACGAGAACTACTGGCCTAACACGTGTATCACCACGATGCCAAGTGAAAACTACAGAAACTTGTTACCAACCCACAAACAAACAACCTTCCCGGGTTTTCTACAAACTACATTTATACTCTACAACTCAGTTGGGCGTGGGGGGGGGGGATTTTCCAACAGGAATTTTCAGGGTTTCCAACAGGAATGTGAACCACTGTGGCACCTTAGATGAGTTTTAAAATGTAAATCATCGCATTGTCCAATTGCTTCTGTATTTTTAGTTTTAAATAATTTCTTGAAGGAAAACCAATAAGAGTATTGGTCACCAAGAAGACAATCGGTGACATTCTCTACTTTAATTGTATTGGAAATATATATATAGGCTAATAACTATTTCCAATTGACTATTTTCCCAATACTTGTATCAATACCTAAATACCTATTTCCAATACTTGTATCCAATAATACTTCCAACACTTAATTCCAATACATATTCTTTCCAATACGTATTTTTAATGTTTATTTCCAATAGTGTTTTCGTGTGTTTCTATATTATTTCTGTGTATTTCAATCGGTCTCCGATCACTGGTATAGTTTGTAGACATTCGCCATTATTTCTATCGTCTCCTATAGTTTACGATTTGCCGTCGTAGGAAGAACCTTCCGTGAGATTATTTCAAATCGATTGTCATTTCACGATGTATTAATGTCCGTCTTTGGTTAAAACGAGGTGGATAGACAGACAGGTTCTGGTTTATTGGAATTCATCCTCTACAACAGATTCTAGTCTGATTTATTTATGTGATCTAGATGTGATGCCAGTCTGTTATCTTTAATCACTGACTTCTACCCATCATACAAGTTTGCATGCAAATTTCGATCGGAAAATCATCTTCTTATTGTTTCGTTAGTGAATGATGTTAATAATTTTTTGATATGGTAAAAATAAAATTGTCCATTTCATTACATTAGCACTAATTTGTTGATGTCATACAGTCTAGAAGGATAACGATGACACCCTCATTTCCTCGACTGCTTCCATCATGAACCTTTTTGCCAGAAAGTATTAAAAACTGTGCCGTTAAACTGCAACTGGGCATTTTCTTCTGGTCATCACAGCACCGAGACACAAAACATGTAGATTGTGCTAGATCCGTTAACTCTGGTTCAACAAGTTAGGTTTTAGTTTGTACTTTCTGGGTCCACATAACAGTAATTGTCCTACATTACTCTTGCAGTTTAACAGCACAGTTTATAATACTTTTAATACTTTCTGGCAAAAAGGTTCATATGAAGGAAGCATTCGAAGAAATGTCCCGTTCACCCAGATTTCGGGTTATTGAGGGTATTGTTAGTAGGTCAGATTTTCAATAATTGAATTAAAGTTAAATAAAATCAAGTCACAATGTAAATATTTATTCTTTGATTAACTTGAAGTCAAGTATTTCACACCTTACGTAATGATGGTATTTCTTTCAAAACGTGGAACTACATCGTATAACGTGGTACTACAACGAATAACATGGAACTGCATCGCATATCGTGGGACTACATCGCATTGGAACTACATCGCATAGCATAGGGACACATCGAATATTATGGAACTACATCGAATGACGTGGGATCACATCGCATAACGTTGAACTACATCGCATAACGTCGGTGGGTCTGTCTATAAGTATTGTAATGTAGAAATATGATATTCACGTTGATGGGTTATTGACTGCAATTGAACGGTAAGGAAATGAAGAAATTATAGAGAAAATGACTGGAGGATGAAGACTATGAGAGACGTTAATAGAGAGTGATATTGATGTGAAGACGAGGTTCATTGATAATAACAACACTATTCTTACACATTCTATTCAAGTCTCAAATATCCTACAGCCACACTTATAGTCCGTTTACACGCTTACGGCTTAAGTTGAACTGGTTTAAAAATCCATTGCTACATGTCCGGGAAAATGACGGTGTCATGCAGTTCCAGTGCTAGAACCGAATAAAGAATATATGAATCTACTCATGTGTAGTCGACTCTACCTACTCCACCCCACCCCCACCCACCCCCCAGATTTCAGAATAGTTAAACAAGTTTGATATGTCGTACTCACGTGTGAATGCAACCCGGCCCTGTCTTTAAAACCCCGGCGATTTTCAACTGGTTTTAAATAAAGCGTCTGAACAAGGAGGTATTAGCTTTCTTTAACGCCCGCTTCAATCTAAGTAATATGGGAGACAAGTACTATAGTCGTATTGGTCCATGAATGAGATATATCTTATTAATTAAACAATGGAACAACGGTATACCTGTTGATGTACATGTAAAGGAAACATTGACAGATTCGACGACAGTAGACGAGTCGTTTGCCTATCTTCTTTAGTTCGGTTTAGGGACATTGAACTGGATTCCATTTTCTATTTTTCTCACAACTCCACTGTTGTTGTTGACCTTCTACCAATGATGGCTACATTTTACCTCCGTGCGTAGTTCAGTCCTTCAAATTGTCATGTTTGTTTTCCAGACGTTTTTGAATTGTAGCAGTATTACAGAGCATGTTCGCGTTTCGTGGAATTACAGGGCATGTTCGCGTTTCATGGAATTTCGTTTATTGTTTATTGATTTTTGGCCCTTTTGTAACTTTTGTATTTGAATTTTGTTTGACAGTCTCAGTGCCGGACTTGGCCTTCTTCTGCTTTTGATTGAAATGCTTGTAAAATGGTTATGCGGTTATCAATTTTCACAATTTTCCTAGGGGGAGACCCCCACCCCTTAAGACTCCCCCCCCTCGGATTCGTACGCGCCTTCGGCGAGAACTTGTGTGCGCCTTGGTCTTAGCCCGACCAATCGTAGAATGATTAATCAAACTATTTTAATGTTTGCACTGTTTGGTGAATGGTGATATGTTGACCAATTTTACCGTGGGGTACCCACATGTTCACTATACGTATGCAGTACGGCCAGTCTGAAAGACGGACAGATGTATAATAATATTCTCTGTCATTGTTAGAGTTTATCCAGTAGGACTACCCGGCAAATTATTTATTGATCAAACGGAATAATTGACGTAGCCTCTGGGTAAAGAAACCTCTGAAAATGAAACAGATAATATATTAAATGCGGTGTATTTAGTACTTGTAGAGAATAATTTTAATACTGTCACTTTTATTTCAGCTAATATATAAATCTCAAATAAAGAATGTATACATCAGTTATTGACTGAACAAAACTAAAACTCCTTCACGCCTGCGTCTTGGGGTGACTAGTCAACTTCATACTAACCCTAACGCTACTGAACTGAACCGCAGCCGATCTTCCTGGACCAGCACCAACAGTGGAACAGTGTGGATAGACATCGTTTACTGCTGTTATAAAAGTTTTGTTTAAAGTTCCAATTGCATTTTTTCTAAGAAAGTCAAAACATAATTATTTCTATGTCTTTTGCTCGAAAGGTTGTCAACTCACTATTATACGGTCATGGGCAAAATTTTTGGGGCATTACAAAGGGTGACACAGGGTGATTGAGGAAATAGTTACTCAATTACCTCCCTTGTTTTCCCATTACTCTCCATGGACGGCCATCTTCAAACGTTTGAATTTGAAGTTGAAAATGATATTTTTGCCAATTTCTCAACTGGCAATAGTGAATTATAGGATTAATAGGATTATTCTTTAACAAGGTAGGACTGTTTATAGGTTCAATCTATTTTGGAGCTTTATTTTAATACATTTTAAAAATATAACTTAAAAAAATGCTATTGGAGCTTTAACGTCCATCTCCACACGATACCATACCAGAGTGGTTGAATAGATATTATCTACCAGGTTTATGTAAATACTGATGATTTAGAGGTGGAAGGAGAACAGTATGATGGTTAAAATGGGCACTTCTTACATGCTTTCTTCAAATTCGTGTACATGTATCTTCACATTTCCGTGATCAACCTCATACAAATCTCAGCAACATGACGAATTCTTGTCCATAATTTGGTTAAATTGTTGTGTTATTGTCGAACTGGCGAATATGGCCAATTTTGATAAAAAGACGTTTTGTGGTTTTCTTAGCAAACCTATTCTGCTCTTTCTAATGGTATTTATATTTTGACCCTTGTCCGATAAATTTCCAAGTTTTCCTGATATTCGCCTAGTATTAGCTTATGTAATGGTGAAATGCGTTTGAGACAAACCGGCGAATATACCTATTCGCCGGATTGTCAGTAAAATACACGCTTATAATGACCCACATGGCATTGGACTAACAAACTGGCGAATCTTTACAATGTTGTCTTGGACTAATCCGAATTATGTACCAAATATAGCAGCAGAATGCGTAAATTGTATTCATTTTTGAATTTCTGCATCATAACGGCGGCACTACAGCACAGCAGAATCATTGTACGATAAACGTGATGACTTTGACTTTCCGATCGCTAACTTTCCATTTATTGGTAGTAACATTCCAATATCACCAGTTTATGGAGTGTTTGTGTCTCAACCAAATCGTTACGCGAGAGCTTGTTCCTTTTATTCTGGGTTTTGGAGTAGACTGATAAAATATACACGGAAGACTCTACGACGATTGTATACCATATCTCGGGGATGTACCCTATGAAAATATGTGGTAGTTATAATTGTACAATGATAGTTTCCAATTAATACGAGGGCGTATTAAAAATAGCGAGCAAGGAGGATATATAACCGTGCTGGTTATAATAGTTCTATGTTAGAATTTAAATCTAGAATATTTCATTAAATACTTTGATTTTAAAAAGGAAAGTCATCAAATTGAATTATGTATGTATGTAAACTCTAAGGACAATTATTATATTTCTTCAAAACACTGTGTGTGTGTGTGTGCTATTGAAAGGTGACTGTAGCCACTATTAACGATTTGCAGAACCATTCCAGACTCTTGTAATATCTGACGGACCTCACGGTCACTATATATTTAATTGACTCGTATATTATCTCCCAAATTATGTCCGTCTACCACATCGTTAACACTGTGCACCAAGTGCATTTTGCATACCGATAGTCCATTGGCCAATCACGCTATTTTACTGAGATTTCGACCAATATTTTTGATTCAGCTGTGACGGGTGTGGCACCAGGCAGGGTAAGCATACTCCTCTTCCGGACACCTGTTACCACTGTTTGTCGTGTATTTTGCACACGGTAAACAGTGCATTTGCTGGTTAATTTATTTTGCCGCGATCGTTTTTTTAGGACTTCGAATTTTGACTAATGGTTTGGATTGTTCGTACATGGTTTTATTTTATTGTTCAGTAAAGTCTACCTCCGTGGCTTTACAACCTATCAGCCGTCGGTCTAATAACGTGTGTTTGTGTTTCAGCATTAATTGTACTGACTGAAACAGAACATCTTTATAAACAGGAAAACCATCAGAACTCACTTTAAATACACCAGGTTTATAACTTAAAGAAACGGTGCAGGCTTTACAAAATAAACACATTTTTCTAGGGATAAACCAAATTGTCGACGTTTTCAAAATGGAATTATTAATGATGTTTCATATTAGCGGAAACCCTGTATAATTTGGAGAAACACATCCTTTCATCTAGACGGGAAAGGGCGTTTATTCAACACCGTTAAGTGGAAGAGGTTTTATTTAAAGACGTTAAACATGCATTATAAAAGAGCTGAATCTTCATATTACAGGTCTTTCTTTAGGCGTTAAATATTATCTATATTATTACCATGACAAGACCATAATTTATCGGATGCTTGAAATTTTAACTAGATCAGAACGGTCAGTTCTTGTTGTAAAACTTTTCATAATGTATTTTTGTATTTTTTTACACACTAATGTAAGGGCTTACAAAATCTCAATTCGGCTGTGAGTGAAAGTGCCTCTTTAAAATTGTTTATAAATTAAGTTAATTACTATGTTAATAAGTATAATGTCGAGAACAGATGTTTAGATTATATATGTACATGGTTTTCAACAACAGACATATTGTCTCGTGCAACACGTGTTTCTCGTCAGATGTCAAAACCCCGCCCTTTTCAAATAGTTCCAATCTTGTTTGACAACGGCCGACCAGAATCTCCTGTTTCTTCAGGCTTCGTTTCCACGGGCACCCACGACTTGCATATATAACAGAAAGCTCGACTTGCACCCCCTGCGTCTGATTAAATCTATGATAATATAGAAATAGATGTTAGTCGCCCCCCCTCCATCCACTCACCAGACGGTCAATGGTCAGGCTCTAGCTCCATCCATTCAACATGATATGCCCCCTCCCCTCCCAGCCGGTCAAACCTGTATAATTTGTGTAAGTGAATTTAATGAGTTCTCGACTGTGTACTACCATTCTATGTCTTCCAATAAGGCATATATAATTTACATAAATAAATCGGAATTAACTTAATGCTCTCTATAAAAAATATCACAAGATGTCCGAAATGACAAGTATTTTTCAGAATTTAGATTTCCTTGTAAGGAAATTAAAATTGGGTAAAAAAAAAATCCATTTATTTAAAAGATAGATTGTGTATTAGTGTAATATACAAGATGTTTCCGTGACAACCAAGTAAAACACCATCACAATAAACTCGCTAATTATTGAACAGAAAAATGCGTCGTCCTTTTTTATGATTACAATTTCATCTTTTGCTTTGATTCATATGAGATTAATAAAGTGGAGAATGTTTTGATTGCCTCTATCGTCCCCATGCACACTATGTTTTATACTCATCAATATCCTCTTCTATTCTCCGGGGGATTCCATTCGAATTTAGTTCCTTATAATCCGCATAAAAAAGTTCGCAAACAAATTGTCTTGAAGATTGAATTGAAATTTGTACGGCTTCATGATTTAGATTTTTTCACTGGATGATCGTGATGTGGATTTGGGGAGAATACATAATATTTCACGGGTTTGTCCGGGACATAATTTACTTGTATTTAACAACGACAGACAATCTGTTGACTTGGATTCACTTAAAGAGGCCAATCAGAAGATTTTACTCAACATTTATAGTGACACTGGCTTGTTGATATCACCAGTACAGGATGCCGAAAATTTGTTCAGAATTTAATAATTTCTCGGTGAATGAAATAAAATTTGAATACGGTAATTATATATCTAAGATATGTCGTGAATTCTGCTCCATTATAACTTTGGCGGAGTGTAAATATATCATTACGGTTACAGGCTAACAGTAAATATCTAAATGTGTGAAATGTCGACACAGACATGTAATTTTCTTTGGTAACACATTCGTTCATTCATTTATTTGGTTATAGTTGGGTTCGTTGTCATTCTAAACTAGATATTTAAAAGCAATTTTAGACCTATATAGGCCTATCTTTATCTTTTTAATTTCCTTATTTCTTCATGTCCTACAGTTCTATAGAAATAGAGGTCGGTATATTATGTATAAATAAAGGTCGGTATATTCTATATAAATACAAGTAGTAGGTCATGAAGAGCCAGAGACTTACCCACTAAACCAGCGCCAGATGATGGGCAACGCATATTCCTTTGGAAGGGAAAAAAACCGAGGTCCCTTGTACACGTGCACGTAAATATCCCTTGGTGGCTAGAATTAGATATAAGAGTAGGTCCCTTATAGTTCACTAAGGTGTGAAACTCAAAGGACAGTATGAATTCCATAAATGAGATGTCGTAGTGCAGCTGTAGCTGTCCGTGAAAATTGATTCATAGAACGCTGATAGGCGTCTTCATTAGCCCAAAGTCGAAGAAGAACTCCGGGACGTTAAACCCCTTCTCAGTTATTTTCAACTCATTCCACTATCAGGCTATAATTTCAAAAATGATTATTAGAATTTAAACATTTCCTCTAAGTTATTTTTTTGAAACAAATTTCTCAAAATACTTTGATTCGGCATTTACAATTGAATTAACTTTTCTCCCGTGGAGTGGGTGATTAACCACTGGTCAATTAGAATCCTATGCCGAACTTCCAAGAAATCTCGGGATCACGAAGACAGAAATGACGCTGTTCTGGCAAAATAACCCGCCACAGAACTTTGCCTGTCTTGAATAATCCAGAGCATAATTTTAAACGCAATTTTATTTGTTTTTGGCAAGATATGGGGAACGAATACATCGGTTCATGTATGTATTTAAATTTACAGGAAAATACTCCGGCGATGTAATTTTCAAAAATATTTTTGAGGGATCCTTCAAATTCCCGTGTCTATAGGTATAGCCCTTCGGAGAGTGCCACCGCCAATCCCTTTATTCGCCCCGTGTATATATTTCTCAAGTTCAAACAGTCTTAAAATTGTAAATAAAACCGAGTCGCTCCGGCAATAACTTGGTGAACACGTCTTGAAGCTAACCACATGACTAATTTAATCCATTCACGTCGACCAATTCTAACCTGGTCTTGGCACTAATTTCTATTTGAATGGCAGGCAACTCAATCAGCGGAACGTGAAAAACAATTTCCATACAATCAAATCGGTCAAAGTCCCTTAATTTACCCAAATTACAGCTCAAGTCAATGCCTTAATTAATGAGAAAAAAAGAGATAAGTTATCGGATATATCGTCGGTTATATAAAAACAAATCATTTTCTACGTATCAATATGTTATTTGAAACATCAAAGGTCTGTCGATTACCATACTGATATTTCCCTAGTAAATCACGTCACGTGACTCATGCTTCACGCGCTTGTAAACAGACAAAAGAGTTGTGGCTGTAAACGTTGCTCGCGTGCATCTGCTAGAATAACGGGATCAAGTACTATAAGATTTGTACTTTTATCAACGCAATGTTCCACCAGTAGTCATAAGCTAGTAAGTTTTTAAAAATCCCATAAAACGACTTGTGTTTTATTATTTCTTGGATATTTGTGGATTAATTTCGCGAACACCCAGCGATTCAAGGCCTGCGGTTACTTTCTTCAGTTGCTTCTCAAAGCCTGTGTGTCGAGTGCTGGAGTAGAAATTTGAAACCCACTCGGCCATGTTTGACCTGTGATCTGAATGAGTGAATAAGGAGTTCCCCCTATTCAAGAAGGCGTGAGTACATTTTTAAAATATATCCTTTCCTTTCATACCCCGTGCGTGGAGGCATAGAAAATGGACCAGTTGCGCGTACAGACAAAGAGCTAACGGTATTTAGATTAGTTAAATTTGTTTTCACGATTTCTGAACGACTGGCACGTGCTTTGTTCGTAATCTATCATGAACTTTTCAGCAGAGTCAGAGTGAGAAAAGTTTATTTCTGATATATGACGGTTTGGTAGCGGCTGTTGGAGTTTAAAGTTATCATACTCCGATGGCTTGCACTGCTTGCAGGCGAATACCACCAAAGATGAAACTCTTTTTAGTTAGTGAATAATTTCCTCGAAATACGTAATTCCAACATGTTCAAAAGTCAAGATATTTTTTTTGGGGGGGGGGGGACAAAATGACGCGACGGTTGAAATGTATGAGTGAGATGGTGTTATTTATTGCTGTTATAATTGATTCTGTTATTATCTGCATTCGATAAAAGGAAGTACATGTACATGTTAAATACTTAAGAGATATATTTTAGGAATATCAGAATCTGTTCTGGGCAGAAATGGGTTGCCTAAAAATGGTCCTTCGATCTTCCCTCTAGGGAGAGGTGTAAAAAGGTGATCTGTCAACTGCCTGATTTTGGTAGAGAGAGTAATTTGTACCAATTTATTGCATTAACTAAACTAAGGTGTAAGAAGAGGACCGACAAACTACAAGTACAAGACAAACCCACGGACATGACACACAATAAACAGACGTAAACACATATAATATATGCATGTATTTAAATCGATGAGGGCCTTAATTAAATAGAGGTTAATGTTGTATTACTTGAGGTATGATTCCTGTTCATAACACACCATATTAATATTCCCCAAACACAAGTTTGTGTATAGTGGGGTCAAACAGTGTATAATGTTTGGTATGTGTTGATTAATATACAATCAAGTTTGTGTATAATCAGTCTAACTCTATTATAATGTATAATGTTTGATATTTGTTTTTTATTATTACACTGTATTCTTCAATATACATGTACACACCAATAACGTTTACATCATTTATAATACACATTGTTTCACACAATATACATCCACTCCCATTAATAAGATCCTTATACACTGTAAAAGACCCTACCAAGGGAAGGAGTAATCATATTATACTGTGTACTGTAACCTGTATAAAACCCATTCATATTAGGTGAGCCAGTTCACACCCTATTCATTCAATAATTATCAATAAAGCTAAATAATGAACAATACGAAGTGTTTTAACTTCCTCTGCATCCTGATTTAATATCACACCAAACTTGACCCTGACCCAGTCAATATCCGTTGTTGTGGGTGGTTGTGTATAATTAACATTAATCTTTACATTTTGTTGTATTAAATCTTTAATGAGCCCTATCGTTTATTATTCTCTTGATTAATAGTTTAATAGTTTTTGAATCAGGCTGTGAGCCTGTGTAAATTCTGGGTTGATGTAATTGATGTGACAGGTGTAATACATGTATATATTATTTATTCCAGCAACGAATAAGTATAGATGATGTGAAATACTTAAAGGAGCGAAATCGCTAACATTTGGGAGCTAGAAATTGACACAAGTGGGTCGCAACGCATATACCATAATTCTGTAATATGAATGTACTGATTTACATTCAATGGTTTCCGTTTTTACTCTTAATTTCAAATCAATTATGTTCGGCGAAATAAGCCAGCAGTTTGAATCAAGCGCTAATTTATAGCGTCTGGTTATTCCAGTCTGCATACACTGTTTGATTTGGTGCAATGTGTTTAGCCTCGTCCCTTGAGTCTCTTGTTAAAACTGGGGCTGAAACGCATTGTGGTACACGATTCGTGTACCAATGGTAAAATGTTTATTTTGTCTTAGATATTGGATATCAGAAGCCCATTTTTTTCCGGGAAGATCACAGCATCAATGTTAATTTAAATTGACAATTAATTTGTGTTTTCAATGTTGAAGATTTTTGATGATATTGAGTTAGTGACTTAGCTACTTTAAGTAACAGTTTGTATGTATATTACGTATTTATATAAGGCAAACTTTAAACTTAAGTAACAGTTTGTTAGGTATGGGGCAAACTGAAAGATTGTTAGTTGCTTGAGAAAATAAAATCTTTAAGGAATATTAGTTAAAATGTTTACCGTTGTTTATCGTATTGTGAGATTATCTGATTGAATCGGGTCAGATTGAATCGAGGAGAGCATCTGACTTTAAGATATGTAAATGTAGTTTTCGCAAGTAAATGTAAAATCATCAATCAAGTACAGTTTATTGATAAATAATTCATAAATAAATTTATTGTCTAAATAATTTAAGGTGCTGTCCGGACCAAATTCTACTTTACTTAACTTACATTGATAATATTCAATAACTGGTAAATAGAATATTTCCCATGAGACATTTTCATAAAGTAATTTGGTTTGAGTGAGATTGAGTACTGCTTTCATCTGTGAGTAATAAATTCTTTCTCATAAAATCATATTATTCTCGGCACATAACGTAGACCCTTTGGTGGGACGGCTTCAAGATATATTTGGCACAATTCCTGCAAAAATACATGTATTTTACAAGAACCTATTATGGTCCCTTGATTTGTAATTCTCGAGAAAATATAAACTTCCATGTTTATGATCCCCCCCCCCTTCTTCACCTTGATTCATACTTCCCCCACTCATGCCTTGTTTCACCAAATGTTACTTTATTACATGGTGTAATGTTGGTGTAGACCTGGTAATTGTTTTCACCTGTAGTTATATGATGGTTATATAAGTTGAAGATATTTGGTGCTAGTGTAGATATGATATAAGTGGGTTTATGTGGTGCTTCACTTTTATTACCTGATATTATCACAAGGTTCACACTATAATTAACTTTATATACTCATCATACCTGCACCCTGTATGATATACACACCTGTATAATTAAGCTGTGCCAGTTTTTGATCATGTACAGTTTAAAACAATCACTTGTTATGATTTGTAGCAAGTGCCAGAATCCAACCTTCATCAGTATTCATTGATGTAAAGCATTAATATATTATATACGTCAATATGATTATCTCAGACTTTGAATGTCAATCCATTCCCACCATCTAACGATAAAGGATAAAGCACTTGACAATGACACCTAGCTAAATCTGTCCCTGTATCTCTGCAACGCTTTGGATCTTCGCCCCTAAAACTAATGGTTAAAAGTGTACTAAAGCATTTTAAATCAAACCTTTAAATAAGTCATTATGATGTGTGTTTTGTGTTAAATATAGATTTTAGGGCATTATAAATGGTGAAATCTTTTTATTCGTTACTTATTACATATACTGTTATTATTTATCGACACTAATCCCAGATTGAATAATACACCTATTATTGATAACCCAATTGAGTGATAATTGACTGAGCACGCGTAATTGTTGAACGATGTGATAAACATAGTTTAGAAAACAGTGGCTATACTATATACTGGAAAACTACCGGAAAACACCCCGTTATACTGAATACTGGAAAACTCTCTAAAAATCACTAGATTATTCAAATTTTATGGCCAAAATTATATTTTTATTGTCAGGCATTAAGACCTAAAATTTGTATGTATGGATTTTGTCTATGAATAAAACATCTAAATCTTTAAAATATTGAAGGTTTAGTTTTTGTGAATAAAAATGTTTATGGTAACAAAAACTGAATGGAACACACATTTTTACACCTTGAATTATGTGAAAATTGTTTGTAGTTGGTGAATTTCTATAAAGTGAACATTTCTGTGCGAAATGAACTCAATATGTAGGTCTTTATCAAGATGAAAGGGAACAATTCCAAGTTTGTCTGAAACTTATATCAGAACACTTGTGTTGAAGTCTGATTCCTGTCCATTGCTGAATGTTGTGAAATGTTTTTATAAGCTTGAATTACTCAGTCAGTCGACCCAACACTCTAACAAGTGTAAAATATCCTTGCTATTTTGTTTAGGGTTTCTAGATTGTTGAACAGTTAGTTTTATTGACAGCAGGTTTGTTAAATGGTCTTCTACTCCTAGTGCTATGGTAGAATGTTATGGAATGGGGATTACCGTCTCAGACATTTAAAATGAAATGAGGTTTACCATCCTACTGTTTCGTTCTTAATGGGTTAATGAAGACAGGCATACACCATACAGCATGCTATATACTTTATATAGGGACAGATTGCCCCAACATTGTAACAGAGGACCTCCCTCAGTCTGTTTCCAATCCAGACGACTACTATTAAACCACTCTGGACCCTACTATTAAATCACCACAGACTCAGCCCCATGACCACTGTGGACCCCACCCCACAACCACCGTGGACCCTACCATTAAACCACCATGGACCCTACTATTAAACCACCGTGGACTCCACCCCACAACAACCGTGGACCCTACTATTAAACCACCACAGACCCAGCCCCATGACCACCACTGACCCTATCATTAAACCACCACAGACCCGACTATTAAACCACCACAAAACCCACCCCACAACCACCACAGACTCTATTATTAAGCCAACGTGTATCATTCTGTTCAACCACCACATACTTGACCACTGCAGACCCTAGAATATTGTTATATATATTTGATCTCCAGACACCACAGAATATATTCATTTCATGTTTTTTTTAACAAAGTATCGTACAAGAATGGATTATTTTTTTCAAAAAATACTTCAATTATTTTATTAATAATCAACAATTATTGAAAATCTTTAGGTTTCTTCAGGAACATAAACACACAGTTTGTATTAATTTCATGACAGTTGGGTTTATTAATGTATTTTTGTGTCAAGTTGCTCATTTGCCACTGGCTATGATTGTTGAGGGTGTACCCTGACTGGTATGAGGTGTTGAGGGTGTACCCTGACGGGTATAATTGAGGGTGTAGCCTGATTGGTATACCCGCTTTATGATGCCGTTGGTGTTTGTTAGTGTTGAAAGTGATGGATGTTTTTGTAGATATAATATAATACTGTCTAAAGTTACATGTTGATCTAGACTATATCAGTGATTTACAGGTCTTTTTTAGGTTGTAAAGCCAATCTTCACCTCATAAATAATTCTTAACTTGTATCTTTTTGGCATGAAAATAAAAATAAAATATATCTTGAACTTAAATAAACGTAGCAGAGAGTTTAGTGAAGTATGTGGTATGTGGCTGTGAGTTTCTGATTCAATGAACTCAGTTCTAACCAATTGAATGGAATATTTTTTTGAGAAAGCGTAAAGCCTGCATTGGTACTAAGCCTGTATGTACATGTCACTCATATTGAGTACGACCAAGTAGAAAGAATCTAGGAATCTGTTTCACAGAGAATTACTTAGAGTATCTCTGTCGCAGATGACTGTCTTCAGCACATTCAATGACATCACCACATGATGTTAGTCATTGGCTCAATAGCGCATACATTGTTTACATAACACATAACTGCTTCACGCTAAATGATGCCTTTTACTCATTTTAATACCCATTTACACTAAATAGGAAATATTTTTTAACTACAAATACTTCAAACATCTTTATTTATTTTTCTTATACTTCAAAAGATATTTTAGAATTTATTTTGCCGGAGGAAAAAAGTTAATACTGGGAACTCATTAAGTTGCATGGATGTCATCCCCATCAGTGATTGTAGCAGCCAAGCGAATATTCACTGCTGATCAGTGTAAGAATCTAGGTGACTCTTGGGATGAACAATTCTACACCATCCCTTATACAAGTCATATTCTAAACGGATTCAGTTAAAATTCATCTGCCAGTTGTTTTACAAAACTTCACATGATCTGACCAGAGACCAAGGTTGTTGAAGCAGCAAACCCATGATTGTGTTCACACTGAAGGGCAACCCCCAACTGTTGGCGTTGCATCAAGATCACACTATTCACTTTACACAAAACTGGTTGTTGGTTGTTTCAACTGTTTTTTTTTGCGATCTGTGACAGAGGGTATCATAATGTCTGTGATTGGGTCAAGATTGGATTTCAGGCTTGTACTATGACAATGAATGTTGGATGGTCGGTTTTATGTGGCTTCTCCAGTTTCCTCTAACTGCTAAAGACCCCTCGTGCCAGCAAAGTTTGAAATATAAATGTACCATATGTTAGTCCCGTTATGACCTACATGTAGCTTGTGCAGAGTGGATGTTAAAACCCCATTTCCCTTTAAAATAGTGAGAAATTCCAAAAGAAACACAAGTGTCTGTCTGCTGCATGAAACCTTTGGAAACCAACCTGTTATTGAAGTACACAAATTATTTAAATTAACAAGTCAGTTGTTTGGGGTTTTGTATAAAAGTGGATGAACACAGATGATAGAAATACATTTTCTAAAATAATCTTCATGGCAGATTGAATCGGATGTTGATATCTGATGTTAAATCAATATAAATATAAGCAAACTAGGTGAGGTCTAAATAAAATAATAAATCTGTCAGTAGTAAATATAAAACTAGACTTTGTGTGGCAAAAACTGAAAACAAAACATATTGTTGGCTTTTTGGCACCGCAAAAAATTAATGGATCAAGATCCAGATGGGTTGGTCTTAGTGCATGAATCAGAAATCATGAATAAAAAAACCCCTCCCTCACCTCAGTTGTTGTCTTTATACAAATGGTGAATTGATGAACGTTAAAGGTATGAGTACAATGCATCATTGAACACAGGATGAAGTATAAACATCGGATACATTCAACTGTGGTACATCATTAAAAAATAAGATGGCTGATAATCGAAAGTTTTATACAATCGACATAAAAAGATGATATTAAATATTTATTTCTCCTACTAAAATTACTAATAATCAATATAAGTTACTACTGGCAACAGACACCCAAATACCAGATTGAGATTAAAGACATGACAATCCATATTTCGATAGACATGACAATCGAGATCAAAATGTAAACACTATTATTATATAAAGATAATCCAACCTTCATGGTAGTCAGGGGTGGTGTAGGGGGGGAGGGGGGATCATAATATGTAGTTACTGTTTGATTGGCCAATTCAACAGCCATCGATACAGAAATTATATGAATGCATTATGGTGTTTTGATTGTTGTACTTTTGTGTGATGGTCAATTTTTATTTGTTGTATATTGCCGTCGCCCCCGTCCGTCCGTCTGTCGGTCCGTCCGTCCATCGTCCACAATTTCTTGTGAACGCTCTAGAGGCTAAAGTTAATATCTGGTTGACTTTAAATTTATACACGGTGTTTAAGGTCGTGAGACGAAGAAGCCTATTGATTTTCAGCGATATCCGATAATTAGTACCAGAGTTATGACCCTTGATCACTTTGAAAAATCTTGTGAACGCTCTAGAGGCTATAGTTAATATCCGATTGACTTTATATTTATACACAGTGTTTAAGGTCATGAGACGAAGAAGCCTAATGATTTTTCGGTGATATCTGATAATTACTGCCAGAGTTATGACCCTTGATCACTTTGAAAAATCTTGTGAACGCTTTAGAGGCTAAAGTTAATATCTGGTTGACTTTAAATTTATATCTGGTGTTTAAGGTCGTGAGACGAAGAAGCCTATTGATTTTCAGCGATATCCGATAATTACTACCAGAGTTATGACCCTTGATCACTTTGATAAATCTTGTGTAGGCTCTAGAGGCTATTAATATCCGATTGACTTTAAATTTATACACAGTGTTTAAGGTGATGAGACGAAGAAGCCTATTGATTTTCGGTGATATCTGATAATTACTGCCAGAGTTATGACCCTTGATCACTTTGAAAAATCTTGTGAACGCTCTAGAGGCTATAGTTAATATCCGATTGACTTTAAATTTATACACAGTGTTTAAGGTGATGAGACGAAGAAGCCTATTGATTTTCGGTGATATCCGATAATTACTACCAGAGTTATGACCCTTGATCACTTTGAAAAATCTTGTGAACGCTCTAGAGGCTAAAGTTAATATCCAATTGACTTTAAATTTATACACAGTGTGTAAGGTCATGATACGAAGAAGCTTGTTGATTTTCAGCAATATCCGATAATTCTTGCCCGAGTTATGACCCTTGATCACTTTGAAAAATCTTGTGAACGCTCTAGAGGTGAAAGTTAATATCCGATTGAATTTGAATTTATACACGGTGTTTAAAGTCATGATACAAAGAAGCCAATTGATTTTCAGCAATATCCGATAATTACTGCCAGAGTTATGACCCTTGATCACTTTGAAAAATCTAAAGTTAATATTCGATTGACTTTAAATTTATAAACACTATTTACGGTCATGATACAAAATAGCCTATTTTTTTCAGCAATATCCGATAATTACTGCCAGAGTTATGACCATTGATCACTTTGAAAAACCCTGTGAATGCTCTAAAGGCTAAAGTTAATATCCGAATCCGATTGACTTTAAATTTGTACACAGTGTTTAGGGTCATGAGACGAAGAATCCTATTTGATTTTCAATGATATCTGATAATTTCTGGCACTTGATCACTTTGAAATATCTTGTGGACAAAGGCCTTGAGACAAACCATCAAAACTATTCTAATCATTTCTGATAATTATTTAATGGGTTATTACTCGTAATAAGATTATCATGTGTTGTAAATGTTCTCCTTACTGATAAAAGAAACAATATGCGACAACACTTGTTGACTGCTCGGATGACTTAGCTGTTGTGGGCGTATGTTTCGTTGCCTGGCAACCTATCTTTAATTATATTGGTCACATAATGTCTCTTTATCAGTGAATATTTTAGTGCTTGACACCCTAGTGCTTTAATTTATTACCCTGATTGAGGTCAGTCTTGTGTGTTGTATTTATTACCCTGATTGGGGTTACTGGTATAGAAATAGAGGTTTTATTGGTCATTGAATCAGTGTTTTATTATAAATATCGTATTGAATAATAACAGAGTGATTTATAATGTATACAGCAAAGGGGAGTGATGCAGGTGTTATTTATCTACTTGTGTTGAAACGATTGATATTATTAACCTGTTTCAACATGACCATCACCATTACACATAATACTACCAGTATAGGACCATTTCACTGTCCTGATTATATCACCTGGTTGTCATGACAATATCACCACCTGGTTGTCATGACAATATCACCTGGACATCATGACAATATCTCCCACCCCTGTCCCGATATTATCACTCATCACAGTTTTATTAAATTCTGCCAATAATTTTGTTGATGAGAATCCACAAGAAACATGTCTGTCTTTATTTGATGGAGTAGACTGCAATCAATTAATAATGAACTTTGATAGGCTTAATGTAAGAGTTGATACTGATTGTTGTTAATTGATTTGAATACGGTGACATACCTGTAGAATATTATTGATTAGTGATTACGTGATGATATACTCTCTGTCAGACGTCAGGTACCTGTATATATGTCTATCCACTACAGTAGTTACTTCAAATAGGTAATTTTTCGTCTACAGTATTTTGTTTTGCAGTTATATATTATCAACCCAACCAATTTTGTTTTAAGTTGACAAATTACACACAGTCTTACTATATGGCCACATGGAAATTTTTGGTCGGTAATTTCACTGCTCCTGTCGATTCTCCAAGAACATTCTACAGGCTGAATTTATCATCCAATGTTTAAAGAAGCTAAATCACTAACATTTGGGACCTAGAAATTGACAACGCATATATATACTGTAATTCTGTAATATGAATGTATACAAACTGATTTACATTCACTGGTTTCCGTTTTTACTCTAATTTCGAATCAGTTATGTTCGGCAAAATAAGCCTGCAGTTTGAATCAAGCGCTAATCTGCATACACCGTTTGATTTGGTGCAATGATTCTAGTCTCATTCCTCGAGTCTTTTGCTAGAACTGGGGCTGAAATGCAATATGGTACACGATTCGTGTACCAGTGGTAAAATGTTTATTTTGTCTTATTAAATATTGGATATCAGAAGCCTGTCTTTTCCCAGTAAGATCACAGCATCAATGTCGATTTAAATTGACACACTAACATTAAAACCCTGTCCTTACACACTAACATTAAAACCCTATCCTTATACACACCAACATTAAAACACTATCCTTACACACACCAACATTAAAACACTGTCCTTACACACACCAACATTAAAACACCAACATTAAAAACCCATCTTTACACACCAACATACATTGCTAAATACATGAACAAACCTTATTGGTCGACAGTTAAAATCCATATATTACAGACCAATCAACTGCCACCATATATACTGAGCGCCATAGAAAACGCATCACTTAGTTTTTCGTATAACAAAATGACCTTGTAAACATATCTTCTTATTGTGAACATTACTTGTTCTGTGTTGCGATGTAAAAGTGAAATGTTGAAGGTTACAATACATAGTGCGCGTGTCGTATGAGAAGATGTAAGAGTTGAAAGTTTAAAGTTCTGGGAGTTAGGCTTGTTGTGATATGTCTAGTGTGAAATGTTTAATGACAAAAAGTAGATGTCAATTTACATGATATATTTGTCAGTATTACAGGATGTTTTACTCGTGACTTTGTCAAATTTACACCTTACATTAAACATTTGCAACATTGGACATGTAATAGCACTAAAGACAGCATAGCATTGACTTTTGAGTCAAATCCCCCCCTCATACTATGAACCAGTACCTTTAATACTGCCCTCTGTAACTGATGATATTATCAGAAGGCAGTTACTGAAGATAAAGTCTGTGTAATATGAAACATGTAGGGCGGGTAAGGTTTCTCCATCACCATGGTAACTCATGTTGTAAACAGCAGGTGTACACATTAGCTACACTTCTTACTATAATAGATATCTACATTTGTACAAATATACTACTCTTATACCATCTACCATCTATCCCTGTCTAATACATGTACTATACCATCTACCATACTATATATATATACCATCCCTGTCTAACAGTCTAATACACATGTACATACTAGACCATGACTAGGATTTTATTGGATTTTAAGATAATTTGAATGTACAGTTTTTATACGCACGTGCCACATTGAAATGTGGTTGTTCATTCTTGTTCCCCCCCCCCCCATCAAGTAATTGTGGACGCTCTAGAGGCTAAAGTTAATATCTGATTGACTATAAATTTATACACAGTGTTTAAGGGCATGACACGAAGAAAACTATTGTTTTTCAGCCAGAGTTATGGCCCTTGGACGCTCTAGAGGCCAAAGTTAATATTCGATCAAATAATTACTGCAAGAGTTATCTCCCTTGATAACTTCAAAAATCCTTTTGATGCTATGGTATGGAGGCCAAACTTATCATCCAATTGACTTCAGATTGATACACAGAGTTTAAGGTATTTAAACGAACAAGTATTTTGATTTTCAACAAATTTTTATTACAGAACAGCTAAATCCATGATATTAAATGTTTCGTATACTAATTGTTAGCGTGGGGCAAAACTTTATAAAATGCAAACAAGTTCTAATGATTTTCTGATAATTACATAAAGAAATGTTACTCTAAATCAGATTTAAAGTAGTTCCAAGACACCATAGGTGCAGCCATGTTTCATCCGGGACCCTTAGATTGGTTCCAATATGGCGGAATTCGTCATACAGCTGAGACTAGATGTAGGTTCCGGAATCTGTCGAGATTTTCTGAGTGGTATTAATACAGAAACAATTGTGATATAAAGGGACTAATGGAGTGTGTATTGTTTGACATGAGTTTATTCAAGTATTTATTACATTACAATCAAGGAAACTATTCTTCCCCTTGTAGGAAAAGGAAATGTTTTTAATAATTTTAGATATATCATGAGAGAGAACTTCCTGTTTTTGAATGTTAAAAAGTCATCATAATTTTGGGGTGTTTTTGTTAAAATATGAATTGACTTTATGGTATTTATAGATTTATATATTCATGATGTTATTGAATGAGTTAATATCCCATTATCACCTGGCCCGCAATCATTATTATCTTACTACATGTACATGTAGCAAACCAACAATGTCAAAGTGTTGGAGGATAGATGGCCGAATGGTTAGCATGTGCGTGCTGTATCATAAAGTCTTGTCATTGAGTCAGCTGGCGTGGTTTAGATTCGCCAAGTTGTACCGGACAAAGAGTAAGGTCGCTTGTCAAACTTCGTGGGTTTTTTCCGGGGCCTCCGGATTTGTTCCACTGCTAAAGACTCCTACGCACAAGCGAATTATTCCTGAAATGGCCTAGTTTGTATCGAGTAGTGGACATTAAACCCCATTTCTCTCTCTCTCTCTCAAAGTGTTAATATTTCTTTAAATTCATCATGTACATACAAATATATACCATTACTCTAAATTGTATTGAACAAGCCATAACAAGGGGCAAACGGATCCCGCAGTGAATATTGGCTTAGCCGCTACAATCACTGATAAGCATGACATTGACGAGGCTTAATAAGTACGGCATATTAACTTTTTTACTCCGACAAATTAAATTCTCAAACATTTTTTTGAGGTAAAAGAAAAATAAATAAAGACGTTTGAAGTATTTGGAGTTAAAAAATATTTCCTATTTATTATAAATGGGTATTAAAATGAGTAAAATGCATCATTTTGCCCGAAACAGTTAGGTGTTAAGTAAACATTGCACGAGCCGTTGATCCAATGACTGGCGCCGTCTGCAGTCAACGCACGTGTTGTGGACACTCATCGGTTACAGAGTTACAGAGTTAATTCGTAAGTAATTCTCTGTGAAACAGATTGAACCAGGGGATTGAAGAACCTCAAATTAGTAAAATAAAACAAACCACATTTTTCTGTAATTTCAGATTGTGACAAGTGAAGCTATGGTAACCATTTTTTATAATATATAAAAGAGAAAGAAATCTGAAAATATCACCATGATGTCTGCGGCTGTCAGAAGTGTCATCATATTCCTGATAGTGGTAGCCATCTTTGTGTCCATAGCAACGGCAGCTAAGAAGGGCAAAAAGAAAAGTGAGTAACAAAATTTGATGGAAACAGAACCAGACAATTGATTGATTACATTGACTTATTCCTCACAAGTAGGGCAGCAACGATACGCTAGGCCACGATAGGATGCACATCACAATCCATAGTCTACGATACTATTAATATCATGAAAGGAAATAAATTCTACAAATAGGCCTTCTTTTATGATTCACTTTAAATATTACATTTTCTCGGTCAACTAATAAACCACTTCAAGTGCCGAAAACGCCTTCACACTTCCTGAAAGTAAAAAAAAATTTTTGCTCATGGACTTATTTACACATTTAAACTTATATTATTCTATTTTTGTGAATTTTTTATTTGGATAATAAATTGCGATACGGATATTGATTGTATCGTCCATCGTGGATTTTTAAAACATCAGGATCGATTCATCAGTCGGCCTCTCAAAACCAACACTTTCTACTAATCAGGAATAAGTTTTGTGAGAGGTTTTTGTCTAGTTGTTAGGATAAGATGACAATCTACATCGTGTGTACAGTCAGGAAGTATATATATGTAAAAATAGCTTATTAGTTTGGATGGAATCCTTTCTCTTTCTATTGGTTGTATAATTTAAGATATGAAATGTTTATTCGTTTCAGAGCATGAGGCACCTAAATGGAAAACGAACAGCATGCCTAATTTACAAGAAATAGATATTTCAACTGTTGCTGGTGACCCGATACAGTTGGATTGTTCAGCTAAAGGAAAACCTCGTCCTAAAATACAGTGGATTGTTAATGGAGAAGAGATTGATCCAAAAACACATGATGAATTTAAGGTAGGCACCTACACACAGTCTTTTTGGGAAATCTATGAATAGTACATTAAAATGGATGTTTTGGTATAATAGTACATTTAAATGGGGGTTAGATTGAGTATGGTGGTAAATTACCACTGGTAATTATGACTTAAAAAATACTGGTACAAATGTAATTATGACTGACAGTGGGAATTATGACTCACAATGGGAATTATGACTGACAGTGGGAATTATGACTCAGTGGTAATTATGACTATTGTGAATGAAAGTGGTAATAATAACTATTGTAGTAATTATGACTATATTTTGTAGTTGAAGAAGCATATGTTAATGATAGCGGAAGCGAAATCATCAGATAAAGGAAATTATACTTGTGTTGTACATAATAATAATAAACAAAACAGATTAATCTGGAGTTTTAATGTTTCTGTTATTAGTAAGTATCTTAACATATTAACCTGCCTTATTATAATATATACCCGGATACAAGCCAGGGTCTCAAACCTAAAAAACATTCGCAATTTCTGTGAGAACATTAAAATTTCACTGGATGTTTTTAGTACATTTATACAATAAAAATTTTAAGCTTAAATAAGAAATGAAATGGAGTTTAACAATACGTCCTATTCTTATGCACCTAACCTGGGCTAAAGGAAGACGGGCATACGTCATACAGTGTGCTATGAGGGAAATTTTGCCTGGGCAGCAAGGGATCTTTTACATGCACTCCAATGTGTACATGGGACCTCGTTTTTTCATATCATCTGAACGACTAGGCAGCTATCCTTGTCAGGCCCTCTGTTCTGCACCATTGACAAGGGGAAACCATGCTGGAAGCTTAAATAAGAGTAAATAAGTTAGAAAGTAGAGTTGCGAAAATTACCATACGTTAGACATTGCAATGCCCTTAAATAAGAGTAAATATGTTGGAAAGTAGTTTACTTTTACAAATAAATTTATCTTTTTACAGGAAAGATCTGGCCTCTAGAAGTTGAAGGTCCTACAAATATTACAACTAATATTGGTGATACAGTGACCTTTACTTGTAAGGTGAAGAACGATCCTAACGCTACAATCAGATGGTTAAAACGACTCGAACCCACATCACTAAAAAATGAACAATTTGCAAAAACTGAGGTTGGTCATCTGTTTTATATGTCCATATTTATCCTGATAATTACATTTAGCCCCAAATATATCAATATTTCCACAGATAAAATATATTTGCATTGCAAAATGAATTTTACAAGTTATATCTTTTGGTCTCTGATTGCGATGTGAGTGATATTGAATCCTTTTCATATAAGGCATACCAGGGGCCGCAGGGGGGTTGGATGGTTTATCTTAAGGTTTGTCATTGAGTCAATTGACGTGGTTTTGATGCCCGGTTGAACATGACAAGGGGTAGGGTTGCTTGTCCAACCTCGTGGGGTTATTTCCTCGGGTCCTAAAGATTCCTCCAACTGCTAAAGACACCAACGTGCAAGCGAATTATTGAAATAAAACTGAACCATGTGTTAGTCCATACTCCTGCGCAGTGTTTCGTTTGATTAGAACTAATCCACTTCACACTGCTATCTTGAGTGAACATTGTTGTGCTAAATTATTATTGGTCAGTAGTGCCATTACCAACCAATGACCTACATTGTAACAAACAATATCGGGGTTAACCAGACCTCAAAATATGTTACCGCAATGTATCTAGTGACAATCGCGACTTGTTTGCATCATAACCCGCGAAATTTATTATGCTCGATTATCATGTTTTCTTCGTCGGCCATTTTGAAAATTATGCCGAATGCGAGAAGAGAGGAGGGATTTGATGTGCCAACGTGTTTTCTTCGTCGGCCATTTTGAAAATTATGCCGAATGCGAAAAGAGAGGAGGGATTTGATTGGATGTTAAAAAGAGACACGCCCCGCCCAATTTTAAGAATATGACTTCTATCCAGCAATGGTAAGAGAGGGATTTCTCGCGCCATTGCTTCAGGAATATGGTGTTAGTCCTGAAACTCCCTGGTTAGCACAGTAAACAGTAACCTAAATTATTTCAATGTTTCTTGTTATTTCAGTTTATTGAGGGTGGCCCGAATCCAGAATATTTGATTATATCTGATATTGGCATTGAAGATAATGGGGAATATCGGTGTTTGGCTGGTAATAAATGGGGGGTAACATATGAGACAGCTTATCTTAAAGTTATGGAGCCTACCACCACAGGTAGGAATTATTTATATCAACTCTTCAATCTCCAGACTCAATAACACTTGTATATCAAGATTTTACTATACACATATTAGTCTAAAAAAACTCAACATTTCATAACTAATACTCATTCGAATACCAAAGGCTTAAAAATAATACTCATTCGAATACCAAAGACTTAAAAATATTAATCATTTGAAAACGAAAGACTTAAAAATATTAATCATTTGAAAACGAAAGACTTAAAAATATTAATGATTGTGTGATAAACATGGAAGAGACTATAGTGGGAGTTGTTAATAAACTAGTCTTTGTAATATATCGGCCAGTGGATTATAATAGGTTGATGGTTGTACTACAAAGTATTGAAGAATCTCATATTTTATCTATATATATTTACAGAGGAGATGACGACAACCCCCATGACCATGCCAACAACAACAACGATGCCTACAACGACAGAAGACATGGTAACATTTTTCCCTCCAAACAGACGACAGAATGGAAAAGATCGCAAAAATAAAAATAAAAAACGTAATAAAAATAAAAATCGAAAGAAGCACACAAAAGCTCCACCTGTGATTTATCAAGAACCAACGACGATGTATCCCCCTTTTACTCGAGAATGGGAACCTAACCTCGAGATGAACCCGACTAGGAATTACGATGTTATCCGACCAAGTGTTCACAACACCAATCAGATTCCTGACGTTGAAGCTGAATATAATCCTGATCCGCAAGAAAACGAGAACCAAAAGATTGGTGGTACGATTGGAGGTGAAGATACGATAAGTTTGTGGACTATTTATACGATAGTAGGCTCTATAGCAGGAGTTATATTGTTGTTAGGTTTGGTTGCTATTACTGTGGCGTTGTGCTGTCGTCGCGATAGTAACGGTGTATATAAATCAACCCCTGTGTAACCATGACAACAATGAATATATCCATATTTAGAGAAAGCATGATGCATGACTAGAGGTTAAATATATAATGTAAAACAAGGATTTACAACCCTAACAATGTTTCGCAAATTCAACGCAAGTTGAAATGACAGAAGGCAAGGATTTTGAGGTTTGAAATATATTTTGTGTAAATATTTAAAAACTTTTGAATGAATAATTTTGTAATTAATAAAAGACTTCTCTCCAAGTGAACAAGAGGATAATAATACCCTCTCAATAACAAGTTAATTTTACTGCTACAATATTTCACAGCTTATTGTGTTTATTTGTGATTTTCTCGGTTATACCTGAACGTTTGAGGATCAGAGAGGATATGTGCTGGTAAACTTGGACTAACATCATCTAAATGAGGTTAAAACTAGGCCTTGTTTTAATGGGTCAAACAGGTAACAGGAGAAATATTCTTCATTGGTGGACTAGTATAGGATTACTTGGTGGACTGGTGGACTAGTATAGGATCACTTGGTGGGCTGGTATAGGATTACTTGGTGGATGAGTATTTCAAATTGGTCAGTGTATCTTATGTGAAATGAGAAATTAGCATAAAGCAAAGTATGATATGGTTGACAGCCGTACAGCAGATGGGTATGAGAGGAAATACAGTTGTTTGTAAGAAGATTTAAAGAGAAAACTGAGTAATTAGATTGAATATTGTGTGTTTTATACTTGTTACATGTTTTATACTGTTTAGTCCAGAAAGCATCAAGGGAGATAACTCTAGTTTTATGTTATTTCTATTTATGTATGTTAAGAACTATTATGTTAAATGAACATCCATGGAAATTCATCTTATTTCGTTTTATTCTCATTATTACTTATTAAGTCTGTAAAATACCACTTGTCTGTTCTATGGAAATACATGACATGTATCATATACAATAATTAACAGAATTCCATATCAAAAAACATTAATTTATCCAACGAACTAACAAAACATAGAATCAAAGGTCCACCAGATGTATACCAATATTAATATATTACCTTTCACTAATTCTGTTCAAGGTACTGGCCTTAGAATATATTTAAATACATTATATTCTAAAAATACACAACAAGGAAAAAGTCAATATATATGTAAACAATAGCAAGATATTTAAATACAGAATTATAGGCTTAAATAATAATATATTTAATTATGGTACAGTTTTAAAAAAAATTATTATGTCAAAACTTGCTGACCTAGAATTATTCAGTGACAATAAGTGAGATATTTTTGTCTTAAATATAAACTATGATTACAAAATGCAATGATTCTGTAGCCGAGTCACTGTAGAAAAAGTTTTTTTAGTTTTAAGGACATTTTATTAAAGTATTTATAATTTGACATGAAATAACAGTAAAAAATATTTAACAGTTTCCTTTCCTGGTCAAGTCCACAAAATTCAGAAAAAATTGAAACAATAACCACAAATATGTAAGGAATTTTTTTTAAGTTTTTTTTAAAAATTTAATTTACTTTTAATTTGTCTATAGTCCTGTACATCCAGTCATAGTTGTCTATTGTCATGTGCATCCAGTCAAATTAAGAATGGTTATAGTAATAGTAGTATGCAAAAATGAAAAATATATAAGATTTAGTAATATCTCAGATATTGGTGGTTCCATGAATCATAATAACTTTGTGTTTTGTCTTAAACAAGTTTTTGTCACAATATAGAAAAGTAATAAGAGTTTTTATCTTATTAATTATATGTACATGTAGAGTATTAGTAGAAAGATATTAGTACAACATTTAAAACAGTTGCTCAACACCCAATAAAACTTTATCACTTGGTGAAAAAGGTACAAGTAATTTAGATGCAGTGTGGTATTTTACATGCCTATATATCGTCCTACATTTAACTAGGTTTAAGGCCAAAGTTTTGTATCTTGAAAAGCCATTGACTTGAGTAAAGCCTTTTCTGAAACGATGTTTTCTTTCAAATTTTAGAACTTAAAAATTTGAATCCAAAAACTTTCAAATTAATTTTTTTTCTGAAGATGTGGGAAGCACAATTTTAAAATGTGTCTCCAAGGACAACAAAGTAAATTTTGTTGGCCTACATTTTGTAGATAACATAAAACTATCGTGCACTCTCAATCCTTCATTTGCTCATCAAAATAATATTAAAATATGGGGAGTAGTACATTTCTTATAATTTATAAACCGTCCTGAAGAAGTTTTGTTACTTAAAATTTTGCTTTAAGAAATTAAAACATTATTGTTTTAAAAGCATTTTTCCATTTTTTAATTTTTATATTCTAAACTTCCATTTGATGCAAGAAATCAGACTATTGTTTTAATGAAGATCATATTAATACATTTATTTTGTAATGTATTTCATTTGTTTTGTTTTGTGTATGGTTCATTTTCATAGTTGTTTTAGTATTTTATTATATTATAGTTTGTATTGTTTGCTAGTTGTTGTTTTCAAGATTTATGTATTTTTTTTTTTTTGGTGTATTCTAAGTCGTAATGTTTTCATTATACATACATATATAGTATGTAATTTTTGTATCAATAATGTGTCACCTCAGACATACAATTCTTGGTTTTATGACCATAATATAAAATCACTTTATTTCAAACACATCATTTAGCAGTTTAATCAAAGCAAGGGTTTAAATTTTTGTATGGAAATGAAACGACTTGTACATCAGTGCAATACTTTGGTCATTTCAAGACAAACATATTATATTTCTGTGGTCACATACACAATGCTAGGGAGGAGAGTTTGACCTGGACGGCAGTTTTTTCACCTTCTTCAAAGACTATATTTAGTTTATTGAGAACTAAAACCAACTCATTTTAATATTGTTTGTCATTGAAAACAGCATTTCTAGTATTTCTACCAGTATATTGTTATTAATATTTAACCATAAGGCAATGCTGTATAAGGGCTTCTTGTTTTAGTCATAAATCAATCTCTTCCTACCTCCAAACAAAAACATTAAATGATAAATATTAAATGTACAGTTTCTTTATTTAGACTTTTATGACTGTGATGTTATAGTGGGTGTCATTAAAATTAGAATGCCAATGGCGACTTTAATACTCGGCAATTTTACATGTCCATACACGAGGACCAGAGAGGACCGTGAGTAAACTCGTGTCCCAGAATCCATGTTTTTATTTTTGGATAATAACCCAAAATGGTGGAACACCTATACATGTAGGTATCTCAATATCCCCATTCTTGTCAAGTTGCACATAAAAAAACATTAACAACATCTACATGTAACATTATGCAATATGATAAAAAAAATATTCGACGTTTTACAATTAACAGAATCAAACTACTAATTGATGTTCTGAAGATTGGATGGTTAATTGTGAATATTTCTATATGTATATATATATATATCACGTGGTACTTGTTAGTGTAATATATTGTGTGCCATATTGGATTATCTGATATTAGAACGTTTCTAGTCTTTATATTAAAATAAACAATGACAGGTAACTGTTTGTATCATACCATATCATTACTCAACAAACCGAGATCTTGACAGAAAAAGTTTGATAAGGAACAAACATAAAAAACAAGTTATTCTATTTAATTTAATAATGGTTATTTTATATTTCTTGTCATTTTGTATAATTACATGAAACCAAAACTCTGTATTTATAATCCATCTAGTAGTTTTAAAGGTGAACGATCACGTGGTCAATCACTACCGTTATGTGTAATAAGTAATAAATTTTTCTTTTTAACAATCTCGTGTTCTCGTTTATCCATCAATTTCAACAAAAACATCATTTTACAGGTGGTCCAGCACAGGGAGGAGATGAACATTCATCATCTTTATAAGTCAACGGGTTCACATCTCACAACAGTTGAAATGTGACTATAGATGACCACACGAAATGTTGAGTATTTTCACAAACGAAGTACTTTTAGAATTATTGCCCATGTTTGTTTTTATTAAAATATACGGTTGACTCCTTGAACTATTAAACCTTGCTTATTTTGTACATAAATGTTGTTAACTTAGTCATTTGCTGACTGGGTAGGGGGGTACTGTTTTCATATTTCAGTTGTGGATAAAACAAAATAGAATTATCACAACTATATCCAAATATAAACATAGCTTTTGGCATGGGCGTCACACCCCCAAATGTTTTCCAAATAAAGTGTCCGAAATCTAATAAAACACTAATTTTAGGACTGGTATAGCAGTAGAACGCCAAAATTTGGCCAAATAAAGTGTCCGAAATCTAATAAAACACTAATTTTAGGACTGGTATAGCAGTAAAACGCGTTTACAGCCATCAAATATTTCAAAATTTTCTTGAGGGGTCCATACAAGGTCAGCTCCACTTCTTCGCCTCTCGACGTAAAACAGGCCGCTGTCCGTAAACCTGCTTCGGGAATTTCTAACTTTGCATCCCTATCTATCACCGAGTCCTAATAAAACACTTATCTCACTTTTCTTTTAATTGAATACCACGAATTTGTACTGAGTTGAATGTTAATTAAAACATTTTGTCTGGAGTCACTCTACTTTGTGCGATATTTTTCGGTCCTCGATTATTACTTATGAATGCAACTGCAACAGTGTGATTCAGAGTGGGATTTTGGTTACAAAACGACTGAATACTTTTGGAGTTGCAAACACAGGCTTGAATAGCAGAAAACGCATTTGCGGTGGTTAAATTTTCAAAATTTTCTCCGGGAGGGTGAGGCCCCTATACCCCGCGACGATTGATTGGTTGTTCGGAATTCTGGGCAGCCAGGTAGGCTTTATTGGACCAAATTGAAGTTGTTGTATTCACAGGCTGGAATAGCAGGAAAACGTTAAATTTTCTCTCCAACGGTCCCGTCTTCGTGGATGTAAACGATTGATTGGAATTCGAGTCAGCAAGCCACCTTAATTAGGCTATATTAGACCACTTTGATGTTGCTTTGTTCACGTGTTGAAATAGCAGGAAAAGGTGTTTGCAGCCATCAAATATTCCAAAATTTACTTGGGTGGGGATGGGGGTCCATACAATGTAAGCCACGCTTCTTCGCCTCGTTTGGAAGACCGGTGCCGCTGTCTGTAAACCTGACAAACATTGTATTGATGTGATGTTTTAGTTTAACCCGTAAAATATGACACCCCCCCCCCCCCTCCGCCGATGGAGGTTGACCCTCATATTGCGCTACATCGGCTGACAGATTGTCAGCATCTTATATAATTTCATTAGCGCCCCCACCCCCAATATATTTCACGGCTATGCCCCTTGCTGTTTGGGTAGAGCTTTAACGTCTGTTCATCAACCAGTATAAAGAAGATGATCATACGCCACGTAGTGTGCTAAAGGGAAATTATTATTCTTACGACTTGGAACTGTTGGGGTATACACCAGCCGAACAACTAGGCGCGCTCATCCACCTTGTAACATTAACCAGAGGAACCGAGGGTGGAAAATCATACGGTTAGCATGTCGTCTCATACGGGCCAGCTCATAATTTTTTTTATTTTTTTTTTTTTTGGGGGGGGGGCTACGGAATTGTTTGGTTTTTTTTTGGGGGGGGGGGCTACGGAATTGTTTTTTTTTGGTGGGGGGGGGCTACAGAATGTTTTGGAGGAGCTGAGGATGTGGCTGGCTAAGAACACTCCTAAGAAATCATTATTTTTGGCGAAATATTGGGGGGGGGGGCTAATTCCATTTGGGCCCCCCCCCCCCCCTCCATACCAACGGACCCAGGCTCATACTCAGGGAATAAAGATGTAACGGTGAGTCCACATCATTTTAATTATCCCCACAAAAAGTATTTGGTTCAGCATGGGTTCCTACTCATTATTTAAAATTATTGTCAACTCTTAAAAAAATTATTGGTAATTTCAACTTAGATTCTTGATAGAAAATAAAAACAAACATTCTCCAAAAAATCCACATTTCAGCCAATATGTACACTCCACTATTGATGCCCTTTATTTCGAATATTCGTTGAAAGCTGCACCCAGAAGATTGGAGGAGAAATGGTCAGTAAAATATGAAACACTCGAGTCGTATAAAATCTAATAAATTTATTCTCAACTTATTTTCTTACTTTAGTCATTAAAACAAAATGTATATTCTATTAAATTCGAATCTGAAAATAGAAATGATTATATACATATACGTAAGAATATGTTTTTATATTAGCTGTCATCCAGATATGATATAAAACTAACTATATATATTATAAACATATCCACCTGCTTCTTCTCTAGTTTGAATTTGTAACGAATCCAAATTATTAAACAATTCTATAGCAAATTAACGCTGCGATTTGTCCAACTCGGGTGTGTTAACTTATCTTATAGTCTCCACGTCGTCTTCACGAAGAACTCAACATTTTTAATACAGATCAAAATGAAAAATATTTGAAATTGCACCCCTCCAATGAAGCGGAATCTTACGCCACTCCGTGATGTAAGTGGGAATGTTACGAACACAATCATATTTAGTTTAATGTTTATATAAAGATGATTGCAGGGTAGGGTTGAACACTGAAATATTATCAAACCTGATGTTGTCAAATGATGTGCAGACATCAACCGACTTTCATCCGATGACAGAAAGCACAATATTTAACGGTGGACAAAAGTAACGATTAACGAGTTAACTCAAGGACGTTTTAGGGTTTATCATGGCGGCGGTTATACTATTTTAAGGGCCCTCTTTTTTGTTTGGGGGGGGGGTCGAGAAATTTTGCAAAATAAAAATAATCATTTTGGTGCATTCTGACATATCCTCCAGGTCCTACGAGGCCGGTTTAATCTGAATGCGAAACAACGTACAGGGGGGCTCAATCAAATAATAATTAATTGAATATGGCGGAGTGGGCCTATATTGTGCAAGCAGCACGTGCAGCACGTGTCCTGGAAAGCTATTCAGCAAAGAAATGACATACTCCGCGCAGTGTTGCGTTTGATTAGAGGTAATCCTACTACACACTGTTATTATGAGTTGATATTGTTGTTTTAAATGTTTTATACATGTTTTATTTTGTAAGTAAATTTAGTCAATATTTTCTACTAATTGACAATTCTATATTAAGAATGATTAAATTAACAATAGAGCATAAATAATTGGGATACCAATAACAACTATTATCATGGTTGAAACGAAGCCATATTTCAAATAACCCATGAATGTCAGTGGTTCGTCCAACGTTTCTTTGGCTTTCTGAGCTACCAATAAATTAGCCACACTACCAAATAGTGTCAGATTACCCGCTATGGTAGAGCACCATCCTAAATATAAAACCAGAGCAAATTGGTTTTTGCAGGGTTCTAACTGATCTAGAACTATAATAGTCAAAGGGACATTACTGAAAATATTAGAACAGAATATAACAAAAACACAGAGTATAATAATGGTCTGGGTATCATCTAAGTTGGCGTCAGCCAGACCCATTTGTTTCCAGATCCATCGAGGAATTCTGGTAGTGTTGATGCCATGAAGCCAAACAAAGATACCAAAGAACATCATAATCACTCCCCAATCAACTCTTCCCATAATAACAGACGCATTTCTCTTGTTAAAAGCTGCGTCAACAACCAGCGCTATTGTTGCACCAAGCATAGGCACCAGACCTGTAGAAATAGAAATAGTATCCTTCAAGGTTTGTACCAGATATACAGAAGCTTACACAATACATACTCTAGCCATAGAACATAGGACGGACACGATAGAAAACAAAGTAGAAATATCGTACAGGTCCATTCCAGGTAGTAATTTTATGGTCATATAAAAATAAGTGGGGTATGCACGTGATCAGTATTTTCTGATAATTGACTAGTTGTGCTTGGATATATATATATAGTATGTCGGACAGGAGCCATTCATAGATAAGAAACACGACTACTTCACGATTCATACTTTCTCCTTCAGCTCATCCACGTACTATTAACCTGATCGTTTTATGGATTCAGTTTGTTTAACGACCCTTCGGGATTTATTACCTACTGTCCTGTTTGAAATAACAAAATGACGGATCACTCAGATTAAGGGAGTTTTGGGGTAGTATTAATTTGATGAATTAAACAGAAACGTTTGTCAAACTTCCATACTACCACATCGTAACGGGGTCTAGTATAGACTGTCATATTCAACGACGCAGAGAATACCCCTATGATGTGGAAACTTATCCTTAAAAAATCTCAAGTAAGCCCTGTAGCTGCATCTCTGGCCACCATCCCTTCTACTAACACCGCTACAACTCTATTACATTTATCTAACAAAAAAATACGAATGTGACTTACCTATGTCAAAAGAAAAGTCACCAACTTTTATAAACATGAGAATAATCACCACCACCAGTAAAACACAGAGAAATATTTTAAAGCCTCGAGAATGACTCTGATTGAATGAGTAACCTGGATCCTGTTCGATAATTATTTGGTTGTTGTCTGATTTCGTTGTTTTGTCTATGGTGTTAATAACCAGCGCACTGTCAGCTTTATAGTTAGTTTCCAAGGCGTTATCCTTATCCATATCATCATCATTATTAACACGTCCTGATTTACCATTTCCGTTTTCTGAAAAGATGATGGACCTCTCAGTTGTTCCTAGATCACCACCACCATTAACTTCATCTTCTCCTTTTATCATACCCGGTTTGGATCTGGAATAATTCCCAGAGGAACCATATTTCCTGATTTTTAATCGAAGACGTACTTTGTAGTGCAATATTAGAAATCCATAATTAATTCCAAAACCGATTATGGCGGGCACGCCCAAATAAATGATACTTCTGACTAAAGTAAGGGTGCTCTCTCTATACTTTTCATTGTCCGTTCGAGAAGCGATTAACGCCATTTGAGGATTTCCAAATATTGTGGTGACGCTACCAATATTAGCCGATGTTGCTATGGCCAACAGAAGTGTCTGCAGTTCGGCTGCTCGGCGATTCTGTTTTTCCCAGTATTTTAAGAAGATCGGGGTAAGAATAACACAAGCCGCATCATTTGTAAACAAAGCGGAAAAGATAAACGTTACCAGACTCACTCTCCAGATATAGTTGGCGAACGAATGAGACTCTTTCAATGACATTTTCAGAATTTTTCCAATCATTTTCTCGCGTTCGAAGAACTGTGACAGCAGCATCATCCCAAGAAGCAGGAATATGGTCCGGAGATTCTCTGTTTCACCCAAAAGATGGTAAACTTCTTTCTGGGATAGGACGGTTGTTAACACCATTAGAGATGCGCCGGTTAAAACCGACGTGGTGGTACCAATAGGAAACTTTCGTATCGTGAACAGGACGAAAGGTAAGATGAAAAGGAAAGAGAGACCGCCACATACGACTGTAGTGGTGTCTGCCAAGGTATAGTCTAGTTTCATCGCTGGCAGGGTAGTGTTACCATCACCACACACCGACGTGGATCTGGCTGATGATCCGTTCACCTCAATCATCTTTCTTTACTGGTTGTTAATACCTTTAAAATAAATTAGATCATATATGTAGAATTTAAAAAGTACCCCCCCCCCCCAAAAAAAAAAAAAAATAAAAAAAATGCTGTTCTACAGAAAAGAAACGAACTTTGAAAACATCTAGAACCTTATTTTACTTCCCATTCTAGTCATTGCCAATTGCTCACGGTGAAAAGATTGACTAAAACAATAACTGTCGGGTGTTTCAACTCATGTCTTGTTCGTCTCTAGCTATAGTGTCGAGTGCCAAGTTTGAATAGTGCACAGTGCATAGTTTGAAGAGCGATGGAACCCTTTTAAACCGGTCTCACGGATACCGAAATTGTCATCTTTGTTTAATGGTATAATAGGGCACTGAATGAGGTCTCCAGACATACATGTATAACCTAATTATGAACGATAAAATGTTATCTACTGAAGACGTTACACATGTAACAAAAACTACTGTTTACATTATAATTCATGTCACATTTGAATAATATTATAATATGGTAGTAAAGCTACTGGAAGGTCAATCACATTAACAAAATATAGACTCGACTCGGGAGATATTGTCAGGATTCCTTGTTCCATCCACTCAGGTGTTACTGTATTTGATATGTGTATTATTCACCACTTACAATGTCTGTGTGCTGTATGTGATGTGTACTGTGTGTTGTGTACAGTATTTAGTCATTCGAATGGGGCGAAAAAACCAAACCCCACGCACACCCTTTTTTGTACGCGAAAGGAGACTTGATAGATTGAATTCAATTGCTGTACGGGTAAATTTTGTTTCACGCCACGCGTCAAGTCGTATGCCCGTCGTCAGTAGTCCGGTCGTATACTCGTCGTCAGTAGTCCGGTCTTTGCTGAAAGGTTTATAAGACGTTAAACTCCATTATAACTGGAAAAGCCAAAGTTTTGACCCGAAGGTTTAGATTTCGATAAATGAAATAATTCAGAGTATGTCAGCTTAACACGATATACTTTTATCAGTTTGTAGATAATATTGTGTAACATTTAAAGATACACACCAGTATACAAAGATCAAACATAGTTGACCTTAAACATAAATTATGCAAGAGCTAAATCGGCCAATAGCAGGCGTTTCTTTACGCCTGAAATGTTATTTAAACAATTAATAACCCATTTAAAATTGGGAAAACGAGTCTAAGTCGCGGATATACCAGTACGCTAGTTACCATTATGCACACATCTTGTCAAAACAATAAACAGCAATAATTTGGTTCAGATTGAAATAATTTGGCTGAAATTCTTAATATTTTCTTTTTTTGTCATCTATTTTTGAATTATTATAGTAAGAATGGTCAACTCTTTTTTTTAAACTCTTAACTAACGTATCTTTATCATGTGAGAACAGTCTGCTATTGAAAAGGGGTGCAAGGTATCTATTTTAAAAATAGTAAGCATACTCCCCCCCCACCCCTTTTGGGCGCGACACCAAAAACTGTTGCGGTCATGGTGTTAAAGAGTAACGAATGTTGGTGAGTTCCTGGCGAACAACCAGAGGATGAGATGAAAGAATACAGTCTATATTTGGTCACGGTGATTTTAACTTCGTACCCCCTCCCACCTAAAAAATACCGTACATAAAACACATTGAAAATTAAACAAAACAAACAGTTGCTTGTGGAAAACAACTCATTATATTTTTCCATAATTAAATTGTTTCGTAAATTTACAATTTCAACGTTAAAAATTCTCTTAGTGACAAACATTGATCAGTTGTTTGTGATTTTCACACATATATCTTACCATTAAATAATACTATATAATTATAAGAATACTCTCATCTTTCGTCAAGATTGAAAATTATTGATAGTTTTTATATTGTTTCCCTTTTAGCATTTTATTTTGTCACATTTCGCAAAATCATGTTCGGGATTGCGGAATATTTTGAAAGTTCAACAATAGATAAATTTCATTCAGTATTTACAAATATATATGATGAATTGAACATTTGTCAGGCTATAATCACCACAAGTCAGGCTCACCACAGTCCACAAGTCAGAGTCACCACAAGTCACGACAAGTCAGAGTCACCACAAGTCACCACGTGTCAGCGTCACCACAAGTCATTGTTAACAGCGTCTCTTTTGACACGCCCCTTTTTAATTGGATTGAATCCATGTCAGTGGATTATCTATGTCCTTGATGTTTGTTTTTTTAAAAAAAAAATTTAGGTTAAAAAATCAATGTGAATACAGGTATATAATTTGATCAGTTTGAAATTAGATTTTGTCCGCAAAAAAAAAAAAAAAAGAAAAATGGTGATCGGCCAGATGTAAGACTTCTTTAGATGTTGACATGATCAAGAGGGAGGAGCAGACACCAACTTTAATTTTAAAAAATAGGTTGCCAGGCAACGAAACATACGCCCACATAGCAGCTAAATCGTCCGCGCACGTCAACTAGACTTGTCGTATATTGAGTAATTATCAGAAAATCATTTGTTTGGTTTTTATAAAGTTCTGCACCATGCTAAAGTTTAGTATATGAAACCTTTAATATTATGGATTTAGCTGTTCAATTATCGATTTTCAAGAAATTCAAACTCAACCATCATTACCATCAATCTCGAAACCAGAAAAATTTTTGAAGAAATTTCTCTGGTGAATCGGGGTAGCCATTTTTCCGGAAAATGACATGTAATTCCTACGCGCGAAATTTCTCGTTTATTTGCGTTGCACGCCCCTGATTTTACGTGCCTGGATGACCGAATCACTTAAAAATATACCCACGCGTAGAAAAATAGATCTTTACAAAAACTTGAATTTGTTCGTTTAGGATCCATTTTTTTTATGTCAGCGAGTTGACTTTGACTCAAGGATCATTTTACAACAAACGAAACGACGATCCGACCTCTAGTTTTCGAGAAATCGACCCAGAAATATTGACCAATCAGAGATCAGAATGGGCGGGGCTTAGGTTTGGAAAAAATGGGCGGTCTAATGCGCCAGAGGCCTTCGACTTTGCGGCTGCCTCTGGGAACGAGATTGCATTACCATGTAACGGTGTTATAGTCAAACGTTTTTTTTTTTTAAATCGGATAATAATTTTGACCTCCAGAGGGACCACAAGATTAAAGGGGCGATTTTTCGTACAATCAGGGGCCATAATCCATGATACATGCCAATATCGAAAGCAGCCGAGATCGTAAGGCGATAGTCTTATATTTCAAGTTTCGACAAAATCGGACAAGAATTGTGACCTGTAGAGAGTCCACAAACAAATTGCGGACGGACGGGAGGACCGACGTCTGAACGGACAGGGGCGACGGCATAATACGTCCACATGAAAATGTGGGCGTATAACAAAAATCGATACAGTTTGTCTTTTAAAATTTGTTTGTATGATTAGACGGAAGAACTACACTAAATATTGTTTCTTCAGAAAGTATGTCACCCATTTAAATGGAATGTCACTTGAAGATAACTGACCTCAATGATGTGTAGCTTGCATAAACCTAATTTACGTATGTAAGTTATGAATCGCACGGTTTTATAAGATATTTCAGTATGTCATATACTAGTTTGAATATATGCATATAATATACGGTGATGTGTATTATACTGTGTTATACACGCATTAAGGTCAATATTCATATTATATGTTTGATATTTTCAACAACATAACAGATATTCAAAAACTTCAAATAAAATGAATGTTTACAATGTTTTTAGTTGTTTGTAAAATTTGTAAAATGACTTAGATTGTATTTTGTGTAGCTGGATGTTCTATTAGAACGTACAAACCAATGTTGGATTTTACAGTGGGTAAATTTAATTTATACCCTCCACTATGATCAACTATCCTTCAATTTAACAATTCTTACCACTATTAATGTGTTTAAGCAATACATTTATACAAGTTAAAATACAATATAATCAAATTTTAACATTGACAAAGTCTCGGAGAAACAGAAAACAGGAAAATCAAGGAGACTGAAAACATCACAGAGAATTTAAACTATCATACTGTAAGACAAAAAACCCTTTACGACGACACATCAGAAACCAAAAAGCCGGACGACTTATTATTTGAATGGCATTTAAACGTCACAAGAAATAAACAAGTAGCGTGCGTAAGTAAGCTGTATTCCATATAATCGTGTTGTAAAGCTAGATAGTAACTAATAAATCATAGAGTTATATTTACCTTGTAGTAGAGATCCTACTTGTTGTAGCTACTATCATATCTATGTCTCCAAATCAAGTTGGCTGGAAGTTTTAACTAAGTAATCAAATTTACATACTGTTTTTATTATTTATAAATATACCTAGGTACCTGATAGCCTACCTCACATGTCATTTACACCATCGTAACACTTCATTTTTATACACGTTTCAATAACCAACAACAATTCTTTATCCCTTTATTTTTGCACCAATCACGTTTCAGGGGGACGTAAAGATATTCCGGGGTCCTGTCACCCCCCTGCGTGTGTGCATCCATTTTATCAAACCGCCATGAAACGGATCATACGACATGGAAGCTGAGTGTTTCTTGTCACTGTATAAATTACGTGTAAAATGAAGAAACACATACATCAAGCAAGCCTTTCAATGTCAACCATTATTTCATCTTTCTGGATTTCATCCAACATTTGGAATACTTGACAGAGTCATCTAAATTTTAATATATATATATATAAAAAAAAAATAAAATACGAAAGTAATTTCTAAGTTAGCTTTTTATCATTCCATGTTGGCTTATCACGTGACCTTATATCAATCTATAAATAACATCTGACTCCACGAGAAACCGGAGATAAATTTCAATACGTCATTATTCTGTGGTATGCTTTTATCTTAATTGTAGAAAAACAAGGAAGACAAACATCGTTTCTCTTGAAGACCGATATAAAAACGCACATCACACAATATAGAGTGTACGTTTTAAACAAACATCAGCGATCTCTTCAAAGCTTCACGTGGTCATAATGATTGTATCTTTATATAAAATCAAGATGTTAGAGAACTTATTGATTTTTTAAATACCCAGATTCTAAGTATACATGTAAACATATTCGGCCATTACTTGCACAATTAGACCATAAAATATCAACAAACTAGTTTATGTGTAAACCATTGGGAATGGATCGAATATTCTTGCCGCTTCTAAATGGAAAGTAATCTAAGATGTTCATACATAGGTAATTCTAAGCATGTACTACCCTGTGTGTTCGATTCCTGCATTGGCCGAGAAAGTTCATCTCGATTTTCCGGCGTGATTTACCTTGTCAGTGAAGCAGAACGGAGGGCCTGAGACTCCGCCACTGACAAAGGGGACTGAAGAATCCCGATGAACTTTCTCAGTCAACACTAGGGTGAAACTAATAATCCCTGCCCGAGGATAGTTTTTTGTATTACAAGATGCGGTGTGTTATTCGCCATTTTTTAAAAGTCTTTTTAAAACTAATAATTTCTTAGAATAGAAGAGAGCCACGACGAATGGTAAGTATTTATACTATACGAAGCTTTTTATCTTATTATTTAAAAAAATTTCTTAATTATATGTAGTCATCTATTCTCCTACGTAAGACTAAGTGTTGTAATAAACATGAATTACCCAAGAGCTTAATCTGCCTATTTACAAGTCTTTATTGTTAGGTCTGAACTTATCTAGACCATAACCAACTCTCGAACATCGTTAGTCTACGATATTTACTGAATTTGAATATATTTTGTGATGGATAATTTAATGTAAAACTGGATAATCGAGACGCCAGTCAGTGTAAAATTCAATACCTAATATCTCGGTTTAGAGTGAAGCCATTTGACTGAAATTTTCTGCATATTTTCTTTTCTTTATTTATTTTTTAACTATTATTGTGAAAACCTAATCTCTTGATGTAATCGTACCTTACCCCCATTTAAATTATTCATTATTTTACACAATATTAATTATTGTCTAAATCTATGACGACACGTTTGTATCCTGAACCGCGACATTTTGTCTGTAATGTATTAAATATGTTAGAAGTTAATCCAGATCACGTAAAGACACGCGAGGTCAACAAATAACACGAGAGACATACGATACTTGTATGTGGAAGTAAAAAAAACCCTAAAACACAGCGGGGATAATTTTAATAGTGTAGTTTATATATTTTTGTGTGAAGTTTATTAAGAACAAATTATCTTTGTATGCTGCTGGTTTCTGTATAGTTATTATGAAAAGATACCATATCAAATTTATCAACATTAACATAAATATCTACTTCTTTTAAAACCTGACAACTTCATTTATCATAAAAATCTTTATGCGCATAATTGACTGATAATAATATATTTTAAATGGAAAATTAGCGAAATGTGGCACGTGACTCAGATCGATTTCCTAATATGGTGGCCTAATTTTGATTTCAGTTCCAACAATGCGTATGACCCTCCCCCCCCCACCCCCGTGGTCGTAGTATCGATAGAATGGGATCTATGTCAGTTGTTAAGGGAACAGTTTTAACCCTTGTCAGTGCATGTGGGGTCTCTGTGGACCCCATGCACTTGTTTTATAGTGTTTTGTAATAACTACTGGGCACTGCTTTCTGAAATTTAGTGACTTTGTCTCCAATATATTTTTAGACATAACGAATAGATCGGTATTCATCTGCTTCCCACATGATGAGTTATGTTACATGCCAAACAGGCCCAACGCTTGTAGGGCACAAGGGGTGCAATCGGACCCCAAACTTACAACTCGCAGTAGGAATTTTGCTAATGTGTTTGCTGCCTGATACCATATTGCGTATGCCAGGCTATTCTCTCTTTCAACATCTGCATGTTACAAATGCCAAAAATTAAATAATGAATTCCAAAAAATCTATGGTTTTTGTATCAAGCGTGAATCGCCATTAAACCTCGTTATAACATAGTACACAAAGTAGCAATTTTGTGAGTATTATTAAATCTGTTCAAAATGTCACAAAAATGTTTTTGTATAATAATTTAGTTGTTTTTCAGTTGTCAAATATAAATGCAAATAAAAACTTAACCACTGCTTTTAAATTCAAATACATCTGTACGTAAAAACTTTGAAGTACAACTGGGGTCCATACGAACCCCTTGTTACCTCACCACGTGCACCCACAAGGGTTAAAGGGACAATCCCGATAAGAACAGAGTCTCAAAAATTAAAGTCCGAGTATTTATGAAATTTATGGACCAAAATATAGTGGCATGGTGTATTGAGTCGTTTGGACGTGAACGTCAACACTGCGTATCCGAACACGTAACCCTTTTAAGATTTCGGGTCAATTTTTTCATTGGGTGACCTGATAATCGATTAATGTTTCTTGAGAGGTCTATACAGTGAATGACACATGCCCTGTACTTGATAAAAAAAGGTAAATTTCACCTACATATTATTTTTATAGAAAAAAGTCTGGTTTTATCCAGATACTGTATAATAAAACGTTCTCCATTTCCAGATGAAGACTGTCAGGTTTAAGTTATTTACAAGCGTATCACAAATATCGGGTTAGTAGGCGGGCCTTAGGTTATGGATTTTAAAGGATTTTAACACAAAATTAAGCAGTTTTATTCCCCCAAAGGTTATCGGGATTGGCACTTTAAACCGATCAGACATTATATACTATTCAAAAAAAGTAGGGGATATTTGATTTTGTGGGCATAATACTAAAATATGCAAATGACTACGAAAAAAGTCACTATAGAACCTAACAGAAGAAACATTTCCAGTTACATGTGACCCCCAAACGCACCAATAGCTACCGCATGGAATGCAGGTGATGCTTGGGATCATCATGGGGGTCCAACCCAAGATTTGCACGACTCTGACTTTGAATGTTACAGTCATTGTGGCATTGAATTCCAGAGTGGGAACATCAGTTTAATTGTTTTAGTGACCAGAAAACAAATTTTGATATGCGTCGGCTTACCCAAAATGAAAGGTTACGTGCCATTGGCATGCTACAGATCGGTACGACACAGGCGGTTGTGGCGCGGACGATGAACGTTTCTCAGTCTGTCATAAGCAGGCTATGGTCCAGATACCGTGATACACAATCTGTACAGGACAGACCACGCTCAGGTCGAACAAGGGCGACAACGCAAGCCCAGGATCGATTTATCCGTACCTTGGCCTTGAGAAATCGTATCATCACAGCAAATCAGATCAGCGCTCGTCTTCAGACACTGGTGTGAGAGTGAGTGGCCAGACGATTTGGAATCGACTGCATAGGGGTCACCTTCACGCCCGACGTCCTCGCGTGATCCCTTGTTTGAGAGATCATCACATTCAGGCAAGACATCTTGGCAGTCCATGTTGTGCCGTTCGCACGACGTCATGGCCGCCGTTTCATCTTCCAGGATGACAACGCAAGATGTCACAGGGACAGGATCGTTACAGGTTACCTCCAACAACAGAACATCACCACATTACCTTGGCCAGCACTGAGTCCAGACCTCTCCCCCATCGAGCATGTCTGGGACATGCTTGGACAGAGGTTACGTCAACGTCAACAACGTCGTGCCAATGTCTAAGAACTTGCTGCTGCGTTGCAACAGAAATGGACCAAAATGACCTTAGACGTCTCATTAGGAGTATGCCACGTCGGATCAATGCTTGTTTGGCAAACAGGGGAGGATTTACCCGTTACTGACTTTGTTGTGATGCTGTGGTAACTTTGCTGTTTGACCCCGGGTATCATTTTACCCTTATAATGGTCAGTCTGTGCCTTACTTAGTCTAACGATCATTTGGAATAAATCGATGAATGTGAACTTCATTTCATTTTGCCATTTGTTTCTTCGTCAGTTTCATTAGGTGACTTTAATAACACTTAAAAATCAAATATCCCCTACTTTTTTTTAATAGTATGAAGACACTGAATCGCCCTGTACAATCAAACGCAGTTCTTCATTGGGAATGGATACAAGTGTCCATTCAGTAAAATAGCTGATGTGTTCCCGCATACAACGCCTAATAATCTGAATTTTATTAGTGACCCTCCAAAATGAGCCCCCGTCTTGAATTTGGTTCCCCTAGCGGAATAAGCCGTCACTTTCCGCTACAGTCACTGATAAGGATGGTATAGAAAAATAATTAAAGACGTTTGATCTACCGGTATTTGTAGGTAAGGATTATTTCCTATTTAGTGTAAATGGGTATTAAAATTAGTAAAATGCCCGAATCGGTTACGTCTTATGTAAACAATGTACGCGCCATTGAGCCAGTGATTGACGCCGCGTGATGTGACGTCACTTGTTGATGACAATCGCCGTCCACAGACATATTACAAGACTTTCGTAATTCTCTGTGAAAGTGATTGTAATTGAGTAATTAACAATTGTACACGTGAGACTGACACCCCCCCCCCCCGCCTCAATCGTAAAATAAATGTATGACATTCATTAATGACGTGTACATTTTTTTTTAAATGACTCCAGGGTCCAAATTCATGAAATTTTAACTTAAGATAAAATCCAAATTTTAGTAGATACTTCAGTTTTGATTGGCTAAGCACTAAAATCGATCTAATATTATCCAATTATATAACTAAAATTTGGGTTCTATCTTAGTTAAAATTTCGCGAATAAGGCCCCAGGTATTAAATTATCACCCCGATCTGACGTCACGACCAATCAGTTTACGTACTTAGTCGAACGTGTTCATTGTCATACATGTTTAGATTTAACAATTATGTGTAATTGTAACACTCTGTCGAGAAAACTTTTTATAGGCAGAATATACGCCGCACAGTTTTGAACCCATCAGTAAATTAACACACGCGCCATACAGTTTCTAACACATCGGTTAATTAACCCTAGCTTATAGTGTTTTAATATCCTTTCTTGTTTAAATTTTTAGTTATTTATTTGACAATGGAAAAGGCTACTGCTTGACAATGGGACACATGAAAAAATAGGTGCACACCTGGCTAGATATTTAGGAAAAATATTTTAATTGTGCAAAACAAAAACATAGCAAGTCATAGAAGGCATACAACCGTAGACACAGACTTGTCATACAGACATCGACTGACTCAAAACTACATAAAGAACAACACAGCTATGAACTTACCAGTAGACACCAGTAAATACTCAATTAGGATCATCTGGTTTTTCGCATTTTTTAGTGTGCGGCACACTTGGGAAGTTTTTGCGGCACATTGGTTGCGAACCACTGAGTTAATGGCTACGAGAAGTTTAATCGTATACTAGAAGAACCACGGACAGATACACGTGACCTTATTCGCGTTCTGGTAATATGTATTTAATCATTGATGTTTTTAGTTCATATAAAAACTGAAACAGCCTTGAAGAAAAACATAGTAAACATCTTAATAACCTCATAACCTCAAAAACCATTTCCGTGAAAAAATATAGTCAAATTAGTTGCAAAAATCACATTTTAACGTACCCAACAACCTCGGTTTATTCGTAAAGCCGCAGATATCTCATTTTTTGCGTTATGAATTAATTCAAGCTACTCAACATGATTATTGCACATTTCATTAAGAAAAGAAAAAAAAACCTCAATGACAGATAATCACTGGGCTTTCATTCTACCTAGATTACAAGCCGACCCATCAGACGATTACTACACGTTGCGCTGGCAAGTTTTCACCACATCGTCTTCAGACGATGCCGAATTTGGGCAAATTTTCAATTTATCATTGTCTTTGTAGATACTGAACGGATTTCTGCCATTTTTCGACTAATATTCCTTTTATAGATTTTAGATTTTAAAACTTTATCCTCTATATTTCCGTTTACTTCCAGGTAATATAATGACAAAGAGTTTAACGTCCTACTGTTCTGCTCCGAACTGGGCTAATGAAGACAGGTCGGTAATATAAAATAACACAGATGTGTGGGGGGTTGTTTTTATTGACGACCAACTGAAATAAACTGTGGTTATACCAATACTTGTACGTATTATATTTGTTTGCGGACAATCTTGAGGTCTCCAGTGTTTTAGGCGATTTTGACGAAACTAAAAAATATGACACGCATCTTGGACATGTTTGACTTTGGTGCGCATCGGACCGCAACTTTCGGGTTGATAATCTCCCTCTTTTTACGTTTTATTGTAAAAAATGTACAAATGATGAGACCATAATTTTTCACTCAATTTAAATGAAACTTACGGTATTAAAGCCCCAATAACACTCTTGTTGTAAATGAATAATATGTCCCAATGTTCATTCTGGTCAACAAATTGTATTATTTTGCAATATTCCAATTAAATGATGATATAAATTTCATTTTAAAACAACTAATTTAAAAAATTGGAAAAATTCAACTTATTGATTTGAAAAGTCTAACGTAAACCTTTTCAAATGTGACTTGGGTTTTAAATATTTTCGAACCCTCTGGACAAGTAAAGTAGGTTGTAATAGATAATTTACACAACAGGTAGGACACTCAAACATCTAGTACTTAGAATAAGGCTATTATTTATTTTCTGGAGCTACCAAGCCAGCAAGAGTGTTATTGTCCCTTTAAGTAACCTGTGGCTTTTACTGTTCCCGGAAAACCAGCAGAGCGTTCTCCAAACTATATTTGTCTTTGCGTGGATGTATTATATGTTTATTTCAGTAAACTATCTTTATATACAAAACAATCCCTAGTCTATATACAAAACAAACATTTTACTTATATAACATATGTTTTACAATGCCTACTCTACAACAATATATAGCAAGCTTGTTTACAATGTCTAATCTATATACTAGTAAATAACTGCTCTTTGTAGTTTAATGGTAGAGAACGAGACATTATGTAATATATGGCTCGACAACATTAAACATAATATACAGACACTATCCCGCTCGTCCATTTCAATGAAACCATTACGTGAGTCTAATAATTCAACGTATAAATAATGTACGATTTGCACGTTGCATTGGTACTCCAACATCAACAGATGACGTCACATCTGCATTTTTAACATATATAACAAGCTGTTTTACGTGAAGGAATAATACATTGTATATAATAAACAGTAAATATCATGTATTCATTGGTTATAATTCATGTATAACTATACTTTAATATACATACATCTATATACATTTATATTTACAATGTCCGGATTCTCTTAGTCCTGTAACCTCAGTGATATTTGACGTCATGGTTATGGCTACAGGACATTGCATTCCAGACCATTTCAATTAAAACCCAATTTATAGCATTTAATATTCATATGGGCAACTGAATGCTAAAATTCACAAATTCCTTTTTCGTTTCATTCCATTTTTGCTGTACAAAAATGAAACTGAATGCTGAATTGTGAGAGTTTGTGACTGAAGGTCTGATAACATTATTACAAGGTACAACATCAATATTACAAGTGGTCTCTCGTATCACCAACAATACCATCCACTTGAAATGGTTACATCCACTGGTACTGTTGGAGAAGTTGGAAACACAAATGGTACTTTCGAGATATTGTTATTCAAGATTAAATCAACAAGAGACCATAGATTATTGGGATACCAATGATGACAATTATAAGAGTTGAAACAAAGCCATATTTCAAATAACCCATAAAAGTCAACGGTTCATCTAAAGTTTCCCTAGCTTTCTGAGCCACCAATAAGTTGGCTACACTTCCAAATAATGTCAGATTGCCCGCTATGGTAGAGCACCATGCTAAATATAAAACCAGGGCAAATTGGTTTTTGCAGGGTTCCAACTGATCTAGAACTATAATAGTCAAAGGAACATTACTGAAAATATTAGAACAGAATATAACAAAAACACAGAGTATAATAATGGTCTGGGTATCATCTAAGTTGGCGTTAGCCAGACCCATTTGTTTCCAGATCCATCGAGGAATTCTGGTAGTGTTGATGCCATGAAGCCAAACAAAGATACCAAAGAACATCATAATCACTCCCCAATCAACTCTTCCCATAATAACAGACGCATTTCTCTTGTTCAAGGCTGCGTCTACTACCAGAGCTAACGTGGCTCCAGCCATTGGGACCAAACCTGAAACAGATACAATCAATTGATATACTTGTATTAAAACACTGGATTATAGTATAATATGTTGAACTGATCTTAGTGCCAGAGCTGCATTTAGCGATTTTATCTTCATTTTACGGATATCAAATAAATGTAATGAGATAAGGATATTCTTATCTATTCACGAACATCGTATATCATTTTACATGATGGCGAGTGCACACTGAATTCTATTATAAACAGATTCTAAATTAAAACCTACTTACCTATATCAAAGGCGACAACATCCAATTTGATGAACATGAGAATAATGACTACTGTTAGAAGGACACAGAGGAATACTTTAAACACCATAGAGTGACTTTGTTTAAACTGATAGGCTACGTCAGAGTGCTGCTCAACCTCTATTTTTTTGTTGTTCTTGGTGCTCGATTTACTGAGAGCGATGTCGAAGGCATTGTCAGTTATCGGATTGGTGTTTGGTATCGGAACTTCATCCATCACACAATTACCGTTGTTAGAGTCTACTTTTGTAAAGGTCTGCACATCCACTTGGCCATCCTGAATTTGTCCAACTGCGTCCTGGCCGCCATAGAAAGCATAATCTTCACCAGGAGAGTTTTGTCCATTGGTACATGGATCGTTTGTTCGGGCTTTGGAGAAGGTGCTTGCGATCCCATATTTTCGCATCTTCAATCTGCTCCTGACTTCAAAGTGCAACATTAAGAATCCGAAATTGATGAAAAATGCAATCAGAGCGGGAACTCCCAGATAGATGATACTTCGGACTAAAGTTAATGTACTCAACCTAAACATTTCGGTGTCCGTTCGAGACGCGATCAACGCCATTTGCGGATTTCCAAATATTGTGGTGACGCTTCCGATATTAGCCGATGTTGCTATGGCCAACAAAAGTGTCTGGAGTTCGGCAGGTTTCCGTTTCTGCTTTTCCCAATATTTCAAGAAGATCGGGGTAAGAACAACACAAGCCGCATCATTTGTAAACAAAGCCGCAAAGATAAACGTTACCAGACTCACTCTCCAGATATAGTTGGCAAACGAATGAGATTCTTTTAAAGCCATCTTCAGAATTTTTCCAATCATTTTCTCCCGTTCAAAAAACTGAGCAAGTAACATCATACCAAGCAGTAAGAAAATGGTTCGGAGGTTCTCCGTCTCTCCTAGTAAATGATAAACATCTTCCTGCGTTAGGACTGTGGTGATGACCATCAAGGCAGCGCCGGTTAGAACGGAAGTTGTGGTTCCAATCGGGAAACATTTAATCTCAAATAATACAAACGGCAGAACAAGTAAAAAGGACAAACTTCCACAAACGACTTTGGTGGTGTCCGCCAGAGTGTAGTCGAGTTGGAAGTGAGAACCCATGGAGTGAGAGCCATTATAATTTGCACAGATTTGTCCAGGGGCTGGAGGACTTGCCATACTAGAACCATTACTCGCCATGATTAATAATCTGACTGACTTGGAAATCTGTTACTGAATACCAAAGTCCTGAAAATATAGATATTGATCTCTAAAAAATAATCCATAAAATGTCCATAAATAAACGGTATTTAGGAATGACCACACTGTACACAATGAAGTAAAACAATCCTACCCGTGTAAATAGAATACTGGCAGGACATGATTAGCGGTATCAAGTCGTCTAGACAGGATAACCATACACAACTTATAGCTAAACAACAGCGAAACGATTTCCTTTGCCCAATTACAAATAGCTAAAGACAAATCGCAACAATTGGAATTGGGAGATATTGTATTTACTTCTCCCACCCCCACCCCACCACCCCGCCCCTCCACACTCACTCACTCACTCACTCACACACTAAAATCTTTAACAAATCCACCACCCTTCCCCCACTCACTAAAACGGAGTCTTGAAAATCTTAACAAAATTTCCCCAAAGTCAAGGTAGCCTACAATGTTATGACTTACCAACAAGCGCTTCCAGAAAGAGACAATCTTTCCTGTGAGGAGTTGTCAATTCAAATGTTTCTCGAACAAACTTATACTTAAAATAGTGGGATATTTGAGATGCTGCATATTGCTAATTAAGAGTTAATAAAGGTTTTCAACTCATAGAAACCAACACGTTCTGTACACGTTTTCAGAACTAAAGGCGAGGATATTACTAATTTATCTACCGGCACGTAATAAAATAATTATCATAAAATGCTTATAAAAGATTTTTTGTTAAATGTACAATTAAGACGCAGATGCTTTGTAAATTTAAGAAAATATATTTCAAGTTTGGCATGAACGACTTCACTCATGTTGCTTTGGTATAAAAAAGCTGTACAAACCCGTGGGGTTAGGATATTCTTTTAAATCTGAATCAGAACAAAAACGAACTTTTTGTGAACTTTTTATTACACAGTTCACAAAGGTTCCATTTATTTAAAACATAGGTATAACAAAATGACCGTATTAGATAGAATGCCAGTAACAACAAAATCTTCACAACGCTGTACGGATTGACAGGCGATGGGTCATTGCTGAAACGGCAAATACTGCATTAGAGTACGGAATCTTGTACTTGTATTGGAATTGTACCAAATTAACGTTCGAATAACATTGCTATTTTATTTACCTTTCCCAATCCCCAACATCGCCACACCCTCTATTGAAATTCTTCCATACCGTACACCAGTAGTTTTACGTTCCTTACAAACAACTACAGGCTTGTCTTTGTCATACTATACAACCAGACTGGTATCTGTCCAGGAACTTGGACCCAACTGGGTATCTAGCCAGAGTTATACCATATTTTAAAATGGAACTTACGAACGCACTTCTAAACTAAACCAAGCACATGTGCAACATGGACGCCTAAATTTGTCAACAAGATAATCTGAGTGAACTTTATGGATTTTCTCTAATTTTTAGATTATAAAGTGGATTCTATTATTATATAAGGACGATATATTACACAAAGGTATGCTACACCCATAATTATTTCCATGAAATATCATAAATAAGACTAAAACAAAGAGAATACATTCTGAAACAGGTGAACACTATTAACACTATAGACTTTGATCTCGTTCAACAACACATCAAAATGTCCACACAGAATCGTAACAAACGTTCCAAGCCAGACACTAGTAGTTCGTCATCAACAAGCATAAACGATTTCCTGGACACGATATGCACGGGAGAGGAATCAATTCGCTCATTCTGTCGTGAGATCCTTAAACGTGACGCCATTGTATGTGAATTATCAAAAAATTTCCAAGAGGCCATTTCCAAACAAATACAACCGATCTTCGATAGAATATCTAAACTTGAAGATGATATCGACGAGATGCAGCAGTATTCGAGACGAACTTGTTTGAAAATAGCGGGCATCAAAGAAACAAAAGAAGAGAACACAGATGTTTTAGCGCTTGATCTTATTAATCAGCATATATTGAAAGGTGAAAAGCTTACTTTACGTAATATTGGACGCACACATAGAGTAGGGCCGAAGAGCTTACCCCAACGTGACGTCATCATCAGATTTGTTAGCTACAGGGACACGGCTGCTGTGTATGCAAACAAGAAAAACTTAAAATCCTACAATGAAACCCATAATACAAGAGTGTTTGTAAATGAAGCTCTAACCAGAAAGAGGGCCATTCTGTACAAAAAGGTGAGAGAATCGTTTAAAAAGAAAGAAATAAAGCAATTTTGGACTTATGATGGCAGGATTTACATAAGATCTTTAGCTGATGATAAAAACATCCACATTTCAAATGAAAATCAACTTGAAGAATTTAGAAATAAACACAATACACGGGTATCAGAATACCAAAATGAAGGTAATCAACAGATGGAAGCTGAAAATATAAACAGGGATGGAAGACTTGTAATTCAACCACTAGTTGACATACATACAATGATAAACAAGAAACAACAGTCCTTAGTAGATTTTGGTCGGATAACCTCAACCCCAAGACATTCTACTAAACATGATTCTTCCTCTGAACTGAACCTTTAATATTCTGATATGTTTGTGTCTCATCTTTGTAAAGTAAGTTGATGTATATCTATCTAACAACTAAATTCAATCAATTCAGTGTAGTATTGAAACCCTATCATTTGATCTTATAGCCTATATGTGATATTTACTATTTGATTATCACCTGAGTTTTTAACATACCTACCTTTTGTCTATATTAACATAGCCTCTTCTGCAATATAGAAATCTGATATATCAAGCTGGACTTAATTTTAAGAGAGAAATCTGATGATTAATAATTGATCTTAATAAATGTCTACATACTATAATATACATCAATCTAATGCTTATTTTTTGATCTTATATTGTATCTAACTTTAGTCTAAACATAAACTCTACATCAATATAGAAAACTGATATGTCAACACAGCTTTATTTCGATATAGAAATCTGCTATTATTTGACCCTTAGTATGTATCAAGATTGATTCTACACCAATGGAATATGTTTTATCAACTATGTCATAATATACATACTTTTGTTGTGTAACAACGTGGACTCTTGTTTCAATGTAGAAGCATGTGATAAAATATACCCTTAGAAATATATTTTATTATTGATATCATACTATACCTACCTTTGGTATAAATCAACATAGAGTCTACCTCAATATAGAATATAGGTTTTTTTGGGTTTTTTTTGTTTTTTGTTGGGGTTTTTTTTTTGGGGGGGGGGGGTATTGGTGTCATAAAATATCTACCTTTAGTCTATATCAACATAAATTCTACAACAATATAGAAATATGTCTTATTAATTGATGTCAAATTATTCTTACCTTTAGTCTTTATCAACATAGACTCATACTTTAATATGGAAATATGTCTTGTAAATTGATGTCAAATCATTCTAACCTTTAGTCTATATCAACATAGACTCTTACTTCAACATAGAAATATGTTTTATTAAGTCAAATCATACTTACCTTTATGTAGTCTAGATCAACATAGTCTCTTACTTTTAGTCTATATCAACATAGACTCATACATAGTAATATGTCTTGTAAATTGATGTCAAATTATACTTACCTTTATATAGTCTAGATCAACATAGTCTCTTACTTTAATATGGAAATATGTTTTATTAATTGGTGTCATATTATACTTTACCTTTAGTCTACATCAACAAAGACTTTATATCAATATAGAAGTCTGTCATATTAAGTGATGTCGAACTATTTTCACCTTTATATAGTCTATATCAACATAGACTCTTACTTCAATATGGAAATATGTTTTATTAATTGATGTCATATTATACTCTACATCAATATAGAAATATTTTTTTACTTATTGATGTCAAATTATTATCACCTTTATATAGTCTATATCAACATAGACTCATACATCAATATGAAAATTTGTCTTATTAATTGATGTCCAACTAGTCTTACCTTTAGTCTATATCAACATAGACTCTTACTTCGATAGAGAAATATGTTTCATTAATTGATGTCAAATCAAACTTACTTTTAGTCTATATCAACATAGACCTTATATCAATATATAAATATGATTTATTAATTAATGTTGTGTCATACCTACCTTCAGTCTATCTATATCAACATAAATATGTTTTATCAATTGATGTCTATATCAACATAGGCTCTACGTCAGTATAGATATGTTTTAGTAATTGATGTCATAATATACTGAAACTTTGCCTATAGCATCATAGACTCTTACTTCAATATACAAATATTTATATTATTTGTTATATTATTTGTCATATATTTACATATACCTTGTCTTCTTACATCAACATAGGTAATAATAGTGACCTTATAATCTAATTATTAATACCGTTTTTCACATAATCCAAATTGTTTACTCACTCCTGAAATGGCGTACTGTACCTAAAATCGAAGGTAAAATGTGCACGTGAAATAGTTTGTAAATATGTTTTGTTTTTGTAGATCTTTTATTGCTATACTATATATTATACACAATTAATTGCACTTGCATTCATGGGTAAATTACAACAAAGCTATTGTCATTATCGAGGCTTGTTATTCCGTCCGTCATACCTTTCACCATTGTATCGTCCGTCAATCTGTCGTCCTTCATCTATCTGTCCTTTTGTCTCATATTTACCGACTACCTCTTTGAAACTTACGATCCCCCAAACTGTAATTTTGTTGCTTCTTCTTCTTTCAGGTGACATTGAGTCAAACCCTGGCCCTACAAAAGTTAATTTGTTATCTTTCGTTCATCTGAATGTAAGGAGTTTGCGACACAAGGTAGATCTCATCTCAGCAGAATTAGATGATTATGACATTCTCTCAATATCTGAAACCTGGCTCAATAGTAACATCTTAGATAGTTCAATCTCCATTCCATCATACCATACACCTGTTAGGAAAGATCGCACAACTAATAGTGGTGGTGGGGTTGCTGTGTATGTCCGGAAATCTCTGTCGTATAAAAGACGCTGTGATTTAGAAGTTGATGGTACAGAGTGTATATGGCTCGAGATTGCAACACTACTACTACTACTTAGTGTTTAACGTCTGCTTCCACATAAGTGATATCGCAGACAAGACTTAGGAGAGCCGAAGCTGATCCCTGTTTTTTGCAACATCAAACGAACGATTTTTATTTGGTACTTTCTATAGACCTCCCAACTCTAAAATATGTGTAAATAAATTACTTTTAAAATCTTTTAACCTCGCCCTATTTGATGATGTTGGGAAATGCTTTATCTTGGGAGATTTTAATGTTGATATATTGACCCAAACTAATTCCTTTATTCATGAAGCCATACATTTTTATAATCTGAATCAACTAATTACCTATCCTACTAGATATAACGAGTCTGGCTATAATTCACTTTTAGACCTGATTCTAACAAATTCACCTACATATGTCAAGAATTCTGGTATTTTATCTATTTTTTGTAGTGACCATTGCCCTGTGTATTGTCAACTTTCATTCAACAGCCCAAATATTCACTGTTTTAAAAGAGTTATCTGGGACTATAACAACATTGATTTATTCGGCCTTATCACAGACACTATTAATACTGATTGGCAATCACTTTTTGCAGATAGTGATGTGGATGAATCATGTATCAAATTCACAAATGAGTTGACGAGTATAGCAAGATCAAATATTCCAAATAAAGTAGTTACAATTAGACCGAGAGACAAGCCCTGGATGAACAATGAAATTAGGAAACTCAGCAGAATCAAAAATAAACTTCATAAGAAAGCAAGAAAGTCAGATTTGGCAACCCACTGGGCAGATTTTCGGAAAACACGGAATGATTATATCTTCTTAATTCGGCAATGCAAAAAACAACACTTCGAAAAGCTGGACACTTTGGAAAACACTGGTAATAATTTCGGTACTAAATCCTGGTGGAAATTGGTCAACTCATTTGTGAAAGATAAGGGTTCACACACCGATTCTATTCCACCGTTAAACGACAATAACACCACACATTTTACCCCACGAGACAAAGCAAATTGCCTTAATGATTATTTTGTTCGTCAGGCAACACTAGATGATACATATCATCCACTACCTTCATTGAAACATGCACAACACTCGATTACTAACATTGTTTTATCTCCCAAAGAAGTTAAAGACGTGCTGGATTGTATTGATACTTCCAAGGCTACAGGACCTGATAAAATTAGTGGTAAACTATTAAAAACAATTTCATCTCCGATTTCTAATCCACTCTGTTATATTTTCAATCTATCTCTCAAAAGCCTTAAATTCCCTTCAATATGGAAAGTTGCAAATGTTTCAGCGCTTCATAAAAAAGGAAATAAATCTGAATGTTCTAATTATCGACCTATTTCATTGTTATGTATTTTATCAAAAATCTTTGAAAAATGTGTTTATAGGCACGTCTTTAACTTCTTTCGGGATAACGCAACACTAACAAAGTTTCAAAGAGGCTTTATGCGCGGAGATTCAACTATCTATCAACTCATTGACATGAACCACTTCTTTCTTTCAGCAATTGATAAAGGCAATCACACGAGAACGGTGTTCTGTGACATCGGTAAAGCTTTTGACACGGTCTGGCATGCTGGGCTATGTCAAAAGCTTTACGCCTCTGGTGTCAGGGGTGACCTACTCCACTGGTTTAGAAGCTATCTATGCAACAGACAACAAATGGTGGTATTGCGTAGTGTCTCCTCTGTTCTCGGACCTTTACTCTTTTTAATATATATAAATGATATTATCGAAAACATAGAATCAAATATTAAACTATTTGCCGACGATACGTCACTTTATATATCGATCGAAGATTCGACCGAATGCGCACGTGTTTTAAATTCAGATATTGTGAGAATAAATGAATGGTCAAAGAAGTGGCTGGTATCCTTTAACCCCCTCAAAACAGAAACTCTCACGATTTCAGTTAAAACACAGCAAAATTTACCTCACCTTTTTATGGGACCGTATCAAATTAAAGAAGTAAACGAACATAAACATCTTGGTCTTATCTTCCAGTCTAACGGCAAATGGGATTCGCATGTAAATTCAATCAGTCAAAAAGTGTATAAACTCGTTAACCATTTTCGTTCATTAAAATATCGGTTAAACAGAAAATCACTCAAAACGATATATACCTCTTTCATACTACCACATTTTGATTATGGGGATATTATATGGGACGGTTGCACACATCACTTGTCCAACCAGATGGAACACCTACAGCTTGACGCACTCCGCACTATTTGCGGGGCTGTAAAAGGAACCAGCCATTCCGATCTTTATAGTGAAACTGATTTCATTACCCTTCGTGAGAGACGTAGGCGACATAAGTTAACATTGATGTACAAAATTTTAAATAATTTAACCCCAGACTATCTCTCTGCTCTAATTCCACCTAGATCAATTTCTCATAACCTTCGAAATAACAATATCCCTGAATTCTATTGTCGAACTTCTCTCTTCTATAACTCATTCTTTCCCCCTGCAGTCAGACTCTGGAATTCTCTACCTGATACGGCCAAACATTTACCCTCCCTTAGATCTTTCAAAACGTATCTCTCTGAATCTGATACTTTACCTCCAAACTATTTTGACCATGGCTCTAGAAAACATCAAATAATACATTCCAAACTCCGCCTTAATATGAGCGATTTAAACGGACACAAATTTCTAAGATATATTCATAAAATCCTTCTTGTAATTGTGGACATCAGTTTGAAGACAGCTATCATTATCTACCCTTTTGCCCCCCGTATTTGGATGAACGACGGATAACAATTAGACTCTCCCAACACAGCAGAAAAACATAAAAATACTACTTTCTGGATCTTCCGAACTTACATATGCTACCACCTATTCCATATTTTCAGTAGTTCATAACTTCATAGAAATTACAAAACGATTTTAATTTTTAATAGGCTTAGTATTATTTATATGTTTACATGTGTGCGTAGGTATTTATATATATATATATGTATATTGTATGTGTGTATGTGGTGTTTATTTGTATATATGTATGTATATATAATTATTTTTGTTATTATTTAAATACAAATATTACTAGCCCACTTTAAAAGCATGTGCAATTGACTGATTGATTATAAACATAGCTATACTTATGTATTTTATTGTAAATAGTGTACATACTTCCCTTGTTTTATTAGTTTACATGTTTACATTTACATTTTGGGGAGAGGGATTATATAGGCTTTGCCTGTTTCCCAATCCTAACATTCAATAAAATATTGTTTAAAAAAAAAAATGTGCAGCGTAACACCTATGTAACCATAGCGCCCCCGGTCCTCACGTTGAACATACAACGCCTTTGCGTCGCCTGAATATACAACTCGTCACAATGGAAGAAGGCCGACATGAACCACCTTGGATGGAAGAAGGCTGACATGAAGCACAATGGATGGAAGAAGGCCGACATGACGCCCCGGTCGACATGGATCACCTTGGATGGAAAATGAAAAAATCATAAATCGACGAGGCTATTGCGACACGCCTGCTGTATCGAACTACGGGCATACGCTTTGTGCTACTTTAATCTCACACAGCCCACGATGACCTACACAAATACGTCACTAGGTGATACAAGAGGTGACGTAGAATAGTGACACACGCGTATCAGTCAGGCTGTAATTATGGCACCTGTGTGAGTTGGGGGCAACATAGAGGAGTAGACCACCATAGGTCAGATTCCTTTTCACAGGTAGGATTTCCAACCCAGTAGTAGCATCGATAGATATGTAAATTAGATTTTAAATACAAACAGATTACATCATAGGATACTGGAGATTTATATGTCATGGACTGAAATAAAACTAACTTAGAAGAGGTAATGGCTGTCCGACTGGAAGTGAAATGTGGAACTATATGGATATCATGTGCTAATAGTATACACGGAAGTTCGGTTTGTCGCACCATTAAAGGTTATTCCCTGTCACGACCGTTATACAGTTATTGTCAGTGGGATATTATTCTCAATTAATATACTTTACAATTAAAATCCTCATGGTAACATAACGGGAGAGGGTGGGTAACGTCCACTCGGCACAAACTAGGTCATTTCGGGACTAACATATGGTTCAATTTGGTTTCAATAGTTCGGTTGCGCGTAGGGGTCTTTAGCAGTGGGAGGAAACCGTAGGACCCGGAGAAAACCCACGAGGTTAAACAAGCAACCCTACTCCTTGCCATGTACAACCTGGGGATTTGAAACCACGCCAGTTTACTGAATGGTAGACCTAATATTACAGAGCGCTCGTGCTAAACATTCGGTCACCCACTCCCCGGTAACGTAGCACACTGTATGATGTATGTACGTCTTTAACAGTCTAAAAGGTCTGGCAACGACAAGTGTCTAGTCGTTAGGATGGTATAAAAAGCTTAGGTGTCGGACAAACTTTACTTCAGTTAGCCAGAAAATCAAGTGCATGTAAACTGCCTCTAATCCTCACAATACAAATAATACAGTTAAAAAAATTAAATTGACCAGAGATGTTAAACCTATCTCTAATCTATTCCTAAACTCTTCTAATTACTTCAAATTATTTTTTGATTTATTTTTAATGTTCTTAGAGAAGCCAAATATTCCTATAATCTGTTCATAATCCCCATTCTCACATAACATCTCACGCGCTCATATATAACAGAAAAATTGTAGAGGTCATAAGATTATAAATGTTAAAATATTTACCTCGATTATCAAAACACCAAATAAGGTTAATCCAGGCCGGTGTTTAAAAACAACGCAAGACGACACTCAATTTTTAAGTGTTTTAATATGAAACTATGTTCATATTTTAAAAAATGAGCATGTCTGTATCTTGATGGGTTGTAATGATAAAGATAATTTCAGCGTTTATATACCTTGTACGTCTTTTGTTTTATTCATTCCCTGTGTTCAGAAGGAACATTGTTATTGCATGTTTCTATTCATTAGTTATAGTTAATTAACAGCTTACTTATTGTTAATTATTATTATTTCATTTGTCTGGTATTTTGTCAACCTCTGTTTCATCACGTTTAAGTTTAAACTTCTATTTAATTTTCACATAATCAGAAATGACCCACTGTTTCAAGTGGACAATTAATTCCATCAGAATTAATTCCATCAAATTCTAACATCTTTGTTTCTTTATAGATGCTATATTTCAAGTTCTTTGTTTTTTCTTTTTATGGTGATTTCACAAACGAGCTACAGATTTTAATAAATTCTATTCGAATCGGGTTAAATGAGTACTATACAGATTTTCTTTTTTAACATTTCAGTTTTTTTTTTGTTTTTTTTTTTTTTGGGGGGGGGGGGGGGTAATATTTCAGAGGTTTTATTAAAGTATTTCGCATTTCAAGACATATTATAGTTTAGCATGACTGATAATAGAATCAAGGCAGACAATAATAAAATTGATTTACCTGGTAAGAACATGAGAATGATGATTCCTAGGACATTAATGCCAATGATTAGCCACAGCCTGGTTGCTTTGAATAATTAGAGAGTTGATATACATGTGTCAGGAGAGGAGAGGAATGGTCTGTATGGAATGGTAGATAATACAAGGATCGAATACCACCCCCTGCTTCTTATATGAAGATATTAATAAACAATGGGCAATAAATCTATACAAGTTATTGGCTATACTTGAACGAGTCATTCTGTACACCGGGTATAAATCTTAATGTTTGCTACCTATCTGTCTTCACTAAACTCAACAGACATGGAGTTTAGCGCTCACTGTTCTGCACCAACCGGGAAAACACCGTGCCACCAATCTAATTAAAATATAGATGTATATCTCGCTTTGATGGCTTCCATTACATGAAGATCTGGCTAGTTGTATTGGTAGGTAGGTGATGTCAAAGGTCATGCGAACGATATCTTGTAGGATAGGCCTACCCATTGATCCGTTTCATTGGCTAAACCTTCACATCAACCAGAGCGCGGGTTATATAACAACGCTTCCAAGTTAAACGACATTTTGAACTATAAAAAAGTCCAGGTTAATGAGTTTATAGAGACATAATTAATCGAAGTATTATGTGAGATATAACAAACCCTTTCAATGTTTGATTTTCAAGTGTTGAGAGTGCCTCGGATGCAAGGACTGTTTGAATACATATGAACGTAAACCGAAAAAAAATAAAAACACCTTTGAATTCGATGAAATAAAATAAAATGGGTTTTAACGTCCTTATGTTCTGTACAGATTGGACTAATGAATCATATATTATGCTATGGGGGAAATTGTGCCCGGATGTATACACTACGACCAACTCTTATTTCAAATTCCAGCTGTCAACAGTTTTTTACATGTACACGGGGCCTCGTATTTTGTCCAATCCTGACGACTATTGGGTTTCCTTTGCCAGGTCCCGGGTTCCCTTTGCCAGGTTTACTGGCGCGGAGGGAACCACACCTGGAAAATCTCGATGAACTTTCTGAGATCGAACCAAGATCTTGAATGCCAAGTCATCGTGGTTCTCTGTCATTTCTAGCATTCTACATGTGACCATAGAATGAACTAACTGTATTATGGCCATCTTCAAACTTATTTAATCTTACAAACATTTCTCATATACAATGTTTGAAAACTGTTTATGTTAAATTATTTGATTATAGAAATCAGGTTTTATTTATTGTAAGTGATGATGATTAATCTCTTCAATGTTTAGTTTATATAACATAGCAAAGTTTTCTGATCATCAGCTGTAAAGGCCCACATTCCGCTAGTCGATTTAAACTCGGGACCATTCGTTTCATTTCTATAAATTTATTAGGGTTTCACACTGCGTAGCTTGTGTGAAACACTATTGTTTTTGTTAAAATTATTATTCTTATTATTATTAGGGTTTCACACTGCGTAGCTTGTGTGAAACACTATTGTTTTTGTTAAAATTATTATTAGGCTTTCAGACTTTCGTCTGAAAGCCTATTGAGATTACTAAAATTATTATTAGGCTTTCAGACTTTCGTCTGAAAGCCTATTGAGATTACTAAAATTATTATTAGGCTTTCAGACTTTCGTCTGAAAGCCTATTGAGATTACTAAAATTATTATTAGGCTTTCAGACTTTCGTCTGAAAGCCTATTGAGATTACTAAAATTATTATTATTATTATTATTAGGGTTTCACACTGCGTAGCTTGTGTGAAACACTATTGTTTTTGTTAAAATTATTATTCTTATTATTATTCTTATTATTATTCCAATTCCACTTTGACTATATCTCAGCAACTACTTGTCGCATCGTTACGATTTCTTCGGTTTTACTGGAAAAGTGGGTGTGACTTAGAGGATAAAGCTATTTTGAACGTTCTGCGACAATGCGAAATGTCCGAAATCACCGAAGTTATCGTTTTTGAAAATATTGCAGTAATTTAAACAATAATCATTGGATTTTAACTTTCGATACATTTTGGCATAGTCGGAGACAGGGCACATAGCTACGCTACTTTCGATTTTTGATTTTCGGCATATCTTCGAAGATATTAGGCGCCAAATTTCGAAAATTTAAAATTTTACAAAAAACTTTTTTATTTATGAATATTTTTTAGTCGTGTTGTGCACAGAATTAAAGAGTCATCTGACTAGCGCAAAAATAGTAAAAAAAATTGTCTCAGTAATTTTCCTTGGCCGCCATTGGCTAATTCAGTTTTTCAGTCCCAGATTAATTTTTTATTGTTCGATTTGTATAAAACAAAGTTCATATGCTTCGTTGTCTCAATTGTCATTTTTTTTATTACCAAAAGTGTTATCTGTCGGCACCGGAAGTGGCATAATTTTACCAAAAACTACAATTTTGACAGTTATTTTCTTATATCGAAAACAAATATTATTTTTTGGAAAAATTATTTGACTCAAAGAGTGTGCCCTTTCAAGGCGCAAAAAATGTAGGAAGCAGTTTTTTTAATTTCGATTTCATTTTCGAGCAAATTCGATTAAGAGGCTAAAATGGTGTAAAATTGACCTATTTACAACCTATTCAGGCTTTTCAGTTTTTAAAATATTTCTTTGTAACTTTTATAAACTTGTAGCTATCATCTTTACGAAGAGAATATGCGTGAAAATTAGTTTGTAATATAAGCAGTTGCCGAGAAATAGGCAATTTTGCATGAGTCACTTTTCACGTAATTTTGGCTGTAAAAGAATCAATTATTATTCGATTTTCAATTTTCTTTCGCCATTGGATGCCTAATGCCATAGTGGACTATGTCAAACCATTTTACCCCTTGCGCTGCCACCGGAAATGACGTCATTTGCTCAAAACTTAAATTTTAGCCTTCAAAAAACAATATTTTATTCAAATGAGTCGTATTTGTTATTTTTTTCAAATTGTGATATTTGATTCTATTGATCAAATAGATTGAACCCATACGATCATACAGATACCACAAAATGGTTTCTAACTTGTACGGTTGCAGAGAAATGGGCGATTTTCCTTAAGTCACTTTTCAAGGTTTTTGGTCTATAAAAGTGTTAGTTATTATTCGATTTTCATAAAATTTTCACCATATGATATCTTGTGTCATTTATGATTTCATAGAACTAATTTAACATTTTCAGTATCACCGGAAGTAATGTCATTTTGGCAAAAACTGTATTTTTAGCCTTCAAAACAGATATTTTTTTCAAATGAGTCTGATTTGTAATATATTTCAAATTATGATATTTGATCCCAATCAACAAATCGATTGAACCCATACGATCATATAGATACCAAAAAATAGTTTTTATCATGTACGGTTGCCGAGAAATAGACGATTTTCTACAAGTCACTTTTCAAGGTTTTTGGTCTATAAAAGTGGCAATTCTTATTCGATCTACATACTATTTTCGCCATATGATGCCTTATGCCATTTCTGATTTCGTAAAACTAATTGAACATTTTCATTATCACCGGAAGTAATGAAATTTTTCCAGGATCACTTACAAATAACATATATGAATTGATATTGCTGGATTTGGTTGATTCTTCGTCAATTTTATTTGATGTTTACAATGCTTATGTGGAAACCTGTTCGATGGTTTCATTGGTATCGGAAGTGACATATGTTCAAGGGTAACGTGGCACCGAAAGTGACGTGGCTCCAGTGAAACCCGTCATTCCTGCATGCAGGTCTAGTTATTATTATTATTATTATTATTATTATTTACCGCGAGGGCCTAGATCTCCATGATCGAAAACAGATATCGATCTGGAATTAGCTTTTCTATTGGGAAACCATGTGGTGGCTACTTGATAAAATATTTTTGAAATTTCTGCGCATACCGGAAGTGACCGAACTTTGTACTTTCTCTAAAAATTGAAAATCGGCTATAATTTCGTCAATTCTTTATCCATTTTCAAACAAATTACATTTTTGGAATCCCTGGATCTTTTCTGAGAAAATGGCTATCTCACATTTTTCAATTTCGAACATTCGTCTATGACTTTTATAGTTCGAAAATTGAACACATGTTGTTTACGAGACAATTTTTGTTATTTTTCAAAATTTTCAAATTTGACCTACATTTTTGGATACCTGAAGTCCATCCGATTCCAGTAATATAAGTTTCATTCAGAGTTATCGCCCTTTATTTTTCGATTTTTTTCGAATTTTCTTCCCATTTTGTGAGCTCGGGTTTCGTTTTATGGCAGAATTGACGTTTCTGAAACTTCTGGAACATGAAGTTAAAGTCCAATATCAACAGGTAAAGCAATTTCGACAAGACTCCTTAAACCGGAAGTGGTCGAAATAATGTGCAGAATTTGCAAAAAAACGAAAAAAATGGGTGGTTTTGGGAAAAACGTGATTTCTTCACCCGATATCAACGGATTAAAGGGATTAAGGTATCGTTGGGTTGCATGAAGAATGGACTATCGTATGATACCCAAATCATACAGATACTATGAAAAGGTAGCAAATTATGGCACGCTGAAAATCAAGTATTTTCTGATTTGGAGCGTTTTTGGATGCCTGTATCTCGAAAACTTAACCTACAATTTTTTTTATTTTTTTTCTATCGAGAGTCCTTTTGGAGGTATTTGGCATGAAGCCATCCAATAGGACTTTGAAATGTCTGGAATAGGATAAAAAAGGGACTGAAAATCGAAAAAAGTCGAAAAATCGTGAAATTTTGGAAAATGCTCTACTATTTTTTTATTTTAAGAGATTTTTAAAAAAAGGTTGTATATTCAGATAGCTGACCTAATTACGATTCTAACGATGTATAATATGTATGTAATTATTAAAATTTAATTTTCGATATTTTAAATTTTTTGCATTTTTGGCACTTTTGAACATAGGATTTCTCAGGGGCATTTTATCTGATCAGATAATGTAATATATCATTACAGAGCCCTGTGGCTATTTTAGTGCCCAAACCGGCTATGAGAACTATTCCGACAATAATAACCATACCGGAAGTATTCAAAAAATGAAAAAAAAGAGTAAAAACATTGTCGCACTTGCGAAAAACTTGATTTCTCCCTTAGGTAATAGCGGACCAAAAGAACTAAAGTGTCGCTGGATAGCCCTATTAATGGACCATCATATGGTATCTAAATAATACGATTTCGATGGTAAGGAAATAAATTATTGTATGCCAAAAATCTAGTATTTTCCAATTTTTTAACATTCTGAGACGCCCTTTTCCCGAAAACGACGCCTACGATTTTTCTTAAACTTTTCTTACTCAAAGTCCTGTTAGTTGTCTATATAGGGAATCCAAAATGAAAAGCATTGAAATAATATAAGTGGTCGAAAAATGGCCTCAAACTTTGAAAAAAATTGAAAAATCGTTAAATTTTTTGAAACGCTCTTTAATTTATCTTTTTTTCTAAAACTACTCAATGGATGTTTCTGACACTTTTGGTACAGAAAGTTAAGTATCCAAAGGACTTCGTAAAGCTATCACAACAACGATCGTAAAACCGGAAGTAGTCGAAAAAATGTCCGATATTTCGAAAAAAAAAATTTTTTTTACGAAAACCTTTTTTATTTATGAATATTTTTTGATGATATTTTACACAGGGTTAAAATATCATCGTACTTGAGCAGAAATGAGAAAAAAAATTGTCTCGGTAATTTGCGTTAGCCGCCATCGGCTAATTTAGTTTTTCGTACCCAGAAAAATTATTTATTGTTCGATTTGTATAAAACAAAGTTCATATGCACCATGGTCCCAATTGTAATTTTTTTTGTTACGGTGAAATTTTTCTGTCGGCAACGGAAGTGATGTAATATTAACAAAAACTACAATTTTGACAGTTCGGTACCACTTTTTGAAAGCAAATATTATTTTTTTTCAAAACTGATATAACTAAAAGGATGCACCCTGCAAAGGTGCACAAAAACCTTAGCTCATATTTTTTAATTTCAACTTCATTTTCGGGCAATTTCGAATAAAATGTAAAATAAAGTGTAAAATTCAGTTATTTACAATTCATTCAGCGTCTTCATATTTTGAAATATTTATTTGTAATTTTCATAAACTCGTAGCAATAATCCAGACGAAGAGAATGTATGCGAAAATTAGTTTGTAATATGAGCAGTTGCCGAGAAATATGCAATTTTGCATGCATCACTTTTCACGTTATTTTGCCTATAAAAGAGTTAATTATTATTCGATTTGCAATATTTTTTTTCCATTTAATGCCTAATGCCAATTTGGACTAGGTCAGGCCAATTTTACATTTTCACTGTGACCGGAAATGACGTCATTTGGGCAAAAACTGTATTTTTAACCTAAAAAACAAATATTTTATTCAAATGAGTCTGCCTTATAATATTTTTAAAATTATGATATTTGATTCCCATCAACGAATAAAATGAAGCCATACGACCATACAGATACCACAAAATGGTTTCTAACTTGTACGGTTACAGAGAAATAGGCGATCTTCTATAAGTCACTTTTCAAGGTTTTTGGTCTGTAAAACTGTCAATTATTATTCGATTTTTACAATTTATTTACCATTTCATGCCTTATGCTATTTATGACTTCTATGAACCAAGTTAAAATTTTCAATATCACCGGAAGTAATGTAATTTTTGCAAAAAACGTATTTTTAGCCTTTAAAACAAACATTTTTTTGAAGGGATTTATATTTATTATTCGTATAACTTTATAACGTCTGACTCTAATGGGCAGTAAGACTGAATCAATACCATCATATTGATATCAAGAAAAATCTTCTAGCATGTTCCCTTGCCGAATAATAACCAATTTTCCGAGGGTCACTTTTCAGTTTTTTACCTTCTTAATTTCAGTTTATGGGTTATAGGTTAATTATTTATTGTCCGATATTTATAAAAAAAAGTTTGTATTTTGTATGTTGCGAATTTTCGACTTATTTTTCATCTATAAAAATTTCTTTCGGCACCGGAAGTGACATACTTTTGCCATAATTTACAATTTTGACCGGTCTTTTAGCCAGCAAATATTACTTTTACATATGATAGAGGGTGTCACTGAAGCAAAACAACTAAAGTATAGTTTGGTAGCTCAATGGATCGGCTATGGTATAATAAACTTCCTGTATGATTCCTGAAAGCCGGTTCAGTGCTGCTTGCAGGTCTAGTTATTATTATTATTATTATTATTTACCGCGAGGGCCTAGATCTCCATGATCGAAAACAGATATCGATCTGGAATTAGCTTTTCTATCGGGAAACCATGTGGTGGCTACTTGATAAAATATTTTTGAAATTTCTGCGCATACCGGAAGTGACCGAACTTTGTACTTTCTCTAAAAATTGAAAATCGGCCATAGTTTCGTCAATTCTTTATCCATTTTCAAACAAATTACATTTTTGGAATCCCTGAATCTTTTCTGAGACAATGGCTATCTCACATTTTTCAATTTCGAACATTCGTCTATGACTTTTATCGTTCGAAAATTGAAAACATGTTGTTTACGAGACAATTTTTGTTATTTTTCAAAATTTTCAAATTTGACCTACATTTTTCGATACCTGAAGTCCATCCGATTCCAGTAATATAAGTTTCATTCAGAGTTATCGCCCTTTATTTTCCGATTTTTTTCGAATTTTCTTCCCATTTTGCGAGCTCGGGTTTCGTTTTATGGTAGAATTGACGTTTATGAAACTTCTGGAACATGAAGTTATAGTCCAATACCAACTGATAAAGCAATTTCGACACGGATCTTCAAACCGGAAGTGGTCGAAATAATGTTCAATATTTTGAAAAAAATGCAAAAAATGGATATTTTGGGGGAAAACGCTATTTCTCTGTCCGATATCAATGGATTAAACGAATGAAGGTACCGTTTGATGGCACGATTGTTGGACTATCATATGATACCCCATTCATACGGATACTATGAACAGACAGCAAAATATGGCACGCTGAAAATCAAGTATTTTCTGATTTGGAGCGTTTTTGGACGCCTGTATCTCGAAAACTTAACCTGCAATATTTTTTAAATTTTTTCTATCGAGAGTCCTTTGGGAGGTATTTGACATGAAGCCATCCAATAGGACTTTGAAATGTCTGGAATAGGATAAAAAAGGGACTGAAAATCGAAAAAAGTCGAAAAATCGTGAAATTTTGGAAAATGCTCTACTATTTTTTTATTTTAAGAGATTTTTAAAAAAAAGGTTGTATATTCAGATAGCTGACCTAATTACGATTCTAACGATGTATAATATGTATGTAATTATTAAAATTTAATTTTCTATATTTTAAATTTTTTGCATTTTTGGCACTTTTGAACATAGGATTTCTCAGGGGCATTTTATCTGATCAGATAATGTAATATATCATTACAGAGCCCTGTGGCTATTTTAGTGCCCAAACCGGCTATTAGAACTATTCCGACAATAATAACCATACCGGAAGTATTCAAAAAATGAAAAAAAAGAGTAAAAACATTGTCGCACTTGCGAAAAACTTGATTTCTCCCTTAGGTAATAGCGGACCAAAAGAACTAAAGTGTCGCTGGATAGCCCTATTAATGGACCATCATATGGTATCTAAATAATACGATTTCGATGGTAAGGAAATAAATTATTGTATGCCAAAAATCTAGTATTTTCCAATTTTTTAACATTCTGAGACGCCCTTTTCTCGAAAACGACGCCTACGATTTTTCTTAAACGTTTCTTACTCAAAGTCCTGTCAGTTGTCTATATAGGGAATCCAAAATGAAAAGCATTGAAATAATATAAGTGGTCGAAAAATGGCCTCAAACTTTGAAAAAAATTGAAAAATCGTTAAATTTTTTGAAACGCTCTTTAATTTATCTTTTTTTCCAAAACTACTCAATGGATGTTTCTGACACTTCTGGTACGTACAGTTAAGTATCCAAAGGACTTCGTAAAGCTATCACAACAACGATCGTAAAACCGGAAGTAGTCGAAAAAATGTCCGATATTTCGAAAAAAAATAATTTTTTTACGAAAACCTTTTTTATTTATGAATATTTTTTGATGATATTTTACACAGGGTTAAAATATCATCGTACTTGAGCAGAAATGAGAAAAAAAATTGTCTTGGTAATTTGCGTTAGCCACCATCGGCTAATTTAGTTTTTCGTACCCAGAAAAATTATTTATTGTTCGATTTGTATAAAACAAAGTTCATATGCACCATGGTCCCAATTGTAATTTTTTTTGTTACGGTGAAATTTTTCTGTCGACAACGGAAGTGACGTAATATTAACAAAAACTACAATTTTGACAGTTCGGTACCACTTTTTGAAAGCAAATATTATTTTTTTTCAAAACTGATATGACTAAAAGGATGCACCCTGCAAAGGTGCACAAAAACCTTAGCTCATATTTTTTAATTTCAACTTCATTTTCGGGCAATTTCGAATAAAATGTAAAATAAAGTGTAAAATTCAGTTATTTACAATTCATTCAGCGTCTTCATATTTTGAAATATTTATTTGTAATTTTCATAAACTCGTAGCAATAATCCAGACGAAGAGAATGTATGCGAAAATTAGTTTGTAATATGAGCAGTTGCCGAGAAATATGCAATTTTGCATGCATCACTTTTCACGTTATTTTGCCTATAAAAGAGTTAATTATTATTCGATTTGCAATATTTTTTTTCCATTTGATGCCTAATGCCAATTTGGACTAGGTCAAGCCAAATTTACATTTTCACTGTGACCGGAAATGACGTCATTTGGGCAAAAACTGTATTTTTAACCTAAAAAATAAATATTTTATTCAAATGAGTCTGCCTTATAATATTTTTAAAATTATGATATTTGATTCCCATCAACGAATAAAATGAAGCCATACGACCATACAGATACCACAAAATGGTTTCTAACTTGTACGGTTACAGAGAAATAGGCGATCTTCTATAAGTCACTTTTCAAGGTTTTTGGTCTGTAAAACTGTCAATTATTATTCGATTTTTACAATTTATTTACCATTTGATGCCTTATGCTATTTATGACTTCTATGAATCAAGTTAAAATTTTCAATATCACCGGAAGTAATGTAATTTTTGCAAAAAACGTATTTTTAGCCTTTAAAACAAACATTTTTTTGAAGGGATTTATATTTATTATTCGTTTAACTTTATAACGTCTGACTCTAATGGGTAGTAAGACTGAATCAATACCATCATATTGATATCAAGAAAAATCTTCTAGCATGTTCCCTTGTCGAATAATAACCAATTTTCCGAGGGTCACTTTTCAGTTTTTTACCTTCTTAATTTCAGTTTATGGGTTATAGGTTAATTATTTATTGTCCGATATTTATAAAAAAAAGTTTGTATTTTGTATGTTGCGAATTTTCGACTTATTTTTCATCTATAAAAATTTCTTTCGGCACCGGAAGTGACATACTTTTGCCATAATTTACAATTTTGACCGGTCTTTTAGCCAGCAAATATTACTTTTAGATATGATAGAGGGTGTCACTGAAGCAAAACAACTAAAGTATAGTTTGGTAGCTCAATGGATCGGCTATGGTATAATAAACTTCCTGTATGATTCCTGAAAGCCGGTTCAGTGCTGCTTGCAGGTCTAGTTAAGCTTTCATATTACATATGAAAGCTTATTGTTTCTGTTAAGATTATTATTATTTTTTTTTTTTGTGTATTTTCTGCAAATCGGATTTCTCAGAATCTAACCATGGGATCTTTCTGAAACTTTGACCTACCCCCCCAAAAATGGGGTGCGAACGTTGTTTAAATATATTTTCAAAACGTTTTACGAATCCGAAATCACCGAATTTTACGAACGAAAAAACTGACAATGCATAGTCGTAACTTTGTTATTTTTTGACCGATTTTACTAATTCTTTTTTCTTTGAATACCTTGAAAAAAATCGTTTTGATCTGCAGTTTCACATTTTCGAATTTCGAAAATTCGTCGCTGTGATTTCGAACCGGAAGTTTAGACCAATTTGACAACTTCTTTAATAGTTGTACGATTTTCATGAAATTTAGTATACAAGTAGATCTTACCGATGTGACTTCAAAAATATAATTAGAAATTTTCTATATTATCTCCCCTTGGTGAAATTAAGGATCAAAATTTTCAAAAAAATCGTCGAAATATAGGTCAGAATGACCTAAAAAAATTTTTCGATACTCGACAAGTAATTACTGATTCCTACACAAAATATGGAGTTTGTCGATCGAACCGGAAGTGCCACCATCTTGAAACGTGAAAAAACAAATGAACTTTTGCGATATTGCACTTACAGACACGGGAGTTATATTTTCTGAATCCTTGAAGGATGGCCCAAAAATCGTAGGGAGCAGAATTTTGATTTCGGTCACGTGATGGTCACCATTTTGAATTGAAAATGAAAAGTAGTAGCAATTTGAAGGGCCGAGACTTTGAAACACAATAAATGTCCTTCTAATTGAGCTAGAATGTTCAAACTTGGTGTAGACGTTCACTAGGTCAATGTCATGATTGAGTTCAAAGATGAGCATCTTCTGTCTAGGGTAAGCAGAGATAGGCATGCTGATTTGTTGATTCTTTAGGGCACGATAACTTCGGTTATAATGAAGGGAGGGCTGTGAAACTTTTGTCAATAGAGAGTCCAATAGCTAGCCTGTTGTGTGAAATCATTGTATCATTTATTTTAAATATCAGGGATAGGCGAAAAAAAGAGATTGAAAATCCAAAAAGTCGTATTTTTACAATTTGGAGCATGTTTAGAGGTCTTTCTCGTAAAGTCAACTTAATATTTTTTGGGAACTTCTTCTACAAAGAGTCTTATTGGTAGTCTTTTATATAAAACCATCGATCAACAATCCAACATATCAGGAGTAGAAGAACAAAAGGATCGAACATTGAAAACGGCACCCTTTCATTGTTAAGCAAAACATGCAGTGTGGGTGGCTACAATCTGCACATTTAGTCATCGTATAGAGCTTATTCAACAGTATCGAATTCCAACTGCTAAGGGATCTTTTACGTGCACTCCAATGTGTACACGGCGGGTGGGGGGACACGCCAGAAAATCGAGATGAACTTTCTCGGACAATGCAGGGATCGAACACCCGACCTCCTGGCTAGCAGGCCAACGCCTTAGCCACATAGTGTGGACATCCATCGTACATTTCATCCGTCAAATCAAAGCATTTCATTGCATTAGACCAATAATTAATTATTCTTAATTGAAAACTTTATTTTAATATTAGTCTGGCATTATTAAATCCTAATTTTATTGGTCTTATTTAAAATTAAACTTTCATTTAAGTATGAACAACCCTTAACGTGTCTCTTTAAAACATAAAAAAAAATACTCTAAAACAGTAGCTCAACCTTTTGACCTAAACTCATTAATTTACCATTTTTTGTGAGCCACTTGTTATTTTTCCTATGACATATTACACGTGTCTGATTTTAAAGGGGGGTTGGGTGGCTGAATGGTTAGCACGCGCGCCTGTCATTGAGTTAACTAGCGTGTTTTCGAATGCCCGGTTGTACGTGACAAGGAGTAAGGTCGCCTGTCCAACCGGTCATTTTTAATTTTTTTCCCGCCATTTTCATTTCATTTTCTCATCCGTCTCATTACAGTAATACAAGTTTGAGGTATTTCCCTTTAGTTTTCAGATTATTGTTATGCCTGGGTGCAATGTTTCATACTATATTTAGACTTGTAACTTCACGAGTTTTTGACCAATTTTGATAATTTTTTCTTCTTATCCTTTTATTTAGGATACTTGATACAATCAATGACACATGACGATGAATATGAAAGCTTTCATATCTGCATGGGACAGTAGCAGATCTAGTTATTATTATTATTATTATTTACCGCGGGAGCCTAGATCACCATGATCGAAAACAGATATCGATCTGGAATTAGATTTTCTGTCGGGAAACCATGTGGTGGCTACTTGATAAAATATTTTTGAAATTTCTGCGCATACCGGAAGTGACCGAACTTTGTATTTTGTCTAAAAATTGAAAATAGGCCATAGTTTCGTCAATTGTTTATCCATTTTCAAACAAATTACCTTTTTGGAATCCCTGAATCTTTTCTTAGACAATGGCTATCTCACATTTTTCGATTTCGAACATTCGTCTATGACTTTTAGCGTTCGAAAATTGAAAACATGTTGTTTACGAGACAATTTTTGTTATTTTTCAAAATTTTCAAATTTGACCTATATTTTTGGATACCCGACGTCCATGCGATTCCAGTAATATAAGTTTCATTCAGAGTTATCGCCCTTTATTTTTCGATTTTTTTCGAATTTTCTTCCCATTTTGTGAGCTCGGGTTTCGTTTTATGGCAGAATTGACGTTTCTGAAACTTCTGGAACATGAAGTTATAGTCCAATACCAACGAATAAAGCAATTTCGACAAGAATCCTTAAACCGGAAGTGGTCGAAATAATGTGCAATATTTTGAAAAAAATGCAAAAAATGGATATTTTTGGGAAAAACGCGATTTCTCCGCCCGATATAAATGGATTAAAGAAATTAGGGTACCATTGGACTGCACTAGGATTGCACTATCGTATGATACCAAATTTATACAGATACTATGAACAGGCAGCAAAATATGGCACGCTGAAAATCAAGTATTTTCTGATTTTTAGCATTTTTGGACGCCTGTATCTCGAAAACTACTCCAGCGATTTTTATGAAACTTTCTCTATCGAGAGACCTTGTGGTAGTCTTAAGTACAAAACAATCTATTACGACTTTGAAATATCTGGAATAGGTGAAATAACGGACTGAAAATCGAAAAAAGTCGAAAAATCGTGAAATTTTGGAAAAAGCTCTACTATGTTTTTATTTTAAGAGATTTTCGAAAAAAGGTTGTATTTTCAGATAGCTGACCTAATTACGATTCTAACGATGTATAATATGTATGTAGTTATTGAAAGTTAATTTTCGATATTTTAAATTTTTTGCATTTTTGGCACTTTTGAACCTAGGATTTCTCAGGGGCATTTTATCTGATCAGATAATGTAATATATCATTACAGAGCACTGTGGCTATTTTAGTGCCCAAACCGGTTATTAAAACTATACCGACAATAATAACCATACCGGAAGTATTCAAAAAATGAAAAAAAAGGTTAAAAACATTGTCGCACTTGCGAAAAACTTGATTTCTCCCTTAGGTAATAGCGGACCAAAAGAACTAAAGTGTCGTTGGATAGCCCTATTAATGGACCATCATATGGTATCTAAATAATACGATATCGATGGTAAGGAAATAAATTATTGTATGCCAAAAATCTAGTATTTTCCGATTTTTTAACATTCTGAGACGCCCTTTTCTCGAAAACGACGCCGCAGATTTTTCTTAAACTTTTCTAACTCAAAGTCCCATCGGTTGTCTATATAGTGAATCCAAAATGAAAAGCATTGAAATAATATAGGTGGTCCAAAAATGGCATCAAACTTTGAAAAAAATTGAAAAATCGTTAAATTTTTGTAAACGCTCTTTTATTTATCTTTTTTTCCAAAACTGTTCAATGGATGTTTCTGACACTTCTGGTACAGAAAGTTAAGTATCCAAAGAACTTCGTAAAGCTATCACAACAACGATCGTAAAACTGGAAGTAGTCGAAAAAATGTCCGATATTTTGAAAAAAATTATTTTTTTTACGAAAATCTTTTTTATTTATGAATATTTTTTGGTGATATTTTACACTGGGTTAAAATATCATCGTACTTGAGCAGAAATGAGAAAAAAAATTGTCTGGGTAATTTGCGTTAGCCGCCATCGGCGAATTTAGTTTTTCGTACCCAGAAAAATTATTTATTGTTCGATATTTATAAAACAAAGTTCATATGCTCCGTGGTCCCAATTGTTATTTTTTATGTTACGGTGAAATTTTTCTGTCGGCAACGGAAGTGACGTAATATTAACAAAAACTACAATTTTGACAGTTCGGTACCACTTTTTGAAAGCAAATATTATTTTTTTTCAAAACTGATATAACTAAAAGGATGCACCCTGCAAAGATGCACAAAATCCTTAGCTCAGATTTATTAATTTCAATTTCATTTTCGGGCAATTTCGAATAAAATGTAAAATAAAGTGTAAAATTCAGCTATTTACAATTCATTCAGCGTCTTCATATTTTTAAATATTTATTTGTAATTTTCATAAACTCGTAGCAATAATCCAGACGAAGAGAATGTATGCGAAAATTAGTTTGTAATATGAGTAGTTGTCAAAAAATATGCAATTTTGCATGCATCACTTTTCACGTTATTTTGCCTATACAAGAGTGAATTATTATTCGATTTGCAATATTTTTTTTCCATTTGATGTCTAATGCCAATTTGGACTAGGTCAAGCCAATTTTACATTTTCACTGTGACCGGAAATGACGTCATTTGGGCAAAAACTGTATTTTTAACCTAAAAAACTAATATTTTATTCAAATCAGTCTCCCTTATAATATTTTTAAAATTATGATATTTTATTCCCATCAACGAATAGAATGAAGCCATACGACCATACAGATACCACAAAATGGTTTCTAACTTGTACGGTTACAGAGAAATAGGCGATCTTCTATAAGTCACTTTTCAAGGTTTTTGGTCTATAAAAGTGTCAATTATTATTCGATTTTTATAATTTTTTTACCATTTGATGCCTTATGCCATTTATGACTTCTATGAACCAAGTTAACATTTTCAATATCACCGGAAGTAATGTAATTTTTGCAAAAAACGTATTTTTAGCCTTCAAAACAAACATTTTTTTGAAGTGATTTATATTCATTATTCGTTTAACTTTATAACGTCTGGCTCTAATGGGCAGTAAGATTGAATCAATACCATCATATTGATATCAAGAAAAGGCTTCTAGCATGTTCCCTTGTCGAATAATAACCAATTTTCCCAGGGTCACTTTTAAGTTTTTTACCTTCTTAATTTCAGTTTATGGGTTATAGGTTAATTATTTATTGCCCGATATGTATAAAACAAAGTTTGTATTTTGTGTGTTGCGAATTTTCGACTTATTTTTCACCTATAAAAATTTCTTTCGGTACCGGAAGTGACGTAATTTTGCCATAATTTACAATTTTGACCGGTCTTTTCGCCAGCAAATATTACTTTTACATATGATAGAGGGTGTCACTGAAGCAAAACAACTAAAGTATACTTTGATAGCTCAATGGATCGGCTATGGTATAATAAACTTCCTGTATGATTCCTGAAATCCGGTTCAGTGCTGCTTGCAGGTCTAGTTAGGCTTTCAGACTTTCGTCTGAAAGCCTATTGAGATTACTAAAATTATTATTATTATTAGGCTTTCAGACTTTCGTCTGAAAGCCTATTGAGATTACTAAAATTATTATTATTATTATTATTTACCGCGGGGTCCAAGTTCTCCATGATCAAAAGCAGATATCGATCTGAAATCAACTTTTCTTTCGGGAAACCATGTGGTGGCTACTTGATAAAGTATTTTCGAAAATTCTGCGCATACCGGAAGTGGCAGATCTTTGTACGTTGTCAAAAAATTGAAAATTGGCCATAGTTTCGTCAACTATTTACCCATTTTCAAACAAATGACATTTTCGGAAACCCTGAATCTTTTCCGAGTCAATAGCAATCTAAGATTTTGTAATTTCGAAACTTCGTCGCTGACTTCTAGCGTTCGAAAATTAAAAAAATTTGTTTAAGAGACAATTTTTTTCATTTTTCAAAATTTTCAAATTTGACTTATATTTTTGGATACCTTAAGTCCATCCGATTCCAGTAATATAAGTTTCATTCAGAGTTATCGCCCTTTATTTTTCGATTTTTTTCGAATTTTCTACCTATTTTGTGAGCTCGGGTTTCGTTATATGGCTGAATTGGCGAATCTGAAACTTCTAAGGCATGAAGCCAAATGACCATTGCAAGGAATAAAGCAATTTCAACAATGATCCGTAGACCGGAAGTAGTCGAAATAATGTGCAATATTTTGAAAAAATGCAAAAAATGGATAGTTTTGGGGAAAACGCGATTTCTCCGTTCGATGTCAATGGATTAAACAAATTAGGGTACCATTGGACTGCACTAGGATTGTACTATCGTATGATACCCAATTCATACGGATATTATGATCAGGCAGCAAAATATGGCACGCTGAAAATCAAGTATTTTCTGATTTGGAGCGTTTTTGGACGCCTATATCTCGAAAACTTAACCATAACTTTTTCTTAAATTTTTTCTATCGAGAGTCCTTTCGGAGTTAATTTGCATGAAACCACCCAATAAGCCTTTGAAATATCTGGAATGGGTGAAATAACGGACTGAAAATCGAAAAAAGTCGAAAAATCGTGAAATTTTGGAAAATGCTCTACTATTTTTTTATTTGAAGAGATTTTTTTAAAAAGGTTGTATATTCAGATAGCTGACCTAATTAAGAATCTAACGATGTATAATATGTATGAGGTTATTGAAATTTAATTTTCGATATTTTAAATTTTTTTCATTTTTAGCACTTTTGAACACAGGATTTCTCAGGGGCATTTTATCTGATCAGATAATGTAATATAGCATTACAGAGCCCTGTGGCTATTTTAGTGCCCAAACCGGCTTTTAAAAATATTCCGACAATGATAACCATACCGAAAGTATTCAAAAAATGAAAAAAAAAGGTTAAAAACATTGTCTCACTTGCGAAAAACTTGATTGCTCCCTTAGGTAATAGCGGACCAAAAGAACTAAAGTGTAGTTGGATAGCCCTATTAATGGACCATCATATGGTATCTAAATAATACGATTTCAATGGTAAGGAAATAAATTATTGTATGCCAAAAATCAAGTATTTTCCGCTTTTTTAACATTCCGAGACGCCCTTTTCTCGAAAACGACGCCTACGATTTTTCTTAAACTTTTCTTACTCAACGTCCTATCGGTTGTCTATATAGTGAATCCAAAATGAAAAGCATTGAAATAATATAGGTGGTCCAAAAGTGGCCTCAAACTTTGAAAAAAATTGAAAAATCGTTAAAGTTTTGGAAACGCTCTTTAATTTATCTTTTTTTCCAAAACTACTCAATGGATGTTTCTGACACTTCTGGTACAGAAAGTTAAGTATCCAAAGAACTTCGTAAAGCTATCACGACAATGATCGTAAAACCGGAAGTAGTCGAAAAAATGTCCGATATTTTGAAAAAAAAAAAATTTTTTTACGAAAACCTTTTTTATTTATGAATATTTTTTGATGGTATTTTACACAGGGTTAAAATATCATCCTACTTGAACAGAAATGAGAAAAAAAATTGTCTCGGTAATTTGCGTTAGCCGCCATCGGCTAATTTAGTTTTTCGTACCCAGAACAATTATTTATTGTTCGATTTGTATAAAACAAAGTTCATATGCTCCGTGGTCCCAATTGTAATATTTTATGTTACGGTGACATTTTTCTGTCGGCAACGGAAGTGACGTAATATTAACAAAAACTACAATTTTGACAGTTCTGTACCCCTTTTTGAAAGCAAATGTTATTTTTTTCAAAACTGATATAACTAAAAGGATGCACCCTGCAAAGGTGCACAAAATCTTTAGCTCAGATTTTTTAATTCGAATTTCATTTTCGGGCAATTTCGAATAAAATGTAAAATAAAGTGTAAAATTCAGTTATTTACAATTCATTCAGCGTCTTCATATTTTGAAATATTTATTTGTTATTTTCATAAACTCGTAGCATTAATCCAGACAAAGAGAATGTATGGGAAAATTAGTTTGTAATATGAGCAGTTGCTGAGAAATATGCAATTTTGCATGCATCACTTTTCACGTTATTTTGCCTATACAGGAGGGAATTATTATTCGATTTGCATATTTTTTTTCCATTTGATGCCTAATGCCATTTTGGACTAGGTCAAGCCAATTTTACATTTTCACTGTGACCGGAAATGACGTCTTTGGGGCAAAAGCTGTATTTTTAACCTAAAAAACAAATATTTTATTAAAATGAGTCTGCCTTAAAATATTTTTAGAATTGTGATATTTGATTCCCATCAACGAATAGAATGAAGCCACACGACCATACAGATACCACAAAATGGTTTCTAACTTGTACGGTTACAGAGAAATAGGCGATCTTCTATAAGTCACTTTTCAAGGGTTTTCGTCTATAAAAGTGTCAATTATTATACGATTTTAATAATTTTTTTACCATTTGATGCCTTATGCCATTTATGACTTCTATGAACTAAATTAACATTTTCAATATCACCGGAAGTAATGTAATTTTTGCAAAAAACGTATTTTTAGCCTTCAAAACAAACATATTTTTGAAGGGATTTATATTTATCATTCGTTTAACTTTATAATGTTTGATTCCAATAGGCAGTAAGATTGAATCAATACCATCATATTGATATCAAGAAAAGGCTTCTAGCATGTTCCCTTGTCGAATAATAGCCAATTTTCCCAGGGTCACTTTTAAGTTTTTTACCTTCTTAATTTCAGTTTATGGATTATAGGTTAATTATTTATTGCCCGATATGATAAAACAAAGTTTGTATTTTGTATGTTGCGAATTTTCGACTTATTTTTCACCTATAAAAATGTCTTTCGGCACCGGAAGTGACGTATTTTGCCATAATTTACCATTTTGACCGGTCTTTTCGCCAGCAAATATTACTTTAACATATGGTAGAGGGTGTCACTGAAGCAAAACAACTAAAGTATAGTTTCGTAGCTCAATGGATCGGCTATGGTATAATAAACTTTCTGTATGATTCCTGAAAGCCGGTTCAGTGCTGCTTGCAGGTCTAGTTAGGCTTTCAGACTTTCGTCTGAAAGCCTATTGAGATTACTAAAATTATTATTATTATTATTATTATTATTATTATTTACCGCGGGGGCCTAGATCTCCATGATCGAAAACAGATATCGATCTGGAATTAGATTTTCTATTGGGAAACCATGTGGTGGCTACTTGATAAAATATTTTTGAAATTTCTGCGCATACCGGAAGTGACCGAACTTTGCACGTTGTCTAAAAAGTGAAAATCGGCCATAGTTTCGTCAATTCTTTATCCATTTTCAAACAAATTACATTTTTGGAATCCCTGAATCTTTTCTGAGACAATGGCTATCTCACATTTTTCAATTTCGAACATTCGTCTATGACTTTTATCGTTCGAAAATTGAAAACATGTTGTTTGCGAGACAATTTTTGTTATTTTTCAAAATTTTCAAATTTGACCTACATTTTTGGATACCTGAAGTCCATCCGATTCCAGTAATATAAGTTTCATTCAGAGTTATCGCCCTTTATTTTTCGATTTTTTTCGAATTTTCTTCCCATTTTGCGAGCTCGGGTTTCGTTTTATGGTAGAATTGACGTTTCTGAAACTTCTGGAACATGAAGTTATAGTCCAATACCAACTGATAAAGCAATTTCGACACGGATATTTAAACCGGAAGTGGTCGAAATAATGTTCAATATTTTGAAAAAAATGCAAAAAATTGATATTTTGGGGAAAAACGCGATTTCTCCGCCCGATATCAACGGACTAAAGCAATAAGGGTACCATTGGACTGCACTAGGATTGTACTATCGTATGATACCCAATTCATACGGATACGATGAGCAGGAAGCAAAATATGGCACGCTGAAAATCAAGTATTTTCTGATTTGGAGCGTTTTTGGACGCCTGTATCTCGAAAACTTAACCGCAACTTTTTTTTTAACTTTCTCTATCGAGATTCCATTGGATAGTCTTGTGAATTATGCCATCCAATAAGACTTTGAAATTTCTGGAATAGGTGAAATAACGGACTGAAAATCGAAAAAAGTCGAAAAATCGTGAAATTTTGGAAAATGCTCTACTATTTTTTTAATTTAAGAGATTTTCAAAAAAATGTTGTATATTCAGATGGCTGACCTAATTACGATTCTAACGATGTATAATATGTATGCAGTTATTGAAATTTAATTTTCGATATTTTAAATTTTTTGCATTTTTGGCACTTTTCAACATAGGATTTCTCAGGGGCATTTTATCTGATCAGATAATGTAATATATTATTACAGAGCCCTGTGGCTATTTTAGTGCCCAAACGGGCTATTAAAACTATTCCGAAAATAATAACCATACCCGAAGTATTCAAAAAATGAAAAAAAAAGGTTAAAAACATTGTCGCACTTGCGAAAAATTCGATTTCTCCCTTAGGTAATAGCGGACCAAAAGAACTAAAGTATCGTTGGAAAGCCCTATTAATGGACCATCATATGGTATCTAAATAATACGATTTCGATGGTAGGGAAATAAATTATTGTATGCCAAAAATCTAGTATTTTCCGATTTTTTAACATTCTGAGACGCCCTTTTCTCGAAAACGACGCCGCAGATTTTTCTTAAACTTTTCTTACTCAAAGTCCTATCGGTTGTCTATATAGTGAATCCAAAATGAAAAGCATTGAAATAATATAGGTGGTCCAAAAATGGCATCAAACTTTGAAAAAAATTGAAAAATCATTAAATTTTTGTAAACGCTCTTTTATTTATCTTTTTTTCCAAAATTACTCAATGGATGTTTCTGACACTTCTGGTACAGAAAGTTAAGTATCGAAAGAACTTCGTAAAGCTATCGCGACAATGATCGTAAAACCGGAAGTAGTCGAAAAAATGTCCGATATTTTGAACAAAATTAATTTTTTTACAAATACTTTTTTTATTTATGAATATTTTTTGATGATATTTTACACAGGGTTAAAATATCATCGTACTTGAGCAGAAATGAGAAAAAAAATTGTCTCGGTAATTTGCGTTAGCCGCCATCGGCTAATTTAGTTTTTCGTACCCAGAAAAATTATTTATTGTTCGATTTGTATAAAACAAAGTTCATATGCTCCGTGGTCCCAATTGTAATTTTTTTTGTTACGGTGAAATTTTTGTGTCGGCAACGGAAGTGACGTACATGTATTATTAACAAAAACTACAATTTTGACAGTTCGGTACCACTTTTTGAAAGCAAATATTTTTTTTTCAAAACTGATATAACTAAAAGGATGCACCCTGCAAAGATGCACAAAATCCTTAGCTCAGATTTATTAATTTCAATTTCATTTTCGGGCAATTTCGAATAAAATGTAAAATAAAGTGTAAAATTCAGTTATTTACAATTCATTCAGCGTCTTCTATTTTGAAATATTTATTTGTAATTTTCATAAACTCGTAGCAATAATCCAGACGAAGAGAATGTATGCGAAAATTAATTTGTAATATGAGCAGTTGCCGAGAAATATGCAATTTTGCATGCATCACTTTTCACGTTATTTTGCCTATAAAAGAGTGAATTATCATTCGATTTGCAATATTTTTTTTCCATTTGATGCCTAATGCCAATTTGGACTAGGTCAAGCCAATTTTACATTTTCACTGTGACCGGAAATGACGTCATTTGGGCAAAAACTGTATTTTTAACCCAAAAAACAAATATTTTATTCAAATGAATCTGCCTTATAATATTTTTAAAATTATGATATTTGATTCCCATCAACGAATAGAATGAAGCCATACGACCATACAGATACCACAAAATGGTTTCTAACTTGTATGGTTACAGAGAAATAGGCGATCTTCTATAAGTCACTTTTCAAGGTTTTTGGTCTATAAAAGTGTCAATTATTATTCGATTTTTATAATTTTTTTACCATTTGATGCCTTATGCCATTTATGACTTCTATGAACTACGTTAACATTTTCAATATCACCGGAAGTTATGTAATTTTTGCAAAAAACGTATTTTTAGCCTTCAAAACAAACATTTTTTTGAAGGGATTTATATTTATTATTCGTTTAACTTTATAACGTCTGACTCTAATGGGCAGTAAGACTGAATCAATACCATCATATTGATATCAAGAAAAGGCTTCTAGCATGTTCCCTTGTCGAATAATAACCAATTTTCCGAGTGTCACTTTTAAGTTTTTTACCTTCTTAATTTCAGTTCATGGGTTATAGGTTAATTATTTATTGCCCGATGTCTATAAAAAAAACGTTTGTATTTTGTATGTTGCGAATTTTCGACTTATTTTTCACCTATAAAAATTTCTCTCGGCACCGGAAGTGACGTAATTTTGCCATAATTTACAATTTTGACCGGTCTTTTCGCCAGCAAATATTACCTTTACATATGATAGAGGGTGTCACTGAAGCAAAACAACTAATGTATTGTTTGGTAGCTCAATGGATCGGCTATGGTATAATTAACTTCCTGTATGATTCCTGAAAGCCGGTTCAGTGCTGCTTGCAGGTCTAGTTATTATTATTATTATTATTATTTACCGCGAGGGCCTAGATCTCCATGATCGAAAACAGATATCGATCTGGAATTAGCTTTTCTATCGGGAAACCATGTGGTGGCTACTTGATAAAATATTTTTGAAATTTCTGCGCATACCGGAAGTGACCGAACTTTGTACTTTCTCTGAAAATTGAAAATCGGCCATAGTTTCGTCAATTCTTTATCCATTTTCAAACAAATTACATTTTTGGAATCCCTGAATCTTTTCTGAGACAATGGCTATCTCACATTTTTCAATTTCGAACATTCGTCTATGACTTTTATCGTTCGAAAATTGAAAACATGTTGTTTACGAGACAATTTTTGTTATTTTTCAAAATTTTCAAATTTGACCTACATTTTTGGATACCTGAAGTCCATCCGATTCCAGTAATATAAGTTTCATTCAGAGTTATCGCCCTTTATTTTCCGATTTTTTTCGAATTTTCTTCCCATTTTGCGAGCTCGGGTTTCGTTTTATGGTAGAATTGACGTTTATGAAACTTCTGGAACATGAAGTTATAGTCCAATACCAACTGATAAAGCAATTTCGACACGGATCTTCAAACCGGAAGTGGTCGAAATAATGTTCAATATTTTGAAAAAAATGCAAAAAATGGATATTTTGGAGGAAAACGCTATTTCTCTGTCCGATATCAATGGATTAAACGAATGAAGGTACCGTTTGATGGCACGATTGTTGGACTATCATATGATACCCCATTCATACGGATACTATGAACAGACAGCAAAATATGGCACGCTGAAAATCAAGTATTTTCTGATTTGGAGCGTTTTTGGACGCCTGTATCTCGAAAACTTAACCTGCAATATTTTTTAAATTTTTTCTATCGAGAGTCCTTTGGGAGGTATTTGACATGAAGCCATCCAATAGGACTTTGAAATGTCTGGAATAGGATAAAAAAGGGACTGAAAATCGAAAAAAGTCGAAAAATCGTGAAATTTTGGAAAATGCTCTACTATTTTTTTATTTTAAGAGATTTTTAAAAAAAGGTTGTATATTCAGATAGCTGACCTAATTACGATTCTAACAATGTATAATATGTATGTAATTATTAAAATTTAATTTTCTATATTTTAAATTTTTTGCATTTTTGGCACTTTTGAACATAGGATTTCTCAGGGGCATTTTATCTGATCAGATAATGTAATATATCATTACAGAGCCCTGTGGCTATTTTAGTGTCCAAACCGGCTATTAGAACTATTCCGACAATAATAACCATACCGGAAGTATTCAAAAAATGAAAAAAAAAGAGTAAAAACATTGTCGCACTTGCGAAAAACTTGATTTCTCCCTTAGGTAATAGCGGACCAAAAGAACTAAAGTGTCGCTGGATAGCCCTATTAATGGACCATCATATGGTATCTAAATAATACGATTTCGATGGTAAGGAAATAAATTATTGTATGCCAAAAATCTAGTATTTTCCAATTTTTTAACATTCTGAGACGCCCTTTTCTCGAAAACGACGCCTACGATTTTTCTTAAACGTTTCTTACTCAAAGTCCTGTCAGTTGTCTATATAGGGAATCCAAAATGAAAAGCATTGAAATAATATAAGTGGTCGAAAAATGGCCTCAAACTTTGAAAAAAATTGAAAAATCGTTAAATTTTTTGAAACGCTCTTTAATTTATCTTTTTTTCCAAAACTACTCAATGGATGTTTCTGACACTTCTGGTACGTACAGTTAAGTATCCAAAGGACTTCGTAAAGCTATCACAACAACGATCGTAAAACCGGAAGTAGTCGAAAAAATGTCCGATATTTCGAAAAAAATTAATTTTTTTACGAAAACCTTTTTTATTTATGAATATTTTTTGATGATATTTTACACAGGGTTAAAATATCATCGTACTTGAGCAGAAATGAGAAAAAAAATTGTCTCGGTAATTTGCGTTAGCCACCATCGGCTAATTTAGTTTTTCGTACCCAGAAAAATTATTTATTGTTCGATTTGTATAAAACAAAGTTCATATGCACCATGGTCCAAATTGTAATTTTTTTTGTTACAGTGAAATTTTTCTGTCGGCAACGGAAGTGACGTAATATTAACAAAAACTACAATTTTGACAGTTCGGTACCACTTTTTGAAAGCAAATATTATTTTTTTTCAAAACTGATATGACTAAAAGGATGCACCCTGCAAAGGTGCACAAAAACCTTAGCTCATATTTTTTAATTTCAACTTCATTTTCGGGCAATTTCGAATAAAATGTAAAATAAAGTGTAAAATTCAGTTATTTACAATTCATTCAGCGTCTTCATATTTTGAAATATTTATTTGTAATTTTCATAAACTCGTAGCAATAATCCAGACGAAGAGAATGTATGCGAAAATTAGTTTGTAATATGAGCAGTTGCCGAGAAATATGCAATTTTGCATGCATCACTTTTCACGTTATTTTGCCTATAAAAGAGTTAATTATTATTCGATTTGCAATATTTTTTTTCCATTTGATGCCTAATGCCAATTTGGACTAGGTCAAGCCAATTTTACATTTTCACTGTGACCGGAAATGACGTCATTTGGGCAAAAACTGTATTTTTACCCTAAAAAATAAATATTTTATTCAAATGAGTCTGCCTTATAATATTTTTAAAATTATGATATTTGATTCCCATCAACGAATAAAATGAAGCCATACGACCATACAGATACCACAAAATGGTTTCTAACTTGTACGGTTACAGAGAAATAGGCGATCTTCTATAAGTCACTTTTCAAGGTTTTTGGTCTGTAAAACTGTCAATTATTATTCGATTTTTACAATTTATTTACCATTTCATGCCTTATGCTATTTATGACTTCTATGAACCAAGTTAAAATTTTCAATATCACCGGAAGTAATGTAATTTTTGCAAAAAACGTATTTTTAGCCTTTAAAACAAACATTTTTTTGAAGGGATTTATATTTATTATTCGTTTAGCTTTATAACGTCTGACTCTAATGGGCAGTAAGACTGAATCAATACCATCATATTGATATCAAGAAAAATCTTCTAGCATGTTCCCTTGTCGAATAATAACCAATTTTCCGAGGGTCACTTTTCAGTTTTTTACCTTCTTAATTTCAGTTTATGGGTTATAGGTTAATTATTTATTGTCCGATATTTATAAAAAAAAGTTTGTATTTTGTATGTTGCGAATTTTCGACTTATTTTTCATCTATAAAAATTTCTTTCGGCACCGGAAGTGACATACTTTTGCCATAATTTACAATTTTGACCGGTCTTTTAGCCAGCAAATATTACTTTTAGATATGATAGAGGGTGTCACTGAAGCAAAACAACTAAAGTATAGTTTGGTAGCTCAATGGATCGGCTATGGTATAATAAACTTCCTGTATGATTCCTGAAAGCCGGTTCAGTGCTGCTTGCAGGTCTAGTTATTAGGCTTTCAGACTTTCGTCTGAAAGCCTATTGAGATTACTAAAATTATTATTATTATTATTATTTACCGCGAGGGCCTAGATCTCTATGATCGAAACAGATATCGATCTGGAATTAGATTTTCTATTGGGAAACCATGTGGTGGCTACTTGATAAAATATTTTCGAAATTTCTGCGCATACCGGAAGTGACCGAACTTTGTACGTTGCCTAAAAATTGAAAATTGGCCATAGTTTCGCCAATTCTTTATCCATTTTCAAACAAATTACATTTTTGGAATCCCTGAATCTTTTCCGAGACAATGGCTATCTCACATTTTTCAATTTCGAACATTCGTCTATGACTTTTATCGTTTGAAAATTGAAAAGATGTTGTTTACGAGACAATTTTTGTTATTTTTAAAAATTTTCAAATTTGACCTACATTTTTGGATACCTGAAGTCCATCCGATTCCAGTAATATAAGTTTCATTCAGAGTTATCGCCCTTTATTTTTCGAATTTTTTCGAATTTTCTTCCCATTTTGTGAGCTCGGGTTTCGGTTTATGGCAGAATTGACGTTTCTGAAACTTCTGGAACATGAAGTTATAGTCCAATACCAACTTATAAAGCAATTTCGACAAGAATCCTTAAACCGGAAGTGGTCGAAATAATGGGCAATATTTTGAAAAAAATGCAAAAAATGGATATTTTGGGGAAAAACGCGATTTCTCCGCCCGATATCAATGGATTAAAGAAATTAGGGTACCATTGGGCTGCACTAGGATTGTACTATCGTATGATAACCAATTCATACAGATACTATGATCAGGAAGCAAAATATGGCACGCTGAAAATCACGAATTTTCTGATTTTTAGCATTTCTGGACGCCTGTATCTCGAAAACTTAACCTACAATTTTTTTTAAATTTTTTCTATCGAGAGTCCTTTTGGAAGTCTTTTGCATGAAGCCATCCAATAAGCCTTTGAAATGTCTGGAATAGGATAAAAAAGGGACTGAAAATCGAAAAAAGTCGAAAAATCGTGAAATTTTGGAAAATGCTCTACTATTTTTTTATTTTAAGAGATTTTTAAAAAAAGGTTGTATATTCAGATAGCTGACCTAATTACGATTCTAACGGTGTATAATATGTATGTAATTATTGAAATTTAATTTTCGATATTTTAAATTTTTTGCATTTTTGGCACTTTTGAACGTAGGATTTCTCAGGGGCATTTTATCTGATCAGATAATGTAATATATCACTACAGAGCCCTGTGGCTATTTTAGTGCCCAAACTGGCTATTAAAACTATTCCGAAAATAATAACCATACCGGAAGTATTCAAAAAATAAAAAAAAAAGTTAAAAATATTGTCGCACTTGCGAAAAACATGATTTCTCCCTTAGGTAATAGCGGACCAAAAGAACTAAAGTGTCGCTGGATAGAACTATTAATGGACCATCATATGGTATCTCAATAATATGATTTCCATGGTAAGGAAATAAATTATTGCATGCCAAAAATCTAGTATTTTCCGATTTTTTAACATTCTGAGACGCCCTTTTCTCGAAAACGACGCCTACGATTTTTCTTAAACTTTTCTTCTTCAAGGTCCTATCGGTTGTCTATATAGTGAATCCAAAATGAAAACCATTGAAATAAAATAGGTGGTCCAAAAATGGCATCAAACTTTGAAATAAATTGAAAAATCGTTAAATTTTTGTAAACGCTCTTCAATTTATCTTTTTTTCCCAAACTACTTAATGGATGTTTCTGACACTTCTGGTACAGAAAGTTAAGTATCCAAAGAAGTTAATAAAGCTATCACGACAACGATCGTTAAACCGGAAGTAGTCGAAAACATGTCCGATATTTTGAAAATAATTTATCTCTTTACGAAAACCTTTTTTATTTATGAATATTTTTTGATGGTATTTGACACAGGGTAAAAATATCATCCTACTTGAGCAAAAATGAGAAAAAAAATTGTCTCGGTAATTTGCGTTAGCCGCCATCGGCTAATATAGTTTTTCGTACCCAGAAAAATTATTTATTGTTTGATTTGTATAAAACAAAGTTCATATGCTCCATGGTCCCAATGGTAATTTTTTTTGTTACGGTGAAATTTTTCTGACGGCAACGGAAGTGACGTAATATTAACAAAAACTACAATTTTGACAGTTCGGTACCACTTTTTGAAAGGAAATATTATTTTTTTTCAAAACTGATATAACTAAAAGGATGCACCTTGAAAAGGTGCACAAAATCCTTAGCTCAGATTTTTTAATTTCAATTTCATTTTCAGGCAATTTCGAATAAAATGTAAAATAAAGTGTAAAATTCAGTTGTTTACAATTCTTTCAGCGTCTTCATATTTTGAAATATTTATTTGTTATTTTCATAATCTCGTAGCATTAATCCAGACGAAGAGCATGTATGCGAAAACTAGTTTGTAATATGAGCAGTTGCCGAGAAATATGCAATTTTGCATGCATCACTTTTCACGTTATTTTGCCTATAAAAGAGTGAATTATTATTCGATCTGCAATATTTTTTTCCATTTAATGCCTAATGCCAATTTGGACTAGGTCAAGCCAATTATACATTTTCACTGTGACCGGAATGACGTCATTTGGTCAAAAACTGTATTTTTAACCTAAAAAACAAATATTTTATTCAAATGAGTCTGCCTTATAATATTTTTAGAATTATGATATTTGATTCCCATCAACGAATAGAATCAAGCCATACGACCATACAGATGCCTCAAAATGGTTTCTAACTTGTACGGTTACAGAGAAATAGGCGATCTTCTATAAGTCACTTTTCAAGGTTTTTGGTCTATAAAAGTGTCAATTATTATTCGATTTTTATAATATTTTTACCATTTGATGCCTTATGCCATTTATGACTTCAATGAACTAAGTTAACATTTTCAATATCACCGGAAGTAATGTTATTTTTGCAAAAAACGTATTTTTAGCCTTCAAAACATTTATATTTATTATTCAATTAACTTTATAACGTCTGACTCTAATGGGCAGTAAGATTGAATCAATACCATCATATCGATATCAAGAAAAGGCTTCTAGCATGTTCCCTTGTCGAATAATAGCCAATTTTCCCAGGGTCACTTTTAATTTTTTTTACCTTCTTAATTTCAGTTGATGGGTTACAGGTTAGTTATTTATTGCCCGATACGTATAAAACAAAGTTTGTATTTTGTATGTTACGAATTTTCGACTTATTTTTCCCCTATCAAAATTTCTTTTGCACCGGAAGTGACGTAATTTTGCGATAATTTACAATTTTGGCCCGTCTTTTCGCCAGCACATTATTACTTTTATATATGATAGAAGGTTTCACTGTAGCAAAACATCTAAAGTATAGTTCGGTAGCTCAATGGATCGGCTATGGTATAATAAATTTCCTGTATGATTCCTGAAAGCCGGTTCAGTGCTGCTTGCAGGTCTAGTTATTATTATTATTATTATTTACCGCGAGGGCCTAGATCTCCATGACCGAAAACAGATATCGATCTGGAATTAGCTTTTCTATCGGGAAACCATGTGGTGGCTACTTGATAAAATATTTTTGAAATTTCTGCGCATACCGGAAGTGACCGAACTTTGTACTTTCCCTAAAAATTGAAAATCGGCCATAGTTTCGTCAATTCTTTATCCATTTTCAAACAAATTACATTTTTGGAATCCCTGAATCTTTTCTGAGACAATGGCTATCTCACATTTTTCAATTTCGAACATTCGTCTGTGATTTTTATCGTTCGAAAATTGAAAACATGTTGTTTACGAGACAATTTTTGTTATTTTTCAAAATTTTCAAATTTGACCTACATTTTTGGATACCTGAAGTCCATCCGATTCCAGTAATATAAGTTTCATTCAGAGTTATCGCCCTTTATTTTTCGATTTTTTTCGAATTTTCTTCCCATTTTGTGAGCTCCGGTTTCGTTTTATGGCAGAATTGACGTTTCTGAAACTTCTGGAACATGAAGTTATAGTCCAATACCAACTGATAAAGCAATTTCGACAAGAATCCTTAAACCGGAAGTGGTCGAAATAATGTGCAATATTTTGAAAAAAATGCAAAAAATGGATATTTTTGGGGAAAACGCTATTTCTCCGTCCGATATCAATGGATTAAACGAATGAAGGTATCGTTTGATGGCACGATTGCTGGACTATCATATGATATCCCATTCATATGGATACTATGAACAGACAGCAAAATATGGCACGCTGAAAATCAAGTATTTTCTGATTTGGAGCGTTTTTGGACGCCTGTATCTCGAAAACTTAACCTGCAATTTTTTTCTAATTTTTTATATCGAGAGTCCTTTTGGAGGTATTTTGCATAAAGCCATCCAATAAGACTTTGAAATGTCTGGAATAGGATAAAAAAGGGACTGAAAATCGAAAAAAGTCGAAAAATCGTGAAATTTTGGAAAATGCTCTACTATTTCTTTATTTTAAGAGATTTTTAAAAAGACGTTGTATATTCAGATAGCTGACCTAATTACGATTCTAACGATGTATAATATGTATGTAATTATTAAAATTTAATTTTCGATATTTTAAATTTTTTGCATTTTTGGCACTTTTGAACATAGGATTTCTCAGGGGCATTTTATCTGATCAGATAATGTAATATATCATTACAGAGCCCTGTGGCTATTTTAGTGCCCAAACCGGCCATTAAAACTATTTCGACAATAATAACCATACCGAAAGTATTCAAAAAATGAAAAAAAAAGAGTAAAAACATTGTCGCACTTGCGAAAAACTTGATTTCTCTCTTAGGTAATAGCGGACCAAAAGAACTAAAGTGTCGCTGGATAGCGCTATTAATGGACCATCATATGGTATCTAAATAATACGATTTCGATGGTAAGGAAATAAACTATTGTATGCCAAAAATGTAGTATTTTCCAATTTTTTAACATTCTGAGACGCCTTTTTCTCGAAAACGACGCCTACGATTTTTCTTAAACTTTTCTTACTCAAAGTCCTATCGGTTGTCTATATAGGGAATCCAAAATGAAAAGCATTGAAATAATATAAGTGGTCGAAAAATGGCCTCAAACTTTGAAAAAAATTGAAAAATCGTTAAATTTTTGGAAACGCTCTTTAATTTATTTTTTTTTCCAAAACTACTCAATGGATGTTTCTGACAATTCTGGTACAGAAAGTTAAGTATCCAAAGAACTTCGTAAAGCTATCACAACAACGATCGTAAAATCGGAAGTAGTCGAAAAAATGTCCGATATTTTGAAAAAAAAAATTTTTTTTACGAAAACCTTTTTTATTTATGAATATTTTTTGATGATCTTTCACACAGGGTTAAAATATCATCGTACTTGAGCAGAAATAAGAAAAAAAATTGTCTCGGTAATTTGCGTTAGCCGCCATCGGCTAATTAAGTTTTTCGTACCCAGAAAAATTATTTATTGTTCGATTTGTATAAAACAAAGTTCATATGCACCGTGGTCCCAATTGTAATTTTTTTTGTTACGGTGAAGTTTTTCTGTCGGCAACGGAAGTGACGTAATATTAACAAAAACTACAATTTTGACAGTTCGGTACCACATTTTGAAAGCAAATATTATTTTTTTTCAAAACTGATATAACTAAAAGGATGCACCCTGCAAAGGTGCACAAAATCCTTAGCTCATATTTTTTAATTTCAATTTCATTTTCGGGCAATTTCGAATAAAATGTAAAATAAAGTGTAAAATTCAGTTATTTACAATTCATTCAGCGTCTTCATATTTTGAAATATTTATTTGTAATTTTTATAAACTCGTAGCAATAATCCAGATGAAGAGAATGTATGCGAAAATTAGTTTGTAATATGAGCAGTTGCCGAGAAATATGCAATTGTACATGCATCACTTTTCACGTTATTTTGCCTATAAAAGAGTGAATTATTATTCGATTTGCAATATTTTTTTTCCATTTGATGCCTAATGCCAATTTGGACTAGGTCAAGTCAATTTTACATTTTCACTGTGACCGGAAATGACGTCTTTTGGGCAAAAACTGTATTTCTAACCTAAAAAACAAATATTTTATTGAAATGAGTCTGCCTTATAATGTTTTTAAAATTATGATATTTGATTCCCATCAACGAATAGAATGAAGCCATACGACCATACAGATACCACAAAATGGTTTCTAACTTGTACGGTTGCAGAGAAATGGACAATTTTCCCTAAGTCACTTTTCAAGGTTACAGAGAAATAGGCGATCTTCTATAAGTCACTTTTCAAGGTTTTTGGTCTATAAAAGTGTCAATTATTATTCGATTTTTATAATTTTTTTAACATTTGATGCCTTATGCCATTTATGACTTCTATGAACCAAGTTAACATTTTCAATATCACCGGAAGTAATGTAATTTTTGCAAAAAACGTATTTTTAGCCTTCAAAACAAACATTTTTTTGAAGTGATTTATATTCTTTATTCGTTTAACTTTATAACGTCTGACTCTAATGGGCAGTAAGATTGAATCAATACCATCATATTGATATCAAGAAAAGGCTTCTAGCATGTTCCCTTGTCGAATAATAACCAATTTTCCCAGGGTCACTTTTAAGTTTTTTACCTTCTTAATTTCAGTTTATGGGTTATAGGTTAATTATTTATTGCCCGATATGTATAAAACAAAGTTTGTATTTTGTATGTTGCGAATTTTCGACTTATTTTTCACCTATAAAAATTTCTTTCGGCACCGGAAGTGACGTAACTTTGCCATAATTTACAATTTTGATCGGTCTTTTCGCCAGCAAATATTACTTATACATATGATAGAGGGTGTCACTGAAGCAGAACAACTAAAGTATAGTTCGGTAGCTCAATGGATCGGCTATGGTATAATAAACTTCCTGTATGATTCCTGAAAGCCGGTTCAGTGCTGCTTGCAGGTCTAGTTATTATTATTATTTACCGCGGGGGCCTAGATCTCCATGATCGAAAACAGATATCGATCTGGAATTAGATTTTCTATCGGGAAACCATGTGGTGGCTACTGCATAAAATATTTTTGAAATTTCTGCGCATACCGGAAGTGACCGAACTTTGTACGTTGTCAAAAAATTGAAAATCGGCCATAGTTTCGTCAATATTTTATCCATAATCAAACAAATTACATTTTTGGAATCCCTGAATCTTTTCTGAGACCATGGCTATCTCACATTTTTCAATTTCGAACATTCGTCTATGACTTTTATCGTTCGAAAATTGAAAACATGTTGTTTACAAGACAATTTTTGTTATTTTTCAAAATTTTCAAATTTAACCTACATTTTTGGATACCTGAAGTCCATCTGATTCCAGTAATATAAGTTTCATTCAGAGTTATCACCCTTTATTTTTCGATTTTTTTCGAATTTTCTTCCCATTTTGTGAGCTCAGGTTTCGTTTTATGGCAGAATTGACGTTTCTGAAACTTCTGGAACATGAAGTTATAGTCCAATACCAACTTATAAAGCAATTTCGACAAGAATCCTTAAACCGGAAGTGGTCGAAATAATGTGCAATATTTTGGAAAAAATGCAAAAAATGGATATTTTTGGGGAAAACGCTATTTTTCCGTCCGATATCAATGGATTAAACGAATGAAGGTATCGTTTAATGGCACGATTGTTGGACTATCATATGATACCCCATTCATACGGATACTATGAACAGACAGCAAAATATGGCACGCTGAAAATCAAGTATTTTCTGATTTGGAGCGTTTTTGGACGCCTGTATCTCGAAAACTTAACCTACAATTTTTTTTTAATTTTTTCTACCGAGAGTCCTTTTGGAGGTATTTTGCATGAAGCCATCCAATAAGACTTTGAAATGTCTGGAATAGGATAAAAAAGGGACTGAAAATCGAAAAAAGTCGAAAAATCGTGAAATTTTGGAAAATGCTCTACTATTTTTTTATTTTAAGAGATTTTTAAAAAAAGGTTGTATATTCAGATAGCTGACCTAATTACGATTCTAACGATGTATAATATGTATGTAATTATTGAAATTTAATTTTCGATATTTTAAATTTTTTGCATTTTTGGCACTTTTGAACATAGGATTTCTCAGGGGCATTTTATCTGATCAGATAATGTAATATATCATTACAGAGCCCTGTGGCTATTTTAGTGCGCAAACCGGCTATTAAAACTATTCCGACAATAATAACCATACCGGAAGTATTCAAAAAATGAAAAAAAAAGAGTAAAAACATTGTCGCACTTGCAAAAAACTTGATTTCTCCCTTACGTAATAGCGGACCAAAAGAACTAAAGTGTCGCTGGTTAGCCCTCTCAATGGACCATCATATGGTATCGAAATAATACGATTTTGATGGTAAGGAAATAAATTATTGTATGTCAAAAATCTAGTATTTTCCGATTTTTTAACATTCTGAGACGCCCTTTTCTCGAAAACGACTCCTACGAATTTTCTTAAACTTTTCTTACTCAAGGTCCTATCGGTTGTCTATATAGTGAATCCAAAATGAAAAGCATTGAAATAATATAGGTGGTCCAAAAATGGCATCAAACTTTGAAAAAAATTGAAAAATCATTAAATTTTTGTAAACGCTCTTTAATTTATCTTTTTTTCCAAAACTACTCAATGGATGTTTCTGACACTTCTGGTACAGAAAGTTAAGTATCGAAAGAACTCCGTAAAGCTATCGCGACAATGATCGTAAAACCGGAAGTAGTCGAAAAAATGTCCGATATTTTGAAAAAAATTAATTTTTTTACGAATACTTTTTTTATTTATGAATATTTTTTGATGATATTTTACACAGGGTTAAAATATCATCGTACTTGAGCAGAAATGAGAAAAAAAATTGTCTCGGTAATTTGCGTTAGCCGCCATCGGCTAATTTAGTTTTTCGTACCCAGAAAAATTATTTATTGTTCGATTTGTATAAAACAAAGTTCATATGCTCCGTGGTCCCAATTGTATTTTTTTTTTGTTACGGTGAAATTTTTCTGTCGGCAACGGAAGTGACATAATATTAACAAAAACTACAATTTTGACAGTTCGGTACCACTTTTTGAAAGCAAATATTTTTTTTTTCAAAACTGATATAACTAAAAGGATGCACCCTGCAAAGATGCACAAAATCCTTAGCTCAGATTTATTAATTTCAATTTCATTTTCGGGCAATTTCGAATAAAATGTAAAATAAAGTGTAAAATTCAGTTATTTACAATTCATTCAGCGTCTTCTATTTTGAAATATTTATTTGTAATTTTCATAAACTCGTAGCAATAATCCAGACGAAGAGAATGTATGCGAAAATTAGTTTGTAATATGAGCAGTTGCCGAGAAATATGCAATTTTGCATGCATCACTTTTCACGTTATTTTGCCTATAGAAGAGTGGATTATCATTCGATTTGCAATATTGTTTTTCCATTTGATGCCTAATGCCAATTTGGACTAGGTCAAGCCAATTTTACATTTTCACTGTGACCGGAAATGACGTCATTTGGGCAAAAACTGTATTTTTAACCCAAAAAACAAATATTTTATTCAAATGAATCTGCCTTATAATATTTTTAAAATTATGATATTTGATTCCCATCAACGAATAGAATGAAGCCATACGACCATACAGATACCACAAAATGGTTTCTAAATTGTATGGTTACAGAGAAATAGGCGATCTTCAATAAGTCACTTTTCAAGGTTTTTGGTCTATAAAAGTGTCAATTATTATTCGATTTTTATAATTTTTTTACCATTTGATGCCTTATGCCATTTATGACTTCTATGAACTACGTTAACATTTTCAATATCACCGGAAGTAATGTAATTTTTGCAAAAAACGTATTTTTAGCCTTCAAAACAAACATTTTTTTGAAGGGATTTATATTTATTATTCGTTTAACTTTATAACGTCTGACTCTAATGGGCAGTAAGACTGAATCAATACCATCATATTGATATCAAGAAAAGGCTTCTAGCATGTTCCCTTGTCGAATAATAACCAATTTTCCGAGGGTCATTTTTTAGTTTTTTACCTTCTTAATTTCAGTTCATGGGTTATAGGTTAATTATTTATTGCCCGATGTCTATGAAAAAAAGTTTGTATTTTGTATGTTGCGAATTTTCAACTTATTTTTCACCTATAAAAATTTCTTTCGGCACCGGAAGTGACGTAATTTTGCCATAATTTACAATTTTGACCGGTCTTTTCGCCAGCAAATATTACTTTTACATATGATAGAGGGTGTCACTGAAACAAAACAACTAATGTATAGTTTGGTAGCTCAATGGATCGGCTATGGTATAATTAACTTCCTGTATGATTCCTGAAAGCCGGTTTAGTGCTGCTTGCAGGTCTAGTTCTTATTATTATTATTATTCAGATTCCAATTTGAATAGATCTCAGCAACTACATGTCGCATCGTTACGATTTCTTCGGTTTTACTGGGAAAGTGGGTGTGACTTAGAGGATAAAGCTATTTTGAACGTTCTGCGACAATGCGAAATGTCCGAAATCACCAAATTATCGTTTTTTTAAAATATTGCAGTAATTTTAACAATAATCATTGAATTTTAACTTTCGATACATTTTGGCATAGCCAGAGACAGGGCACATAGCTACACTACTTTCGATTTTTGATTTTCGGTAAATCTTCAAAGATATTAGGCGCCAAATTTTGAAAATTTAAAATTTTACAAAAAACTTTTTTATTTATGAATATTTTTTTAGTCGTATTATGCACAGAATGAAAGGGTCATCTGACTAGTGCAAAAATGTTAAAGAATTTTGTCTCAGTAATTTACCTTGGCCGCCATTGGCTAATTCAGTTTTTAAGTCCTAGATTAATTTTTTATTGTTCGATTTGTATAAAACAAAGTTCATATGCTTCGTTGTATCAATTGTCATTTTTTTTATTACCAAAAGTTTTATCTGTCGGCACCGGAAGTGGCATAATTTTACCAAAAACTACAATTTTGACAGTTATTTTCCTTCTTCGAAAACAAATATTATTTTTTGGAAAAATTATTTGACTCAAAGAGTGTGCCCTTTCAAGGCGCAAAAAATGTAGGAAGCAGTTTTTTTAATTTCGATTTCATTTTCGAGCAAATTCGATTAAGAGGCTAAAAATGGTGTAAAATTGGCCTATTTACAACCTATTCAGGCTTTTCAGATTTTAAAATATTTCTTCGTAACTTTTATAAACTTGTAGCTATAATCCATATGAAGAAAATGTATGTTAAAATTCGTTTGTACTATAAGCAGTTGCCAAGAAATGGGCAGTTCTGTACAAGTCACTGTTTTCGTTATTTTGCCTGTAAAATAGTCAATTATGATTGGATTTTTATAAAAGTGACATTATTTGATTCAAAAAGCACGTAGCGTCATATCAAGTTGATTACAATTTAAAATTGACACCGGAAGTGACATCATTTGGTCAAAAAATGCATTTTAAACTTTTTAAATCAATGTTTTATTCAACCAAGAATAACTTAATATGTATTAATAATTTTAACTTTTGGTTTAAATTCACATATAAACAAAACTCATATGGTCATATAGATATCATAAAATGGTTTCTAACTTGTTCGGTTGCCGAGAAATAGACGGTTTTCTACAGGTCACTTTTGAAGGTTTCGGGGCCATAAAAGGGTCAATTATTATTCGATTTTCATAAACGTCACACCATGTTATACCTAATGCCATTTGGGATTTCATACAAGTAATTTAAGATTTTCATTATCACCGGAAGTAACGTCATTTTGGCAAAAACTGTATTTTTAGCCTCTAAAACAGATATTTTATTCAAATGAGTCTGTTTTGAAATCTTTTTCAAAGTATGGTATTTGATGCCAATCAACAAATAGAATGAACCCATACGATCATACAGATACCACAAAATGGTTTCTAACTTGTACGGTTGCAGAGAAATAGCCGATTTTCTACAAGTCACTTTTCAAGTTTTTTTGTCTTTAAAAGTGGCAATTATTATTCGATTTACATAAAATTTTCACTATATGATATCGTATGCCATTTCTGATTTCATAAGACTAATTGAACATTTGCATTAACACCGGGAGTAATTTAATTTTGTCAAGATCATTTACAAGTAACAAATGTATAAAATGAATTGATATTGCTGGATTTTGTTGATTCTGCGTCCATTTTATTTGTGTGCAATGTTAATTTGGAAACCTGTTTAGTGGTTTCGCTGGTACCGGAAGTGACATATGTTAAAGGGTAACTTGGCACCGGAAGTGACATGTTTAAGGGTAACGTGGCACCAGTGAAACCCATCATTCCTGCATGCAGGTCTAGTTATTAGGGTTTCACACTGCGTAGCTTGTGTGAAACACTATTGTTTTTGTTAAAATTATTATTAGGCTTTCAGACTTTCGTCTGAAAGCCTATTGAGATTACTAAAATTATTATTATTAAGCTTTCATATTACATATGAAAGCTTATTGTTTCTGTTAAAGTTATTATTATTATTTTTTTTTTTTGTGTGTTTTCTGCAAATCGGATTTCTCAGAATCTATCCATAGGATCTTTCTGAAATTTTGACCTACCCCACCAAAAATGGGGTGCGAACCTTGATTAAATATATTTTCGAAACGTTTTACGAATCCGAAATCACCGAATTTTACGAACGAAAAAAATGACAATGCATAGTCGTAACTTTGTTATTTTTTGACCGATTTTACTAATTTTTTTTTCTTTGAATACCTTTAAAAAAACCATTTTCATCTGCAGTTTCACATTTTCGAATTTCGAAAATTCGTCGCTGTGATTTCGAACCGGAAGATTAGACCAATTTGACAACTTCTTTAATAGTTGTACGATTTTCATGAAATTTAGTATCTAAGTAGATCCTACCGATGTGACTTCAAAAATATAATTAGAAATTTTCTAAATTATCTCCCCTTGACGAAATTAAGGATCAAAATTTTCAAAAAAATCATCGAAATATAGGTCAGAATGACCTGATTTTTTTTTTGGATACTAGATAAGTAATTACTGATTTGTACACAAAATATGGAGTTTGTCGATCGAACCGGAAGTGCCGCCATATTTAAAAGTGAAAAATCAATAAGGCTTTTTTGCTATTTTACTTACAGACTCGGGAGTTATATTTTCTGAATCCTTGTAGGAAGGCCTAAAAAATGTCGCGAATAGAATTTTGATTTCGGTCACGTGATGGTCACCATTTTGAATTGAAAATGAAAAATAGAAGCAATTTGAAGGGTCGGGACTTTGGAACACAATTACTCTCCTTCTAATTAAGCTAGAATGTTCAAACTTGGTGTAGACGTTCACTAGGTCAATGTTATGATTGAGTTTAAATATGAGCATTTTCTGCTTAGGGTAAGCAGAGATAAACAAGCTAATTTGTTGATTCTTTAGGGCACGATAACTTCGGTTATAATGAAGGGAGGGCGGTGAAACTTTTGTCAATAGAGAGTCTAATAGCTAGCCTGTTGTGTGAAATCATTGTATTATTTTTTCTAAATATCAGGGATAGCCGAAAAAAAGAGATTGAAAACCCAAAAAGTCGTATTTTTACAATTTGGAGCATGTTTAGAGGTCTTTCTCGTAAAGTCAACATAATATTTTTTGGGAACTTCTTGTACAAAGAGTCTTATTGGTAGTCTTTTATATGAAACCATCGATCAACAGTCCAACATATCAGGAGTAGAAGAACAAAAGGATCGAACATTGAAAACGGCACCCTTTCATTGTTAAGCGAAACATGCAGTGTGGGTGACTACAATCTACACATTTAGTCATCGTATAGAGCTTATTCAACAGTATCGAATTCCAACTGCTTAGGGATATTTTACGTGCACTCCAATGTGTACACGGGACCTTGGTTTTTCGTCCCATCCGAATGACTAGACAGCTGTGCTTGTCAGGCCCTCCGTTCTGCCTCACTGACAAGGGGAACCACGCCGGGAAATCGAGATGAACTTTCTCCGTGCAGAACTTTCAATTCAGGCGAAAACGTTTATTGCATACGATTAAGCTGGTCAGTTGGAGCTTATTTTCAAAAGTTTTGTAATAATCGGTTGGTAATTAAAGTACCGTGCACATTAAACTGTTAAAACAGAAAATTTCGCCCGGTTGAAATGTTTCTTGCTATAAGTCAGCAATTTTCTGAATTCAGGGAGGCTGAATGGCTGAATGGTTAGCATGTGCGCACTGTATCGTAACGTCTGTCATTGAGTCAACGGGCGTCGTTTCGATCTCCAGGTTGCACGTGACATGAAGTATGATGTCCAACCTTGTGGGTTTTCTCCGTGTTCTTCGGTTTCCTCCCAACGGCTAAAGACCTGTAAGCGCAGGGGGAGTTTTTAAATAAAATTAAAAAACATATGTTAGTCCCGAAATGACCTAGTTTGTGTCGAATGGACATTAGGCCGCATTTCTCTCTTTCTCTTTTATTTTTAAAGTTTTGTAATAATCGGTTGGTAATCAAAGGTACTGTAAAAGTGATAAAACAGAAAATAATCGGTTGGTAATCAAAGGTACTGTAAAAGTGATAAAACAGAAAATTTCGCCCGGTTGTAATGTTTCTAAAGGTACCGTGCAAATTAAACTGTTACAATAGAAAATTGGGCCCGGTTGAAATGTTTCTCGCTGTAGGTCAGCAATTTGCCGATTTTAGGGAGGTTGCGTGGCTGAATGGTTAGCACGTGCGCTCTGTATCATAACGTCTGTCATTGAGTCAACTGCCGTTGTTTCGATTTTTTGGTTGTACGTGACAAGGAGTATGGTTGCCTGTCCAACCTCGTAGGCCGTAACCGCCGCTGCCCGGGTAAAATTTCCCTCATTGCACACATTATGGCATATGCCCGTCTTCATTAGCCCATTTTAGGAGCAGAACAGTCGGACGTTAAACCCCATTCAATTTCATTTCATTTTCTCTATGTTGCTTATTTATTATAGTGGATTAATATTTTTCTGGTTCTAGCAATTATTTAATTTCTGCATAGAAATCTTGCTTTGGCCAGTTTTTTTTATTGCAGAGTGCCATTCTTGTTTAAACAAACATGATCCTTTGTTTAAAACATGCTTAAGAAGTCGTCACGATTTCCTACTTATAACCAAACATATTGGAAATATTAGTCTGGCATTATTAAATCCTAATTTTATTGGTCTTATTTAAAATTAAACTTTCATTTAACTATGAACAACCCTTAACGTGTCTCTTTAAAACTATTAAGTACTCTAAAACAGTAGCTCAACCTTTTGACCTAAACTCATTAATTTACCATTTTGTTGTGAGCGACTTCTTATTCTTCCTATATGACATATTGCACGTGTCTGATTTCAAAGGGGTGTTGAGTGGCTGAATGGTAAGCACGCGCGCCTGTCATTGAGTTAACTAGCGTGTTTTCGAATGCCCGGTTGTACGTGACAAGGAGTAAGGTCGCCTGTCCAACCTGCCATTTTTAATTTTTTTTTCCCGCCATTTTCATTTCATTTTCTCATCCGTCTCATTACAGTAATACAAGTTTCAGTTATTTTCCTTTAGTTTTCAGATTATTGTTATGCCTGGGTGCAATGTTTCATACTATATTTAGACTTGTAACTTCGCGAGTTTTTGACCAATTTTAATAATTTTTTCTTCGTATCCTTTTATTTAGGTTACTTGATACAATCAATGACACGTGACGATGAATATGAAAGCTTTCATATCTGCATGGGACAGTAGCAGATCTAGTTAGGGTTTCACACTGCGAAGCTTGTGTGAAACACTATTGTTTTTGTTAAAATTATTATTCTTATTATTATTATTATTATTCTTCTTTTGCATTGAGTAGATCTCAGCAACTACGTGTCGCATCGTTACGATTTCTTCGGTTTTACTGGGAAAGTGGGTGTGACTTAGAGGATAAAGCTATTTTGAACGTTCTGCGACAATGCGAAATGTCCGAAATCACCGAAGTTATCGTTTTTACAAATATTGCGGTAATTTTAACAATAATCATGGGATTTTAACTTTCGATACATTTTGGCATAGCTGGAGACAGGGCACATAGCTGCGCTACTTTCGATTTTTGATTTTCGGCAAATCTTCGAAGATATTAGGCGCCAAATTTCGGAAATTTAAAATTTTACAAAAAACTTTTTTATTTATGAATATGTTTTAGTCGTGTTGTGCACAGAATTAAAGAGTCATCTGACTTGCGCAAAAATGTTAAAAAATTTTGTCTCAGTAATTTTCCTTGGCCTCCATTGGCTAATTCAGTTTTTCAGTCCTAGATTAATTTTTTATTGTTCGATTTGTATAAAACAAAGTTCATATGCTTCGTTGTCTCAATTGTCATTTTTTTTATTACCAAAAGTGTTATCTGTCGGCACCGGAAGTGGCATAATTTTACCAAAAACTACAATTTTGACAGTTAGGTACATTTTTTGAAAACAAATATTATTTTTTTGAAAAATTATATGACTCAAAGAGTGTGTCCTTTAAAGGCGCAAAAAATGTCGGAAGCAGTTTTTTAAATTTCTTTTTCATTTTCTAGCAAATTGGATTAAGAGGTGAAAAAAGGCGTAAAATTGACCTATTTACAACTCATTCAGGCTTTTCAGATTTTAAAATATTTTTACGTAACTTTTATAAACTTGTAGCTATAATCCATACGAAGAGAATGTATGTGAAAATTAGTTTGTTATATAAGCAGTTGCCGAGAAATAGGCAATTTTGCATGAGTCACTTTTCACGTAATTTTGGCTGTAAAAGAATCAATTATTATTCGATTTTCAATTTTCTTTCGCCATTGGATGCCTAATGCCATAGTGGACTATGTCAAACCATTTTACCCCTTGCGCTGCCACCGGAAATGACGTCATTTGCTCAAAACTTAAATTTTAGCCTTCAAAAAACAATATTTTATTCAAATGAGTCGTATTTGTTATTTTTTTCAAATTGTGATATTTGATTCTATTGATCAAATAGATTGAACCCATACGATCATACAGATACCACAAAATGGTTTCTAACTTGTACGGTTGCAGAGAAATGGGCGATTTTCCTTAAGTCACTTTTCAAGGTTTTTGGTCTATAAAAGTGTCAGTTATTATTCGATTTTCATAAAATTTTCACCATATGATATCTTGTGTCATTTATGATTTCATAGAACTAATTTAACATTTTCAGTATCACCGGAAGTAAGGTCATTTTGGCAAAAACTGTATTTTTAGCCTTCAAAACAGACATTTTTTTCAAATGAGTCTGATTTGTAATATATTTCAAATTATGATATTTGATTCCAATCAACAAATGGATTGAACCCATACGATCATATAGATACCAAAAGATAGTTTTTATCGTGTACGGTTGCCGAGAAATAGACGATTTTCTACAAGTCACTTTTCAAGGTTTTTGGTCTATAAAAGTGGCAATTCTCATTCGATTTACATACAATTTTCGCCATTATGCTGCCTTATGCCATTTCTGATTTCATAAAACTAATTGAACATTTTCATTATCACCGGAAGTAATGAAATTTTGCCAGGATCACTTACAAGTAACATATATATAAAATGAATTGATATTGCTGGATTTGGTTGATTCTTCGTCCATTTTATTTGATGTTTACAATGCTTATGTGGAAACCTGTTTGATGGTTTCATTGGTATCGGAAGTGACATATGTTTAAGGGTAACGTGGCACCGAAAGTGACGTGGCACCAGTGAAACCCGTCATTCCTGCATGCAGGTCTAGTTATTATTATTATTATTTACCGCGGGAGCCTAGATCACCATGATCGAAAACAGATATCGATCTGGAATTAGATTTTCTGTCGGGAAACCATGTGGTGGCTACTTGATAAAATATTTTTGAAATTTCTGCGCATACCGGAAGTGACCGAACTTTGTATTTTGTCTAAAAATTGAAAATAGGCCATAGTTTCGTCAATTGTTTATCCATTTTCAAACAAATTACCTTTTTGGAATCCCTGAATCTTTTCTTAGACAATGGCTATCTCACATTTTTCGATTTCGAACATTCGTCTATGACTTTTAGCGTTCGAAAATTGAAAACATGTTGTTTACGAGACAATTTTTGTTATTTTTCAAAATTTTCAAATTTGACCTATATTTTTGGATACCTGACGTCCATGCGATTCCAGTAATATAAGTTTCATTCAGAGTTATCGCCCTTTATTTTTCGATTTTTTTCGAATTTTCTTCCCATTTTGTGAGCTCGGGTTTCGTTTTATGGCAGAATTGACCTTTCTGAAACTTCTGGAACATGAAGTTATAGTCCAATACCAACGAATAAAGCAATTTCGACAAGAATCCTTAAACCGGAAGTGGTCGAAATAATGTGCAATATTTTGAAAAAAATGCAAAAAATGGATATTTTTGGGAAAAACGCGATTTCTCCGCCCGATATAAATGGATTAAAGAAATTAGGGTACCATTGGACTGCACTAGGATTGCACTATCGTATGATACCAAATTTATACGGATACTATGAACAGGCAGCAAAATATGGCACGCTGAAAATCAAGTATTTTCTGATTTTTAGCATTTTTGGACGCCTGTATCTCGAAAACTACTCCAGCGATTTTTATGAAACTTTCTCTATCGAGAGACCTTGTGGTAGTCTTAAGTACAAAACAATCTATTACGACTTTGAAATATCTGGAATAGGTGAAATAACGGACTGAAAATCGAAAAAAGTCGAAAAATCGTGAAATTTTGGAAAATGCTCTACTATTTTTTTATTTTGAGAGATTTTCAAAAAAAGGTTGTATTTTCAGATAGCTGACCTAATTACGATTCTAACGATGTATAATATGTATGTAGTTATTGAAAGTTAATTTTCGATATTTTAAATTTTTTGCATTTTTCTCACTTTTGGACATAGGATTTCTCAGTGGCATTTTATCTGATCAGTAAATGTAATATATCATTACAGAGCCCTATGACTATTTTAGTACCCAAACCGGCTATTTAAACTATTCCGACAATAATAACCATACCGGAAGTATTCAAAAATTAAAAAAAACGGTTAAAAACATTGTCGCACTTGCGAAAAACTTGATTTCTCCCTTAGGTAATAGCGGACCAAAAGAACTAAAGTGTCGTTGGATAGCCTATTAATGGACCATCATACGGTATGTAAATAATACGATTTCGATGGCAAGGAAATAAATTATTGTATGCCAAAAATCCAGTATTTTCCGATTTTTTAACGTTCTGAGACGCCCTTTTCTCGAAAACGACGCCTACGATTTTTCTCAAACTTTTCTTACTCAAAGTCCTATCGATTGTCTATATAGTGAATCCAAAATGAAAAGCATTGAAATAATATAGGTGGTCCAAAAATTGCATCAAACTTTGAAAAAAAATCAAAAATCGTTAAATTTTTGTAAACGCTCTTTATTTTATCTTTTTTTCCAAAACTACTCAATAGATGTTTCTGACACTTCTGGTACAGAAAGTTAAGTATCCAAAGAACTCCGTAAAGCTATCACGACAACAATCGTAAAACCGGAAGTAGTCGAAAAAATGTCCGATATTTTGAAAAAAATTTTTTTTTTTACGAAAACCTTTTTTATTTATGAATATTTTTTGACGGTATTTTACACTGGGTTAAAATATCATCCTACTTGAGCAGAAATGAGAAAAAAAATTGTGTCGGTAATTTGCATTAGCCGCCATCGGCTAATTAAGTTTTTCGTACCCAGAAAAATTATTTATTGTTCGATTTATATAAAACAAAGTTCATAAGCTCCGTGGTCCCAATTGTAATTTTTTTTGTTACGGTGAAATTTTTCTGTCGGCAACGGAAGTGACGTAATATTAATAAAAACTACAATTTTGACAGTTCGGTACCACTTTTTGAAAGCAAATATTAATTTTTTTCAAAACTGATATAACTAAAAGGATGCACCCTGCAAAGGTGCACAATATCCTTAGCTCAGACTTTTTAATTTCAATTTCATTTTCGGGCAATTTCGAATAAAATGTAAAATAAAGTGTAAAATTCAGTTGTTTGCAATTCATTCAGCTCTTCATATTTTGAAATATTTATTTGTAATTTTCATAAACTCGTAGCAATAATCCAGACGAAGAGAATGCATGCGAAAATTAGTTTGTAATGTGAACAGTTGCCAAGAAATATGCAATTTTGCATGCATCACTTTTCACGTTATTTTGCCTATAAAAGAATGAATTATTATTCGATTTGCAATTTTTTTTCCCCATTTGATGCTTAATGCCATTTTGGACTAGGTCAAGCCAATTTTACATTTTCATTGTGACCGGAAATGACGTCATTTGGGCAAAAACTGTATTTTTAACCTAAAAAACAAATATTTTATTCAAATGAGTCTGCCTTATAATATTTTTAGAATTATGATATTTGATTCCCATCAACGAATAGAATCAAGCCATACGACCATACAGATGCCACAAAATGGTTTCTAACTTGTACGGTTACAGAGAAATAGGCGATCTTCTATAAGTCACTTTTCAAGGTTTTTGGTCTATAAAAGTGTCAATTATTTCTCGATTTTTATAATATTTTTACCATTTGATGCCTTATGCCATTTATGACTTCAATGAACTAAGTTAACATTTTCAATATCACCGGAAGTAATGTAATTTTTGCAAAAAACGTATTTTTAGCCTTCAAAACAAAACATTTTTTTGAAGGGATTTATATTTATTATTCAATTAACTTTATAACGTCTGACTCTAATGGGCAGTAAGATTGAATCAATACCATCATATCGATATCAAGAAAAGGTTTCTAGCATGTTCCCTTGTCGAATAATAGCCAATTTTCCCAGGGTCACTTTTAATTTTTTTACCTTCTTAATTTCCGTTGATGGGTTACAGGTTAGTTATTTATTGCCCGATACGTATAAAACAAAGTTTGTATTTTGTATGTTACGAATTTTCGACTTATTTTTCCCCTATAAAAATTTCTTTCGGCACCGGAAGTGACGTAATTTTGCGATAATTTACAATTTTGGCCTGTCTTTTCGCCAGCAAATATTACTTTTATATATGATAGAAGGTTTCACTGTAGCAAAACAACTAAAGTATAGTTCGGTAGCTCAATGGATCGGCTATGGTATAATAAACTTCCTGTATGATTCCTGAAAGCCGGTTCAGTGCTGCTTGCAGGTCTAGTTAGGGTTTCACACTGCGTAGCTTGTGTGAAACACTATTGTTTTTGTTAAAATTATTATTCTTATTATTATTATTATTATTATTATTATTCAGATTCCAATTTGAATAGATCTCAGCAACTACGTGTCGCATCGTTACGATTTCTTCGGTTTTACTGGGAAAGTGGGTGTGACTTAGAGGATAAAGCTATTTTGAACGTTCTGCGACAATGCGAAATGTCCGAAATCACCGAAGTTATCGTTTTTTAAAATATTGCAGTAATTTTAACAATAATCATTGGATTTTAACTTTCGATACATTTTGGCATAGCCTGAGACAGGGCACATAGCTACGCTACTTTCGATTTTTGATTTTCGGCAAATCTTCGAAGATATTAGGCGCCAAATTTCAAAAATTTAAAATTTTACAAAAAACTTTTTTATTTATGAATATTTTTTAGTCGTATTGTGCACAGAATTAAAGAGTCATCTGACTAGTGCAAAAATGTTAAAAAATTTTGTCTCAGTAATTTTCTTTGGCCGCCATTGGCTAATTAAGTTTTTCAGTCCTAGATTAATTTTTTATTGTTCGATTTGTATAAAACAAAGTTCATATGCTTCGTTGTATCAATTGTCATTTTTTTTATTACCGATAATGTTATCTGTCGGCACCGGAAGTGGCATAATTTTACCAAAAACTACAATTTTGACAGTTATTTTCTTATTTCGAAAACAAATATTATTTTTTTGAAAAATTATTTGACTCAAAGAGTGTGCCCTTTCAAGGCGAAAAAAATGTAGGAAGCAGTTTTTTTAATTTCGATTTCATTTTCGAGCAAATTCGATTAAGAGGCTAAAAATGGGGTAAAATTGACCTATTTACAACCTATTCAGGCTTTTCAGATTTTAAAATATTTCTTCGTAACTTTTATAAACTTGTAGCTATAATCCATACGAAGAAAATGTATGTTAAAATTCGTTTGTAATATAAGCAGTTACCAAGAAATGGGCAGTTCTGTACAAGTCACTGTTTTCGTTATTTTGCCTGTAAAATAGTCAATTATTATTGGATTTTTATAAAAGTGACATCATTTGATTCCAAAAGCATGTAGCGTCATATCAAGTTGATTACAATTTAAAATTGACACCGGAAGTGACATCATTTGGTCAAAAACTGCATTTTAAACTTTTTAAATCAATGTTTTATTCAACCAAGAATAACTTAATATGTATAAATAATTTTAACTTTTGGTTTAAATTCACATATAAACAAAACTCATATGGTCATATAGATATCATAAAATTGTTTCTAACTTGTTCGGTTGCCGAGAAATAGACGGTTTTCTACAGGTCACTTTTGAAGGTTTCGGGGCCATAAAAGTGTCAATTATTATTCGATTTTCATAAACGTTACACCGTGTTATACCTAATGCCATTTGGGATTTCATACAAGTAATTTAAGATTTTCATTATCACCGGAAGTAACGTCATTTTGGCAAAAACTGTATTTTTAGCCTTCAAAACAGATATTTTATTCAAATGAGTCTTTTTTTGAAATCTTTTTTAAATTATGGTATTTGATGCTAATCAACAAATAGAATGAACCCATACGATCATACAGATACCACAAAATGGTTTGTAACTAGTACGGTTGCAGAGAAATAGCAGATTTTCTACAAGTCACTTTTCAAGTTTTTTGGTCTTTAAAAGTGGCAATTATTATTCGATTTACATAAAATTTTCACTATATGATATCGTATGCTATTTCTGATTTCATAAGACTAATTTAACATTTTCATTAACACAGGAAGTAATTTAATTTTGTCAAGATCATTTACAAGTAACAAATGTATAAAATGACTTGATATTGCTGGATTGATTGGTTGATTCTGCGTCCATTTTACTTGTGTGCAATGTTAATTTGGAAACCTGTTCAGTGGTTACGCTGGTACCGGAAGTGACATATGTTCAAGGGTAACTTGGCACCGGAAGTGACATGTTTAAGAGTAACTTGGCACCAGTGAAACCCGTCATTCCTGCATGCAGGTCTAGTTATTATTATTATTATTATTATTCAGATTCCAATTTGAATAGATCTCAGCAACTACGTGTCGCATCGTTACGATTTCTTCGGTTTTACTGGGAAAGTGGGTGTGACTTAGAGGATAAAGCTATTTTGAACGTTCTGCGACAATGCGAAATGTCCGAAATCACCGAAGTTATCGTTTTTAAAAATATTGCAGTAATTTTAACAATAATCATTGGATTTTAACTTTCGATACATTTTGGCATATCCTGAGACAGGGCACATAGCTACGCTACTTTCGATTTTTGATTTTCGGCAAATCTTCGAAGATATTAGGCGCCAAATTTCGAAAATTTAAAATTTTACAAAAAACTTTTTTATTTATGAATATTTTTTAGTCGTATTGTGCACAGAATTAAAGGGTCATCTGACTAGTGCAAAAATGTTAAAAAATTTTGTCTCAGTAATTTACCTTGGCCGATATTGGCTAATTCAGTTTTTCAGTCCTAGATTAATTTTTTATTGTTCGATTTGTATAAAACAAAGTTCATATGCTTCGTTGTATCAATTGTCGTTTTTTTTATTACCGAAAGTGTTATCTGTCGGCACCGGAAGTGGCATAATTTTACCAAAAACTACAATTTTGACAGTTATTTACGATCTTCATAAACAAATATTATTTTTTTGAAAAATTATATGACTCAAAGAGTGTGCCCTTTCAAGGCGCAAAAAATGTAGGAAGCAGTTTTTTTAATTTCGATTTCATTTTCGAGCAAATTCGATTAAGAGGCTAAAAATGGTGTAAAATTGTCCTATTTACAACCTATTCAGGCTTTTCAGATTTTAAAATATTTCTTCGTAACTTTTATAAACTTGTAGCTATAATCCATACGAAGAAAATGTATGTTAAAATTCGTTTGTAATATAAGCAGTTGCCAAGAAATGGGCAGTTCTGCATAAGTCACTGTTTTCGTTATTTTGCCTGTAAAATAGTCAATTATTATTGGATTTTTATAAAAGTGACATCATTTGATTCAAAAAGCACGTAGCGTCATATCAAGTTGATTACAATTTAAAATTGACACCGGAAGTGACATCATTTGGTCAAAAAATGCATTTTACACTTTTTTAAATCAATGTTTTATTCAACCAAGAATAACTTAATATGTATTAATAATTTTAACTTTTGGTTTAAATTCACATATAAACAAAACTCATATGGTCATATAGATATCATAAAATGGTTTCTAACTTGTTCGGTTGCCGAGAAATAGACGGTTTTCTACAGGTCACTTTTGAAGGTTTCGGGGCCATAAAAGGGTCAATTATTATTCGATTTTCATAAACGTCACACCATGTTATACCTAATGCCATTTGGGATTTCATACAAGTAATTTAAGATTTTCATTATCACCGGAAGTAACGTCATTTTGGCAAAAACTGTATTTTTAGCCTCCAAAACAGATATTTTATTCAAATGAGTCTGTTTTGAAATCTTTTTCAAATTATGGTATTTGATGCCAATCAACAAATAGAATGAACCCATACGATCATACAGATACCACAAAATGGTTTCTAACTTGTACGGTTGCCGAGAAATAGCCGATTTTCTACAAGTCACTTTTCAAGTTTTTTGGTCTTTAAAAGTGGCAATTATTATTCGATTTAACGTTTTTATTTATAAATATTATTTAGTCGTGTTGTGCACAGAAATAAAGAGTCATCTGACTAGCGCAAAAATGTTAAAAAAATTTGTCTCAGTAATTTTCCTTGGCCGCCATTAGCTAATTCAGTTTTTCAGTCCTAGATTAATTTTTTATTGTTCGATTTGTATAAAACAAAGTTCATATGCTTCGTTGTCCCAATTGTTATTTTTTTTATTACCAAAAGTGTTATCTAGCAAATTGGATTAAGGGGTGAAAAAAGGCGTAAAATTGACCTATTTACAACCCATTCAGGCTTTTCAGATTTTAAAATTTTTTTACTTAACTTTTATAAACCTGTCACTATAATCCATACGAAGAGAATGTATGTTAAAATTAGTTTCTAATATAAGCAGTTGCCGAGAAATGGGCAGTTTTGCATAAGTCACTGTTTTCGTAATGTTGCCTGTAAAATAGTCAATTATTAATGGATATTCACAAAAGTGACACCATTTGATTCAAAAAGCAAGTGTGCGTCATATCATGTTGATTACTATTTAAAAGTGACGTCATTTAGTCAAAAACTCAATTTTTAACTTTTAAAATCGATCTTTTTTTCAACCAAGAATTATGTCACATGTAATAATAAAATTAACTTTTGGTTTAAATTCACATATTAACAAAACTCATACGGTCAAATAGATATCATAAAATTGTTTCTAACTTGTTCGGTTGTCGAGATATAGGCGATTTTCTGAAAGTCACTTTTGAAGGTTTTTGGCCCATAAAAGTGTCAATTATTATTTGATTTTTATAAAATTTTCACCCTTTGAAGCCTAATGTCATAGACGATGTTATAAAACTAATTTAACGTTTTCATTATCACCGGAAGTAGCGTCATTTTGGCAAAAACTGTATTTTAAGCCTTCAAAACCGATATTTTATTCAAATGAGTCTGATTTGTAATGTTTATACAATTATGATATTTGATTCCAATCAACAAATAGATTAAACCCATACGGTCATATAAATACCAAAAAATGGTTTCTAACTTGTACGGTTGCCGAGAAATAGACGATTTTCTACAAGTCACTTTTCAAGGTTTTTGGTCTATAAAAGTGGAAATTTTTATTCGATTTACATAAAATTTTCACAATATGATGCCTTATGCCATTTCTGATTTCATAAGACTAAGGGAACATTTACATTATCACCGGAAGTACTGTTATTTTGTCAGGATCAATTACATGTAACAAATGTATAAAATAAAATTGCTGGATTTGTTTGATTCTGTTTCCATTTTATTTGATGTGTGCAATGCTTATGTGGAAACCTGTATATTGGTTTCATTGGTACCGGAAAGGACATATGTTCAAGGGTAACGTAGCACCAAAAGTGACACAAGTTCAAGTTCAAAGGTAACATGGCAAAAGTGAAACCCGTCATTCCTGCATGCAGGTCTAGTTCTTATTATTATTATTATTATTATTATTATTCAGATTCCAATTTGAATAGATCTCAGCAACTACGTGTCGCATCGTTACGATTTCTTCGGTTTTACTGGGAAAGTGGGTGTGACTTAGAGGATAAAGCTATTTTGAACGTTCTGCGCCAATGCGAAATGTCCGAAATCACCGAAGTTATCGTTTTTGAAAATATTGCAGTAATTTTAACAATAATCATTGGATTTTTACTTTCGATACATTTTGGCATAGCCTGAGACAGGGCACATAGCTACGCTACTTTCGATTTTTGATTTTCGGCAAATCTTCGAAGATATTAGGCGCCAAATTTCGAAAATTTAAAATTTTACTAAAAATTTTTTTATTTATGAATATTTTTTAGTCGTATTGTGCACAGAATTAAAGAGTCACCTGACTAGTGCAAAAATGTTAAAATTTTTTGTCTCAGTAATTTTCCTTGGCCGCCATTGGCTAATTCAGTTTTTCAGTCCTAGATTATTTTTTTATTGTTCGATTTGTATAAAACAAAGTTCATATGCTTCGTTGTCTCAATTGTCATTTTTTTTGTTACCAATAATGTTATCTGTCGGCACCGGAAGTGGCATAATTTTACCAAAAACTACAATTTTGACAGTTATTTTCTTATTTCGAAAACAAATATTATTTTTTTGAAAAATTATATGACTCAAAGAGTGTGTCTTTTCAAGGCGCAAAAAATGTAGGAAGCAGTTTTTTTAATTTCGATTTCATTTTCGAGCAAATTCGATTAAGAGGCTAAAAATGGTGTAAAATTGGCCCATTTACAACCTATTCAGGCTTTTCAGATTTTAAAATATTTCTTCGTAACTTTTATAAACTTGTAGCTATAATCCATACGAAGAAAATGTATGTTAAAATTCGTTTGTAATATAAGCAGTTACCAAGAAATGGGCAGTTCTGTACAAGTCACTGTTTTCGTTAATTTGCCTGTAAAATAGTCAATTATGATTGGATTTTTATAAAAGTGACATCATTTGATTCAAAAAGCATACAGCGTCATATCAAGTTGATTACAATTTAAAATTGACACCGGAAGTGACATCATTTGGTCAAAAAATGCATTTTAAACTTTTTAAATCAATGTTTTATTCAACCAAGAATAACTTAATATGTATTAATAATTTTAACTTTTGGTTTAAATTCACATATAAACAAAACTCATATGGTCATATAGATATCATAAAATGGTTTCTAACTTATTCGGTTGCCGAGAAATAGACGGTTTTCTACAGGTCACTTTTGAAGGTTTCGGGGCCATAAAAGGGTCAATTATTATTCGATTTTCATAAACGTCACACCATGTTATACCTAATGCCATTTGGGATTTCATACAAGTAATTTAAGATTTTCATTATCACCGGAAGTAACGTCATTTTGGCAAAAACTGTATTTTTAGCCTCCAAAACAGATATTTTATTCAAATGAGTCTGTTTTGAAATCTTTTTCAAATTATGGTATTTGATGCCAATCAACAAATAGAATGAACCCATACGATCATACAGATACCACAAAATGGTTTCTAACTTGTACGGTTGCAGAGAAATAGCTGATTTTCTACAAGTCACTTTTCAAGTTTTTTGGTCTTTAAAAGTGGCAATTATTATTCGATTTACATAAAATTTTCACTATATGATATCGTATGCCATTTCTGATTTCATAAGACTAATTGAACATTTGCATTAACACCGGGAGTAATTTAATTTTGTCAAGATCATTTACAAGTAACAAATGTATAAAATGAATTGATATTGCTGGATTTTGTTGATTCTGCGTCCATTTTATTTGTGTGCAATGTTAATTTGGAAACCTGTTTAGTGGTTTCGCTGGTACCGGAAATGACATATGTTCAAGGGTAACTTGACACCGGAAGTGACATGTTTAAGGGTAACATGGCACCGGTGAAACCCGTCATTCCTGCATGCAGGTCTAGTTATTATTATTATTATTCAGATTCCAATTTGAATAGATCTCAGCAACTACGTGTCGCATCGTTACGATTTCTTCGGTTTTACTGGGAAAGTGGGTGTGACTTAGAGGATAAAGCTATTTTGAACGTTCTGCGCCAATGCGAAATGTCCGAAATCACCGAAGTTATCGTTTTTGAAAATATTGCAGTAATTTTAACAATAATCATTGGATTTTAACTTTCGATACATTTTGGCATAGCCTGAGACAGGGCACATAGCTACGCTACTTTCGATTTTTGATTTTCGGCAAATCTTCGAAGATATTAGGCGCCAAATTTCGAAAATTTAAAATTTTACTAAAAATTTTTTTATTTATGAATATTTTTTAGTCGTATTGTGCACAGAATTAAAGAGTCATCTGACTAGCGCAAAAATGTTAAAATTTTTTGTCTCAGTAATTTTCCTTGGCCGCCATTGGCTAATTCAGTTTTTCAGTCCTAGATTAATTTTTTATTGTTCGATTTGTATAAAACAAAGTTCATATGCTTCGTTGTCTCAAATGTCATTTTCTTTGTTACCAATAATGTTATCTGTCGGCACCGGAAGTGGCATAATTTTACCAAAAACTACAATTTTGACAGTTATTTTCTTATTTCGAAAACAAATATTTTTTTTTTGAAAAATTATATGACTCAAAGAGTGTGTCTTTTCAAGGCGCAAAAAATGTAGGAAGCAGTTTTTTTAATTTCGATTTCATTTTCGAGCAAATTCGATTAAGAGGCTAAAAATGGTGTAAAATTGGCCTATTTACAACCTATTCAGGCTTTTCAGATTTTAAAATATTTCTTCGTAACTTTTATAAACTTGTAGCTATAATCCATACGAAGAAAATGTATGTTAAAATTTGTTTGTAATATAAGCAGTTACCAAGAAATGGGCAGTTCTGTACAAGTCACTATTTTCGTTATTTTGCCTGTAAAATAGTCAATTATGATTGGATTTTTATAAAAGTGACATCATTTGATTCAAAAAGCATGTAGCGTCATATCAAGTTGATTGCAATTTAAAATTGACACCGGAAGTGACATCATTTGGTCAAAAAATGCATTTTAAACTTTTTAAATCAATGTTTTATTCAACCAAGAATAACTTAATATGTATTAATAATTTTAACTTTTGGTTTAAATTCACATATAAACAAAACTCGTATGGTCATATAGATATCATAAAATGGTTTCTAACTTATTCGGTTGCCGAGAAATAGACGGTGTTCGACAGGTCACTTTTGAAGGTTTCGAGGCCATAAAAGGGTCAATTATTATTCGATTTTCATAAACGTCACACCATGTTATACCTAATGCCATTTGGGATTTCATACAAGTAATTTAAGATTTTGATTATCACCGGAAGTAACGTCATTTTGGCAAAAACTGTATTTTTAGCCTCCAAAACAGATATTTTATTCAAATGAGTCTGTTTTGAAATCTTTTTCAAATTATGGTATTTGATGCCAATCAACAAATAGAATGAACCCATACGATCATACAGATACCACAAAATGGTTTCTAACTTGTACGGTTGCAGAGAAATAGCTGATTTTATACAAGTCACTTTTCAAGTTTTTTGGTCTTTAAAAGTGGCAATTATTATTCGATTTACATAAAATTTTCACTATATGATATCGTATGCCATTTCTGATTTCATAAGACTAATTGAATATTTGCATTAACACCGGAAGTAATTTAATTTTGTCAAGATCATTTACAAGTAACAAATGTATAAAATGAATTGATATTGCTGGATTTTGTTAATTCTGCGTCCATTTTATTTGTGTGCAATGTTAATTTGGAAACCTGTTTAGTGGTTTCGCTGGTACCGGATGTGACATATGTTCAAGGGTAACTTGACACCGGAAGTGACATGTTTAAGGGTAACATGGCACCAGTGAAACCCGTCATTCCTGCATGCAGGTCTAGTTTTTATTGCAATTATTTTCTTCCTAGATTATTGTCTTTTTTAACAATTCTTGTTGACCATCTCACGGCCACAGGTTAAAAAAAACCTTAGCCATGTTGACTTTGAATAAGTAGTTGTTTATTACAGAAGACATTAATATATACTTCATAATGTATTTTAATATCCATAGGGGGTTATAAACTATCGCACGTCCATTATACAATACCGCCTTTCATCTAGCAATATGGTATGTAATATGTGGCCATTATACACGTTACTGTATTCAACTCTTCTTCTTTCAGAAAAGCGAAAAAAAAATCCTTTAGAAATGCGTTGATACCTTTTTTTCTTTTTTTATAGAAAAATATGTTGGGTTTTTTTTTCATATTTCATATTAAATGCCACACAAATATCTTAAAGTGTTCTATTCATTTTATTGAAGAATATAAACCTGTTTTTAGATGTTTTTGAAGACAATAAAAATCTTCTAGAGAAATGTGTTGACAATAAAAGTATACGTTGACTCTAGTTGAATATGGCTAATTATAAAGTCTTATACTTGAAGGCCACAGGAAATAACATACTTTATTGTTTGACCTTAATATTAACTTCAGCATATTTCCTATACTACTCACGCCCTCACACTCAACCAGGTCAATATATACGGGAAGTATGCCAAGACAATGTTGCATTTATTCGATGTTTTTTGTTAATATCTTCATTGTAACGTGGATTCTTGCCCGGTCTTAGATGTTAGTCCCGACTTTGTAATTTGGTTTAATCTCCGTGTGTATGGAAATTACAAAGCCTTCATCAATATTCTAACTGATTAAGGGCAGCCCCCTATAAAAGGATAATTATTGTCATTGAGGCGCTTGTGATTTAAATCATTTAACCCATGATCTGTTCGATGAGGATATGAAAATATGTCAACTTAAACATTTCACTATCTCTGTTCACTTGGTTCTATGTCCTAGACAAACTCCTAATCCGGTATTTTGATGGGTATCGAGCAAGAGGCAATATGTGTATGGTATATATCACTCGTAACTAGCAGGCAAATAATGGTTCCTGATATACATCTGGTCTGTCTACTTACCTGGTACCACCAATTATTAGTTTATCTGTCTAAATGGGAGCCATTGTAGTTCAGTAAGTATAACATTAGACTACTAGCCATGGACACAAATCAGATGAAATGGGGTTTAACGTCCAGGGCCAATGAAGACAATGACCAAGCAGAGAGAGAGGGTGTCGATTTACATGTAAATCCCAGGATTTTTCTGCCAGGATTTCACTTATCAGTGGTGCAAGGCTTTGGAAATGAAATGAGATACAATGGAGTTTTAACATCTTACTCTTCTGCACCTATTGTGGGCGAATGGAAGGCGCTGGGGAGAGGGGGGCTGGGGGCTAGACGACTGAATTTCACGTAAACCGAGGTCCAGTCACAATAATTAAAGATCGCCGAATCGAAATAAAAGTAAGTCGTAATACCTCTGTAAGCGCATCTTCAATCGAATGCTTGATCTTGTCGTAACTACATAAATCTTACCAAGCCCTTCACGTAATACCCTGCATATTTCGCCACTAAGTTCAAATGGCACAAACCCATCTTGGGAACCTATCAGATTCATCGGTCGTCGTGAATACCAAATCTCGTGCTTTTAGTTAAAATGCCTACATGTGACAGTCGAGTTGCAAAGTGCAGAGATCGATCAATGTCACGGTTGAGTTTCTCAATTTAAAAAAAAACCCTGTTTGTTTATAGTTTGCTATGTGCCACGAACAATGCTAATTATTAGTCACTGGTAAAAACGACGAGCGCAAAGTTCGGGAATTGCTGAGTATTGAAGCAACGGTTAGATGTTGTAAAACCGCGAACGTTGCTCCCAACAACCCACTACATGGCGTAATTTCATCATCTTTATTAGCCAGAAAAGTGGGACAGTAGACCCATTCTATTTGTATTCAACTTATATTATGGCGTGTTGAACTTTTAAATTTGTATATATGTATATTTGGTTGGCTAGATATAGAAGGGTATTTGATCTGTTTTTAGAATATTATGATTTTATTATTAAGATATTATAGTCATCTGACTCAATTTACATATTTAAAATGTAAATATAGTTTAATTTATACAGCTCCACGAACACTATATACGACCCACAAATCCCCTTTTAGAACCTGTTAGGGATTCTATACATGCTGTTTGTAAGACTATAAATTAGAGATTAGAATGTATAATCCATAAACAGCATGTTGAATAATTGATTAGATATAATATATTATCCTGACAGCTCTATCGCTAATAAATAATATCTATATTAACCGGGGTTTCAACAACAGTCATATTCAATTACACATTCTTATTCATATGTCTGGGTAAATGTTTGTTATTTCTTCTTTTTTATTATTAAACATTACTCTTTTGTACTGGGGGATTTTACATACGATATACATTGTTGAATAAGGTATTTGCTAATATTCCATGCGCGTGATGCGCGTGCATGTGATATGTGTTAACTCTCTACAAGTGGTATCAGATTTTCATGTTTAACAATTTAGGCTGTTGTAATGTTTTGTCACAAATTACTCTATTTATCTTTTCTTTGGGTTGCATTTTGTACAGGCAGCGTTTGAAATCTACATGTTAAAATATTATATATTCATATGGATATACTGGATAAGTTCCATCTGAAACATTACAGGTCTCTAGATCGTACACCAGATCTACAAATTGAATTAAAAAATCAACTTAATAATCTAAAATAAAAGATGTTAATGTCCTAAAATTGGTTGAAATTGTACCTGCTATCATTCTAGCAGTTTGGTCGAAATATATATTATTGTTCGTTAAATTACAATATCATGAGGCACACACATTTGTAGAGAAAACAGTTAAAAAGGCTTGGATTCAAATTTGAAGTAAATAAATAGGAAGAAAAAAAAAGGAAAAACATGTTGATTGTTTTACTGGTAATTGTTTGTTTTTTCTAGTGTACAATACGAAAGAAAAAAGTTTAATGGGTTACTATTTATTATTTTTTTTTTTTTTTTTTTTTACAAGGATATATTTATTTAAATCAATTATAACATTGACACCGTTAGAGATACCAATTCATAAACTTTATATAAATTTACCACAAATATCATTACTAATTGTTTTATAGCCTATATAAAGACACATCTGAATTAATTTTTTAAAATGGTTTGTTAATATTTCATTGTTGTAGATTGAGGAATTTGAAACGGTTATAATGTTTTTGAATTTTTGTTTTGAATATATTATGTGTTGTAGGGTTACCACCATATATTATGTATCGTAGGGTTATCACCATATGTATTGTAGGGTTACGAAGCATATTGTGTTTGTTAATATTTCATTGTTGTAGATTGAGGAATTTGAAACGGTTATAATGTTTTTGAATTTTTGTTTTGAATATATTATGTGTTGTAGGGTTACCACCATATATTATGTATCGTAGGGTTATCACCATATAATGTATTGTAGGGTTACGAAGCATATTCCTTTAGTTTTTTGTATGGATCAATTTCTGCAGGGATCTACGGAAGCCCATAAGGGTCAATCAAATGAAAAAAAAAATTCTGACTATCTTGTAATTACCAGGGTGGATAATTCGGGGGAACTTTACAAGAATGGAAGCCCGGACCAGCGCCGGATTCGTCTCCATTTATATCGTGATGAAACAATATTTTCAATTGAAGCTTTACAATTAGTTTATTAACACAATAAATAAATAATTTAATACATAACGTGACCAATGAACTCCTCTATAGATTGACAATATTAATATATTATGTATATTATAGAAATATAAACAGCCGCATAACGTCAGGGATATCTTCCACAAGCCGATGTATCTCAGTAAGTTTAACCTTCATGGTAACACTCTCATATCTGCTACAACAAACGCAAGTGACGCGGCTTCCCCCTCAGGCAGTCGGTAGTAGCATTACGGTGAATTGCGAGCTGGACTCAAGAGAGCTGTATAACGTAAGTGCATGAGTTAATCCAAAATAACGAACTTACGTTGTGATTTTCAAGATTAAAGATAAGTTGCCAGGCAATGAAACATACGTACACAGCAAATCGTCCAAGTAGTGAACAAGTGTTGTCGCATATTTCTCTTTTGACAGTAATGAGAACATGAAAATCTGATTACTAGTAATAAGCAATTATCAGAAAACATTAGAATTTGTTTCGATTGTTTGTCTCATGATCTTAAGCAATTTATATCAACTTTAGCCTCTAGAGTACCAACAAGGTATTTCAAAGTGATCAAGGGCCATATCTCTAACAGTAATTATCGAAAATCGTTTAAATCAAAAGGCCTCTTCGTCTCATGGTCTTGGATACTGTATATAAATTGAAAGTCAAACGGATATTAAATATCGCCCGTAGAGCGTCAACAAGCAAAGTATACTCCTCGCAGTGTTTCGTTTGACTAGAGCTAATTCCACTATTATACACTGCTTAAGTGGATACAAATTCTTGTTCCAAATAATGATTGGCCAACTGCGTAACAAAATCGTTAAATTTTAAACAAAGTTCCAAATTGGACAAAACATATTTACATAACGTTACGTCATGGCTCACGATTTTATTATGCCCAATTTACCAGTGCATAGCAGAATATTGCAGGAAAACAAATTGCGTGACAAACGAGGCTATCAACAAGTATACAATGTCAATGTAAACAATACTGTATGAAGACGAAGAATACTTTCACCGTTTTTAATACTTTAAATCACTGTCCAAAGTTTTAGGGAAGACCCCATAGTAAACGAAGGGCTGTCATGTCGCTGTACATAGGATAGATTTGATTGAACCGGAAGATTACACACACTCCCTCAAAACTCAAGTATCGGAAGCCAATCCAGCAATGGGCAGAGAGGGATTTCTCGGACCATTGCTTCAGGAATATGCAAGCCATTGGGCATCCCGGACACAGAACGACGGAGGTGACGACAATATACGACCACATTTCAATGTGAGAATATAAAAATCATTATACCTATTCCGCAAAGATTATTGACACCGGTTGGGGTGCATTCAACGCTCATGCGCACTTGTTTACATTACAATAATCGGCGACATACGTAATCATTTAATTGCACTATTCGCTAACGTGAAATCGATGGCGAAGAACAGATTAGAGAGGGGATGGTCCGAGAGACAAATATTCCATTAACAGCTGGCTACAATGACTCGCTATACTTTTATAAAGCAGAACACCACTAAAGCGCATGCGTGCTGTGGCATAAATATCTTCAATATGTGGCCATTTATATTATAACTTTAAGATACCATTACAAGGCGTGAATACATCATAATATAATAAATTTAACACATTTAGTCACGGCAGCGTTATTGTTCACATGATGCCAGCACCTCTACCGTGTTACACATATATAAATATCTCACAAATGTACACATGTACATAAGCAGAAAAAGACAAAACCTTGTCAAGCTAAGAGAATGGAATTATTATAAATACCAATTGTCGATTTTGCCGAAATCATCAATTCTACTGTGTATTATAAGTTACTGGTTTAGAGTTTATTATAGCTGATAGTATGACCATATTCTATATTTGGTTAACCTTCAAGTTTCTACTATATCTGTCTGGCTGGTAATATGACAAACACCTAGGTCTATATCTAAAGCCATCGTCATGCACATATATTATATAAATTAAAGTTTGACTCAAGTATCAGCTGGGTTTAAATTGTGATGAAACAGTTTCTCTGGCTAGTTAATTAAACAAATTATATTAAAGATTTAAAATACAAAGTTATCCGTTGAAAATATCTTATTATCTTTAGCCATGTACAACTGAAAATAGGATTGACGTCATATAACTAAACCCCCTTTTGCACACCAATCTTGTAGGAATTAATTTTAAACCAAATATTATTATAAACTATGCAACCAGTGGAAACCTTCCTTTTAAATCCGTGGTTTTTATAACTACAAATGGTGACGATCGTTTTGTCCTGAGAAATGGTAATTATCATGTTCACGTGTGGTTGTCATAATTTTTTGTTGTTTAATGAATAAATAAACACAGAATAAAAAAAAACTTATTACCCAGCAACATAAATATGTGTTGTACGTCACTTGTATTGGTGTAAACCAAGGCTTAGCTTAGCTATCAGTAGTGACGGGTGTGGAATATGGGGTACAGTATACTTTCCCTTTCTAGAACAACCGACAACAATTCTTATATGAGGCGTTCATCAAGCTCACCGAACTCTTGTTTTACTTGTGTAAGTTTTGTTCCATTACGTCACACATTGAATGAATATCAAGCACACCAACACAAAATATCCACCATATTTATAACAAGCTTGTCGTCAAGGAAAAACATAATTCACCAAATTACGAAATTTCCACTGAAAGAAATTGTTGCGGGCTTGAAGAGCGCTTGGTTTAAATATTGACGGTGAATTCAAGTGTAAGTAGGATATAAGTTACTCTTGTTACTTTTAGCAAATACAGATTCATCAGATCTTTAATCTTAACGATAAAACTTTACTTCCGATTCAGTCAAGTCTTTAAACAGGTCGTTTACTTCATCTAACTTTGTCTTGTCAAAATTCTGTAAATATTCCGATACATCCAAAACACATTGAATTTCTAAACTTTTCATCGTCTGCAGTAGCCTTTTGCCTGTCTGACTTCCACCTTCCATGAGTTCCCTCCCCTTTTCATGAGCTTTGTACAACATGTGGCGTCTGTCGGCAACTGATTGGAACGTCGGTTTACCTTCCGGTGCCGGTGAGATGGTAACCTTGCCAATGGTCGGCTCCTCGCAGAAAATAAATGGCTTGAACACAGATAGACCCGGATTCGGGGTGCCAGTAAACCAGTGAACGTCGGGAACCATGGAACCGTTCTTGGGTTGTAGAACTGAAACTTGACTAGACATGGTCTCCAACTCACCGCTAAAATTGATGCTACTAGCCTCATTCCTCAGCAGCTGGAACATATTATGCTGAGAAAATTCACCTGTAATATATGGGGGCATTTGAGATTATAAGGAAAGATAAGGATTAAAATGTGTTGATTAGAAAGTAAATAACACCCCCACCCCTACCCCCGCCCGTATACTATATACATGTGTTTCTATTTAACCACGCCACATCAGGGGAAAGCGTCAGGATTAATCACGACATCAGGGGAAATCGTCAGGATTAACCACGCACCCAGGAGAAAGCGTCAGGGTTAATCACGCACCCAGGGGAAAACGTCAGGATTAACAACGCCACAAGGGGAAAGCGTCAGGGTTAATCACGCACCCAGGCGAAAGCGTCAGGATTAATCACGCACCCAGGGGAAAACGTCAGGATTAACAACACCACAAGGGGAAAGCGTCAGGATTAACCAAGGCATCAGGAGAAAGCGTCAGGATTAACCACGACATCAGGAAAGATGGGTTGCCAGGCATGTAAACATACGTTCACAGCAGCTAAATCGTCCGAGCAGTCAACAAGAGTTGTCGCATATTTTTACAATTTTTTTGATGATAAAACATTTATAATACACTAAAATATGATTAAGAGTAACAACTCATAACGTAATTATCAGAAAATCATTAGAATTTATTTGCTTTTTATAAAGTTCTGTCCCATGCTAACGTTTAGTATACGAAACATTTAATATCATGGATTTAGCTGTTCAGTTATCAAAATTCTTTGAAAATAAATATACTTGTTCGTCTCAAGACCTTAAACTCTGTGTATCAATCGGATGATAACTTTAGCCTCTATAGCATCCACAAGATTTTTTGAAGTGATCAAGGGCCATAACTCTGGCAGCAATTATCGGAAATCACTGAAAATCAATAGGAGTCTTCGTCTCATGACATTAAACACTGTGTATAAATTCAAAATTGTGGACGACGGACGGATGGAGGCGACGACAATATACCACCTCATTTGAATGTGGGCGTATAAAAAGGAAAACAGACGGATTGATTTATTTATCCAACTGCTGGGAACTCGGTGATTATAGGGCTGATTCCGGTCCTTGGAAACTGGCAGGTTTGGTTTTATTTATCAGTAATGCAAGGACAGGGTGTTTGATCAGTCTGTTCAAAATAAGACGTCAAACCTCATTGTATATATATCTAACAGTTGGTGTCACAAAACAAACATTTTTCTTACCGGGTTTTGCTAATGTCTGTAGGAGTTGTTTCCCCTGTTCTAGTCTGTTTTCAGCTTGTTGTTTCTCTGATAAAGATAAACCACTGAAGGACGAATGAAATGTTTTAAAGAAATTAAAATCTCCCTGGTCAGGTTTATAAAGTCCAGCTTTCTCAGCCTCGTCTTGTAATCCATCAGAACACAAATCAAAATCTGATTCTATCGACAACATACTGGTGATATTATGGGTCCCGCCTGAAACATAAAATTACTAATTCTTAAAATCTTAGGACATACATATCTTAGGACATACATTGATTTAATAAAGTCCATAGCTAGCAGACTTTATAACCCCATCCGGCCTTTCAAATGAAATCTAGGTGCATGTAGAGGAGTTGATTTCGAGAGATCAGAACAATACATATATATATAGAGAGAGGATGCCATTGGGTAACACACCGGCTTCGGTTGTCTAATCTCAGCATATTCAGTTACAGTTGCCGTCTTCCATCCATCATATACAGAATTATCACTACTACTCATTATGTACATGTCTTCTATTCAATTTATAGACAATGAACAACATACTATACCAGGTGCACGCACCCGTATTTACTATATGGCAATTATTTTGTTAAGAATCAGAATTTAATTGTGTTGATTCAACTTACTTGTTATTTTTTTGGCCGCCCAGAAGACACCAGCTGTATCAAGAACCCAGGCCTCATGACGGTCAGCCAGTAGGTAGCTATTGTGATACGTCCATTGGCCAAAATTAGGATCCTCGCAGCAATGACCACCTTGTCCATGTAGCTTCAATAATTCAGTTATAGCAACTACTGCTTCCTTAGCGGTCTTTCCTCTCTCCAAACCCAATCTATAAAATATGATATAATGTAATCCTAGATTATATTTATTGATGAATGTCAGAATTGGTACGTGTGGTGACTAGTGATTTCATTAATTAAACTATATATTATATCTGACCCTTTTTGCAGATTAACTAACCACGCCCTCTTTTACCAAAACATCCGTCTGATTATTCCATTATTTCAGGTTGTTTTGTGTTTAAATTGTGTAAAATGACTGATATTGCCGGTAACTAATTGTGTCGAGTACTATCCGTATGTGGTCCTGTGTCATTTGACTGTCAATTGTCTTCATTAACCCTACAAGTAACAAACACAACAAACCTGACAAAATCCACACCAATCAACTTTTCATTGTGATCGCCCGGATGACATAGTTTGGTCCACACCGATGTATTACCAATACATACACCGTGTTCGTTAGCGCCCATCTCCGCTCCCCATGTCCATGCCGCTTTACTCAGTACCACAGCATTGGTATGCGTCACCTGCTCCACTTCTATAAACGTGCACTGAAAAAATACAAATAAAATCAACAGGTGATAATCACACGACTTGACTTTCAAAAGAAGTTCATCCTGAATCCTGAGATTATTGCTGGCGTTAGATTATTTATATCGAATCTAGCAAATTTTTCAATTCACTATGCAATGGAACTATTTTTAACAAAGAGTGTAAATGAGACGATCATGTGGATATTTCAATTAGTAAAACCTCAATGATGGTCGACTGTCTGGGAAGTTTGAAAGTTAGACCATCGCATAATTCCTTGTATTCTTTCTATGTTTATGCTGATATAGCCTGGAATAATACTATAGAAATACGTCCACAAACAACTCAATCTAGATGCGTTACGAACGATAACGGGCCTACCTCGCAGAACCTCCAATTATACACTTTATACTCAATTCTTATGTTTATCAGTGCCACGCCAATCCAACAACCCTTACAACTCACGTAATCCCGAACACATCACACAAATCAAATGTAAAACTAATATTTTATTAAGTATGTTTTGCCTTTTATTGTAAAAAACTTTAAAAAACACTTGTATGGATATACTACTCCTGAATTTATTAACAGGTAGTGTTTTTAATTTGTGACAAGGATTATACTAAAATAACTTTGAATTGTTTAGATAATGGTATAAAAAGGGCTTCATGTGTCTGATTTTAAACCTAAACTGTATGTAACTTCATTCCTTAAAACTAATAAACGACAATTTCAACCTGATTTTAACCCCTTCTTGCATTGTTACAAGATCTGTCAATTCCAACCAGAATTATCAGACATATCAAATACTCTTTTTTCAATTATGGTTCCTAAATTGGGAGTTTAGGGGGTGTCACATATGTTGCCACCATGCAGCTCTGGGTGGCTGTATAGGGACACACAATTGAAGACAAAAGGAGTTGTCAAAAAATGCAAAATACTTATCGTTCCCAGATGTAACATTGACATTCTGTGAACTTGATCAACCATTTTATCAACTTTCAGCAGTGGGCCAATCTAAACAAAGGACATTGTACTAACATAATTAATGTCTGATTGTCTGAACTTGAAGAGAAACTACAACAAAGACATTGTTTTCTGTCCCGCAAGCGTGGCACATACCAGGCCAGCAGTATGCTCCACCTATCTTGTTCCAATGCTTATGTAAGTTATCGTAGAGCAGCTGGATGTCCCATCGTAACAGAGGTAGACCGTGCATTTAACCTTGTCCTACTACACCTATAAGAACATGTTTCCAACTTGCATCTTGATGCATTTTTTGACTGCATTACAGCAAGAAAATGCCCAACATTATCATACCTTATAGCATACCGGCAGCATATGTCGCATATATAAGGTCACTTTAGATGCATAGTGGCCACTTCCGTGTCAAGTCTGTAAAATATCCCCTAGTTTATTCCCTATTCCTTGAAAAAGACTGACTTCTGCGTGTTCTGAAAAAATCACTTTTCAGTTCATATCCTCTCCATGGGAACATAATTGCACTTTGCCAGTCTGAAAGTGAATCGCACCTACTTCCACTGGAGGCTGACATGTTTATTCTGCACCAGGCTATCACAGGGCCATCTATCAGTGATAAAATAAAATAAAGATTGCACCGTTTGTGGCCAGCATGCAGTTAGGAGTGAAAGTGTGTGTGTTCCCCACAGTTGACACCCCTAAACATAAACACTGGTCACATATGTGACCGGGATGCAAGAAAGGGTTAAGATACCATAAGTTCCATAAATAAGTATATTTTTGACAATCCTCTATATGACTCATCTTGACGTTGAAACCATTGAACACTTTTTGCTACACTGTCCAAACTACACTCGGCAGCTCAATAATACCATTGACGGTACCAATGCATTTTAGAAATATTACTTGCCTGCTGTAAGGTAATGCCGATATTTGTAAAACTATTTACAACTATATTAAACCTACCGAACGTTTTACTCCATAAAACACGGCCTTGTGGATTATTTATTAATCTAAATTTACTAACTATAAGTAAAATACTGTAAGTAGTTTTTGTCTTATAGAACACACCCAACACAGCAGGAAGCAAATTAATATATATATATATATATATATATATATATATATATATATATATATATTAGCAGGCCTGCCTTGTTTTTTTGTTGAGGTACTTTAGAATATATTTTATCCTGACATGGATTACCGGTTGTAGTGGAAGGTCGCGTCATGGTCATACAAGCGGAGTTTAACCCTTTAACCAATTGGGTATTTGTAAATACAACTTTTGCTTTGATCTGTCTTCTATCGCCGCAAACATGTTCCTACAGTTCAACACACCGTACGCTAAAATCTCAGCCCAACTGATCATTTCATTGGCTAATACCTCACATCAACCAGAACGCAGGTTATATAACGACTCGTCCAAATCCTAGTGTAGTAAAGACAAGTAAAACGAAATTTTGAACTATAAAAAACAAAATAAAATAGGATCTGTGTTTTAATCAGATTTTGGTTAACAGAATGGAGTTTAATTTATACCCTTGAATGTATCGTAAGCTTGTATGTGTGGCATGGTATTAGAGACAATACCAACATGACAGAGACGGGACAAGTGACTTTATTTGGAATGTATGGAATATAACTTCATGGGTGTAATACAAATTGCTATTAGAGACTTTTGGCTAGCGTAAATTCCTTGTGCGTATCGCGTATCCGTATGGATTTTGTGTGTGACGTCATCAATGTGTGTGTATTACACATGGTTGTAATACAAATTGCTATTAGAGACTTTTGGCTAGCGTAAATTCCTTGTGCGTATCGCGTATCCGTATGGATTTTGTGTGTGACGTCATCAATGTGTGTGTATTTCTCATACGTGATATAGCACACGGTTACGACAGCCCGTATCGAACAGCTTACATACGGAGAAGGTCCGTATAACATTGTCGTCTTTTTAGACGCTGAAATGTTGTATCGTAGCGTTTTTATGAATCTTCTATGTGCATCTTAGAACACGGAGGTGTACATTTGAGTGAATTTAATCATAATAAAGACTGGAATTTAATCATTATTTTTGATGGGTTTTTCATACTTTTCCTGTCGTTCTGCACGCCGGTTGATCTACGCCCTCGATTTAGGTAGATATGGGACCTTGTAAATCTGTACTAGATGTGATTCTATGGTAAAGGGATGTAAATGATAAATTAGTGAAACCAAAAATTCCTGTCGCGTCAAAGTCAAAGATTTTTTTTAAATGATGCGACATTAATTTTTTTAATAGCTCAACAGTCGGCGAATGACTTCATGCACTCCGAGAAATTGTAGGCAAGGCATTTGACTAGTACTGATGGTGATCTTGGTATATAACTGCCATCATGTTGTACAGAACTAAGCTTAGCTCAGTGATGCATACGTACGCGGCACAAGAATCTGCCAAAACTCTAACACTACTCTGACGCAACGTGTGACGCATATGATACGGATACGTGATACGGATAGGGAAAATCCCACTTTCCAAAAGTCTTTAATGACTAATTTATGAGTATCCACACTCACCATATGTACTAATTGATAGTGACCTATAATTGAGAATCCACACTAATCATGTACTAATTGGCCTATTATAAAACGAGGAGGTTATTTTAAGATTTTATCTTCAATGTATAAATATAATTGGCTACAATAACACGGCCGTCTATAATACGTGACTTATAATACAATGGTATAGTTGTAATTTGTTTCAATAATTTTACAAGTCAAGTTCGACACCCAACCACTGTTTATCTATAGGCGGCCATTACAAGGCAGAACCAGGTCCTATATAAGGCTCTTGACAGCACGTATGGCGACATCAAAGCACCACCGACATTTAGAATGCACGTGTTTTAAATATTATAGTTTCTAAGATTAGAAGGACAAATAGAAGAATTCAAGAAGTAAAGTTTAGTCCTTTCAAGATGTGACTTCCAATACAAACACTGATTGTTTGGTGAAAACTGACTGTTTTTCTCACTGCTTCATGTAAAACTTGAAAAAGGTGTCTTGTGTAAAATGTGCATGTCGGTATTTATAGTATTTATAGTAACTTCCACATGTGGAAGTAATTATTAACTTTTTATACAATTCAACCTATTTCTTTCGATTTCTTCAAAAGCGGCGCATGATTCTATGCTTTGGAAGATTGAAATAGATGGAAACTCATATTAATATAAAATGAATGTATGTAAAGGGATTTATATTCAATTTTTGAAACAAATATTGTAATTTCTAATCAATTATGTTCGGTGAAATACGTGAACAGTTCAAAATGAACGGCAGCCGTTTTCAACTGCATAGTCCATTTTACAGTTTTTATTTTGTCGTTTATGAAATCAGCTTTTACTAATTACTTCCGCTTTGTCGTTTATGATATATTTTTCTTTATTCATTACAAGTGGTGTCCAAAACATGGGATACACGACTCGTGTTCATTATGTTTTAAATATTGGATCCCATATTTTCACGGCAATATAACGGTCTTGAAGTATAACTTCCGGTTTTATTATAAGAGTTTAAAATGACAGGTTTTCCAACCTTTATAGGTACTGGGTCTTACTATACTCAATAATACATGGCGTAACTTGATTGTAGACGTGAGAAGGCGTGACATGACGTACCGAAACACGTCAGTACTGTTTAGAGTTGTAGTTGAAATTGTATTACAAACGAGAAGAAAGACCCAGTGGGTTGGAACAATCTGGTGAAAACACAGATCCTATTTCGTTTTGTATTTATAGTTCAAAATTTCGATTTACCTGTCTTTACTACACTAGGATCTGAAAGAGTTTTTATCATCGACGTGTTCTGAATAATGCTGATATGTTAATTTAATCAAATGTCTGGCATCATTGAGCCAAAATTCACTCGTATGACCTGTGACGCGACCTAGTGTAGGCCATCGGAATGAAATATAGATGTGTATTTGAATCAGATTGTATTCGGATCGACCAATGAAACGAGACCATTCTTGCTCCAATTGACCGATTTATCATTATTTGAAATATGCCTGTGCAGTGTTACCTGTAGTTTTGTTCCCGGTTCATGATCTTGAGAAGACTGATAAACAACCTCTTGGACCTCGGATGGTGGACGATCGGAATTTTTACCAAAAATTACACACCCCCCAGTAGCTGGTGGTAAGGCAACAAAAATATCCGACATTTTCCTCAGGCAACTCAGCAACACTGAAATAACAAACAAACAACATTAATTGCTGGTATAGAGAGGTATTGGACTGTGTAGAGAGGTGGAATGGGTTGTATAGAGAGGTGTTGGGCTGTATAGAGAGGTGTTAGGCTAAATGTGAAATGGGTTGAACAAGGAGGTATTGGGCTATACAGGGAGGTTTTGGACTGGAAGGAGAGATGAGATAGAGAAATGGCGTTGAACGTCCAGTCAACACAAACTTGGTCATTTCGGGACTAACATATGGTTTAAATGCATTTCAATAATTCGCTTGCGCATAGGAATATTTAGCAGTGGGAGGAAACAAGAGGACCCGGAGAAAAACCACGAGGTTGGACAGGCGACCCTACTCCTTGTCACGTACAACCTTGGACTGAAGGTGAAATGGATTGTATATAGAGGTGATGGGTTATATACAGAAGTGTTGGGCTGTGGGTGAAATGGGGTGTACAGGGAGATGTTGGGCTAAAGGTGTATGAAGTAGTATGTTTCTTTGGTTTATGGGTAAAGTAATTACTATTACACAAATCTTTAGACGAATGTTAAAATTCTTTTAAATAAATAATTTACGCCCCCGGCGTTCAATAGTTGATATATATTATTCTAGGTTACAGAGTTCCAGACATTTTCTGCTGATTCTATGCTGTGTATAGCCAGGGGACATTTTAAGCTAATTATAGCCACGCGATATTTCCATAAACATAGATAATTGCATTGGATTGGTAGTTAAACGTCACAGTTGACGCCATTCAATACGTCACGTGAGAAAATCATTATCATTGATACAAGCTCATGTTGTATATAAACAGTTTGTCTGTTGATGTGAGTGAACCCGTCTACCTATAGCCATCTGTAAAAATAAAAGATTTGTCATATACTGCCTCGTGTATCGTACTCGATATCAGTTAAGCTGAACGCAGTGATGATTTGTGCGCATGCTTTGATAGACATTGAGAATCGAAATCACTGACATGTTCTAATGGATTGAGCTAGCACGTGTTTCAATCTTTACAAAGTTTTAAAATTAATTCTTGACAAATTAACGTCGTAAGAACGTCGTGAACCAGGATTACGACTTAAACATGTTCGGGCTACTTTGTTGACCCTGGCTACTGTTGTTGATCTTGGCTACTGTTGTGGACCCTGGCTGCTGTTGTTGATCCTGGCTACTGTTGTTGACCCTGGCTACTGTTGTGGACCCTGGCTGCTGTTGTTGATCCTGGCTACTGTTGTTGACCCTGGCTACTGTTGTCGACCCTGGCTAATGTTGTTGATCCTGGCTACTGTTGTTGACCCTTGCTACTGTTATACATTATCTTATAACCACCTCATGGGCGGATCCAGTGGAGGGGGGGGGGGGGTCCTCAGCTACATAAAAAAATAACGCCTTGCATCAATGAAATTACATCACAAAGTGACCCTACATCAGTATAAAAATGATTTCTCTGTTTAAAAAGCTCAGTTTGTATGTATGCCTATGTAATTTAGAGACGATAATGGCAGATTTCGCTGACAGAAACTCGGAAAACCCCCTCCTGCAAAAATTACTGGATCCGCCCCTGCACCTAGTTTTTATCATCTAGTCTCAATTGATAAAAGTAGACAGGGTAAAATATCTGGCTGATAACGAACCCAAATGTTCAGTCCTACCTCAAATACCAGCATATGTTATAGTAATTCTATAACTTATCGATTCACCACCATATCTTGATGATACAAACTCACGTGGGTCGGACTTCCGCTCGTTGGCAAATAATACACTTATGTTGCGAGGACGATAATTACTTGACAGCAACCTTGATTCTAGCATCCTAACAACGACCAGGACACCATATAAACCCTGATTCTAGCGTCCGATCAGTACACCATAAAAACATCATAGCAACTTACCTGTCAATACGATATTTAATCTAACAAAACTCCTTCATTACTGACACAGACATACTACTCCATTTATACCTATATCCCACTGTGTATATAATACCACCCTGTATATTACTATAGGTAAATAAACGCGCACCTGTTTATGGTATACATGAGGTCAACATAGAAAGAACATAAATCGATATTACTTCTATTCTTTAAAGTTGAACATTCCTAGCATATTAGTCATATTATAGACTAACTATATCACGTGTTTATAGGTGGATCAATAACACTTCCATGCGTTTCAATCAACGATATCAATGAGTGTTTTCTCTCACTATAAAATCATGGATATGTTCTACAGATATATATTATTATATGCATGAATTATTCTCACTATTTATCCCTTTTCCTTTTATAGGCATGTTATTAGTCCTTAAAAATGGAACGGGGTTTAACATCCTACTTTTCTGTTTCTACCGGGCTAACGAAGAGGATTCCTTTACGTGCACGCTTCGGTCATATGTATACAAGACGCTGGTCCTTGCCAGTTCCTGTGTCAATGACAAGGGGAAAACCCTCTTGTCCCATATCGGCGTAGAAAAAATATTTAAAAAAATATTAAATCTGTCCCATGACTTGCATAGGTAACTCGTCGTATTACCTACAGTGCACCTGTTATATCCTACCTCTTGCCATCAACTTCCAAAACTATTTGGTAAAATTGCCAAATTGCGATAAAAGTAAATTAAGAAAACATCGCCAGAGGTGTTTAATCTCATTTATCAAATTCTTGACTTTTTACATATAATCACGTTTTGTCTCTAACTACCTTTAGTTACCTCTCAACACATGGGCCTATCCGTCGGAAGGTGGGAAGGGGGGGGGGTAGCAATGGGGGTTAGCATCGCGATGTTCTGCACAATCCCGGCTAAGGGAGACAGAGATTATCTTCGGCCTACCCATCTTCCTATTCCAACTTCCAAGGGTTCTTCGTGCATGTTGACGGAGTGGACAGGAGATTTGTCGGTTTATCATCTCATTCGAAGGAATAAACCATTTGCCAAGCCCACATCCTACACCACTGATAAGCGGATAGCAGACTTCGGGGCCAGCACCGACATCGAACCCTTCTTCGAACCATAGCCTCCATGTGCAATCTAATAAGTTCACGGCGTATTTTCGTTCCATTCAAAGGACTAGAATGATCCCCGCAAGCACCCAAACATCACGCATGTAACGTCCTGGCCTTCCAGTAGTTTACCCAATAAACTATTATTTTAAATGAAAGTTACAACACTACAGCCTTAGGCTACATTTGAACGATAAATGAATATTCTACATACAATTGGTGGGTTGTGGTTAAACTACGATTATATTCGTATACTATAATAATACCCAGGCTATATTTATAACGACGTATTAAATGAAATGGGGTTACACGTCCAATGTTTTGTTGTCTGCTACGAGAGAAAATTTGACCGGACAGTGGTGATACGACCTACTCTTATTCTATTTCGAACAGTCCGTGGATCTTTAACATCCAGTCATTGGTGATTATCCCAGCAACTAGACACTTGTCTTCAGTGGCCATTAACAAGCTACTCTCAACCGTGTGTCACTTACAAGGATCTTCTACCGCTGTACTGAGACACCAATGTTTACATATATAAGAACAACTCAACTAGCGTCTACACTATAAATGAAGTGGTATATGATGTTCTACCTGCGTACACCTAGTGCATGACACCAGTTACTGATATGTCAATCCATCAGTGAGCTATGGAATGTGTTCAATATTTGAGACTGATTTATCAATCCATCAGCGAGATATAAATGCTTTAGGGTCCGTACACGTCGTACCAGTCACACACGTCGTACAAGTGGCATACAACGCACAAGTGGCATACAACGCACAAGTCGCATACAACGCACAAGAAGTTCAGAGGAAGCTTTTACAGTCTGTGTTTTTTATTTACGTAGCTAGTTGTTTTGAACAGGGTACTGAGTCAATGGTTGTTTTGAACAAATATAGAATTAAACTGGACTGATTCCAGGAATAAATACCACGTGCTTGTATTTATAGATTGGTGTTGCTATGATGCAGTTGATTGGGGTAATGGAAACATAAAGGAAGTAAATATATATAGTAATGTTGAGAACGACGATGACAATGATAATCAATGATTACTAATAATAAAAATGTCAATGACACGAGAATGTGGACTTTAACTGATAATGCAGAGGACGACTAATGATAAAAATGACGACGATGAGAGAAAGTTGACCCTAATTGATGCTGCCGACGATGACGACGATGACTAATCATAAATGGCGACGATGTGTTAAAATGATATGAGTATCTGGAAATATAGATGATGAGTATCTGGATATAGATGATGAAGATGATGACGACGATGAAAATGGTGACAATAATAATGTCGTGTTTACCGTGATCACGAAGTCAACAACTAAACACAAAACCTGTTGTCTATAAATAAATCACCGAAATCAAGCAATGAGTTTTTGCACCAAATGATAGAGGTTAACTATAATGTCATTAAATACAGTTTTAAACTTGTGCTTTTCTTTATTCAGACAGATGTCGGTGGTGTCATTTATTCAGCCGTTGTTAATCTAACCAACGCCCAATACTAAACTTTCCCACCCTTTTTAATGATCGGAAGAATTGGTTGCCCTTAGCTAGCCGTAAAACCAACACTATATTAATATCGATTCTATAAATGTAGTATTTTCAATTCTAAGAATGTTATAGTATTTTCGATTCTAAGAATATAGTGTATTTAATTCTAGTGTCTTCAATTGAAGAACTTTGGGAATTCAAAGACACATATTTGCTTAATTTGTTTGGTGTTACTAAGGAGAAACCTAGTGACAAGCAATATAAGGAATAGGGTGGGGGTGACCCTTAGGAAATACTATAACTATTCTCAATAGAACAGAATAATTAAAACATTTTAAACCATGTTCGTTCTCTTTAAGCACACAGAAGGCTCGGTAGTCCGGTCTAGTCGTTAGGGTTGGGCGAAAACCGAAATTTGTGAGTACCATTGGCAGAACGTTAAATATTTCCTGTCAATTGGAAATTTGTGTTGGCCGCTTTCCAGACAAAATGTCGTTTGCATGCCGTTTGCCGGACTTTATTAGCGAAGTGGGTGTCGAACTAGGATAATTCTATTCCACCATCTTAGTTCAATATTATACCCTAGTCATTGTAGGTCAGTATGACTCGTCTATTTAAAGAACAGAAATTCTAGACTATTCCTGATAGTGAAGATAATTATGCAATAACCGAGCCAGTAGATCAATAAACTTGTACATCAGGTGATCCAGTAATTATTCTGCTAAAACAATCACTTGAGTTGTGTGTGTTTGTACACCGGTCGATTAAAAAACAATGGTTGTATGTGAGACAATGGTTGTACGTGAGACAATGGTTGTATGTAAGCCAATGGTTGTATGTAAGCCAATGTCTGTATGTGACCATTGTGTCACCAATGGTTGTATGTGAGCAGTATGTCACCAATGGTTGTATGTGAGCAGTGTGTCACCAATGGTTGTATGTGAGCAGTATGTCACCAATGGCTGTATGTGACCAGTGTGTCACCAATGGTTGTATGTGAGCAGTATGTCACCAATGGCTGTATGTGAGCAGTGTGTCACTAATGGCTGTATGTGACCAGTGTGTCACCAATGGTTGTATGTAAGCCAATGGCTGTATGTGAGCCAATGGCTGTATGTGAGCAGTGTGTCACCAATGGTTGTATGTGACCAGTGTGTCACCAATGGTTGTATGTGAGCAGTATGTCACCAATGGCTGTATGTGACCAGTGTGAAATAAAATTACCCAGTCTCTTGGCATGAATTACATGCATCATTACCCAGTCTTTTTTCGGTTTAGTATTGTGTAGTGTGGCCCTTCTTCTATTAGGCTCGTTTTGGCGGTTTTTCTGAGCGCGTTTTCACTGGCACAAAAGTCGTTCTTATGCAAATGTAACGTGGCCGTTTCCATGTAAGCAGCGAAAACGCACCGGAAACTCCGGGAAAACGCACATAGAAACACCAGGGAAACGCGTGCATTGAAACCGTGTTTTACAGAATTTGTATGCCACCTGATATTCCATGTATTGGCAGCTGATTTAATGAGTATCATATGAAGAATGTATGACCTATGACCTATGACCTGTGACCCGTATTAACAAGCAAGGTTTATATTGAATCTACTTGGTCTCTGGAGTAGAAATATACCATCGATTGACAATGTGTATATGTATATATATATATATATATATATATATATATATATATATATATATATATACAAAGGTCACCTTCTGCAATGTTATAAATTAATTAGTATAACTAATCAATAACTAATCGATATTCTCATTTACTAGTATTACTTACATTCTTGATCAACAAGTTTGTTGGTTATTCGGTGGTTTATAAATAGACTATTATTATTATACATTATAGTTATAACTATAATATAGACCCCCCCCCCTTTCAACCCATTTATGGCCATTTTAGGATAATGCCATGCGTAACGAAGTCTTCCTTATTTGACGATCAAGAGGTGTATAGTAATTGCTATAAACTACGGTGGTGTTTACTATTGCACTGAAATTGCCTTCAAAAACGACTAGACGCCATCGTTCGGTTGCTACCACAGCTGCACACTTTAGTTTGGATACAACGAAACCCAAAGTAAAGCCTTGTGTTGTAGCAGAAGTCGTACACGAGGCAGACTATTCTCACTCTTTCTACAACAACGGCATTCAAACTATTAGGTGCTTCAATACAACAATATCATACTTTATCTACTGGTGACGTAAAGTCTAGCTACTACACGAGAAAAATAGTATATTGTTTATTATACTACTACTTGTAAACAGGACGTTTGTACTTTAAAACACGTGTCTATCACGTGATGTAAATAAATAAACAGAAAAAATATACACCATTAGATATTGACTTCTTGTTATTACACAGATTTATAATGTGTATGCCATAACCATAGCTTTAAATCATCATATGGTTTGTGTATAATACGATTTAAAAATCGTAACATGTTTTGTGTATGAGAAGCACGATTCTTACGGCAATATTAAAATCTATTTATTTGTTGACCAGTTTATTTGGAGATAATCCACACTCTACCAGAATTGATTCTGTCTAGCTTACCACTTGTGTCGTAATAACACTGACATTGCGTCTTTATGAAGCCTACATTGCGTCTTGGTTATACTCACATTGCGTCTTGGTAAGCCTTACATTTCACAAGACAAGGGAACGAGTATTGTATTTTGTTATTTGTGATTCAGCTATTACTGATTACTTGTGAATTGTCTTGTAAGATATATTTTCTTTGTTCATTACAAATGGCAACCGAAATCATAAAAATACATTATTTTTTTTGTACTGAAATGTTAACAAACTCTGGGTAAATACACACCAGACTAGGGTTAAATACACACAGACTAGGGTTAAATACACACAGAGATTAGGGTTAAATACACACCAGGCTAGGGTTAAATACACACCAGACTAAGGTTAAATACACACCAGACGAGGGGTGAATACACACCAGACTAGGGGTGAATACACACCAGATTAGGAGTAAATACACACCAGACTAGGGTTAAATACACACAGACTATGGTTAAATACACACACAGTCTAGGGTTAAATACACACCAGACATGGGGTGAATACACACCAGACTAGGAGTAAATACACACCAGACTAGGGGTGCATCTATAGACTAGGAGTACATAAACACCAGACTAGGGGTGCATACACACTAGACCAAGACCAAGACCAAGACCAAGAGTACACCAGACTAGGGGTGCATACACACCCATTCCAGACTTGAATCACATACACAGCAGACTGGTTAAACATTGATTCCTGGCCAGACCACAGCTGTATTGGGCCCCAGTTTAGGTTGTGAAGTGCAACGTCTAGTGATTACAGTGGGTCCGGATGGTGTTGTATTGAGTGCTTCTCGGTTCGTTCATTTAAAATGTCGATGTAATTACAGATTAAGGATCTAGATGAATGTTAAGGCGTTTGTTGGGTGACAGAAGCTATAAAAACTGTCGATCTGTCTGGGTGACAATATGTCGGTCCTGGTGACCATATGGTGTCGAATCTATAAAACTATTGATATAAATATGGTTCAGCACCGAGTACTAACCAATGTTAGTCGGTCTCATCGGGTCAATTAAATAAATATCACAATGTAAGCATTGGCTGGGTTCTTTTTCCCAAATTGACCACACAGCCAAATGTAAAAGAATCACCCCTTTTTATAAATTATAAATGTACGACCTGATTTACGGGAGTGAAATAAGATTTATTCTATGTACAGATTTGAGTAAGATGGCGAGTCGCGGATTCATGTTGCCACAGTAACAGACGTTAAACCCAGCTTTGATCACTATGTAACACGAGATTGTAAAGTGTAACAACAATTAAACTAATTTCAGTTCTGTAGTGATATATCTAGGCGGATGGCAAACTGATACATATTTAATCCTATTCACACCATATTGATTTTAACATTATAATACATTAACTAAACCATATCAAAACAATATTACTCGGATCACTCTGACACTCTCTGTCTTATTATTTGATATATAACAACATCACCAATACGCAGTAAATAAAATGTCTGCCTTGTATTTCTAGATATTAGTCCATCAATATAGTCATACCACCAATAACATATTGATATTTTTTCTATAATGTTAGCTATTGAACAATTCACGAAGCGAACATCAATGTATTCCATCGAGAGTCTTTAAATTATACAAGGTAATATTAATAGGCTTTACGACAGAACGAGGCGCGGAAAGCTGAATCACACGACATAACGACCCGTCGCAGATATTTATTACGCCGTAATTAAAACCCACCACAGACATTCATTTCTGCACAAGGACTCACAACAGATATGTTTCATAGGGTAGGGTTACAATTCTAAAATATTTCATAAAAGGTATTTGTTATCCCAACACATATATTTATTACGTCACAAAATCAATCACATATTTATATTACGTCATAAGGTCATAAGTACCAATCACAGATAACTATTACGTCATGGGCATATATTTATATTTCTATGGCCATCAATACCAATCACACACAACTATTACGTCATAAGGACACGTGAGGAATATATATTAGAGACTTTTGGCAAGTGATATTTCTCCTACCCGTATCACGTATCCGTATCGTATACGTGATACGTTGCGTCAGAGTAGTTTTAGAGTTTTGGCAGATTTTCACGTCGCGTACGTATGCGTCACTGAGCTGAGCTTAGTTCTATTACATCGTGATGGTAGTTATCTACCAAAATCCCCATCAGTACTAGTCAAGTGCCTAGCCTACAATTTCTCAAAGTGAATGAAGTCGTTCGACAGTCGGTGAGCTATTTAAAAAAATAATAATAATGTCGCATCTTATTTAAAAAATCGTTGACTTCGACTCGACAGCAATTTTTGGTTTCACTAATTTATCATTTATACCCCTTTACTATAGAATCACATCATTTACTGATTTGGAAGCTCCCATTTTACTTAAATTTATCACGTAGTTCAACCAGCATACAGACAGACACAGACGGGAAAAGTATGAAAATTCCGAGAAAAACCCATAAAAAGTAATGATTAAATTCCTGTCTTTATTATGGTTAAATTCACATCAAATATACACCTTCGTGTTCTAGAATACACATTGATTCATAAAAACGCTATGATACAACATTTAAGCGTCTAAAAAGACGACAATGTTATACGGACCTACTCCGTATGAAAGCTGTTCGCTACGGGCTAACGTATCCGTGTGCCGTAACACGTATGAGAAATACACACACATTGATGACGCCACACGCAAAATCCATACGTATACGCGATACGTACTCGGAATTTAGGGTTGCCAAAAGTCTCTATTACCGTGTTTTACCTGACGTATCAATGTATTAACAAAAATATTTTGGATATTACAATATACTATTCAAAAGAAGTAGGGGATATTTGATTTTGGGGGCATAATACTAAAATATGCAAATGACTACGAAAAAAGTCACTATAGAACCTAACAGAAGAAACATTTCCAGTTACATGTGACGCCCAAACGCACCAATAGCTACCGCATGGAATGCAGGTGATGCTTGGGATCATCATGGGGGTCCAACCCAAGATTTGCACGACTCTGACTTTGAATGTTACAGTCATTGTGGCATTGAATTCCAGGGTGGAAACATCAGTTTAATTGTTTTAGTGACCAGAAAACAAATTTTGATATGCGTCGGCTTACCCAAAATGAAAGGTTACGTGCCCTTGGCATGCTACATATCGGCACAACACAGGCGGTTGTGGCGCGGACGATGAATGTTTCTCAGTCTGTCATAAGCAGGCTATGGTCCAGATACCGTGATACACAATCTGTATAGGACAGACCACGCTCAGGTCGACCAAGGGCGACAACTCAGGCCCAGGATCGATTTATCCGTACCTTGGCCTTGAGAAATCGTGTCATCACAGCAAATCAGATCAGCGCTCGTCTTCAAACAGACACTGGTGTGAGAGTGAGTGGCCAGACGATTGGGAATCGACTGCATAGGGGGTCACCTTCGCGCCCGACGTCCTCGCGTGATCCCTTGTTTGAGAGATCATCACATTCAGGCAAGACGTCGTTGGTGTTGGGATCGTCAACACGGGGATAATCGACGCTGGAGGAATGTGATGTTTTCAGATGAGTCAAGGTTCACTGTTGATTTTTTTTGGACAGACGTAGGAGGGTGTGGCGTCGTCGAAACGAGCGTTTCCAAGACGTTAACGTCATCAGACATGATCGATTTGGGGGTGGTTCTGTTATGGTGTGGGGAGGCATCACTGTTGCTGGAAGAACGGCTTTACATGTTGTTGCAGGGCGTGTTACAGGCCAGTACTACAGTAGGAAACATCTTGGCAGTCCATGTTGTGCCGTTCGCACGGCGTCATGGCCGCCGTTTCATCTTCCAGGATGACAACACAAGATGTCACAGGGCCAGGATCGTTACAGGTTACCTCCAACAACAGAACATCACCACATTACCTTGGCCAGCACTGAGTCCCGACCTCTCCCCCATCGAGCATGTCTGGGACATGCTTGGACAGAGGTTACGTCAACGTCAACAACGTCCTGCCAATGTCCAAGAACTTGCTGCTGCGTTGCAACAGGAATGGGACAATCTGGACCAAAATGACCTTAGACGTCGCATTAGGAGTATGCCACGTCAGATCAATGCTTGTTTGGCAAACAGAGGAGGATTTACCCGTTGCTGACTTTGTTGTAATGCTGTGGTAACTTTGCTGTTTGACCCCGGGTATCATTCTACCCTTCTAATGGTCAGTATGTGCCTTACTTAGTCTAACGATCATTTGGAATAAATCGATGAATGTGAACTTCATTTCATTTTGTCATTTGTTTCTTCGTCAGTTTCATTAGGTGACTTTAATAACACTTAAAAATCAAATATCCCCTACTTTTTTTGAATAGTATAGTATGCCATAATGCTGGCCTTGTAACATTGTTTACTATATTTAATCTACAAACTGGAATTCGTCTACTTTGGTGACTGTTTATATTATCTTTAACGTATTATCGATCAGTTCTCACACATTACACACATGGCCTAGCGAGGAATAATATTACGGTCAGGTGTGTAGACATGTTCGTTAATTTGATCTAAACGTGCATTAATTAATTACGTACGGTAGGATTATTATTTGTTATTAGTGTATGTTATATTGTTGTATGTTATTTTTCATTAGTGTATGTTACTTATCCTTATTGTATGTTTTATTGGTGTATGGTATTTGTTATTAGTGTATGTTATTTGTTATTAGTGTATGTTATTTGTTATTTGTGTATGTTATATTGATGTATGTTATTTGTTTATAGTGTATGTTATTTGTTATAATGTATGTTTTTTTGTTATTAGTGTATGTTATTTGTCATAGTGTATCTTATTTGTTTATAGTGTATGTTATTTGTCATTAGTGTATGTTATATTGGTGTATACTATTTATATATAGTGTATGTTATTTGTTATAGTGTATGATATTTGTTTATGGTGAATGTTATATGATGTCTGTTATTAGTGCATGTTATTTGTCACTAGTGTATGCTATTCGTTTATATTGTATGCTATTTGTTTATAGTGTATGCTATTTGTCTATAGTGTATGTTATATGGTATTTGTTTTTAGTGTACAATGTATGTTATTTGTGTTTAGTATATTTTAGTTTGGGAACCACAGTGGCTCAGTGAAAAAAGGCACTGGCTAACTAACCGGAGGGTCCTGGTTTCGAACTCGGTATGGAGAAGAAAGTCCATGGGGATTTCAAGCATGGTTTCGTTTTGTTAATGGCGTGTAGACCCGGTAACAAACTACACCATCTCTAGTCGTCTTATTGAGTTGAGTTTCTGATGCAGTAAACATTAATGTTCTATTTACTCTCTATATCACATGAGGTATTTTATTATAAATGACATCAACAACCAATCAAATAATGTGAAAGGTGAGTATATTATGAAAACATCTATAACGATTGATGGTGACATTACTGGAAGGGATTGCGTAATGAAACACCACTATCCGCGTAATAACCAGACAACTTGGAGTTATGTAATCAATTATACAATATAATATCATATATTACTCTTTCATATATTAACACCACTAGTCTCGAGTGTCAAGCAATTAACATGCACTGTGATACATGGTGGCATATATACAAACAAATGGCGACATATTAACATAATGGGTATACATTATACATATACTTTATACAATAGTTACAACATATACATTGCATAGATACAATATATACACATAAACTAGGGGTTATTAACTATAGTAATATCACTGGATGATGTATGGTGACGTAGATTACTATGATATATTAGATATATACCTGTTGATTACTGACATCTATTAACAGCTGTTGGTACGTTTAAACTAACTTACTGTCTGATGAATGAGGAAAGTAATACGCGTGATGAGTTACATATGGAGCTCGTTTTCATGATACACTGTGATACAGTAATTGCGAATTATAATAAAACAGTAGTACAATCATGGAGGATAGACAGACTTTATTTGAAACGTACCAGATGAACATATAGAATGTACGTGTCGTATGTAAAAATACTTACATTTAATCTATAGATGAAACATCTGCTAGGTTGATTATAATTCCAACACAGAAAGATTAAAGATTGTTGACTACAGACAGTAGACGGAACGTTACTAGTCCTTGATCTATTTATAGTCCTATACCTTCTCCTGTGGTAGGCAACATCCAGTATGAACAGTCTCACTTACACGCCAGAACATTCGTCAATACGCATGCCTATTATCGACTGGAACCCGGTTCTTATTGGCATTTCGTGAATAGAAATTTATCAATGACACGAGAACAGCGGTTGGTTGCATTGCATATTTCTATCATTCATGATATTTTTTTGATAATGGCGGAATTCCAGCGAGCTGTTACGCAACGATCTTTTGTCGAGAGAAATATAAGATTATTTTTTGTAGTAGAAAAATAAATAATATCAAATGGTACACGTAATTATAGCAAAGACAAAGTAGAATCTATATGTGGCCGATATTAGTCTAAGGTGAGTAGGCCTGGGTAGGCCTGGGTAGGCCTGGGCCAATAGTTTGACCTATTGAAATGGGATTTAACGTCGTATTCTTATATCGAATTCCAACTGTCAGGGGATCTTTTTCGTCCCATTTGTTATTTTTTTTTTTATTTATTATAAGCAATATTATTTGTATCTGAATAGGGATTGGGGAACAGGCATAGCCTATATTAAACCCCTCTCCCTGTCAGATATAGATACATGTATTTACATTTTAGACATTAATAATCAATGTACATGTGCATTTATGATTATAGTGAAAATATATATGTACAATGTGTGGTTAGAGTTGTCCCTGGAACCGTCTCGTGATTTCGAAGAACGAATTTTTTCACGTCGTCAGTTCCGTGCAATAAAACGGTGGTGTTTTGATAAATAGTCGCTAAATTATTTATTGTATTTTTTCGGGCATCTGAATATAAGGAGAAATTCAATAAAAAAATGTTCAAAGTGATGACCACATTTACAGCATGGATTATCAGAAATGTGACGTAAAGATTTGTGCCCGTTTAGATTGCTGCAGGAGAGACGCAGTTTGGAATGAATGATTTGATTTGTGCGGGACCCAAACGAAAAAGATTTAGGTGGTATTGAATCATGAGCCGTAAGTTTAGAATTAAAAATATTTAGAGATAACGAATTTTTTGTGTCTGCACTTAATTTGTTCCATTCTCTAATTGACGATGGTATGAAAGAATTATAAAAAATATTTGTTTTACATTTATATTCAGGTAGACATGTGTTTCGGAGATTATAGTGGGAGCTTTTTGTCAGGATTAAATCATGAAGAAAGGAAGGAGAAAGGCCGTTTATAATTTTATAAACGAATTTGAGTTTATGTCTTCCGCGTCTCTCTTTTAGCGTAATAAAACCGGTTTCTTCTATGGCTGGTACCCTTTACAGCACCACATATGGACCTAAGTGCATCCAGTTGTAGGTGCTCTAATGTGTTAGCTAGTTCGTCTGTTAGCAGTTGTCCCAGATGACGTCATAATAGTCAAAGCGTGGTAGGGTGAAGGAGGTATAGATGGTTTGTAACGATTTACGGTTAAGTCTGTATTTTAGGGATCCTAAACAAATGACAGATTTGCTGGGTTTTTTCGATAATGTCGTTCATATGGTTGTTCCATTTGCAATTTTGTTGAAAAGTCGGACCTAAATGTTTGTGATGTGGGACCTCCTTGATAGGAACACTATTTAGGGTAAGGGTGGGTAAATAGGATTTTGTTTGGCTGTTAGTGCTAGTGTTTCGGTCTTTAGTGGGTTGAATTATACCAGCCATGTTTTAGCCCACGCGTTAATTTTCGTCCCATTCTACTCACTCAGCCATCGTGATCCACCCCACCCAACCCTGTGTGTGCTTGACTGGTAGACTTTCAGATTGAATTATATCACTGAATCAAATAGTTTCCATACAGTAGTACCATATGGTAACACTTTAAACTGGTCGAAGTATTGTGTCGACTTCACACCCATACCGCATTAAGTACCTTAAAACACCCACATCCATTAAATACCTTAAAACACACACACACATACTACATTAAATACCTTAAAACACCCACACTCATACTGCATTAAATACCTTAACACACCCACACTCATACTGCATTAAATACCTTAACACACCCACACCCATACTGCATTAAATACCTTAAAACACTCACACCCATAACGCATTAAATACTTTAAAACACCCACACCCATGCTGTATTAAACACCTTAAAACACCAACACCTATAACGCATTAAACACACGACAACACCCACGACGCATTAAAACAAACACACCACCCATACCATAATTAAAAGACACGACAAGTACGCATTAAAACATACGACACCACCCATAAAGCATTAAATTAAGTGGGGTGTAACGTCCTACTGCTCCTAACGTGTGCTATGAAGGAAATGTTGCCCGGGTACTCTTATATCGGGACCTCGACTTTTCGTCCCAGCCGAAAGACCAGACAGCAGCCCTTGTCAGGCACTCCGTCCTGCATCACTGACAAGGGGAAACCAAAATATAACATTAAAACAGACGACAACCCCAAGGACGCATTAAAACACATGTAACCAACCATACCGCATTAAACCTCATGGCACAACCTAATCCGATTCTCCAAAATATAATATAAATATTTATATACTTATTTCTATTTTTAAATGAAAATAAAACAGTCGTTGATAAAGTTCAATACCGGAAGTGTTGTTTATTAACCACATGGTACAATAATGACAGTAGATATATCACAGATAAATTGTTATTTTTATGAACATCTTTATAGTCCCCAGATTACTAGGTACTGAAATGCATTTAACAAAACATTATAAATTACCACACATTATAGTTTATCACAAAACAGTATCGCATGTGAACAATGAAGAGGATTGGGTCAAACATTGAGCCCTGGGGCACACTGATGATCCGTGGTGTTACATAGTTTTCCATGGCGTCTACCCTACCAGCTTGATACGAAAGAAACATGTCGATTAAAGGGAAATAACTGTGATATAAATTTGGATTTGGATCATCAAAGGTTTCTACAATTGGTTTTATATAGTTTAACTATCACGACACTTCTCAGCAGTGACTATTCGCCATGCCACTACAATCACTGATACGGAGAAAGAGCGAGAGAGAGGGGTGGGGGTTTAACGTCCACTAGACACTAACTAGATCATTTCGGGACTAACACATGGTTCAATTTAATTTCAATAATTATCTTGTTCGTAGGGGTCTTTTGTCGTGGGAGAAAACCGGAGGACCAGGCGATAACCCAAGGGATTGGGCAGGCGACCCTACTCCTTGTCACGTACAACCGGGCAATCGAAACCACACCAGTTGACTAAATGACAGACTCGATGATAAAGCAAGCAAGTACCAACCATTCTGCCTTCATGTTTTATAGAATTTCATTATTTGTCCTATTTTAATTCACTTGAACCCAAGTTTTATGACAAGTACGTTTTTACGCTCCCACGAACAGATATACGACACATGGGACATTGTGTTAAAGCAGGGGCACACGATTCACAAGCAACAAGATGTCCACATGGAAGGAGAACAATATTAGATTCAGCATCCATACATATTTTACATAATCGCCGCTCTTTTAATTCTTCATTTTCTCTCCACAACTTCGAGGACTCTGTAAATATTTGAACAATGATAAATGAGTGTGGTATATGGTGATACATTTCTTATAACGTTTATTTACATTTTTAAATATGAAACAAATTGGATATTACAAAGATTTTGAATGATAGGTTGTCAGGCAACACACAAATTTCATACAGATCGGATGATATTTTTTTCGCTTGAGTACCCACATAGTTCTAAAAGTCAAACAAGGGCCATCATTATAGAAGTAATTAACCGAAATTGATGAAATTCAACAGCTTCTTGTTTTACTAATTTAAATAACGGAAATAAATTTCATATAGATGGGAAATTCGATAGGATTCGCCGTCTTACTTATTTAAATAATGCACACGAATTTAATACAGATCCGATGTAGATGTATAGAAGGTCATTTTAATCGTCAAATTGTAAGCACACTGCATAAAACTACTTCTTTTGAATTCTCCGTAATTTGTGAAACCAAACAAAAATAACATAACAGGACTGCCTGATCATATTATATTTGCAACGTGTTGTGTTAAAATTACTTGAATCTCAGTACCTTTATTTTCTCCTGATTGTAGATGAGGTTCAGCTCCTGTCCTTGATGTTGTATGTAACCCTTGTTGCTCTGCTGGCGTCGCTTCAGCAGCAGTCAAAGTATCGTTTGGTACACGGTGCTCCCCATTAGTACCAAGTGGGTGTCCTCTTTTCATCACATTGTCATTTTGTTTGGTGGAATCCAAATCAAGAATACCGTTAATCAACTCAGACGTGGTCTTGAAAGTTTGACCTGAAACAAAAATTATATGAACATTTTTAATCCACAGCCGATAAATCAATAAGTCAATAGGGATTAACTCTTTAATCGGTGGTTGCTTCTCAAGACAATTATTAACAGCCTCGTGCATTCTGTTACATTAAACGAATCGGTATTCTAGTGGATTTTTAAAGAATGTAAAAGATGCCATGGTTTCAAGGGTTTTCCCGTGATTGTGGATTTGTTACATTATAGGGGATATCCGACTTTTAACTTGAGCCCTGAAAACATCAAGCACAGCTACAAATACAAGACCATTTGCCTGGGCGCATAAACAGTCACACATCAAGGCACGTGAAACTTACCCCAATTGTAGGCTGATATTACGGATTGAGGGAATTAACCAGATTTATATCAAATAGGTGGTATTGTGGTTTGCTACATCCGTTCTAATTGAGGTGGTATTGTGGTTTGCTACATCCGTTCTAATTGATAGCACATAAATTACCTTGATTTCTCATTTGGTTTTCTATGGCTTTGATTATAAGGACTTTATCAATCTGTAATCCCAAAGCCTCCTTTACCTGGGGTAGGTCAAACATTCGTTGAGCAGTAACTCCACAACAATCTCGCCAGTAATTAGGCCGTAGAACCGGGATGGGACAGAATGTTGTGATATATAATACTATTATATGTTCAATTCAGATGCGGAATCGAGGTATTTATTTGGTGCCGTGGCCAGGATCCTGGCCCCTTTTGATACACATGGAAATGTTCGTGATGGGTTAGGGCAGGGTATCATTTATTTTAAATTTGGGGATTATGGAAATTACGAAACTGGATAAAAAGATTGTTGAATAATTCGATGGAGCAAAGAAGGGGTTTTCTAGAATTAGGGTGATCCGAATGAATGCTAAGGCGTAAGAAAATATTGATAAGGTAGGAATTTTAATTTGTTTTAAATTAAACAATAGATTAAGTAAGGTATGTATAATCAAGTATATAGGTAATGATTTATATACTCAAATATATATGTAATAGTTTATAGGCGTAAGAAAAGTAAACTATTAAACAGCAGAAATAATAGGGTGCTCGCTTGCATAATGTGTACAATTGGATCTTGACAATACGATAGCCTAATAAAATGATATATCTCGACCATTAAATTACACAGAGTAATCCAGGGCCTTTTAGTTATCCACCAGGATAAACTATTTTATCTATATTATATACTGACCTGTTGCTCCGTTACCACCAACAACCTAAAACAACAATTTTATAAAAGATTATAATAATTAATCATATGAATATAGTGAGTTCCTTTCGGTGTTTGGGGAGAAATGTAGAATATACCTGGATATTAATTCTAGATGTAACATCACATAGTCGGGGTATCAAGTGGATGGACAAATTGTGCTCGTTTAATCTGCCTCCAAATATACCATACTAATAGGGTCTATGAAGACATCCCAGCTCCACAATCGCCGTCCACACACCGCCACACGCCAAACCCTTTTGAATTTCTGTACATCGCATATTTCTGTCCGTGGAGAAATATTGAAATCAGCATCCAGGGTCAATTCCATCAATAGTCGACTTACCTTCGCCGTACCGGTACCAGGTCGATGTATAGAGTTCACAAAGTCTTGACCTTTGATCCTCAGTAGATATGGACATTTAGGAAACCATTTTGCATGTTCTTGCCACGGGATGTCTTCATCTGTCCATGATTTCAATATACCAGCACAGAAAAAACATTTTACAGCATCTTCTCTACCTGAAAATTAATAAACATTTATAATTTGTACAATGTAAACAACAACTACTACCAATAGCATAATGCTGCGGTAATATGTTACAGGTTTTAGAGGTTTTGACGACCTCGGTACTGACCTGAACATGCTTTAACATGAAGCATTTAACATGTTATATGTTGCATTGAATAACATCTGTCGACTCGATGTAATAGGGAGTGACGGTGGCTAAGTGGGTAAGACGCTGGCTCGCTAGCCTGGAGGTCGGATTTCGATCCCTGCATTGGCCGAGAACGTTCATCCCGATTTTTCGGCATGGCTTCTCCTTGTCAGTGATGCAGGACGGAGGGCTTGATAAGGACAGCTGTCTAGTCGTTCGGATGGTCTCGTGTACACATTGGCCTGTAGTTGGAATTCGATATAAGAGCAGGCCGTAGCGCCGCTGCCCTAATAGCACATTGTATGGCGTATGCCCGTCTTCATTAGTCCAGTTTAGGAGCCGAACAGTAGGACGTTAAACCCTATTTCATTTTATTTCAATGTGATAAGCTGTGTCCCTGGCTACATCCTATACTGATGTCCATTACATACAATCTAAAGACGATAGTTGGTAATTATATTAACCAGACGTAATTATATTGTTTATGTAACTATCTACCGTAATTCTTTTTATTCATCTACTTTAATCCATACCAGGTTTGTAAACAATATTTAACCTACTTACCAAGATAATAAAATCCAGCTTCAGCAATTTGTTCTTTACTTGGTGTTGGTGATTGTCTCGGCCAGTTGGCAAATGTTGCCACGCGAGTAGCGAGTATAGCTTTATCTGGTTGGGCAGCTGTTTGGGTAATGATACCTAAATCTTCAGCAGTTGCTGGGGCATCTCTTTGGACTAGATTTAAATTTCCATTCTTTAAGATAGTTGATAATGGATTAAGAGCTGTTCTGACATCTTCATCAGTAGAACTCAGAGGATGAGCTGATACATAATCATGTATATAAGTATCATTTGGTATAATAGGAACATTAGATCGGTCAGTTCCTCTCAAGAATTCACAACTAGAGAAATATCTCCAGTGTTCAGCTACTGGACTTTCTGCTTCTTCCCAATCCCTTAAAATACCTCTACAGAAGGCACATTGTACTCGATCGGCGGAACCAAGATAGTAGAATCCTGCTCGTGCTAGTTCAGTAGGTCTAACAGCTAAATATCTTGGCCAGTTTCCAAATGTTCTAAGTCTTGCTTCTTCTACAACCATAGTTTGTCTGGTGGAGTCTGCTGTTAATACAACACTAGCGGAACTGAAAGTAAACAGAGTCAAGTTGATATTCAGTGGATGATAAAAAGCCACTGTATGGCACCGCTGTATTTAAAAGACTATGGCAATTAAATAAAAAAAAAAACATGTCTCAATATTGATTTTTAAATAAAGCCATTAAAAACGCAATGCCTAAATTCATGAAATATTTCTGGTAAACGTTTGTTTGGGCTTTCCTATCTTGTGATACATAGGTGGAACTTGTGATGGGTCTCTGTTTGTGGTAGCCGTCGCCAAACACTTTATTGACCACCCATCGACCATTGCTCGCCACAGGAAAAGTTGCGCTACCTGTAAAATTCGCTGCCCAAGATCGCCACATCCGACTACAGCATCGGCGCAACAAGTTCCAGTCAGCTACTTCTACTGCCAGGGGAACTGTTGCAACCCGCAAACGTCAGATCAGAACTCAAACAGTTCGAAGGCGTCTGACTGCTCTTGGGTTACGTTGCCATCAGACAGCAATGGACCGCAAATCATGGCGATTTAACCTCAGTTTGCCTGATCGACGTCACCGTATGTACCGACGTCGACATGAACACTTTGATCGTAACTGCATCCTGGAAAAAGATCGTTTCGGTAGAGGTGGCGTCATGGTTTGAGCCGCTGTCAACCTCAACTTCCGGTCCCAGTTGGTGGTGTTCCAAGGTTATCTCAACGCTCAACATTATGTTGACCGGTGTTGCTTCTGTCGACAGATGATTTTCCGGCATGACAACGCCCGATCCCACTCTGCCAGGTTGACAAGAGACTTTCTGAACAATCATCATGTCCGTGTTATGGATTGACCCGCTATGTCTCCGATCGAACAATTGGACGACGTGTTCGAACTCAAGTTGGCACAGGCTTTCCAAAATCATTGGAAAACAATCCCACAGCGTGTAGTGAAAGATCTGTGCCATGCGCCGAGACGACTTCAGGCATGTGTAGGAGCTCAGGGTGGACATACCCGATATTCACTTCAGCTGAACCCTGCTTGGTTTCACCGTTCTCTCCCCTTCCGGTTTGTAATAAATTCTTTCATGAAATTGTCCACAGAATCTTGTTATCTCGATTTTTTCAATTGCTATGTACATTTGTTAAAAGTTGTTGCAGTAAATAAAGTTTGAATTTGGCATTGCGTTTAATGGCTATGAGTGATGATAGACAAGGATAGTCTCTGACCTCATAGACTGATTGAGTACCATTCTACTGCTACCATCTGGTCCGGTTCTATCATCAGTTACTTGTACCGCCTGGTTTATATTAGGTGGAATATCGTATGTTTGTCTGATTGTTGGGTCTGGTATTCTAGAGTTGATACCTGTAGGGAATGGTCGAGTTTCCGAGTTTCTATCACAATAAGTTTCATGTAGTGTTGTCCATATCTTATCATATACGTTTGGTTCAGGTACTAATATGGGAACATTTTCTGATGTATCATTTATAAAATGACATCTTGGATTCAGATCTTTGTGAATTTGGAGTGGGTGTTCATATTTCAGCCAGTTATTTTTAGTAACACCACAAGTAAAACACGCGACAGTATCATCTCTGGTACCAGTAAAAACAAATCCAGCTTTAGCTAATTTTATTGGTCTTCCTTCAGATTGTCTAGGAAATGATTTGAAAGATCCTAGTCTCATCCATTCATATTTCATACAATATGATGTAAGCTGTAAATTTGGATTGATGCTTTGTTTTATGACGTCTAGTGGTAGTGTTTGATAACTACTCGCCATATTAATAACGATAGTTGTATATTTAATATAAGTATATCGATTACGGTAAAATTAGAACGTGAATATAAAGAGATTATTTATATTAAATATGTAAATTCTTAATTATAGTGGATATTAAATATTTAAAATCTTAACTATAGGGGGTATTATATGTAAAATCTTAATTCCAATGGGTATTAAATATGTAAAATCCTGACTATAGGGGATATTATATGTAAAATCTTAATTCCAGTGGGTATTAAATATGTAAAATCTTAATTATAGGGGGTATTAAATATGTAAAATCTTAATTATAGGGGGTATTAAATACGTAAATATGTAAAATCTTAATTCTAGTGGGTATTGAATATGTAAAATCCTAATTCTGATGGGTATTAAATATAATATAAATACTTAGATTATAAGCGGTTATGTAATTATTGGAATAGATTTTAAATTGTTCAAACAAAATACAAAAAAACCTATTGTAATAATTATGTTATAATTTATATGGTAGCGTTCTTATTTACTTGAAATCTACAATTTGATACTTTAACCGTTATTTACGCGATTAAAATCCTTCATATAGTTATAAAAAGATCAAATTTACAACCGTTTTATTAGTCTCCGGATCATACTCGGACCAATAACGAGTAAAATAAAAACAAGTATTACAAGGGAAGAAACGATACTTTCATCTAAATATGGTTCGTTACAATAATTACGTTTATTTAATGGTGTCACGTGATCTGTATTATTGGTGTTTGGGTTAAAATGTTTGTATCGTTTTACCCTGTCCTCTATTTCAATTCTAAAAAAAGTTTGATATAAGAATGGGCTTTGTTTAATTTTTTGCACTTCTATATATACTATAAAAATATCTGAAAATTCATATGCGAAATCGAATACGTCTAAAACTGGATGATGTCTGAATAACTGACATGCCATAGTTATAATGTCATTTTTGTAGATTCTTGTTTGGGTGTTAAATGGAATTGTTCATACAGTATTGTTCATCTTTCCTGATACATTTCACGACAGTTTGTAAACAGGATCTGAAATGATAAATGACATACATGTATATCTCTTTCAATTTTTTATGAAATCAAATAAAATTTTTATATGATTTGTAGACTATGCATATCTATAATATATCTGTCCACTTTTTGCAACACCTCGTTCCTCAAATGAATTGGGGGGTTAAAGTCCTACTGCTCTGTTCCGACTGGGCTGATGAAGACGGGCATACGTCATACAGTGTGCTTACTCTAATATCGAATTCCAACTACCGTGGGATATTTTACGTTTTCCCTGGCCAAACATATCTCCTGCACCACTGACGAGGAATAACGCTGGAATATCCCGATGAACTTTCTGGGCAAACGCAGGAAGCGAACCGGGGCCCTAATTCCCCTGTGACCCAAATCACTCGGGGCTCAAATCCGATTATCGATTGTAGTTTACGGGTTCATGATCCAACTGGATCACACAAATCTACAACCGGGTGGATAATCGATATAATCGGCACAAGCTCGACAGTACTCAGTGGCAATAAGTTTTATTTATTTAAACATATGTTATTGATCATAAATCATCAAAGGGATGAGAGACAAGAGAATAAATCAGTTTATGTTATTCTGTTATATTCATAATATATTTTAACTATACTTCTATAGCTGCATATTTGACAATTATAGCTACAAATTTATATTTATAAGCGGTAACAGCAATTTTAATAGTAATTTTAGTTACGATTAACATAACATGAACTTAAAACTTGATAATTGACATTTGTATGGATAGTTATATATCACGCTATTCAAATATAAACTTACGACAAAAGTTTACTTATGTACGAAGTGCTGAGAAAGTTCTGGCCCCGGACTGGTGTCATCCGGTTTTTATAGTTCAGGAAATTTTAAGAACTTTCTGGAACATTCTCAAATTTCTCCCAACTTTCCATAACCTTTCAACTTTTACTAGAACCCCCCAGAACCTTCCAATTATTTCTAAACGGTGTTTCCAGAAATTTCTAGAAAACCATATGGCCTCATTTCGCCATAAATGATAGATTTCGATGAATTGTCATGACCGTGACACACGCCCCGGGGACAATTCGTCAGGGGCCCAAATTCGATGGCCTAAAACATTCATGGGATCATGCTGGTTAAGTTGATACGATATGTGCTGGAATGGATCGCGGCAACGAAGCATGGTTGGCGAACATACACACATCGTTGATTGATTATAGATACATTAGCTATCACACTGATCAGCAGTGAATATTCACTAGGCCGCTACAATCACTGATAAACATGACATCGATGCGTCTTAATGAGCCAAAAATATGAACTTATCTCCGCCGACAAATCAAATTCTAAAACATTTTTTTATGTATTAGAAAAATAAATAAAAGGGTTTGAAGCATTTGTAGGTAAAAATCATTTCCTATTTGTTGCAAATGGATATATAAATGAGTAAAAGGCGCCATTCTGCCCGAACCAGTGACGTCTTACATTGAGCCAATGTTTGACGTCGCGTGATGTGACGTCACCTGTTGAAGGCAGTCATCTTTTACAGAGATATTAGAAGATTTTCGTAATTCTCTGTGAAACAGATTGATAAGCTATGTATTTGTGTATTGATCTCGGTGAAGAAATCCTATCAACATCTTGAGTTTACATGAAAATGTACCGAATATACAAATCTTTATAACAGAGACAAGACGATGTTTACCACGAGACGATGGTAATCTTGTATATAGTCTCTGGGTGCAAGTATAGCCGTCCAGACGAATAAACAATAGAAGGCCATTAATGTTAGATTGATATGTATAAATTTAACCAATTAAAATTAACTTACTGTCAATAAGACAACTAGAGATAATATCGTCGTTCAGAACCCACAAAATTATCCCAACTAATGTAATACATTCCAGTTAAATCATGATTATATATATATATGTACCTAACACTACCGCGTGACTAACAAATGCGCAGTTATTCGAAAACAACATTCTAGAATTAAGATAATCTGCGAACTATACGTTGTCCCGATGATTTTACTTAATAAGGCTGCTGTACGATTCAAAAACGTAATATAGAAATAAAGAAATATATCACAATGTCGCAGTATTTGTGTAATAGAATCAATAATGACATTAGGAGAAGTGAACAAATCAATAACAAAGACCTGTTAATAGATCACTGTATCCAACTAAATATAACTAAATGGTTGGAAATTCCCTTTCTATAAATAGAATGAACGATAGCCTATAGGCTACTCCTATCATGAATTATAATCTAAACAATAAGCTAGACATTATGATCTGTTAAAACTTTTCTATAATATCTTAACGGGGTGTTCCCACATAGCCTAGCCAGCAGAATTTGATGGCAAATTTTGCCGCTAATCCAGAGTTAATCCTAGAACAATGGTGTTATAAAACTATAGTCCATATCTTTTTTGAGACTAAAACTGTATTGATTTTAACAAATTTAACTTTTATTAAATAACATTAAATAGCTTACACGTATTTAATTAAATAGCATTATATAATTTATAAATAAATGCCTTACGACATAACAATCATTTTACAGCCCCACTAGATAGGAAATATTTGTTCCATACCGATTTACACTTAAAGAGCCATTTAATAACTGTGTTTTCAAATGTTCAATTCTTGTATCAAGTTGTCGATATTTCTTAACTCGAGGCCTTTTGGTACCACCAAATAATATCTGTGAAATGGTGATTTCGACATAGGATTGTTCTTGTTTTATTAAGTTAATAAACTTGTAAATATTAGGATGGCATGCTGTCATTTTATTCAACTTAGCATGCCAACCTTCTACGTGGTTGGTAGTACGGGGCCCTGTTGTATCAAAATGCTTCCACACATTACGGCCAATGTTATCAACCCACTGCTCCGTCATATAATCAGCGAACCGGCCTACTTGTGGAATGTTTAAATCTACAGCTTCCAAAGCAAAGAACCAAAATTCCTCGATATCACACATTTTTATCAGTGGCAAAGCTGATGCGTGGCGTACAAATTGTCTTATACAAGTGAACAGTTCTTGAGTGACTACTTTTAAACAGACTATAGTATTAAGATCAATCAAATGATTAACAGTCTGCCGGTTAAGTGGGAACACACCATCATTACTACTCTCTTACTCAGTAAACACCAAAAGATAATAATCAACAAGTTGACTACCTTATTTATTAAATACGTACCTTTATAATATTTAGTATTTGACATTCGGTATGATTTGATATATTACTGAAGTATCACGTGTATCGGTGGGAATTACGCATGTTAGAACGAAAACTATTAGCAGAAGGAAAAAGAAACATATCTTATTTAACAAGTTTCATTGAATGTTGTGAAACAAACCTGGACTCATATTACAAACGGAATTCTAGTGTGACTGTGTATTTCTACGTTAGAAACTTTGATATGGAGGCTAGTATTGTTGTACGGTTAAACAACATATAGTATAGTATAAGACATTTCGTCTTGGGGACGCCGGCATCAAAGTGTACTTTAATTATAATAATTTGGACCAGTAAAAACAATTAGGTAAGTGAATAATTTCAAATTGCACGTTGTGTGGAATTGTTCGTGTAAAATCGATGCATTGAATGAATTAGTGGTGTAAATTTGAAGGGATTAAATAGTATATAAATATACAGTAGATATGTTTTCTATTCAGTATACTTTATCTACACACCATTTCATTTCATTTATACTCAGGCTAGTATTGTATAATAATACTATAACAGATACCCAACATGAGTTAAATATCGTGCATGTATACTACAGCAAATATCGGATTCATTATGTACATGTAGGTTTAAAAATCCAGAGCAAAGTTTATTAACTAATTAGGAGAAACTGTCACTAACTGTAAAAAAGCAAAACAACGACACGAGAGGAATCGTGCAATAGCACGTGATGTTTTATTTAATTTTATTGTTTAAATTTTGTTTTGTTATATTTCAAACGACTGACAGTTCTTCTGATAACGAAATTTAAACTATTTTGTGTCCAATTACTAGGTTTTTGTGAGTACTTTCAGCTTTATTAAACTTCTTGAGACAAACTTTACTTTTTGGTGCCTAAATGCGCATTAGAAAAGTAAACAAAATACATAAATAAAATACAAAAAGAGCATCTTCAATAGAAGGCTTGATCTCGTCTTAACTACATACATCTTATCAAGCCCTTCACGTAATACCCCGCATATTTCGGCACTAAGTTTGATTGGGTCACAAGCACAGCTTGGGAGCCTATCGGATTCCTTCGTTAAAAATATCGGAGAATTATCGGAACACATTCATAGCAAAGAGACTTGCCACTGCCGGTTTTCGTGGAAATAAACACATCTTTAGTTCCTAAAACTGCTTCAATTGGGTTTTTTATTGTTGGTTTTTTTTTTGTTTTTTTGTTTTGTTTTTTTTTTTGGGGGGGGGGGGGGTCCGTGAGTTTCTCAATTGAAAAAGAAAACTTTCAACGGCTGTAAACTTGTCTGTTTCTTTTTCTATGGAGGCCGCCAGGTTTATTTGCAGTGTGTTATGTGCCACGACCTCTGATTGAACAATGCTGTAAACACAACGGGCGTAAAAGTTCGGGAATTGCTGAGTATTGAAGCAACGGTTAGATGTTTGTAAAACTCGCGGACGTTGCTTAAGGAACATGAAGGTAGAGAGACTAAAATTTATATGACTCCTTGTCATCGATACCACACAACTTGACTCAATATTGATTAATTGTCTTAGACCTTTAAAAAACCGCCTTAATAGAAATACCTTGAAAACTATCTATACCTCTTTTATTCTTCCACATTTTGACTATTGTGACGTAATATGGGATGGGTGCACAGATTAGAACACTTGCAACTTACTAGATGCACTCAAAACTACATGCGTGGCTGTGAAGGATACCAGTCATAGGTTATTATATGAAGAAACCGGATTTATCACTCTGCAAGAGAGGCGAGGGCGTCACAAACTCATTTTAATGTACAAAATTATTAATCATCTATAACCCCTCCATACCTCAACAATTTACATTGCTCCTTACATTCTATTGTTAGAGTGGTTCAGAGACACAATATTTGTCCTTATAAAAACTGACCCGCTTATCTGTGTGATTGCTCGTCTGAAGTGAGCAGAAGTTAGCGCCGCGCACGTGGTTTAGGAAGTCGCAGCAAATATACGTCACATGAGGTATTTTTACAAACATGTATTGGTATATAACGCCGAGTAAACAATACACTCATTACGGGCTTCAACTTACGTGTTTATTTAATAGCGAACGTGAGCAAAAATTTCGATTTCACTCCTTGATTTGATTTTTGATTTTGGCGATTTTGGTGATTTAAATACAGAGCTAGCTATAATAGCTTCGTTTCATTTCTAACTTAAAAGTAGGTGAAATCGCCTAGATAAATTCACTACAACCTTTCTAGATTTACTTTTATTAAGTGGCTACATTCATGGTTTACGCTGGCATCTATCGTGGTTAGGAAATAAAATATTTGCTAGCTCTAAATACGCAGAACTATTTGCGACCGGAAAATAACCGAAACAAACTTTTTATTTGTAGTCTTTATTTTCCAGACCCTTTTCGGTAACATGGTGTAAATTATTTTTATAATCATAGTATATTATCTAACCATCCTGTAGCCATAGGCTTTGATCGACGGACTTATTTTTTTTCTAGATTTGAGACTGAGCCCTGCAAGATATCGTCCACGGATGATTTGCTATCCAGCATTGGATTGGACAAGTACCCCTATGATTTGGGAACTGTAACAAACTACCTATGACAAAATTCACAAATACTGTTAAAACAACTAAGCGTTCGCGCATGCGTGCATATGTCAAATCCAATCGTCTCATAGAGTGTATTCTGTTACTTTGCAGTATGGAAATAAACGATATTTTCCGACTGCGATAAAGTTATTTCGTTTCCGGGACGTGCGTAGCTTGGAGCATATTTCTTTTTAGTACAACCAAGGGACATAGCTCTTATTCTCACTAATAGTAAGTGCAGGGGGACTGCACCACACACAATTCTACACAAAAACAAATATACTGATAAGACATCATGCTAAGAGACCACAAACAACAACAAATCAAAAAGAGTGAATGGATCCGGGGGCTAGCCGTAAGCGTCCACTGCGCTGTACAGTCCCGGGCCTGTGGTGACACAGACTTCACTCATATTTGAAAACAAGTTTGGAGTAAAACCCGAGGAAATAATTATATAATGTCAGTATGAGTCATGATCTGCTATATGTTGCAAGAAATACGAATGCAAGCATATTGTTGTATAAATTCCGTTATACAAGTAACCACATCGTTAAATGTATCAAGTGTATCAAAGAAGTAGGCCTAGTTCTAAAAAACTAGATGCATTAAATCAATAAAGAAGAGGATTGAAGTATATTGAATGCATTAGGAAACACGTTACAACCGTCACAGAAACAAGAACAAAACTGAATACAAGGAAGCAAAGGAATGTAAGACCGTCTAGGGAGACTGTCGTAACTCCTTTGATTATGGAAGCCGGCCAAATGGTTATATATCCTCAAAAATTAGAAGTGGCCAGACTTCCATTGTTGATCAATGAAGTTTTTATAGTAAATCTTATCATATAATGTCTTTACTGTCCCGAAATAGTGTCTGTTTGTTATAAAACATTTTTAGCCTGAACCACTCTACTATTGTGGTAGTAGTAGTTGTTTATTAACGTCTCACCAGTTTTAAGTACATCACATACATAAATTATAATACACTAAGAATTAAAAAAAAATGCCATTCATTAAGAATTATGAGAGACGAAATGTACATTATACAGAGACAAATGAATAAACATAATAAAATACAAAAAACAAATAAAAAAAACACATTGTACCTACGACGGTAATTCTAAAATTAATATCTACACAAGGCAAAACAGAATCGATTCACGAAAAATATCTATAAATCTTTTACCACCGAATTTTATCAATACACATAATTTGATTTACGGTGCAAGCAGCAGTAATGTTAACCATTTTTGAAAGGGTCCACATGTTTTTTGACATGAGCAGAAGGTTTTAAGATCAGTATAGCATCTATATCGACCAAAATGCGAACATGAACAACTGCGTAGCCAATGTGTAAATATGTATATACAAAATGTTGTTTATTAAGTATTCATTTTATTGTTTTGTTGTTTACTCAATTACTTCTTTTATATATCCATATTAATTTTTGTATTTAGGAGAGACGTTATATAGGCTATGACTGTTCTTCAATCCCTTTCAATTTCTGAATAAAATATTGTTTAAAAAAAAAGAATTGTATCCATACCGAATTGAGAGAAGAACCCCATTGCAGGCCATCACTTTATTTTCACACAAATATATAATCGAGTTGCTTCAGTGTGTTTACTATCCGAACAGAAAAAATAATTAAAAAAAATATATTAGCTTACATGACAACAACATCTTAGATTCAATATTCAGTCTGAACAAAGTATTAAATTTCGGATCTTTATAAAGGCTCATCCTCAAACCCCACTTATTTAGGACCCGACCTTAACTTCCAAGAAAAGGTACGTATTTTATACCATATTACTAAACAGAAAATAAAACTGTGTATATTTAATTGCGGTGGCACGGCTTTCACCAAATCGGGTATTACCAAATACCGGAGACTAAAACCGAAACGAATTATAAATTTAACCACTCAAAGGCCTAGTCAAGATACATGTAAGGCATATACAAAAACTGTTTTTTGTTTAACATTGTAGAAATAGCATGCCAGCCAGAGCCGACATCAAAAGGATTATACAATAAAGGGTGAACTCTAAATTAGTAAAAAAAAATGGTCAAATGTATTAGATTTAGACCTCAAGATTCCACGGTCCCGCGCTAACCATTTGGCCATTCAAATACCCCCTGCCACATGTCAATAAGTTTTCCTGGACAAACAATACAAACAAGATATTACAAGTGTTTATATGAATCACTTCGCAACTTGACAAGATAGGGTATAACCGTTTGACATGATAGGGTTTATAGGGTATAACCGTTTGTAAAGTGTACTACTGTATTGATATAAGCTGTATACAGGTAGCTTTAATATATGGATAACTATTACTAATGCGGTTACAATCGAGGACATTAAATTAAGTGTAAACGGTAGGTCTACATGTATTTAAATAAGTCCAGTTTTATCGACCAGTGTTACGCTTGCCGCACGTCCATGGATTCAGTCGCTTGCAGTTGTCCTCTGGAGCTAATCCCTACCGAGACCTAAGTGTAAATAAGAATAAGATGTATATTATTGTGGTGATTAGGATGTGTGTATTATTGTGTCGCATAGTTGGAAGACCACAAAGAGCTATTTGGATAAATTGAACAATCCGTTAGTCGGGGTACACTACCATTAAAAAAAATCCTGATAATATTGTTCCTTTGCATCTGTTGTTTATTTAGTTGTGTTGTATATTTTCTTCCAGATCAACACTAGCTGGTGAATTTATTTATAAAAACCAAAAAGAAATGATTCGCCAATCCCTTTCCGTGGACACTTTAAACCAAGCATTAGGATGTATGAAATGTGAATGGATGAGACTAGGATCATTCAAATCATTTCCTAGACAATCTGAAGGAAAACCAATAAAATTAGCTAAAGCTGGATTTGTTTTTACTGGTACCAGAGAAGGCGATGATACTGTCGCGTGCTTTACTTGTGGTGTTACTAAAAATAACTGGTTGAAATATGACGACCCATTCCAAATTCACAAAGATCTGAATCCAAGATGTCATTTTATAAATGATACATGTGAAAATGTTCCCATATTAGTACCTGAACCAAACGTATATGATAAGATATTGACAACACTACATGAAACTTATTGTAGCCAGGAAGATATTGGAATCGGTATAACAGGTAAAATAATCATGTTACGTTACTAGCTTTTAAGAAATAAATTGAAAATAAAAAACGTACTCCTCTGTATATGATATACAGTGAAACTGGGTTTAAAATGATAAATGGTAAAACTGACAAATATTTCTTGGTCTTATATACGTCTATGTTAAAATTTGATGTAAATCATATTAATGAATGGCTAATGACTATCTAAAATACGCCCGACGAATGTGGATATAGTTATGAATGGAACCCATAACCTGGTCGTCTAATATCCAAAAATCGATTATCCAGATTTTATTATACGAGACCTTATATTGTTAAATAGACCAAAAACACACAATTCAAACAAACAATCAATTATATTTTCTTTATGTCCATTAACTAAGAAATTAAAAGCCTCCATCTTGTAAATAATATGTCATGTATTTCATCTGAGTTGTAAATGAAGTTCTGTTCTATTCTACAGGTAGACATAACGCAAAACATGATACATCTAGCTTTGATTCTCTCAAGTTGGATTCCGCTAGTTTGAACAAGTACGGCACAATGTCTTATAAAACAGTAAAGATTGAACGAATAAATGGATATACCATTACTCAGGATCCAGAAATCACTAGGTAATAAAATAATGTATGTTTGTGACGTGCCCCCAATGTGTAAATTTCTGTATTGTACTTTTATATTTTAGATATGTAATAGAACTAAATAATGTAGCTGTAGTTCTATTTATTCTTTATTATATAAAGTAAGCACCATAACTTTCAAACATTCCGTTTCGACAATTTTACATGACTGGCGAATCAAACCCGCTGTTTTGTCTATTAGCCATGTGCTACTATTTGAATAACGAATTGAACGCTTATTGTCGACTCCTACTCATTTACATATTATCTTCAGCACCTGTATAATCTGTCCATTGCTTGCTGTAAAGTGCAGATACCAAGAGGGTCATTATTAACCAGCCTGCCAAATATATCCCTGTTTACATTCTAGTTCAGCCAGTTATATCCTAGCAGATGACATAGCCAGACAAACTATGGTTGTAGAAGAAGCAAGGCTTAAAACGTTTGGAAATTGGCCAAGATATTTAGCTGTTAGACCTACTGAACTAGCACGAGCAGGGTTCTACTATCTTGGTTCCGCTGATCGAGTACAATGTGCCTTCTGTAGAGGTATTTTAAGGGACTGGGAAGAAGCACAAAGCCCAGTAGCTGAACACTGGAGATATTTTTCTAGTTGTGAATTCTTGATAGGAACCGACCGTTCTAATGTTCCTGTTGTACCAAATGATTCCTATATACATGATTATGTATCAGCTCATCCTCTGAGCCCAACTGATGTAGATGTCAAAGGAGGTCTCAATCCACTGTCCACTATCTTAAATAATGGGAATTTAAAACTAGCTCAAAGAGATGCCCCAGCAACTGCTGAAGATTTAGGTATCATTACCCAAACAGCTGCCCAACCAGATAATGCTATGGTGACTACTCGTACGGCAACATTTGCCAACGGGCCGAGAAGATCGTCTTTGCCAAGCAAGGAACAATTTGCTGAAGCAGGATTTTATTATCTTGGTAAGCAGGTTAAGTATATTTTACAAGCCTTATATGGTTGAAAGTAGATGAATTAAATGACCTACGATAGATATATACATAAACAATATAATTACTGACGCCTTTAGATGTTGTAATAATGGATATCAATATAGGACGTAGCCTATCACAATGAGTCTACAGATGTTATACTACAGTGCAATATATAATATGTTATATGCTTCATTTTAAGATATCTTCGGGTAAGTATTGAGGCCGTGAAAACCTCTAAAACCTGTAAAAGTTTACCTGTGTTGTTTATATTGTACAAATTATAAATGTTTTTTAATTATCAGCTAGAGAAGATGCTGTAAAATGTTGTTACTGTGGTGGTATATTAAAATCATGGAGAAATGATGATATCCCGTGGCAAGAACATGCCAAATGGTTTCCTAAATGTCCATATTTACTGAGGATCAAAGGTCAAGACTTTGTGAACTCTATACATCGTCCTGGTAGGGGTACGGCAAAGGTAAGGAAAGCTTTTATGGGACTTGGTTGTCTGTAATATTTTAAAACTTGTTTGTCAGATATGCTGAATGTTTCAGCTGTGGTAGATTATTATAACAAAGAACTCTTTAACTAGGAAGATATAATTGAAAGAACATAGATAAAATAGCTGAGGTTTTAGCTGTCGGAGAGGCATAGACGTAGAGTGCCATTCTAATTTGAGGATATTTGACTTAAAATGTTCTTCATCCACCGAATTTTAAGACTGAATCAACCATGCAGAGAGGTTAACAGGACAAATAGGGGATGAGGAAAACCACCAATAGAACATGAAACATGTATAATTCATAATTGGTACAAAATATATTTCAAACCTATCCTGTGTGTCTATATCCTTTTCTGATTCGGCCAGAATCAGTGCTAGACCAATTCTGGCAATGTGTCCAGACCCCTTTAAGATGCATATAACACGACTTTGAACAAACCCTTAATCCATCTATGTGACCTGTTGATATTTCTACTGATGCAATGGTTGTATATTTTAGGACAGAACTACTGTAGGAGGTGCTAAAGGTAGGTATTGTTTACTAATAAAGGCCCACACCTGCTAATTAATGAGAACTGTTATAATTAATTTCTAACCACTTTCCATGCAAAGACTTGTTTTTACTAGAAGTCAACGGTATCAGCTTACCAGTGTCTGCATGTATATAAATCCATAGATCTCGTTTTTGTGTGCTACATTATTTTCAGAATAACTCTTACCCCCCCCACACACACACACACACTGCCCCTTTGAACATTCGCTTTAATCATATCACAGGTTTCGAATGCTCTAAATTGGGCCAACTTTTCTCCATCTTTGGCATAATCAGTTAATGCTCGATGTTCCTACAGATACTGTCTGCTTTGTTTTACATTGCCCGAATACATGGCACTGAATACGTGCATACGACTTAAGTTTCGGCAGAATTAACACCTGGATACTGCATGAGCATAGATTTGTGTACCGATATGTATTATAATTGTTTGTATATTGGTCAGTTACCTTTTCTCCCTGATTTTATTTTGTTGTGTAACATTTTTATTTTTTTAATTAGCAGGTCGTCCTATGGTGCTTCCGAAAAGAATGGCTTCCAATGACACGGGTGAAAACACAGGTAAACTATGATCCACTATGTTCCCACAATAATATGATACATAGCATCGTGGTCCATGTGGTAGCATCCGAAAGGAGTTTAGATCAGAAACAGAAAACCTGTGATAAGATTAAAGTGAGAATACCCTTGGTTTCCTACTAGTGCACTAAAGTTGCGGTTTAGGGTTATGGTTCACAAAAAGCAAAATAAAACTCAAATCAAGTTGCTTTCGTCAGGACATATGTTTGAGTTTTAACCAAATAAACTTCCGGTCACCTGCCATTAGTTCAGATGATGGCCGTAAATGAATGCACAACATTAGGAGGCCGGAATATGCCCATTGTAATACTAGGTATCCAATGACGATATGTCCATTGTAATACAGGGAATTCAATCTCAACAATTTTACTTTCATGTGCAGCTGTGTTTGTATATGACTGGCTGAAAACATGTTCATTTGGCTGAATACAAAAAGATTTCGTTGGTTTTAAATCTTGAAATTTTGTTTGATAGCGCAAATCTATTTCTATCTGAAAGAGTAAATTAAATTACTAGTATTTCTTTCCAAACTTGCAGTGATAATGTGCATGATCAACCTACATAATCACACACCTCAATTGTATGCAGAGTTATCCCCCCCCCCACACAGATGAAATGGTTGTGGGGTATTGGACTTTGGATGCGATGGTTCATTGTGACACGGCTCTCTTTCAAGCAATCTTGACTTATTTATTCAACCATTTTTGAGGTAATAAAAAAACAAGTGGCGATAACTGTAACAATACAATCTGGAACAAGACCACTAATTATTACTTTTAATTTTGAATGGACATACGTATTAAGATCACCGACACTCCCCCCGATGACCTGAATAAAGAAATGAAATGATTGAGACAGGTCATTCCCCTTGGAATAAGTCCTCTAAGAATTATGTTGGAATATTGAGCACCTTGAATTAATGTCCTTGAACAAATTTTTGTAAATTATTTGGAAATATTTAACACCTTGGAACTTGACTATTTTTGAACTTAATTACTGGAATAGTAACATTCAAAGTTCAAACACTTGAAATATAATAAAGTTCCTTGAAACCTCACTCCTTGAATTTAAATCTTTGAAAATAATCCTTGAATGAATATCCTAGGAGTATTAAAATATAAACACTATGGGAATGAAAAATCCATGAAACACTACAAAATGGACTTTAAACAAATTATCAGACTTTTAACATTACTAAATTATCCATTGAATTTATGACATTAAAGCTTTGATCCAATGTTTCCTCCTTCTATCCGACTCTTGAGCTGCAACTCTTCTTTGACGTTGTGAACCGGAATAAGAAACTGGTGAATAGGGATCGGAACGCTGCGGGCTGGAATCCAAAATCTCAACTACTGGATCATCAGTATTCGATTGTTTGCTTGGAACCTCGACCCCTGAATCTGAATTGTCATCATTTTTAGTTGTGATAACAGGATTTGTTTCAGATTGTGACGTTTCTAAAGGATATAGCTTCTGCACGGGTCTCTGGATAATATTAATCTGACCATTCCCCGCTCGAACCCTTAATTTAACCGCTTCTATATTTTTATCTTCACCTGGGATTAACTCTATTATTCTACCAATTCTCCATCGACATCTTGGTAGATTTTCGTTATGTACCGTGACAACATCTCCGATAGATATTTTAGAACCTGACTTAACCTTGATAGCATATCTATTTCTTAACTCCAACAAATACTCTGATGACCATCTTGGCCAAAAATGATCTAGTGTTTGATTCAGGTAACGAACCCTTCTTCGCATATCTTCTTGATTGATGTGGGGAGTTTCTGTATTGACATTCAGCCCATCTGGGACATTCAATATTCTACGACCATGAATAAGGTGACTGGGTGTTAGTGGTTCTTCGACATCTTCGGTTGATACAAATGAAATTGGTCTGGAATTCAGTACTACTTCTATCTCGATGACCACTGTAACCAACTCATCGTAACTCAGTTTTGCACCACCGATAGTCTTCTTTAGGCATCTCTTCACTGATTGTATCATTCTTTCAAATATACCTCCCCACCAAGGGGCCTTCTCCACATTAAATGACGAAACTTATTTATCTTGAAGTAACTTAGCTGCGGACTTAAATGTCTTCCCGTTATCTGATATATCTCGTACTGGATAACCTCTTCTAGCTGTGAATCTCTGGAAACAGTAAAAACGATGAAGTAAACAAATCTGGAACAACATCAAGATGTACGGCGCGGGTTGAACAACAGGTAAATAGACATATCCACACCTCGAGTTGTTCTATTGATCTTGACAAATAATGGACCTGCAAAGTCCACTCCGACATAGACGAATGGTGGCGATTCTTGAACTCTGAAGTCAGGTAGTGGTGGAGTTGATGGTGGTTGATACGCTTACCTTCATATTTTCGACAGTTTGCACATTGATGAATAAGTTTTCTGATGTACTGTCTTCCGCGAATTATCCAATAGTTTGATCTCAGCTCAGTTAACGTTTCTTTAATACCATTATATAAAACCTTTCTATGGCAGCTGATGACGACTAGATTTGTAAAATAAAGACTGGGGTCTAACAGAGTAGGAAATTTGCAAGAATTGGTAAGTTGTGAGTTTCCAAGTCTGCCTCAACATCTTAGAACACCCTTATCATCTTCATAAACATCTAATTGTCGTTTCCATGTCTCAAAATTCGAATGATTGACTAGTTGACTTTGAACTTCTTTAATCCATAACGCCTGAGCTTCTGATACATACTGACCAAATGACTTATTTACCTTGTTAACTCTGGATTTCAATATATTGACAAACTTTAATACGTTTGCTGTTACTTTCAGTAGACGATGAAGATTACTGTAATCTTGACAACTCATAACATTGGCGATACCATAATTCTCGACTGCTACCATTACAGACTCCACTTGACCTTTAATGTGATCTCTATCCTTGACCTTATTTCATTCAAACATTCTTCTGGTAGGTCAAGATCCTCTGTTGAATTTGGCATAGACTCTTCAAAGTTGATTAACCACTCCGGACCCTTAATCCACTGGGAATTGTTGACAAATTCGAAAGGGTTCATTCCCCTGGAAGTAATATCCGCTGGATTCTGTAAACCTGGACAGAGATGCTGCTTGATTTATCCGCCGGTAAGCGAGTCGGTTTGTACAAGGCGTACGCCGATCAAGTTAGCGTATCAGAGCAAATCAAGTCACCCGGCTGATAAAGAATTTGGCGTCGGATAATAATATAATTTTAAACCGGTAACATGACATGTTTTAATAAAGATTGGTTGCCAGGCAACGAAACATACACCCACAACAGCTAAATCGTCCGGGCATTCAACAAGAGTTGTCGCATATTTTTACATTTTTTCGGTAATGAAACATTTATAATACACTTTAATCTGATTAAGAGTAACAATACATTAAGTAATTATCAGAAAATCATTAGAATTTGTTTGCTTTTTATACAGTTCTACCCCATGCTAACGTACCGTTTAGTATACGAAACATTTAACATCATGGAATTAGTTGTTCAGTTATCAAAATTCATTGAACATCAATATAGGGCCTACTTGTTTGTCTCAAGACCTCAATCTGAAGTCAATCGGATGATAAATTTGGCCTCTGACCGTCCACAAGATTTTTCCAATTGATCAAGGGCCATAACTTGGGCAGTTATTATCGAAAATCGCTGACAATCAATAGACGTCTTCGGCCCTTAAACACTTTGCATGATTTAAAGTCAATCGGATACTAACGTTGGCCTCTAGAGCGTCAAGAAGAATTTCTGAAGTGATCAAGGGCCGCAACGCTGGCAGTAATTAACGGAAATAGCTGAAATTCATATGCATCGTCTCATGACCTTAAACACCGTGTATAAATTTAATGTCAATCGGATATTAACTTTGGCCATCGTGGACGCTGGACAGATGGATGGACGGAGGCGACGACAATATACGACCACATTTCAATGTGGGCGTATAAAAACAGTATTCATGAAAATGACTATCAGTAAGTGACCACAAAATAAACAGAAAATTATTATTTGTAGTTTTCTCTAAAAAAAATAAGTGACATACGGTTTTACGAAGCCTCAATTCAACTTGGCCGATTCTATTAATCATCTCCATTTAGAAAGGTGTTTTTCTTCCAATGCGTAATCCCATCTTACTCCGCGTTTACATAAATCTTGAAAGAGCAGTTTAAACTGGACTATAAGAGGTGACAGGAAACCCATAGGATCATAGAATTTGGACGAAATGCTAACCACCAATCTCTTTGTTGGAACGATATTCTGGGCCAGTTGGAGAACTTCTGACCAGTCAATGACGAAATTATCCTTCACAAAATTTCATTTAATTCCCAATATTTTCTGATTTTCATTTGAAGTAGAATTTCCCAACATAAACTTAGTATATACATGTTTCATCTTCTTCATGGATAGGAAAATAAGTGATGTTCCGATTTCCTGGATGCAGTTTTGACTCATTTACATGAATTCTCTCTCTTAGCTCGGACGAATTGGTGACAAATTTTCTCAGATTGAACCCACCAGTGGCGAACCTTTCCTTTGCATCTTCATAAAGCTGATAGGCTGTTTCAACATCACTGGAACCAGTGCTAAGATCATCAACATATATAGACCTCAAAACATTTTTGACGAATTCTGGATTTGTTTGTATAAAACTTTCAATATGATACCTGACTGTTGCATTAAGCAGAAAGGGGCTTGCAGAAACCCCAAACATTACTCTAGTAAATCTGTACACCGGAAAATTTGGATTGTCATCTTCAGGATTATCGAACCAAAGAAAACGCAGGACATCTCTATCCTTTGGTGCTACCGACATCATTAAAGAGTTCTTTTCTATATCCCCTGCTAGGGCTATACGATGAACCCTAAATCTCAACAGGATGTCTAGTATATTCTCTGTAAGTGGCGGCCCAGCAAGTAAACAATCATTCAGTGATGGCAACTCTGGTTGCTGTTTAGAAGAAGCGTCGTAGACAATACGTAGCTTGGTAGTTGTTTTATCTCTACGAATTAATGGGTTGATGTGGCTTGGATTTTCTACCTTCTCTACTATCCCTTGATTAATCTGATCCACCATGACTTGATTATACTCTTGAAGTAAATTTTCTCAATAGATTATTCAATCTTCCCAGGCTCAATTCAAAATTATCAGGTAGATGTGGGTGAACTGATATCCAAGGAAGTCCCACTTCATATCTGTCGTCCTTGAACTTAATTTTGTCTATGTGCTGTTCGAATAAAGATTTTGATTCTATACCAAGCGATTCCAGGTTCCAAAATTTTTTAAGTTCTTCCTGTAATGACTGATCAGCTTCTGATGAAGAAATAAAATTTGTAGATATCATCTCTGGATAACATATGCTTTCATCTCGGGTTGTATGGCTCATCGGACCATATTAAACCCACCCCAATATTGTGTTCAAACCGGTAGGGCCACTCGCCCCCGTACAACTTCTCCGGTTACAAAATTCCAATATTCATCTGAACCAATTAACATCAATTTGTTCTCTATTATAATCAGCAAAATTTAAATTTCTCAGATGAGAGAATCCATTTTGAGCTCTGTCTAAATACTGGTTACATAATTTGTCGCATATGAATGGAACAACTATTGCTAATATCCGGATATCTCCGTTGTTGGTGCTAATGTGTAGGCTTACAACATCTAAAGTCGGGGGGGGGGGGGGGGGGGGGTAATGTTGATCCGAATGTCTTGAACATAAATGTTCTCTGTTACACAACTGGAAAGCAAAGATAATCTTGAATGGCTCTGGTTATATATGTGCGTTGACTACCACTGTCAAATATGATTCTAACTTCTAATCTGGCACTGTAAATTGTGGGATTAAATACAATAGCTCTTGCTGTGGCTAACAATACTGATGTTGACGAATTAAAAAACATTGACAATGAATTCTGTGTTGCTTCCACTTGACCATGACTATTCCCTTGATTTCCCTGAAACCATGTTGAACCTTCATTATTTCTGTTTGACTGGAATCTTTGTGACGGTTGAGCTGGCTGATTATTTTGAAATCTGTGAGATAGTGTTTGTTGCGAAACTGGACATCTAGCTTGACCGCCAAAGGCTGGGAATCTGAATTGCTGATAATATGATGGCGAGGGTTGGGAATATCTTTGGGGAAGAGAATGCTTATTGTTGATTGGCACATTTGGACGTCTGGCTTCACAAATACTAATATGATGTTGCTCTTGACAACGTGGACATCTTTTATTTGGGTCGCAATTGAAACTCATATGATCCTTTCTGAGACAAACATAACAACGTGTATCCCTCTTTAGTATACCGCGTCTTGCTTCAATACTTGTAACGTTGGTACACTTATTGGAAGGATGTGGTTGGTGAGTACACGATAATCTATTACCATCAGTTGTCAATAAGACTGAAGCAGTTGTTTGGTTTTTAAATCTTGCTGAAGCTGACACTGGTCGTGAAGTTGTTGTGGATATGTGGTTGGACTGTCTACTTAAATCTAAAGCCCTCTCTCTCGCCCCCAATTCTGTACAAATAAACTGTAGTAGTCGATCTAGTTCCCAATCACTGTCTCTCTGATGACTATTAATCTCAACTCGGACGGAATTTTATTCATCAATACACTTTCAAGGAGATTGCCATAGGAGCTGGATGGAACACCCAAAGATTTCAAACTTCTGTCCTGTGCTTCTACACTATCATACAGCTGACGAATTCCCTTAAAATTATAACCAGAGCTGATAGTCTCAAAATTCAGCAGAATCTCCATATGCCGATTTATAATCATCTGTTTATTTCCAAACCTCTTCTTTAAAATGCTTACAGCTTCCTGGTAGTTTGCAGACGTTAGAGGTAACCCTCTTATACTCTCCCTTGCCGTTCCTTCCAATAATGAATTAAGGTAATTAAATTTCTCTACGGCTGCCAAATTTCCATTTGAGTTGATTGATGCGTCAAATGCATCCCAAAATGTGTTCCAATGACTAATACATCTCCGCTGAATTTAACAAGGTTCAATTTTGGAAGATTAAGATGGACTATCCTTGCATCAGCATTGGTGGCTTGCTGTTGGGGTGTGTCTGTGGACATGTTCGGACTTAAGTCTTGATTTCCAGTCTCTATGGAATCATTATCTTAATTGACGGTATTGTTGACATGGCCTTAATTGAGAGGTTTGCCTGTATACGGATCAAAGCTAATTGTAATAATTCCCTGTAGTTGTCTGACGCCTCTATTTCTTCGTGAATAACATCCTCGTCGATTTGGGCTATGATTTGGTAATCAAAATCTTCTAACTTGCTTACTTTCTGCTCAATTGCCAATCTTAATTGTTCGGACCTTTCCATCAATTCGTGATCTCGTAAATCAGATTCAAGTAATTCTTCCACAGCAGAATTTAGTCTTTTTGTCATTGCTCTATGACTGCCACGAATCCCTTTTAATCTACTTAATTCCATGGATTGGTAGTTACTTTGCTTTGAAGTTAAATTTTGGCCAGTTGCCAACGGGCCCCGTGGCAGTGGAGATTGCGTGCCTGTCGCCATTTTTTTCGCGCCGAATTTACACTTACTTTTTTAAGTATATATGACAAAAAAATTATCAGTTTTCTTGGACTGTATCGAATAACTTGGATATCCGTCTTGTCGGACCATGTAGGGTTTTGGACTTTTGGATGCGATGGTTCATTGTGACACGGCTCTCTTTCAAGCAATCTTGACTTATTTATTCAACCATTTTTGAGGTAATACAAAACCAAGTGGCGATAACTCTAACAATACAATCTTGAACAAGACCACTAATAATTACTTTTAATTTGGAATGGACATACTTATTAAGATCACCGACAATGGTTTTTAGGTAGAGTTTATCTACAGCAGTAGACTCAAGATAACTTCCAGTTTGTTCATAATATATATTCCAACTGATAAATATGGACATTAATCGTCATTGTAAATAACAATAAAAATATATTATTTAACGCTTAAAACAAACATCGTAGCTTTATTGTCACGGTATGGGTTTCGTAAATCTTACTTTTTATTTCTTAAATATAATCTTTGGGCTACTAAAGTCCAACATAACGCGGGATAACTTCACATTTGCAGCTTTCAAATATTTGAAGTCTAAATTTGAGCAATATTATAAATGTAATCTGTGTGTGTTAAAAATAGGTAAATGGTCAGCTGATGTATTAATTTCATGGTAAACAATTGCAAACATTGGTTCTTCGTGTGTGTGTGTGAGTACTTTCTCTGGTAAATGCACTTATTTTATTTTCAGATGATGTTAAAGATTTGCCCAAGTTCACATGTTACACTGCTGCAAGCCGATTAGTGTCCAGGTGCACTAACCCCATTAAATCAAAGTTACTCATGTCGTACGAAAAAATTATTGGGTACATTGAAAAAAAGTATTAATCAAATTTTAAATTAAATGATGATTACAATTTTTAATTAAGATAGTTGAATTTGATGCATACATTAGTGTCAACTGTGATGTAGAACCCAGGATCCATTTTGAAACTGCCTTCACTCAAAATGAAAAAACAAATTTACAATCCGCGAAAAAGACAAGAAACGCGTAAGTGGGAGGAAATAACCGTTGTTCGATATAAGAGTAGGTGGTAGTGCCGCTGTCCGTGCAAAATGTCCCTCATAGCACACTGTATGGCATATGTCAGTTTTCATTAGCCCCATCGGAGCCGAGAACAGTAGGACGTTAAACCTCCTATCATTTCATTTTAGACAAGTTAAAACCCATTTCATTTCATTTCATATCATTTTAGAAAAGTTTCCGGACGTAAATGTCAGATCTGGGTTTAAATATTAGGTCTAAGGCTCGTAATTATGTCTCCTTATTTCATGATGTGCGAGTTATAAATAGACAATTATTCCCTTAATTTTTTCTCCCATCTTCCTGCATTTTTGGGTTTGCCTTTTTGGTCTATAATTCGAGAAAAGGGATCAAATTGGCAATTCCATAGCAGATTTGGGTAATACTGAGCGGAGGGATAGGGGGTGTAAAGTGTCTTTCTGCAGAGAAATCATTGTGTCGGAAGTGAGATGTTCACCCCGGTCAATTTCAAATCCCCGTAGCAAACAATCTAAACGATCAACCCCCTACAAATTTATGACGAGGGGATTGCCAACAAATGTGATCCCCAATGTGCCTATAAAGATTGGAAGCAAGGGAATGTTGAGAAAAAAACTACAGTCTGTGATGTTACAGTCATTTAGCATTGAAGTCAATGGGCAAATAATTACTAGTCTGAGACCATTAGAGGCAACAGAGGGTTATTTCCCTTGAATAATAAAGAAAAGGGAACTGATTTTGATGTTAATCTGAAATATTCTATACTTGGTAAAAATATAATTATGAGAAGCTGTTTGACTAAACTAAGTCGATTTGGAAAGTAAAAACGGGGGCTGTTGTAGAGAGTTTTATTTTAATAATAAGCTTGCGTGCAAGGGTCGTTGACAGTGAATCTAAACCAAGCTACTGGACTCAGACAGACTTCACGATCTGCACCCCAAAAAATGAAAGAATATTGTTTGCCGTGATTTTTTTTTTCTTTTTTTTTTTTTTTTTTTTTGCATTCTAAAAATAGATTCGATCATAGTCAATACCTGAAATGTTATTGGTTGGTTCGCGTCTGGCCTTCTTTCGGGTTCATAGCAGTCGAGATTATCATATGGCCGCGAAAGTGTTGTATTTTCCTTGAATAATACGCACAGGAAGTTAATCGGTTATACCCAAGGGGCGTGCCTTCCTGTTAACGGATATACCAATGTAGATGTAATCGTCATTTTTCTCGCTAGCTTTAAATATCTAAAACCCAATATACACATGATAATAGGTTAACCCAGGGTGTACTCTACATGAGATGTATAACTCTACATACGTGTTCGCTATTCCCCAATATCATACTTAATAATTATCTTAAGACAAATATATTTTACCTGTCGTAAAACAATACATAATCACTATTTGGCTCGTAAGACTTCATGCAATGTATTATACAACTCGGCTGGAATGTTTAGATCTTGTCTGGTTAGAATAAGTTGACATTATTTTTATAAGTGCTGGTGGGCCGGATAAATTTCCAGCGATGATTTCATTTACTGACTCGCCCACCTCACCCTTCTACCAAATGTCAAATTACGATGCTTTAAAATGTTGTGTTCGACTATTTTGGAATTAGGAACAGAAAAAATAATTAATTTTTGAGATACTGGATGACTGAACAATTATATAGAAATTTGGTTACTGTAAATAGTATTTTGACCTACCGTACAGAGACGATCATTATTGCTTGTTATATTGCTAAATATATTTGTCAAGGTCAGCTCAATTTTCGTCAAGGTCGCTGGGATTCTAATAAGGTTAGAGCACGTGATCGTTGGCGAGGTTAGGGTAAGCAGTAAGCATTGGGTCTATGTCCAGGGTTAGGGTTGGGATTAGCGCTAGCCTTATTTACATCATTTGGCCGTTGACCAAACTTGAAGTTGGTCCTATCAAATAGATAAAACCTTGTAATATTTACACGCTCCGCGCATGAGCAGATGTAGCACCCGATCGGGAATACCCATTTGTATTTTAAGTTATACAAGCTGCGCGCATGAGCAGATGTAGCACCCGATCGGGAATAGCTATCTGTATTTTATGTAAATGTTGTATTAAAAGTTACAGTGTGTGCCAATACATTATAATTTAGCAGGTATGTGAAGCATGTTTCTGCCCAATTTGGTATTTCCATGGAATAATCTGTGTAAGAAACGGTGATGATTATATTAGTACATGTTGTGTTTAGTCTACTAAAAATCAAGATGATGCATATATGGGTCTCGATAATTTTTGATATTTGGTTGAAGATGATAATAATATTATGAACAACATACGTCATATGAGATACATATTTTAAACCCTATGTTACATCTGCCATATACGTAAACATAAAATTTTATTTACCTAATTAGTTCTCGTGGAAGATACGTGTGGAATTAAACAGACACTGGCGCGGGTGACATATTGTCTTGTGTAGATTAATCCAGCCAATGTCATGTATAATTTAGATTGTGAAGAGAAATCTATAAATTATGGAAGCCGTTGACTGCCATTCGTTATTTCTACTTTTCGCCCCTTCAGAGATCGCGACAAAATATGAGACGATACACAATAAACGATTATAAGAAAGTAGGTGAGGGAGAGGGGGGTGACAAAGTTCCGTATGCTAGATGATAGCCTACACAATAAGCAATAAGATATTTTATTTAAACCCTAGTATCTCGACCATATAGAAGCACGGTATATTGTGTCTTCTTTACTATAGATTTATGATAGTTGTGTACCCCCCCCCCCGCACAACACACACACACACACCAACACACCCACACATCGGCATGTACCCACACACGCACACTACATTCTTATAATGGTTTTATTGTGTAGTGTGAAAAACATTTCACATGGTCATCACGTGACAACAATATTAGGTTTATGCCTCCAATTTCATTAGGTTTCAGGTACAACATGGGGTGGTGAGGGAACTCCCCACTAGGTTTCTGGTACAACATGGGGTGGTGAGGGAACTCCCGTTAGATTTCAGGCACACCCTAAAGTAAGTGGTGTGTTGATTTAAAATACTTAGCTATGAAAGATCTATTTTCAGGTGAAATTTAAACTGCGAGCAGACAAACCCGCGCATTAATATTCAGATAAAGCGGCCTAGCAAATTAACATAAGTATGGCGAACAATAACCAATCACTTCCCGCCGAAGTCTTGAAACAAAGCACTAATCCAGATAAACAACCTACATCAGATAGTATGAAATATGAATGGATGAGACTAGGATCTTTCAAATCATTTCCTAGACAATCTGAAGGAAGACCAATAAAATTAGCTAAAGCTGGATTTGTTTTTACTGGTACCAGAGATGATACTGTCACGTGTTTTACTTGTGGTGTTACTAAAAATAACTGGTTGAAATATGAAGACCCACTCCAAGTTCACAAAGATCTGAATCCAAGATGTCATTTTATAAATGATACATCAGAAAATGTTCCCATACTAGTACCTGAACCGAACGTATGTGATAAGATATGGACAACACTACATGAAACTTATTGTTATAGAAACCAGGAAACACGAAGTTCATCACCATTCCGTACAGGTATCAACTCTAAAATACCAGAACCAACAATGGTAGAAAGGTCCGATATAAACCCAGCGGTACAAGTAACTGCTGGTAGAACGGGACCAGCTATAAACCAGGCGGAACAAGTGGCTGACGATAGAACGGGGCCAGCTATAAACCAGGCGGAACAAGTAACTGATGATAGAACGGGGTCAGCTATAAAGCAAGAGGTACAAGTAACTAATGATAGAACGGGACCAGCTATAAACCCGGCGGTACAAATAACTGATGGTAGAATGGGACCAGCCATAAACCCGGCGGTACAAATAACTGACGATAGAACCGGACCAGCTATAAATTCGGCGGTACAAATAACTGATGGTAGAACGGGACCAGCTATAAACCCGGCGGTACAAATAACTGACGATAGAACCGGACCAGCTATAAACTCGGCGGTACAAGCAACTGACGATAGAACCGCACCAGCTATAAACCAGGAAGTACAAGTAGCTGACGATAGAACCAAACCAGATATAAACCAAGAGGTACAAGTAGCTGATTATAGAACGAGACCAGCTGGTAGGAGTAGAATGGTACTCAATCAATCTATGAGGTTGTATATTCAGTCTTTTATTTAATTATGTTTTTAAATAAACACAAATTAAAGGGCTCCCTTAGTTTATATACCATTGAAAGAAGTCTCTGAAGGGCTAGTAAGAAGTAATCCATATGTTTTTGATGTTGATATTGTTCTTTTAAAAGGAGTTGATGGCTGGTGTTATACACTGTGTTTGGTAAATGTCTTTTATGTATTTTGGTGCCATACAGTGGCTATTTATCATCCACTGTATATCAACTTGACTCTGTTTACTTTCAGTTCCGCTAGTGTTGTATTAACAGCGGACTCCACCAGACAAACTATGGTTTTAGAAAAAGCAAGACTTAGAACATTTGGAAACTGCCCAAGATATTTAACTGTTAGACCTACTGAACTAGCACGATCAGGATTCTACTATCTTGGTTCCGCCGATCGAGTACAATGTGCCTTCTGTAGAGGTATTTTAAGGGATTGGGAAGAAGCAGAAAGTCCAGTAACAGCAGACTCCACCAGACAAACTATGGTTTTAGAAAAAGCAAGACTTAGAACATTTGGAAACTGGCTAGGATATTTAGCTGTTAGAACTACTGGTAAATGTCTTTTAAATATTGCAGTGCCATACGGTAAATATTTATCATCTAGTGTATATCAACTTGACTCTGTTTACTTTCAGTTCCGCTAGTGTTGTATTAACAGCAGACTCCATCAGACAAACTATGGTTGTAGAAGAAGCAAGACTTAGAACATTTGGAAACTGGCCAAGATATTTAGCTGTTAGACCTACTGAACTAGCACGATCAGGATTCTGCTATCTTGGTGCCGCCGATCGAGTACAATGTGCCTTCTGTAGAGGTATTTTAAGGGATTGGAAGAAGCAGAAAGTCCAGTAGCTGAACACTGGAGATATTTTTCTAGTTGTGAATTCTTGAGAGGAACCGACCGTTCTAATGTTCCTGTTATACCAAATGATACTTATATACATGATTATGTATCAGCTCATCCCCTGAGTTCTACTGATGAAGGTGTCAGAACAGCTCTTAATCCACTGTCAACTATCTTAAATGATGCGAATTTAAAGTTCGACCAACGAGATTGTCCAGCAACCGCCGGTATCATCACTATAGCAACTGTTCAGCCAGATAAGACTATACCGTTAACTCGACAAGCAACTTTTGCTGATCGGTCAAGCAAAGATCAGATTGCTGAAGACGGATTTTGCCATTTTGATAGTCAATTCTTCAAAATTCCCAAAAGTTCCTTTTAAAGATGCATTTTTAATTGATACATTCAGTAAATTTAATTCATATTAGTTTTCAGAAGGTGGTGTTATAAATTTCTGGAGAGCAGATGATATCCCATGGAATAAACATGCAAAATGGTTTCCTAAATGTCCTTATTTTCCGATGGATGAAGGTCAAGAAAACATCTATCCTATACGTAATCCAGAGCCTTCGTTTGTGAACGTATTACAGCTTTCGTTTGTGAACGTATTGCAGTTTTTGGCGGATTTGGTGTGAAGCATTGTTCTTCGACCTTCGTACCAGAGTTTTTCCCCTTTTCCGAAAACATATGTGAATGCGATTGGGCTACAGTTCTCGCGGATTCTTTTCAAATTTGATATGAAGCATTGTGGTCATTAAAGGATACACGCTATCGATATTCGGAATTCTGTGACTTTGCGTTCTGGAGTTTCGCCCCTCTCCCTTGCCGAAAACCTTGTGAACACGATGGGGTCTTCCTTTGTTGAAAATTTTTTGGAAAATTGGTTGTAAGCATTGGGTCATAGTAGGATGAACATATCGATTTTCAGCTTTTCGTGAACGCGATTAAAGCTCAAATTGTCTGTGATATCACTTCGGTGGAAGCGGACGTTAAAAAGGTTATTTCAAATAAATTTGGTGGGAAGCATTGGGTTTATCTTAAGGTTTCTGCAACTGACCCTGCAGGTGTTATCCAATTTGCTCAACATCAACTTTTTCCCAACGAATAAGATGCAGTTGGTACAAAGTGATTATATGTACCGACAATTCTACGTTTCGCCGTTTCTATAAAGTTGTTTACGAACTTATATACGGAATCATTATATTTTTTCAGATTATGATTCAAGTTTAGTAAATAGTCATAAGCGAATGAGTTTACATTTGAAGCTAAATATTAAGAAAGAAGACCTTGATATAAACACAGGTTCCTGGGGTAACTAATGTTTATTTAACTGTAGCTAATATAAATCTTTCACGCTGGACCCTTTTTCTGTTTCGGGTGTTCAAGTTACTGGATCAACCTGTAATGTGTTGTTTTACCATGTGTACAGGTGAACATTTGAGGAAAAGTAGGTGATCACATGATTTTGAAAATCGAGCATGAACTTGTACGCGTGCACCGTCTTAGAAATACCGTATTTTAATTTATAGAGTGTATGTTCAATAACACTGCTTCCCATATCGGAATAAAAACCTATCATTGCCACCACAATCATCTTAATATAACTGCATTGAATGATTATGATCTGTTTTTTAGATTCTTTATTTAATCCTACAGAAAATATGTCCTGGGCTTCTCAAGAATTTAACAGTAGTGATGGAAGCAATATACATCTACATGAAGATGATAATATAAGATCAGTGAATGGAGGACAAGAACTATTTGATGAGGATTCTGCTCATGATTCTGTTATTTCCAATAGAAGCAGCAGAAGAAACAGTTGGGGTTGTTAATCATGAATCTTCAGGTAATCTTAATATCAGATATTACTGACATCATTTGGGGACGAATAATTAATATTTTGTCCCCTCTCACGACAGATTTTGGCACAAATTTACCACGTTGGTCCCATAATTAGCCTCATCATTGATATAGTTTTGGGGGGCATCTTTTTTCAAGCATGCATATTTCAGTCATGCTAATGGAACTGTTAATGTGATGATAATATTTCAGTCATGCTAATGGAACTGTTATTGTGCTGTCAATATTTCAGTCATGCTAATGGAACTGTTAATGTGATGATAATATTTCAGTCATGCTAATGGAACTGTTATTGTGCTGTCAATATTTCAGTCATGCTAATGGAACTGTTATTGTGCTGTCAATATTTCAGTCATGCTACTGGAACTGTTAATGTGCTGTCAATATGTTTATTTTCAGATCCTAGTGGTATAACGGAAGTTGTCCAAGAGTTACATCCCAATCTTAATGACGCATCGTGTTCTTTGCTAGCCCCGGTTTCTTTCGGTGTACGTTGGTTATACAACAAGATGTATATAGTCCATCCAATCTGTTACTGCTTTAATAAGATGTAGACTTTACTATTTATGTATTACATGCATGTTTTTATTATATTAAAGTTTTTTTATTTCCACAGTATTTGTAGATGTTCGGGCACCTCGAAAAACATATGACCCCCCCCCCCCCCCCGTCGCTTCAAAAATATTATTGGAGTCAAGCCCTCAATGGAGCTTTAAGTTTTCGCTTATAGTTTTTGTCACTGTTTTAATTTCTGTGCATAAATCATCAGAAAAAAATCAAAATTTGTTATCTAGTTGTTATATATTCATATACAACTGGTAGTAGTTTTTTTCTTTGATGTCCATAGCAGTTATATCTTATAACAACCTCTCGTGACGTCATCAGAGGATGATATATTCGGTTCATATCAACCGCTGATGACGTCCTGAGAGGTTGATATTTCATATCAACCGCTGATGACGTCATTACAGGTCGATATATTCGGCTCATATCAACCGCGCTTGACTTAGATGATCGAAATAACACAAAGAACACAGAAATAAAATTTTATTCTTTTGACAATAAAAAAAAAATTGTTTTGGTACAGTTTGTAACATTCAGAACCTAAATAGACGGCGTACTTATCGGCTTATTTAAATCGGTTATCCACACTCCAGTCCATGTCTAAGATATCTTTCAGAATTTTCTTTCTGCCCAAATCAATTCTCCACACACCCCAAGACGTGAAAGTATTTATCACCCAAGAGTTCCTTTGTACAGTATTTTTGGCTACGGCTACAATCCACTCAAAACAGTCGGTCAAATCTTTCTCTGAACATACCGAAAAGTAACCTTCAGTCACGGTTCATTGGTCAGAATTATCGGAAAAGATTGCCTTTTGATCCAAATTTTCTTCAGACTTTGTATAGATCCTCATCATAGTTGCATTCACATCTATTCTATCGTCAATATGATGACTAAAAAGGATTGATTATTCGTCTGACTTCGTTTTACTATCCATTTTGTTTTAGCTTTCTTCAGTTCAATTACTACAAAATGGCGATTGTATAAACAAACACGTCACGTGCTGTCGAGCAATTAACCAATCACTGTTGCCTTTTTTAGAAGAGTCCATTAAATTTAAGGGTGAACGTTGTATATGTCAGATATAAACCTACTCTCTCTCGGATTGATATGATAGAAAACACTTGGGCTGCGCCCGCGTGTTTTCTATTATATCAACCTCGGGTAGGTTAATATCCTATACAAAGTTATATATTCAGACCATGTCAAACTATACCAATCACGTGATTTTATTGCTTATCGTGTGGTGAATAACTTTATAGTGTGCTAGGTTGAGCTCGGCATATTGTTGTGAAGGTAAACAATGCGGCTAAGACTGTTTTATAAACTGTTTACTGATTGCTTCGCAGACTCAGAATACGATCAAGGGTAGATAATTTGAAATCGTGGAATTAACCTAGGCAAGGCTTGTACAAGTTTCAAGGGTTAATGTCATTCTTTCTCGGTTAAAGGGAGATAACTCCTGTTTTTAAAACGTTTTAGTTTAGAGATTATGTTGACATCATACAAGAAAGTTCTTATCCGCCATTTGCTTGTAACCCATATTGTATATCTTTACTGTATTAGTTATCAATAAAACCCGAAATAAAACATGGTCCGACGAGACGGATGGTGAAGATAGGAGTATGGGTGATAAGGAAAAGACCAGAAAGGTACGTGGAGGGCACAGGGGATTTGTGAAGAAAACCGTATCAAGTGCCGATGAATTGTTATCATCAATCAGTCATCGATCAGCCTGTGACGAAAATGTCATTGAAAGACTGCAGGGTTTTAAACAGACTTTAAAAGATAAGGTAGATGTCCTTAGAAATTTAGATGAAATCATTTTGGAGTGCCTTGATGAAAATGATGATATTGAAACTGAAATATTTGATAGTAGCGAGTTTCGTGAATTTATTTTCAAATCTTTAATTAGAATTGATCGAGTTTTAGAGGCCAAACCTGTTCCCAAGCCTGATCAGAATATCAGTCAAAATCAGTATATAGCACCAACAAGTTATGAAATTCCTCCAACCAGTCCAGACACAGCAGGTGTCAACAATCATAGTCAAGGTCAAACTAGTACAAGTCGTATCGACAGGACAAGTAATAATAATTTGAAGGCCCGCCTGCCAAAGTTGACACTAAATAAATTCTCAGGTGACTCTAAAGAGTGGAAATCGTTTTGGGATAGTTTTTCTGCTGCTGTAGACAGTAATGAATATTTAACCAAAGTTGACAAATTCAACTATCTTAGAAGTTTGCTTGATGGAGTGGCAGCATCTTCCATTGCCGGCATTACCCTGTCGGAGGAAAATTATGATTCAGCAGTGAAATTGTTAACTGACAGATTCGCTAATACCCAGGTGATTATATCAAGCCACATGGATGCATTACTCGGCCTTAACCCGGTCAAGGACCCCAACGATTTGAGAAAACTTAGATTGTTGTATGATACTATTGAGACAAACATCAGAAATTTACAGAGTTTGGGAATATCAACCGAGTCATATGGAAGCCTGCTTATATCACTAATCCTTCAGAAAATTCCTGAAGAGTTAAGCCTGCTTATTACCCGTCAATTCAAATCTGAGAAGTGGAAGTTTGAAGAAATATTATCCGGAATCAAATCTGAATTGGAGGCGCGAGAACGCTGTTGTCTGATCAAGAAATCAACGGAAACTGTCGATAGATTAAGAAATAAGGAAGATCTACATAAACCAAGACCAAGGCCCTTTACCGCAGCAACCTTGTTTACTGATAACAAGAAAGACTTTAATAGTAGTAGTGTAGGTGAGAGTTCTGGAATTTTCAAACAGACTACTAAAAGCTCAGGTCCATACTGTAGTTTTTGCGCTCAGCAGCATTCCTCCGTCAATTGTAGTAATATTACTGATGTAGCTGCGAGACGTACTATTCTCAGAAAAAAGGGTAAATGTTTCAAATGTCTGCGATCGGGGCATATTGTAAGAAATTGTCCATCAAACTTTAAGTGTATGAATTGTGAAGGTAATCACAATTCTGCTGTTTGTGATAACTTTGGGCCTAATCAAAACAAGCTGTTTGGAGTAAAGGATCATAGGTCATCGAACACCATGTGTGTAAACAGTGACACTTCCGTATTGTTGCAGACAGCTGTAGCCTTGATCAGTAGTCCAGGTAGCCCGAAGAAATTGAAGGCCAGAATAGTATTCGACTTATGCAGCCAGCGAACTTATATAAGGGAACATACTTGTAACCTTCTTAACCAAACTGAAATAGGGTCTGATAGTTTGTTAATCAAGACATTTGGAGATGATTCACCCAGATTAAAACTCTGTCATTTGTATCAGATAGCCGTTACAGCACATGATGGAATGGAGATTTATATTAAGGCCTACAAAATTTCAACAATCTGCAGTCCAGTTGGTAATCAAGCTATAGAAATTGCGCTGCAGAAATATCCATATCTACGAGGTTTAGATCTTGCAGATGACCCACGACCCGGAGGCGGTGATGTAGAAGTAGACCTTTTGATTGGAGCCGACTACTATTGGATGTTTTTCAATGGTAATACCCGACGGGGGGAGAGTATTGGTCCAGTAGCTATGCAGTCTAGATTAGGTTGGATTTTGTCCGGTCCAGTTGTTTTGTCTTGTAATAAAGATCGTGAATGTACTGTAAATCTTAATTCTACCCATGTGTTAAAAATAGACACATTTTTTGTTCCTGAAATCAACGAATCCAGTGATAACGAGATCAAAGACCAATTGTCAAAATTCTGGGATCTTGAAACTCTTGGTATCAAGAAGAATGAAACTTCAGTCTACGATAAATTCATAGAAGATATCAGTTTTAACGGCGATAGGTATGAAGTCAAGTTACCCTTTAAGGATGATCATAATTTACTGCCTGATAACTTTGTTGTTTGCAGAAATAGATTAGAGAAACTGATAAGCAGATTACGTCATCATCCAAACATTTTAAAAGAGTACGATAGAATCATCAACGACCAAATCAATGAAGGCATTGTTGAACATATACCTGACCCAGAATCATCGTCACAAGCCGAAGGTACATTGCATTACCTGCCACATAGAGAAGTTGTGCGAACAGATAAAGAAACGACGAAAATAAGAGTAGTTTATGACGCATCTGCCAAATCAAGTAGTTTGAGTCCAAGTTTAAATGATTGTTTGTTCACGGGTCCGCCCCTTACACCTTTTATTTTCGAAATTTGGCTCTGTTTTCGTTTAAACAGAATAGCTGTTACTGCCGATATAGAGAAAGCATTCCTTAACATATCTATTGTTCCAGAACATCGCAACTTCCTGAGATTTCTTTGGGTGGACAATCCTTTCAGCGAAAATCCAGTTATTCAAGTGTTTAGATTTTCAAGGGTAGTTTTTGGTGTGACCTCTAGCCCTTTTTTGTTGAACGCCACATTACGACACCATCTCAGTTTATATGAAGAAGATGATCCCGATTATGTTCTAGAAACTTTAAATTCTTTATATGTAGATGATTATGCCTCTGGATCAGATTCCATCGACTCAGCATTTAAGATGTGCACGAAGGTCAAAACAACGCTTTTGAATGGTGGTTTCAACATGAGAAAGTGGTTATCGAATTCCGATCAGTTAATTGACATGATCAAGTCAGCCCCTGAATTTCAAGAACCTAACTATCAAGTTTCAGATCTACAATCGATCAAAGAAGAAGATCAAGGCTATTCTAAATCGAGCTTTCCTCAAGATTCAAATACTTCAAAAATTTTAGGTATTATGTGGGACAATCACAGTGATGTACTAAAATTTGACTTTAGTAAAATTGCGCAATTTGCTGGACATGAAGTAACTAAACGATTAGTGTTGAGTGTAGCGTCAAAGTTTTATGACCCCTTAGGGCTCATTTCTCCGATAGTACTAAGCTTTAAGTTGTCCTTTCAGAAACTGTGTACCATACGTGTTAACTGGGATGATCAGCTAGAACAGAGTTTAGCGCTTGAATGGAAACGTTTAATAACTGAGTTACAAAAGTCTAACATCATTCAGATTCCTAGATGTTATTGTGAAGACTTGTCAGATTCTAGTTGTATAGAATTACACGTATTCGGAGATGCATCAGAACATGCATATGGAACTTGTGTTTATTTGCGCTGCGAACATGAATCAGTCATTCATTGCAATCTCCTCGTTTCAAAAACTCGTGTAGCCCCTTTAACTAAACAAACTATACCTAGGCTAGAATTATTAGCCTGTTTGATATCATCTAGAGTTGTCCAGAGTGTTTTAAAGGCGCTTAGTCATGTCAATATCAGTCAAGTATTCTACTGGTCAGATTCGCAAGTAGCGTTGCACTGGATCAAGAACACGTCAAAAGAGTACAAGCAGTTTGTACAGAATCGCGTAATGGAAATCAGGCGATTGACATCTATCGAGAACTGGTTTTATTGTTGTACGTCCGAGAACATCGCAGATCTCGCATCTAGAGGTTGCACCTCATCCGAATTAGTTCAAAATCAGAACTGGTGGCATGGTCCTACCTTTTTGTCGAAGCCAAAATTAGAGTGGTTTAATCAATCAGAAACCGAGTCAAGCGGATACAATGAAGAATTCGAGTCCGAATTAAAGATCAAACTTGTGAGTGTAGTCACAAATATCAGTCAATCAAATCAATCAAAGCTGAATTTGAATGCAATCATATTGGCGTCAAAGTTTAGTAGATATTCCACACTGTTGAGAGTGACATCTTACGTATTGCGTTTTATACACAACCTTCGTTGTCGAGTACAGAAATCTGATGCTTTGTATCGTGGCGAACTGAGTGAAGACGAATTGAAATCTTCCGAAATCATTTGGATCCGAGAACTTCAAGCAACTATTCCCAAAGATGATAAGTTCAATCAGAGAACTGTTTCGCTAAACCTCATAAAGGATGACGATGATATTCTTCGTTGCCATGGAAGGATCGGTAATTCAAACTTGAGTTTTGACACTAAGTTTCCCATGTTTCTGCCCGAAGGTCATCATGTGACGTCATTAATCATTTGGAAATGCCATTCTGAGGTTATGCACAACGGTGTGCAGGAAACTTTATTTCAGTTGCGATCTAAATATTGGATTGTGCGTGGTCGCCAAATGGTAAAAAGTATCATTTCACGTTGTACTGTCTGTAGGAAGTTAGAGAGTAAAGCCTATGGAAACCCAAACTCACCACCTTTACCACAGTTTCGCGTCGCTGACGATTTTGCATTCAGTCATATCGGAGTTGACTATGCTGGCCCTTTGTATGTAAAGGATATCTATTTGAAATCAAATGACATGTACAAGGCTTATATTGCTCTGTATACTTGTGCGAGTAGTCGAGCTATTCATCTTGATCTTGTTCCCGATTCAAGTACGCCATCTTTCGTTCGTAGTTTCAACCGATTTATTGGACGCCGAGGAGTTCCACGTTTTGTTATATCTGACAATGGGAAAACATTCAAGGGAGCAGATTTGAAGGCTTTCACAGCATCAAAGAATATAGAGTGGAAGTATAACGTCGAGCGATCACCCTGGTGGGGTGGATTTTTCGAACGGATGGTTCGCTCAGTAAAGAGATGCCTTAAGAAATCTCTAGGAACCGCACGTTTAACTTACGAGGAACTTCTAACGTTACTCATTCAGATCGAGGGAGTTTTGAACTCCAGACCTTTAACCTATGTGTGCGCTGATGGAGGTGATCCGTTGACGCCATCCGAATTGGTAATTGGAAGAAGATTATTGTCAGAACCGAGAACCGTCCCGACGTTGGAAGATAAAATTGATCCTTTAGAACGACGAAAGCATCTCTCAAATGTTCTCAATCATTTCCGTAACCGATGGAAACATGAATACCTCACAGATTTACGCGAACATCATAAACCGCGTGAGAAGAAAGGCCAGTCTGTCGAAGTTGGTGATGTTGTGATTATGTACGACGACAAGACTTCGCGACTGAATTGGAATATGGGACGTGTGGAGAAAACGCTTATTGGTCGTGATGGGAACATTCGATCAGCCATAATACGATCTCTGAATAATTCTGGTAAACCTATATCAATGAACAGACCTGTGCAGAAGTTATATCCGGTTGAACTAAAACAAACTAACAATTGAGTTTTGAATTTTAATTGTTTTCATTTGTGTTAGTGTGGTATTTAGGACAATATTAATCACCAGATTACATTATCGATTATTTGTTATTGACTTGCAGTCAATAAGGGGGGAGTGTGTACAAGTTTCAAGGGTTAATGTCATTCTTTCTCAGTTAAAGGGAGATAACTCCTGTTTTTAAAACGTTTTAGTTTAGAGATTATGTTGACATCATACAAGAAAGTTCTTATCCGCCATTTGCTTGTAACCCATATTGTATATCTTTACTGTATTAGTTATCAATAAAACCCGAAATAAAACAAGGCTATCGTGAAGTAGCATGGAATGAGACCGCTGGGGATACTGAGGATGACTCTAATCAGTCGATCAACGACAGCGCTGATCTGTTACCTAGAGCACCAATGGATGTACATTGAACGTGATAAATTTGTATTAGTATTACTGTATCTGGTGGGAACAAGGGTAGGGCAGCAGGAAAAGGGGTTACCCTATTGATATTGGGGCAACGGGAATATGATGACACTGACACGTCCATTTCCGTGAGTATTTGAGATGACTTTTGCAAAAATCCAAAAAGGGCTATGATTTTCAAATTGTGGCCCCTCTTAGAGCGTTAAAATTTAGGACACGGCCTGTATGGTCTTTTGACAATCCGCTACTAACTATTTATTAAAATGCGCTCTTAAATCCACACCGTCGCCCAATTCCTTACTTATACAGTTATATAACCAAATATAGAGAAATGTGGCCGTCTGGTTATTACTAGATGAATAGAAATATTAAATAATGTTGCTATCTTCATCACTACTCTCACCACGTCACAACAATTGACTAATGTTTATGGCCAGACTATTATTAAGATATTCTCTTTCAACCCTGGAGAACCCTTCTCTCTTCAAAAATACATCCTTGTTAGAGGGGTGGACTGGCAAGTTAATTTGTGTTATTTCTACCCCGGGTCTGGGGACTTTCCCTAGAGCCTAATAGAGTAATTAGTACCTTGTTTGCGGGGGTTGGGATGGCCTAGTGGTCTAGAGTGTCGCGCTTCGACCTCTAGCTGGCCGGTCACCTCTGGCTTGCGGCTGTGGTTTCGAGCCCTGGTGTGACATGGAGATAGGGGCGCCTTCTCAACCTCGTGGGTTTCCTCCGGGCACTCCGGAAGAGGGGTTGTAGTCGTGGTAACATTGTTTTAAGGATTATAGACAAGGAATGGGGAGATAAGATATAGTTTTATGTTTCTAACATATTCACATATATGCAGGTGTGTACTGATATCAACTAACATTGGATTGACATATTGTTAGATAAAAAAGGGTATAGAACCAAACATACTGGTTATATCGTTCAACAAAATACATGTGAGTCGAAATATTCCTATTGCATCATTTGGCTTAATTTAACCAATCATTACGTTGATTGCACAGGTTCATGGTCATGAACACGCATGGGTCTGCGTGATACCATTGCGGCTATAAAGGAAGCTATAGTATGTCTTTAAATCAGACTTCGATTAGATTCCAGAGGGTTACCGTCTAAGAATCCTAGACACCAGGGGCGGTATTTATAAAAATTCTAAGAGTTGAAACCAACTCGCAACTGTCAAAAATTACTCCTATCTTGTTAAAAGTACTCTTATCTTGGTTAACATGGCCATCCGTGTACGCCGCCTAAGAGAGTTTAAAACAAGAAGAGATTTCTTAGTGGAGTACAACAATGACGAGTTGATAAGGCGATATCGAATGGATATGGATGGGATTCTTTTTGTGACAGATTTAGTTCGGCATCTACTTAAAAGTCCTACTAAACGAAATTTCTCAATCGACGCTGAGATGAAGATCGCCATTACGCTTCGTTTCCTAGCTACTTGTAAAATGCAACTGTGTAGTGGTGACGATTTCGGCATCAGTCAACCTACAGTGAGTAGAGTGATTGCAGAAACGTTAGATGTACTGTCTGAAATCAACATTGAGCTATAAATAACTTCAGGGAATCCCCGGATTTCCCATGGTTACATCGCTAAGAGTTTGGTTAGGACCCAAGTTTTACATTTAGTTAAAAGTAACTCTAAGACCCTTTATAAATATTTCTAAAGAGTAACTTTTAACTAAATGTTGTTTTAGGAAGTCTTAGAGTAAAAGTTATGAAAACTCTTAGATTTTTTATAAATACGGCCCCAGGTGTCTAGGTTGGGAAGAGTTTAGTTAGCATTGAATGTAATTGTAATACGCTTGTATGTATACCTATGCTACATAAAAGGTAAAAACGAATTGTTGCTTTGTTATAACTGAAGAAGACAAACGTCTTAAGAAACCAGTAAGAAGAAACACACAACGTGAAGGAGAAGAAAAACGATCAGAGATAAATTCTAAACGATCACAGGCTAATATGTAGCAAAAAACAAGATGCATGGGTCATACGTAGGATGTGGCGTCCGGACCGGCCAGCACCCACTCTCCATGTCAGACAAGAAGGCTCATGGTGCTACAGGGTGAACTTATATATTTCTATGGCAACTTATATGAACAGATTTTGTTTCCTTATTACCAAAAAAGGAATCGTTTTTCCGGTTTTATCATTGTATTTCTGGACCCTCAGATTGTATGTTTAAACAACAAAATGGTGATCGTATCTGATTCAGATGTTGAGATAAAATTATACGGATTTATTTCAACTTATGACAAATATGTCTTAACCCTTCCTTTAACATTTTTCCGACACATGGGACATTGTGTTAAAACAGGGGCACATAACTCACACGCAACAAGATGGCCACATGGAAGGAGAACAATATTAGATTCAGCATCCATACAGATTTTACATAATCGCCGCTCTTTTAATTCTTCATTTTCTCTCCACAACTTCGAGGACTCTGTAAATATATAAAACAAATATATAATTATTGTACATTTATAACTAAAAATTGATTTTTAACCAAAATTTTCATTTTCTCTTAAAACAAAATAAAAAATTGACAGAAGAACAGCGTATTACTTAATCCATTCTATTTTTTTCGTTTGACGCGTGATAAAAAGTATGATTATTTGGGGTACAAACATTTACCCTTAAAGATACGGCATTCTGTAAGATTTAGATAAAGAACTAGCCATTCTTGTTATAATAGTTCGAAAATAGATGATGAAAAATGACTAATTTGAAAATATCATTCAAATAACTCTATTGCATGCAAAGATATTAAGCCTTTGGAGGTTTGACAAGAAGTGTGCAATCATTTCAACCACGGTCCTCCATTTTAGCTAAAATCAAAGTACGAATGAACTGTTCCAATCTATTTGATATCGGAGAAATCTGATGCCATCGAGAGTTAATCATGGCCTGGATGAGTTTATTCATGTATAATTAATAATTTAGAAACATTCAGGCCTACAGAAGGACCTGCAATAGGCAGATTTAGCTTTTGCATAATGTATGTTTAAAGATTTCTACCTTCTTTTTCTCTTGTTGTTGCTGTTGCTGTTGATGTTGTTGTTGTTGTTGATGTTGATGTTGCCGATGCTGCTGTTACTGTTGCCGATGTTGATACTGTTACTGCTGGTGGTGCATAAACTTGTTGAAGAGGGATATTAGTATTGTTTGGATCAGTAACAATTGCCCGTGGTTTTACTTCTTTCCGTGTATTGTCTAAATCCAGGACAGCATTCATTATCTCTTCACTCGATTTAAAAAATCTTCCTTAAAATAATATAAAATATCCAACATGACGACCCAGGTAATCTCAAACGCAACCAGACAGATCGGTGGATTAATTTCAGAAATTTTAAAATACTACCATTTTAGAAATATTACAGTGAGATTTGTGTAAATTAACAAGTATCATTATAGAAGACGGAGATCAATGGACAGATCATCATCTCATGAACCTAATCAATTACCAGTATCTAATCTTAATTCTCACTATTGTGTCAGTATCATAGTACAAAGCTGGTCTTAACCCTAGGTCTATGTTCTTGGGTTCTATTTCGATTCACATCTTGTAGTCCAGACGTTTAGATATATATAAATATCTCTTGTTAATTATATCGAAGTTTACATATATATATATATGTTCATGTCCATTCTCTATAATGTATATTACCTAATTGTTGTTTCTTGCTTTCTAAAACTTTAATAACGGTATTTTTATCAATGGACAACTTCAATACGTCTTGAACCATAGATAATTTCAATAACTCGTCTATACTCATCAACCTTTCATCATTACCTTTAAATACAATATATACCTGGCTAATGATAACAATATGAAACAGTAACTTGTAGATCCTAATGTAAACAAGGGAAAACCTTGTCAAATTTGCTTACTTTTAGTTTATGTTTGTTCTGTTATAGCTACATGTTTTATTATCACTCCGTGACGTGACCTGCAAATGTGTCCCGATCGATACCTATTTCGTTACGTGAAATGACGTAATTTGAATATTAAAAAAGTTGCCTTTCTTTGGCAAGTGCTCTGGCATGGAAATTGTACGACACACTTTCTACCACGATTAGAAATTGACAACTTTGAAACAAAATTTAAACGTAATGGAGTTTGCCCCATCACTAATCAACCCTATCACTTAAACTAAAAACTTTAGCTCCTTTAACATTCGGTATCGTTATTCATTAAATATATCATATAAAAAAACCCAAAGACTTTAGCTCCTCTAACACTTCACATCGTTATCCATTAAATCTATCATATAAATAAACTCACCTGTGGCACCATTATTTACAACAATCTATAAAATATATAAAGTATACATCATATAAAAATAATCTACAAATATTGGTGTAAATGAAACTGTAAATATTGTTGTAAATGAAACTGTAAATAATGTTGTTACTGTAACTCAACCGTGTATAATTTCACTGTAATTTGTTATAGAGTTATATACATGTACTGTAATCATAGATGAGAGCAAGAATAAAACATAAAACAATTATCATAGAACAATATAATGAAGCCATATGCAATTCATTCTAACAGTAAATATGTTTTTGTTGTGATATGTTTTTGTTGTGATATGTTTTAGTTGTGGTATGCTTTTGTTGCGGTATGTTTTGTGTTTTTTTGTTGGGGGAGGGGGGAGGGGGGTATAATAAGATGTATCTTTCATATCTTCGAAGTTGAGTTTTCAAAAAATGGCTTAATGGCTCATGGTACGGGTATTTATTTATATTTATTTAAAAAAAAAAAAAAAACAAAAAAAAAACATTTATTCCATGTCTTGTCTTACCCGCGCTGTACCGGAATCCGGGTTACGTATCGAATGAATAAAGTCTTGACCTTTGATCCTTAGTAAATATGGACATTTAGGAAACCATTTTGCATGTTCTTGCCATGGAATATCGTCATCTAGCCATGATTTTAAGATACCAGCACAGTAAAAACATTGCACAGCATCTTCTCTACCTGTTCATTAAAATATATAAAACGAAGATCTAAATATAAATAACCGATATTTATTACAAACCAGACAATTGGGCTATCGAAAATTCAACTATAACATAATGACCAAACTATATCACAACCACCAAACTATAACGACCTAACTATAGCACAACCACCAAATTATAACACTACAATCAAACTATAACACAACACTATAGCACAACAACCAAACTATAGCACAGCCACCAAACTATAGCACAACAACAAACTATAACACAACTATCAAACTATAACATAACCACCAAAGTATAACAAAATCATCAAACTATAACACAACCACCAAATTAACTATAACCTAACAACTAAGCTATAACACAACACCCAAACTGGACCATATCGATCAAACTACATGTATAGTATAACGATCAAAGTATACCACATCAATCAAACTATAACACAACAACTAAACTATTACACAACAACTAAACTATTACACAACCACCAAACTATAACATAAGGATCAAAACAAATCACGTTGATTTGGAGGATTTGCAAGTTTTGGGCCAAATCAGGCGATTTGTATTTTCTTTTCCAGTTATGTTTCCTGAAAAATATGTTCATACCTGCCTATATTGGTTTTCGGCTTAATAAAATTATTTTTAAAAACCTATAATTAGGAAATATCCGACGTCGGCCTCATTTTACTAGCATGTTCTATAGATGCTTCAGTGATCAGAAACAGGACGTATTTCCAACTGTGTCTCTATATACGATCTGAATAAGAATCTTGAAACACAAGTTCAGTTACTCCATGAAGACGGATCTCGCTCGAAATTTTCCCAGCATATCAAAACATGTTTCCCAACAAGTCTAACAATTTAGTTTTATTTTCTAATTGGGTCTGTAATCAGTGTTAATGCGTAAGGACAAAACCACGATATATTAACTGGATTAGCTTATGTTGAGATACAGTATCTTAAAAAAGAATCTAAAAAAATTAAATGACCAAAATACGTGGATATCCGAAAGGGTTGAATCTTTAGCTCTAGCTGCCCAGATGTGTTGATGAGATATCTTACCTGAATAGTAAAAACAAGCCAACAGTGAGGCTGATGTCCCCCACCGAAATCCCAAAATAAATAGATGACACATATCAATTAATCGCACAAACGTATCCAGCAATCAAACTGTACACGAAGTGTCATCCAAACTTGTTTTATAAAGAAAAATGCTAAAACTGACAAGAAAAATGAAAATGTACCCTAGTAAGGGGGGCCCTAAAAGCAGACAAAAGGGCCCCCACAAACGTGCCCCTCTGGGCAAGGGAAAGGGTCCTCGTGTCCGAGTCAATCGTTTCTATACACTATTACTGTCGAATCCATTACTGAATGAGAATGCAGTCATTGTATTGGCATAAGTTATCTTGTCCCAAAGTATCAACCAATCAAATTGCTTATCTCTGCCTACCCTAAGAAGAAAATGCTCATCTTCGAACTCCATCAAGGCATTGACCTAATAAGCATACACAAAAATTTTGAACATTTTAACTCAATTCGAAGGAGAGTTATTGTGTTCCAAGGTCTCGGCAAATCAAATTGCTTATCGCTCTGCTTACCCTGAGCAGAAAATCCTCATTATCGATCTTAGTCAAGGTATTACTGTAATGAAACTATACACCAAGTTTCATCACTCTCACTTAATTAGAACTAAAGTTATCGTGCCCCAAAGCATCAACCAATCAAATTGCTTATCTCTGCTTACCCTAAGCGGAAAAATGCTCATATTCGAACTCCATCAAAGCATTGACCTAATCAGCATATACACCAAGTTTGAACATTTTAACTAAATTAGAAGGAGAGTTATTGTGTTCCAAAGTCTCGACCAATCAAATTGCGTATCGCTCTGCTTACACTGAACAGAAAATGCTCATTATCGAACTTAGTCAAGGTATTACTGTAATGAAACTATACACCAAGTTTCATCAATCTCACTTAATAGAACTAAAGTTATCTTGTCCCAAAGCATCAACCAATCAAATTGCTTATCTCTGCTTAGCCTAGGCGGAAAATCCTCATCTTCGAACTCCATCAAGGCATTGACCTAATAAGCATATACACCTAGTTTGAATATTTTAACTCAATTAGAAGGAGAGTTATTGTGTCCCAAAGTCTTGACCAATCAAATTGCGTATCGCTCCGCTTACCCTGAGCAGAAAATGCTCATTATCGAACTTAGTCAAGGCATTACTGTAATGGAACTATACACCAAGTTTCATCAATCTCACTTAATTAAAACTAAAGTTATCTTGTCCCAAAGCATCAACCAATCAAATTGCTTATCTCTGCTTACCCTAAGCGGAAAATGCTCATCTTCGAACTCCATCAAGGCATTGACCTAATAAACATATACACCTAGTTTGAACATTTTAACTCAATTAGAAGGAGAGTTATTGTGTTCCAAAGTCTTGACCAATCAAATTGCGTATCGCTCCGCTTACCCTGAGCAGAAAATGCTCATTATCGTACCTAGTCAAGGTATTACTGTAATGGAACTATACACCAAGTTTCATCAATCTCACTTAATTAGAACTAAAGTTATCGTGTCCCAAAGCATCAACCAATCAAGTTGCTTATCTCTGCTTACCCTAAGCGGAAAATGCTCATCTTCGAACTCCATCAAGGCATTGACCTAATAAACACATACACCAAGTTTGAACATTCTAGCTCAATTAGGAAGAGAGTTATTGTGTCCCAAAAAGTGTGACGGACAGACGGACAGACAGACAGAAGGACAGACAGACAGACGGACGAACCCATTTTAATAGTCCCCCAAATTTCTTCGAAAGGCGGGGGACAAAAATTTCTTCGAAAGGCAGGGGACAACAAATTGGATAATAGAAGGCTGTTCACAAAAGTTTAAAATAAAATTTCTTGACTAATATGTCAATTTATAAACACGATATTATTGACAATTAATTTTCCGGATAAAGGAAATAACGTCCGTTTAAAACACCCAGTATCTGTAATATTGTAATGACAATATTGTACTAGTTGAGACAATAGCAATTTACTGAAATATATGACGTATAATGCCTTGGATTAAAGTTCTAGTTGTTTCATGCTTACCAAGATAAAAAAATCCTGCTTCAGCAATTTCTTCTTTACTTGGTGTTGGTGATTGTCTTGGCCAATTAATAAATGTTGCTACCCGAGTCGCCAATATGGCCTGATTTGGAAATGAAGCCAACTGGGTTATAATACCCAGATCATCTACTGTAGCTCGGGTATTATTTGCTACTATATTTAAATTAGAAGTTTTCAAAATAGTTGCTGTTCTAACATCTTCATCAGTAGAACTAAGAGGATGAGCTGATACATAATCATGTATATAAGTATCATTTGGTATAATAGGAACATTAGAACGGTTGGATCCTCTCAAGAATTCACAACTAGAAAAATATCTCCAGTGTTCAGCTACTGGACTTTCTGCTTCTTCCCAATCCCTTAAAATACCTCTACAGAAGGCACACTGTACTCGATCGGCGGAACCAAGATAGTAGAAACCTGCCCGTGCTAGTTCAGTAGGTCTAACAGCTAAAGATCTTGGCCAGTTTCCAAATGTTCTAAGTCTTGCTTCTTCTACAACCATAGTTTGTCTGGTAGAGTCACCTGTTAATACAACACTAGCGGAACTGAAATGGAAAGGCATCAAATGAATTAACAACAGATAGAAGAACATTCTCGAATTTAAAGAAGAAATAAATTAACTGGCAGAACATAAAAATAGAAGCGTCAAAAATATATTACTGTAATTAACATTCGTTTTATTAAATAGAACTTACCTCATGGATTCATTCGGTAACATTCTACTTCTAACATCTGATTCAAGCCTATCTTCAGGTTGAATTTGTACTGACAAACTATGTTGGTGTTCGTGTCCGCGGCTGTGGTCGTTAATCTGGGTGTTATTGGCTGGTGTTGCTTGCTGTCTGACTTGTTCCTCGACGCGGTGTTTCAATGTATTACGATCGTGTCTAGAATTACCTCCCGGTGTTTCGGTGTTTCCTCCAATATAACTGTCGTGCAGGGTTTTCAGAATTTTATCATAAATAATCACCTCAGGAACCAGGATACCAACATTTTCACATGTATTATTTATAAAATTACATCTTGGATTCAGATCTTTGTGAATTTGGAGTGGGTCTTCATATTTCAACCAGCTATTTTTAGTAACACCACAAGTAAAACACGTGACAGTATCATCTCTGGTACCAGTAAAAACAAATCCAGCTTTAGCTAATTTTATTGGTCTTCCTTCAGATTGTCTAGGAAATGATTTGAACGATCCTAGTCTCATCCATTCATATTTCATACAATCTGGTGTAGGCTGTATATCTGGATTAATATTTTGTTTTAAGGCTTCAGTGGGAAGTGATTGATATAGCCTTGTAACACACATGGTTTTAGTTTGGTTCTTTGATTGTATTATTATTCCTATAGCATCCGATGTTATCAACAATAATAAAAATAGAGCCAATACAAGTTGACACACTATATTTACATTTAATTCTGGGTCATTAAGGAAACTCCGTTTATTATAATTTATAGATTTTATTTGTTTGGATTTTGTAGAATGTGCAGAACGTCGATTCTTTTTCACCTTTGGTTTTTCCGTATGAAATGTTGGTATTTCAAGACAGGACGATAAAGGTCTTGGATATATGTGAAAAGTCCCAACCAAACGTTTTACAATAATTTTTACGTTAAAAAACAAATAATCCAAACATAGCATTGTCCCCTATTTAATGACTGTTCATGGTATTGGTATATTTTGATGATTCCTGTTAACCTGTAATGAAAAAATATACAACAAATAAATGACTAAAACAAGAAGTAAACATAAGGTCTGTCATTGAATAAACTGGTGTGGTTTCGATTTCCCGTTTTTACGTGACATGGAGTAAGGCCGCCTTTCCAACCTCGTGGGTTTTCTCCGGGTCCTCCGGTTTCCTCCCACTGCTAAACACTCCTACGCGCAAGCGAATTATTGAAATACAATTGAACGGTGTTAATACCGAAATGACCTGGTTGGTGCCGAGTGGATGTTAAACCCCATCTCTCTCTCTCTCTCCCGATGTTGTTTTTAATTTAAACACTCAGGCAAGCCACTCAATCTGACGAAGAGCGAGTCGTTTGTATCAATAGAATGGTCCCGATCAGGTGCTCAATCGCCAAACTGAGCACATGGTGGCGACACCAAACGACATCATCATGATGGTTGCCAGGTGGAAGTATCATAATTCTAAATGTGTTTGCCGTTCATGCTTAACATGTAATACAACAATGAAGTAGACATTTTTCGCCTCAATAATTGTCTTAATTTAGAAATTACATGAATGAAAGTTAGAAATTACATGAATGGACGTTAGAAGTTACATGAATGGGGGTTAGAAATAACATGAATAGAAGTAAGAAATTAGACGAAAGCATGTTAGAATTTTGATACTAATATACCGCCATAGGATACACCCCGGTGTCTTCACTGTTGCCGGATACAATCACGTGTGTTTACTAGGATGAATGTTTGGAAGGAAGTTTTGTCCTAAAACCCTTGTTTTTATAATAAATACAAGATAAAACTTATAACTATGACATTATAACAATAAGTATAAGAACTTTAAATAGTATCTTCATAAAATTTGTGTTTAACGTATGAAACTATAACAGAATGTAACAACAATGTAATCATTTACTTGTACTTTCGTCTAACTGTAAGAATAGCTTGGGTGAATTTCTGCCGTGGCTTTGAAGGAGTTATGAATTCGTTGTAAACGGTGAAACCCGTTTCTCTTTAACTATAAAATAAATTCCTAGAACACGAGTTTCGTCTTACAATGTTGTGACTACATAATCCACCATTAGCGATGTTATCTATGTTCTTTTTCCTAAACCAACCCTTAAAATAAAACTAATATTTTAATTTCCTTTTGAATTGGATTTAATAGCCCTGGTTAAATTACTAGCTAGCCCTGGTATAATTACAAGCCCCTGTTTAATTACTAACCCTGGTTTATGTTTGTTTAAGTGATATGAATAATATAAGAACCAATTTGGTTTGGTTAGAGTATCTTTGATTAAGTATAAATCCTATATACAGATTTATTACCCTATATCTGAACAGAAGAAAGTTTGCCTACCTCAATCGGAGAACCTAATAACCAAAAGTGAAAATAAGAATATATTTCTAGTAATATGTATATGCCAGATAATTCGACTGCCTTCATCTATAATCAATGTGGGATATAGAAATAATCAATATCCAACGATAAACGTTTATATTTATACTATCATTAAGGAAGTCTCGTTTATTTCCTCAATAACACCCGATTCTCATTGGCTTGACGACATCATGTTTCTGTTCCTCTCGTGTTTGGATGGGGAAACTTTCGTGAAAAGTTTTAAGTATCAATCGTGTAATTGTAGCCTGCAATTGTCTAATGAAGAAACATTCAGTGGGTTTTTTTATGAGGTGTTAAAAAAGTTCTCCTCAACAAATTCTATCATCTATCAGTTAAGACGTTTCACAGTTCAAACTCTCCCTCTGATCAAACTGATCCCGCAGTGAATATTCGCAGTGAATATTCGCTAGGCCGCTACAATCACTGATAAGGATGACATCGATACGATTTAATGATCCAAAAATATCAACTTTTTTCCTCCGAAAAATTAAATTCTAAAACATTTTTTTATGTATTCAAAAATAAAGAGAGACGTTTGAAGTATTTGTAGGTAAAAATTGAAAATAATTTCCTATCTAGTGTAAATGGGTATTAAAATGAGTAAAAGGCAACATTCAGCCCGAACTAGTAACGTCCGCCACTGAGCCAATGATGGACACTGTGTGATGTGACGTTAAAGGACAATATTGGTGCCAGTCATTATCACATATGTGATAGAACTGATTAAACACTTTCCAAATATAATATTAACACAGAGATCATCGCTACCATAGAGGAGTAATAAAGGATTCATGAATCGGAAGTGACGAACGCCAAAGGAAAACACGAGTTATCTCTATGTGAATGACTGATATGACGAGTGATGACAGATAAACAACCGAATTTCTGCTTACTAATAATTCCTTCGAAGACAAAAAGTTGTTACATGGGACCGCAAGAGGTTATTTGATGATTCAATAAAGTAATTAAGTGTCATAAGATAAGAGAACACGGGAAAAATAGAAATACTCCGTACAGCCCCTTGTTTTTATTCATTCTATAGGGGAGACTGGGGCACAGTGAACCACTTTGTTCACATACATGTGTGTACTCATTTCATATCAAATGTTTTTATTAGACGATCTCTTTATTTTATGATCAAAATTTAAAAAAAAAAATCAATATGCCCTCTTATATGGATCAAACCCCGGTTTATCTGGATTGTATAGTTTAGACATATATGAACTTATTTTAAGTACAAGAATTTCCTAGGCTAAGACGTTAAAATGTACGGAAATTTTTCTCCTTTAAGCGCTTTTTTGAAAAATTCACTGCCTAAGAAAATAATTGACACCATGTGGCTTATTGATGGAGAAAGGGTTCTAAGAAGTTATCTCACTTCTGTATAGTGTTGGGTTGTATAGTATTATTTATAAAGGATATATCCATGGTGGTTCAATGTGCCCCGGTCTCCCTTACCTTATAAAAACATGGTAATGCACGGACTTTTAATCTGTTTTTCTTTCGTGTTCTCTTATCTAGTGGCAGTCAATTCTTTTTATGAATTGTAAGATATTCTCTCACAGTGTCACACAGCAACATTAGGTCTTCGAAGAAATTATTAGAGATCAGAAATTCGGTTGTTTATCTGTCATCACCCGTCACTTCAGTCATTCACATAGAGAGTTAACTCGTGTTTTCCTTTGGCGTTCGTCACTTCCGATTCATGAATCCTTTATTACTCCCTTATGGTAGCGATGATCTCTGTGTTAATATTATATTTGGAAAGTGTTTAATCAGTTCTATCACATATGTGATAATGACTGGCACCAATATTGTCCTTTAAGTGTGCAAGGCATTCGGCAAACCTCGACAGATTTCGGGACCTACATCTAGTCTCGGATGTATGACAGTGATATGTACCTACGCCCATACATTTGCGATGCGGCTATCGGTTTACTTTAACAGGAAAACTTGACGCTATTACACAAATTGGGCACCTATTCGGCTAGTGACCTATTCGACCGATCGTGCTGCAACCTGTTCGTTGGAAACCTTTTTAGAATAAAGACAACAGTCGCCTTAACTCATCTATTTATCAACCAATAAAATCCAACGTTATGTCTTATCAAATGAAAGTAGAATATATCATTTTTTATCCATTCCTTTAGCTCGGAATAAAAGTGTAATTTCGTCATTATCTTACAGCTGGATCGGTCGAATAGGTCGCTAGCCAAGTAGGTCGCCAATTTGTGTTCGGTATGGGCGCAACCATGTTTCATGCGGGACCTTTAAAGTAGTTCCAATATGGCGGAATTCGTCATACAGCCCAGGTTAGATATAGGTTCCGGAGGTTACGGAATCTGCCGAGGTTTGCCGAGTGGTGTGCAAGGCAGTCGTCTTTTAAAGATATATTAGAAGACTTTGGTAATTTTCTATGAAACAGATTGTGTCATGAACTTTAAATCTATATTAGGCACCAGCCATGGGTATTATTCTTAACGGAACAAATCATAATTTACAGATACGTATTTGTATCTGCTATTTTTGAATGCTTCTATGTTTTAGTTTAATCTGTAGAATTATTATAGTATTTAGAGATCTTTAATATCGTAAATTAATTAAAGACAGCGAACATTACTGTATACCATAGTATACAGATCTTGAATATCGTGGACTTCAATTAGTTCTTTACAGTTTAGACCTCTATGGTGTACACAAGCTCGTGTATTTTTACTGCATATTATATTCGGTCAGCAGTTGGTCGATAAATTTGGTCAAATTTAAAAAGAAAAACTAATAAATGGCGAAGATAATAAATGCTTGGACGAAGACGCCTCTCGACTATATTTCATATTTGTAATGAAAGGATTACTTTTAAGTCCAAGTTAATGTCATCCAATAAAATACCTTGAAAGGGTTGTGGGTTTAGCCCGATAAAATAATTTGAACAGGTTCTAAATTTAGCTAAATACCTTACGTAATACGTTAATTAGTAGTATATACAGTTTGAATGACTATATGTGCAGTAAATTATATTCAACACTTTACCCTATCTTATTTATATCATCATGGCGGGATCAGATGATATTACGTCACCATGTCGATATTGATACAGTATTGATTTAATTATATGAACCATATTTATCATATTTCACATTCCATTCTGTAGGCTTTTACAAGAATTGTGACGACAATATAATCTCGCGTAAAATGGTTGGATAAAAATTGATCATTTGGGTCTGAATGATTAGTTCAGATTCTGAATTGGTACGTTATAATATATATATATATAACTCTACTTACGTGTCACCGATTCAACACTGAAACTAAATATACGTACGTCAATTCAGATAACGAGACCTTCAACCCGTAGGATCCGGAGTGGTTGCGACATTTAGAGATACACGTAACCCTTTAATAAACTTCAATTTGTCCTTCTTAACCTGAGATACGTGATGAGAATACTGGGCGATATACAACCTGTTTCACAGAGAATTACTAACAATGAATTATGCGGCCAAGCGAATATTCACTGCGGGATCAGTTTGGGCGATATAATGCCATTTAGCTATAAATAGTGCTGTGTGTCTATCAACCATTTTACATTGTATCAACGTGTATATTTTATGAATGTTCCTTGATTTAAACAGTGTGTTACTCACTTTAAATATATGTATGACTTCGTTTAATGGAATTAATACGCAGTGACTTATTTATTGCGGATATTGAATAAAACCGGGTATTCCAGATATATATCTATATACGGAAACCCAATGGGGTCATTTTATTGTGTTAAAGTTTCTTCAATTGGTTTAACGACACATTGTCCGGAAAGTGTTAAATGGGTGGTTACTTCCAATAACAGTATGGTAAATTTGGTATATTTTATGAAAAGTTGCATTATGGCTTGGTATGCGTGTTGGCGTCTTCTTACTGGCACCAATAAATACAAAAATATGGCGGGAGTCGAAAGTCGATAAGATGGTAGTCAAGTCAAAATGCAAGTGGAAAATAAGAAATTAGGAAAGCGAGGGGTGCTATTATTTATTATTGCAGTGTCTTATTTCTTAATTTCCTATTTTAGAGTCGATTTTGGCTTTTATAGCGTGCTGTCTCCTCACATTTTGTCGTAACTTCTACTTTTCGACTTTCATGTTTTAGTGAGGCGAAAAGTAGAAATTATGAATTATAGGCTTCCATATGTGAAGGAGAAGGCCGTGTCTTTGTGATATTTTTACCTGTCAAATGACCTAAATTTGGGTAGGTATAATCCAACCCAGGTATTCCCAACCACTCACCTGATCGGGCGATATTGCGTCACATTATTTAAACTCAAACATAAACAAATTGTCAGTGAAAGCATGCATGTATGCATAGGATCCTCTGACTGGGCGTAAGTTCACTATTTTTGATTGTCCCCTGCCTTTCGAATGGGTTCGTCCGTCTGTCTGTCTGACAGTCACACTTTTTGGGACACAACAACTCTCTTCCTAATTGAGCTAGTATGTTCAAACTTGGTGTATGTGTTTATTAGGTCAATGCCTTGATGGAGTTCGAAGATGGGCATTTTCCAGTCGTTGTTTTTTGTATTTTAGAGGAGAGTCGAAAAAAGCTCCCCTTAAATGAAGAAATTGAAAAAATCGCTCTCCTAAAAAAGCTCTCTCAGTTTCGATAAGAAGAGTGATTTAGGAGTTAAGGAGAGTGATATTAAGAAGAGTGATTAGTTTTCTGTATATGGAAAATGGTTCTTAAGATCAATAACTTGGTGCAAGGGGTCATTCCTGTTTACATAATTTGATAATATACATCGTCTGCTAAATAATATCATTAGTTCCTAGTCGTACGGTCAAGTACAACTTCTGCTATAGGCTAACTACTTACGGTATTCCAATAGAAATACTTGTCGAAATTTCTAAATATATTTAGCTTGTATAATTATTTTTAGAAAACATAACCCCCATTCAAAATATAATCATAAACGCTTGAAAATTCCATCAAAATATTTAATCTATGAACATTTTCTGCTTACAGTAAGCAGAGATAAGCAATCCGACTGGTTGATGCTTTAGGGGAAAATAACTTTGGTTATAATGAAGTGAGAGCGATGAAACTCAGAATATAGATTCATTATAGCATTACCCTAAATGGACAATAACATTCTTGCTGGCTTGGAAGCTCCAGAAAATAAAAAATACCCTTATTCTAAGTACTAGTGTCCTACCTGCTTTGTAAATTATCCATTACAACCTGTTTTACTTGTCCAGAGGGTTCGAAAATATTTTAAAATCCAAGTCACATTTGAAAAGGTTTACGTTAGACTTTTCAAATCAATTGGTTGAATTTTTCCAATTTTTTAAAATAGGTGTGTTAAGATGAAATTTATATCATCAATTATTTGGAATATTGTAAAATATTACGATTTGTTGACCAGAATGAAGATCGGGACATATTATTCAGTTACAACAAGAGTGTTATTGGGGCTTTAACTAAAGTTACATTATGGGAGATAAGATAAAAAGATGGCAGTTCTCACTATAATAGTTAAAAACTAGATAGTGTAAAGATAATTTGCTGAAAATTGATCCACTATTACCCGAGAAAAAAGCGTTTGAAATATTCACATAGCCTCGGTCATCTTTACCCAAATCATTAATATAAACAGCATAGTCTCGATTATCCACTTGATTGATTTAATTAACAAAGGCCATTAAGCGACATATAAGAATTTAATCCGCCAACATCGAAGGCTAGCCTTGACATATGGAGTTTATTATGGTCTGGTTATGTTAATTAATGTCTAATTGATTATTTAGATAACATCTCAGGTTTAAAGAAAGACCTGTAATAAGCAGATTTTGCTCTTGCATAATGCTATTTTAACTAAGTTCGATGGTGAGAATTTTCTGCTTAGGCTAAGAAGCGATAAGCAATTTGATTGGTCAATACTTTGGAACGCAACAACTCTGCTTTTAATTGAGGTAGAATGTTTAAACCTGATGTTGATGTTCATTAGGTGAATGTCTTGAAGCTAAGCAGAGCTAAACTTTCATTGGTCGATGCTTCGGGACAAGATAATCTTCATTCCATCTGATAGAGAGTGGTGACACTTAATGTATTGTTTGATTGCTTGATAATTGAAAAAAATAAATTTGCGATTAATTAATATGTGTCATCTATTTATTTTGGGATTTCGGCGGGGGACCTGAGCCTCACTGTTGGCATGTTTTATGGGATTTGTGTAAGCCCTCACCTATCCGCCCCGTCAAGCGTTGTTTTCCGTATATATACACAAGATTACAGGTACATGGGGACAGGAACGCCCTTATTGGCACACCTGACCTATGGCACACCTGACCTATAATCGAGTCTATGTGATTTTTCAAATTTTTTGAGTTTCAGTTTTTTTCTGAACATTTTTTTAAATTTGTAATCTTATTTTATCCATATTTGATGCTAAATGATATAATATTTACCAGCAAACATGTAATTCATTTAAAAAAAAAAAAAAAAAAAAAAAATTGAATTTCAGTTTTTTTATGAACATTTTTTAAATTTTTAATTTGATGTTAAACGATATAATATTTACCAGCAAACATGTAATTCATATTTTTAAAAAAAAATACCTTCTGATGTATTTTTAAATAAGGGAGTTCCTGTTCCCATGTACCTGTGCACAAGATTAGCTACGAGAACGTGGCTAAAATCGTTGCGATATAGGCCGACTGGTGTGTTTGTTTTACGATCGGATGCCTTTCTTGAAATTGTTTGGCATTCTAACACCTGACGTTAACTGGCAGAGACAACCACTTTCAAGATTGGTCACATTATTTCTGTTACGTCTTTTTTGTAATTCCTTTTAGTGAAGCCTGTACCATAACAAGCCCGGGATTGTACCAGTAGTATGAGGGCCTGTTGAGGGACGCACGTGCGCGCATGCGCGTGCGTGCATGTGCGTGCACGTGACCCTTGCACGTGCGTGACCTAGATGACCCCTTGCACGTGCGTGACCCCTTGCGTGACCCCTTGCGTGACCCCTTGCGTGACCTTGCACGTGCGTGACCTTGCACGTGAGATTGCACGTACGGAGAGAAAGAGGGCGCGCGCGGGAAAAGAGAGAGAGAGAGAGAGAGAGAGAGAGAGAGAGAGAGAGAAGAAGAAGGAGAAGAAGAAGAAGGGGGAAGAGGAGAGGGGAAACAACTCTTTTCCATTGATTAAGTTGGCCCTGAAAAGGGCCGTTGGTCCACACTCGAATGCGAGCACTAGAATGTGAGGGTACGACGCACTTTATGTCGGTTGCGTCTAATGGCCTCCACTAATTCGGGAGGAGGTCTTTTCCTGGGAGGTGTTTTTAATACCTCGTCAGGTAAGACAAAGATATCGTCAGGGGTAATCACAGCAAGCGTGTGACCCCTGAGATACACGAGAGTATCCGTGCTGTGGTTGTCTTCGATGCGTAACACCGGAGCATCCATTCTGATACTGATAGAGAGACAGATGTTGTGTCGTTTTAAGACCGTAAGGACGAGTCCATTTCATATGACGTCACGGACGAGTCCATTCATGGAGTGACGTCACAATACTGAGCATCACGTTATGCATCGTCGGTTGAACGTTGTGGGCTAAATATAGACGTGATGCAACGCCATGCGTACGTTGGAGGCTAAATATAGACGCGATGTAGCGTTATACAGCGCATGTGTGTACGTTTGTTGCTAAAAATAGACGTATGGAAAATCCAGTATTACACAACCGCATGTAACCTGACGTTAAGTATTGCACATGTGTAATGGCATGGATATGACGTCACGGACGAGTCCATTTGAAGGATATGACGTCATGGACGAGTCCATTCATGGGTGACGGGAATAAAAAGGCCGAGAAGCGACAGCTTCGAACATTGATATGCGATCAGCGAGCGAAGCAAGATGAGTTATTCTTTACGACCCGTGGATAGACGATACAGCCGATTGTTTAGAACCGAATCACTGTGTGTGGAGATAGACTTTTTGGAAGATTGGTCCCACGTTCCAGCCAACGATGTACCACAACAACTACACGACACCTTTGAGGCCATCATCGAGGAAATTCGTCGAACCTTGGACGCCAGAGAAAGTGACTATGTTAGAATCGCCATCAGTCACCCAGGACTCAAAACACCTATTTGGTTACCCTTCCGTGAACATCGTTTGTTAAAAGCCGAAGACGTGTTGCAGAAAGTGGCTGCCGTATTACAGAGTAACGAAGAATTTAGACTAGATCAAAGAATGTCCATGAGTATCTGTCACGTGTCCCCTCCCGATGGTAGAGGTAGCGGAACAAACACGAAGAAGAGACACTGCGCAAATTTCGACGAATATTTGAAGAGAAAGCAATGTTTGGTCACCATTAAGAATGCCGACGACTTATGTTTTCAGCGAGCTATTGTCGTCGCTCGTCACTTTGCCAACAAAAAAGACACGCCTGAATGGGAAAGAGAACGGAACAGACTACAGAGGAGGGCAGGACCCCACTCGTGGCAGACGAAGAAAACGGAAGCACTTATCGATGCCGTCGATGGAGCCAGGCAAGCCTGCACGGGGATGGAAACCTGGGAATTGTACGCCAAGTATTTAGGAGAGCAAGGTTACCAACTCAACGTTTTCTCTCGGGCCATCTTTGGGAAGGCGATCTATCGGGGAACAAAACACGTCACAGGCACACCAAAACATCTGAACCTGTATTTACACGACAGACATTATGACGTCATTACCTCCATGCCCGCTTTTGTAGAAAGGTCGTATTTTTGTGAGACCTGTCAGGTTGGATACAATGCTGCAGAGAATCATTCGTGTCACGTGATGTGTCAAGGATGTAAGACAATGGGTCCACCCTGTCCACCTGATCCCAACACAAAGACGTGTTACCGATGTCATCGTGTGTTTGTGAGCCGCCAGTGTTTCGACAACCATCTCGCCACCCGTTCCAGAGCCAAGTGCAGTGTATGTCATCGATGGAAGAAATGTGAGAAATGTCAAAAAGAGTGGGACGTCATCAAGGCCAAGCGTAATTTGGAAGAACACCGATGCGGAGAATACGAATGTTCCATCTGCCGAGAGTGGCACACGGCCGAGAAACAGTTTTGTTACATCCAACCACTAAAATCACCCATCGACATGAATAAAGACCGAAAGACCCAAATCGACAAACTACAGAAATCAACGTTGACCCGCTTCGTCTTCTTTGACTTTGAATGCCAGCAAGATACCGGTGAACACATTCCCAACCTATGTGTCCTGCAAACCTGCTGTCACTTTTGCATCGACAACCAAGATCCCTGCGAGCACTGCGACACGTACTGGAATCACCAACGGGAAATTGTGTTTAAAGGCCCAGACACGCTGGACGATGTGGGAAAATGGTTTCTACAACTCGCTGCTCACGGTACGGTGATAGATGGTCGAAAACATGACAGTCACGAATCGAGTCCCGTGATTGCCGTGGCTCACAACTTTAAAGGTTACGACGGACTGCTGATTTTACAGACGCTGCACAAACATTCCGTGGCGCAACCCGAAGTGATTATGAATGGTGGTAAAGCGATGACGATCACTGTCGGTACGGTAAAATTCATCGATTCCCTCAACTTTCTACCGATGGCTTTACGGGACATGCCCAAGACCTTTGGCCTGCAAGAACTCAAGAAAGGTTATTTCCCTCACCACTTCAACAGACCGGAGAATGAAGATTACGTGGGCGCCTATCCTCCCGACACCGATTACGATCCGGATGGCATGAGTGTGACTGAACGAGAAAAATTTCACGAGTGGTACCAACAACACAGTCACGACGTCTTTGATTTTCGCCAGGAAATTCTCGCCTACTGTAAAAGTGACGTTGATGTCCTCCGTCGATGCTGTGGCGTGTTTCGCGAGATATTTCTCATGGACACGGGAATCGATCCCTTCGAAAAAAGCTTGACCCTGGCCTCTGCCTGCAGTCGCGTGTTACGCACGCACTACCTCAAGAAAGACACCCTCGTCGTCATTCCACGAGCCCTGATGCAAGAGCCGAAACCTGGTAAGGACTGGCACCGCTTCCAGCCTCGACAACAGTCCAACAAAGCCCTTCGATGGTTGGAATGGGAACAACATCAACAGACCATGGCTGCATTCCGAAACCAGACCCCACTACCCAACATTCGACACGCCCGCAACGGTAGTGAATGCCGAGTTGGCCCTTATAGTTTAGATGGCATGGACACGACCACGGGTACGGTGTACGAGTTTCACGGGTGTGCCTTTCACGGTTGTCCCAAATGTTATCCGGGCCCCGTCCAAGACCTTCAGCATAAACATCCCTACGATCCATCTCGCAGTATGAGGGACTTGTACCAGAAGACCCAAGAACGTCACCGTCGACTCCAGGAGCAGTATGGTATGAAGACCATCCGCGTCATGTGGGAGTGTGAGATGGAGGAAGAACGACGCCACGATCCCGAGATGGACGAATTTTTACAAGGCTTGGAAGATCAGCAATGGCCCGCTCCCGAACCTCTGATGCCCCGCAACGCTTTCTTCGGTGGGAGAACCAATGCCATCCAACTGTTGGTGAACGAGTCGGTGGAAGACATGCGCTACATCGACGTGGTGTCCCTGTACCCTTACATCTGCAAGTACGGTACCTTTCCCATCAAGGAACCCACGATCGTCACACAACCCGATCAAGACCAGTGGCAGCAGTACGAAGGGTTGATCCAGTGTTCCGTCTTGCCGCCCCGTGGCCTGTACCATCCAGTGCTCCCGTTTCGGCGCAAACAGAAATTGGTGTTTGCCCTATGTCGAAGCTGCGTCGACGAACACATGCAACAAGGGGAGATTGCCGAATACCAACCGTGTGAGCACACCGACGAACAGCGAGCCTGGGTGGGTACGTTTGTCACCCTGGAACTCAAGAAAGCGGTGGCCCTAGGATACCAAGTACTGAAAGTCTACGAAGTTTGGCACTGGAAAGAATTCAGCACTTACGATCCCGAGGCCAAAACGGGTGGTCTGTTTACGGGGTACATCAATCACTACCTGAAGAAGAAGATGGAAAGCAGCGGTTATCCCGACACCTGTCACACCGAAGAAGACAAGACCCGCTTCGTCAACGACGTGTACGACACGGAAGGTATTCGTCTGGATCCCGCGTCGATAAAACCTAACAAAGGGATGCGGGCTTTTAGCAAGTTACAATTGAACACGGCATGGGGTAAATTCGGACAGAGAGACAACTTTCCCAAGACCGAGTACATCACGGAGCCCAGCGTCTATTTTGAAAAAATGTTGGACGTGACCCAGACCGTACGAGATGTGCAGTTAGTCAACGATAACATGGTCTTGATGGAAACGTTGAAAAAAGAAGAACACGTGGCACCCTGCCCCATCACCAACGTGGTTATCGCCGCCTTTGTCACTGCCCAGGCCCGTTTGAAACTCTATTCCGTCTTGGAAAAGTTGGGAGAAAGGGTATGCTATTTTGACACCGACAGCGTCATCTATCAATACCACCCCACGTCATGGAATCCCCCAGAAGGTTCGAGTTTGGGCCAGTGGAAGAACGAGTTGCCCGAAGATGTCACCATTCGAGAATTTGTTAGCGGAGGGCCAAAGAATTACGCGTACCGCCAGAGCGATGGAAAAACTGTATGTAAAGTCCGGGGATTCACCTTGAATTACCGTGCCTCCCAGCAGCTGAATTACGCCATCATGAAGGAGAATGTACGGCACGTCAATCAAAACGAGCCTCTGGTCATAGCCAATCCGTTCAAGATTACCAGATCACGTGACCGCCGTCTTTGGACACGCCCCGAGAGCAAAAGATATAAAATCGTGTATGACAAGCGGTTTGTTCAATTCAATGACGATGGCCAACCGAGCAACACTTACCCCTATGGATACTGACTTTCGGGTCTCGGGAACATGGCGATCAAACAAAGAAGAGGACGAACCGGCAGAAAATATGATCGAGAAACTTAGACAACGATGGCTCAACTTTCGAGTGTTGAAATGTTTCCTGCCCATTATAGAAGAAAGGCAACACGAAGAGTGTATCGGCTGCAAGTACGAACATCCCAGTCAGAGATACCACTCGTGTCTGGGACTAGGCGTTTCTTCCATAACGGGTCAACCCTCACACCCCGTGGACGATTACAATCACTACCTCTGGGTGGACGAGCCGAAACTGCAAGACATCGATAGCGTGTTAGGTAGTATGATGGACGATCCACGGGATCAAGTCAAGACGTGGGAGGACGAACAACGATGGCGAGAAGACGTCGAGAAAGCCTTGAAAATGTTCTGGACGGTGGTACCGGGCTTTAAGACCGCGTTGATCAAACGCAAAGACGAGTTTGTCGAACAGAAAGAAGACCCCATACGCCAGTGGATGGACGGTTTGCCGAAGAAAAAGAAACGATGGTCTCTGGATCAAATGGATATCAATGTCATGTCCGGCAACATGGGAGAAGACTGGGAATGTATTGGCAGACATCTGGGGATCAGAGAAGCGCGAATCAGTCAAGCCAAGATGAGTCATCCCAACAACGCGCGCATGCAAATCTTCACCGTGTTCAATCAATGGCGACAAAAGCACGGTAATCGAGCCGACCTGATGACGTTGTTGGAAGCCTGTCACGTGAGTGAAGCCTTGATCGATTGGGACAAAGTGAAAAAGTACGTGGACAGCCTGGAAATCATAGACTAAACAACGAACCAATCAAAACGAAGGAAAAGAAAGAACCAATCAAAAGCGAGTGACGTCACGACCAAGACTATAAGAAGCGAAGTGTCACACTGAAATTTCATTCTGCTCTCGATGGCTAGTCAAGCTTGTTTCTCCTGTAACAATGTCGGCCACTGGTATAGAGACTGCCCTGCTCGTTCCCAACAACAGCAACGAAAACCAAGACAAGACAGACCAGCCTACGGTTCCTATGGAAGTTGTTACCTCTGCGGAGAACCAGGACACTGGGCACCCCAGTGTGGAAAACGAACAGAAGCCCAAAAAGCGAAGAGTGATGAAGAAAGAAAAGAAACTGTCAAAAGAAAGTGTTACGGAATCAAGAGACCCACCGACGAAAATCACAAGTGCCTCAACTGTGGACAGCTCGGACACGGCCTGCTCGAGTGCCAAGAAGAAATCCAAACAGAAAACAACTTTGAAGCCGTTGCCAGTCGCATGTTCGACAACAACATCGACATGCCCAGAGACAACACCCGCAGTCAGCGATACTGGTACTGGTGCGGAGAAGCGTTCGAGCTCTACAGACGATACAAAGAGAAAAAGAAAACAGCCGACGAAGCTTTCCATCCCATCTCCTATTCTCCCAACTACCAGTGAAAACGGTGAAACTTCGAACGGTGAAATCCCGAAGCCGGCTGTCCTCTTGTTGGCAGAGAAGGAAGCAGAAAGTTTTTCCCGAGCACTCATCCAATATGCGGGTCCGAGAGATATGACCGAAGTCTTGTCGTATCCCCCTTGTTTCGATATGAGTGAATGGATACCCGTCGTCGTCACGTTTGCTGAAGTGGAAGACTGGCACCCACACGACACGATGCAGAAGCTTTTGGGACATGTGTATTGGATTCCTCGCGTCCTGAGAAATGTACCCTGGGTGAGACAAGAGATCCTGAAGAGAGAACGCGATAACTAACAGTTTTTTCTTTTCCTTTGTATGATATGTTTTTTGGAATTGTTGTATTGAATGTTCTTTTTGTATTTTTTGTAAAATAAATTGTGTTCTAATTTCATTCCATGTCTGTTGTTCTGTCGCGAAGGTATAAAAGGCGGGGGAAAAGGGAATGGGGGAAAACAGTGCAAGATGGATGTGACGTTCAAACATCCCTTTACCATGTTAGTCAGTGGTCCAACGGGTGTTGGGAAAACGGTCTTTGTGCAGAAATTTCTTCAAGCGTCCCTGTTCGACGTCCCTCCTCAACGTATCGTGTGGGCTTATGGCGAATGGCAAGAGAGTTACGATCGCTTTCCCTACACTTATGTCAAAGGCTTGACGGATATTGACGACGTGATGGGTCAAGTCAAAGGTCCACAAGTCTTAGTCGTGGATGATTTGATGGGAGAAGACACGGAGATATTGCAAAAGTGGTTCACGAAAAAGAGTCATCACCACGACACGAGTGTCATTTACATTGTGCAAAACTTGTTTGACAAGCAACAGCGTACCATCAGTCTGAATGCCCATTACCTGGTCTTGTTCAAAAATCCCCGAGACGCCTCGCAAATTGGTGTGTTGGCCCGTCAGATGTACCCTTCCCGCTCCAAGTATATGCAAGAAGCTTATGAAGATGCGACGAGTACCCCTCGCAGTTACTTACTCGTTGATTTGAAGCCCGACACTCCCGAAACATTGCGACTGAGATCCAACATTTTACCCCAAGAGGAACCACCCATCGTCTACGTCCAAAAAGTATAAAAGGGGGACCTGTACCTCGAATTGACTCTTGTTTGTCACGATGGCTCGTACGAAGAATACGCAGAGGAAACACCCACCTCCCACCCTTCCCAGGGCGACGTTCCCGACGTTGGCACCGGACCTCCGTGATCCTACGGTACGAAGTCAGACTCGCCCGAGAATGAGGGCCCCCAGAACACAGTGGTCACCTCCCTCGTTGACACCACCCACGAGTCCCATGTCTCCCTTACCGGCCACACCACCACGTTTTACCTTACCGGTCACACCTCCACGTCCCACGTCACCACCTTCCCCTGCTCGGTCTCTCTCCCCGATCTTTCGCAGACCACGAAGAGAAAAGAAGAGTTCAATGAAAGGACTCAAGTCCTTCATTCGCAAGTTACAACATCTGACTCCCGATATGGCTTATGGGCAGTTGGTCAAGAATACGGGCCGGGCACGTATTGGATTGTTGCAGTGGTTCAAGTTGGCGGCCAACCATTTGCTGAAGGGTAACATTCAGCCACTGCACGCTCAACACAAGAAATGGGTGGAACGAAATCGACAAGTGCTGACCCAACTGACGGAGAGAAACATGCCGACGACCGAAAAACTCTCCCTGATCATGAAACCTGGGGGACGTGGATTTTTTGGGGGTGTGTTGATTCGTATCTTGCTGCGATGGAAGGAAAGGCTGCAAGAGGAAAGAAACAAGAAACGAAATCAATTCGTTCGACGGACCGCACAGCGCGGAAGGGGACAGAGTACCGAAGAATTGAACAAACATCGAGCGTTGCTTCGCAAACTGAGTAATGTTCCACCCGACGTCAAACGGCGACTTGTCGATCAACAGGGTGGTGCCATCGGGGCATTGCTGGCCATGGCCCTCCCGGCTTTGGCCCCCTTGGTATCTAATCTATTGGGTGGACAAAAGGGTGGTAAACATCCCTTCCTTAGAAGGCACGATAGAGCGAACGCTATGGCTGCCGAGCTATCTAAACTATTTGGTGGATAACCCAGAGAACAGAAAGGTATAAAAAGGGGACCGGAGAACGACCCCGAGCTCAGTCATGGAGACACTGCGGTATCTCTTGAACACTGCACCGAAAGACCGTCCCCTTTTACTCGAGACCCAACCCATTGTCGACGGTGTGTGTGAGTGTATTGGAAACCTGATTCGCGGCAACGTTCCTGTGACCGACAAAGAAGTCAAGCGCTTGAAAAAGGACGCCCCCTTGTTACGACGTTTGGGCACGTCTAAAACACCTTGGAAGACCCGTCGGCGACTTTTGAAGCAACAGAAAGGGGGATTCTACACTCGATTGTTTCGGTCCTTTCCCAAAGATGAAATTCGCCAAGAAAATGAAACTGGTACCCTTCGAGGGACTCCCCGACGTCAAACCCGTCGAAGTCAGGCCAGTCGAACCCGTGTACGATCGAGATCCACTGCAGCAGGCCGTCGAAAATGTCCACCAAGACATGCAACACGTGCTAAACGATCCCACCCTAACCGACGAAAATAAAATGCAACGGTACGGACAGTTGTTACATCGTTATCAAACGATGCAAAGGAAAAGAAAACAGGTTGTTCCCTTGTTGGACGACAACATACCCGAGCCAAAAGAAGAAACTTCGGAGGCACCCATCCTGGAGTCGGTCCCTCGACCTTATCAACATCGAGCTCGCCTTTTGTTGAAACACATGAAAGAAAAGACACCTTGGTCGTGGAACGAGAACTTGGAATTGGTTCGGAATGGGGTACCCGTACCCAACACTAATGCCATTGACATTGTGAACGATTTGGTTCGTCGGCGAAAGAATACCCAGGCTCCCGTGGGATGGTTTGGCGTGATGCAAAGTTTGAAGGCCACGAACGTACCGCGAGAAGCCATCGGGAATCAAGAACGATGGAACGTGTTGTCCACACCACCGACACGAACTCCGCCGCGACGCCCGAGAAAGAAGAAAATCTCCAGTACGGATACGCCTAGTACATCTACCAGAAGATGGCTCTCCTTGCAAAAACTATAAATAGCCTGTTCATAGGGACACCTGCTGAAACATGGAACGAAAGCTGAAGAAAGTGTATTACGACCCGAACCACCCGGCCGCTTTCGGTGGCGCTCTGGGTCTTCACAAAGCCACCGGCGTGTCCTTGGACAAAGTCAAGGCATGGTTGAAACAACAAAGGGCGTATACCTTGCACAAACCATTGAAAAAGAAATTCTCGCGGTCTCCCACGGTGGTGGCCGGCATAGATCATCAGTGGCAAGCCGACTTGAGCGATATGTCGGCCTTGGTCAAACAGAATGAGGGATACAGGTATTTGCTGTGCGTCATCGACGTGTTTTCCAAGTACGCTTGGGTGTTGCCCCTCAAAAACAAGACCGGGGACAGTTTGGTGGAGGCCTTTCGTCAAATCTTTCAAAGTCGACAACCCCTGCGACTTCAAACGGACAAAGGTACCGAATTCCTCAATCGAAAAATGCAAGCGTACCTGAAGAAGAAAAAGATTCATTTTTTCGTGACACACAACGTCGAAACCAAAGCCAGTGTGGTCGAACGATTTCAACGGACCCTGAAAGAACGCATGTGGCGATACTTTACTCATCGACAAACACAACGGTACATCGACGTGCTAGACGACCTGGTTCGGGCTTACAATGCTAGACGACATCGGACCATCGGAATGGCGCCTAAAGACGTTCGCCCCGAACACGAATGGATGTTGACAACACCTCCCCCACGTCCCCCGAAAAAGAAAAAATCAATGGACATTGGTACGACCGTACGTTTGGCTTTACCGAAACATGGTGCCTTCGACAAAGGTTACTGGCCCAACTGGACTCTGGAAACGTTCAACGTCGCACCCAACGTCGGTCCCGGTTACAAACTGTTGGACGAAAGGGGCGAACCCATACAGGGCACCTTCTATCCCGAAGAATTGCAAGCGGTTCAAGTCAACGACGACGAGATCTTTCCCATCGAAAGAGTACTCGAAAGAAAAAAAGACAAAGTATTGGTGAAATGGTTGGGCTATCCGGCGAGTTTTAATTCGTGGATCGACAGGACCAGTCTCCAAAACGTATAAATAGGAGCGAGAGACGCCGACATCAGTCAACATGCAAGACGAAACCACGTCTACGTCCGCGAGTGCCCACAATTGGTCGCTCTTGGGAAAACGTGTGCCACAAGCGGAAATCGTCTTTTTCTGTCAAGTGATTTTAGTGTACGTCGTGGCGGGAGTTTCTTTGTCCCAACTGGCTTTCAAACCCGACGGATCGCAGACCACGTTGTGGACGGCCTTGCTCTCCAGTACCTTGGGTTACCTGTTACCTTCTCCAACCTTGAAAACCAAACATAATGAACAACGACCGGCCCTTTTACCTCACGCTCCCTAGTGACAGTTCCATGTCGTGGTATCCCGACAACAAAGTCTCCACGTATCATACACATCTGGACCCGCCACTTCTCGTCGATCACCGGGAATGGGAAGTGGGTCTGTCCATGATCACGTTACCTGACCAATGGCAAAACATCGATCACCGAGACAACACGATCGGCTTACGCATTCATCCATGGTCGCCTCTGAGCGACGAACCCGAAGTAAAGATATGCCAGGACTTCTACAGTGCCCACAAGATCGACCCGTCGCATTGTTTCAAAGGTGTAAAGGGTGATGAGATCAAGGGATCTATCGAAATGGAAACGCACATCAAGAGTGGCGACTACGAGTCGCTGAGGCATATCCTGGATGTCCTAAACAAACACTTGAAGGTGTTGTGGTACCTGCCTCCCATCTACAACCATTTGGCCCATAAACCCGTTCGTTTGGATCCCAATAACAAGGAAATGACCGACCATGAGAAGCAAGAGCAGGACGAGTACGAAACTCGAGAAGCGATGCGCCAAGCGGCCGCACAAAAAGGTTCCTTTGTGTCTTTCAAGAAAGACGGCACCAACGACAAAGTGTATCTGAAGATCAATCACGTGCAAGCGCTTTTGTATTTTGACGTGTTGCCAAAAATCGAACTTCGTCTGTGTGGACCCATCGTGTCCATGTTGGGATGGCCTGGAAACGAACTGTTGGTTGCCCTGCAGTCAATCGATATGACCGGCGACGATGGCCAAAGTCTACGGTATTTCTACGCCCACCACACCCCAAATCTTCAAATCCAGTACGATCTGTTTTACATCTACACGGACATTATCGAACCCCAGACCGTGGGTGACGTGAAGGCTACCTTGTTGGATGTGATTCCCAGTCGACGATTGTATCACCGCCCCGCCAGGATTCACTACTTACCTCTGAAGTACAGTCGACTAAGCTCCATTGGTCTCTATATAAGGAACGGAATGGGGAAAGCCGTGCCATTTCTCGACGGTAAGGTGGTGACCCAACTTCATTTTCGCCGCCGATGATGATTCGAGTGTACAAAGGTGGAGTGCTCAGACAACGAGGGGCTGGCAATGGTCTGGTGGTGTACAGGGGAGGAATTCTGAGACAACAGGGTGCCGGTCGATGGTCCGGGTTATTGAATGCCGTCAAATCGGTCGGGAAGACCTTGTGGTCGGCCGGTAAAGCTGCCGTGAAAAAGAATGTGGCCCAAGTGTTACCCAAAGTGGGGCAAAGCGTGCTCGACGCCGTCAGTGGTCGTGAAAAATGGAACTGGAAGAAAGTCGCCCAGGACACGCTTCGCCCCGCGGTGTCAAACACGATGTCCGACACACTCAAGAACGTGGTCGCCCACCTGGAACCTATAAAAGACCCCTCACGAACCCCGTCCACTTCACATCGTCCGAAGAGGAAGAAGAAGACACAGGTCACCTCTCACAAGCGACGTAAACTAGATATCTTCGACCATGGCTACGCAGGTAATGCGCAATGATTCCTGTCCCTGCGCGCGAGACGAATTGCAGGATTTGTTCAGTGTACCCGACACGCAGACGGCCATAAACAAGGTGACGAAAATCAGAAAGTATCCACTGACGCCCGACTTGAACCACGACGGACCCATCGAATTTTATATTTCCAATGCCACCACCGATTTCATCGATCTGGCCAACATGACACTGCACGTGGCCCTGAAGGTGACCAAGAACAACGGGGATGACCTGGACGCGGATAGTCAAGTCGCACCCATTAACAACTTGTTTCATTCGTTGTTTAAAGACGTCAAATTACGCCTGGGAAAGGATGCCGAAACTTTGGTCACCACCTCTCTGCCCACCTATCCCTACCGGGCTTACTTGGAGAATTTGCTGAGTTTCGGTAAGGGAGCCAAGAACGACCACCTGTCGAAACAAGTCCTGTGGGAAAAAGATACCGCCGGGCAGTTCAATTCCACGAAATCTGTCGCCACCGCCGGGGATGGTGGACGACAGGCTCCGAATAACAAAGGATTGGAACAACGCCAGAAAACCATTGCTGCCAGTCGCACCTTTGAATTGCAGTCGCGTCTACACTTGGACATGTGTTTACAAGATCGGTATCTGCTGGACGGTGTGGACCTGCGGTTGAAATTGGAAAAGCAATCCCCGAAATTTTTTCTGATGTACGGCGAAGGCAACGATGCCGAAGACTACAAAGTCGAGTTCACCAAAGCCTACCTGGATATCCCGTTCGTCACTCTAGCTCCCAGTACCTACACACGGGTGGCCGCGCAACTTCAATCGTCCAACGCCAAGTATCCCCTGAAACGCGTGGTGGTCCGCGACATGGTCATTCCCGACAATCGTACCAGTCACGTCCTAGACAACCTATTTGTCAACGAAAGCCTGCCCAAGAGATTAATCGTGGGTATGGTACGTAACACGGCCTACGACGGAAGAAAAAACAGAAATCCCTTCCAATTCGAACACAATCAATTGGAAAACATCAAATTGACCAAGAACGGGGAAATTGTGGACGAATACGACGTCAACTTTCCCCAGCGACAAGCCATCGCACCTTACCTGGATTTGATGAAACGGGTGGCCGTCTTAAACACCCGAGAAGACCTGGACCTCCCTTTCAACGATTATATCAATGGGTACACTTTGTATTGTTTCGATTTGACCAACGACCACGGAGCCGACGGTAACTACTTTCATCCCAAAGCGGCGGGTAACCTGTCTTTGGAACTCAAGTTCGGTGCAGCCCCGACCAATCACCTCAGTCTTGTTCTGTTTGCCGAATACGACAATGTCTTGGAAATCGACGCCAACCGACAAGTCATCACAGATTGGTGAGGCTCTCTCCAATCGACAACTGACACGGGCTTTAGAAAAACACCTCCCCTCTAACGTGTTCGGAGGCGTGTGGGCTCGTAATCATCTGGATATACTGCGCCCGACCTCGTACCCCAAAGCCTACGTCATCAACACGGACGACGAAGACCAACCCGGTAGACACTGGACCGTGTTTGTGTGCGAAGGACCAGATCACATTACCTTCTTTGATTCCTACGGGTGTCCCCCTGATGTTTACGGAGAAGCCTTTCGACGTTTCGTCCAAGATCTACAACTCCACTACCAACCCCGATGGATTCAGGGACTCGAGAGTGTCGTCTGCGGCCATTATTGTTTGTATTATTTGTGTCATCGGTTTCACGTTCCCTCCCCGCACGCCCTTTCGGTGTTCGGGCACGTGTATCGTGTGAACGATATACTCGTCGAACAATGGGCTAGGGATCATTTTCCCGACTTGCAAAAAGACCAGAAGAAGGGACAACGATGTCGATGCTTTTTTGCTCTGTAAATATGTTTTTTGTGTTCAATTAAATTTGTGTTCAGGTTCAATTTTGTGTTGAATAAAATGCTTTGTAAATATGTTCAATAAAATGTCGACAACATATCACGTGTCTGTTGTTTGTGACGTCATATGACGTCATGCTATTCTGATTGGTGGAAAATGGTATCGCCCCAACACCTTAGACTCGTCCCGTCTCGAGCTATAAATAGGAGTGTCAAAGCCCAAAGAAGTCACAAACACCATGGATCGAAACGATAAAAGATTTTGCGCTACTTGTCGGGGGTATTACCCCATGTTTAGGGGGAATCGGCCCGATGCCGATTACTTGGTGTGTTTCTGGTGTGGGGTAGATGTGTCGAACACCTGTCATAGGCGGTCAAAGCATTCGGTGAAATGCACCAAGAAGCCGAATCGGTGGGAACAGCCGAAGTGCTCCTGCTAACCCACACATTGTGAGGACCAACGGCCCTTTTCAGGGCCAACTTAATCAATGGAAAAGAGTTGTTCCCCCTTCTTCTTCACCCTCCCTGCTTCTCCTCTTCCCCCTTCTTCTTCTTCTCCTTCTTCTTCTCTCTCTCTCTCTCTCTCTCTCTCTCTCTCTTTTCCCGCGCGCGCCCTCTTTCTCTCCGTACGTGCAATCTCACGTGCAAGGTCACGCACGTGCAAGGTCACGCAAGGGGTCACGCAAGGGGTCACGCACGTGCAAGGGGTCACGCACGTGCAAGGGGTCATCTAGGTCACGCACGTGCAAGGGTCACGTGCACGCACATGCACGCACGCGCATGCGCGCACGTGCGTCCCTCAACAGGCCCTCATACTACTGTACCACACAGTGGACTCGTACGGCTGGCACCCGGATCCATTCACTTGATTTGATATTTGTTTATTTTTTGCAATGGCTGTTTTCTGTCTTGTCCGCAGGTTTATCTTATAGATTTTTACTTTGTGTGTAGTGCAGTCCTCCTGCACTTGCTATTTAGTTCCAAGTGGCAAACTCAGTTTCTTTATTAATGCAAGTAAGAAACCTAACTGGTGCCAATATAGAGGCACAACTATCGCGTTTGAATTAATGAAGCGTTGTTTTTATCCGACACACAACGTCACAAATCCACTGTTTTAAAAAAGGCATTCTTAGTAGCGGCTTATTTAACGCCTCGATTTTAAATACGACGATTTATGCCCGTTTCGGGTAGGTTTATCTGCTTAATAATATTGTATTGGGTGGCATGTATCAGGAATTTTATAAATAACAATAATCCATCGTTGTTTTGAGGAAAATTGTCAGTTTTGCTTACTGAACCCCGATCTGATTCGCGTTAGGCTTTGCTGCTGGGAACTATATGAAGCATCTTTTATCTGGAAACACGGAGGGATGAGCGATGAGGTTTGTTATCTAACACAAGATGTACGTCGAATGTTCGAGAAAACTGAATTCGAACCACAAAAATTCAACGATTCTTTTCCAAATATGTGGTTTAAACATATTTTATTACCACAATGTAAAAGGATCGGACAAAAGTTACATAAACTTACAAAAACATCCTTTCCTTCATAAGTACATGAAATTATTCAAGATAACAAGAGGTGCAGAAAAAAAAGAGAATTGAGACGGTGCTGGGGAATAAACCTCAAGGTTTACGACGATGATTATAAGAAAGCTATCTGAGATTTATTCCAGTGAGTGCAAAGATCTTGAAAATTGAACCCCATTTACAACTATCTTACAGGCAAAAATATCAAAAGGTTGCAAGGGCTGTTGGTATGGGGTTATTTCAAGCTTAAACGTGTATTTCCAAATAGTTACTTAGGATATCAGGACCACTCTTATGCAATTGGCGAATATTCATTTACACCTTACTAAACTCTATGGTATTGGAAGTACACATTTAAAATGTTGAAATGTTGACCCAAATCATTACTGTTTATTTCTAATATAAAAAAAAGATAATAATTAGATAACACTGTCAAATCTGTTTGTATCTTTAAGATATTTATGTATGTTTTTTTTTAATGAGTCGATTATTTTGAGAATTACTTAAATTGTCATCACCCCATAATAATGTACTAATATTTATGTTAATATTATCTGGCGTGTTGTTTACCAAGTCGTGGCGCTGTGTCTTGTAATTTGGACAGTCCAGGAAATAATGCTGTGCGTTTTCAATGGTATGGCCGCATTCGCAATTTTGATTTTCGAGCAGGTTAACTCGGTATAGATCCGATTTCAGTGTACTGCAGTTATGGCGTAGTTTTGTATGAATTATTACATATTTACGTTCCCCTGTACATAGGACGTCTGAAATAGCTTTTGTATTTGGTTTTGGTTTAATATTACGTTTAAAAATTGACTTATTTCTAGATGTTTTAGTTGCTGTGTTCAGACGGTTCCAGGCTTTGATGGTAGAGGGGAAGAAGGATTTTTGGAATGTTGTGGTTCTAGCAAGTGGTGGTTTGAGGTTTTGAGGGTTTCGTAGGGTGCATGTAGTATTAGGCGGTTTATAATTGTTTTAAGATTTCAGATAAGTACGCAGGACATTCGTTATTGTAAATTTCGTATATAGTTGTGAGTTTCCTTTGATGTCTCCTTTCGACCAAGCTTTTCCATCCTGTTTCCAGATAGAGCGATTGTTTGCTTGCATATTTCGGTAAACCGGTAACAATACGGGCAGCTTCTAATTGGATTTTTTCTAGTTTTGCGCAGTCAGAGTCATTGCATCCATCCCAAACTTGGCAACAGTATTCAAGATTTGGTCTTATATATGTTTTATAGATAATGTCCAGTGAGTTTTTATTTAATGAGTATTTCAGTTTTCGTAGAATACCAAGTTGTTTGGATACCGAAGAACATATAGTGTCAATATGTTTTGACCACCTAAAGTCGCTTGATAGTGTAACACCGAGGTGTTTATGTGTGGGGACTATTTCTAATTCTATGTCACCGAGTTTTAAGTTTGGTAGATGTGTATGGGGATTAAATGAAAATAACAGGACCTTTGTTTTAATAGGGTTAAAATTAATTAACCATTTTTGAGACCAAATGTTTAGGGTATTTATATCATGGTTTAGAGATAATTCTATATCATTAATCGTTTTTCCGTTGCAGCCCAAAGCTGTGTCATCAGCAAATAAGCGTGCTATGTTTGTCAATGTATCTTGGATGTCATTTATATAGATTAGGAAGAGGAAAGGTCCCAAAACAGAACCCTGGGGAATTCCTGACATTAGAGTTGTTTCGTGTGATCTAGTATCTCTGATGGTTACGGCCTGTTTCCTGTTACTGATATAGCTTGATAGCCACTTGAGACACGGGTCGTCAATACCGTAGTTTTTTAGATTATGTATCAAGCCTCTGTGATATACTCGATCAAATCCTTTTGATATATCAAAGAAAACGTAGCAGGACAATCTGTGGTCCTCGAACGCGGTGACGACATCGTGATATATTTCAAGAAGTTGATGAACAATTGAGTGTTGTGGTCTGAATCCAGTTTGCAAGCCGTATAGGAGTTTTTGGACTGAAAGTAATTGTAGAGATGTTTGAATATTATACGTTCGAGAAGTTTACTAACAGTGCTTAAAAGAGAAATGGGTCTGTAGTTTGACGGACCCATGGGTCGCCCTTTTTGAAGATTGGGATTACATTTGCTATCTTCCATTGGGCAGGAAATATTCCCTCAGTAATGGACTTGTTAAAAAGAATAGTCAAGGGAATACATATTGAGTTAATAGTATGTTTAAGTAAGATGTGGCTAATTCTGTCAGGACCGCTGGCCTTTCTGGCACTAAGACATTTCATTATATCCATTAATTCAGGCTCAGCAATAATTGGTAGAGAAAATGAACAAAGGGTTCTAGGATTAAAAGTCGGAAGGTCATCATCGGTTGTATTATTGGCAACAGACCCAAAGAAATTGTTAAGCGTTTGTGCTTTTTCAAAGTTTGAGTGGGCAAAGCTTGTTTCTTTTCAACAACTGGTTCATACATTTCCAGTAAGTTTCTTTTGGTTTGGATATGTTATTGACGTTATCTAGAATTTTCTCATTATGATTTGCTTTCAGAATTTTTTTGAAATTATTAACTTTGTTTCGTTGATTTTTATATTTTTTAATGTCATTTGGATGTTGGGATTGTTTGGCTTTTTTCCGCAATCTTTCTCGGATTCGGATATCTCTTCTTATATCTGAATTAAACCACGGTTTATCGTTTGGCCTTATGATAACTTCCCTTTTGGGAATTGTGTTGCCTATAAATTCATTTATTTTGCCGTAAAATAATGTGCATGCATCTTCGGTGCTTAAATGTTCAAGTTCGGCTTTCCAGTCAACGTTTTGTATAAGTCTATTGAGCTCATTAAAATTGCCATGCTTGTAAGAAAATATTTTTCTCTTGAAGACTTGGTGTTGTTCGATTTTAATATCTATTTCACAACCTATTCCTTTATGATCTGAGATATATGAATCAACATCAAAAGTTTCGGTAAAAACAACATTGATATCCCTTGAGACTAGAATAAGATCTAAAAGAGACGAACAAGAAGGTGTAATTCTAGTAGGCTCCTTAATGACATTTGTTAGACTATTCGTTAAAAGCAAATATGTAAACTGGCTTTATTTGTTATTAAATGTTGTTTTATATTAATTTCAGTGACCGGAAGATATACTAAAACATCATTAGATAGTGGTCAAATACTGTACATGTACTTGTAAAAAAAAAAAGATTCATCATTATTGTACACCAGTGATAAACTCCTTTTCAAAAATGTGATTCTTTCGTGTTATATATTGTGCATGGGACATAATTTAATCAAATAATTTTCATATCAAGACTTAATCCAGGTTATATTGACCCTGAGTATTTAACAACGGTAACAGTTTGTATAAACCATGCGTTGACTCTATCAAATATCCTCTGTAGTGGAACTCTTAATTTTGACAAAAAGTCGTGTAATGTATTGTAATCATGCACTTTATTTATGGTATATATTTCGTAGTTGCTGTGCTTCAACAAAGATATTATTTGTATTTCGAGTTTAACAGATCAGCCAGTGATCACATAATTAAACTAAACAAAAACTGTGAGGTTCTCCTAAAACTGAATAAAGCCATTTTAGAGGAAATAGACCCTGTTAATAAATGTGATTGCTTCACCGAAGCTCCGTATACCAGCAACATCTTGCATCAACTTGTATGTTTTTTTCTACTGTGTTTATCGAATAGTGGTATCATCGGAAACTATGATGGTGATCACCTTTCAATATTTAACACAAATTTGATTTAAAAAGAATTTCCATATGTCTCAGAAAACATCTGCAGCAATTAACCGGTCCATTGCCGTGGTTGCACTGGAGTCTTCGTCCAGGGTACATGGGGTCTCTGAGGATCTTCCATATAAATCAGATAGTATGAAATATGAATGGATGAGACTAGGATCGTTCAAATCATTTCCTAGACAATCTGAAGGAAGACCAATAAAATTAGCTAAAGCTGGATTTGTTTTTACTGTTACCAGAGATGATACTGTCACGTGTTGTACTTGTGGTGTTACTAAAAATAACTGGCTGAAATATGAACACCCACTCCAAATTCACAAAGATCTGAATCCAAGATGTCATTTTATAAATGATACAGCAGAAAATGTTCCCATATTCGTTCCTGAATCAAACGTATATGATAAGATATTGAAAACTTTGCACGACAATTATTGTGGCGGATCCAGAACTAAAGGGCCTGTGCCGTGTGATGATTCCTCGCCCAGGGACGACAGTGAACCGGTGGATGCAAGTACAGTTTCAGATCTATCATTCTCGGTTCGGACCACACATCAAATACCGGAACATGGACGTCAATTGACCGACGCCGTCTACACCAGTTTATCACAAAGTTTGACAAATAGAGTAATTACAACAAGGTGAGTTTGTTTTTATTTCACATCCCAGAAAATTATAGAACTTAACAGTAAAATAGATAATCGAGATTTGGCCTCGATCGTCAAGCACTGCTGCAACGATAATAAACAATATACGCTACATTTTGTCAAAACTTTAAGCATTCGTAACTTCGCACAGTAGCTAAGTCTCTAACTCAATATCGTCCAAAGTCTTCGGCATTCAAAACACGAATTATTTGTCAATTTAAATCAACACTGATGTTGTCATTTTACCGAGAAAAGATGGGCTTCTGATATCCAATTATTCAAAACTAAAATAAACATTTTACCATTGGTACACGAATCGTGTACCATAATCCGTTTCAGCACCTGTTCTAGCAAGTGTTGTGTCGAGTGGACGTTAAACCCCATTTCTCTCTCTCTCTCTCTCTCTCTCTCTCTCTCTCTCTAGCAAGAGGGGGTTGGGGTGTCCTACTGATCTAGAGTGCCACGCTTCGACCTCTAGCTGGTCGGTCACCCCTGGCTTGCGGCTGTGGTTTCGAGCCCTGGTGTGAGCGTATGTGACATGGAGATAGGGGCGCCTTCTCAACCTCGTGGGTTTCCTCCGGGCACTCCGGTTTCCTGCCACTGCTAAAGACCCCTACGCGGAAGCGAATTATTGAAATAAAATTAAACCATATGTTAGTCCCGAAATGACCTAGTTTGTGTAGAGTTAAACCCCATTTCTCTCTCTCTCTCTCTGATTGAATGTAAATCAGTTTTTATACATTCATATTGCATTATTATATGTGTTGCGAACCATTTGTGGCAATTTCTAGGTGTGAAATATTACCGATTTACCCCCTGTAAGTCTTCATTGTTTATTACTGAACTATCATTGCAAGAACGAACAACTCTTTACCAAAATCTCTCATCTTTAAGAACGGCGAAACCAAAACCAGTTTATTTTCATTTGATGCCTTTCCATTTCAGTTGTGCTAGTGTTGTATTAACAGGTGACTCTACCAGACAAACTATGGTTGTAGAAGAAGCAAGACTTAGAACATTTGGAAACTGGCCAAGATATTTAGCTGTTAGACCTACTGAACTAGCACGGGCAGGTTTCTACTATCTTGGTTCCGCTGGTCGAGTACAATGTGCCTTCTGTAGAGGTATTTTAATGGATTGGGAAGAAGCAGAAAGTCCAGTAGCTGAACACTGGAGATATTTTTCTAGTTGTGAATTCTTGAGAGGAACTGACCCATCTAATGTTCCTATTATACCAAATGATACTTATATACATGACTATGTATCAGCTACCAATGATGATGCACTAACTATTATCATTGGGGGACCAAGAAGGCAATAAGTCAACATGTGGGACCTCCAGGGGCGCCTGGGCTTCCTCGTCTCGAATTTGTATTGTGAGTTAAACATGGGATATCCTATGAATATATATTGGAATGCTCCAAGGGAAATCATTTGACTTATACTTCTTTTTTTAATTAGATGATGTTTTGGTGGTGGTTTATGTTAATCAGATGATGTTTTGGTGGTGGTTTATGTTAATCAGATGATGTTTTGGTGGTGGTTTATGTTAATCAGATGATGTTTTGATGGTGGTTTATGTTAATCAGATGATGTTTTGATGGTGGTTTATGTTAATATGATGATGTTTTAATGGTGGTTTATGTTAATTAGATGATGTTTTGATGGTGACTTATGTTAATATGATGATGTTTTGGTGGTGGTTTATGTTAATATGATGATGTTTCGATGGTGGTTTATGTTAATATGATGATGTTTTGATGGTGGTTTATGTTAATATGATGATGTTTCGGTGGTGGTTTATGTTAATTAGATGATGTTTTGGTGGTGGTTTATGTTAAATCAGATGATGTTTTGGTGGTGGTTTATGTTAATATGATGATGTTTTGGTGGTGGTTTATATTAATTAGATGATGTTTTGATGGTGGTTTATGTTAATATGATGATGTTTCAGTGGTGGTTTATGTTAATTAGATGATGTTTTGGTGGTGGTTTATGTTAATCAGATGATGTTTCGGTGGTGGTTTATGTTAATTAGATGATGTTTTGGTGGTGGTTTATGTTAATCAGATGATGTTTTGGTGGTGGTTTATGTTAATATGATGATGTTTTGGTGGTGGTTTATGTTAATTGGATGATGTTTTGGTGGTAATTTTTGTCCTGGGGTTTTATGTGTAGGATAAAACACAAGACTGAGATTATGCTGGGGAAAGAAAGAATGAAGAAAATAACCGAAAAAAAAGAGAAAAAAAGAGGCCGGTAAGCCAAGATTTTTTCTTTCGAGGAATTTCTGAAGTGTTTCTTCCCCTGTATAACCGAAATCGAGGATATTATTTTGCTTATAAACATGTAAGTAAACGTAACATAAGTAAGAAAAACCTTATATCATGTTTTATTATGGGGAAAAACATCCCTGGAATAATAACCCGTTACAGGTTTAAAGAAAAACTTTCAGAAGATTAACCGCAAATTCCTCTGTATATATTCAGATCGCAAGTTATACCCCAAAGATGACAAATATTTACCGTTATAGGTTTATACGTTGCTATCCTCATTTGTATTGAATGAATGAAATGGTGGTTAACGTCCTAATTGTGAAAAGTTCCCGGCTGAGTTGTTGATACATATGGAAGAGTTAAACTGAATATTAACAGATCATGTTAATCGTTACCATTTAAACAAAATGCTAACTTTACCGTGGAATGGGAGCCGCCATTTCGGTGTTTGCAAAGAAAGTTCACCAGAATCTTCCGGCATTGTTCCCTCTTGTCAATAATGCAGGACAGACGGCCTAGCAAGGGACTACGTATATTCATTCAGATAGTGTACATACTGGCGTGCACGTAAAATATCCATTGGCAGTTAGAATACAATATATGAGTAGGCTGTAGCGCCATTGTCCACCAGACATGTGACATACGTCCATTTTCATTAGTCGAGTCGCAGCAGAAGAGTAGAACGTTAAATCCCACTTCATTTCTGTGGTTTTAGAGTTTGTATATTTAAAGGGACAATAACATTCTTGCGGGCTTGGTAGCTCCAGAAAATAAATAATACCCTTATTCTAAGTACTAGATGTTTAAGTGTCCTACTTGTTGTGTAAATTATCCATTACAACCTATTTTACTTGTCCAGTGGGTTCGAAAATATTTTAAAATCCAAGTCACATTTGAAACGGTTTACGTTAGACTTTTCAAATCTATTGGTTGAATTTTTCCAATTTTTTAAAATAGGTGTGTTAAGATGAAATTTATATCATCATTTAATTGGAATATTCTAAAATATTACGATTTATTGACCATAATGAAGATTGGGACATATTATTCAGTTACAACAAGAGTGTTATTGGGGCTTTAATTAAATCCATGCTTTAATCATTATCGCTTCCTTGTTAACATATTGTTTCTATATATTCATGTATTATCCTTTAATAAAAATATTTCAAACACTAGGTTTTATTCACGACCCATCTTCCTGGCTAGCCCGGGGTTCCAATTGTTTATTGTTTTGCATCCATTACAACTATCTGGACAAATTGAACCCTTCGATATGTATCAAAGATTGTTTCACAGACGTGAACTAAACACATACTAGGTCATTTTGGGACTTGTGGTTCAATTTTATTGTAATAACTGACTTGCATATAGGCGTCTTGAGCATTGGGAGGAAAAAGAAAAGAAATACCCAGAGAAAACCCATGTGGTTGGACAGGTGACAACCACACCAGTTGATTCAATGACAGTTCTGTTGTTAAACCATTCGATCATCGATCATCGCCAAACAATCTGTCAGATTGAAATGTATTGGTTCTAAATAATGAAAAGAATGATCAGATTGAAATCAATTAAGTTTACATTGTTTATCATTGTTAATGTGCGGTCACTTTTCTACATCGCTCTTCCATTCACTAGTGCTGAAGTTGGTGCACACGGCAACAATTTTCTCCCATACACGTTTTGAAGGTGGTTGCATATCGTTTTTACCAGAATCCTCTATAGTCAATGTTTATTAGACGTGGGAAGTTTTATCTGAACTACCCAGTTTTAGCCTACTCATCATCGAAATTAGATTGTTGGGGATTCGATTACGTCTCTGTGATAAAGTAATAAAAGTGAAATGAAATGGCTTTTAACTCCTAACCTGGGCTAATGAAGACGGGCATACGCCATACAGTGTGCTATGAGGGAAATTTAGCCCGGGCAGCTGTGCTACAGCCTACTTTTATATCGAATTCCAACTGCCAGGGGATCTTTTACATGCACGCCAATGTGTACACGGGACCTCGGTTTTTGGTACCATCCCCCGAATGACTAGACAGATGTCACTGCCATGGTTTAACAGTGAAAAACTTAGTAAGTTATTTACTAGGACAGTACCCGGCTACTGGTAGCTCAACATAGTAATTAGATATAAAAATAATTAGTAGGACCATTTCAAGAGATAACTTTGCTGCTGTAGAAAATGTCATCTTTCTATCCAACTATTTAAGAAGACTGTTTACATCCATTCACAAATATTTAATTTATTAACTTTTATCTAAAATTCTGACTATACAATGAAAGTAAAATCTGTAAATTATACTGTTAGTTCTATAAATCTTCCCCCGGTAATCTTTCACCACATTCAAACCTAATAAAGTCTTTAACTATTAAACAGTTCTCCTTTAAAACATCTTTAACTAAGATGGTGGGATCGGTGAGAAACTCCTGATATATTAACATAGTTTCCTCATCTTTATTAGAAACTGGTTCATCATCTTCCGATCCAACTGTTTTAGGATTCAGTCCTACAATATGCTGACATATTTGTTGTTTAACATGGAAAGGATCTGCTACAAGATACAAAGTTTTATCTTCATTCTCTAATCTTTCAAATTCAACAATGGTTCCATATTTTCCCAGTTGACAATTTTCACTGACATTTATTTCATCACCTACAAGACAAATAAATATCAAAGTAGATTAGTTAAAGATATTATCTCATACTTTTAATGGTGGGTGATATTTAAGTTTTTCAATAAAACCGTTAAGAAAACCGTATAGCCTGTTCCCCAGATCATTCGTATATATATGTACAACCACAAAAAAAAAACAGTCTGGGTATTTTCAACAGAAAAACAGTCTAGCTATTTTCAACAGACAAAAGTGTCTACTTTCATTGATTTTGTTGATCTGATGGTGGATTGGTAAGACATATTAACTTTCAGTTTTCTTATATTAAACGACAATATTGGTGTCAGTCATTATTACATATGTAATAGAACTGGTAAAATACATTCCAAATATAATTTAAACACAGAGATCATTGCTACGGGAGATGAGTAACAAACTCTTAAATATACAGGAAGTCCCATCAAACATGACAAACACAAGTTGTCCTTCTATATAACTGATTGAAGTAACGAGCGATAACAGACACACAATCGAATTTCATTTCACGAATCATCAGAAAACACGATACTGATCTCCAGGAAAATCACCCGAAAATCTTCACACAGAAACTCATAGTTGCATATTCTGAACATAACAATCTGAACGACATCTTAGAACACAGTAAATTAGATTAAATAAGGCCAGTCTTCATCCTAACACTAAAATCCTAGCCTTTACCGTTAGTAAATAAAAACTGCTAGATATAAGAATCCCTAACCCTAACCCAATCTGATTAAAACACAGATCCAATTTCGTTTCGTTTTTTATAATTCAAAAATTTCGTTTTTACTTGTCTTTACTACTCTTGGATCTGGAAGACTTGTTATTTAAGTCGTGTTCTGCCTGAAATGAGGGGTCAGCCAATCAAATGGTCTGTCGAATCAACCGTTTGACCTTTTCATGCGTGGAACTGTGGGTAAATATTACCAGCGGATAGAAATCAAAACAAAACAATTTTAACAAAAGTAGATTTTAAAAAGCATGGCGGTCGCTAATTGGTTAATTGAATTACTGACGTTATCGGGTCAAATGTCCTGACGTCGTAGAACGTGAGCTCCCACTATAACTAGTTAGATCCACATGAGTGTAGGCCATCGAAAGTATAAGAAAACGAAACGAAATTCACCATAGGAAACACACCAATGTGGAACACACACAGACACCCCCCCCCCGAGAGCCTCAAATTTATTCTTTATTTTCAGAAACAAAAATATCAGGCGCACCATCCGAGGAAGACGATCCACGACACCAACTCCATAAAACAACGAAATCACCTTTGTATATAGATTTGATGTATTATATGTATTTGTAATAAAACTAAGTAATATCACCTAGATAATAATCTTACCTGAAACATGAACATATGTACTTATTGTAGTATTAGATGATGTCATCATATGAACTGCTCTACGTAAAGCCATATTTTCACCTATATTACCTACTTCATATGCTACTAGATCTCCTATTGTTCTACCATCTGACGATACTATGAGATTTACATCTTCTTTCTCTAGTGATATCTGAAATAAACAAGCCAACATTGAATATTGAATAAAATATAGTTTAAAAAAAAAAATGAACTCAGTCATGACATTCACCTAATGAACATCTATATCAACTTTAAACATTCTACCTCAATTAAAAGCAGAGTTGTTCTGTTCTAAGTCTTAACCAATCAAATTGCTTGTTACTCTTTAGTCTGAGCAGAAAATTCTCACCATCGAACTTAGTCAAGTCAGACAGACGGACAAACCCATTTTAAAGAAGCTAAATCGCTAACATTTAGGACATAGAAACTGACAAAAGTGGGTCGCAACGCATAAAATACTGTAATATGAATGTATCCTAACTGATTTACATTCAATGGTTTCCGTTTTTACTCTAATTTCAAATCAGTTATGTTCGGTGAAATAAGCCAGCAGTATCAATCAATATTTTGAGTGACTGGTTATTCTAGTCTACATATGCCATTTTATTTGGTGTAATAATTCTAGCCTCGTTCCTCGAGTCTCTTGCTAGAACTGGAGCAAAAACGCATTGTACAATAAACCCTGGAGAGATCAATGCCTAAAAATAGATATTGCTGATTGAGATATACCTACAGCCCATCACAAACAGAAGTGGTTATTCACATCTAGTGCCCAAGCTATCAAATCTTTACAACTATGCATGTAGTGTTATTTCAAATACTAGTAGCAAATATTGAAGAATATTTAAAATAATTTATATCTGGTTAATCTTGATCATCCAGTCACATCTTTGGCATTCAAAACTTTTCCTTGGATAATAGAATGATAAATACTTATATAAATAATAAGCTGATAATTCTCTCAGATGGTTTTACCTTTTTATTGTTGAATGACGTAAAATGATTATTACACACTGTTGTTAAGGTGGTTACTAGGTCTACAAACTTCTGGTTCCTGGCTACAAAATCGGTTTCACAATTCACCTAAAAAAGTACAAACACCTAAATTCAAAGTTGGTCAGTTAAGTCAATTTAGCTTTACTTATATTGGCGACAAACTGAATCACAATCGACAACAATTTTCTTTTGTGTGTGAACATAATCATGATCGATAGCTCGGCCTAATTCAATTATATGGAACTTTAACCAAGTAACTAAAGTTAGCTTCGTCTGTTATATTTATATTCCTAGAAACACCATGGATCAATTCAACTTTTGTCACTAATTTAAATTCGGATCAATATTATAAGATTGCTTGAGGACTTTGATAGATGTGTTGAGTCTGCACTGTAAACAATGTCGTTCATTTCGACCAAGGGGGGGCGGGGTATAGTAGACAAATAAAGAATGTCACATGCAATAACTATTTATAGATAATGCTGCATCTTTCGTTTAATCATGTCAGACTCAGACCTCATCATCTACAGGAATAAGTTCCATATTTTGCAGAGTGAGACACCTTAGCTAAAGTATTATGTAGTTTACCTCTATTAATGTAGCTGATGTATTATCAGGATTTGTTCTTAATCCAACTAATCCTTGTGACATTGGACGACTCTGTAACTTAGTAGCCTTTGCCCATCCTTCTTTCTGGGCTTGTTCTTTCAACCATCCTTCAGCCTAAATTAACAACAGATTATGACACTGAAGAACTCACAATACATTCCAGTTGGAAATCTACAAGATAGTTTGCCACAGATCACTAATTATTTCCCCATTGACTTCAATGTTAATTATCGTCTCTTAGACCGGCTGTAACTTTTTCCCAAATATTCGTTGGGTAGAACGCTTTCTGCCACAGATGGAGCAACATGTGGCAAACTCTTGCCCAAAAGCATGCATGAGGTTCTTCATGAAAAACTTGAGATACACAAGCTGGAAGTAGAGACAGCAAACCAGGCAATTGTCGGCCCCCCCTTTCAACGTAACCAACCTCACAAGTCTTGTATCCTTCCGCCTCAAAATCATGAATATTCACCAAAACCTGGCAAAAAATGTATTTTCAAACCCTTTTCTTCGATTCTACACCAAAAAGTAAACAAAAATCACCATGCAAAAGGGGGAAAAAGGGAAAGGGAGAGAAAGACTAAAAATAACTTGGCCCTACGATTTGTGGGTACCGGCGTAGAAATATTTAATGATCTGTGACAGAATAATAGAGTTATTTCCCTTTAACTTACATGTCATCCTGTTCACCACACATCGACGCGAGGGGGGAGAGAGGGAGAGTCAGGTTGGGTTAAGTAGGTAAGGCGCTGGCTCGCTGGTTTGGAGGTCAAGTGTTTCATCCCTACATTGGCTGATAAAGTTCATCCAGATTTTCTGATGTGGTTTCCTCCTGTCAGTGATGCAAGACGAAGGGCCTTTCAATGGCAACTGTCTAGTCGCTGGATGGGACAAAAAACCTGATCTCCTGTCTACACATTGGTGTGCAAGTAAAAGATCCCTTGATAGTTGTAATTTGATATAAGAGTAGGACGTTGTGCCGCTCATAGCACACTGTAGCATGTTGAACCCAACCATCAAGTTGTATCAAGGTCTTGGGCTAGATCACTTGTATATCAACAAACTACTAAAAGATCAAATATTACCAATCAATACACGTACCTTGACTAAATCATTTTCAAATTGAAGTAGAGCATTCTTACAGTTGATGAATGAAAACCCAGTCTTTTTACGTAATTTACTTAATGAAGACTTATCAATGGCGGTTGTCATTTTACGAACAGATCCAATCAGAGACGTCCAATATTTCAAATATAACATCTATAATGTAAAAATATAATCTAGATATAGACTGCAATTACAGTTTGTATCAAATTTTAAATTATTATCTTGAAATTTGTCATGTGTGGTTACTGTACGCGTATAATGGTTGCTATAATTTTAAATTTCAGTGGTGCTTTTTTTAAATTAAACATCAGACAGAAATACCATAATTAATCACTCGTTGAATATTTTTCCGTCACGCTTGAAGTGTTAGGTTGCACACAGGAATTTAGTCAGAATTTTCATCATTGCACACACGAGATCTCATTGAAATCAGTATAAATCGGACATTCTCTGCAGACTAGCATACACCTTATCCATAAATATCAACTAATTGTGGTCATTTATTGGGATGCTAGTCAAGTCGTCCACAAGCCAAGTCTTCTACAAGCAAAGTCTTCCACAGTGAAGTTTTCTACACCCATTGGTGGAGTCTTTCACAAGGCATTGGTGATGTTGTCCACAACTACTGGTGATGTCGTCCACGACTAAGAATAAGACATTAATTGGAAGAAATAGCTAGTACTCATTGACTCTTTTGTTATTTGATTTCAGATCGAATCACCGACATTTTGTAATGAAGTATACTTGTATTGTTTGTTTATTGGCATTATGATTTTAGAATTTTTGATTGATTAGTATTAACAATGTTCTTTTAATAAGTGTTGATTGTTATTCCGCGCTATGATTTTAGACACAATTTGTCTGAAGATTAAAACTGCCATTCCTTGGACACAAGCTATACCGCACATCTCACCAGCATTTTTCAAGATCAAGGAGAAATATTCAACCAGAGAATTATTGACACAACTCTAATCACGCAGACATAAATTAAGAACGGCACATGTGCCGAAATTATTATTATATCCCGAAAAGCCGAAATTAAACTAAGTCTCATAAGTTATGGACGACACCAACGGGTGTGTGGGGGGGGGGCATGGCCTAGTGGTCTAGAGTGCCACGCTTCAACCTCTAGCTGGCCGGTCACCTCTGGCTTGCGGCTGTGGTTTCGAGCCCTGGTGTGAGCGTATCTGGCATGGAGATACAGGCGCCATCTCAACCTCGTGGGTTTCCTCCGGGCACTCTGGTTTTCTCCCACTGCTAAAGACTTCTACGCGCATGCGAATTATTGAAATAAAATTGAACCATATGTTAGTCCCAAAATGACCTAGTTTGTGGACGTTAATCCCCATTTCACTCTCTCTCTCCAATGGGTGTGTACGACTCCACCAACGGGTGTGGACAACTTGACTCAATGATTGACTGGTATTCATTTAATGATCGATGTGTATCTGGTTTACCGTCTGCTTCGAGGAGGGTGACATCACAGACAGGTCTTATTTTATTATATTTAGCGCGTACATAGGTCACAATAGGTGTACATCATTAATTTGCCATGTCATGCATGGTACAACAAAACCGTCAGCGAGTATTCGGAGGAAACCCACGAAGTTGAGAAGGCGCTCGACTATCGCACCACACCGCTTCTCATAGTGAGGCCCTTAATGAAACTTTTGTATCACACGGAACTGATGACTTTACCTTTATGATTAATGAACAACTCAATTCAGTTTGTATTATAATATATAACTTTGACATGTGATGCTCTGGCTTTAACACTGTTTCGTCAATGACTACGTTCGGACTTCTTCGTTTTTATCGCCCTTATTGCTCATCGCAAACTCTCTTACTTAGTAAATGTAAAACCATTAATGGAACACCTGATCACGAGTACAGTTATTTATAAAAGGTTTTAAATTTTGGGGTATTTTTTTTCATCCTTAAATAAATTAGACTATGTTAGAAAACCATGTTCAATGGCGAAAAATGGGAAAGTTTGGAAATTTGTACTCCCCTGAACGTACCGAGTGCATGCGGAGTTTGTGAAGTCAGTCTAAGGGAAGTAAATCTAGTTTTCAAAGACGTTGGAAGCAGACCACCATAAATTACCCCACTGACTTCAATGTTAATTCTGGCCTCTTTGCGGGGCGCCAACTTTTCCTCAAATTTGAAGTGAATGCTTTTCATTACCGAAAAAGAAGCAAATGGCCATTTCTTTGCACTCAATTTTTATGAGGTTGACCACCAGAATTTTGGGATACACCCTATTCGCCTTATCTCAGATCACCGTAACCAACTTGAAAACCCTGTTATCCTCCTGCCTCAAAATCATGATTAGGCCCTATTTACCAAAATAATGCAGAAAATCCGTGCAGAAAATGTTAATCCAAACCCACTTCGTTCATTCTAGACTAAAACAGATCAACAAAAATGGGCATGCATAGTGGGAGAAAAGAGACACGGAGAGAATTAATTGCTATAAATATTATTTGTTGGAAACGAGATTTAGAAATTTAATGGTGGCCTTCCTCCGTTTAATCATGAACCATATACACGGTCCATGGTTTGATACTTGTATTCAGACTGGTAAATATTTATCCATTGACTTTTGTTATAACCCTTACCCTAACCCTTTTGTTATAATAGTGTTATTGCCATACCATTTTAAAACCTCGCGAGTTATTTACAACAGCAGATCGACATTTACAACGGAATAGGCTACACGGAGGAAATCCGAGTACCTGATGGAAAGTAACACGAGGTTCGACATGCGACCCTGCCACTTGAATCACTGGCAGACCGTATGATCCAACGCGCGCACGTTAACCATTTTTTCTAATAATTAGTACGGAGGTGTGAGGCCATTCTTTAGTGAAAATTAGGCGCCAAAAATTATGAACAAACCTATAGGATTACTCGATGCTGGCGGTTAGGACACCTAAGTAGGCTAAGCCAAACTCATTATTTCCAATCCATCAATACAGATTTCCCAAGTGCAAGAAGGCAATTGTCTTTAAGCAACTACCGGTACATTATTCTATAGCATACTAGAATCACAATACCAAGTTCAACTTTGTAGGCAGTGACTATCCGTTATTTTGTGGGGTTTTACTCGTGAATTACAATGCACGTTCCTTATGTGCTCAACATTAAGCCTTGATGAGTGATCTCTGTTGAATAAATAAAACGGGGGAAAATGCTAAGATGAAAATGTACCCTAGTAAGGAAGGGGCATAAGCCGCGTAAAGGCAGACAAAAGCCCCCCCCCCCCCCCCCCGACCAAGGAAAAGGACCCCACGAGTCCGAGTCAACCATTTTCTATACACTGCTACTGTCGAATCCACTACTCAATGAGAATGCAGTCACTGCATTGGCATGAAAATCATCAGTGAAGACCCCCCCCCCCCGATCAAGTGCTCAACTGGATGTGTTTATTCACTTTAGACCATAAAAACCATCAATTTATTTACAATAAACTGAAACAAACATTGGGCGAAAACGTAAAAGTTTTTAAATAGTAAATGCTTCATTAGTAAATTTGATACGTTGGTAATAACCTGGTTACCAATAGAAATTAATATAGTTATAGAGATTACCGGAAACTGAAATAATCCAAGAGCCTTATATCAAGAAATCTAATTTCCAAACGTATTAAAGCGGGATTTACATAACGGAAGAGCAATACAACCTGATACAACTCGCACACCGCGGTCAGAAAATACATTATTAAATTGTCATGTAATTACGATACACTGGCTTTCAGAGAATGTATCTACTTTAAACCCCCACCGGGAAGCAGTCCCGCCAACTGTCGTATCATCAGCACGGCCTCACATCCTCACACACTACTCGGTAATCAAGCGCCCAATAAAACGGTCGTGAAACACAAACGGACACTACCAGAAATCGCCGGTTCCTTTCCAGTAGTGACGTACCTGCGTTAAATAGCGCCTATACCATAAAAGCAGCCTAAAATATACAAGTCTGTCTTGTTACTTTTAACTTACAAATTATGGCAATACAAATGCACCTCCATGTGTAACACACAATTAATTACATAATATGTGGATATTATTGTCGTCGCCCCTGTCTATCCGTCCATTCACAATTTGTTTGTGAACACACTACAGGTCAAAATTTCCTAAAGATCTTGGTTCCTGGATTATGGCCCCTGGATGTAGGAAGAATCACGATTTTAGCTTATGGACTCTCTAGTCTAATGGTAACATTTTTTGTCTGATTTTAAAAAGCGTTTAAATGTATTACCCTTATTGCCTAAAGATGGTTGAGTTCAAATTTAAAATATATTTTTATATCCCAGTCCATTTTGATATTTGCACATTTCAGACCATTATGGCCCCTGGCTGTACGAAAAATCGCTTCTTTTTTTAACTTGTTCTCTATCCTTCTCTTGCAAATTTTGGACATATCTTGGCTGGTAACCGCTGGTCTCTGACATGAATCGCCGGGCCCCCCTCAACCGCGGGGCCCCTCAGGCCCATACCTAACCTAAGCTTTGAGTGGCACCCCTTCACGTGGTTGCCCGGCCCAGGAGAGTTGAAGATATTGTCAAGGTCGCTGAGATGTAAATAAGGTAAGGGCGCGTAACTGTTGACGAGATTGTGGGGTTGGTTTGGCCTTTGGCTACTGACTGAATGTTCAGCGCTATAGAAAACAATTATTATTTATCATTTAAAAATATTAATTCGTGAAACAGCTATAGTTTTTGTTATTTCTATGATATGGAGTAATCTGCTGAGGCGCGAGTCAGATACACATTCGTGTATAAATGTCGCAATAACACAGCTCCTCAATACTTATCTGAACACTTAAATGACAACAACCCTATCAGATCACTCCGCTCTCAAAATAAACTAGTTTTTAAAAGTCATACGGATATAGGTCCTTCGGTTCAGCTGGCCTAGATTATGTAATGAACTTCCACAACAGATCAAGAATCAACTGACTTTTAATCAATTCAAATCCTTCCTGTTTCGAAAGTGTTACCCAGGGGTGTATCTAGGAATTTTGAAAGGGGGGGGGCCGCAAAATGAGGGCACTGACCGCGGAGACGGGGCACGCCGCAGAGAGGGGATGGGGGCCCCCAAGAAAATTATCCGCCATGTCCTTGCATCTGTAGCCTATTCAAGAGCTATTTGGCTGATATTTTTATCTAAACGTTCGGAAATCGTAGAAAAAGAGCCTCAAAATCGAGCAAAAAAAACAGTTGAAAGGCACTTTCAGTAGTAAAAAAAGGGCACTGTCAAATTGGGGGGGGGGGGGGGGGGGGGCGCCCCCATTGAATCCGCCTCTGTTACCAGTAGTAGAGCCATTATCAAAAGCGTTTTGAGTATGTGTCAACATGGAGAAGATATAGAAATAGATTTCACTAAAAAAAAAACACACTTATTTTTATGGATAAGACGCTATATAAAACCTCATTATTTATTATTATCATTCATAATCTAGGATACATAGTAGTATAAGGGAGACTACTGCAATTTTCGGTTTGGGCTTGAAGATGTTATGAAACAAACCTGTGTTATGTTATGCTGTTACGAAATATCAATGCATGAAATCTTTAAAAAGATGAGGAATCAGTTTTTGTAATGTCTTGTATGGAGACACTAGTCAATGAATTTAGGTCGATGGATGGACGGGGTGGGGGCCCCTCTCGATGGCTTACGATGTCAACTGTTGTTCAGGGCTGGGCAAACATCTATGGACTTGTATTGGTAAAACACATATTTTTTGAGTACGTGTATATCTCAGTTAAAATGAGCAGTTTGCAAAATCTCCTAGTACAAGTTCTTTGCAAAATGATAGCTAAATCCCCAATCACTGGAAGCTGCAGTGTTTTCAGCAGAATGACATTTTTCACAATATTCAGACAACTCAAAATATTTGATTGTTTTAACAAACTTCTAAGGCCAAAATTTCTTTTAAAAATTATTTATATATCAACATTGTCATGTTAACAATACATACATAAAAACCGAACATCAGTCAATGATGTAGATGTACAGTATATAAAGTAGATGGCTTCCGTTCAACTTATAATAGTAATGTACAAACATTTCTTATAACTACACAGGTGGAAATATTGGATAAAACATCAACAATTTTATAATATTATGAATTCAATTCTTCATCATTCTCAGGATACATTTGTATACAATATAAGCTTATAGGGTGTAATAATTTTTTCTTTAATCCATTTCTTCAAGAATATATTTAGAGTGGTGAATACACATTAATACACTAAGGTTGTCAGGTAAACACTATATTGCACCAGAGAGCGAGAGAGAGTGCAGGGGTTTAATGTCCACTGACACAAACTAGGTCATTTCAGGACTAACATGATCTATTTTACTTTAATACTTTGCTTCCGAGTAGGGGTTTTCAGCAGTGGGAGAAACTAGAGAAAACCTACCAAGTTAGACAGACAACTTTACTCAGTGTCACGTAGAAAATGGAAATGGAAACCACACCACTTGACTCAATGACAGACCTTTAAAGGCCCAATAACACTCTTGTTGTAACTGAATAATATGTCCCAATCTTTATTCTAGTCAACAAATCGTATTATTTTACAATATTCCAATTAATTGATGATACATGTACAAATATCATCTTAACACACCTAATTTAAAAAATTGGAAAAATTTAACTACATGATTTGAAAAAGCTAACGTAAACATTTTCAAATGTGACTTGGATTTTAAAATATTTTCGAACCCCCTGGACAAGTAAAATAGGATGTAATGGATAATTTACACAACAAGTAGGACACTTAATCATATAGTACTTAGAATAAGGCTATTAATTATTTTCTGGAGCTGCCAAGCCAGCAAGAGTGTTATTGTCCCTTTAATATTTCCACCAAACTCCCACAATTATTGGAATTTTAGAAAACAAATTCACACATTCAAACATTTACTTTCTGGTATTCAGTTGTGATTGTTGTTAGACAGCATGGTATAAATAGCCTACTGGTATAATAAGTGTTTTTAATACATTAACAAAGACATGATTTGACACTTGTATACATCTGAATACATTTTGTACTACATAAAGATTTAAAGGAAAAGTTTCTCATGTATTGGTAGTTCTCTGCCGACACTCATAACCAGCCAAATACCAGGCTATCAATTCCGGACAGTTTCACTCAGAATTGATATGTCCAGACAAAGTGACTGGGCTATTTTATTACATTTTGGCATCTGATTTGGATTGTTTTTTCTATTAAACTCGAGTTGACAAAATATTCAAGAAATCAGATATGATAAATTGCCCAGAACATGAACTGTCAAACATTTGTCACATGTATTCATCTGTGAGAATTAATACAGTCTCCCATCCACTAATTCTTATTGCTAAACAGTCATTTTATAGACTCTCGTATTTGATTTAATTTAGTTTGTGGAACTATTCTATGAGTATCTGTATGAAATTAATAGCCTGTCAAGAAAATATGTCTAAATTATGGTGAAAGAATAAGTATTAAGATGTACATTAGGTAATTCATATTATTATCTATAACAAGACCTTCATATTTCATGTTAATCCATGAAAAAATTCATACTTAAGTGTTTGTAATTAACCCTGAATTTCATGAATTTTTTTTAACAAAATGGAATGAAATGCCTCGATAATATTAATAATAACGATAATTGATTATTCAATTAATTCATTAAATTTCTAATTATTAATTAATTAACATTAACTATGAATCTAATCATGTCACATTATTTAAGTCAGCATGTCTTGTTAAAACATCATTAACAAATTCGGCCATGTCCACCTCAGGAGCGTCATCTTTCATTACAAAAAATGGATGTTCCATTAATTGAGTGTAGTTTGGTCGCATTTTGTAATCTTTCTGCAAACACTGTGTAATAAAATCTTCAAATTCTGGGGAGAATTCATTTGCCGGTAATTTAGGTGGAGCATCCATGACTACTTGTCGAATTTGCTCAAATGGAGTACTCCAGGTTGAGTATGGGAAGACACCTGTGGCTAACTCAATCATTGTAATACCCAAACTCCACACATCGGATCTTATATCATAACCCCCGGAAACATTTTCAGGATTGATGCGTTCTGGTCCCATATATGGTCGACAACCAGCATCTTTTGTTCGGGCAATAGAGTCTACTAAGTAACCGCTGATACCAAAATCACAGATCTTCACCTCTCCTTTGCGATTGATCAGTATATTTGAAGGTTTAACATCTCTATGGATAACTTGTAACTCCGAGTGGAGGTAATGTAAAGCTTTAACTACGGACAATGCTATATTTTTTAAGACAGCTTCTGGAATTTTATTTCCATCACTAATAATTGCTTTATACAGCTTGTCTAAAGACGTTTCCATAACTTCCATACATATCCATACATCTCCCTCTCGAAATAAGGCTCCATAAAAATGCACAGTGTAAGGACAAGATCCACTTCTCATATTAATATCCAAGTCCATTAATAAACGTTTTTGCTCTTGATTATTCACAGTAGCTTGGATTCTTTTCACTGCAATTACAATACCACTGTGGGTATGTCGCATTTCTTCCACGATACCATAAGCTCCACGTCCTAAAAGTCTGATTTTTACCAAATCATTTGCTTCGCACACAAACGTTTGGTCGCCAATTGTCAAGGTTGCTCTGGAGTCCATATCGGGCCTCGGCGGTTGAGGGCTTGGAGGCTGACCCTGCGACACATTTAGCTTGGGCAACCGTGGCCCTCTTGCGCCCCTCATTTTCGTAACCCTTTTGCAATAATGCTTTCTGCACAGAATTTAAATTTACATAGTTATTAAATTGAAAGATAACTTAGAACTATTCCTGTTGTGGGTGTTAGCCTCCAGTCTAAGGTGCACAAAGGTGTCTCACCAAGCTAATTTTGCCCGGCTTGTTTTCCGATGAGTCATGAGCCGAGTTCAATTGTGTAATATCGGTATGAATATTTGTCATCGTTTGTCATCGTAATAAACGTGCAATTGGGGGAATAAGTTTAATATAGTAGATGACGAAAGGGGAATTCTTGAAATTATATTAGTTTTTGTTATCAGCAGCGAGCGAATATTAAAAAGAATTACCAAATTTAATGGATGAAAAATGCTGTTTATCTCAATATTGTACCGCTAAATCCCATGCACATGGGTAATGGGTAGTGGTTGAAGTAAGTGGAGCGGGTTTAACTGTATAATCTACATGTACGTCTACATTTCATAGAAAGGCATATTTTATCATTTCATATTCCTGTTTGGATTTAAAGTTTATTCTTCCAAAAGATTTTTTTATGCGAAAATATTCAAGTAGGTTAATATATTTTCTTTGCAGTCTATTTTTTGTTTGTTTGTTTTATTCCTTGAGCAAAGTCGTTATTCGCGCAAACTAATGGCACGTTTGTGTTAAACGTGGCCCAAAATGTCTAGCAGGTAGCTCTGCATAGGCGTAAGCGCGGGGGGGGGGGGGGGGGGGTAGCTGCCCCCTAACTTTCGGGCAGACAGGTAAAGTGAGAAAAAAAAATTATTTTATCTACTTGGCAAAATAAAGTGCCCGAAATCTAATAAAACACTAATATTACGGACTGGAATAGCAGTAAAACAGGTTTGCGGCCGTCAAATATTCCAAAATTTTCTAGGAAGGTCTATATAAGGTCAGCTCCGCTGTTCGTAAATCTGAAATTTTTTCGGGCATTTCTAGTTTTGCTTCCCTAACTGTCCTTGAGCGTACGTCTGTAAACCCGATATTTTTTCCGGCAATTTGGGTTCTGCCCCCTAACTGTCCTCGAGCCCGTATGCCTATGTAGCTATGACATACGGTTAGGTTGGGCTATTGTTTTCCTTCCAAATCTAGTTCGAAGCCCCAACCCATTTTCCTAATCGTGGAGTTTTTGATGAAAATAAAGATAGGTTGTGGTAATCAATATATTTTACACAAAAGCATGTAAACTTCGTTACTTAGTGTGTGTGATTTTTAAAGATTTAAATTGCTATGTGTAGTTTGTACGAGTGTGATAGCACGAGGGCTATATCTATATATTCAGGGACTAGTCACCCCCCTCCCCACCGGTGTATAGGTATAGGAATCCCGGGTCCTGCAAGCTTCCACCGGCACATGCACGCATGGTCGTATATATATTATATAGCACACGGTACGCATCTTATCAGACACACAATCAGCATCTATGTTACTAGCGGCAGAAATTAGCTCCGTAAATCGCGATCGGCGAGACAAAACATGGGGTTGTCACCCCCCTCAAAAAATTCCTGGATCCGCCACTGATATTACACAATGTCTTGCACGAAAGCATTAAACAACCTAATATACAGACACTTGCACGTGCATTTCAATGAAATACGTCACGTAAGAGGCAGAAGTAATGTACTCTTGGCACATTGTCCGTACAATTATAAAATTAGTGAGTCGTTCACAAACGACAAAATGATAAAGCAAAAAACCGTGTAAAATGCACTAAGCAGGCGTAAACGACTGCCGTTCAATTTGAACTGTTTACCGAACATAACGAATTACAAATTGTAATACTTTTTTTTTGTTCTACAAAAATTAAGTCTAAATCACTTTACACACATTTATATTACATTAATAATTGCTTTTACAAGCGTTTGTATCTATTTCAATTTCAAAGTTCCAAAAGATAGAGCCATACGCCCTTTAACAATGGGTCAGTCTGACGTCATTAAGGTACTACGTCACGGACACCTGTTCAATCGAAACACCGTGACATTCACTGAATTATGAATTGTCCATGAATTAAAAGTATCGATGGCGAAATACGAGATTGACGATTATATGAGCAATCATGTAATAGCCTGAATTTGTGCACAGTTCATATAACCCAAACTCAACTTCCTTTTCAGCGAATCGTGCCACTCCAGCCCATGAAAAGTTACAGATCTTAGGACTTATAAACACGGCTTATTTAAAACCCAAATCGCTGCTGAATATCGCCTTGCTCCAAAAGCAATGACAGTACTCGGATTTACTTCCCACTCACTTAAAATGGAAGTGGTCAGATAAATATGTCCCCCAATACGTAATAATATGTCAACAATGTGCTATGCAGAAAGTTGAAGATGAAGCCCATTTGACAGATAATTATGTACTGTATGCTATAGAAAATCTATTTAACCCATACAAAACTGTAGCAAATCATTTGTAATAAATTTTCTGTTGTTACATTTAACTTTCTTGCTTTTATTAGTTTTATCGGTGAATCCAAAATATCTGTATTTTCAGGCCACGTAATGCAGGGGCGGATCCAGGATTTTCAGAAAGAGGGGGCGTGCTGCACCATCTTGGGAGTGCGAAGCCCGGAACCGTGATTTTTGAGTGTAAAAAATGCCCACAAGGACTAATTTCGTACTAGTACTGTAAATTACGATTTCCAACCTAAACTATTTTCGTCCTCCTTTCCCGCGAGAATATATGGGGCTAAAAATTGTTCGCCACCTCAAAAAATAGAGGGGGCGTGCGCCGGGTGCGCTCCCCACTGGATCCGCGCCTGTAATGTGTCAAAATGTGCCTTAATTCAGCACTAGTCGTGCATTATAGTATTGTATGCCGTCCTCAATTGATGTTTTGGTACAATAAAACCTTGTCTTGTCTTAAATGCGTGCGCATGGTTGGTGTGTTAGGGAACGCGGTTGGGGTTGGAGGGGGGACGGACTGTTTGCGCTATTAAGACACGCACATGTTGCAGTTAATGAATTAGCTACTTAAACCACATTTATACATACAACAAAAATAGGCATACCACAAAGTAACATGTAACCCAATTGATTAAACAGTCATGTAATGCTGGTTTGTAAAAAATCACTCAATATGTGAATGAACACAAAGTTTATTATTCAAATTATTAATTATCGTATTATTATTATTGTAATGACCCTCGCATATTTCAGTTGATAAATGAAGGCTAATTAGTAATCCATACACGTGTATGTATCATAACGCTTAGAACGAGTTTGTTAACAATAAATGTTTCCATTTTCCTTGCAAGTTGAAAGAAACGTGTAAAATTCATAAAACCGGAACAAATTCGCTTGGGTTTAAACATACCGTTCACAAACGGGAGATTTGTTCATGACGAGATACCCGTTATACATCACGTGACACTCACCTTGCAAATTCACTAAAATGGCCGACAGGCGTAGAAGGCGAGAACCTGTTGATAGTAAAGAGGATGCAGAGAAAATTGTGACTGACAAACATCTGATTAGAAAATCGGAATGTGTAAGGCGACAGTACATTTAATTATATGTTTGTATAAAAACAAGCACGTGTACAGTGAATTTTATAATGTTACTCTAGTACTTCTAGCCTATATTTGGTCACGTTAGTATTTATGCCATGCTTTTGGATTCCCCCCTATTTTGGAGAAGTCGCCGATAGAAAGGCCCATAACTCTTTTCATTGGTCATTATGAAATTATTTACGTTTTTGATTATAGATTGAAATCTTTTGTCTGTAACTGATGAGTTTTAGATGCTTACAGAATACACTACGGTACTTCAGTTGTGGACCAGTCTGATAGTGATATTCTCTGACTCGAGCCTAGTCTGACTACATTGGCACGAAGTACTAATATTTGATAAATAATTCAAATGATTGCCATTTATTTCAAGTTACAAGTTTATTTTGAGTCAGTCACTTGGAATCTTAATTTTAAAGGGTGTATGACTCTAGTCAGTCTACATGTATTCTTATTCTTTGGAACCTTCAAGTCTCTAAGTCTCTAACTCAATATCATCCAAAATCTTCAACAATGAAAACACAAATTATTTGTCAATTTAAATCAACATTGATGTTTGTGATCTTACCGGGAAAAGATGGGCTTCTGAAATCCAATGTAAGACAAAATAAACATTTTACCATTGGTAGGGCTTTCAGGTCATGTGACTTCAGCGTGAAATCGAAAAGCCAGCAGTTGAAATATAGCTCACTTCAATCTACGATTCTGAATTACTATTTTATGTAAATGTATTACTAGCAATTGTTTTGTAATAGTTTAATGTTAATCTTGATATCTGCAAAGATTCAGGCTAAAAAATTATCGAAATGTAAGCGAAATTAGCGTTTGTTTACATGAGGCGGCAGCGGGAAAATCCCACTCTGACATCACGCGACCTAGAATTTTCCATTGCTACGACCCACTTCATTGGATTTCCACACCTTAGTTTCCGGTGGATTCTGATATAGAACCAATCAAACGATAGATAACATTTTTCTGATTATTACGTCCTTTGATACCATGTGATTTTTTTTAAAGAAAAATTCTGTCATTTGAAACTTTGACCTGAACCCCCTACTGATACCACGTGATCCGTCCTTTGATACCACGTGATCTGACAATTAGAACCAAAGAAAGCAACATTTATCTGTTTTGATGACTGAAATTTGCTCAATTTCGACTAAATATAGCCTACGTTTTTCGTGGTATCATCAAGATTATAAATATTTGACATATTATCATTCAAATTATTACGATTTTAATAAATCTTAGCTGACAATAATGTGTGGAGATCAGTTTTAAAATTGGCACTAGCGAGTCTGAAGGGAAAATACCCATTATGACGTCACTCAGATATGACTGAAAAGCACTTATTTTGGTGCCATTCCACGCATTGACTGGTATAGAGCGTTTTGACATTTTTGACTTCGATCTCGGATTTTAAAATTCCATAACTTCGGATCTAATTGGAATATTTTGATGAAATAAAAAAATTGGGTAGCATTTTATGTATATTTTCACAAAATATTTTTTAAAAATTTTTTCTTACCTTTGAAACTTTGACCTGAATAGGCTGAACCCCCTACCATTGGTAGTCTACGAATCGTGTACCATAATGCGTTTCAGCCCCAGTTCTAGCAAGAGACTCGAGGAACGAGACTAGAAACATTGCATCGAATCAAACAGCATAAGTAGACTAGAATAAGCAGACGCTTGAAATTTGTATTCGATTGAAACTGCTGGCTTATTTTGCCGAACATAACTGATTTGAAATTAGAGTAAAATGATAAACCACTGAATGTAGATTGGGTTATATACATTCATATTACACTATTATATGTGTTGCAACCCACTTGCGTCAATTTCTAGGTAAATCAGATATTAACTTTGGCTTCTAGAGCTTCCACAAGATTTTTTGAAGTGATCAAGGGCCATAATTCTGGCAGTAAGCATCAGAAATCGCTGAAAATCAAAAGGCTTCTTCGTCTCATGACCTTAAATACTGTGTATAAATTTAAAGTCAATCGGATATTAATTTTGGCCTCTAGATCGTCCAAAAGATTTTTTGAAGTGATCAAGGGCCATAACTCTGGCACTAATTATCAGAAATTGCTGAAAATCAATAGGCTTTTCTTCGTCTTATGACCTTAAACACTGTGTATAAATTTAAAGTCGATCGGATATTAACTTTTAAAATCAGATTTTTATGTATTACAAATGTTTCATTACCGAAAAAAGTAAAAATATGCGACAACCCTTGTTGACTGCCCGGACGATTTAGCTGCTGTGGGCGTATGTTTTGTTGTCTGGCAACCTATCTTTAATATAATTATTGTAATTTCCAAATAATTATATTTGATGAAAACTGAAAAAAGTCGTTTGCACAGTCTATGCGAAATGATATTTTTTTTACTGGACATTTGGGCAAGTATTATTCCAACAATTACTGGTCCAAAAAAGTTCATAACAAAAATATGCATAAAATAAGTAATAATGGTCTAAAACTAGAAAAACAACAAACAGTATATATAGGCTAAGGGGGAAAATACTTTACTTTATTACAAAGATAATCTATTGTATACAGACTTTTTCGCACACTTCCTTAATTATCATTTTGTGTTAATGATATTGATAACAAAGATAACCATGTGGCATCTTCATTAGGGAAGTCTTTGCAAAAGTTTTCGTTCTGGTCCTGATTATACAAAATGTCATTTAAAACTGTAATGTCAGTGTCTGTCCTGTCATTATTATTTTCTATCAACAATAGCTTGGACTTTTTATTAGATTTGTATTGCACCAATATTTACAATCGTTTTACTCTTCTATAAATAGACCGCGCAAAAAAATATAATCTCTTAGATGGCAATCGAGTCTATCAGAAGCCATTGTTATTAATATACTATTCATAAAAAGTAGGGGATATTTGATTTTTAAGTGTTAGTAAAGTCACCTAATGAATCAAATGACAAAATGAAATGAAGTTCACATTCATCGATTTATTCCAAACGATCGTTAGACTAAGTAAGGCACAGACTGACCATTATAAGGGTAAAATGATACCCGGGGTCAAACAGCAAAGTTACCACAGCATCACAACAAAGTCAGTAATGGGTAAATCCTCCTCTGTTTGCCAAACAAGCATTGATCCGACATGGCATACTCCTAATGAGACGTCTAAGGTCATTTGGGTCCAGATTGTCCCATTCCTGTTGCAACGCAGCAGCAAGTTCTTGGACATTGGCAGGACATTGTTGACGTTGACGTAACCTCTGTCCAAGCATGTCCCAGACGTGCTCAATGGGGGAGAGGTCGGGACTCAGTCCTGGCCAAGGTAATGTGGTGATGTTCTGTTGTTGGAGGTAACCTGTAACGATCCTGGCCCTGTGACATCTTGCGTTGTCATCCTGGAAGATGAAACGGCGGCCATGACGTCGTGCGAACGGCACAACATGGACTGCCAAGATGTTGTCCCGGTAGTACTAGCCTGTAACACGCCCTGCAACAACATGTAAAGCCGTTCTTCCAGCAACATTGATGCCTCCCCACACCATAACAGAACCACCCCCAAATCGATCATGTCTGATGACGTTAACGTCTTGGAAGTGCTCGTTTCGACGACGCCACACCCTCCTACGTCTGTCCAAAAAATCAACAGTGAACCTTGACTCATCTGAAAATATCACATTGCTCCAGCTTCGATTATCCCAGTGTTGACGATCCCTAGACCAACGACGTCTTGCCTGAATGTGATGATGTCTCAAACAAGGGATCACGCGAGGACGTCGAGCGCGAAGGTGACCCCTATGCAGTTGATTCCGAATCGTCTGGCCACTCACTCTCACACCTGTGTCTGTTTGAAGACAAGCGCTGATCTGATTTGCTGTGATGACACGATTTCTCAAGGCCAAGGTACGGATAAATCGATCCAGGGCTTGAGTTGTCGCCCTTGGTCGACCTGAGCGTGGTCTGTCCTGTACAGATTGTGTATCACGGTATCTGGACCATAGCTTGCTTATGACAGACTGAGAAACATTCATCGTCTGCGCCACAATTCCCTGTGTTGTGCCGATCTGTAGCATGCCAAGGGCACATAACCTTTCATTTTGGGTAAGCTGACGCATATCAAAATTTGTTTTCTGGTCACTAAAACAATTAAACTGATGTTTCCACCCTGGAATTCAATGCCACAATGACTGTAACATTCAAAGTCAGAGTTGTGCAAATCTTGGGTTGGACCCCCATGATGATCCCAAGCATCACCTGCATTCCATGCGGTAGCTATTGGTGCGTTTGGGCGTCACATGTAACTGGAAATGTTTCTTCTGTTAGGTTCTACAGTGACTTTTTTCGTAGTCATTTGCATATTTTAGTATTATGCCCCCAAAATCAAATATCACCTACTTTTTTTGAATAGTATACAATAAAAGAACTTTCGACACACTATTTGTCCTCCATCAATCTGTCTTTATAACTTTGGCAACATCTTGTTTTAAATTCTACATTTACAAATCTACATGACTTTTAGGCTAGGTAGTACTAAAACATTTGGGTAATCAAAATACTGTACACCTATTATACACATGGTGTGCCCTGCTAACACGCAGTCACTGCAAATTGCATAGCGCGGACGTGGGTGAAATCACCTGTCAATAGGGCGTAGCACTTAGCTGTTAAGAATAGATTAGATTTTAATATTGGATGAATTATGAGCGTGGCTCTGTCCCTGGGGGTCGGGCATGCACCAAAAACAATATACATGTAGGGATCACCCTTAGGGTATAAGAAATAAGCATGTAGAGTCTCAAGATGATCACGTAAGAATTGCCATCGCTGCTTCATATTGAGCGACTTGTTTATACGACTAACTTTTATATGACTGAACTATGCAACTGAGCCAACTTAAACGTGGATTTAAATTGGTGTTCCTCATAAACGTTTTACCGATCACCCGACATAACCGAGGAGATCAAATTATCGTTCTCCTGAAATCTCGTCCAGGCGATCGGTGGTCAATCTATCGCGAATCGCATACTATTTCGAGGCCTGCTACTACTTACTAGAATAGCTAGATATACGGAACTACATACTCAAGATAAGATTTTGTTACATTTTAAACAATAGTGAAATTAACACAATAAATTAAACGAGAATTCAACAGTCGGTGCACGAAGTGCCGTCAGTCAGTGCCAATACGGTGATGATTTAATACAACCAGCAGTCAGTAAACCGGGTCCAGAATCTTTCCGGACAACTGGGCTGTATTTCATGATGAAAATACCTGACCGAGAGCTATTTTATCGGAAATGACCGACGACTTTCGCATAGACTGCGTTTACAACTAGCCTATTTAATCCTTTCCGTATGTTTTGATAATGAGCATTTTCTGCTCAGGGTAAGCAGAGCGATACGCAATTTGATTGGTCGAGACTTTGGAACACAATAACTCTCCTTCTAATTGAGTTAAAATGTTCAAACTTAGTGTATATGCTTATTAGGTCAATGTCTTGATGGAGTTCGAAGATGAGTAAGCAGAGATAAGCAATTTGATTGGTTGATGCTTTGGGACACGATAACTTTAGTTCTAATTAAGTGAGAGTGATGAAACTTGGTGTATAGTTTCATTACAGTAATACCTTGACTAAGTTCGATAATGGGTTCGTCTGTACTGGTATCATATCTAATTTTGAGTATTGAGTGCAATGGTTACAACACAGAATCAAATTTGATCTGTTGTTTCATCAGTGTTAGATGATTCAATCTGATGTTAAAGTCTTCATGTGCTAAAATATCAAATGTGTCTTAGCTCAATACATGCTCAGTATATTATACTATATATATATCAGATTGATTATTTAATTAAGAAAACAAAATCAATGGTAGATAATGTCTTAGCTTGGATTCCATCAGATTTACACTAAGCCCACGAACAATAAAAGATGGCAGCATCATTTTACACTAGTGTTGGTAAATTGATGTAAATTTGATTCCACTTTACTTGGTAAATACTCAAAGGAATTGGTCTATTTTGGGAGTAAATATTCACATTACAGATTCATGTTTCAAATGAAAATATTGTGAATATATAATTCATTGCTTTAAACTAATGCATGAAAAGGACATGAAGTTATTGAATACTTAGTTTATTGTAGAAGAGTAGTAATATTAAAATTGTATTTTATTTTAGGAAAGTGAACATGGAGACGTTGATGGAGGTAAGTACATCAATTATTCTATCATTTTATATTGGCTAACACAAACGCTGGCAATCGATACTGCTTTCAGGTATCAGTAAGCAATCAGCAAATAATTGTTTACTTATAATTTCTTTGAAAATATTCATAATTTGTATGAGTTGGAATGTGAGTTTATTCTGTAGGATTTATTTCATTGATTTGACTCGGAAATATAAACATTCCATACCAAAACTAATGTCTTAGCTTGGATTCTACAGTTTATTTCCGTTTAAAATGGATTCCACACATAGATATCTGCAAATAGCTCAACAATTACACCACAATATGTATGTATAACGTGTCCTAAATCTATTGCACACATTTATAGTCACTAAATAAACGGTCATGTTAAACTTAATAAGTTATGACCATTTAACCATCACCTTGTATATTGGCTTTATGTATAATTTTCATTCTGCTCATTATAAGATCTATGAAATTTCAATATTCCACCATAGGTTCCGTCACAAGGAACAATTTGCTAAAGTTAATATCTGATGGATTTCAGATTTATTCACATTATTTAAGGTCATGACACGAAGAAGTCTATAATTACTGCCAGAGTTATGACCCTTGATCACTTTGAAAAATATTGTGGATACTTTTAGAGGTTAAAGTTAATATCCGTTTGACTTTATATTAAAAATTACCGGTATTTTTTCTATGATTTGAATTGTTTTAAATCTTACTTTGGAAATTGTGGACCGAATAATTTCCTGTATTCAAATGTTAATATTCTGTTTAATTATCACACACAAAGAAATACTGAATAATTGGTAAGATTAACTATCTTTTTCATAATAATTTGATCTGTTTTCTAGATGTAGATCTCTCCGAGTATGAAAGTGCTGATGAAGAAAAAAAAGATGAGGTATGGTATGAGTATACAGTTAGTTGTATTTGGGCTTTTCATAATATTAGAGAAATAAAATAATAGGAGACTACCAATTTATATGTACCTGGGAAAATGTCTGAAACAGTTAAGTTATTTCTTAAAAGAATCTGTGGCTGACTGAAAGCAGGGTTCTCCCCACCCCCCACCCCCACACCTTTTCCTGTACATGACATCAAAATAATTCAAAATGTAGGCCTATGTGCGTCTCGGAGAAAACTTTAGTGTTAATAAGCTATTACACCATTATAGGATGAGGAATCCGAAGAAGATAGTGATGAAGAGACAGATGATGATGACGATGATGATGATGATGATGATGATGAGACAGATGATGATGATGATGATGGTCAAGATATAAATGTTGTTATAGAAGGTGATGATGATGATTGGGTGGATGAAGAAAGACAGAGTGGTGACGGAGAGGTAACATTAACTAATTATCAATTGGTCAAGTTCTCCGCACAAAATAACCTGATAATTTTTTAATATTACTGATATTTCATATCATTGTTCCCGGGTTTGGTTTTGTTTTTTTAGGAACAGCCAGACTCAAAAGATGTTGATGATGATGAAGATAGAAAAAATCCAGCTTTTGTTCCTAGAAAAGGTGCCTTTTACGAACATGATTCCAGAGAGAAAGATTCAAAGCCACCTAAAGAAGAAGAGGAGGGGGATAGGTAATTTTTATACAATTTTGTTGAAAGCCATGGAATTTACCAAGAGTTTTAGAATACATAATTCGGCACGATAAACTCATCTGTTTGTTGATAAATTGGATGAGATTCGTTTCTAGAATTGAGTGTTTATCTAAAGGACTAAATGTATTCATACCCTTTATATCAGTATCCACCATCTACTGGTTGTTATGTATCCACCAGGGTTCTTAATCCATTTTGAAATGAACCGGCCAAGGGTAAGCCTAACGGATAGTCGTATTTTCAACAACAGACATTTTGGTTTATGCATACTTTATTCACGTTAATAATTGCATAACGTATTTCGAATAATAATAGCTTAAACTTCGAATAAAGAAAACCTTTGTTGTAATTGCATACATGTATTCATACATCGATAATAATATCGAAATTTATAGTCAAATTTCAGCAACTTGCATAATGCATATTCCTACTTTCGCTTTCATCCAACCAAACGGAAGTTTTAATTTAGTAAAAAGAAAAACTACCAGTAAATATAAATATGTTTTTATACAATTGTATTATTGTGATCACTTGTCAATATATAAAAATAAAAAGAATGTAATATCAATAATAACAAATTAGCACAAATTAGTTTCTGTGTATAGTCGGAACTCGGAAATATGCCGAGGTTTGTCGAGTGATGCCATACGTGCGAAAAGTCACGTGGCCAATTGTCATGATCGGCTATTACTTGACATAATAATTATATACGGGTCAGTAGGTTATTACCAGATTTACTCAACGCTAACATGATAATAATGATTATTAATAGATAATAGACGAGATCAGTAGGTTATTACGTGACTTAAAAAAGAAGACAAAATTAATAACTTACGAGACAAAATATTTTTTATGAAATTTTGTCAAACGAAAGCCAAACTAACTAAGTTGTTTATTTAGGAAATGAGCCGATACGGATTGAAGCCGAAAGTATTCATATTCATTGTATTGACTGACTCTTTGATTGGTTTCTTAATCGACAAGTAATAATTAACTCTTTGTTATCGGCCGAAAGTTGATTGATTAATGATACCATAGTGGCCGGTTCATTGTTTTACAAACCGGCTAGATTAAAGATCAATCGGCTAAAGCCGACAAAAAACAGCCGATTAAGATCCGTGGTATCCACCATCTACTGGTTGTTATGTATCCACCATCTAATTAGGTATATATTTTTAGATCTAATAGTAAAAAACGGTTGTGGAAAGATGATGGGAAATGGTTACATGATGGTTATAACGAAGCACAACAAGCACCGAAAACCCAGGAAGAATTAATAGCTATATATGGGTATGATGTTAGAGCTGGGAGTCAACCACCAGAATATAGACCTAGACCCAGGAGAGGTGGTGGCAGGTTAGTCTTCTATATTTTTCTATCACTGTGTACATGTATAATATAGTTCAAACTAAGGGGAGGGGGGTAATCTTTTAACATATTTTAGTCAAATACGAACGTCTAAATGACATTCAAAACTAAAAATTATAGATATTAGATGAAACCAGTCTAATATTTAAGTTGAGTATTTCACTTTGAATGATTTCTCTTGCTGATAATATAAATACTTACTTTGTTGACTAACCCTAAATATAGTTGATTTCTAACCCTGTATATGTATAGTCCATGTTCTATCTAAATAATAACTTTCGACAATTACACCACAGTACTTATATATATATACCAAGCCTTATATATAAATCAGTTTTACACATTTATAGTCACTAAATAAATGGTCATGTTGAACTTAATAAGCTATTACCATTTCACCCTCTATAAATCTTAGACTGATAAAGGGTTCCAAATATTGTCCATAACATCCAGTCACTTGTGAGTAAAAGACAGCTAACGTACCCTCGCTTAACTAGTCTATTTACCATTCTACGTCTGATTGACAGGTCTGAATAATCAAGACTGTTTTACGAAACAAATCAGAAAGCTGTAACAAGAAATTGAATTTAGAAAAGCGCACATTAGGCAACTCAACAATTGTTTTACGGACCTTGTAAAAGTAAAATGAAACTACTGCTAGTATCATGTTCCTGTCCAACCCAAATTATTCAGAGATATTATTTGTACTAAACCAAAATATGTTGCTTCTAACGGTCATGTGAAGGATGGATAAAACAATTTAAAAAAATAAAACGAGCGTAATTTCTAAAGATGCCGCAATAACAAAAACGCTAAATATTACTCCTATTCAGAATCGTCAACAATAGATTTTTTACGACTGTAATATTTGATAGTATGTTTAGAATTTCCACGGATTTCCACGGGCTGTGGCTATTTATAGACTCAACGAGTGTGCGAGACTGTCAGAAAATTAGTAGTAGTGAACCAACTAAAGCGTGCAAAACTGCACTTTCAATGTGTCTAGTACAACTTTTCAGTAGGCACATGGGGCACCCTAACATAGACATCAGTTGACAATAACAGTTTATTTCTCATAGTGATTTCACATACAGCACACCTTGTATATTGGCTTAATGTATATTTTTCATTCTGCTCATTATAAAATCTATAAAATTTCAATATTCCACCATATGTTCCGTCACAAGGAACAATTTGCTCTCATCATTAGCGGATGACTTGAAATGTGGCCAAAGTCTTTCAGAGATATTATTTGTACTAAACCAAAAGATCTTGCTCCTAACAGTACAGTTAATGATGAAGCAATTTAAAAAATAAAATGAACTTAATTTCTAAAGCTGGTGTAATAACCCAAAAACTAAATTTTACTGCTATTAAAATCTTCAACAAAAGATTTTGTAGAGAATTGCACGTGCAGTGGCTATTTATAGTATCATAGACTCCACGGCTGAAGATTATCATACTGTGAAGTGATCGATCATCAGTTGAGATAAGCGTGCACATTCACTGTGTCAAGACCAACTTTCTGTAGAGAAATTTAAAGTGCATGGGTCATAGTGTGATAGACAGAAAAAGTGTTAATATTTTCTGCCTCAAATTATACTGTTTGATATTATTTATATACTTGATAATCTATATTGTTACAGGGGTAGAAGACCAGGAGAAAATACCAGATTTGGTGATTATATACAAACAGATAAAATAGAGGATAGAGAAACTTCTAGTCAGTTCCGTAGATCACATTCAGAAGAAACAGAATACATACCCATGGAATATCGTACACCTCCCTCTTTCAGGAATGACGACAATCGGTCAAAATCAGATTATAAACCTCGAAATAAACCATATAACAACCGATCTAAAAATAGATCATTTGAAACCGACAATAGACAAAGAGAAGATAACTATCAATATGACAGTCGTGCTAAGGGAGATAACTATCAATATGACAATTTTTCTAAAGGAGGTAACTATCAATCTGAAAATCGTAGTCGAGGAGAAAGGTCAGATTATCGTTCTCGTGATAATAACAAATCAACAACAGATTATAGAAATAATGCATCAAATCGTGGATATTCTACAGACAATTATAGTAAATCTTCAGATTACCGACAAAATACTGGCTATCATTCTCAAGATTATGAGCATCATGATAGTGACAGCTATCAATATCGTGGTCAAAATAAGGCCCAGAGGGGTAGAGGTCGTGGCCAAAAGCGCTACCAAGATAGCGAAAATGAAAGTCGAAACTTTGCTCCAGGCACTCAAAATAATTCACCAAGACAATTTACAAATTCGAACTATCGAGCGCCAGAAAAAACGGACAAAACTCGGTTTGAAAATAATGAACCGGCCGACATCCAGCAAACGAAAGAAGATGTTGTCATATCCAATAAAGAAAATGTTCAGACAATCAGTGTAACTATAACAAATACAACAACAGAGAAAAAATCATACAGTAAAGATCGTAGAATGAAGTATGTAGGGGGAAGACCACGACAACAGGATGAACCAAGTAATTACGTAGCTTGTCAAGATGGTGGATCTGTAAAGTGTGAAATACCCGATACTGGTACACAACCTACACAAACTTCTACACCAGGTAAACACATAAAACATGATAGATAAACTCTAAATATGAAGCTGCATACTTCTCAAAGTGTTTCCTTTGATTAGAGCTAATCCCACACTGCTGTAATGGTAGAGCTAATCCCACTTAAAGCTGCTGTATTGGTAGCAAATTTATGTTCCAAATTATAACTGGTCAATAGTCAGATTAAAAACCAACAGCTAGCTGTGTAACAACATCTGGACACTTTAAAGCTGCAATTTCATATTTTTAAGTTATACTTTTAAAATTTATTAAGATAAAGCCATAAAATAGATGGTATCTATAAACAGTCCTACCGGTACCTTGTTAAAGAAAAATTCTATTAATCCAATAATTCACTATTGCCAGTTGAGAAATTGGCAAATATATCATTCTCAACTTCAAATTCAAACGTTTGAAGATAGCAATACCATGGGGGGGAATGGAAAACAAGGGAGGCAATTTTGCTATTTCCTGTGTCAGTGATTTATTAGTGTGGGAAATAATGCCAATGATCGTATAATAGTGAGTTGACAACCTATTGAACGAAAGACATAGAAATGATTATGTTTTGACTTTCTTTGAAAATATGAAATTATCGCTTTAAACAGAGCTCCAAATCAGACCAAATATGTTTACACTATAGCGGGACTCAGGATTTTATTATGCCTAATTAACAAGCGCATAGCAGAATAGTGCAGTAAAACTAATTGGGTGACAAATATTCTATCAAAACGGAAACAATACTGTTGGGAGATGAACAATACTCAAACCACTGACCAAAGTTTTAGGGAAGACCCCAGATTAAACGAAGGGCTGCTGTGTTGCTGTCCTAGGGATAGATTTGATTGAACAAGAATGATAGACACACTCCGTAAAAGCTCAAGTATCAGAAGCCAATCAAACAATGGCCAGAGAGTGATTTCTCTGAATATGATGTAGCTGTAGCTCTAAAATTATAAAATTGATATGTGTTTAAAACTGAATTATCATTTTGAACAGATTACCCAACAGATTACACTTCTTTTTCTTACAGAAACGAGTCAATCATCTACAAAACCTAGTAAAAATCCACCATCTTCTACAGCAACAACTAAGGCTGATAACTCTTTGCAAACTCGTCCTAAACGTTATTCATCTCAACGTCAAAGACCTGGGCTTGATGTTGGTTATAATAAACAGATAGAGGGCAGTAATTATTATAATCAAGGTATGCTCGTACTCAGGTTAAAATAATAATTTCATTTTACAATATCTCATTTAAATTGATTACTGAACATTGAAAGAAGAAAATATCATTGGCAGATTGGTAGATTTGTTTATACATGTATATTGTCTTTTATACATGTAACTTGTTGTTAAACACAAGAATATATGTTCAGTAACATAATTATTATTTTTCTAGGTTATCCTAATACCCAGTTTTATTCTGGTAGTGATCATCCTCAGTCTCCATCACAAGATAGTCCAACATTTCAACCAATTCTACAACCAAGTGGTATTACAACATATCCTCTACCAGGTAGACATCTCTCTCTCTCTTTCTCTCTTTCTATCTCTCTCAGGCTGTTTGTTTCATATTGTCTGTATCCAAGTCATTGATTTAATAAACTATTAGATATTAGAATTTATCATCCGTTAGTCATCAATGGTTTTATCTTGTGATTCTTAAACCTTAAACTCACATGGTTGGCCATTTTGATTTTTATTTGATTTTTCTGTTGATGAATAATATCAGAGAATAATTGAAATATCCTATGAATAATATCAGAGAATAATTGAAATATCCTACCTGTCTTTATATGATTATATTGACATGATTATATTGACAATTTCACCGTTTATCTGCTTTCAGTTTCCTCATCAAACATGCCAACAGCTCCAAGATTATACCCTCCTTCCCCAGCACCTATAGCAAGCACTGTACCTATACCATCTACCTTACCACCAGCCCCTCACGCTCAGATAATACCACCACAATATCTGGGTCAGGGTACAGTTATATATGGGGCTGCACCACCTGGCATTACCCCAGCCCCACCCTTTTCTGTACCTATGGGTTTTGCTGGTGGTACCCCCCCTCAGGTAACTTCTACTTCTATTAGGATTACTGTAACTTGATATATAATTCAGAATTGTTTTCAGAAATAGTAAGCCATATTCCTGAAGCCGATTTTGAAAGAGTAATGTGACTATGTAGATTCTGATTTTGATTTTCAAACGCTTGATTAGTTTATTCCCATAATTCAATGCACAGCTTGTACAAAGTCGTTGAAGAGAATCAGTGAATATGGCAGTATTTAAATATTCTACATTTTTGGCTTGTGATCAGAAAGTCTAAAGCTAATTGTTGGCATAGGAATATATTAAAATCTGGGATTGAAAACCAATTACTGAACACATTTTGGGTAATATTGTAAAATGACAATATGATTAGAAAGGGTTATCTACTCTGTCAAATGTTGAATCGTTGTGTAATCATGGCACTCAAACAGAAATTAAAATAATATTGATCTTGTTGCAGCCGATCCAATCACCACCATCACAACAACCGGAAGTTTATCGTGGAGGAACAATCTATTATCCTCCAGAACTTCAACCAGCAAATCCCCACAGATCCCCTGTGAGAAGACTGAAGTCAGCAATACCAATAGTCAACCCACAGGTAAACTTTATTAGCTATGTGGCGTGGGTTCGATTCCCCACTTGTTTGAGCATGCATATTATTGAAATAAAATTGAACCATATGTGCTCTCTCTGTAGATTGTCGTCAATATATGCCTTTGTCACCAGCTGATTGACTTTAATTCAAAAATCTCCCAAATCATTGTTGATCTTCAACTTTAGCAAATTATATTTATTTTAGTGGGTGAAGGGGGTTTGTCATCAAGATTTTTCCAAGGGTTGGGGGTTCTTGACGTCTGCAATTTATATCATGAGGTCTGTCACTGAGTCAAGTTGTGTGGTTTCAATGCCAGACTTGTATGTGACATTGCGTAGCATTGCCTGTCTAACCTTCCCATGTGTAAACACCCCTATAAACAAGTGAATTATTGAAATAGATGTATACATGTTAGTCTCAAAATGACGTAGTTTGTGTTGAGTGTCATGGGTCAGTCAGGTGGCTTCCAATGAGATTAAAATACAGATCTGCATTTCATTAAAAATATTTTTATACTTTCAAGTTGAAGGTCGTGTCACCTGTCATTTGAGTGACTTTTGACCTTAAAGCGCCACAGAGCAGTCAGACTGACTGAATGTTCAGCGCTATAGAAAACGATTATTATTATTATTATTATGACGCAGACATTGATTAATCAATCAGCATTGACATTTCTAGAGGTTTACCCGTGGTTCTGTGCATAAAAAGGCCAAAAACCCGCCATAACAGACTGTTCATTGGCTAATCCCTCACATCATCCAGAACATGGGTTATATAACAAGTCTTCCAGATTCTAGTGGAGTAAAGACAAGTAAAACAAAATTTTCAACTGTACCAAACGAAACATGATAGAATCTGTATTTTAATCTTATAACCATTAGTATTTTTATATCTAGTTTTGTATTTGTTTTCAGGAGATAAAACAGGGCAGTAGAAGACAACCTGAATTACTAGAATCCGATGAACCACTGGAAGGACATCAACAATATATACAACAGGAAGGCAACTATGACCCTTCATCAGCAGACGCTGACGACACAGACGACGTCAGGCAAGAATTAAAAGAAATTACATCTGCTTTAGTAAATCTGGAAGGGGAACTACGAGCAGGCAGTACAAAAATACGGCAGAAGGAAGAGGATATGAAAACAAGAGATTTGCAACAAAAACTTGATTCCTATCTTCAAAGTGTTGATACATCTGACAGTCACGTCTCAAATACATCTGACACTGATGTTACAAACATAAAGACTGTTTCTAGTGTTGTTGAGCGTTTGGAGAAAACTGTGTGTGAGAGTGAAACTGGTGTAAGAGGTGCTGGGAAGAGAGATTCTATCACATTTAAAAAAGAATCTTTAATCCAGAATCTAGAAATGGGTGAAATGCGCTCAGAAAAAATCCCTGAAAGAAGTAAAATAAAAGTTAAAACAGAGGATGAAGATGCGGACAGTGTTAAGACTGAAATAAGTGTAGATAACATCAAATCAGAAGTTCCGGGTTTGGAAATTCCAACATCCAAGACTGAAATTAATCTGGAGAATGAGTTGGCTGTGAGTCAGACAGAAACTGAACAAATTATAAAAACTGAGGCAGTTGTAACTACTGATGGCACAGTTCATCATAGTGAAGCTGAACTTGAAGAAACTGTGCATGCAAAAATAAAAACTACTACAGATTACATACAAAATAAAAGCGAAGTAGTTGAAGATAATACAAATTTAGATGCAATTAGTCAAACTATAACCGAAACAGACAGTAAAACTAGTGAAATTACAGAACATGCAAATAAATTATAGGTTTTGTTGTTTACTAGACTTTTATATGACGACGTATTGTTCTAGAACATCCATTTAACTTGTATTTATTACCGCTTCTTTTTCTTTTACTAATTTTTGTACAATAAACTTGGTCGGCCATCCCAATAGATTTAACACGTATCATAATTGTATAATACCAAATACTGGGTGTGTTTTGCAGAGTTACCTTCCCATCTTAATGGGAATATTCATTGGGTTACAACAGTTGTTCACATCCTTATGTTTATTATGACCCCGATCAGGGGTTATATGAATAAACCTTATTGAGTCTACTCCGGATTTAAGCTGAAATTCATGAAATATTTTGAACTTGTTACTGAACCATATTTATTGATGGAATTTTAAAAAAATTGTAAGTGAGTTAGCCCAGGTTGATTGACATGGTTCATGCTCTACTATTTTGGCTCTTTCTCTTGATATACTGCTATTTTTATCTCTATATTCTCAATGTTTATTGATCTTAATTACAAGGCCCTGTCTTCATTAGGCCAGTCAGAGCAGAACCGTAGGACGTTAAACCCCATTTCCTTTATTTACAACTACAAGACAGTCACCCTTACTTGGAATAGTCAGTCACGCTTATTTTGGAAAGGGCTATTTTTCTACTTACTGTATTGTGTTTGGGGCATTCTTGTGTGTTACAATGTGAAAAGTTGATGTTGTGTTTATATACTGTAGAGGTGATTGTGCTTCAACTAATTATACTTCTTTAAATATCAGAGTATGTAAAGCAAACAGTAAGTGCAAGGGGAACTTTACCACACATAATTTACACAAAACAAATCTATGGACATGACATCACACTCAGAAATCACAAATGTACATATCAAATCATGAATAACAAGTTTTGATGATCTAATAAATTATTTACAATACTGTTGTGAATAATTCAGTCCAACTTGTATCTCATCCTACACCAATATGGCCTCCTCATCGTTTACTCTTTGATCAAATAAATTCTGAAAAACAACCATTGTTTTTCTCTTTGAATAGTATACATATCTTTGTTACACCATAGCAATGGTATTATTAGAGACAATTCAATGTTACACCCAGGAATTATATGGCATATCACATGAGGAGACAGATACACAGATGACAATTCTCTTGAATATAAGGACTGTTTATAAAACCAAGTGAAAACAGTTTAAGGTAATTAATAAACAGTATTGGTATTCCATAGAATGGTCCCCTGTATACCACAAACACTTAAAAATACAATTGAAATAATTTATGGAGGAAACGTTATGACCAACACGAATTAAAGATACGTTATGTGAGATGAGATAAAGAGCTGGCCGCCCTTACTGTAATAGTTAAAAACAAGATAATGTAAAGGGTATCCCCATATATGCCGAAAATTTCAGTTAGCAGATCGAATTCAAATCAAATGAAAATCGGACCGATAAGATGGCAAGAAGAGATGATTATGGTCTTGTTATGTTAATTAATAGTTTATGTAACTTATCAGCCCTAATGTATATTTAATGTTGTTTCAAATAAAATGGGATGCATTCTGTAAATAATTAAACGACTTGAAGTGACAATAAGCTTGTGCCATTTATTCTAATTGCTGAATAAATCTATTAATTTAAACTCTGTCATACAAAACACTCCTATCCCTCGTTTATCTTAGAAACATTAACTGCTGCTGCCAACTAATGTGGCATGTTGTTAGATTCAACAATCTGAAGTGATGTAATCCCCACGAAACAAAAACTTTACATAAAATGTAGAAGTACATACATGTACTTTTTAGTATTCTCCTGTGACCTTGTGAATGAAATAGACCCTTTTATTGCATGTTTTCAGTAGAAAAATCATCTAACGATGGGGAAAAGACAGAATGTAAAAAGGTGGAATAATATGTCCTTATTCATCTCTTGTTTTATAGCTTGTCAAGTAAAAGCTACAATTTTTGGTTTATATTTTTTATTGAAATCATTTATTAAAACTGATTATATATATTCGGTTGTTTCATTTTTGTTTCCAACTGCTAAATGTTTGTTAAATTTGAACCAAAATAATAAACAAAGAAGAATAAATGTTGTTTGTTAAAGATCCTAATCATTGGAATGTATGCAGTAGGCCTATGATTCAAAAACCGTGCCCCACTCAACAGTAAATCTAATTTACAATTTGAAATATTTAGGAGCGTTAGCCTACCCATAATAGAATGAAGATTGATGAAAAAAAAACACCAGCCAACAAGAGTATCGCATGTCTGTATTAATGTGTAACTTGTGTATTATTAAATGTATACGACAATGACTAATTATATAGGCGGGGGGGGGGGGGGGTGAATGGTTATCGTGTGTGCGCTGTATCATAAGGTATGTCACTGAGGCAACTGGCTTGGTTTCGATTCCCCGGTTGTACATCACAGCGAGTGGGGTGTCTGTCCTGGGTTTCTCAGGGTTCCTTCCACTGCTAAAGAGCCCTTTGCGCAAGCGAATTATTAAAATAAAATTGAAACATCTCTCTCTCTCTCTCTCTCTCTCTGATCTCTAGTCTAAATATTATATATGTATGCATGCTGTCCTTCAAGGACCTTTTGATGCAATTAACATCTTAGTCAATACAAACATCTTGTAAGTAAACAGTAGAAGCCAGTCTTAGCATTATACCGAAAATAGCCTTCCGATTTCGACGCTTTATTTCTCCAATGTGGCTTCAGTCCTAATCATGATTGATGGGATTTCAAAAAAGTTTTCGTCAGACATTTTTCTCATAAATTAAAGGGGCATAACTCTTACACGGGCGAAATCGCGTCACTGCCACTGGACCAATTTCTGAAGTCGTTCCTGTAAATATCCATGTTATGGAAAACACAGATATTTCAAATCATGTATATCTTTATCTAGACAAATTTATTATTTAAACATGCATTATGCAAGAGCTAAATCTGCTTATTTCTTTAGGCCTGAAATGTTATCTAAATTATTAATTAGACATAAATTAACATATCCAGACAATAATCAACTCTCGATCGCCTGCAATCTGTGGTGGATTATGATCCGATTTACTGCATAACTTTCTTTCTCGATTTATAATTAAATGGATAACCGAGGCTATTTTTTATACCGTACCGAAGCTAGGCGGAAATTTCACGTGCTTAATTTTCGGTTAGTGGATCCCCTTAGCAAAAAGTCCTACAGAATACCAGTGTAGTTTTCTAAAGAATTCTATAAAAAAATCTATAGTGTTTTGTGGGTGGCGTGTCCCATTTTTTGTAGGATAAAATTCTACAGAATTTGGGGGGCCTGTAGGAAATAACAGCCCCAAAATATTCTACAGTTTCTGTAGCGAAAATCCTATAGCTTTTCCTACAGATTTATGAGATAATTTCTATAGGAAAATATTGTAGTATTCTATAGGTTTTTTATTGCACTATCTGTAGGATTTCTACAGTTATGTATAGGAATGAATATTGTAGTATTTTGTAGTTTGGAAATTCGGTCACTACAGTTTTCTGTAGGAATGGGTACTATAGAAATCTACAGATTTTTTATTAATTCTTATTTTGGGAATAAATATAGATGGCCCATGATTTCTTCCAAATTAATAAGCTTATTTTTTCCCTCGTGGATGAATCTGAATTCTGCTGATGATTCACTAGTCAGAACTTTACATGTTGTTTTTTCTTGGTAGAACTGAAATATAGGGGAAATAATAGTTTGATAATTGGTTAAGTAAATAACAAAATCACATAAATCGTATGTTATTTAATTTTATTGTCAAAAAAGTAATAAAGTATACTTATCTTTCTGTCTTTAATCGAATCTGTGAAAACAACAGCACTATTCTCTTCAGTTTCTTGCTAATACTAACATATTAATGTAAGTGGTTATACATTGAATTTAAAATTCAAAATTCAGCCAATAACTAAACAGATTTCAAGAGAGTAAATTGGCTGATAATTATAGTTTGTTGACAGGTATGCACGGTTGACCTGCTGGCTTCAACAAACGATATAATTTTAAGTACAGAATCTGTTATGGTCATTAAAATCTAACTAGCAAGTCACCAAACAGACTGTTCAAATAAACTTTGTCTTTAATTCATTGATCTATCTTAAATATTATCTGTTATTTTTGTTGAGAGGATCTACCTTTACTGCCATTTTTGGGTGTGTGGGTTTGAAAATTTCAACATGTATCACTATTTTATTCATACTCTACATTAAAATAATATTACTTTAAAACTTCATTTTTTTCATGGTAAGCTTATTTGCCATTTGGTATCACAGTAAATTACGAAAAACTGCATCCTGGAGTATTTTGTTAGATACTTTTAACTTATTCACACATGTGCATCACTAAATTCTATAATAAACTATAGTATGAATAAGTCATTGTTTAATATTGAAATCTGTAGTATAAGAACATTGTTACTACATTATTATGTAGTAAACTACAGTATAGTTGGTTATTTTTTTTAAATAATGGTTTAAGTACCCTATAAATATAAATTCTCTACAAAATCTATAGAATAAAATATTTTTCCATAGTTTTCTACAGAATGTTATAGAAAACTATAGGATTACACGACTGACTTGAGACAGTAAGATAGTTCCATAGAAAACTATAGTTTTTACCACCAAATCTATAGGAACAACAACTGACTTTAGAATACAGGTTAGTTCTATGGCCTACTATAGTTTTTACAACAAAGGCTATAGAAAACTAAAGGATTACTCAACTGTCTCGAGGATAGGCCTACAAGTTAGTTGTACAGAAAACTATAGTTTTTACCACCAATACTATAGCAGCACCAATGAATCTATAGGTTTATTTTTTTTTTCCAATAGTTTCTTACAGTATTCTATAGGATTCTATAGGAAATTACACTTCGAAAAAACTCATCTGCCGATCCTACACAAACTATAATAAATGTTTTTGAATCTATAGTCATCTGAAAAAAACTACAGAATGAATTTGTTTTCCTTTAGTATTCTATAGCATTCTATAGAATCCCCCAAACTTCTATAGGAACCTATACTCTTTCTATAGGATTTTTTCATAAGGGTCAATTTGACTGAAATTTTCACCATATTCTCTTTTCATTATCTAGTTTTGTGAGAACTGCCAACTCGCTATCTAATCTCCCATTAAATGTATCTTTAATTTTCGGGGGGGGGGGTGTAAACGAGGTATTTATTCAATTCTATGAATTCCTACTTTTAGTTTTTAGTCGGGCCCGCGGCGTGTAGGGCGCATAGACTATTGAGAGATAATTTCTGAATTTTGAATTCTTTATATATATATATATATATATATATAACAGAGTACCAAATTCGTGCTTACAATCGGAAAATTTCTGAATTTATAATGTACCAGTCATGGAAAATATAATCCCAACCCAGAACAAATTAACAATCATCCGTTTTGTCTATTCTTTAAAATTAAATTGTCTAAAAACTCATATGACAACGATTCAGTGAACGGATTGTTTTTGCAGCAAGTGAAACAAACAAGGTCACTGCATACGCAGTTTATTTTTGATTTTCATTGTTGGTGGAAATTTCCCGTAGCCTCTAGTATTAGAGAAACACGTGACACTCCAGTTTATGTGACGTAGACCACAGCTTCGAATGTTGAATTTTATCCAGAGATCACGCTTCTTTAGATTTGTTAAAATATTAGTCAGTTGAGAAAATTGCAAGCATGTCGAGTACAGATGAAACAGAATTAAAAGCTGGGCATCCGCCCGCAGGTATTATTTTGAAAAGTTTCATTTTTAGCGTAAACTTGTTTACCAGCATGAAATTATCAATGTCTCGGTTGTTCACCCTTTCTTAGTTTCTACTGTAGCCGTAGGTAAAATATTCTTATCGTAATGCAAAGCGGTTTAAGTTCCACGACAGCACATTTTACTGAGACGAAGAAAGACGACATTTTAATCCATGCATTCATTAGGAAATAAGATATAATGATGGGCGTGCTAAATTATTATTTAGTTTATTGTTTAGATCTAACCAGATCGCTAACTTTTGAGCTGCTGATGGAGCATAATAATGGTCAACTCTATATATTATGACAAAATATTTTGTATTTAGGTCAATCGAATAAACGAGTATATTTTGTGTTACACAATCAACTATGGAATTAACTAATAAATGAATTGATAAAACCGTTTTCAGAGAAAGCAAGAGAAGAGCTGGCAATATATTAAAACGCTGATCTATAAGTAACAAATACTAGTGCAACTATGTTGGAGTATGTGAATTGATATACCATATGCCATGTTTTATAGATAGCCTTGAACAATTAGACAGATGACTCAATGTTTATGCATTAATATTGCCAAGGGACTAGTTGGATGTGGCTATATAACTGTCCCAGCCTATCTGGGTTATATTAGAGTTAATTAGACCTAGCTGTTTATCATTAAAAACATCTTCAAGTTATAAATAAAACAATTTGACAACTTCCTGACAACTATTTCTATGTAGGGATATAGATTTTTTCATGTGAATTCTTTTAACATAAGCTCCGTTTACATTTGGCCGCGATAAGCGTGCCATACTAGGTACTGTACGAGGCCGCGATAAATTTCAAGAAATGGACCCGTTTACATTACTCTAAAATAACGGTCTCAAAGACGTGCCAAGCGTGCTAAATGTGGAACTCTTCACAGAAAATTTAATTTCAGCCCCTGTGCAAATTACCCAGATAAAACAATTATGATGACTGATTTAGTTGAGCAGCCATTTTGACAGAACTGATGTCAGAACTTTCAAGGTTTGCAGGGAAAAAAGGTCAAAGTTCATTTGGCACATGCGCAGTAATCCGTACTCAGACCAGTTAGCGTTCACACTATGAAAATTTGAAGTGAGCCGTTCTGGTATGGTTCCGAGACCACCTCACTTCAGTGGGCCAGATTGGCACGGTACTTGGTACGGCACGCTTGTGTTTTACCCGTTTACACTACAAAAAAATTAACCGTGCCGTACCAGGAACGGTACCTGGCACGCTTAAAATTTGTAGTGTAAACGAGGTTATTAACATAGAGTTTGTTTGGTGTTAAATTCACCTGGTTCATCTGTCAACTACATGTATAATTTGTGCAGCAGTGAATTTTTACCCACAACGTCTACAAGTCATCTCTTTTCAAAAGCTCCAAACTTAAAATATCATACAAAGTCTTTTTAAACAGAAAAATCATTTTTATACGCCCACATTGAAATGTGGTCGTATATTGTCGTCGCCCCTGTCCGTCGGTCCGGCGTCCACAATTGCTTGTGGACGCTCTACAGGCTAAAGTTAATATCCGATTGACTTTAAATTTATACACAGTGTTTAAGGTCATGAGACGAAGAAGCCTATTGTTTTTCAGCGATTTCCGATAATAACTACCAGAGTTATGGCCCTTGATCACTTCAAAAAATCTTGTGGACGCTCTAGAGGCCAAAGTTAATATCCGATTGACTTTAAATTTATACACAGTGTTTAAGGTCATGAAACGAAGAAGCCTATTGATTTTCGGTGATTTCCGATAATTAGTGCCAGAGTTATGGCCCTTGATCACTTTAAAAAATCTTGTGGACGCTCTAAAGGTCAAAGTTAATATCCGATTGACTTTAAATTTATACACAGTGTTTAAGGTCATAAGACGAAGAAACCTATTGATTTTCAGCGATTTCCGATAATTAGTGCCAGAGTTATGGTCCTTGATCTCTTTAAAAAATCTATTGGACGCTCTAAAGGTCAAAGTTAATATCCGATTGACTTTAAATTTATACACAGTGTTTAAGGTCATAAGCCGAAGAAACCTATTGATTTTCAGCGATTTCCGATAATTAGTGCCAGAGGTATGGCCCTTGATCACCTCAAAAAATCTTGTGGACGCTCTGGAGGCCAAAGTTAATATCCGATTGACTTAAGATTTATACACAGTGTTTAAGGTCATGAGACGAAGAAGCCTGTAGATTTTCGGCGATTTCTGATAATTAGTGCCAGAGTTATGGCCGTTGATCTCTTTAAAAAAATCATGTGGACGCTCTAAAGGTCAAAGTTAATATCCGATTGACTTTAAATTTATACACAGTGTTTAAAGTCATAAGACGAAGAAGCCTATTGATTTTCAGCGATTTCCGATAATTAGTGCCAGAGTTATGTCCCTTGATCACTTCAAAAAATCTTGTGGACGCTCTAGAGGCCAAAGTTAATATCCGATTGACTTCAAATTTATACACAGTGTTTAAGGTCATAAGACAAAGACGCCTATTGATTTTCAGCGATTTCAAATAATTACTGCCAGAGTTATCTCCCTTGATAACTTCAAAAATTCTTGTGACGCTATAGAGGCCAAAGTTACCATCCGATTGACTTCAGATTGATACATAGAGTTTAAGGTGTTGAAACAAACAAGTATTTTGATTTTCAATGAATTTAGATAACTGAACAGCTAAATCCATGATATTAAATGTTTCATGTATATACTAATTGTTAGCGTGGGGGGGTAAAACTTTATAAAAAGCGATCAAATTCTAATGATTTTCTGATAATTACATAATGAGTTGTTACTCTTAATCAGTTTTTAGTGTATTACAAATGTTTCATTACCGAAAAAAGGAAAAATATGCGACAACCCTTGTTGACTGCCCGGACGATTTAGCTGCTGTGGGCGTATGTTTCGTTGCCTGGCAACCTATCTTTATACTGATGTAGGATCTCTTTGTGATGTAATTTCATGTAGCTGAGCAGGGTGGGGTTTGGACCCCCCCGGATCTGCCCCCTTACTTGAAGAATAAATAACTAAAATATGTTCCAGATGTTTGTCCGTTCGACGACAACAACACTGTAAAATAGCATGTTAAATATCCTGACATCGTGAAATCACATGTTAAATATGTAACTAATACACAGTTCATCTGACTTGAGAGCGTTAATTTATTAGGAGGTATTTATATACCAATGATACATGTTGTCATACCAATAAAAAAAGGGCATCAAGGTGGGTAAGTAGGCAAGGCGCTGGTTCGCTAGCCTGGAGGTCGGATGTTTGATCCCTGCATTGCCTGAGAAAGTTCATCTCAATTTTCCAGTGTGATTTCCCCTTGTCAGTGATGCAGGTCGGAGGGCCTGATGACAGCTGTCTAGTCGTTCGGTTGGGACGAAAAATCGAGGTCCCGTGTACACATTGGTGTGTACGTAAAAGATCCCTTGGCAGTTGGACTTCGATATAAGAGTAGGCTGTAGCATGCTGCCTGGGCAAAATATTCCTCATAGCACACTGTATGGCGTATGCCTGTCTTCTATAAGCCCAGGTTAGGTGCAGAAGTGTAGGACATTAAGCCCATTTCATTCATTCATTCAATAAAAAAAAACTCTGTCCAGATTAACATCTCATCTGCTCTGATTCAGTCATGAAAAGAAGATAAAAAAAAATAATCAGATATCAACGATAAAATGGTGGTCCGTTAATCCCAGGGGCACTTTATTAATTTTCTAAAATACTTGTTTGAAGGAACCACTGTGAAAATTAAATGATGTATAACTGTCACTTTATAATGAATACCTTTTGAATATTTGACAGTTAAAGTTGGTGGTATGAGAGTTGCCAAGACAACCAAACCTCATCATGAGGGTGCAGCCCAAGACGACGACTCTGAAAAAAAATCTATTCAACCAAATTCTACTAGCTTTTTAAAGTGAGTTTTTTTATGGAACAATTTATAATGATATATTTTAACGAGGGGTCTGAAAATATAATCACCTAATTGTGGTGGATGAGAAGGCAAAACAAACATGGTTGGTCACATGTCAGGGAAGGTTGATTGATTAGAATAATTGTTTAATCAGACGAGAATAGGTTTTAATGAAAGTAGTTTTAACTGTTTATGGTGAAAACTTGTCTATTTTATTACAGTAGTTCTGGCCTGTTGATCCAGAATGTTTTTATATACAGCCACATGTTGCTGTCACCCTTGTCCATCCATTCTGTCAATCATCGACAAATGTACAGACTACATTTATATTTTCATAAAATTTTTAAAATATCTTTACAAATGCAAAATACACCATTTCTCATAAAATCATAAAATAAGATAAGTCTTTTTCAAATTATGAAATTAACCATAAATCAGAACTCCTAATATTGAATTTCTATACTTATAAATCCAGATGTATCATTTAAATTAGCGAAATGAAGAATCCTATCGAATTTCAGCAATTTCTGTCAATTACTTTGAGAGCTATGGCCTTTGTTTTACTTTGTTGAACCTTGTGTACACTCAATCAAACAACAAAAATTATCATCCGATCTGTATGAAATTCATATGCATTATTTAAATTGGTAATAATCTCGAGATTTACCTGCTGTGGTTGTATATTTAACCTTTATTCTTGCATGATGGAAAGTTATGATATATTGTTTGTGTTTCAGTACACAACCCACTACAGATTTAGATGGTGTTGTTACCAAGGTATGTAAGATTCTAACACAAATTTAATCATGTGCATGGTCAATAAACTCCCTCTATTTTAGCTATGTCCAATACCTGTGTATAAAACATATTGACTTCTGTTCATTTGTATCCTCAATGATCTACTCAACTCCTATCCATATTGACAAATATCTTCAAGAAACTCTGCACTAATTGACCATCATACCATAGCATTATAGCCTACTCTTCTATGGAATTCCCATCAGATCTTTTATTTGCACACCAATGTATACAAGTGTCCCATCCGTATGACTAGACAGCTGTTCTTATCAGGTCCTCTGTCCTGCACCACTGACAAAGGGGAACCATGTTAGAAAATCTGGATGCACTTTCTCGGCGAATGCTGGGATGGAACACGCGCGACCTCGTGACCAGGTGACACTAGTTTGTAATGCAGGTATATTTTGTATATTCCAGGGATATAATACTCCGCAACATGGTGAACACATCAAACATGTTCATGAACCAAAACAACCAACGCATGAAAAACGAGCTCCCAATCCTCAAATCAATATGCATATTAACCAACCCAGATAGAAAGGATGTAATTTGCTTATATCATTTATATTATTGGCAGTCACAAATTATGCACAATATTTGTTTCATATGATTTAAACACATTCGTAATTTGGGTTATGTGTCAATTTTATGTCAACAAAATCATAATTTGATTTGTTTTAATCTAATAATATCTTTTATTTACATCAGATTATCAATAGTTTGCCAATTAACACAAATGAATAAATAGTTGAAAAACATAAGTCTGGCTGATCTGTTCTATATGATCAATTGGAGTCTGGTTGATCTGTCCTATATGATCAATTGGAGTCTGGTTGATCTGTCCTATATGATCAATTGAGCTCAGTAAATGAAAAATTGTAAAAACAATGTTCAGATTGATGAATTCTAAATTAAATATTTGAATTTAAAATAGTATCCAGATGTTGTCATTCTGAAAGGAAACTACAAAAAATCTTTGTTTGGTTTTGGTTTATTTGATATTTGTTTATTTTTTTGCAATGTCTATGTTATGTGTTGTGTGCCGGTTTATCTTGTATTGTGGTCCTGCGGCAATCACTATTATTGTTTGATTATTAGAAAGAGATGTCTTAATTATATTTAACAAGTTATTTTATGTATCGTTAATTTCATGTAATGGAGTGGAAATATTTAGTTGGTTAAAGGGATGTGCTATAAATATAATATAATTATATCTATATAAGATTCAAAGTGCTGATTCTGTGAAAACATAAATTATGATTCAAAGTGCTAATTCTGTGAAAAAAATGAATATATTATCTATTTAAATTGCTTTCTTTATTCATTTTATACATCACACCACACCCTTTATAATTAGGGTGGTGGATGGTCGAGTCACACCCTTTATAATTAGGGTGGTGGACGTTCAAGTCACACCCTTTATAATTAGGGTGGTGGATGGTCGAGTCACACCCTTTATAATGAGGGGGTCGAGTCACACCCTTTATAATTAGGGGGTGGAGCTGGAGGGTGGTTGAGTCATACCTTTATAATTAGGGTGGTGGATGGTCGAGTCACACCCTTTATAATTAAAAGGTGGCGGGTGGTCAAGTCAAACCCCTTATAATTAGGGGGTGGAGAAGTGTGGTCGAGTCACACCCTTTATAATTTAGGGTGGTTGATGGTCGAGTCATACCCTTTATAATCAAAAGGTGGTCGAGTCACACCCTTCATAATTAAAAGGCGGTGGGTGGTCGAGTCAAACCCTTTATAATTAGGGGGTGGAGCTGGAGGGTGGTTGAGTCATACCTTTATAATTAGGGTGGTGGATGGTCGAGTCACACCCTTTATAATTAAAAGGTGGCGGGTGGTCAAGTCAAACCCCTTATAATTAGGGGGTGGAGAAGTGTGGTCGAGTCACACCCTTTATAATTTAGGGTGGTTGATGGTCGAGTCATACCCTTTATAATCAAAAGGTGGCGGGTGGTCGAGTCACACCCTTTACAATTAGGGGGTGGGGGAATGGTCGAGTCACACCCTTCATAATTAGGGGGTGGGGGATGGTCGAGTAATGCCCTTTATAATATAATATAATTAGGGGTTGTGGATGGCAGTCACACCCATTATAATTAGGGGTGTTGAAGACTTGGTTGGCGGAGACACACCTTTATAATAAGGGGCAGCTAGGCGGTAGAGTCACATCCTTAATAATAGAAGGCAGTGGGTGGCACACTTTTATAATTAGGCGCAGGTGGGTGGCCGAGACACACCTTTATAATTAGGATAGTGATGTCCAAAATAAATTTAATGTGCAATAAATTCCTCATATTCTCTGATCTAAACTATTGGGAGGGAGTTGAAAAGTCAAATGAAATAATGAATTCTGCTGGTGCAATATTTTTATTAGAAAAGACCTGGTAGCAGAGTGAAAATATAAAAAAATATGAGACGCGTCTTGTCTGTAGGTAATCCTACAACTAAATATATCGTAGCATGCTGACATTAACTAATACTCAAGCAACAAAATAAGAGTGAGAAAGACAAAGGTGTTATATTAATATCTGCCTGTAACTTTAGCCATCAATACAGGTTTTAAACAAACTTCCTCTTATCATAGTAATAAAAATAAACAGAATAATAATTTATTTCGTGATGTCACAACTTTCCCTGTAGGCTACAAACAATCATAAACACGTAGTGCTGAAATATTGAACAATTACCACTGAAATATTGAACAATTTACCACTGAAATAGATCATGTAGTGTTGAAATATTGAACAAATAGTGAAATTAGCACTGAAATATTGAACAAATAGTGAAATGTTGAACAAATAAATATTGAACAATTGGTGTTGAAAATTGAACAAATAAATATTGAACAAATCGAGTTGAAATATTGAACAAATACACATAATTAAAAATGTAAGTAAAAATGCAATAAGCAAAATAACCTGGGATAAAAAAATAAAAAAAAGTGTAAATAAAAAAAAATACATTGACTTTGAATTATAATCCTAGGAAAATTCATCTACTGACATTCATTGTAACAAATGATATTAAGTCAAATTGTTTTTCACCAAAATATTCAGTAAAGTTAATTTTCACTAAGATTTCTCTTTTTCCCCCTTTAAAATAATATTGAGTGATGAATATAATCTCACCCTCAAAAATATCCATTCATCAGAAAGTCAGTCTGACTAAAATACACATCTGGCAAGTTAAAGTGTGAGTTCACATCAGGGATCAAACGAGCTGCTTTTGACCCTATCACGTTCGGGGTTTATCCACAGTTCCGCACAGAGAACACCAAGAAATCGCCCAAACAGACCGTATCATTGCCCAATTCCTCACATCAATAAGAACGTCTATTATATAACAACTCATCTAGATCCTAGTGTAGTAAAGACAAGTGATCAAAATTTTAAACTGTACCAAACAAAGTATGATAGGATCTAAGTGCTTGAAAGTAAAATTCCTTGTATTTTATTACATCAATTTTTGTTGTCGAGTAGGAGATTCTGTGAATATGTATTTATTTCACACCCCTTCCCCTTTGCCTCTAAAAATCTCATGTTCAGTATATGTATATAGGAATGCAGTTTATATTGGATAGTATTTTCGTGTTATCAAGCTTTAGGAAATGGATAGTATTTTGGTGTAATTAACAATACCTGTCAACTATTTACTCATGAGATTTCTAATGTTGAAATTTAACAAAAGGGAGCTGTCCTTTCCTGTTTATAACTTTGTTCCTCATTTTGGGCCTTCCTCCAAAATATATAAACAGATATTAAACAGATTATAAACTTCTTTTTGTAAACTACATAAATACAAATTTGTAAAATCAAATATTAAATGGAATTCAAAATTTAAATTCACACAATAAATAAATAAATGTAAATGAAACTCAAAAAAATAAAGGTAAAAAGTTTGTAAATGAGCACTGATTAGAAATATTTAGGTAATAATTTTACTAAAACTAGAGGCGATATTTTTCAACTTGTAAAGACACCGATTGAGATTAAACAGTCAACCAACTGTGTTGATATTTAAAGTCGTATAAAACAATTGATGGAATTTTCTATAGGCTGATATGATATGGTCAAAAGCCACCTGTAATATTTGCTAAAACATTTTGTTGAGCCTCTCTTTAATGCAACTGAATCCAAGCCGGGAAATTAGCCACATTGAAATTTTGATTTTGTTCGCTCCATTAAATGTTAATAATCCATTTGAGCATATTTTAGCATGGAGTAAGCTATGGACAATTTAAGTACATGAATTTTAAAAAAATTACAAAAGTTGTTTGATTATACTGGAAATTTCTTCATTACAGTATCATGTAGTTCTACTAGTCATAGATATTGACAATTAAAGATACATTATGGGAGATTAGAAAATGAGTTGGCAGTTCTCACTTTAATAGTTACAAACTAGATAAAGTAAGGGCAATTTGCTGAAAACTTCAGTTAAATTGATCCACTATGAACCGAGAATTAAGCGATTGAAATTTCTGCCCAGTCTCGATCATCATTACTAAAGTTCATACGATTATGAATTGAATGATTAAATTGAGAAGGAAAGTTATGCAGTATATTGAATCATAATCATCTACAGATCAAGGCCTGGCTAGGCCATCGATAGTTGATTATAGTCTGGATAAGTTATTAATAGGGAAGGATTTGGCGCAAAGGTTAGAGGGTAGGATTTGTGACCAAATGGTTGCAGGTTCAAGACCCGAATTGTGCGCCGCCGAGTTCTTGTGTCCTTGAATAAGACACTTTATCCATGTATTCCAGTCTACCGGTAGGATGGTGTATGTATTACACAAAAAACTGTTGTGCTCCTTGAAGCCACTCGGCTAATCTCGACAGATTCCGTAAACTACATCTAGTCTCGGATGTATGACAGTAAGTGATATTTGCGATGCGGCTACCGGTTTACTTTAACAGGAAAACTTGACGCTATTACACAAATTGGGAACCGATTTGGCTAGCGACCTATTCGACTGATTGAGTTGCAACCTGTTCGTTGGAAACCTATTTAGAGTAAAGACAACAGTCTCTATTTATCAACCAATAAAATCCAACGTTATGTCTATCAAATGAAAGTAGAATATATTATTTTTTATCCATTCCTTCAGCTCAGAATAGACGTGTAATTTCGTCATTATCTTACAGCTGGATAGGTCGAATAGGTCGCTAGCCAAATAGGTTGCTAACTTGTGTTTGGAATGGGCGCAGCCATGTTTCATCCGGGACCTTTAAAGTAGTTCCAATATGGCGGAATTCATCATACAGCCGAGTTTAGATTCCCGAAATCTTACGAGGTTTGCCGAGTGCCTTGAAGCAGCATATGTTGGGGCTCTTTCTAAGAGTTCAGGGGTAAAGGGAGGTAATCAGGCTTTACCTGTATCCTAGAGACTGGGATAATAATTGTGTAGAGCTTTGAGCATTAACTTGGTTTATCGATATAGCGCATTATAAATATACTCATTATCATTATTAATGTCTAATTAATAATTCAGATAACATTTCAGGCCTAAATAAAAACTAGCAATAGTCAGAATTAGCTCTTGCATAATATATGTATAATGAACCATATATACACAGATAGCTGTATACATTTAAATTAACTAAAACCCCATAAACAGTGTCACATTATACTGACTGATATATGACTACATGTTATACTGGTACATCTTTCTGAGGTCTAAGGGGAGATAATATCGATCAAAGGACAATCAGAAAGAGTTATTACCCCTTTAACAGCATTATTCATTTCAGAAATGAGATTACAGGTTATAAACCATATAAAAAAAATACAGGATTAATTTAATTTTTTTAGAAAAAGACACAATCCCTATCTGGTAAACTTGCAAGAAAGAAGGAATAAATCAGCCATTTAATACCACTACATGCATGCTTTCTAAATCTATAAAATTTCATGTCACATCTTACAGTTGGATAAAACAATATACAATTTGACAAAAGCTCTCAATGTTTAAAACATGTTATTTGATGTTGAGAGCTGGCAATGTTTAAACATGTTATTTGCGTATTGTAAAGTCACAGATCAGTGGTCCAACAACTTTCAGTCACAGCATTTAGTAATGCCCCTTTTAAGTAAATCTTAAAGTCACCACATTTGGCAATGCCTCTTTAAGTAAAGGAACAATTTTAAAAAAAAAAACAATTCTTGTGATCTTCCATAAATAGAACAACGAAAATAATTATAACATGCATAGATATAAATTAATACTAAATCATAAAAATCACTATAAAATTCATTTTCCAATACATGCATATTAACTGTTCACATATATATTGATTACCAGAAAGATCAATATCGTACTAAGTAATTCTCCAATATATGTCTACACATTTGAAATAATATAATTAGTCAATAAAATATAAATGCTGACAAACAAATCTTTTCGTTAGCCTAATAGATTCATTGCAGAGAAAATAACGCATTTATTTTTTAAAAATTTGATACAGGTTTAAATTTAGTACTGTGATACTAAATTTGTTTAGCTCACAAAGAAATGGACTCTCTCTGAATATTAGCAAGAAAAAAAACCCTGATACTACTGTCATTGATAGACAGGAAATGTTTCAAACAGCAGAATGTACGCAAAATGTAATACATATTATTCAATAATGAACAACAAACTGATGATGATTTGGTCAAGTTTAAAAACCTGGTTACAATAAGTATAAACTTTATACAAATCTTTCACAGTAATCACTTATATTCCCATGATAAATCCAATGTGTGCCGCTCTGCTTGCATATTTCACATTTGAAGCATGTGCATTGTAAGCTTTTGGCTTTAACTGAGAAGAGCGTCAAGAATTTGATAAGAAGCATGTAAATCTAGTCTACTATCAGCAGGAACATCCAGACTACCATTTTGAATTTTAATGCTGAGAGCGGTCAAGAGTGAATCTATTGGTATGGCTGTAATGTTCTCAACTTCTTCCTTTGTCAACGTCACCGTTTCTTTACTGTCAACCAATTTCTTCAACTAAAATATGAAATATTCATTAAATATGTGTTATTAGCTATAGGTTTATACTTTATGATAACACATGAACAAGAAATTGATTTCATGAAAGATGACCACAGTACTTGATTCATCACAAAAACAGAAAGTGCCCTTTCATCACCTAAAGTTAATCAAAAAGGGAGAGCAATTCTGCAGGCTACAATTAACAAAAAACAAATTAATATACCATATAAATTAGCTTTCAAAAGCATGGAACAATTAAATTCAAGCAGATAAGATAAATTGGATAACTAAAGTGTTCACAAGATTTTTAATTACATAGTGAAAAGGGATTATAACTCTAGAAGTAATTAATCTTAATTGTTTAAAATCAACTTTAAATTAATTTAAGCATATTAATGTCAAGCAGATCGGATCTGAATGTTTACAAATGTTACGTAGCCAAGAAGGGCCCTTCATTTCACTAATATAATAAGATTCTACAAAGTACTTAAAGTTGGTTTCCCGGGTACAAACTGGTTGAAATGATATATATATTAGGACTAAAAACATATGCAAACTAATTAATCTATCATAATTTTGATTCAAATCCTTCTCAAAACACAGTAATTGCTAAGTATATCCCGCTATGAAAATTGATCAAAAGAGGCCATGTTTGCGTCAGGGGATTACCCTTCCCCGTCCCTATGGCAACCGCGGGCAGAGACAGGTGAGAATTCATTGCATACACAACAATAACCACCCGATAAATACTTTGCTGGGAACACATCTTTAAGGGCAATAATTCTGGAGGTTATTATCAGAAATTCCATTGACTTCTTCGTTTCAGGCATGTAAGCAAAATACATAGGGTGATAACTTGACAAAACTGTACAGTATTCACAATAAGTTTCAGATACCAGCAATATATAACTACATTTCAATGCAGGCATATAAAAACATACAATTTAAATCCGATAAGGGAAGGAGAAGATGGATATATCCCATTGGAAAATACATTAAAAAAAAGAATATTTGTGCAAACTAAAAGATTTGTGTGAATATTACATGTTATAATAAAAGTGTAATACGTACAATAGGTAATGTTTTTCTCGTTGTTTCGGTAACCATTAAAGCAAGAGATAACTGTGTAATAACACCATCATCTAATTCATCTAATAAGGTCAACAATAGATGAAATGCATCAAATACACCGCTTGATGAACTATCTGGTATAGTTATACTTTCATCCTGAAATATCATACAGATAATTATACTCTACCCTTCATCAAATTACAACTGCCAACACACGGTTTCTCTGTCAGCCATTCTTTTAGTCAAATCCCCCTCATTTCTAAGAATACGGAACAGGATTTGTAGAATATATAATAAACTGGCACTATCAAAGAGATGAACCTTGTCTGTTTAACATTTAAAATGATTAACATTAAACTTGATTCTACACAGCCAAACTTACAGTGACAACAAAATCAGCAATATTCAAAAATGGCAGACAAGTGTGATTTGGTTCCAGATTAAAATCTTGTTGAAGGTCTTCCATGGTATACATTCGTGGAATATCTAAATCAAGACTCACTTCAACCTCACGGAACTGAAATAAATAAACAGGGCTACTTAATCTAGTAAAATTGTAATTATTCTAGTCAACATTTGACTGTATTGTGAAAATAAAGATAAAGATAGGTTGCCAGGCAACGAAACATACGCCCACAGCAGATAAATCGTCCGGGCAGTCAACAAGGGTTGTCGCATATTTTTACTTTTTTCGGTAATGAAACATTTGTAATACACTAAAAACTGATTAAGAGTAACAACTCATTACGTAATTATCAAAAAATCATTAGAATTTGATTGCTTTTTATAAAGTTTTACCCCACGCTAACAATTAGTATATACATGAAACATCTAATATCATGGATTTAGCTGTTCAATTATCAAAATTCATTGAAAATCAAAATACTTGTTCGTTTCAATACCTTAAACCCTGTGTATCAATCTGAAGTCAATTGGATGATAAGTTTGGTCTCTATAGCGTCACAAGATTTTTTGAAGTTATCAAAGGAGATAACTCTGGCAGTAATTATTTGAAATCCCTGAAAATCAACAGACTCCTTTGTCTCATGATCTTAAACACTGTGTGTAAATTTAAAGTCAATCGGATATTAACTTTGGCCTCTAGAGCTTCCACAGGATTTTTTGAAGTGATCAAGGGCCATAACTCTGGCACTAATTATCAGAAATCGCTGAAAAACAATAGGCTTCTTCGTCTCATGACCTTAAACACTGTGTATAAATTTAAAGTCAATTGGATTTAGCCTCTAGAGCGTCCACAAGCAATTAGTGGACGCCGGACGGACGGACGGGGGCGACAACAATATACGACCACATTATTAAAACTAATGAAACAATTCAACCATAGATGTATTTGGGAGCAAAGAAAAGGTTTAGCCATTACTAGTTTTTTATTCTACTTTACTCATTAACTTGTATTAAACTAAATTCAACACAAATTACAAAATGTGTCATCTTTAATCACCAAGTTAACTCATCGACTGTTTAGTGCATTCACTGTCTATAACGTGTTCGCATGAAAATTGTTCTACTTATAAACAGTGACTGACAATTACTCTGATGATGGAAAAATGATAAAGAATCTGCAATGGTTGGACTGAGGATGGGACATTCTGCTTAAATATAAGTAAATAAGGCTAAAGTTCTCATTAGTAAGACTGCATCTTGTAGGTATAGTAGTTGTAGGTGAATGTGCTGATACTTGGAGAGTTTTTCATAGAAAGACTCTACATACCAGTTCATTGAGAGGTTTTATAGATTTTGGTTGTTCTAATAATTGTTGAACAGCTAATAAAGCTGGTTTTGTTTTATCTGTACTTCGTATCACATTAAACAGATCTCTTGTTCTACGTTCTGTAAGAATAATAATAATAACATCATATAAATACATCTGAGCACATGCACAAGCTTCCTGGAAGTAATGTACATGTAATAGTTGTCAAAAATCATGTCTGTTCATTAATACCAAATTGAAAACAAAACATTGTTTGTTTTATTTATAACACATTTCAAAATTATATCGGTGGCCATTTAAACTGGACAAAAATTTTGCATTGCAGTTGGGTTTAACTAAATTATATAATTAGGCTATACGGTAAGGTTTCACATTTATTTCAGTTGGAATTATTTTGTTACATTTTAAGCTAGGTACAGTACAGTTTGTGGTCAGTGTAATTGGAAATTAAGGGAGTTATACAACAGTAAACTTTTTTGTAGTCAATTGCTCAAAGAAAGACATTAGGACTGACCACTTAGAGTGGCTGGAGCAAGACGGATGACATCAGTAGTGGAATCAGCACATAACATTTAATCAGAATTTTTGTGTAAATGTACCTTTAAAATTTCCATCTGTCGAATCTACTTCATGTTCTGTAAAACCCCCGTCATCATCAGGCGATAGTAATAATTCAAATGCACCATCTTTCAAGGAGATCAATAATTCAATCATAGAGAAAGCCATAGGTGTATTTTTTGGTATCGTCATGGATTTCGATTTGTCTTCATTAAAATCAGTATTACTATCTAGATCTGCAAGCTACAAAACATAAAACTTTAAAAATAGGTTGCCAGGCAACGAAACATACGCCCACACAGCAGCCAAATCGTCCGGGCAGTCAACAAGAGTTGTCACATATTAAGGAATTATCAGAAAATCATTAGAATTTGTTTGGTATTTATAATCAAACCTGTTTTTTTTTTAAATCAGATAATAATTGTGACCTCCAGAGGCACAACAAGCTAAAAAGGGTGATTTTTTGTACAATCAGGGGACATAATTCAGGAAGTAATGACCCGATGGGCGCAAATATCGAAAGGGACCAAGATCTTTGGGTTATAAACATACATGTCAAGTTTCATCAAAATCGATTCAAAATTGTGACCTTTATAGGGTCCACAACCTTGATATAACATATTTTCACACTATTTGTGTACAAACGGCGGCCATTTTGTCCGTCAATTCTAGTCCGATTTTCACGTAATTCGAACTCTCTCTTCATTACCATGTAACGGTGATATAGTCAAACGTTTTTTTAAATCGGATAATAATTTTGACCTCCAGAGGGACCAAAAGCGAACAAAAGCAATTTTTCGGACAATCAGGGGCCATAATTCAGGAAGTTACGATCCAATGGGCGCAAATATCGAAAGGAACCAAGATCTTTCGGTTATAAACATACATGTCAAGTTTCATCCAAATCGGTTCAAAATTGTGACCTCTATAAGGTCCACAACCTTGATATAACATATTTTCACACTATTCGCGTACAAATGGCGGCCATTTTGTCCGTCAATTTTGGTCCGATTTTCACGAAATTCAAACTCAACCTTCATAACCATGAAACGGTGATTATCATAACCATGAAACGGTGATATAATCAAACGTTTTTTTAAATCGGATAACAATTTTGACCTCCAGAGGGACCACAAGCTAAAAAGGGCGATTTTTCGGACAATCAGGGGCCATAATTCAGGAAGTTACGATCCGATTGGCGCAAATATCGAAAGGGACCAAGATCTTTGGGTTATAAACATGCATGTCAAGTTTCATCCAAATCGGTTCAAAATTGTGACCTCTACACTGTTCACAACCTTGATATAACATATTTTCACATAGTCTCGGTCACCCAGAACCTCCTAGTCTTCAACGCACGGAGGGTCTGGGACGGTTCTCAATTTTTGACGAAAATTACTGGATAATCTACCCCATAAAAAAAACAAACATTTGGTTACGCATGCGCAATGGAACCTTTTGGCTAAAGTCTCGGGTAAATGCTAAATCTTATGAAGCCGGGCCGATTTTGCTAGATTCTATAAAGCTTGGTTGAAATATATCCCACAATTCACTCTGCACATCTATTATTAGAAACAAAATAGAGACGATGAAGTATTAAGAAGATTGTGAGTAGCCATATGTCTGATTCATGACGAGAGAAAATTACCATTTCAATTAAAACCTTTAAAAACCAAATTTTAAAGAGTGTCATTGTTGACAAACGAGCTGTTTTGATAGATTCAGTACTTGGTAACATAAAAGACTGGATAATCCAGACAATGACCTATTTTCCGTCAAATTTTGAGGACCCATCCAGACTAATATTCGTAGAATATTTGTGTGGATGATAGAGACTAATTTTCACACTATTCGCGTACAAATGGCGGCCATTTTGTCCATCAATTTTGGTCCGATTTTCACGAAATTCAAACTCAACCTTCATAACCATGGCACGGTGATATAATCAAACCGTTTTTTAAATCGGATAACAATTTTGACCTCCAGAGGGACCACAAGCTAAAATGGGCGATTTTTCGGACAATCAGGGGCCATAATTCAGGAAGTTACGATCTGATTGGCGCAAATATCGAAAGGAACCAAGATCTTTGGGTTATAAACATGCATGTCAAGTTTCATCCAAATCGGTTCAAAATTGTGACCTCTACACTGTTCACAACCTTGATATAACATATTTTCACACTATTCGCGTACAAATGGCGGCCATTTTGTCCGTCAATTTTGGTCCGATTTTCACGAAATTCGAACTCAACCTTCATAACCATGAAACGGTGATATAATCAAACGTTTTTTTTAAATCGGATAACAATTTTGACCTCCAGAGGGACCACAAGCTAAAAAGGGCGATTTTTCGGACAATCAGGGGCCATAATTCAGGAAGTTACGATCCGATTGGCGCAAATATCGAAAGGAACCAAGATCTTTGGGTTATAAACATGCATGTCAAGTTTCATCCAAATCGGTTCAAAATTGTGACCTCTACACTGTTCACAACCTTGATATAACATATTTTCACACTATTCGCGTACAAATGGCGGCCATTTTGTCCGTCAATTTTGGTCCGATTTTCACGAAATTCTAACTCAACCTTCATAACCATGGCACGGTGATATAATCAAACGGTTTTTTAAATCGGATAACAATTTTGACCTCCAGAGGGACCACAAGCTAAAATGGGCGATTTTTCGGACAATCAGGGGCCATAATTCAGGAAGTTACGATCTGATTGGCGCAAATATCGAAAGGAACCAAGATCTTTGGGTTATAAACATGCATGTCAAGTTTCATCCAAATCGGTTCAAAATTGTGACCTCTACACTGTTCACAACCTTGATATAACATATTTTCACACTATTCGCGTACAAATGGCGGCCAGTTTGTCCGTCAATTTTGGTCCGATTTTCACGAAATTCGAACTCAACCTTCATAACCATGGCACGGTGATATAATCAAACGGTTTTTTAAATCGGATAACAATTTTGACCTCCAGAGGGACCACAAGCTAAAATGGGCGATTTTTCGGACAATCAGGGGTCATAATTCAGGAAGTTACGATCCAATTGGCGCAAATATCGAAAGGAACCAAGATCTTTGGTTTATAAACATGCATTTCAAGTTTCATCCAAATCGGTTCAAAATTGTGACCTCTACACTGTTCACAAGCTAAAAAACGTCATTTTTCGTACAATCAGGGGCCATAACCCATGAAGTTACGGTCCGATACATGCCAATATCGAAAGGAACCGAGATCTTAGGGTGATAAACCTATATTTCAAGTTTCATTGAAATCGGATAAAAATTGTGACCTGTAGACTGTTCACAAACAATTGTGGACGGAGGGACGTCCGGACGGACGGACGAACAGGGGCGACGACAATATACGTCCACATGAAAATGTGGGCGTATAAAAATGAACTAATAACCACAGAGCATTGGGATTAGACCCTGCGTTATGGAATATGATCAATTAAAATTATGAAATAAAGTGTGTTAATTTATAAACGTAAGCCACAAAGTTGTCTATAATAATTGACAGGGAAGTAATATAATTTATAAAAATACCGGTATATATAATATACAGGGTATTTACAATTATGGGGTAATGTCGATGTGGAAAGCAATATTATATTAGCCTACCTGTGCAAGCTGTTTCGTACCTAGTGCAATGTTGTGATGAACACTGTCGAAGTACAAGCAAACACATTGACTTTTCAAGAAATAATATATGTTTTTCGCTGTAATATTGAATTGTGCAATGGATTTTATTTAACTGGGAGGAGATCTCAAACTCATAGGCAAGGTTTTAATAAAGATTATGAAGTACATGTAATTTGTTCACAATCAAATAAATCTGTTTAAAATTTACAACTGTTCAGACAGTAGTGGTTACGGATGAAAATCAAATACCATTCTTATACGAGAGAAGTTAAATACGTACCTTGGAATCCATTTCACCACTAATATCTAAATTGACATGACTGGATATTATTCCATCATCTTGTAACTGTATGACTGATGTTATCACACATAATGACTTCCGTCCATCTCCTCGCGCAACTTTTACAATAGGATGATCAATATTAATCTTTCTATAATAAACAAATAGTTCAAGATTACCTAGCCACACAGATCACCATTTCCAATGGTGAGAGGTAGGAGGTGTACTCATCATATCAACCATATGTGTAAAAAACTAGGAACCAAGTCCTATAAATAGAACCCACAAATTGACTACTGGTACTACATACAATTTGGGGATTAATACAATGATAATGAAATAATGAACACACATTTATAAAAATTAATTCACTAGTGTTTCATGACCATGTCTATTCGGACTACATGTAATGTTCAGTCATGCTATAAAACATATCATCACCCTGGAGCAAAATTCCACAATGGAATATTTATATCAGATTCCTGAAGAGAGAGAGAGAAAGAAAGAGAGGGGGGGGGTAACGTCCACTTGACTCAGACTTGGTCAGTTTGGAACTAATATATGGTTTAATTTTATTTCAATAATTCGCTTTCACACAGGGGTCTTTAGCAGTGGGAGGAAACGGGGGTACCTGGAGAAAATCCACAAGGTTGGACAAGCGACCCTACAATCCTTGTCGGGTACAATCGAGGAATCGCAACCCCGGCAGTTGACTCAATGACAGACCTTATTATGATACAGATCGCACACGCTACCTATTCCACCATCCAACCTCCCTATCCTAAACAGAAAGAGTAATGAGTATTTTATTTACTTATGACAAAGCAGAGCTAACAGTTTTGGTGTTGTTAGCTCTGTTTTAATCAATGTTCCCAGTTGACTGCTGACATTCACAGCATCCGCCGTCCCAAGTTTCACGTCCAGTAATTCTTTCGTTAAATCAGCACCAAATTTTCCCTTTAGAGAAAAATCTGTCTTGCTGTTATATGTTGTTAAGACATGGGTATCTGTGGGAACATCTTTGATTCCTAGGCCACTGCTATCTTTAACCAACAAATCGGAGAGTGTAAATTCAGTTGCTTCATAGTGAGGTTTTCTGGAAATAAATAACCATTTTCTACGTTTCTTTATAATTACTCTAAGAACATCAATATTATCTGCCGTATTTATACTTGGTACCGGCAATAACGTGTCTTTTCCAAGTGCTGTCGCTACTTGATGAGCAGTCGCTGAAAACATTGCTGCTACTACTTCGTTTTTTAGCAAAACAAACAAGTCACTTCTTAGACTTCACTTAGTGCGTCTCAAATCTACACGGATCAAAAGAGCTCTGTTCTTTTCATATTAACAGTAAAGAAATAACGAGTGATAATACATGTGATGTATGTGTTAGCTCTACAATAAAAACAATTCTAAAATCCAGAAAAACTCATAAAAATTCAGGTAATTCGGTAATTCCCTAAATATTAACACAATTGTCACAATAAACAAGGGCAGATAACTATTACATTTGATACCCGAATGTCAGGTCGTAAGTTCAAAAGTTCAAAGAGAATTACGAAAGTCTTTGTAATTTGTAGCTGTCTTGCGAAATGAAATGAAATGGGGTTTAACGTCCTACTCTTTTGCACCTAATACGCCATACAGTGTGCTATGAGGGAAATTTTGCCCGGGCAGCGGCGCTACGGCCTACTCTTATATCGAATTCCAACTGCCAAGGGATCTTTTACGTGCACTCCAATGTGCACACGGGACCTTGGTTTTTCGTCTCATCCGAACGACTAGGTAGCTGTCCTTGACAGGCCCTCCTTCTGCATCACTGACAAGAGGAAATCAAGTCGGAAATCACGACGCGAGGCGTGGGAACACCATAAACTATATGGGTCATTCTCCAATGTTGTACAAAATGCTGTCCCGATGAAAAAACGATCAATATAAAATAAATGAATAAACCCAAAATATTTTTTTCTTATCTATATTATGTGGTCTAATGTTATTTGTCAATGGTTCATCATTTTATTTGTTTGTGACAGAAAATAAAAGTGTATTTTAAATCTGAATGGATGAAATGTATATAAAATCCCATGTCCCGATCCCCGGTGCCGAAGATGCATAATCCCTTTATTTTCATTCTATAGATGATGGAACTATAGAAATATTATTTTAGTGATAAATATTAAATCCTTAAATATGTAATTCATCATTTTGTCCACCAAGACTAAAAAAATCGCGGGAAAAAACGAAATATTTATTGTCCCGAAAATTTTTATCAACACCGTCACTACATTTGTTTTGCTGGCTTAATGTCCGAGTCTATGACCTAATCACTACTAGCATCCTCCATAGAAACGTCTAATGGCGGCATTTGTAAACAAGGCTATTTTTAACGATCGATTCCTTTTTAATTTTTAGGTAATTACAAAACGATGTATTGATTTTACTACGTATTTTAATTCACCCTCAACACCACAACACTCTTTTCAGAAAAATTATAACATTTTTTCACGACACATTTGAAGTTTCTAACAGTTTTTAATGAAAGGGGTTGATCTGCCCACGTTTCAGGCAAAGCGGAGTAATACCAAGCCAGTGGGATCTATTTTTTCCGCCATTTCTCAACACAATAACGCTCAACACCATAACATTTTCGTATTGTAAAATTCGTTACGGTGATGAGAAATTTGTTATGGTGTTGAGAATTATATGTCTTAGTAATAATTAATTCACATTAAAATGCTTATAAGACATCTTTTGGTATGAATATAGCAAGATTCTAACCTTAATAACAGACCCTGAGCGCATAAGTTCCAGGAGAGAGTTGTAGGCTATCAAGTGCCCCGTCAAATTTGGTCGGAGGTTTTGAAAAAAGTTGAAACTACGTAGGTTAATACAACAACAGTAGTATAATTAAATATTACAACAAGACTTTATTGTTCACTTTATTAGTTTTTGTTATAACAAAATGTTTGTTATTTAAATAAAGAATAGTTTAATGATTTGCTTTATATATAATAATAGGTTTAGAAAAATGTACGTCCCAAACCAAAAATTTCGGCAGGCCGAAAAGGTTCCCGGGGATTTTTCTGACATCGTGGTTTTCATGTCAGTGATTTATGGTGGAGGACCTGATAAGGAGCAGGGTCTAGTCGGTTCGATGGGAAGAAAACAAAGGCCTCGCGTAAATCTTAGTGAGCACGGGCAAAAACTCCTTGTCAGTTGAAATTGAATTGCTGTTCAGCCAAATTTCCCTCTAAGCACACTGTATGGCGTATCTCCGTCTTCATTAAACTGGATTGAGTAGGACATCCAAATTCGTTTATTCATTCTTTCATTATCTCACAATCTACATTGTAAAACAGAGCAATTGTGATATCAATGCACCTAACGGAATACTCAACACCGTCACAATTATCAACACCACAACGACACTTTTACACCGTAACGAACCCGGTTTTTCTATTTTTTCACAATAGTTTTTATAAAATTTTAATTTCCAATAATTTGTATGTGTGACAAAGTCAATATGACAAAGTCATTTAATCAAGAAAACTTTATTACATACACTAACTAAGCATGTACAAGACAAGAAATCTGGCCTAACAGCAGTGCTGTCCGATAGCCAAGCCTCTTCTGACAGTCTACTCACGAGTGCGCTAAAAATAGATCTTCAGTCAGCACTTAGGCCAACACAAGACACGAGGCCAATACAAGTTAATATATCAACCTGTCACACTCTCCCCAACTTTGTAAGAAATGCGTCCCTGCATTTACATGAATCAAAACAGCAACAAAAGAAAATGAGAAAGAAAACAATGGACATCATGTGAAAATTAAAACTAAACACTATACGAACTGTCTATGTTCGTGATAACCGCGAATCAAAACGTCTACTGATGATTGTTATTTGGCCGGAGTAGTGTTCCGATTTCCCTTAATGTCGTCGCCATCAAAGAGTTACCCAAACGAATGAGAGATTCCGAGTAGTCGGATTTGATTACGACCTCCTCACTCGTAGCGTTAACCGGTGCTGGGAGTTTGTGAGGGTTGTTATGTTTTCCACGAGTTGATCTCGTAGAACGCCGCACTTCTTCCACCGGGGAATGCTCTTGATTTGTGTCATGATCAACTATATCAATATCTTCATCACTGGAGTCTGACTCGAGACCTCTCGGATCAACGTGACCAACGACATTGTTCGGACAAGGTTTTAGATCCATCCGATGAACTTGTTTGATTACACTTTCATCATCGACTTGACAAATTGAATAAACATGGTTGTCACCACTGATGCGAGCTATGACTTTATAAACAATGGGTGACCAGTGGTCTTGTATTTTATTTCTTCCGAGAATACCTCTCGCCTTATAGTAGACTAGTTGTTCTGGATGCAACGGAGCATCATGGGCTTTCCCATCCTGCTCTTTCCTGCGTTCCGCTGATGTGACTAGGTACTCATAAGCCTGTGAATAAGAATGTTGCAGGCGTTTCTGGTGCTCCATTATCCAGGAATCTACGTTTTCGTGCTCAATACCAAGCAACACATCAATGGGTAAGGTAGGATTCCGTCCGAACATGAGGAAGTAGGGTGTAAAACCAGTCGAAGAATGCGTTGAGGTATTGTAAGCAAAGGTTAACTCCAAAAGGTGATCAGGCCAACGTCTTTTGACATCCACGGGTAAAGTACGCAGGAGATTGTGTAGTGTTCTATTAAAGCGTTCGGTCTGCCCATTACCTTGGGGATGGTAAGGCGTTGTCCTGCTCTTCTTAATACCGTATAAACTACACAGGTTTTGTATGACTTGTGACTCAAAATTCCTGCCTTGATCAGAATGTATACGACAGGGCACACCGTATCGCAGAAACCATTCCTTCACAAGCACTTTCGAGGTTGTTGACGCCTTCTGATCTTTGGTGGCTACAGCGACAGTGAACTTTGAGAACACGTCAGTGATAACAAGAACATTTTCCAACCCATTTGACGCAGGGTCCAGCAAAGTGAAATCAATGCAAATAACTTCATTCGGTTTGTTTGCTAACAAATTCTTCATGGTTGTATGAGTGGCAACATTTGGCTTAGCCACAACGCACCGGGTACAATTCTTACACTTCCTTTCAACATCACGCCACATATCAGGCCAGTAACAGCGAAACTTCACGAGGTTGAATGTGCGCTCGATCCCTTGATGACCCGCCCGGTCATGAAGGTTGTCAAGAACCGTATCCTTTAATGCGTTAGGTAACACAAGCTGCTCTATAACACCGACGCCAGGATCCTTTATTCGTCGGTACAACACAGTATCCTTCAAAAATAGACGTTTACGCTGTCGTAACAGCATTAAAACCACCCGTGGGAGGGTTAATCGTTCCAGTTTTGAAGGTATCCTATCATTGTCCCAAAATGATCGAAATGTTTTTATAGTTTCGTCTGATTGTTGTAGGCTTGAAAGTTGCTCCACAGTATACGAAGGTAATGCGTGAAGGGTTTCACTAAATGCGAGATAGGTAGGTTCGGGATTAGTATTTAAATGTGCAGAATGGATTTCACGAGGCAAAAAGGTTGTCTTTGTGACTTCTTCAACTTTAGACTGTACATCGCAAACAATCGTTTCAGAGTAACTGGATTCAAGCGGCCTACGTGATAATGCATCGGCGTTGCTAAGTGTTTTTCCAGCTTTATACTTCAACTCAAAGTCAAATATGGCCAAATCGGAAACCCAACGTTGTTCCACAGCGCTAAGCTTTGCAGACTGTAAATGGCACAGCGGACTATTGTCTGAATACACCGTGAACTTACGACCTATGAGGTAGTCCCTGAATTTTTCACATAAGGCCCATTTTAGTCCTAGAAGTTCAAGCTTACGGGAACTATAGTTTTGCATATTCTTTTCAGGACCTCGAAGTGCCCTACTGGCGTACGCAATGACACGTGACTGTCCATCCTGAATTTGGGATAGTATGGCACCAAGACCCTCCATACTGGAATCAACCTCAACAACAAAAGGTTTTGAAAAGTCGGCAAACGCTAATATCGGAGCATTGATGAGCCTCTCACGAATGTCATCGAAAGCTTTGTTACACTCAGTTGTCCACAAAGATTTTAACGTCTGAACATGTTGACTAATGGCCTCTTTTAACAGATTCTGTAAGGGGGCTGTAACCTTTGAATAATCCTTTACATACCGTCGATAGAAACCACAAAATCCAAGGAAAGTCCGCAAATCCTTGACAGTTACAGGTCTAGGCCACGACGACACCGCGGAAACCTTCTCTGGATCCGTTGACACACCTGACGAAGAAACGACATGACCTAGATATGTGACTTCTGATCGACACATGTAACACTTGGATGGCTTTAGTTTTAAGCCATGCGTTTTCAGCACGCGAAAAACTCGATCCAAACGCTCCAAATGTTCATCAAAGGACTTGGCGAAAATTATTAGATCGTCTAAATATATTAGAAGTATTTTAAAAACATCCTCCCTAAAACAGCCCTGCATAAGTCTCTGGAACGTTGCGGGTCCATTACACACGCCGAAAGGCATACGACGGAAATGAAATAATCCAAATGGTGTCGTAAATGCAGTTTTGGCCTCATCCTTCGCATCCATAGCTATCTGATTGTACCCACTTGTTAGATCGAGGGAACTGAACCAAGATGCACCAAACATCGCGTCGAGGCTTTCCTCGATGCGTGGTAACGGGTAGGAATCTTTAATGGTCTTGGCATTTAAATGCCTATAGTCCACGCACAACCGCAATTCGCCAGACTTTTTCCGGACAAGCACAATGGGAGATGCGTAAGGACTGTAGCTTGGTACTATAATCTGAGAATCTATCAGTTTGTTCAGGTGTTGTCTAACTTCTTCTAATTGTCCAGGTGGTATTCTACGAAAAGGAAGTTTGACTGGCACTTCATCTTTGAGATGGATTTCGTGACGTATGGTATCCGTATACCCAATATCATCCCCATTACTAAATACATGGCGATGACAGGCCAGAAGATCTCGCAACTTCAATTGTTGCTCGGAAGTTAGATGATCAGGAATATCCACAAGCGGCAAGTCAGGATGCTCCCCAACTTTGTCAGATGCTCCTTTCATTTCAACCTTAACCTTATCAATAAAAAGTTCGTTGTTTTGCACGGAAAAATGTATGCTGTCTGATTCAATGTTCCCTGTGGTTAATGTTCCAATTTTAGTGTAAGGTTGAATCCATATGTCTGTATTTGAAAAGTTCGCTATCTGTACGGGGTATCTGTTATACGAATGACTGACAACTGTATCACACACCAAAAGTCCATTAGGCAGATGTGTTCTATCTTTTAACTCCTGAACACACAAATCAGTGTTTTTATTAGTAGGGGGGCCTGTAGTCATAACAACATTTACGCTACATGCTGGAACACACACTGGACTTGATCCCGAAACTTTCACAAAACCATAAATGTCCCTATCAACAGACTTCTGGTTACCAAAGGTAGCAGTTAAAAGGCGAACAACAGCATCATGCTCGTCAACTGTGGTCTTTTCAACCTCCTCAAGAAAAGCCCAACAATGGCGAATGACATTCATTCCCAGAATTCCAGGTACCTCAGATTTACGCTTCTTGGTAGAAAGATCACTGGGGTCTTTTGTAACCAACAAACATTGTTTAGGTAACTGCTTCTCCATTACACACAAATCTGCATGCAAAACACCTAAATATGGGAGGTCAAAGCCATTAGCAGCTCGAACATTAAGGAAGTCAGTTTTAATAATATCCGCACCCAATGGTAAGAGTTTTTCTTTATAGAAAGATTCCGTAAGACAAGATATTTGCGAGCCAGTATCAATGACAAATCGACAAGGAACACCAAACACACCCAGAACAATAGTGGGGCAGTTTCCAACAGCATCCTGATAAGAAATATGTTCGTTAGAGCCAACATAATTATGATCGCCCGCGCCTTGGCTCACAGTTGAGGGCGTTGTTAGTTTTCCGCAGGTTTCTTTGAAGGACAATTTCGCTTAATATGACCCGTCGCACCACAACCATAACAGCGACGATAGTTCCCACTGGTTGGTGACGATTTTGCCTGTTCCGCCATCATTCCCATTAGCTTGGTAAGTTGCTCCTGCTGCGATGCTAACATCTTCTTCATCATACCGAACTCCCCATCGCTGATCGTAACAACTTCTGTCAATGCATTTTTGTTAGCTGGGGTCGGTGGTTCAAAATTTGTATTGTCCTCTTCTGACCAATCTAATGCAAATTTCCGAATTGCTAGAAAAGTAATATTGGGACTTTCCCTCTTTTGTCGCTTGAGCCATTTTCGAAGAAACGAATCCCGGACCCCCTCCACAAAATGGTCACGAAGCATATTTTGGTCAATCCTAGCGGGGTCACTGTTGCTGATTCGCTCAGTTAACTCTCGTAGTACATAAGAGAAATCACGTAAAGACTCATTTGGTTTCTGTCGCCTTTCATAGAATTGCCGTAGCAATTGGGACGTCGTTAAAACCTCACCAAAAGCCTCCACCAATGCTGTAAATATACTTTGAACTTCGCTGACACGTCTGAGCTTCACTTCTGCCTTCGCGTCTCCTTCAAGATGTGACAGAATGTAACGAGATTTCTCCTCTGCGGACAAACCAAGCCCCGACATGATGGCTTTAATCTCCTCAATCCATTCATGCACTGATGGTTCACCTGCCTTTTGTGGCCTACCACGAAACTTTCGAGCTTCACGCCCCCTTTCCATATAAACAACAGATCTAGACGAAAAAGATTGATTTGGTGACTCGGGCAGTCGGGCTCCAAGAGGAAACCGCGGTGTTTGAGGTGTTGACGCAAGTGACCTCAGCCTTGCCGCAGCTAACTGTCTTTGTAAATCTAGGATTTCGCTCTCATAATTCCGCTTATCACTTGGACTCTCAGCCATGGCTGCCAGTAAACAGGTAACCAAAAAATAAATGAAATACATACACTTGTATTTTCAAACCAATTTGTATTTTCAAACCAATCCTCAGTCAGAAAACAAGGCTATCCCCATCATCTGACAGTAGAAAAATAATATATATACAAACAGAACATGTATAAAAAAATTATAATTGAGTATAGGTTATAGCAAAGCTATCTCTGCTCAACCTTATTTCTAAAAAATCAATCCACAACCACCTGTAACGACAGCCTCGGAAAACAACATACGATGACGTCACTAGTTAAATGTCGCATCCAGCACTGGGCCAATAAGGTATCTGGGTGAACGCCATCAATCAGTAAACTAAAATTATATGAATATTTTGCTTTCTTGCCGCGATTCTTCCGACACCGTAACAGATCATTCGAGAATCCTAGTGTTGGTTGATTCAATTCGGAATTTAGAAGTTTTACTTCATTGTTTATTCGCGACAAAAAATCTTTCACTCTACTATCATCAACAAGAAATTGTTCCGGGTCCCTGTGGCCTCTTGATGAATTAAACGCACAAACAGATATGGGAGGTACTTCAATGAATTTAATTCTCGAATCGGGATATTCGCTAACAATTTGTATAGCCCGCCTATACTGACGTAAAACGGCACTCACTGGATCCTGATTTCTGGCATAAATAAAATCACCCCGTTTGTCAGTGACATCGCATGTTCCCAACCAAACGTAAATCACGACAGTTTTATAATCAGCATGCCAAGAAGACAAATTTTGTTGAATAAAGTTAATACCAGTTTCAGTTTTTCTGCCTTTGTATGCCTCGATTTTGATGTCAATTGAATGACTGTGAGCGAAATGTCTCCTCAAATAATTACCCTTACTGTCTGTTACTAAAACCGCCAAACATTTCTGTTTACCTACTATATCTGGTAATGGTTTTGATATAAATTTTCTTAATTTGGCTTCACTCATAGCACAAACAACAAAACATTTGATAAACAATGACAATCGTCCCGTGTGTCCAGAAAAAGTTTTGAAAATAAAAATGTTTATTGGAAATCTCTCACCGGATTGACTCTTCTAAACTTGAACTTGACACACAGCAAATTCGGTTCTATCGTATCGGTTCGACGCCAATTGTGACAAAGTCAATATGACAAAGTCATTTAATCAAGAAAACTTTATTACATACACTAACTAAGCATGTACAAGACAAGAAATCTGGCCTAACAGCAGTGCTGTCCGATAGCCAAGCCTCTTCTGACAGTCTACTCACGAGTGCGCTAAAAATAGATCTTCAGTCAGCACTTAGGCCAACACAAGACACGAGGCCAATACAAGTTAATATATCAACCTGTCACATATGTAATATTAAAGTTGTTCAATTTCTTTTATTTGATATCGTTAGCGATAATTCATATATATTCATATTAAAAACAGAACATAAAAACCTGTATTATAGACAAAAATCAAAAATGGTACTGTCGTCTTAATATTAAAGTTGATTTATTCACAAAAATAGAGGAAAATTTGATATTCAGTACATAAAATGGTTATTGTGATGTAGAAACTATAAAATTAACATTTAGGATTTTGACTATGAGGAAATATTGAAATATTATTGATGTGATGGTGTTGAGAAATTCGAACGAAATGTTACAAATTATTAAAAATAAATGTGTAAAAATATAACTGAAAAAAATTGCCAATGTCGATTATTGTAGCAGAAAGATAGGAAAATAAATCCATACAATTTATATAATGATAAAATAAGTTTTATATTTTAATAATTTAGATGCCAAAATTGTACAACATTGGAGAATGACCCATATAGGCCCTACTTCACTCAATCGTATCGTCTGAAACGTGCATCGAGCCAGAGCCGTAGCCTATTTGGCGGGGGTGCAGGTGCAGGGGGGGGGGCACATTTCACCCCAGAAAAATAATGTGCCCCGAGAAATGGCGGCAATAGGGATTACTTGCTAGCGATTTTGATGCGGTAGTCCCCGTGCTCAGTAACTTATTGGGCGTTATATTGGCGCCCAACCTCTCTGCTGAACCCCCACTTTTAAAATCCTACATACGGCCCTGCACCGAGTAACATTACTCCATAAATTCCCGTAATTTCCGGGATGCTTTATGGTTATTCGAATATGCCTTTAGTTATGGTGTGCATCTACGATAACTGTAAGAAGAGTGCAAGCCCACACTGCAGGCTCTTAGCTAGTAAGGTGGGGGGGGGCAAAGGGGGGGGGGCTAACAACTTGATTGAGAGGGCACCCAAAACGGTGTGATCTATGGGATACTTTATCACGGACGGGAGTCCATTATGACATGATTGATGAGGCGCCTTAGATTAATTGGGCGCCCATGATTGGTGGGGTGTCTCATCCCGGTAAGACGCCAATAATGCCAATCTACCATAAGAAAGTCACGTGGAAATTGTTGAAATTTTCCAGGTTAAATACACGATAGGAATGAGATTGATTCAAGCCTGCGCCAGACGTGATAATCTTCAAAATTCAAACAAGTCGGACTCCAACGCGATTCCAAACTTTTCGTTTTTCTTATCAGTTATTACAGGTACGCTAAAGTCGTGTGACTTCCTTCAAATTTTCATAATGTTCATATCAAAATATCATAATACGCTAATGTCGCAAATTCAGTCTCAAAATTGAAATTATACGTCATCATAGTTATTCTCCCCAGGTGCAAACCCTATTTTCAAAACAAAAATTTTCAGGGCGATAGCAATTTTTTTACCATTCCAAACATTATCGAAATTAATGGTATTACAACATGCCAGCGATAAAGAAATACTTTTTTAATATATTTCGCACAAAGCTTCATTCGACACTAAGGCAAATAATAATATATCTTCACATATATCAAAACAAAAAAAAGACATTAGAAAGTAGGCCTTTTACAGGTTCGACTTGATTCGAAAACCCTATTTGTGTAGAGTTTTAATAATTAAAAATGTTATTAAGGCCGACAAGAAAAGTAGCCCCACCCCCTCCTTCGCCCTGTACAGCATAAATTATATTTGTTAATAAAGCTAACCATTGGAAAAAAATAAACCGGGTACGCCCCTTCCATTCTCTCCGGTTCTTTTGAACATGTTCACTTTTAATTTTGAATTAGAAAGCTATAGCCTTTAGAGAGAGAGAGAGAGAGAGAGAAATGGGGTTTAACGTCCACTCAACACAAACTATGTCATTTCGGGACAAACATATGGTTCAATTTTATTATTTTCATCAATTCGCTCGCGTAGGGGTCTTTAGCAGTGGGAGGAAACCGGAGTGCCCAGAGGAAACCCACGAGGTTGATATGGCCTTTAGCTTTCTAGGACATTCTGTAATAAAATTGATAAAACTTTGGTTAGTTTCTGGCTGTGTCCATCTTATCAGGTTTATAAGTTAAAGATAGAGTTCTTATCTATCAAAACAAAACCAATCCCTCAGTCACATTCAATATGATTTTCTTGGGACTATTCGTAATTCTTTTACATGGTGGATTTGATTCCAGCGCAGGACGTAAGTTTCTTGTTCACGTTGAGTTATTTAATCGCTTCGAAAGAGGTATCTAACACACATACACACTGATGGGGTGGGGAATAGGCTTTTCACCCCAGACAATAAATAACTTTTAGATATATAGCCTAGGTCACTCCATTCTGAAATCTGGAATACGATGCTGATTGTTTCATCAGCACAAATGTATATTCCAGAAGAAAGTGTAGCTCGATCCTTGATGTAAATCTGTCGACTTTCGAGTAGAGATCGCGAAACAAGCTTTATTTTGTAAGTTTTGATGTTTAATGACAAATACCAATGTTGACATTTTCGTTTATTGGTGTCTTCAATGATTAGTATGGGACGCCATTATTTGAAAGGTATAGACATTTTACGATAGATAATATCCAACTTATATTTTGTTTTCAACTTATTTATAATATTTTGGACATACCAACTGTGATTTGACAGTGTATTAGTGTTGACAGGGGTCATGACTATATATTTTAGATTTTTCCATCGCATCACGAAGATATTTCCAAGATGGCGACCATTTTTTGCGGGAAAATGGAATCGATGCGCTGAGTTTGATCCAGTAATAGTGTTTGGTGTTTACAGGGGTCGCAGATTCCATTCCTGACATTTACAACCTTATACAATGATCACAGCATATTTCCATTAGGCTATTATTGCTCCCACGGTACTCGTGGTGGTAAATGATCGAGACGATGTGCTGATTTCGATTATTGGTGTCAATAGGCCTATGTTTTCGGGGTGCAGATTCGAGTTCTGCTATATACATCTGCATAAAACGATCGTACCACAGACACTTGAAGGGATTAAAATAAAACTTCTTACTACTGCTTGACTATAGCATAGTATAGGTATTTCAGACGCCATCTTTGTTATGACTCTTTGGCTAAATTCCGTCTGTTAACATTTCACAATACTCACTAGTTCTCATACGACACACCTGTGCTTGCCTACTCCATGATTGAAGTAGGTACACATGATGTAATCGTATGACTAGTTCTAAGACTTTCCATCGTTTTAATTGCCAGCGAGACTTTATTTGATCATTATACACTCTCCAATTACATGTAGTTAAATTGGTCATTTTACATCGTTATTATTATTAATTACAAATCAAACTTAAAGTGTCTTCACTTGGCCATTCATATCGTCAACGGATCGGAATTACGACGAAATAAGGTTGAAAGAAGTCTGTAACATTCAGCCCCTTTATAAACCTATCATTACTCGATATGTGCCTAGGAATAGAGCCTACGAAGCGAGGCCACCGCTGTTGAGCGAGGATTGATCACCCAGTTCCTCCTCGGCACATGCATCTTTACTGTAATTTTAAATCAGTTTATTTTATAATTTCAGTATTAGACTGTATATGTTTTAGTAAAGATGCACGTGTAAAGGGAGATAATGGGGAATTCCTTGTGCCAATGAATAAATGTGTCCAATCATTTGATGAAGTCTCAGGTCTACGAGGTGAAGTTTGGCATCATATTAAATACACGTCACAGGTACAACTTCAACCATCAATAACTTTCTATAGAATTTAACCCTTTTATCCAACAGATATTTTGTTAAATTGTTTTAGACAGTGCTCTATTTGTGTGGTTCTCTTCTCTGTAATCATGATTTAAAACAAATCTTTGGATGGGTTACTTTTTAAATTGATGCTTTATCATTGGAAATACAAACACACAACACACATTTTCTCTGTATGTAAATTCTTAAGTGGGAAGTGCCAACTGTTTCTCAAAAATGGAATCTATATGTATAGCTGCTAATCGACGTTATTACTTTATTTTGACCAAAGTTTTGATGAGGGCTCGAGATGATTACTCGTAAGGATGGGGGTGAAATTCCTCGTTAGGGTGAGGGTGAAATTCCTCGTTAGGGTGAGGGTTAGATGCTTTTATATATTTGCCTTATTTAGTTCAAGGACAATCTGATTAAAATATAGAGATCTATATTTCGTTTCTTTTTTTTTTATATTTTGGTGGCCCGCACTACAGCTGTGGTGGGGGTCGTGTAAGGGGTCATACGAGGGACGTTAACCCTATGACGTCAGACATTCGATTAACCAACCTATCCGCGCCTTCTCCCAAATAAAGTTGTCTTCAGTTGAAGTCGACACTAATGCTGGGTAGCCTGACTTGTGTGGAGAATGCAATCAGCGCAGCCTAGACAAGTTAAAGGAAATTTTGAACTATAAAAACGAAATAGGATTTGTATTTTAATCGGATGGATTGAGGGGAGTGGAGGTTAGGGGGCGGGGTACATATAAATATGTCCAATAATCTATAGCCTACAACTTTAAAAGAACTATTTCTTTTTTTTTATTATTTTTGGTCAGACGGGTTGGATTGAACACGATAAACAAATAATGAAGTTAGTTATATGTGGAAGGGAAGGTATGCATTTAGTCATAATACATTGTATTCTTCTTTAACTATTTACTTTTAGGCTTGTTCCGGCCATACAAGACCGAATGGGCCTACAAGTTCGAAGCAATTTATTGATACTAAACGTATAATTTAGACATATTTACTAATTAATAAAGAGGTCGCGTCATGGGTCATACGAGTGGCTTTTGATCCGTTACGTCAGACATTTGATTAAACAATCAACGTTGATGTTTCTAGTAGCATACCCAAAGTTCCATGCATCGCACACCAAGAACTCGTTGCAACATACCGTTTCATTGGCTAATTCTACACGTCAACCAGAACTCGGGTTATATAAGAAATGTAATAAAGACAAGTAAAACGAGAAATTGTGAACTATAAGAAAACGAAAAGAAAAGGGATGTGTGTTTAAATCTTACTGTATATTTTATTGTAGAGTTATCCCGTCATATATGTTTGGATAATATACTTGACTGTAAACAATACAATGAAACCAATCCAAATCTTTGTAACCATTACCCAGACTGGTCAAGGGACAATTGTCGAAGGTTTTGTGGATTTTGTGGTAGTTTCTCTTTATTCATTGTTTCTTGAATTTCATGAAAATAAATGATATTATGATGAACATTTTTTATGTCGCCTAATTAAAGTATAGTCATGTTCAGTGGGGACCGTATGATTACAACATATTCTACGACGGTGATGTTTCCAATAATTACTATCGTTCATAATCGTTGCAATTTGAAAACAAAATAATTAAGACACCACCCCGACACTCCCCCCACCCCTTGCTTATGCGTGGCCTACACAAAGAGAGACCCAGTATAGAGTAAATGTCATTCAGAAATGACCTCGGATGCAAGGAAATCGATTGCAAACTTTCAATATTGTCTGGGGGAGAACTGCCCGTACCCGCCTTAGGGCTCCGTGGTAAACCATGTGTTCGAGGTATATACTGATTGATGACGTGTTGGATGTTTTATTCTACAGATGAAGGGTGTTTAGATAAACAAGATAATTGTCATCTACATACTCAACAAACATGTAAGACATATTCTCATTGGGCGAAAGTAAACTGTAAGAACTACTGTGGATTGTGTGGTAAGTCTGGATATACATTTATATATATAGGCTTTAATATCCAGTCCTTCATTACAGGGGAGCCATGGTGACTCAAATGAGAAGGCGCTGGCTCACTAAACAGGAGGCCCAGACAGTTGAAATTTAACTTATACCCTCTAAATGCGAAACAGGAAGTGTTTATCTCCTAAATATATTCCTGTGTACACTATAAGCAGCCAGAGATCGTAAAAATATTTACACTAACCTGACTAACCGGGTCACGACTAACCGGGCTCCCGTGTTGACCGAGAAAGTTCATTTGGGTGTTTTTCAGCTTAGTTTCCCCTTGTCTGTGGTGCAGGACGGCTGGAAATCTACAACTTCCAGTCGTTCGGAGGAGACGATAAACCTAGGTCTCATGCACACTAATGATTTGAAATAAAATAACACCGTAGTCGCTGTCAGAGAAAAAAATGTCCCACTGCAAGTCTTCATCTGGCTGGTTGATTAAAGTTAAAGTTAACTCCCATTTCAAGTGGCAATCTGTGAGATACGGACAGACATGGGTCGGTCATTGTTTTCATATTTCAGAAAAAAACACGACATTAAAAATAATCATTTTATGTTTTTCTTAGATTATCCTGCGACGACGACACCATTACCAACTACAACATTTTCCTGTGTGGATCCTCCTGGGAATGACTGTCCCTTTCTCAAATCACAGGGTATCTGTGATGATCCAGATGATGCCAAGGCTTTCTGTCCTAAATACTGTCAAATTCCTGAATGTAAAACATAAACTTTCTATAAAATCAATTATAAACCACTTGTTTTCTAGTTTATCGCGTACGTTGTCTGCTGATTCATTGTCGTATACTAATACAATTAACACCAATTAAATGTATTTGGTAATGAATGGGGAAGCTTGACACTTGACACGAAGAACAGTGGGTAACGAACCTAAAGGTGCACATACAGAAAGGGTATCGCAGTTTGTTTTTTTTAAAGAAAATACTTAATTGTGCACAGAGTAAGACAATTACAGTCAAGCGATAGCCCCCCCCCCCCCCCCAACACATACACACGCGATTTTATTTCCATATTAAAAGGAATGATGATGGGTATAGCCTATTATAATATCCTGTCTGATGCTTTGGCATATAAACACATAATTTAAGTGTCATCAAAATCGGATAAAAATTGTGGCCTGTACGGGGACAAACTAAAACGCGATTTTTTGTACACATTTTAAGTTTTATCAAAATCGGATAAAAATTGTGACCTCTACAGGTCCACAAACTCAAAACGTATTTTTTGTACAATCTACACGGGCCATAATCCATGAAGACAAGGTCCGATACATTCCAATATCGAATGGAACCGAGATAAAAAGATGTGTCATGTACAGTCTACAAATAAAATGTGCCATATAAAAATGTAATATGCCAGGTTTCATTCAAATATGTGAAGAAACTAATTGAAATTCGGACGTTCTCTGGTTCAAAATGCGATCTAGATTAAAAAGTAGAAAATCTAAAGGGAAAATTCTTACCAAAAATGTAAAGATCATCTTGTAGTCTATTCACGAGTCACAAAACTGACTTTTATTCGAAAATAACAAATTTTATGAACTTCATTCATCAAAATTTACATCTACATTGACTTACCATCCAATACACTAAAATAAATCTTAAGTCTTGTGATTTTAAAGTGCATTTATAGATATAGAAATTTGTAAAGTTAACCATATATATATATATATAAATAATGAGCCCGTTGAAATCAACACACTTGTTAAGATCTACCTGTCTTGTTGCTATGGTGATAACAACACTGACGGCTAATATTTCACACGTGGTCCTGAATCGGTGTTAATAGGGTTAAAGCTTAATGAGTTGGATAATGGACTATGTTGGATTCTATAATCTATCAAATAAAGTTAGTCAATGAGATGTACACCGAACGGTAGATATATATGTTCACAGAAACGAGCGTGGAAACGAATATATGTATTAAGAGTGAAAGTGTTCGTACCAAACGTTCCAAGACTGGTTTCTGGGTTATTTACCTTCAATATTAAGCCAAGAAATTTAAAGGAGTTTTAAAGCATTTGAACCACATGGTAAATACTGTAGAAAAACGACAATATTCAAGATAAAATGAGCAATCGCGGGACGATGTTATCCGTTTATCGAAGAGAAAGGGCCAGACATTATCATAACTGTCGGAAACCCATGGGTGGACTTTTTTCAGCCTTATTGTTAACTACCATAGCAATCATAGCACTCAATTCTAAATCATGGGTTCAAATACCACCAAGCTTTCAGATATTTCAACAACAAAATATCCAGAATTTCAGTGAAACCAGGGAGTGTCTTCCACCAGATTCCGTAAGTATTTGTTTTAAAAATACGTGCATTTATTGTTCAATTTGTGACCTATATGTAATCAACATGCCTTATACATGTATACGCTGGGGACTCTTATGTTCAAACTGAAAACCGACCTAAATTATAATTTAGGCGACATAATGTAGTAAGTTTTATCAAAAAGTTTTAACTATAAGTTATAGTAAGGCAAGGAGAAACTCTTCCCCCTGCCCTCTTCTCAATACTCCTAAACGATCTAGAATCATATCTGGTCGGCCCGTCTTCATTAGCCCAGTTTAAGAACAGAGTAGGACGTTAAACCCCATTTCATTTTATTTCTATTCTACATCAGATATACCCGGAAGATAATTTAGTGTTATATATATAAGCTTATTAACTAAAACATGTTGTCAATTATGGGGCGCCGTTTGTAAATTAATTATTTAGCTTTTTATATAGCAAATAACACTAGATTTAATTTAAATTTATATATATAGTTTAATCTCGACTTTTGTGCAAATTTTTCACTTTTAATATTTAAACTAAAAATACAACAAAAACTCAATATTTAACATAATATATATAAATATTTCTTGATTTGTCTCTATTTTCATATTTAACATTTAGCATTGAATATTAAGACCAAAACAAGAGATTTGATGATATATAAATATTTAGCTAAATATTTAGTTAAATGTTTAAACATTTAGCTAAATATATATATTTAGTTAAATGTTAAAATATTTAGTTAAATGTTAAAATATTTAGTTAAACATTTATATATTTAGCTAAATAATATATATTTAGCTAAATATTTTAACTAAATAATTAAATATTTAACTAAATAATAAAATATTTAACTAAATAATTAACTAAACATATAGTTAAATTTACAAAGCGCAACCGTACCACGCCGTTTGTAAAATAATTATTGTTGTAAGCGACTTCACACTAAACTATGACGTAGTGTACAACTTTCCATTGACTGCTCAACACAGTACTATCTGGTACCTGAACGCTCAGCTTAGTTCTTACATCCGCAATTCGTTAATAATGCCTACATATATTTACGTTGGACATCGATCACTCATTAAATATGGTAAGTTCACGACATATTACTGGTTAACGTGTTGGGTACACGTCATCATTTGATGCGCATTTTTTTTGTGTCGCTTACGATAATAGAAATATTGGCGGGATCACAAATATATATTTAGTTAAATATTTATACATTTAGCTAAACATATTTATTTAGCATGATATATTATATATTAGTTAACTGTTTATATATTTAACTAAATAAATATATTTAGTTAAATGTTTATCTAAATGTTATATATTTAGTTAAATGTTTATATATTTAACTAAATATATATATTTAACTAAATATATATATTTTGCTAAATGTTTATATATTTAGCTAAATATTTAACTTTAGATTTTTCAGTGATTTAGTATTTAGCATTTATACCTACGAGGAGTAGCATATTTAGCTATATATTTAACTAAGCGATGTGAAATCAAGATATAACATTTAAAGTTTTTCATAGACCAAAAACTCGACTTTTAGCTACAATATTTTTTGATATTTACATATATGCCATTTTTGTTCTAATATTTATCTAAATATATATATTCGGAGTTAAATCTAATTTTTTTTCCTATAGAAAAAGTTAAATAATTATTTTACAAACGGCGCCCCATAGTCAATATAATCACTGGATTCTTGTAATAATATGTTCAGACATGTTATATTTTATAAAGTTTGTTTTTTTCGCGGTTGACCCCATTGTACATTTCGGGTAAGTTAATAAACGTAATCCAATTCTGAGCTAAATATTGAAATGCAATATATGCTGTGATTTATTGGTCATAGTTTACATGTACAATATAATTAGGTCTATAAATAAACCTTTGTCACAGATTTACATTGAGTGACGGTCGTAGGGCTGATGTTAATTTCAGACGTAACATCCGCTTTCAGGTAGGGTAATATCGCAGGCAAGTGTTTGTTAGGAAACTACTTGAAGAGCCATTTAGGTTTGAGATTGAGGATTGATGGCTAGGTCTTTGTTTATTTAAGTGTCCTTGATATACATTTACACAACATATTATTCAGCTTAACGCCCCCAGCAACTATAATCGACTCTGATACACAGAATGATACGAAATAAAACAAATAGTAATAAAAACACGACCGCCATCTTTACTTTACTTTATTACAGGATAAAGTATATCACTTGTTGTAGTCAACATAGGTATGTGATATTTACGGTGATTATTACACAACAGAGAGAGAGAGAGAAATGGGGTGTAACGTTCACTCGACACAAACTAAGTCATTTCGGGACTAACACATGGTTTAATTTTATTTCAATAATGCGCTTGACCCGGAGAAAAAACCACAGACAAGCTACTCTACTCCTTGTCACGTACAACCGGGTATTCGAAACTACGCCAGTTGACTCAATGACAGGTTTTTCTTGTGCTAACCATTCGTCCAATCACCCCCCCCCCCCTCGTCCCTATTGCACAACAGATAAGAGACATAATTATATTAGAAGAAAAAATAAATAATTGCAAATATATGTAATATATGTATATAAAGTATTTTCAATATATATATAGAGAGAAAGAATCTCCTACGAGTTTTTTTCTATCAAAAAACACGAGTTGGAGATTTTATTTATCACCCAATCCTTTCTTACATGCACAAATAAATAAATATAATTCTTTGGTATAGATTTCACTTTTACTGAATCAATTTACATTACAGCGTAGTGATACATCAGTTTTTTGACAGCAGGTTAGCTATTGCAAAGTCCTATATATTGACCCAGGTCCATTAAATAAAAACAGTTTCTTTTTAACAAAAAAAAAGTCACTTTTTATTTAAAATAAGTCGTTTCTTTAAAATAAGAGAAAGTAGTTCCTTTTTGATTGACCAATCAAATTCATGTAAAGCGATATCTACTGTCAAATGTGTTACTGGGTGATAAATATTTATATATACATGCCACGAAAATAATACAAAACCATACATGTATACAAAAAAGATTCCCAATAAGTGTCCAGTTTCATTTTTCGGTGTTTAATAGTTGATTACGTAATTTCTTGCTTTGGTATAGAAATTTTCCTGAATTATTTAAATATTTATGTTCTGTTTTCGTTAAAATATATTTGAATTTACATGTGTATGTAAAGAAGGAAAGGGCAAGAATCTACGATAAAATAAATTTATATATGCTGTGCAACAGAGGAGCAAGTGGTATTCGTCTTCTATGGCGTTTGTTGTGCAGCATTGTATTTTCACGACCAGTTCTTCTATAACGCACATTTTCGACATTCAATTTTCAATACGACCTTCATCATAAGAGCGAGTGTAACGGGTGAGGGTGGGAGCATAATGGCGGTCCTAATACATTTTGTATTTCATCAATGACTTACATTCTGTGCCAGAAGAGATATCATCGACGGATACTTGGGGTGGGTGCATCAGGATATCTTAGTTTTCCGATCATTAGATCATAGCCAACATCAGTATTTTAATAATTTTATGGCATTTATTTTGAGAATTATGACGATTTCCACCAGACTCTAAATAAAGTTATAGCAAACATGTTTCTTGGAAATCTCGGATTTGTGTTCCCTGTGTTACCGCTTATTGAAGTGGTCTGTTCGATGATGCACACTGACAAATTCTAATGTATGAATAGTTGCATATAAATCGTATATGATTGGAATTAAAATAAAAATTATTTGTAAATTTGAAATTTATTATATTGTGTATATGATTGTGTAAATATTTCAGGATGGTGTTTTAACTAAAGTAGGAGAGCAGTGTATTTATATACAGTCGGTTATAGCTAGTTATAAGGAACCGGGATCTACTGTAATCAGTGTTGTCGTAAACGCATGGGATGGAACGTATACAGCGCCCGATTTTGTGTGTTGCTTGCGTGCAGATAGAGACGTTATAAGGGTGAAGCCACATGTTTTCTATAAATATTCTGTGGAGAGTCCGTTTCGGGCGACGCAGTTTAACTGTCTCGTAAATGCAGAGCGATTAAAGCCGACCCATATAGCTTTTACTGACCATTCTTGTGACCAAACCAGTTTAAATTATTCAGCGATAACATATCCAGAAAATTCTGTTGATCAATTAGCCGTTTGTACAGGCGTAGCGTATGGAAGATTGGTACCGGAACAACTAACAGAATGGTTTGAACTTCAGAAGATTCTTGGAGTGGAAAAAGTTGTGACATTCACATACAATTTAGATGGAGATTCGACGAAAGTGTTGAAATATTATGAGAATGAAGGAATATTAGAGATAATTCCGTATGATATTCCACAGATTATTAAAGGTAGGTTATTATACGAGGTAGGGTATATATACAACCTGGTATTAAATAGGTTATTATACAAGGTGGGGTATATAAACACAACCTGATATTAAATAGGTTATTATACGAGGTGGGGTATATACACAACCTGATATTAAATAGGTTATTATTCATGTTGGGGTATATATACACAACCTGATATTAAATAGGTTATTATTCATGGTGGGGTATATAAACAACGTGATATTAAATGTACATTAAAAGGGAAACGATTAGGTATTGGTTGTTAATCGGACTATTGACCAATCATAATTTGGAACAGAAATTTGCTTTCCTTTCGGTCTAATTTTAAAAGAAACACTGGGAGGTGTATTATGAATGCCCTCCAATGTTTTGGGGGTGGGGATGGGTGGTGTGTTAATAATAAGTTACATGTAAATAAAGACTTGATACGTGTGATATACCGTTTTATATGGTTATAGCCCCCCCCCCCCCATGGTGTGATTGGCCGTTCTGGGCCAAAATTGAGTTCGTTGTTGCAATTTATGATTTTTGCCCATCCGTTCACATTTAATTCCCATTGTTGCGATAAGTTACTCGTCGAAGTTCGTCCGTTGAACCACATTTCATTTTATTTTTACAGCCAAACCTGACAGAGGTTTTGAATTAAATGAAAGATGGCCTGTCCAATATTTAAATGATATTCAGATGCCGTTATTGGATTGTAAAGAACGATTACAGGGGTATAGATATATGATGGTCACGGGTTTTCATGAAATTATTATACCAAAAGGACAGATAGCCAATCTGTATGATTTATTAGAGGTAGGTTATAAATAGGCCACATGATTCATTAGCAAGTAATGATAACAAGCAAGGATAATTTATTTTATTAATTCAAACTGGTGGATTCTGTTGGTGAGGGGGTACTTATTAGTTCTAAATTTCAATAAGTTGATATTCCCGAGAATAATCTTTCAGTAAGAATTGTCACTCTATCTGGTTTTTACTTTTATTACGGACTTAGAAACATCTTAAAGGGGGATAACATAAGTTTACTTATATAACAAATGACTTATTTTAGTATTATCTATTAGCATCGTCTCAGGGTAGAATATCAACAGGCATCCAGCTTCAGTTTCCCAGTAAAAACTTTTATAACTGATTGGAATAAATCGGATCCGGATAATCAACTCTTCTATCTGCAATATCTACAGAGAACTCCTTTAAATACGAGTAATACGAGATCAGTTCATATTCCTGGTAGAATCATGGAAATAACTCACACCCATGTTGTACCACAATATTATTATCAACGGTACGTACAAATACTTATATCATATAATACACATAACCATTCACTGAAAGATACATTCAAATTGGTGACAAATATATTTGTTCAGTGATGCAGTAAAAAAAGGGAACTGTCGAAAATTAGGGGGGGGGGGGGCTCTGTCAACGGAAACCTTCCCATTGGGTGAACCGTGGACTATGCAACTCGATTAGCTGATAATTATATAATTATTGCCGAAATATGCATGGTGTTACGACGGCGCTGATAAGATGTACGTAGTTAAAGCGAGATCAAGTCTTCTATGGAAGGTGAGGTGCAACCTGTTGTTGGCTATATTGGACATTGTTTACCTTCTATTATAGCATATTTTGCTTTATACAGTATATACAGGACATTATCTATCTTGTATTTTTCTTTTCAGAATTATGTTATCAGCAGAAATGGCATATGTACATCAATATATATCTTGTCCGCCATACTTACAAGATTGCTATACCTCAACACGTTATCATGATGGAGGTTTGTTTTTCTTTGAAAACATCCTGAAAGATAGAATGAAAAATGTTCCACCCGAACTTCGCCAAGAATTCTGATGGATATAGTATCTAGAGCGTGGCGCTAGGATATATCTGGCTGATGGATATAATATCTAGAGCGTGCCGCTAGGATTTATCTGTCTGATGCATATAATATCTAGAGCGTGCCGCTAGGATATATCTGTCTAATGGATATAGTATCTGGAGCGTGCCGCTAGGATTTATCTGGTGGATATAGTATCTGGAGCGTGACGCTATGTATGACACTACAGAGACAGGTGTGACTAATCCGGATCATCCAGCAAACAGCCCGTGTCACTAGGAAGACACTTATCCACTCAGGAACTAACTTTGACTTCACGTCGTACATATGATCAACTAACTCTGGAACTTTTTGGTTAATTATTTTTTTTATATCTTTTTAACATCCATAATACAATGGTTATATACAGGAAACTACACACACAGCTATGGCATTAAATAAGCTAAATATAAGTTCTCTACCCCCTACTCTGTGTTATGCGGCAGCGATCCCAAGCCTCTAAGCCGACGAGGCTGTGAGTATGACGTTCTCCTGAAATGATGTCTTCTCTGGGATCGCTCGATGATGTCTGAAGGGAATGTTTGCCCCGGAGTCTAAAGCATGGGATTTACATATTTGGTTTATCAGACTATCATGTTATTGCCCGATTGTTACCTACGAGACTTATCTTTGCTAAGCTAGTTCACGTTGTTCCTGGTACTAGCCATCGACGTCAATACATTAACCAGACCAGATAACCTCTACTGTAGTATTATATCTATAAAATCTGTAGGGCCAGTAGACGATACCTGATTGGCGTGTTTGTATTTATTTCCCAGCTCCATGACCCAATGTTACATAGAACAATCATCAGATGGACTTGTTACGGGATATAAATGTGGCTATACTTTCATTGATGAAACCGTTTCATTGTAGATTAGGCCTTTGGTACTCCTATCAAATCACTAACATATTTCTTGACATTATATATATATATCACATCTGACGTCATCATTTCATCGACCTACATTCTTGGTGACATTAGATAATAGTATTGTTTAAATTCCTCGATGAATGAGAAACCTTTTATATCGCCCCATCCCTTCAATCCACAACCCCCGCTCCTCAGTACCAACTCGTTGTTTTGTTGTGATTTTTTTTTAGTATTAATGCAGACGGTAGGACAAAGCTTAGTTGTAAAGACACTGTGTAATTTGACGTCGTTCCGTGTTTGTTTGTATAATTATAAGTTGTTCTATTAATTATTAAAGTTTATTATATTAGTGTATTGATATTAAAGCTGTTTGTTATTTGTTTATACACAAGTAGAACACGGGAAGTGGTATCAGCCGTTCACAGAAGCCGAAGTTACAATCTAATTAAACATACATTATGCAAGAGGTAAATCTGCAGGTCTTTCTTTAGGCCTGAAATGTTATATTAGCTATTAATTTGACATTAATTAACATGTCAAGACCATATTTTGATTTTAATTGAAAGATAGGTTGCCAGACAACGAAACATACGCTCAAAGCTGCCAAATGGTCCGCGCGGTTGACAAGGGTTGTCGCAATTTTTTCTTGCGTGGGTAATAGAGGACATTTTGAAGGCAATTTCATACAACTCAGATTCTAATTTGCATGAGGGCCATAGTAAAGTGAAAACAATGACCATTACTTTAGAGAAATTGACGAAAATTCTATAGGATTCTTTGTTTCAGTAATCTAAGATAGGTTGCCAGGCAACGAAACATACGCCCACAGCAGCTAAATCGTCCGGGCAGTCAACAAGGGTTGTCGCATATTTTTACTAATTTCGGTAATGAAACATTTGTAATACACTAAAAACTGATTAAGAGTAACAACTCATTATGTAATTATCAGAAAATCATTAGAATTTGATTGCTTTTTATAAAGTTTTACCCCACGCTAACAATTAGTATATACATGAAACATTTAATATCATGGATTTAGCTGTTCAGTTATCTAAATTCATTGAAAATCAAAATACTTGTTTGTTTCAACACCTTAAACTCTATGTATCAATCTGAAGTCAATCGGATAGTAACTTTGGCCTCTATAGGGTCACAAGAATTTTTGAAGTTATCAAGGGAGATAACTCTGGCACTAATTATTTGAAATCGCTGAAAATCAATAGGCTTCTTCGTCTCATGACCTTAAACACTGTGTATAAATCTAAAGTCAATTGGATATTAACTTTGGCCTCTAGAGCGTCCACAAGATTTTTTGAGGTGATCAAGGGCCATGACTCTGGCACTAACTATCGGAAATCGCTGAAAATTAATAGGCTTCTTCGTCTTATGACCTTAAATACTGTGTATAAATTTAAAGTCAATCAGATATTAACTTTGGCCTCTAGAGCGTTCACAAGATTTTTTGAAGTGATCAAGGGCCATAACTCTGGCACTAATTATCGGAAATCGCTGAAAATCAATAGGCTTCTTCGTCTTATGACCTTAAACACTGTGTATAAATTTGAAGTCAATCGGATATTAACTTTGACCTTTAGAGCGTCCACAAGATTTTTTGAAGTGATCAAGGGCCATAACTCTGGCACTAATTATCGGAAAACGCTGAAAATCAATAGGCTTCTTCGTCTTATGACCTTAAACACTGTGTATAAATTTAAAGTCAATCGGATATTAACTTTGACCTTTAGAGCGTCCACAAGATTTTTTGAGGTGATCAAGGGCCATAACTCTGGCACTAATTATCAGAAATCGCTGAAAATCAATAGGCTTCTTCGTCTTATGACCTTAAACACTGTGTATAAATTTGAAGTCAATCAGATATTAACTTTGGCCTCTAGAGCGTCCACAAGATTTTTTGAAGTGATCAAGGGCCATAACTCTGGCACTAATTATCGGAAATCGCTGAAAAACAATAGGCTTCTTCGTCTCATGACCATAAACACTGTGTATAAATTTAAAGTCAATCGGATATTAACTTTAGCCTGTAGAGCGTCCACAAGCAATTGTGGACGCCGGACCGACGGACGGACGGACGGACGGACGGACCGACCGACGGACCGACCGACGGACGGACGGGGGCGACGACAATATACGACCACATTTCAATGTGGGCGTATAAAAATGATGCATATGAACCTCATACTGATCGGATGATATCTTTTGTTGTTAGAACGTTCACAAGGTTCAACAAAGCGAAATAAGGACCATAAATCCAGGCATTACAAACCGAAAATGCTGATATTCAATGAGTTTCTTTGTTAAACTAATTTAAATGAAGTACATAAATTTCATATAGATCGTGTGATAAAGAGCGTTCATAACTTCTAACGTAATTAACGGAAATTGCTGAAATTAAATAGGCTTCTTCCTTGTTCTAATTTAACTGACGCATATGAATTTCATATAGATACGATGCTAACTGTCGTTAGAGCATTCACAAGGTTACACAAAGTGAACCAAGGGCCATAATTCTAGATGTAATTAACGGAAATTGTAGAAACCAAATAGGGGTTTTCGTTTCACTAATTTAAATTCGCATATAAATTCCATACTGATCGGATGATAACTCCAGAAGAAATTAACGGAAATTATTTAAATCAAATAGGATTCTTCAACATGTATCAGTTTCAAAACAACCAGATGATAAATGTAGTATGTAGAGTGTTCCCAAGTATTGGGGCTTAATAATAATGTTCAGCTACATAAAACATTTGTAAAGCTACACCTTTTATGAGAAAAGTATTACGGCCTGGTCGTATGTAGCCTTTACCATTGTCATCAAGTTAGATATAATAAGGAGAGTTTCTCTACTAGGAATTTACTAATTTATATAGGCGGGTACTGTATTACGTGGGTTGACAGACAGTAATTGCCTCAAACAGTTGAAACACAATAGAGGCGAGACTTTCAAGTTCACAACTCCAAGGGTTCCCAGTGGACAATTATAACAATTCATGACTTAATGATGCTTAGGTGTCTGGGACACTGCAGAGATTTGACTCCTAAATGGACCAATATGTGAATATTTCAAGTACTAAATTCTGGGTGATGGGTCATAAAAATCACTTTGCTCAACAAAAAATTTTGTAAGATGTGTCATGTTGCTAGAATAAAAGTTAAACTCTGGTATCAGTTAATTGGTTGGTTATAGTTTGAACTCAATGTTTCCAGAATTAAAGAGCTCAATCAATCATTATATTTTGAACTGATGGCTTTATGTTATAATCCATGTTTTTAATCATTGGGAAAGTTCATCTTTTCTTACTCAATAATAACCAAGAATGACTACCGGGTATATTTTATCAGCATTTTAATATAGATAAATTATAAAAATCCAACCTAGATTGTTCATGAATACAGACAAGTTACAGGAGAATCTAGTCCAACATAACGAGTACTAACAATATCCCTTTAATCATTGAAATAAACAAGTTATATAACAAGTTATTAAACAAGTTATTAAACAGGTTATATAACAAGTTATTAAACAGGTTATATAACAAGTTATTAATTAAACAGGTTAAATAATAAGTTACATAACTAGTTATTAAACTGGTTATATAACAAGTTATTAAATGGGTTATATAACAAGTTATTAAACAAGTTACATAATAAGTTATATAACAAGTTATTAAACAAGTTATATAACAAGTTATTAAACAAGTTATATAACAAGTTATTAAACGGGTTATATTAGAAGTTATTAAACAACATGAAATGTGATAACCAAGTAGTATAATATAATATTTATACATCAAATCTTATAGATTAACTTAATCTGTGACAAAGGCTTTCAAAAACAAACCATCTCATTTGCTGCTTTAATTTGTTGATATCTGTTGCAAAGTGCGTATGATTGTAAATTTAAAGTAAAGAAATGAAGCCATTGTTGAGATATAAATTAAAAGATGAAAAACAACAGATTAAACTTAAACCACACTTCACATTCAACACTTCTTCTTTTCTATACCAAAATCAGGTTTAGGACGCTTACTCTGTGAATATTAAATAACTCTATTTACTGTCTCTGTATCTGTTAGCACTATAAATCCTTTATTACTTCTAGTCAATGAATATCTGAAATCAGAAAAAAACTTAAAATTTTTATACAGAGAATCTCCTATTTTTTGATATCAACAAGCCAACGGTGAGGCTGATGTCCCCCGCCCAAATCTCAAAATAAATAGAAGACACATATTAATTAATCACACATTTATTTTTTTCAAGCGTATCGAGCAATCAAACTGTGCACGAAGTGTCATCCAAAAGTGTTTTATAAAGAAAAATGCTAAAACCGATGAGAAAAATGAAAATGTACCCTAGTTAGGGGGACCCTAAAGGCAGACAAAAGGGCCCCTCTGGCCAAGGGAAAGGGCGCTTGTGTCCAAGTCAATCGTTTCTATACACTGTTACTGTCGAATCCATTACTAAATGAGAATGCAGTCATTGTATTGGCATAAAAATAATCAATCAAGATGAACCTAAGTTATCTTGTCCCAAAGTATCAACAAATCAAATTTTTTATCTCTGCTTACCCTAAGCGGAAAATGCTCATCTTCGAACTCCATCAAGGCATTGGCCTAATAAGCATATACACCAAGTTTGAACATTTTAACTCACTTAGAAGGAGAGTTATTGTGTTCCAAAGTCTCGGCTACTCTCGACCAATCAAATTGCGTATCGCTCTGCTTACCCTGAGCAGAAAATGCTCATTATCGAACTCCATCGAGGCATTGACCTAATAAGCATATACACCAAGTTTAAAAATTTTAAATCAATTAGAAGGAGAGTTATTGTGTTCCAAAGTCTCGACCAATCAAATTGCTCTGCTTACCCTGAGCAGAAAATGCTCATTATCGAACTTAGTCAAGGTAATGAAACTATACACCAAGTTTCATTACTCTCACTTAATTAGAACTAAAGTTATCGTGTCCCAAAGCATCAACCAATCAAATTGCTTATCTCTGCTTACCCTAAGCGGAAAATGCTCATCTTCGAACTCCATCAAGGCATTGACCAAATAAACACATACACCAAGTTTGAACATTCTAGCTCAATTAGGAAGAGAGTTATTGTGTCCCAAAAAGTGTGACGGACAGACGGACAGACAGACAGGCAGACAGACAGACGGACGAACCCATTTTAATAGTCCCCCAACTTTCTTCGAAAGACGGGGGACAAAAAATATCAACACAAGCTGGTAAAGTAAAAAAAAACTGAGTCAACTAGCGTGGTTTCGAATCCCTGGTTGTACAAGGTAAGGATTAGGGTCACCTGTCCAACCTTGTGTGTTTTCACCGGGTCCTACAGTTTCCTCCCACTGCTAAAGACCCCTACACGCAAGCGAATTATTGAAATAAAAATAGGTTGCCAGGCAACGAAATATACGCCCACACAGCAGCCAAATCGTCCAGGCAGTCAACAAGAATTGTCGCATATTAAGGAATTATCAGAAAATCATTAGAATTTGTTTGGTTTTTATAATCAAATGGTTTTTTTTAAATCATATAATAATTGTGACCTCCAGAGGCACCACAAGCTAAAAAGGGTGATTTTTCGTACAATCAGGGGACATAATTCAGGAAGTAATGACCCGATGGGCGCAAATATCGAAAGGAACCAAGATCTTTGGGTTTAAAACATACCTGTCAAGTTTCATCAAAATCGATTCAAAATTGTGACCTCTATCTATAGGGTCCACAACCTTGATATAACATATTTTCACACTATTCGTGTACAAACGGCGGCCATTTTGTCCGTCAATTCTATTCCGGTTTTCACGTAATTCACACTCTCTCTTCATTACCATGTAAGGGTGATATAGTCAAACGTTTTTTTAAATCGGATAATAATTTTGACCTCCAGAGGGACCAAAAGCGATCAAAAGCGATTTTTCGGACAATCCGGGGACATAATTCAGGAAGTTATGATCCAATGGGCGCAAATATCGAAAGGAACCAAGATCTTTGGGTTATAAACATACATGTCAAGTTTCATCAAAATCGGTTCAAAATTATGACCTCTATAAGGTCCACAACCTTTATATAACATATTTTCACAATATTCAAGTACAAACGGCGGCTATTTTGTCCGTCAATTTTGGTCCGCTTTTCACAAAATTCATACTCAATCTTCATAACCATGGAACGGTGATATAATCAAACGTTTTTTTAAATCGGATAACAATTTTGACCTCCAGAGGGACCACAAGCTAAAAAGGGCAATTTTTCGGACAATCAGGGGCCATAATTCAGGAAGTTACGATCCGATTGGCGCAAATATCGGAAGGAATCAAGATCTTTGGGTTATAAACATGCATTTCAAGTTTCATCCAAATCGGTTCAAAATTGTGTCCTCTACACTGTTCACAACCTTGATATAACATATTTTCACACAATTCGCGTACAAATGGCGGCCATTTTGTCCGTCAATTTGGGTCTGATTTTCACGAAATTCGAACGCGACCTTCATAACCATGGAACAATGATATAATCAAACGGTTTTTTAAATCGGATAACAATTTTGACCTCCAGAGGGACCACAAGCTAAAAAGGGCAATTTTTCGGACAATCAGGGGCCATAATTCAGGAAATTACGATCCGATTGGCGCAAATATCGAAAGGAACCAAGATCTTTGGGTTATAAACATGCATTTCAAGTTTCATCCAAATCGGTTCAAAATTGTGTCCTCTACACTGTTCACAACCTTGATTTAACATATTTTCACACTATTCGCGTACAAATGGCGGCCATTTTGTCCGTCAATTTTGGTCCGATTTTCACGAAATTCGAACTCAACCTTCATAACCATGGAACGGTGATATAATCAAACGGTTTTTTAAATCGGATAACAATTTTGACCTCCAGAGGGACCACAAGCTAAAAAGGACGATTTTTCGGACAATCAGGGGCCATAATTCAGGAAGTTACGATCCGATTGGCGCAAATATCGAAAGGAACCAAGATCTTTGGGTTATAAACATGCATTTCAAGTTTCATCCAAATCGGTTCAAAATTGTGACCTCTAAACTGTTCACAAGCTAAAAAACGTGATTTTTCGTACAATCAGGGGCCATAACCCATGAAGTTACAGTCCGATACATGCCAATATCGAAAGGAACCAAGATCTTAGGGTGATAAACCTATGTTTTAAGTTTCATTGAAATCGGATAAAAATTGTGACCTGTAGACTGTTCACAAACAATTGTGGACGGACGGACGGACGGACGAACAGGGGCGACGACAATATACGTCCACATGAAAATGTGGGCGTATAAAAATTAAATCATATTTTAGTATCTAAATGACCTAGTCTGTGTCGAGTAGATGTTAAACTCTCTCTCTCATTTTTGGCAGCAGTTTACCTATTGCAAAGTCCTATATATTAACCCAGTATTGCCTTCAAGGCCAATTAAATAAAAACAGTTTCTTTTTTATTTAAAATAAGTTGTTTCTTTAAAATAAGAGAAAGTAGTTCCTTTTTGATTGGCCAATCAAATTCATGTAAAGCGATATCTCCTAAGGAGATATCTCCGTAGATTATGTAATTTATCACACAAGCGATATCTACTGTCAAATAAGTTATTGGGTAATAAAATTTATTATATGTAACCACGACCAAGTATATAACACTTGTACTGGTGCCACACATGTACCATAGTTAAATCCACATTCATCAACTGAGCCCTTCAATTGATGTTTTAACTAGTAATAACGGTTTAAGATGTACCTGAAAAAATATCAGACACTAATGAAATAGTACCTGACATTTTAAAGTTAGTGCCGGACATGTATTAATAATATCAACGAAAAAGACAAAATGACAGGCACTAGAGCTTTTGTGCCCGACAAAGCCTGGATCTGTGCCTGACATTGTCAGGCTTGGGTAATTGTTAAGTTGTAATATAATAATGGTTTATTAAACGTCAAACTTTAAAGTTTAATAATAGTTTGCTTGAGTTGTAATTGAATATGAAAAGATTAATAGTTGTGAATATAGATTGTACATATGATAAGTAAAACTAGGTTACCTGTATAAATCAGTTCTCTAAGAAGGAAACATAATCAGTTAATACTGATAACTGTCGTTCACTCGGTAAAGGTGGATCTCCTATTTTCTCTACAACATTTTTAAAACAATTATATGTTAACATTTCATGATACAGAGAAAAAATATAAACCAGGGTAATTTATCTTAGACCATGAAAAAAAGATTGATCCAGGTGCTGGTCACTGTTGATATGTTATTTATAATCAGGGTACAGTAGACTACACAATCCATAAACATATACTATTCTCAAAAACCATCTTAGATTCTAGAATAATCCTGATCATTTCTAGCTGATCAGGATTAGTCCAACTCACTCATTACTGATCATAATCATTCTCATGACGTCACAATTACTTATCCTATAAACACCTTAAGACGGTACGCCTCGCTCATTTTTTCATTAACTGATGAAGGTCACATTTTAAAATAAATTTATCTATCACCAACAAGGAGTTCGTCTGGCTTCACTGGTTATAGGGGTTACTACTTCATTTTATCTATGTACCTCCTGAACCCCTAGTGTATCGCTGAGATCCCAGTCCCGATGTTGTCCAACTACTAGATTCCAGCTACTTTACACCTAACGTACAAGAATTGTTGTCTCCTACCATTTCACATATTCAATTAGTTAGTGTTGACCCAAATCTCATTATCTGATCGAGATGGACCATTTTAAACTATTGACAATCATAACTTCCTACTATCACATAGTTTAAAATGGTCTGAGTACGAACCCAATATCAACCAATTAATTTGAACAATTTGCCATCAAACTAAACATTAAACAGAAACTCCTGCTTAAACATCAAAACTAATCAAGTTGCCATAAATTGCTGGTTTCATATATACCAATCTTAATTATTTTTGATGATTTTACAAACATATGCTAATAATTACCTGCTTTTTTAGGTGTTAATATTTTACTTTGAGCATCTGCTGTCCAACCTTTAGCAACAGCAGCTAGAAGAAAAATATGATGAATAAACAAAATATAGAATTTTCAACCATAACACCATACAATCTCTAACATTATTTACTATAATAACAATAACAAACTTCCATTTTGTATAGATAAAGTATAAGGCAATTGATATTTTACCGTCTGCTAATTTTGAGGATATTGATAAGATGACTATGAGAAATAAATACAGCTATCAGGATACAAGTAAGCTGGGAGTTGCCCCTTCATTTAATTATCATTGTAAAATATTTCACCTTGAATAGCTTCGCTAACAGGCATTCCCACAAAACTTGCAAATTCTTCGCTATTTATAGATGAATAAGCTAAAGACACTAAACGGAAAGCTCCTTGTCGTATAGATTCTAAAAAACAAACATCAAAAACATTATATAAAGATCTCTTTACATAGAAACAAACCACATTCGTTTTAAGTGGCATTGAATCCATGTATCATCATCTTATCTGACAATCATCAATATGAAATAAACTAATGAAGACAGGCTTAACCCGGCCGGCCACCCAACTAATGAAGAGCAATTATAAATATGATCTGTAAGCTTACTAAAATTTTACCTGTTAAAGAATTCATAATAGGTTTAATACGATCTGACCAATCATATTTTAAAGTTTCATATACACCAGGATAGTCTCTCTGCCACATTTTCTGTCCAACAGCCCAGATCTGATTTAACTCTGTATTACTCTAGAAAAAAGTGGAATTTCTACAATTAAATAATATTATAGAATGGATGCAACAGCACTACTATCTATATATTACATGCTTTAGACCACTGTATAAAGAACAAGAATTTACAACACACTGAACTAAAAATCTAAAAACTTTCTCTTTCTTTATATGGTAAAATCACAAAGAATCATAATTTCACAAACTTTAAAATTTCCAATAATTGGTTATAACTGCCTTAATTCTATATCATCTTTAATAATAATATAGGATTCTTGAATAGCGCAAAACTTCAGTTCAGACAATAACGTCTGCCTATTTATTCTACATGTATTACTAGTAATAGTAAGTACAGAACGACCACACTACATGCAAAACAAAAATCTACAAGATAAACCTGCGGACAAGACAGCAGGATAGAAAATAAACATTGCAAAAAAAAAACAAGTAATGTTAAAAGTTTTGAATAGTTAGAAAACTGGAATGTCTTTGTGACATTTACACATTAAAACCTGACTTACTGTTTTTATATTTTGTGGTATTCTTTTCCACAGAAATTTCGCATTACATCTGAAAAAACAATAAGTTATTTATAACTTCAATTAATACATTCAGAAATTTAGCATTACTCTGAAAAATCAAGAAGGAATTATAATAACTTCACTTATACATACTAATTATTGAAAATTATCACAATTACATTAATTCTACTCTACAGTTTTATTTACACTAAAACTCTTAAATGTATGTAACATACACTAGGATTTACTAATTACCCCCAGGTCTTACTTTATAACAAAATGTGTATAAACATGACTTGATGTAAACCATGTAGAAAGTTGATGCCGACCGTAACCCCATAGCATTATAGTACATGTACAGAATAATACATAATATTCATCTAATTTGACTTACGTATCATTATGTACTAAATAAATCGAGAGTAGTTGACTATATACATAACTTCCTGCAACACCACCAGGTGACTGCAAAATAAAATGTCTGTTTGAATATATGTACAATGTACCATGATGCTCTTTCTAACAAGCCAACAGTGAGGCTGATGTCCCCCGCCGAAATCTCATAATAAATAGATGACACATATTAATCAATCGCACATTTATAATTTTCAAAAGCATCGAGCAATCAAACTTCAGCTCGAAATGTTAATCATTGAACTCAGTCAACTCAAGACACTCACCTAATGAACATCTACATCAAGTTTAAACTTAGCTTCAGCTCGAAATGTTAATCATTGAACTCAGTCAACTCGAGACAATCACCTAATGAACATCTACATCAAGTTTAAACATTCTACCTCAAATAGAAGCGGAGTTGTTGACCAATCTTGACCAATCAAATTGTTTATCAATTCTTAGCCTAAGCAGAAAATTCTTAGGGTAATGATATAATGAACCCATATTCTGAGTTTCATCGCTCTCACTTCATTATAACCAAAGTTATTGTGCCCCAAAGCATCAGCCAATCAGATTGCTTATCTCTGCTCACTGTAAGCAGAAAATGTTCAAACTCCATCACGGCATTCACCTAATGAACGCCTACACCAAGTTTGAACATTCTAGCTCAGTAAGAAAGAGAGTCATTGTGTTCTAAAGTCTCGGCCAATCAAATTGCTTATCGCTCTGCTTACCCTAGGCAAACAATGTTCATTATCGGACTTAGTCGAGGTATTGCTGTACATCAAGTTTCATCACCTTCACTTAATTAGAACTTCAGTTATCTTGTCCCAAAGTATCAACCAAATTGCTTATCTCTGCCTACCCCAAGCAGAAAATGCTCATCTTTGCACTCCATCAAGGCATTGACCTAATAAGCATATACACCAAGTTTGAACATTTTAACTCAATTAGAAGGAGAGTTATTGTGTTCCAAAGTCTCAACCAATCAAATTGCGTATCGCTCTGCTACCCTGAGCAGAAAATGCTCATTATCGAACTTAGTCAAAGTATTACTGTAATGAAACTATACACTAAGTTTCATCACTCTCACTAAAGTTATCAGTGTCCCAAAGAATCAACCAATCAAATTGCTTATCTCTGCTTGCCCTAAGCGGAAAATGTTCATCTTCGAACTCCATCAAGGCATTGACCTAATAAACACATACACCAAGTTTGAACACTCTAGCTCAAATAGGAAGAGAGTTATTGTGTCCCAAAAAGTGTGACGGACAGACAGACGGAAGGACGAATCCATTTTAATAGTCCCCCAACTTTCTTCGAAAGGTGAGGGACAAAAAATTTTATATCCATAAACTACATTTATTTCATGATCATCAAATATCATACACAGTAGATGTACAACACTTGACCATCAGACAAAGTCCCCTCAGACCCACTCACAAATTACATATATGATTTTTTTTTGCATCTACATGTATGAGCAAAAAGATCAGTTACATAACTAGTATATGGCACTCGATTCCATTATGTCATAATTCTTCAAATCCTTACCTGTGGTAACGAAACATACGCCCACACTGTGTACAAATTCAAAGTCGATTGGATTTTTTTTAACTTTGGCCTCTAGAGCATTCACATGATTTTTCAAAGTTATCAAGTCATAACTTTGGCAGTAATTATTGGATATCACTGAAAATCAATAGGTTTCTTCGTCTCATGACTTTAAAGGGCCAATCCTGATAACTTTCTGAGGAATAAAACTGCTTAATTTTGTGTAAAAATCCCTTAAAACCCATTACCTAAGGCCGACCAACTAACACGATATTTGTGATACGCTTGTAAATAACTTATATCTGACAGTCTTCATCTGGAAATGGAGACCGTTGTATTATACAGTATCTGGATAAAACCAGACTTTTTTCTATAAAAATAATATGTAGGTGAAATTTACCTTTTGTTATCAAGTACAGTACATGGGTCATTCACTGTACAGACCTCTCAAGAAATGTGAATCGATTATCAGGTCACCCAATGAAAAAATTGACCCGAAATCTTAAAAGGGTTACGTGTCCGGATAAGCAGTGTTGACGTTCACATCCAAACGACTCAATATTTTGAGCTGAAATTTTGAGACAAGATAAATACACCATGCCTCTATATTTTGGTCCATAAATTTCATAAACTCTCAGATTTTAATTTTTGAGACTCTGTTCTTATCGGGATTGTCCCTTTAAACACTGTGTAGAAATCTAAAGTCAATCGAATATTAACTTTAGCCTCTAGATCATTCACAATTTTTTTTACAGTGATCAAGGGTCATAACTGTGGCAGTAATTAACAGATATCGCTGAAAATCAATAGGATTCTTTATCTCAGGACCTTAAACATAGTGTATAAATTTAATGTCAATCGGATATTAACTTTAGCCTCTAGAGCATTCACAAGATTTTTCAAAGTGATCAAGGGTCATAATGTCTGACATTGATGAACAACTATACTATAGGCAATGACTATGTGTAATTGAATTTATCATGTAGTGATTGTCAATTCCAATTATTTCTCGGTCTTGCAGGTTATATCATCATGCACTGTGACTGACTATTCATTTAGACTAACTAAGTGACTGGGTGCAGGTTGTTTCATCCCACGACCGGTTCACCCTGGGCTGTTTCATCCCACACCTGATTTTCTATCGGGCTGTTTCAACCCGGGCTGTTTCATCCCCCTTGTTATTATAGTAGCAGTTAATTAACGGAGTTATACTTATTGTCGAATAAACTGTTAAACACTTACTTATTGTTAAATAAACATGTACTTCATTGTTTATTATTAAATAAACACACAATTAATTGTTATGGATTAGTAATAAAAACATGACGCGAGAGTTGAGTTGTATTTACACATTTTAAGTAAGAAGCCAGATAAATGATCATTTAAAAATAATTACTTTGATCTAAAGCTTTATCTAACTATCCGAAAGTGAAAGATTATCACGGATGGCTGACGCAATCCTGAAAGGGGCACCAGCTCGTTTGGAATATACCTGCCAAACGGGGAACAGGGAATAAGCAGGAAACTGTCCAATAACTGTTCGGTGTACACTGCAATCAATCACCCTAGAAGAGATATATGCAAACTTATATCGAAACTAAGGGTGAAAGAGCGGCTGCGAGACTACAAACACCAAGTCATCGTCTGTGAGTGCGGAGAAGAATGTACCACCAACCATGTCCTGGTAGACTGCGAGGTATTCAGGGAAGAGAGAACGGGACTAGTGGAGATGATGGAGACCAACAACATACCGCTCAACACTAAGAACCTACTCTTTCCAAGACACGATCTGAAGCTGCAAATCTTCGAACTAATTCACGATTTAATGAACACCGTTGGATTAAGTAGAATAGTGAAGTAAGAGGGGGCTACGATAAGACGAGCTCGGCATCTAAACACTAAACTACATAGGGGATATACACCAAAGTAGCGGGCTAGTGGAGTAAGGGAGGGTCACGGTAAGACTGGCTCGGCATGTAAACACTAATCCACTACAAAGACACCAAACCTACAAAGTGGGATAAGTGGAGTAAGGGGAGGCCACGATAAGACGGGTCTGGCACCTAAACACTAAACCCCAAAAGATGACTTCTACCAATCCAGAGACGAGACGCATATATGTCTGCATAAATGCTGTCCCTACAGATCAACTACCAACCAATATGTGTTTTATTAAATAAAGGGAATAATTTACTCCATGGCTCGAGGCCGCAAATGGAAAGATTGCAAAATCATATTCTAAAAACAGGAAGAAGCCTCGGCTCTCCTATGTCTTGTCTGCGATATCACTTCTGTGGAAGCGGACGTTAAAACATCAGGTAGTAGTAGAAAGATTATCATTCATCTTTTGGATTTACACCATGGCTGATCTTTGTATTCGTTGCTCCTCTGTAGTTAGTCCCCGTCAACATGCCGTGACATGTGACATTTGTGATCGCTGGCAGCATCGAACAGGTGAGTTGGCTTGAAATATTATTGATAGTAGATCGAATATAGATTTATTTTTCTAATTTTATTTATTGATATTTATTTATTTATTTATTCAATTTCTTGATGGTAGATCCAATATATTTTCATTTATTTAATTTCTTGATAGTAGATCCAATTTATTTATTCATTTATTTAATTTATTGATAGTAATAGTAAATTCAATATTTATTTTTTAGGCATTTCCAACAAGGATTATTTAGCTGCGAGGAAAATGGAGATTGAACTGCATTTTGCTTGCATAGATTGTGTAACGAGAGAAGTGGCTGGCACAGCACCAACAACAAATGGCGACGAATCTGAAGAGCACCACTTTTCCGAACCCTGGAATTCTACTACTGCGTCGTCAATGGTTCCTGATTTTTCTTTGGATGACATGTGAGTAAATTAAATGTGATATTACCTGAAGTACTTTACCTGAAATATATCTTTTTTATTTAACTGAAATACTTTATTTGACTGAAATACTTTATTTGACTGAAATACTTTATTTGACTTACTTTATTTGACTGAAATACTTTATTTGACTGAAATACCTTATTTAATTGAAATACTTTATTTAACTGAAATATATTTCAGATCTTTACCAGAATAAATACAATTTACATATTGCAATCTTTACATTTACATATTGTAATCTTTTGTTATTGTAGGTACTATTACATATAAAGGAAAGGTATAAAATGCAGTAGAGTGTGGCATGTTGGAGTTTGAACCAGGTTGCTGGTCAGCTATCCGAAAAGGGCTGTGTTTTTCATTGGATACAATGCATTTGGAGGAAGGTTCAGGGCAGGGATCTTAATCGGCTGTTTTTTGTCAGCTTTAGCCGATTGATCTTTAATCTAGCCGGTTTGTAAAACAATGAACCGGCCACTATGGTATCATTAATCAATCAACTTTAGGCCGATAACAAAGAGTTAATTATTACTCGTCGATTAAGAAACCCATCAAAGAATCAGTCAATACAATATGAATACTTTCAACTTCAATCCGTATCGGCTCATTTCCTAAATAAACAACTTAATTAGTTGAGTCAATCAAGTTAAAGAATGTATATAATCCAATGTCGGTTCATTCATTTCTATCTAACACAATGTTGAAGTACTTGAACACCTCACAGAATGACAATAGAAAACGTAAACGAGTTTTAGCCGATGATAGTGATGGCGGCACTGACCTTGAACTTCAAGCATGCACGTCATGATTGGAAGTTCCAAAAGTCGGAGAAACCCACGTCCAATATAGGTCAACCAAAGTCGAAGTCCAGGAGATATTTTAATTCCGAATGGTTAACTACTTTCAAATGGCTTTCGTTTGACAAAATTTCACAGAAAATGTTTTGTCTCGTAAGTTATTAATTTAGTCTTCTTTTTTAAGTCACGTAATAACCTACTGATCTCGTATATTAATAATTATTATTATTATGTTAGCGTTGAGTAAATCTGGTAATAACCTACTGACCCGTATATAATTATTATGTCAAGTACATGTAATAGCCTATCATGACATTTGGCCACGTGACTTTTCGCACGTCGGCAAATTTCCGAGTTCCGGCTATACACAGAAACTAATTTGTGCTAATTTGTTATTATTGATATGTTCTTACATTCTTTTTATTTTTATACATTGACAAGTGATCACAATAATACAATTGTAAAAAACATATTTATATTTACTGCTAGTTTTACTAAATTATAACTTCTGTTTGGTTGGATGAAAGCGAAAGTAGGAATATGCATTATGCAAGTTGCTGAAATTTGAGTTGACTATAAATTTTTGGATATTATTACTGATGTATGAATACAGGTATGCAATTACAACAAAGGTTTTGTTTATTCGAAGTTTAAGCTATTATTATTCGGAATACGTTATGCAATTATTAACGTGAATAAAGTATGCATAAACCAACATGTCTGTTGTTGAAAATACGACTATCCGTTAGGCTTACCCTTGGCCAGTTCATTTCAAAATGGATTAAGAACCCTGGTTCAGGGTGTTGGTTTGGCGGGTACCTACTACGAAAGGAAGACCATCTATAATTACGTCCGTAGTTTGATGGCGCTTCCTTTTCTACCCGGCGACCACATGCTAGCCGCCTTCGACAAGTTGTGTCTGATGGCAAACACGGACCCTTTACGGGAACTCGTTCGAGATGGTTCGAGTCCTCCATCTATTCCCTAAATAATATAAGCATTTTCATGATGGTTTTCCGAACAACAATGATTGTGAAGGTACGTTAATTTAATTACTTACATACAATATTATTTACATTCAATTTGCATTCAATATTATTTACATTCAATTTGCATTCAATATCATTTACATTCAAATAGTAATTAGTAGTTTAATTGAATATTCTTATTACATGTTGACATTCTTTAATATGAGATTAATGTATTTCAGGATGGCACAGACCTCTAAATTCGAGGTGTATGGGAGCCGGTCTCAGCTTTTATGTTCGATCAAAGTAAAGGTGTGGGAGAAATGATTTATGTATGAAATGATTTATGTATGAAATGATACAAATAGTATTACTAAAGTGCTGTGACATGTTGTTATTGTTATTAATGTACGAATAAAATATTAAAAATACGTAAAAAAACCTGTTTATTGATTTGTGGGATGAAACGACCTGATATGTGGGATGAAACAGCCTGGGGTGAACCGGTCATGGGATGAAACGACCTGCTCCCAAGTGACTCATGTAATCATGTAATTGTAATGACGATGATGTTAGTTGAGTTATGTTAGTCGGTCTACCCAGCTATATAACATTTTAAATTTTTCAGCGAAAATTCCTCTTCATTTTTATAAATTATGAAAAAAAATGTCCCTTCCTACTTGCCACGGCCGGTAAAACATTGTTTTAAAAAATACCTCCAATTCTTGTGCCTCTAAATCCCTTTCCAATCTGCGGAAATCAGTTTTTCTTCCATATACAGCCATCTTACTTCCGAAACTACAGGTCCGCACAAAATAGTTTTGGGTAAATTGATCAATTAATTCAATTCCAAAATTTATGTTACATCTATCTATCGAAACAAAAATATGAAACCATCAAAGATCAATCAAAGCATAAATAAAATACAATAGATATCTGTTAAAACATTTGACCAATAGAATCGTCCGATTGAACAATTGTCGCCTACAGGAAGCACATGTAAACAAAGACGTCAAAAAGTGCACAAACTTGTAAAAATATTGAATCGAAATAAAATGGGTAAATAAGGTTATGTCGATAGGAGCTTCGATTGCATGTAGATTGTGGGTTTATAGTTGTGGATATAAGATAACCTCTTTATTGTCAATGTTGGCAGAATCCTCAATTTTCGAGTTGAGGCCCTTTTTTGAGTTAAAGCTGAGGCATCTAAAATTTTAAATTGAAAAATTGGATTGAAAGTTTCAGTTGTATTGGACCACGAGGCCATTATTGTTACCAGCCTTTGGAGAAAAGCAGGGGACTATTAGAATGGGTCTGTCCATCTGTCTGTCATCATACTTTTTGGGACACAATAACTTTGCTTCTAAGTGAGCTAGAATATTCAAACTGGATATTGAAGCTATGGATGGTGGCTGTGTAAAATGCAGGCTTGCCAGCTTGTGTAGCAATGTAGGTTGCTAGTTCTTTTAGGAACTGCCTCCGATCGGACAATGTCCGCTGATGGTTCCTATCACTTGCTTTATAGCTGCAAATTGAAAGTACGGTACTGCTCATTCCCACCTCTGGTCTAAGGCTATTTTTGAATCCTTACCGACTAGGGCCTATTTTTCACCCAGATTCTTCTTTGTTTGACAAAGGCATCATGTCTTGTCACAGCTGACACACAGTCATATTAATTCAACGCTATTTTCAAGTAGAATTCTGCGATTGAAAACATACACAAAACACATTTGAATTGAACAACCATTACAAGACCCATGTTTATTTATTCGTTAAATTTTACTTGAACGTTGAATTATTATAAATTTGCATCAGATATGACGAGAAATGATTTGATATGTGAAAATAAACATTCACAGTGAAAAATAGAAGGTAATGGTTTCAAAATAGCCTAAGAACAGAGGTGGGGAAGCGCGGTATATTACCATACTTTGATATTGCAGCTATATAGAAAGTTATAGGAACTGTCAGCGGACATCGTTCGGTTAGAGACAGTTCCTAAAGGAACTAGGAGGTCGCATGTTTGATCCCTGCATTGGCGGAGAAAGTTGATCAGGGTTTCTTGACGTGGTTTCTCCTTGTTAGTGGTGCAAGACCTAGGGCCTGACAATGATAGACAGCCTGTCTAGTTGTTTGGATGTGACGGAAATCCAATGTCCCGTGTATACAGTGGTGTTTACGTAAAAGATCCCTTGACAGTTTCTCTCATGACACTGTAGGGCGTCTGCCTGTCTGTTTTAGTTTAATAGAAGAGAGGGAGCCCCAACTGGAGTGATAACTCTTAATATCTTCCCTCAAAAATGTGAACACGGCCAGTTTTAGGTGTTTCTGCTTTGGACCTAATTTTGTTTACTGTATACATATTATGTCAATTTGGGAATTGTTAATAAGGTGGTTCAGTTTTGTCATAGGTGGTCCAAGACCATTAGTATTTATTTGTGTTTAACATATTGAGTATACCTATATGTAAGTTATTAGATTATTTAGATTGGAGAGGTTAATGAACCACTAGAGAATTTGTTAGTATTTTTCTTACTTATTGTTTCATTGGCTGGTATAAATGGGTTATTTACAGCATTTTCTCTTAATACTTTACTGTAGGTAAAAAAAAAACAAACGATATATGTCTAGCCCAAATGACCAAATTAGATTAGAGGGGTGTGAAATACATATTAGGGATTCGTTACTACTTAATCACCACTAATACTATGTAACTATTTTCAAAGAGATATCAAAGAGCATTTTAATTGGATGTGATGAGTAGTTGATATGTTAAGATGATTATGTTATGACATAACTTTGATTCTAACAGATGGAGAGTGATGAAACTTAGTGTATAGTTTCACTCACTACCAGGTACTTTAAAATCTTGACTGAGTTTGATCGAGGAAAATTTATGCTTAGATTAAGCATAGATAATCAGTTTGATAACTCGTTACTTTTGAAAAAGATCATGTGCAATTAATTGAAATGTGTCATTTGTTTATTTGGGGATTTCGGCAGGGGACATCCGCGTGACTTTGTTCTGGAATTAATAGTTCTCCATTGTCTGCAGTTGAAGTTCTTGTAAAACTATTTTATTATAGAATGTATGATCAGTTTTCAGAATAATGTCAACCATAGACCTAGTTAATTTAATCAAATATGGGTTTGTTGGTTTTGTAAGACTATGTTTTTCGTGGAGATGATACACATTTATTTTTATCAGATTAGATAATGTATTTTCAAAGTGTCTTGTCTGTATCACAGTCTGTTCTTTGATCTGACTGTTAAAATCTGATACTATACCCGTGGTTATATAGTGAATGATATTATACTAAACAGACGATAATTTCAGCTACAGAACTAGTAGAGGATAGTAGTAATATATCACAAGATATCAACATGAAATATGATGAGGAAGAAGACGCTGGAACATCGGATGAAGAGTCATCAATTTCATCTCACGAGAAACGTTGGTATGCTCTGAATAAAAGTCGTGGTGTTACGTTATCAATGTTGATGTCTGATGGAATGATCAAACCGGGAAAACGAGTTCTCAGTATCGACTATTTGGTATGTTAACAATATTTACCATTCCTCCATCTTACTACGCTGTTAAACATGTGATTCTCAAGATGATTTTATCGTCTACAGTCCTTTCAACTTCTCAAATTCAACTCTAAATTATTAGACCATTTATCTGTAATTAAAAGTGACAACGGGTGTACAACAGACATAGTATATGTCTTGCATGTCATTTATTATTTACGGATATTCACCCAGCTTATTAATTTTTGATACCAGATTTTTCGGTAGGCAGACTACAATTAATTTCTACAGATACGTGAACATTTACTCAGGTAGCTTTTTGATATTAAAAAAAATCGTAACAGCCATAAAAATGTATTTTCTTTTTCTTCAGGGAAGACAGTTTGTAGCTGATCTGTTAGATAATGGAAAAATAAAAACCCATGATAATTTGTACAATACACCAAGTGCCTGGGCGACACATTGTAAACGTATAGTAAATCCTGATAAAAAATCAGGTTGTGGATGGGCCTCAGTAAGTTTAATTATTGTTAGAGTTAATAGAATACCTGAAACTATTCCTTGTTTCACAAGTTCACATAGTTAACAACTGCATTAAACCACTGTTCTGGTCCGTCTATTGCTGGCATCAAGGGAACATTACAATGATATATTAGAACTGTACAAGAGATGATGGAAAATTTTTGTGGTAATTATTGCTATTGAATTTTAAAACTGTAAATGCTCATTGAATGGTTTTTGTGTTTTAGGTAAAATATGGTGGTAAAAAACTAGACACATGGAAATCTATTTGGTGTCGTAAACAGAGACCACACAGTCCATATAGCAATAATCGATCGGTAATCATCTGTTTATTATTTATAATAGAAATATACCTAATTGTTACTCAAGTGTAGTATTACATTCTGTCATTTGAACTAATTCTATGAAACAGATAATACTTGTATATTATACATGTGTTTATATTATAGTCTCCGGCATCATTATCAGGTGAAAATGGTCATGGTGAGAATGGCAGTCGTGTATCAACACCAAGAGGTTTTGATGATTCCCGATCAGATTCACGTTTTATTGATTCTCCACGATCAACAAGTTCACCATTAACTATATATAATGGTAACAATACAGCAATAAACAAGTAGGTTTCATCTCGTTTATTTATATAATGTTCTACTTTCACTTTACTTCAAACTATCTAACTTAAACATGCATTATGCAAGAGCAAAATCTGCCTATTGTAGGTCTTTCTTTAGGCCTGAAATGTTATAAAAACTATTAATTAGACATTAATTCACTTATTCAGACTGTAATCAACTCTCGATATCGAGGCTAGCATGAGATTTTTGTTGGATTGTAGTTCGATTGGCTGAAATATATCCTTCGTGATTTACCGATAAAAATGGATAACCGAGACTACTGGTTTTGTCTTACCGACTTTAGTAACGTTGACAGAGGATAAGCAGGAATTTCAATAGCTTAGTTCTAAGCTAATAATAGTGGATCAGTTTGACTGAAATTTTCAGCAAATTACCTTTACACTATATAGTTTTTATCTATTATAGTGAGAACTGCCATCTCTTTATCTAATCTCCCATAAGGTATCTTTAAAGTAATCATGAAATCAAAAAACAGCTGAAGTACATCAAGCATGGAACTAGGATTTCTTGTAGTGGATGGGGAGCGATTCTCCTTGGCACCAGACCATGTACATACACTATCATACAGCCAATTTATGGAACTGAATTGAAAGAAGTATTATTTTATATTTTGCAGGCCATTTTTTAATCTTTATTGTGATGAAATTCAAGAGGAAGGTAAGTTATTTGATTAATGTTCTAGGTTAAAAATAGATTCCCTTCAGTATAACTGGGTCATCTGTATGACTGATGAATTTAATCTAATGTATGATCAGAAACATCAAATGACATCCTCAAACTTAAAATTTAATGGTGATCTACCTCCATCGACCCTTGAATCTTATTATCCCCCCTTCGACCACAAACTTGTACTCAATCCATGGAAATTTTATTTATGACTTTATAACAATTGCAGCTTTAAATTTATCTTTACATCATGAGTCTGATGAGAATAAAAATGTTATAACAGAAAGAAAATGTTTTACTTTTGATAAAAATGGAGCGAAACCATCTGTGAAATATGAAAGTATTGGAAAGAGAAGTCTTGACATGTAAGTATATTCATATTACATTATTTAAAACCTTAATTAGGAATAGTGTGGCTAATACAATACCTATTGCTGTATTATTATTACATTATTGGTCTCAGATACATAAATCAATGAAAACCAGTTTAAACTTTGAATGTTCATGACTAGGGCAAACTAATATTTGAATAATTGTTTTCACCAAAGTATTGTTTGATTGTGATCATATATTGCCTTTGCCTACGTCCATCCCTCCAACTGTCTGTCGTCCAAAATTTCTTGTGAACACTCCACATACTACATTCATTATATGATCATTTTGAAATTTATATATGTTGTTTAAATCAATAAATTTCTGTTAATAATTTATACAGTCATGGTCCTTGTTTCCCCTTTTTGAACCTTGCGAAAGCTCTAATGACATAATTCATCATTCGGTCTGTATAGACTTGATATGGGTGTCTTGTTAATGATCGCAATATCGACAAATGCATAAATATGTGACAACCCTTATCGACTACTCGGATGACTTAGCTGCTGTCTGCGTATGCTTTGTAGCCTGGCAACCTATCTTTATTTCAGTGATCCAAACACGCTAGTAGAATGTGAATTCTTCCGTTCCTATGGTAAATTACAACCATTTACTATCACAATAACATCTAATGCTGTTTTACTGATGGTAAGTTACAAACTAGTCATACCATCATTTGGTGAATTTACTCACATTTAACTATAACGTTGTACACTATAAGTTAGGTATAATACAAGCATTGTCACCTATTGTTGTTTTATATATTGTAGGCCTTGAATATTATTTTGTATTTGTATTTAAGGATTACCATTGTCATTTGACTCATTCGGAAGTAGTTGGTTATCTAGGTGGTAAATGGGATTCTAAATCACAACGTAAGTTTTTTTAACATAACTCTTTTATTATTATACACATCTCTCTTATTGGCTTATGGGCGTGTCATAATCAACTTGTCGTTCTAGATGTCTATAGTATTTTTATTATTATAGATATGAGTATTAGACAGATATATCCTTGTAGATGTCGTCTAGGAGATAAAGAGAAAGCTCCTCTTATAGAGGAAGAGGTAGGTCCACATACATTCCACTCTCCTCTGGTTTTTATACGCCCACATTGAAATGTGGTCGTATATTGTCGTCGCCCCCGTCCGTCCGTCCGTCGGTCCGTCGGTCCGTCGGTCCGGCGTCCACAATTGCTTGTGGACGCTCTAGAGGCTAAAGTTAATATCCGATTGACTTTAAATTTATACACAGTGTTTAAGGTCATGAGACGAAGAAGCCTATTGTTTTTCAGCAATTTCCGATAATAACTACCAGAGTTATGGCCCTTGATCACTTCAAAAAATCTTGTGGACGCTCTAGAGGCCATAGTTAATATCCGATTGGCTTTAAATTTATACACAGTGTTTAAGGTCATGAGACGAAGAAGCCTATTGATTTTCATCGATTTCCGATAATTAGTGCCAGAGTTATGGCCCTTGATCACTTCAAAAAATCTTGTGGACGCTATAGAGGCCAAAGTTAATATCCGATTGGCTTTAAATTTATACACAGTGTTTAAGGTCATGAGACGAAGAAGCCTATTGATTTTCAGCGATTTCCGATAATTAGTGCCAGAGTTATGGTCCTTGATCACTTCAAAAAATCTTGTGGACGCTATAGAGGCCAAAGTTAATATCCGATTGGCTTTAAATTTATACACAGTGTTTAAGGTCATGAGACGAAGAAGCCTATTGATTTTCAGCGATTTCCGATAATTAGTGCCAGAGTTATGGTCCTTGATCACTTCAAAAAATCTTGTGGACGCTATAGAGGCCAAAGTTAATATCCGATTGGCTTTAAATTTATACACAGTGTTTAAGGTCATGAGACGAAGAAGCCTATTGATTTTCAGCGATGTCCGATAATTAGTGCCAGAGTTATGGCCCTTGATCACTTCAAAAAATCTTGTGGACGCTATAGAGGCCAAAGTAAATATCCGATTGGCTTTAAATTTATACACAGTGTTTAAGGTCATGAGACGAAGAAGCCTATTGATTTTCAGCGATTTCCGATAAATAGTGCCAGAGTTATGGCCCTTGATCACTTCAAAATATCTTGTGGACGCTTTAAAGGCCAAACTTATCATCTGATTGACTTCAGATTGATACACAGAGTTTAAGGTGTTGAAACGAACAAGTATATCGATTTTCAATGAATTTTGATAACTGAACACTACTACTACTACTACTTAGTGTTTAACGTCTGCTTCCACATAAGTGATATCGCAGACAACTTATAACTGAACAGCTAAATCCATGATTTTAAATGTTTCATGTATATATACTAATTCAATTGTTAGCGTGGGGTAAAACTTTATAAAAAGCAATCAAATTCTAATGATTTTCTGATAATTACATAATGAGTTGTTACTCTTAATCAGTTTTTAGAGTATTACAAATGTTTCATTACCGAAAAAAGTAAAAATATGCGACAACCCTTGTTGACTGCCCGGACGATTTAGCTGCTGTGGGCGTATGTTTCGTTGCCTGGCAACCTATCTTTTGCTACAATGTACCCAAATGAATATGTGTATAAAGATGATAGGGGCCTTGGAAGGGTTGTGTATTCCGATTTTAGTTGGTTGCTACTTATTTATAGCATGATATTACGTTAGATCGTCTAAAATCTATATATAGATCATTTAACCGTTGTAATGATCCTTTTATTTAGATCCGTCGACAAATGTCACATGCAGGTTTATCATTGGTTGGTTGGTATCATAGTCATCCACATAGTCAAGCTGATCCCTCCCTTAAAGACATTGGTTGTCAGATGTCCTATCAACTTAAGATGAAAGGAAGTGGTAGCAGTTATCTCCCTTGTCTTGGTTTTATTGTTGGTAAGGAAGAATATATTAAGCTCTTATTATATTTAAAAGCAACCTTGACAATTCTACTACAAAAGGCAGTTTAAAAGTTAGGTTGTATCTAATCAAACGCTCCATTAATTGTAGTATAGAATTATGATAAGAAATTGTAGGGTAAATACAAGTTGATTAGAGAATTGGAAGTGGATCATCATGATCATGAACCATGTATTTGATAATAGAGAATTAGGCTATCATAGATGTATGATTCTGATTTAAGTTTACTCTGTCTTGTATCTCTTTCTACATTCACTATGTTCATCAGCACCGTATGATAGAAAAAAGATCAAAGATAATTCATCTGTTCAGGCATACTGGGTGATGCCCCCACCAGAGGTAAATACATTTACTATAAGTAACTGAATAACTATTTTTTCAAAACATAAAATAGATTTCTGATACTCAGTAACATTTTATTTAAAACATTTAAAATCTTTATTTAATCGTGTAATAAGGGAACTGAAGTGGTGATATTTACTACTTTATGAATGAGTAAGTAATGTATATTAAAGATAGTAATGATATGTTTGATTTAGAACCGACCCAGTGATTATGGTGTTCCTATGTTAATGAAGTATTCAATCAGTCAGAATGAATCTATTAGTGAAGATTTACTATCGGAAATGGTAAGTTCTTGTTGATTCTTTTAAATAGTGTATAGTTTATAGGGAGAAATGGGGTTTAACATCCACTCGACACAAGTTGTGTCATTTCGGGACTATTTCCAATAATTTAGCAGCAGGAGGAAACTGGGGAAAAAAACCCACTAGGTTGGACACGCATCTCTCATTAGTTTATTTATTTATTTTTTTTTTTTTTTTTCAATTTATTATTAGCCAAAAAAGGCAAAAATGTTTTCACCAAAAGGTAGAAATATTCCTCCCCCCCCCAAAATAACAAACCTTGTAATCCAACCAAAAATAAATCTTGTAGCTTTTGTACTGCGTTTAGTTTGGTCCTCCTGCACTTACTATCAGTAGAAAAATCTCATGATTCTAAGTGGATATCACTGCTGTTATATAGCAATGTATATTTTATCAGTGGATAAACATCATTTAAAATAATACGTTGGTAATATCAGATGATTATACACATCCTCCAGTTACCTTGTTTACATCTGTTTTAAATAATTGTTTTACAGAAAAAGTTGATAGAGTTTTATAAAGGTAGTCTCGATATAGTTGATTATGGAGAAGAATGGAGAGATGCAAAAACATATATAAATAAAATACAGGTAAATACATATCACTAAATGTTCTTATAGAATTATACAAATATTAGTTGTGTTGTTTCATGTCCGGACAGTATTGAGGAATAAAATAGTTGTATGATTTATTTCTTAACATTTAAGTGTTTAGAGATGATCACTGTCGTTCATTTCCATATTATTGGGTTATAAATTAGATCTTGTACCATATTGTTGGGTTATAAATTAGATCTTGTACCATATTTTTGGGGTGTAAATATAAGATCTTATAACCATATAAAAAGATTAAAACATCTTGCAGAGCAATAACAATTACTGATTTATTTAGGGGACGTTTTGAAGAGTATTCTCTCAATGTTTTCAAGCAAGCACAGTAACAAATGCCTCTAAAGGATCATCTTGCAGATATATTTCACTAGAATATTGACTTTAGCGTATTGTTTGCTATAAACTTTTATAACTCGCACTGTTATTTTGTTCTTGTTTTCAGGCATCTCTTTCAACAAGGTTACCTACAGATCAAAGTGAAAAAGGTTCATTGATGGATTTTGTAAAAGATTTACTTCTTAAATCAAAATAAGCTTCTAGGTGAAGAAGAAATCTCAGTGCAATGTATATAGCTAATTATAATTTGATAAAATATGTTTATGTAATAATCCAGCCAGCTTGACAATTAAGGTTTATGTAACTACTAACTAATAGGGGCTGGATTAGACTATTATTGAATATCTGGTAAAATGTACATTATTATGAATTGATAGTATTTAATTTATTAACAATTGTCTTCCATAAAATGATCATGGAGAGTTGATGATGATCATTGAGATTTGTTGATAATCCATATTAGACTGCATTACTGACAGTAGCCTCATACTCTACCAGACATTACTGACAGTAGCCTCATACTCTGCCAGACATTACTGACAGTAGCATCATTACTGACAGTAGCGTCATACTCATTTAGTCCAATTTTTATGTAGATTTATCAAAATACCATTTTATTGGATGATTTTATTAACTAGATTTATAATGTATATCTACTCCATGTTTTAACAGATATATCATAACTTCATACAAGCCTTTAGTAGTGAATAATGTTGGGTTTATACCTATCAATATAATTTACATCTACTCTGTGTTGTATTAGATACATCACAACTTCATAATGTATATCTACTCCGTGTTTTAACAGATACATCATAACTTCATACAAGCCTTTAGTAGTGAAGAATGTTACGTTTAAATCTATCAATATGATGTACATCTACTCTGTGTTGTATCAGATACATCACAACTTCATATACCACCCTTCTCTAGCAGCTATCATTATAGGTGTCGGTTTATCATCATTCGGGGGTTGGATGGCTGTTTGGTTAGCACATGCGTGCTCTATCATAAAACCTGTCATTGAGTCAACTGGGGTGGTTTCGAATCCTCAGTTGTACGTGACAAGGAGTAGGGTTGCCTGTCCAACCTCGTGGGTTCTCTCCGGGTCTTCCGGTTTTCTCCCACAGCTAAAGACCCCTACTTATTGAAAAAAAATTTAAACTATATTATTATATTATGCCCGAAATGACATAGTTTGTGTCAAGTGGACATTAAACCTCATTTCTCGCTCTCTCTCTTATTATCATTCCTCTTGTTGATATCTACACCAGTATCAACTAATTTAATTACTATCTATCCTCCTGGCTATCAGCTTGTCTTGATCTTTATCAATACCTTGTTCTAACAGGTATAACATCTTCATGAAACAAATCACTTGCTTTGTTTTCATGTTGTGTTTTTTTTTTATCCGCGTTCTTCCAATTTTCCAAAGATTTCCATTTTCACTGCCAATCAAGATGTGCCTTATACTACACAAACGTTAATAAAACAATTGACCACACCCACTGTAAATATTGTAAATACTAGAAGTAAATGATTTCTGACATTATCATCACAGCCTAACAACGTCCTTAATTTGAATTTTGATCAGAATTTTATAGTCCTTATAAATATACTGATCTTAATTTTGATGTTCGATGTCCACGATTTATTAAACTTATTTTGTTTTTGCTGTTCTACAGGTATTTCCCAGAATTCTTGACACATTTTCAGCAGCTAAGCATACAAGTTTAATTAAATTCATTACAAATCCTACTGTTATAAAAAAAAACAAATCTTACTAATATAAAAAAAATCCCAACAAATTCTACATAAAAAAAAAATATATAAAATGATATTTGAATTACATTTAAACATACATTATGCAAGAGTTAAATCTACGTATTACAGGTCTTTCCTTTGGCTTGAAATTAGACATAAATTAACTTATCCAGACCATGATCAACTCTCGATGCCATCGCTAGCCTGCAATATTTATTGGATTAAGTTCCGATTTGCTGTTTGACTTCCATTTATAATTAAATCAAAAGATGGATAGTCGAGACTTATGTTTTCTATACTACCCATTTTAGTAATGATGGTCGAGGCTAGGCTCAGTATTCAATCGCGAAAATCTCTATGCAGAGTGGATCAATTCGACTGAAATTTTCAGCAAATTGCCTTTACACTATCCAGCTTCAACTATTATAGTGAGGACTGCCAACTCGTTATCTAATCACCCATAATGTATCTTGAATGAAATAAAATCTGTATTTTTATGAGATTGTTAATATTAAAATGAAAATGATAGATGATATAGAAATACCATGTTTACATATTATTAGAAGTTGATTTAAAGTTGCAGGATCATTAGAATTAAGTAAAACTGTTTGCTATATTGACCAAACTTTAATATGGTACATATAAATATTGTCTCATATGGAACATAATAAAGTAGTACCAATTGTTTTTATCTTCAACTTTGCTTCTTTTCATCATTTTATTCAATGAGGCTTTTATTAGTAATAATTTCAGACTTTCTACATTGTCTTAATCAATGAAATGTTTGCTTTTTGTTATAAATAATTTTAGTTTTGGTATTGAGTTATTTATGATTCTGTCTAATGTTAGTTGAAGTAAAAATAGTGTCAACTTCAATTGGAACTGGATATTTTTTTATGTATAAATGGGCTTCCGTAGTATTGATAATGTATTATAATAAGTTATATATGAACAGGAATAAAAGGCAGCAGATAACAAGTAATAATATAGATGTATCTATTTTCACTCTGTATCAAATATGTATTACATGTACATATTCATCTTATATTGAGATCTCATGAGAAAATGATGTTTTTTTAAAGCCAGTTATCTTTCCTTAATTCCTTATCAAACTTGATCTGATTAATCAGGATATAAATCGATGACCAGTTTATTTTTAATTTCCCCCCTCCCCCCCCCAAAAAGAACCTAAATTATTTTTACAGTGTTTTTATATACCGATACATAAACATGTATTTGAACTGGATGAATGGGCTTTATATTGGATCATGACTAAGATCCAAGGCTAATGTATGTCTGAGGGTGCATATACATGTACTAGCATGATCCCTCACAATTAGAATTCGATATAAGAGTACGCCATAGCGCTGTCCATTTTCAGCAGAACAGTAGGACATAAAACCCCATTTTATTTCATTTTGTATGTCTGTGGGGTTATTTTTACTAAAAATGTTCAGATGTCATGAATGTCTACAACGTTTTATTACATTGGGTAGTTCTTATAGTCTCAGTGAATATCCAATATGCCAATCAAAATGATTAGAATAATAATCTATGGACTTGGATTCAATTAGATATTAAATGGCCTCATCAAAAGATTTCATTGAAAACTGTAGTTTAAATTTTCTATGGACTAGAATAGTCCAGTATTGTACTCTTGGTGATCAAGGTTTTATATATATGTAGATCTTGATCATCCAGACTTTCTGAAATTCTCTTAAATACTATTAAAAGGACTGGATGAATTGTATTTTGGAAATGGCCATGAATCCAATGCACATCGTTAGATGTATATTATTTTGTATGCTCTAACGCATCCAATCGACTTAATACATCTTCTTGGATGTATTTGTAATTATTTTTGTGTACAACTATGCAATAAAGGTATATTTATGTAGAAACTGTTAATTGTATTTCTTCAAATCAGTGGAGTCATATTGACTCAGTTCTGACCATGCTATCATACTGTGAACCCAGTTCTGACTATGCTGTCATACTGTTAACCCAGATCTGACTGATGTCAAAATTCAAAGTCATGTGAATCGATACACAGTTGTCAAAGGATGTCAAGTTTCATGGCAATCCAGCATAAATTAGCAGAGCTTTAGGCTTTTTGTGAATAGGTTGCCCCCAAGAAGATGATAAACACTTGCAGGCCTGTAGCAAGCCCAAAATTGTTAGGGGGGCAAAGGATTCTCTGTCAACGGCAACCAGTACCGTGGATACGCCTGCCTTCGGTCTAACGAGCTCTCCGTAGGCGTACGGGCTCGATTAATGTTAGAGAGACAGAAACAGAATCGCCCTTAACAATTTCAGGTTACAGACGTCCAGGAAGATATTACCCCCCCCCCCCCCCCCCCGTTATCTTGCTATTCCAGTGCCTAAATACAGTAAATGGTCTGATATAACATAATTTGGGTGGCTGAGTCGAATTCCAATCGACCAATCAATCGTTTATGGTCACAAATAATTATCGGGCACCCCATTGATCAAGTCTTGGGCATCCACCTATCTAACTCGGCATTATTAGGCGGGTAAAGATAAAAATGCACCTAGAACAAATTGCAACAGAAATCATTTCTTTGGGAACTGTTCCGTATGGTCTCTATTACTCCCATAACAAAAGCAGCCATTATCGGTCTTGGGGAAATTTGCATAATTAACATAAATCCAAGATAGCGGCCAGTGGACCAGGATATCTCCAAAACGGTTGACTTTAGTGCAAATAAATGTATTACTAGCCTATAGGAAATCGATACTCGTGAGTTCAAAAATGCCGAAATTTTTTTCCTCCAACCTTATTGTAACGTCGTAACATCATTTTGACGGCATTACGTCTTGCTCGTTGTGACGTCATTATCCAATTTAATTGTAACTGCGCTCGGAAAACTGCTGGAAATCCTTCAAACTGTAATTAAATATCATCGTTCATCTATAGCTGGAGCCACGGTAGCTCAGTGAGTAAGACGTTAGCTTGCTTACCTGGGGATTTGTTCACTACATTGGCTGAGAAAGTTCATCGGGACTTTCCGGCATGGTTCTCTCCTGTCAGTGGTGCAAGACAGAGGGTCTGACAAGGGAGAACGTATATTCCTTTGGGTGGTACGAAAAAACGAGATTCCGTGTAGTGTACACACTGGCATGCAATTTAAAGGAGCTAAATCGCTAACATTTGGGACCTAGAAATTGGCCAAAGTGGGTCGCAATGCATATAATACTGTAGTATGAATGTATATAAACGGATTTACATTCAATGTTTTCCGTTTTTACTCTAATTTCAGATCAGTTATGTTCGGCGAAGTAAGCCGACAGTCTCAATTGAATGCAAATTTCTATCATCTGGCTTTTCCAGTCTACATACGCCGTTTGATTTGGTGCAATGTTTCTAGCCTCGTTCCTCAAGTCTCTTGCTAGAACTGGGGATGAAACGCATTATCGTACACGATTCGTGTACCAATGGTAAAATGTTTATTTTGTCTTGAATATTGTATATCAGAAGCCCATCTTTTTCCGGTAAGATCACAGCATCAATGTTGATTTAAGTTGACAATTAATTCGTGTTTTCAATGTTGAAGATTTTGGATAATATTGAGTTAGAGACATGGCTACTTTAAGGTTCTCTTGGCAGTTGGAATTCATATAAGAGTAGGCCGTAATGCCGCTGCCCGAGGAAAATATCCCATATAGCAAATGTATGGCGTATGTCAGTCTTCATTATCCCACTGGAACAGAACAGTAGGACGTTAAAACCCATTTCAATTCATTTCATCTATTACCATCTACTAAAATGAAATCAAATGGGGTTTAACGTCCTACTCTTTTGCACCTAACCTGGGCTAATGGAAGACAGGCATACGCCATACAGTGTGCTGTGAGGGAAATTTTGCCCGGGCAGCGGCGCTAAGGCCTACTCTTATATCGAAGGGATCTTTTACGTGCACTCCAATGTGTACACAGGACCTCGGTTTTTCGGAGGAAAGAACACATTAAGATCATAAAAAATGATGTTGGTCAATATGATGTCAAATATTGTCTCCAACACCTCCAAATGACAATAGTCCATAACTATTGACTCAAATTTGATGATTTTGATGTCTATACCAAGGTTTGGGGGGGGGGGAAGCAAGAAAAACATTGGTTATCACTAAGCTGTTGAATCATTATGAAATTGAATTCATGACCTCCAGCTGTCTATCACTTAATACACAAACACCTTTGCCCATAGGCATAGGCTTACGAGGCCGAACTTGTTTGTGGGGGGCCAGCATATTTTCCCGACAAATATATTTCTTTAGAGTCCGCGGAGTGGCAGTCGACAAAGCGGTCTGCTCACGAGTGCCGGAGGCGCTAAGCAGGATTCCCCAGAAAATTTTGAAAACCAGACGGCCATAGACGCGATTTCCAGGCATTTCGAATAGTTTCAAGTAATTTGGAGTGGTAGTAAATTATGTCAGTTGCAGCATAAAAACTGGTAAAAAGTCATCAATTGAACTTGAAACTGATTAAGAGAAACTAATCAAATTTAATAACAATTTAGTAAAATTGGATTCAAATATTACATAATGTAATAAAAAGCTTATTTAATGATATGTTAAAACATCTACATCATTGTGGTTTTGGAACTTTTTCCTGGAGAGATTTATAAGTAAAATAAGCGTTATTGAGCACATTATCTTTGTATAACTCTTGCCAGTGGCACTTTACATTCACCTATGAATATTTATTTCCAAAGAAAAGGGCTCAATATCGAATTATTTACGGCCTATTGAGCCATTGTACATGTATATTATATGTGACTACAGGGTACAATATTATTACAAACTTATTAAATATTATTAAAGAAAATTTTCAGCTGCTCACTGGGCTCGTCCGGTGCATGGAGTTAGATGCCAGTTTACAGGACGTAGTTGATTTTCATTTTTGTTTGCCTTGTTACTGTTGTAGTTCACATATCTGCTCTTTAATAGATGATATCAACATGATTTACGCATTGTCTTCGCCCTCGCAATTCAAAGTTGCGAAGTACTTCCCTTTGCTCCAATGAATGCTCCCCCCCTCTAAAAAAAAATGGATCTGGACCTAAGCGGTTCGTTGTTTCCAGCAGTTTTCCGATGCGCTGTGACAATAAAATTTGATAATGACGTCACGAGAATAACGTATTGCTGTCAAAATGACGTTACGACGTTACAATAAGGTCGGAGAAAAAAAATGTCGGCATTTTTGAACTCGCAAGTATCGATTTCCTATAGGTCGGTAATATATTTATTTGCGCTAAATTCAACCGTTTCTGAGATTTTGGTGATTTTCTGGTCTCCTGACAGCCATCTTGGATTTATGTTAATTATGCGAATTTCCCCAAGTCTGATAATGGCCGCTTTTGTTTTGGGAGTACTAGAGACCACACCGGAACAGTTCCCAAAGAAATGATTTCTGTTGCATTTTGTTCTAGGTCCCCCTCTCATATTGCTATCTTTACCCACCTATATGTGCGGCCCGATAATCATATCGTCGTTATATGGCGCCCCATCAAGTATCGATTTCCTATAGGTCGGTAATATATTTATTTGCGCTAAAGTCAACCGTTTCTGAGATTTTGGCGATTTTCTGGTCTCCTGACAGCCATCTTGGATTTATGTTAATTATGCGAATTTCCCCAAGTCTGATAATGGCCGCTTTTTTTTTGGGAGTACTAGAGACCACACCGGAACAGTTCCCAAAGAAATGATTTCTGTTGCATTTTGTTCTAGGTCCCCCTCTCATATTGCTATCTTTACCCACCTATATGTGCGGCCCGATAATCATATCATCGTTATATGGCGCCCCATCAATCATGTCATTATGGCGCCTCTCCGGGATAAGGCACCCAAAGATCAAGCTGTGGTCGTGTGAGTCATTATGGGCACCTCTCCAGGATAAGGCACCCAAACATCAAGTCGTTTTGAGTGCCTCATCAGCTGTGGTGTTAATCGTGTGAGTCATTATGAGGCACCTCACCATTTGGGGAGGGGGCACATATAAAAAACGACATGATTTGTCAGGCACACATAAAATCAAGTGACATTGGTTAGGAATCCCGCCAATCTCGACTTGGGCACCAAACGCAATGCCACTCAGCTCTATGTGGCACCTGTACTGATTTTGGAATGTTGGTTGTTAGCCTCGTATTGCATCCATTGGGAAGTGTGCCTTTGGAGCCCATTGCGGGAGCTGATTTTTTCCCCAATGCGCAAAAGGGTGCCTGGCCTACGAAATTTTCTATAGAGGAGCCAATTTTGTCCCCAATAGAGCGACGAAATTTTCTAGAGGGGAGCCAATTTTTCCCCAATGGGCAAAGGGCGCCCATTGGGGACGCTGATATTTTCCAAGGGGGCAGCTGCCCTCCTTGCCTCCCACTAGCTATGGGCCTGACTTGTGGACCAGTTCTTGGTAAAAATGTTGCTAGTATCCACAAAACTGAAACAGGTAGTCAAGGAATTAACATAACGAAACAATACAATTTTTACCATTCTTAATCAATTAGATTAAAAATTACCTCAGCCAGTCAATTTCATTTATAGAATCAGAGATATTGTGTTCTAAAAAACACTAACACATTAAAATTAGTCTGAGCTTAGTCTAAAGCAGAAAATGTTCATCATTGAACTGAGTAAATAATTCACTAAAAGGTGCATCAACACAAGTCTAAACGTCCACAGTAAGAAAAAGTAATATGTGTTCCAAAAGGTATGGCGAACAAACCCATTTTAACATTTCACTGCTTCCTCTGAAAGGCAGGGCACAAAAAACATTCATTAAGAAGATATAAAATAAATATTTTTTATTTATCATTGGAATCTACAATTAATTAAAGATCAAACAGCTTGAAGAATTTTTGACATATATTTGAGAGAATAGATTGTTTTAATAGAAAACATGATTAAATATGACGCTATACATAATGAAACAACCTTTTGGTACCTGAGACGAAATCATCAGATAGTAACTGACAACCTCTCTAATTCACATCATAACTGTCAACACCGATTGAAATTAAGCATTAAGATAAATATATAAATCTTTTTACGTACAATAGCTAAGCACATTGGAAGACATGATAAAGTGAACTAAACTAAAGAGACTTTACCCTACTGGAACAAAATAATCCAATATTGAGTATCAATATTTCAAAAAATAATCTAAGTACATGTATGTTGACGAGCAATCATCTTTACTTAAATCTTGACTTCACTAGACATCAGATACTTGATCAGTTAAACGATACTCTAACTGGTAGCAGTAAGTACATATATAAAAAAGCTTATTCTTTCATCAAAAACTACAAAAAGCATTTAATACAAAAGCATTTAATACACGCTTCAACCAATGTCTATTCGTGATTTGTGCATTGATTATTTGGCGTAGTTTTCCTCTAGCACGATATACATGTACTGTATATAGATAAAGATAATAAAGCACAGACTACTATATATCTAAGGATACGATGCTAAAAAAAACCCCAATTTACGAGTAGGTGGACTTGGTCATGGAATGGGGAGCTATTCATGACAGATGTTATCATGAAAAATGCCACATACAGAATGTATAATTCATTTTGATAAAATAAACCTTTGATTTAAGTAATATACGTTGACTAGATGAATATAGAGGGAGATATCACATGATACATAACAAATTACAATAACAGTAATTATCCCCAAAAGGCAGATTTGGATTATTATATAAAGAATATTGATTATAAAAATGACAGATCTATATTAAATATTGTAAGGCATGAGTTATGAAGAGTAAGGCATTGTGTGAAAATAAACACGAATGAGACATTTCACAAACACTAATCATATACTTATTTCTAAATTTTTGTTCATTTTGCATTTCTGGATTTAAGTTTGTAGTGACTAAAATTGGAACCAAATTATATTTTTGAACAATATTTATATAACGATTTTTACCCTGGCTGGTATTTTCTTGAAAGTAAAAAGTAACAATCTCACTTAAAATATAATGTCATCTATTTTTTAAGTTTTTAATTAAAGTAAAATATTCCATTATATAATTTAATGACATGATGCAATAACAAAAATATGACTGAGCATGAAAACAATATAGATCTATGTGCAAGATTTGAATCAATTTCAGTATATTATTTGAAACTATATTCACTCAAAAAAAAATAGCTTAATTTTTATCTTTCACAAATCAAATTTATTTTAATTTGATGAAATTTCTAAGTGATTTAATTCCTGCACACAGATTTAATGATTAAAATCCCAAAACATTAACAAAGGTTGTTTTTATAATTCGTCATGTTTTGGTCCGCTAAATTCTTCATGAGAAATAAACCCATCTTTATCTTTATCTTCATGAGCCATGATTTCTTTTATCATGTTATTGTGTTGTTCCTCGACATTCTCTTCACCTACGTTATGTTTTGATGCTTGTTCTTTCAAATATGTAGCAATCTGAAAAAAGTCAAAATAATTTTAATATTTTAATAATTTAACAATAACAAACAAGTTCGACATTTGAAATGTATCTGACTTTAATTTGTCTATCCTGGTGACAATTTAAAGTAAAGCCTGTATTCTTGTCAATATAATTAGAATACAGATCTATATTTAGTTTTTTTATACTTTCGATGGCCTTAACTACATAAAGATCCAGCCCCAAGTTCACATAGCATTCTCAGACTTAAAGGGGCAATAACATTCTTGCTGGCTTGGTAGCTCCAGAAAATAAATAATACCCCTATTCTAAGTACTAGATGTTTAAGTTTCCTACCTGTTGTGTAAATTATCCATTGGAACCTATTTTACTTGTCCAGAGGGTTCGAAAATATTTTAAAATCCAAGTCACATTTGAAAATGTTTACGTTAGACTTTTCAAATCAATTGGTTGAATTTTTCCAACTTTTTAAAATAGGTGTGTTAAGATGAAATTTATATCATCATTTAATTGGAATATTCCAAAATAATACGATTTGTTGACCAGAATGAAGATTGGGACTAATTATTTAGTTACAACAAGAGTGTTATTGGGGCTTTAAGTTTCAATCACTGTTTATAAGAAATATTTTTGATCCAGAAACACAAAACTTTGCATACAGTTTCTTATTAGGGTATTTGATACTGGTACATTGAAACAAGAAAAGTTTTATAAAAGGCTATATCTTAGCTACATGTACAATAAAGTGAACAAATTTGAGAAAATTCATAACTTAAATCTAGAATGCTTTGTGAACTTGGGGGATAAAAAGGTGTAGTGGGGGAGGGGCGTGTCAGGGATCATATGAGTGACTTTTGACCCCATGATGTCAGACATTTTATTAACCATAGTTCCTTGCATCGCACACCAAGTTATTGCTGTAACAGACTGTTTCATTAGCTAATCCCTTACATGAACCGATACGGAAGAGGCAAGAGAAATGATTGAATTACCTCATCTACAGATAACAGTTGATTTCCATCGGCATCAATTTCTTTAAAAACATTGGGTGGTGGTTGACCATCTTGGATATCAACTAATTCAACATCAAATAATAAATTAGCATTGGGAGGAATAGATTCACCTGAAATAACATGGATAAATTAAATATAATATTACAACATTGTTCTTCAATAATATGTAGCAAAAATATATCCAGGACATCAATTATAAGAGAGGAATGGGGTTTAACAACCACTCTACACAAACTAGGTCATATCAGGACTAACATATGGTTCAATTTTATTTCAATAATCCGCTTGCACGTAGGGGTCTTTAGCAGTGGGAGGAAACCAGATGACTCAGAGAAAACCCACGAGGTTGGACAGGCAAACCCACGAGGTTGGACAGGCAAACCTACTCCTTGTTACATACAACCGGGCAATCGAAACCACACCAGTTGACTCTGTGGTGGACCTTATCATACAGTGTGCATGAGTTAACCATCTGGCCATCCATCCCCCTGCATAAATTAAGCCTGGTTTACTGTGCCTTTACATTCCAGGAATGTTTTTAGGGGGGTGACAATCCCATGTTTTCTCTCACCGAACGCGGTTTACGGAGCTAATTTCTGCCGCTAGTTACATAGATGCTGATTGTGTGTCTGATAAGATGCGTACCATGTGCTATATTAATATATACGACCATGCGTGCATGTCCCGGTAGAAGCTTGTAGGACTCGGGATTCCTATACACCGGTGGGGAGGGGGGTGACTAGTCACCCTAGTCACCCCCCCTGGATCTGTCCCTGCTTTAATATGTTGTTAATGTGAAAGTTGAAGAATAAAACATACCTGCTCCAGATTCACCGTAACCTAGATGCGATGGAATAACTAATTTACGTTTTTCACCCACACACATCTCTGTTAAACCTTGATCCCAGCCTTTAATAACCTGACCTACACCAAGTTGAAAACTAAAGGGCTGCCCGTGATCTTTGCTACAAAAAGAATAAAACAGATATATTACTGATTAAATCATTTTGTTTAGATGGTAATTAAAAGATATTAGTATAAAGTATTCTATTTATCAAGGCAACAAAGTTTAATTTACTAAAACCTGTTTAGGTTATGATGTCCTGTGAAATCTAGGACTCTAGCTTGAAACATTGAGCGAGAAATGGGGTTTAACGTTGACTCAACCCAAACTAGATTTTTTGGGGACTAGAGACTATTATAAGATTGCAGTCTGGTATTAGATATTAATCTTTTAGAGGCATATTCATTATCAGGATTTAAGTCACAATTCTGTGGCTTGTAGAGCCGTAATGTCTGTAAGACATGGAAGAGTCCAAGTCAAGATTTTACTGTGGAACTAGATAGACAATCACACCTTTCAAATCAACAAATTACTTGCAAATATTTTTAATGTTTATTACCAGTATTGTTGCAATGGGAAAAGTTAATGGAAAAACATTGAAAATCTCTAAACTTCTTTAGAAATATAAAAATACTGTTCTTTATGCATTTATAGCTTAAATCATAATTTATAGCGTTAATAATGTTTGTTTCAAACATTTCCCTCAAAAAACGTTTTCTAAGAGAGGGATTTCTTGTAATTAATTCACAAGTTACGTTCTTTCAAACTTATTTCCTGAAAATCACATTTTGGCCAGGGATTTTTGACATAAAAATGTTATGATTTAAAATAATTTACCCATTTTGATGGCATTTTAACACAAACCGTTACGATTGTAAATCAAAAATGATAATTTGGTATAAACAGGCGCGGATCCAGGATTTTTTGCAGGGGGGGGGTCTAGGTTTGATAATTGCTTAACTAATTGCGCTCAACCGATTAATTTGGTAAATTAGATTCAATTTGGTTCATTCTGACGTATTTCCGGAAGGTAAATTCCAAAATTACAGGTCTAAATCGCCAATAAAATCGCATAAAAAATTTTTCAAGTCTGAGCAGGGGGGGGGGGGTCCGGACCCCCCCCCCCCTCCCTCTGGATCGGCGCCTAATAAAGAGAACAGTATAGTAATTTTAGTATCAAATATCGATATAAATCATTGTATATTAGATAGATTTGGGTACATCTGGGTGGTTTTGGTAAATCGTACTACCCCATGCAGTCAACCCCGCTACCGCTAACAGTGGCAGTCAGTCAATCCCGTTGAGATAAGACATGAAATCATGAAAAATAAATTACATTCTGGACGAAACTCATCATCCATATGTTTACTACATCAGGAACAAATATTAAACTTACCTAGAATCGAATTTAGAACCATCTTTTTCTAGTGTACCTGTATAATGCATTTGTAGCATATCGAACTTTTTACTAAGACGTTCACAATTCTCAGGTTTCTCAAGAACATCTATCTTTAATTCATCTTCAGCAAAAGACAGACACACACACGCTAAAAGCAGTCCTATCAGTTTAAACGACGCCATATTGAGAGTATTATTAGCAGTTGGATAGGTAAGAAAGTTACGATCTAGAGATTATGTATCCCAGATAAGTTGTGTTAAGATATTTATCGAGTCCACCTCTATTTATTTTCGACGTGGCGGACTGTGAACTCGACAGCCAAAATATACACCGGTAGCTCAAATTCTTTCATCTGATTGGTTAGTGGAAATCTAATAATAGCCCCCGACCACGTGCATTCGTACACGTGGTATTTGGCCGCAAGGGGAATTATATTAGAGGGAGACAGGAGTCGATTAAAGATTTATATTTTTAAGCCATTATTTATTATTATATAATATAAATTGACTCTTTTGAATCAAAAATGATGACATAAATGATGGCCACTTGCCCGAAGATCAAAATGACGTTTAAAATGCCTTTCATATGTAATTAATTATAGCTGTTATCACCCGAAGGCACGAGTAATATGATATCTCGAACCATAATGATTTAAAATCGATAATACCTTTCCACGATGTATATCATAGTAAAATATATGATAGTTTAGATATTATGATTCCACCTTTTCATCTAAACAACAACAAACCTTTGTCTTCAAAACATTCGATATTTATGCAAATAATCGTTTACAATCGAACACCGGGCCGTGTATGTATAGGCCTATAATTAATTTAGCTATGTGAAGTCTTGAAAGACATGTATATAGTCTATTAGACAGACACAACTAAAACATTTGTACAGCATATTGTTTTATTGAAATATATTAGTACTTTGGCCAAGTAGGTAAAACCACCTATAATAGTGAACCTCGGGTCATTATGAGCGATTTTGTTAACTGTTCTCGTTAGTGGAGCATACATTTAATTTAATGGTTAAATTCACATACGTAGTTATAACAAAGTTTAATAACAGAATTAATAAAAAAATTATTTTGATATTTTATAGACATTGTTTCTACGGCGCGTAAATAATTGTTGAATTTATAAAATAAAATGAAATAATGGTCTATAGAATAATATTATAGAGCTGTAGCCCTTTAACATGTAACTAACATCCTGAAATAAACGAGGAACCGGCATAAACTTTGTGTGTGTCAACAAATTATATTGTATTTTTATATGACTAGATTACAAAACCATATGTTACAGAAAATTTTAATGGACAATTTATTGTCAGAATAAAACACAATTTAGTATTTTCATACAGATTTTATATACAGGTAATGACAGGTGTTTAAACAGTAAACTTCGCATTTCATAGGCGTACAAGCCAGGGGGGCGGGGGGGGGGGGTAACTGCCGCCTAACTTTTTGCCCCCTAACTTTCGGGCAAGCTGACTTTTCGGGCAGACGGGTGAAGTGAAAAAAAAGTATTATTTCATACATTGAGCAAAATAAAGTGAAGTGCCCGAAATCTAATAAAACACTATATTTACGGGCTGGTATAGCAGGAAAACGCGGTTGCGACTGTCAAATATTCCAAAATTGTCTATATACAACCGGCCCCGCTGTCTGTAAACCTGAAATTTTTCAGGCATTGCTAGTTTTGTTTCCCGAACTGTCATTGAGCCCTCATATAAAACTAATTTTACTTTTCTTTTAATTGAATACCACGAATTTGTAGTCCTACTCTGAGTAGACTATGGATTAAAATTTTTGTCTGGACCCATTCTTCTTTGTGCGACATTTTTCGGGCATCGATTATTTTTTATGAATGCAGCTGCAACAGTCTGATTGGATGGTTGGAATTCAGACTGAAATGTCGGTTACAAAACCATTGGAAATTTTAGAGTTGCTTACACGGGCTAGAAAAGCAGAAAACGCATTTGCGATGGTTTAATTTTCAAAATTTTCTCCGGGAGGGTAAGACCCCCAACCCCAGCAACGATTGGTTGTTTGGAATTCGAGTCAGCCGGGTAGGCTATATTGAAGTTGCTGTATTCACAGACTGGAATAGCAGGAAAACGCGTTTGTGGCAGTTTAATTTTCAAAATTTTTCTCCCAACGGTTCCCTCTTCGTGGACTGTAAACAATTAATTGGAATTCGAGTCAGCCACCTTAATTCCGCTATATTAGACGCCTTCAAGTTGCTTTGTTAATGGGCTGAAATAGCAGGAAAATGTGTTTACAGTCGACAATTATTCCAAAATTGTCTTTGGGAGAGTAGTGGAGTCCATACAAGGTAAGTTCCGCTTCTTCGCCCCTTGAGGAAGATCGACACCACCCTTTTAAACCCTAAATTTTTTCGGACATTTCGGGTTCTGCCCCCCCTCCCTAACTGTCATCGAGCCTGTACGCATATGTGCATTTTAACACCATGGCGTTAGTACTTTGAAATGTTGAAAAATGTATTTTGAAACGTTGTCTATATTCAGACTTTTGGCTACTTCCCATAAATTACTAGGAAGATGATTCCATAGTCTGATAGCTTGTGCTCTAAAATACCCTAATCAGGGTCCGTACGGTTCAGATTGAATCAAGGTGGGGGGGGGGGGCTATAGTGGTCTAGAGTGCTGCGCTGAGACCTCTAGCTGACCTGTCACCTCTGGCTTGCAGCTGTGGTTACGAGCACTGGTGTGAGCGTATGTGGCATGGAGATAGGGGCGCCTTCTCAACCTCGTGGGTTTCCTCCCACTGCTAAAGACCCCTACGCGCATCCCGAGTGGACGTTAAACCCCATTTCTCTCTCTCTTTCAGATTGAATCAGGGTCATCAGTTTTCAATATTACGAGCAGTCTTACCAGGAAAAAATAGTATGAAGCAATACATTATAATATTATTGTCATTAATTCAGACAATCAGTGATTTGCACCAATGCATAGTGTTTTGTCATTATGTAATTATTAAAAAATGAAGCCCGCCTCATTTTTTTATATATACATGGGCTAAGGTTATGTATTGTTGTGTGTTATCAGCCGTATTGCCTATAACTATTTGCAATGGCCATCGGGTTGCATAAAGTGTAAATAAAATTAAACCCAAGACACATTTATACCTGGACAACCACTTGTTAGACCAGAATGTAAAACCCATGGACGACACCTGAAGCATGGTTAACAGCAATAAATATACTGGACAGTTTTCACTATCCATGTATGACGTCAGGATATCAATTTGAACTATAGGACAGTTTGTGTGGAATGATGTTTACGGTAAAACACACAACTTATACAGAAAACAATCCCGAGTTTGTACATATATAGCACGATGACTCGACATTTGTTATATAAGATTACATTCATTTAAAGATACATTTAAATGGGAGATTGAATAACGAGTTGGCAGTTCTCACTATAATAGTTAAAAACTAGATAATGTAAAGGTAATTTGCTGAACATTTACTGAACATTTGCTGAACATTTCAGTCAAATTAATCCACTACGAACCGAGATTTCAACGATTGAAATTTCCACCTAGCCTCGATCACCATTACTAAAGTCAGTACGATAAAAAAAAACCATGAACGTTAAGCAGCATATAAGATTCTAATCCAATCAATATCGACGGCTAGCCTTGACATCGAGAGTTCATTATGGTCTGGATAAGTTAATTTTAATATCTTAAGTATCTATAAGACATTTTAGGTGTGAAGAAAGAGGCAGATATGCAGATTTAGCTCTTGCATAAAATGTATGTTTTCAATAAAAATGAAATAAAATAGGGTTTAACGTCCTACTATTCTGCTCCTAACCTGGGCTAATGCAGTGTGCTATGAGGGACATTTTGTTGGGCAGCGGCGCTACGGCCTATTCTTATATCAAATTCCAACTGCCAAGGGATCTTTAATGTGAACGCCAATGTGTACACGGGACCTCGGTTTTCGTACCATCCAAACGACTAGATAGCTGTCCATGTCAGGCCCTCTGTCCGGGATGAATTTTCTCGGCCAATGCAGGGATCGAACACCCGATCTCCAGGCTAGCGAGCCAGCGTCTTACCCAGTTAGCCACGTAAGTTAGCCTGCAATACATTTTTAAGCGGTTTTGATAACTAGCTTGATTATCGGCCTGCTTGATATAAAACTAGTTACTATCGTATATAGTTGTTGTAGATATCCTACAACTTAACCAATCAAAATAAAAGTCCATCTCAAGCAAAACAATTAAATTGATTGAAAATTTCACATTTACTATTAGAATATGTGGTATGGGTAGAATGTTTGTATGATGTTTAAAAATACTTGTACAACAAGTTTTGAAACTTGTACAACAAGTATCGGTAATGGGGGTACGACTGTGTATAAAGACTAGAAGCGCCTTGACAGTCAGTTTTGCGTGTGACACGTAATCTGAAAGTAGTTTATAACAATCTTGAATCCTTTAATAGAGAGTTCTAATGTAGAAACAATGAAAACACGTGTCCCTTTTCAACTTCTAATTACTCTACAGCCCTTCTTCAAATCACAAACGGTAGATGAACGGACACGTATAGCGCACACCCGATTAAACATAGGCCTACATTAAAAACTAGATAGAGTAAAGGTAATTTGCAGAAAATTTCAGTCATATTGATCCACTATTAGCCGAGAACGATTGACAACCGCAAACCCATTTTCCAAACATTTCAGACCAAAACTTTCTATCTTTTCTTTCTCCTGTCCCGTGCCCTGTCCCGCCCTTCCTTCTTTCTTTTCGCCCATCCCCCCCCCTTTCTTTCTCTTTTGTTTTTTTGTTTTCTAGTTTTTCTTTTTTCTTTATAGGCTTAGGTCCAATTTTTTTTAATGAGCGCAGGCCCACCTTTCACGGACAGGTAGACAGGTGGGTCCAGTCCGGCACTGATGGCAAGCCATCGACGGCACACAACTGTAGACAAATACTAGTCATAGACACACAGCATGACTCAACCTATAAACAAAGAAGAACAATACTATGAACATAATTTATTGCAATGTTTTGCCGGAGCGTATCTAGCGGACCGTATCTAGCGGGGGTAAAGAGGGTACATTGCACTCCCCCACTCCCAGAAAAATAGGGCGCTCCCAGAAATGACACCCTACAAAAACTTTGACAACGTCTCAATTATAAGATAAAACACGTGGTTGTGATCAGTGATACTCTTCTCTTAAGGTACTGATCAATCGGCCGGTTTTAAGGTCGCCCACACTCTTAATACATCACCTATGTGGAGGCTGTGGGGCGCCACCACAGAAGCGGATACGAGGGGCGGGGATAATAGGAGAAACTGCCCTTCCTAAAAAACATCTGACGCCCCTGTAAAAAAATCGTCCATATAAAATGCAAAATCGACTTTTAGATATCACCAGTGGCCCATCCTCAATACACAGAGAGAAAAAAAGTGGGTCAGTTGACTCATTTGAGTGAGTATCCATAAAACGACTCAGTAACGACTCAGTTTTCGTTGACTACCTTGGGACTAACTTGGAACTTACTTTGGACTCAAATAATGAGTCAAAAGACTCATTTTTGTGACTCACCAAAAAATCCATAAAACGACTCGTTAAGTGAGTCAAGTGACTCGTCAGGTAAAGTGAGTTCTTCGACTACTTTAGTGAGTCTAGTGACTACTTTAGTGAGTCTAGTGACACAAGAGATGAGTAACACAACTAGGTACAGTGAGTCAAGTGACTAGTAAAGTGAATCAATGCAAATATATTTGAGTCACATAATTAGCCTTACGCAACGAGTCAAATGACTCCACACAGGCTGGGATCCTAATTAATTAGGATTTAATTCTCCTTTTTTAATGATTCTTTGGTTGGCATTGCACAAAGTTGACGAAAAATATCTGTAAAAACGAATATGAAGATGTTATTTTTTTTTTCAATTAGATTACACGATTCGTGTATGCTTAGTTTTCCAACAACCTTCCACATTTGCAGTATATGATTCCGCGTTCGTCTTGGAATTGACGATCTTTTTTGCCGAATAACATACCGTTTCTCCCGATGTGATCAGCATTATGTCAGCTCAATAAAGAAACAATATTAAAACAAAAACTTAAAAATACATTATGCGAGATTACGAACAGCTGAGCAAAAAATCGGTTCCTAATCCAGTAAATATCACAGGCTAGTGATAAGTTCATTAATGTCCAATTAATAATTTAGATAACATTTCAGGCCTAAAGAAAGGTCTGCAACAGGCAGTTTTAGCTCTTGCATAACGTATGTTTAATTTAAAAATAAAGCACTCCATATAAGTTATAAATATTTTATTCTATTGTCTAAAAGTAAAAGTGGTTGTCATGCAATATGCGGGCACGATTGGCGGGTGAAGAACAATGAAAATAAGAAATCGCTTTCACCCATTTGCCTAATGCTTCTCATGAAATTCACTGTAACATCTAAGGGAGATACTCCAGAACGTAACACTAAATATCGATATGGTTCTTACCTCGTGATCCGAATGCCACTCACCAAATAGGAAAGAAATCCGTCAAATGTTGTAGCCTCTATCGCGACCCGTTGTTTCAAACCAATTTTGATAACCATAATATAGATAAAGGAAGAGCCCCTTTCGCGTTCACAAGGCTTTTAGCAAAGAGAGTATAACTCCGTAACTGAAGTTCTGATGCACACCAAACCCAAACTCATGTTTTTTCATATCATATATATTAATTTGCATCTAAATCGGACAGAAAATATAGGTTATCTATTGTGCGTAAAAGTTATGGGACATAACCAAGAAAGTTACAGGCTACTATTTCCGTAAAGGTGAGATGGACAATTTGTTGAGAAGTGTTAGTCTGATTTTCGCGCAATTTAAACTCAAGCGCGATTGTTGTGCAATGATTATATTTGAACGTTACTTAATATCAACTAATCACCGTGACCCATATATAATCCACAATATTAAAAAGGTTCAGTCATGCAAGAAGTTAAAAACCGATTATATGTGTATAATTCGAACTCATCCCAAGATCTTTGGCATATAAAGTTACATTTTAAGTTACAACAAAATCGGATGGAAATTGTGACCGATATGGGGGTCCACAAGCTAAAAATGTGGACGTATAAAATAACTATTTCAACTTAGTTAATAATGCCATGACCTTTCTTGGCATTTAATTTTGTCCTCGATTCCAAGAATGATTTTTTGGATAAACGTTCATGTGTTTAAAATCTTTGAACAATATTCGATATTGAATATATAGTACACAGCGAATAACACTTCGACTGCCGTTAGAAATTCTAACGCACGAGCCAGAACGATGCACCCATTAAAATTTCATATGTAGTTTCGCCATCCATGATATCCCCTTGATGTAGAATGGTGGGAGTTGTTATTCTCTCTGGTCTCTGAAATGATACAAAAACAATCATACAAGACTTAAAAAATATTTAGGGGAACCACAGTAAGACACGGACTCGCTAGGATCGGACAAATACCCTATAGGTATCGTGTACACATATAAAAGAAGACTTGGTAGTTGGAATTTGAAATAAGTGGACCGTTTTCGGTCCTTAACATTGTGGCTTATGCCCGTCTTCATAATATATCCTAGTCGGTGCGGAAAGGTAGGGTTTTAAAGGCCATTTTTTTTTTTCATTTCATAAATATTTTATTGTTTTAATCGAAGCTTTAAGTTGTAGCAGGTGTTGAAATGACACCCCCCCCCCCTCTGTAAAACTTAAAATGTTTTTGTGCTTACCACATCTGTTGGACACAGCATTCTTTTAGGTCCTCTTTAAGCAGAATAGGAAGGGCTTTAATTGAAGAAAATCCAGCTCGCCCTGTAAAAAGAATCATATTATAAGAGAATTTCGGAAGGCGATTAAAGTGCGATTTAGTGTACCGAATAGCGAATACCTTGTGTTCAGTTAAAATACTTTAGAAAGTTGTAAATTCCTGACAGCCCATAAATGTTAGACGTGCGAAAAGCCCACCACACTCTTTTAACCATTCTAAGATTTTTTTGTGAAGTAGGCTTGACGTTAGACGATGACATTCGTTTATAATCTGGGGGAAAAACACTTTAATCAGTATAAACCTACACACATAGAAGCCATCTATTGGCAAATTCAGTAACCAATGCTAGAAAGGGCTAAGTCTATTTGAACTAGAATTACAAAAGCTGGGGTGGGGTGGGGTATCTTAAACATTTGGTACGAATCGGTGTTAATAATAGGATACAATATAGGGAGAACTCGGTATTTGTTGAATTTTGTGAGATTTAAGTATGTCCAACTATAACAAATTCTAAAGTCTCATGATTTTAAAATCGTGATCTACTATTGACCCAGTCTTGACTCATTTTCATACGCTTTTGTGGAGATATATAGATGACTCACCTATGAACCAATTGGCGACTCGGTTTTGACTCATACCTATAATTATCCGAATAGATCCCGCCAATGCAATGCGTCAATAGTCCACCCGGGCCTATCAATATGGTGAAATTTTCAACTCTATTCATATTATGTTGAATATCAGCTTAAGATTTCAATATAAAGTACTAACTGGATCATGGACCCATCAAGGTCTACACACGTCGATTTCATAAATTTGAATCTGAATTTTTAATCAAAAACAAAATCAGTGGTCTATTTCACATATGCTACCTAATCTCTTTAATATAGTAAACATAATATTGAGTAAGGCCGTACCTTAACCAAAACAAAATAATTTACCTTTTCTGTGCGGCAGATATCGGCAGATGACTTCGATTTTCTTTTAATCAAACAAGCGTCCAGGCTTCTTCTAACTGCCGCCATAAAACGTCCACCCACAATTCTTTTCACCGGAAGGACTCACCCTTGACTCACTTTTGACTAGGCTGTGACTCACTTACAAAAATTTCATCGCTGATTATTTATTAACTGGGAATTATCCCACAAGTTTTGTTAGAAAAAAATACATATGATTCACTTTTTCCATTGTTGATATTTGCAGATGCTATAGATGTTATTTTAGTCCAGGCTTCGTCTAACTGCCGTCATAATACGTTTAACTGAAAGGACTCACACGTAACTCACCCTCGACTAAGCTGTGACTCAATAACGTCAAATTCATCACTGAATGTTTAATAACTCAGAGGTGACTAGTTAGTGACTCAGACGTTTCGCGCAAGTTTCAATAAACCGAGTCATAGCTGACCTATTTGCCCCAAATCTGAGTCAAAATACTCATCTAGCTGAGTATTTTCTCATAACTCACACAAATGAGTAAGTTTTACGCGTTTTTGACCCACTTTTTTTTCTGTGTGTAGACGACTTGATCTCGATCGCCTTAACTACATACATAGGGCGAAAGTTATTTTTAGTCCTTCTCTCCCTTTCCCTTTTTCCTCCTTTTGCATGGTGATTTTTGTTGAATTTTTGGTGTAGAATCGAAGAAAAGGGTTTGAAAATACATTTTCTGCCAGGTTTTGGTGAATATTCATGATTTTGAGGCGGAAGGATACAAGAGTTGTGAGGTTGGTTACGTTGAAAGGGAGGGCCGAAAATTGCAAGGTTAGCTGTCTCTACTTCCAGCTTGTCTATCTCAAGTTTTTCATGAAGAACCTCATACATGCTTTTGGGCAAGAGTCTGCCACATGTTGCTCCATCTGTGGCAGAAAGCGTTTTTCCCAACGAATATTTGGGAAAAAGTTACAGCCGGCCTAAGAGACGAGAGTTAACATTAAAGTCAATGGGGAAATAATTAGTGTTCTGTGGCCATATGTACAGCATGATGGCAGTTATCTACCACGATCACCATCAGTACTAGTCAAGTGCCTTGCCAACAATTTTTCAGATTGCGTGAAGTCACTCGACAGTCACTGAGCTATTAAAAAAATTAATTTCGCATCTTATTAAAAGAAATCTTTGACTTTGACTCTACAGGAATTTTTGGTTTCACTAATTTATCATTTACATCCCTTTACCATAGAATCACATCGTTTACAGCTTTGCAAGGTCCCATATCTACCTAAATCTAGCGCGTAGATCAACCAGCGTACAGACAGGCAGACAGGAAAAGTGTGAAAATTCGGAGAAAAACACATCAAAAATAATAATTAAATTCCAGTCATTATTAGGATTAAATTCACACCAAATATACACCTATTTGTTCTAAGATACACATAGATTCATAAAAAACGCTATGATACAACATTTCAGTGTCTAAAAAGACGACAATGTTATACGGACCTTCTCCGTATGTAAGCTGTTCGATACGGGCTGTCGTAACCGTGTGCTATATCACGTATGAGAAATACACACACACATTGATGACGTCACACACAAAATTCATACGGATACGCGATACGCACAAGGAATTTACGCTTGCCAAAAGTTTCTAATAGAGACTTTTGGCAAGTGGAATTTTCCGCATCCGTATCACGTATCCGTATCGCCACGTGGTACGTTGCGTCAAGGTAGTTTTAGAGTTTTGGCAGATTTTCGCGGCGTGTACATATGGGCAACTGGGCTAGCTTAGTTCTATTTACAGCATGATGTCAGTTATCTACCAAGATCTTCAGTACTAGTTAAGTGTCTACTATAACACAACATTTCAGCGTCTAAAAGTAGCAAAAAGTATGGTAAAAAGACAACGATGTTATATGGACCTTTTCCGTATGAAAGCTGTTCGATACGTGCTGCCGTATCCGTGTGCCGTTTCACGTATGAGAAATACACAAGCATTGTTGACGTCACACACAAAATCGATACGGATACGCGATACGGACCAGAAATTTACTCTTGCCAAAAGTCTCTATTGTTTCTATTTGTATACGTATACACAATTCATCGGTTTCCAAGATGGGAGAAAATATTGGTGGGGGCAGGGCAATATATGCGATAGATGATCCAGTGACATTATCACTCACGTTCATTTAGATGGATCGAATTAAATCGATAATATTTGGGACGTAAAATTGACACAAATGTCTCAATCGAAATGCTATCTCTAGCGTCTTTATTTATTACGCATGCTCTCCAGATAAGAATATTACGTTACCGTTTGACATGACTTGTGGAAATAAGTCTAGCGGTTCTTCGAGTCCCTTGTTACAAATATCGCTGAAACGCGTTATGGTACACGAATTATGGTACACGATTCGTGTACCAATGATAAAAATGTTTATTATGTCTTAAATATTGAATATTCCGGGTAACATCACAACACCATACAACATCAATGTTGATTTAAATTGACAAATAATTCGTGTTTTCAATGTCGAAGACTTTGGGTGTTACTTAGCTGCTTTTAAGTCGGTGATTTTATTTTATGGGGATTTTGTGATTTGTTACATTACTTCGGCCATCTTTACACTAAGAGTGGTAAAAACGAGACGCGAGACAAGGATTTTCCTATGTTGACTTTATTCCGTTTAAACAAAGAGTGTCAATATTACCATAAGGCATTCTAGAAATTAGTTTTCTTCCCAGCATTACAGTAGGACGTGACTCGCGGGTCAACGTGGTAAAATACTATGACGTGGTTAATATGGCTTCACGGTGTCTTATTGGTTTTATTCATTTACAACCCACTATTTAAGTTGTTATTGTTTGTAAAAGGCTGTATTGGCCATTAACGGTGTATCGTATATATACTATAGAAATATCGCAGGTGTTGGTGCTCCCCGGGTCAATAAACATTACCATTAAGCGCCTACAATTATTTTCTCTTTTAATTGGAAATCGTAAATATGAAGAATAGTTTTCGTCTAGAGTTAAAATTCGAACGTCATAATGGTAGGAGATTAGTCCATTTTTCGGAATACCGTTAATAAGTGTAATATTTGAGATTATAAAGGTAACTATAAAAACAATCCGTGACTATAAATGTAAACACTACCTGGGACTAAAACGAACAATTTAATGCTCTTGTTAAAGAGGCAATCCCAAATTACACAGGATATAAATATATAAAGCAAACGCCAAAAATGTGAAGAAATTGTGATAACACTAGCAATATGTTGAGTGTTCAGTCGTTGTCCATCAGCTATCACTATGTCATTAACCGGGTAAATATTTTTTTGCCCACTTCTATACTGTTGAAAAGGATGGGGCATCATCCCTGAAAATGGAACCAATGTCGGCGTGTATCTGTGTTAGCGTTAGTCCTTTCAGTTGCAGGAGCCCTATAGCCAGTTTTGTCAATTTCTGGTGATTTCAATGGATAGGTTCACAAGACAGTGTTGTGTTAAGAATCAAAACGCAAAATGTGAAATATGTATAAAGGTCTTGGAACGCCTAAAGGCCAAAATGTTTAAAGATCAAAGGTATCGGAACACGACACAGGCCATAGCTTTCAACAGATTTATTTCAAATTGGATTTCAGGATTTGGTTCCTGGCAGGACGAAAACTATCGATAATCTGAGTTACCTTATCGGAAAACCTTGAACCGTATGTGAACTCTGTATTGAAGGATCACGCAGGAGCCAAATCTGCCTATTGTGGGTCTTTCTCTGGACCTGAAATATTATCTAAATTATTAAGTGGATATTAATTAACTTATCCATACCATAATCAACTGCCATCGTTAGACTGCGATATTTACAGGATTTGAATACCTTTTGGATAATCTATAGACTTTGTTCCCCCAACGTCAGTAAGAACGGCCGAGATAGTCTAAAATGCAATGGCTATCTTCGTTCTGGATGACGCAACTTTGATTGAATTTTTCAGAATATTTGTTTTCAGTATCTTTTGTTTAACTGTTTTATAGCAACAATGCCCAGCGCTTTATATAATTCTCCAATAATATCCCTTTAATAACTGGTTTACCGAGCGATTCGTGAAACTCATTTGAAAGGATATCCCCCTTTTCTGGAGACCATAGTATATATAATCTCCAATAATATCCCTTCAATAACTGGTTTACCGAGCGATTCGTGAAACTCATTTTAAAGGCTACCCCCCTTTTCTGGAGACCAGGGGCGTGGTGAGAATGAGTTCATGAGTAGCCATACTCATGCGCCAAAAAGTTTTTGCGCCAAAATCACAATCAAATTACTCAAAAAATGAAAAACATTTGTAAGTGGAAAAATTGTTTCATCTGACCCAATTAAAAAAAATTTGAAAGAGTCAAGTTGGAAAATTTAATCATATTTTATTACCGTATTTCTTGTCTCGGATTGCTGGAGATTGCGTTTCTGGGCTTCTAATTTTCGAAATTTTCCCGGGGGAGGGCCCCCCCGGACCCCCCGCCGCGGGCTCGCGCATTCGGCGCTCCGCGGTCAGTAAAAGGGTTTTTGTGCCAAAATCTTTTTTGTTACTCATAATTTCTTCTCAATAATTGCCCTCACCACGCCCCTGCTGGAGACCATAGTATATGCGATAGAGGCTACAGTTTTTAACGGGCCTTTTTTTCTGCTTATTCGCTGTACAACATTGGGACAATGAGAAGATGAGCCCTGCTGTTTTTTTTCTGGTCTCCGTCTATCTCATCTATTGCAGAATGTAAGTGTAGCCATACCTCTCATCACTCGGCTAATCTCGACAGATTCCGTAAACTACGTAAACTACACCGAGGTTTGCCGAGTGACCTCTCATGGCAACCGCTTGTTAATTTTCTGAACGGGAAGGGTGAGGTCAAAGTGCCCGATAACTACAAAACTATGCATGAATTATGTGCTCTGACTTGAGATGTTGGTGGTTTCAACACCTATTTAAAGACGAATAAAAATTCTGCATAGGCCTACGCCTTCCAAATTAACAGATTTAGACAGGGGTCTTAGCATTCTCCATACACGTCTCGCATGGGAAGACAACTCTGTTTGGGAAATTGAGGTCTTAGACAAAAATTGGCCCAAAAGAATTGGTCAATGTATTCCAATTATTTTACCACTAAAATATAGTGACGAAAAGTTTAAAATCTGGTCGAAAAATTGGACTTAAAACAGATACATTATAATTGTTATTAAATTAGGTTTTATTTCGTTTTAAATGATTTTATTTTCAATCATTTAGAATTTCGTTTTTCGTTTTATTCACCGGTTGTCAATCAAGTGCATTCTTGTTTTGGGTACAACATGGAGGATTTTCTGCTAAGAATTTACAATTATGTTTGGGATTCATATTTTTGGTTGCCTGAAGGAATGTCATGGAGCGATTTAGAAAGCAAAGATCCAAATATTTACTATGGACGGGCAAAAGATATTCATTGGTGTGTTGTGGTGGGATTGTGTTTTCTCGTAATACGTTATGTCTATGAGAAGTGAGTGGGTTTTTTTTTTTTGTCTTCCTTCCTGACAGTGACAGGTCTCTGACACACTCTCCACTTTTACTCTAACAGTAGTTAGTCGAATAGAAATGAACGCATATTTCAATCGTAGTATTCACAGATAAATGTAGGTCTAGACTACCCCCCAAAAATTACACAAGGGTTAGGATTCAGTTAGCCCTGAGGATAAGAAAATAAAATGGTGGACAGTCTCTGAAAACACTCCCAAAATGATAACATTAAACGACATTAACATGTTTAGCCCAAAATATTCACCCCTCACACCCATTGCAAACTGCACTTTCTCCACAAAGATTTTACCCTACGTGTCGTATGGTGATTGTAATCTGCGAGTATCAAGCGAATGTGCAGATAGTCAACTTGCACTGATTAGCCTACTCTTCAATGTTTTTAAGGATCAAAGTAAATCAAATCTCTGTGTTTCGAGATAGGAAATAGTCTTATATACTATATATAGTTCCACGTAGCAATGGCCAACACAAATTGCATCTGGCATCAGTAACATTGACAATATTTTTCATCAAAACAACGATTGATTACCGTAATGTTATTTATAATATTTCTGCCACGAATTTCAACTAAACATATATTAAAAATCTTACCTGAAACCGGTATTGTCATATTTAAAATCTAGGTGTTGATCATAATAGTATAATATCATCTTATTTTTATTAATGAAATATTTCAATATATGTACCAAACAGATGAAAGATTTAATGTTTGGGCAGATTTTTAGTGCAGTAAGCACAGATGTCACCTCACGTGCCCAGATTAGTCCACGAAAATTTCACTGAGCTGAGATTCATGTATGTGCAGGAGTATCATAGGTGTACAGGGAAGTTTTTGACTTGGGGGGGGGGGGCTGTGGTGGTTGGTGCCCCAAAAATGTAGTTAGGTTCTTAGTATGTTACATAATAATAGTAATAACTTTATTTTTTTTATAAAACTACAAATATACATATTATTTACAGACAAATGATCTAATAACGATGAAATAATGTTTTAAGATTTAAAACAAGCAAATAATAGCACTGTTACTCGTGGTTTACTGTACTCTAAACAATACAGGGTTCGAGTCTTTAGATTTCTATTTAATTGTCTAACTATAGACACTCTGAATTTAAATTCACTGTTAAATTGGACACATTCAAAAGAACACAATATTTTTTTATACAACTTTTACAAAATACAATTGTCCCAGCATTTTGTGATGCCCCCCTAGCACCCCCCCAGCTTATACACCTATGGGTAATCTGTCCGTGAGGGGCAGTCTATCTTTGTTTATCAGTCTTGAGCGCAGACTGTCATCTTACTGGCAGTGGCAAATTATGCTTGCATGGGCCCTTGACTGAAATCCATGACAACTCGAACCAAAGACCACTCAGTCTCAGACCAATAAAAAAGACCACTCGGGCCAATTAAAAAGACCAACAGACATGTCACCGGCGTCATAGTGAAAAGAGTTTGATGTTCTGGTCATTTTCTATTACACCAACACAAATCCAATTTTTATATCAGTAGGGTCCTTAATAGTCATTCCCTTCACTTTTAACTCTGTGAGAGTATTGGTGAATAGCAATACTTATCAATATAAGGAGACTGATTCTCTACATTGATAAGACAGAGAGTGTTACTTACTGTAACTGGACGTCGGGGGGGGGATATTTACATTAATAAGGCAGAGAGTGTTACTTACTGTAACTGGACGTCGGGGAGGGGGGGACGAATATTTACATTGATAAGGCAGAGAGTGTTACTTACTGTAACTGGGTTGAATATTTATATAAGGTTATGAATGATAGTTGATAACCAGAATGTTTTTTTGTTTGTGGTATCTAGTTCATTATTTTTTATCTTTCAGAGTTTTTGTAACGCCAATTGCAAGATGGATTGGAATAAAAGAAAGAAAACGAAGAGTGAAACCAAATGCTGTTTTAGAATCTGCTTTTCTTAAATATAATATAAAATTACCTGAATCAGTACTGAAGGTTAGTATGTGTACAGATTAGATGAAAGAAAAAGATAATTATATATAAATTATGAAGCTCCTGTACTACATTATACTTTATTTCAGGGTTTATCTAAACAGACAGATATGAGAGAACAAGACATACAGAAATGGATGATGATTCGCAGAAGACAAAATAATCCAACAGCTATGGCCAAATTTTGTGAATGCAGGTAAATATATATGAGAGTGTGTGAGAATAATTTATAATTAGTAAATCCTGTCTATAACTATAATCTCTACCCATACATATTGAAGGTTAGGTTAATTTAATTTTGGATAATGTGTTCAGAGTTATTGCTCATATTCACTTTCCATCAAAAGTTAAGTTGTACAATGTGGACTGTATGATGATATTGAATTTCAACAGTTTCAATAAATTCCTTTTGGAATTATTATCCTTACTTAATACAAGATTGTTGCGATGAAAGTTTATGTGCATTGGTCTGATCAGTGTTTTGAAGAATATTTGAATTTCCATAATTTCCAATATTTATTTCTAGAGTTATTGTTCAGGTTTAGTTTGTAGAATATTATAAATGACTTCTAAACAATTATTGCCCTTGCGCACCTTTTGAGATTATGTAACAACTTTTGCGCCTTGACAGAATTTTGACATTTTATTTGCCTAATTACACAAACTTTATTTTCAGAGATGCAATGATTTGTTTTCCTGTGAACACTAACTGTTGTTTATTTCTATTTTCAGTTGGCATTTTTTGTTTTATTTAGCAATATTTATATATGGTTGTGTCATTCTATATGATGTAAGTAAATCTATAGTTCTAAACATTTCTCATTGTTCCCAGGCTTTCAATTGGATGTAAGACTAGGTACAAACTTAACGTCACCAGAAATAAATCTTTTATGTATTCTATTTAATTGTGTCATGTGTTATTCTCATCCAGTCACTGCTCAAACAATCGATAAGTTTTAATCATTACATTTTTCAAAACTTTTCATTTACAGAAAGACTGGATGTGGGATTCAAAACTGTTTTGGAAAAATTGGCCGCAGGTTTGTTGCATGCTTTAATATTTATAAGTACTGGGTCCGGACTACTATGCAAACCTTATTTATGAAATAGAAGACAAGTTGAATTCAATCTGAAACTATAGCTGTAAATTGAGATATATGGATACTATCAACCGGGATAGAAATGATGATGTGAAATCCTCAGCAAGCACTGATTTCACGTATATTATCAACCAGGATAGAAATGGATGATGTGAAATACTCAGCAAGCACTGATTTCACGTATATACTGTGCCAATCTGATTAAAATACAGATAGACTGTTTTATTCGCTAATCCCTAACACCATCCAGAACGTGGGTTATATAACTAGTGGAGTAAAGACAAATAAATGAAATTTTGAACTATAATAAAACGAAAAGAAATAGGATATGTGTTTTAACGAGATTGGTATTGTTTGTGATTGGTTGGTTATGATATATTGACGTTAATTTCAGCCTGTAACCAATGATGTTTATTGGTATTATTTGGTGGAGATGGGATTCTATTGGTCGTTAGTATTTACATTATTTACAGATGTTAAAAGGAAGGTAATCACAACATTTATTTACCACGTATCACATTGTCGTTTTTATACGCCCACATTGAAATGTGATCGTATATTGTCGTCATCCCGTCCGTCCGTCTGTCTGTCGGTCCTGCGGTCCGGCGTCCACAAGGAATTGTGGACGCTCTAGAGGCTAAAGTTAATATCCAATTGACTTTAAATTCATACATAGTGTTTAAGGTCATGAGACGAAGAAGCCTATTGTTTTTCAGCGATTTCCGATAATAACTACCGGAGTTATGGCCCTTGATCACTTCAAAAAATCTTGTGGACGCTCTAACGGCCAAAGTTAATATCCGATTGCCTTTACATTTATACACAGTGTTTAAGGTCATGAGACAAAGAATCCTATTGATTTTCAGCGATTTCCGATAATTAGTGCCAGAGTTATGGCCCTTGATCACTTAAAAAAATCTTGTGGATGCTCTAGAGGCCAAAGTTAATATCCGATTGACTTCAAATTTATACATAGTGTTTAAGGTCATGAGACGAAGAAGCCTATTGATTTTCAGAGATTTCAAATAATTACTGCCAGAGTTATCTTATCTCCCTTGATAACTTCAAAAAATCTTGTGACGCTATAGAGGCCAAACTTATCATCCGATTGACTTCAGATTGATACACAGAGTTTAATGTGTTGAAACGAACAAGTATTTTGATTTTCAATGAATTTTGATAACTGAACAGCTAAATCTATGATATTAGATGTTTCATGTATATACTAATTGTTAGCGTGGGGTAAAACTTTATAAAAAGCAATCAAATTCTAATGATTTTCTGTTAATTTCATAATGAGTTGTTACTCTTAATCAGTTTTTAGTGTATTACAAATGTTTCATTACCGAAAAAAGTAAAAATATGCGACAACCCTTGTTGACTGCCCGGACTATTTAGCTGCTGTGGGCGTATGTTTCGTTGCCTGGCAACCTATCTTTCTTGTTTCTATTCATATTTTCAAGACATTTTAGTAGCATTTGAAAAACAAAATTACAAACATACAATTTGCACAACAATTGTTGTTGATTTTGTATTTTCATTAGTGATTTTTTTGTTACATCTATCTACCTATTATAACTACAGTAGAATCTGCATTAAGCAGCCACCCATGGGAATTTTTACGATTGGCTGCTAAACCGGAGTGACCTCTTAATAAAATCTCGTGTTTTTTTGTGCTGACATCAATTAATATTACGCTTGGGTGCACTTGCATCGGTAAATTTGGCCATCGCTGAATCTCGGACATAACTTTCGTAAACTTGTCATTTTGTCCCAACCTTCAATACTACTGTCTATCATTGTGATGCATTCGATAATGTTTATACATTTTTGTAAAACCCCATGTTTTTTGGGGGTGACATCAATTAATGCATTGGAAGCGAACACCAATACTTCACTTGCATCGGTAAATTTGGCTGTCGCTGAATCTCGGACATAACTTCTGTAAACTTATCATTTTGTTCCAACCTTCAATACTACTGTCTATCATTGTGATGCATTCGATAATATTTATCCATTTCTATGAAGAAAATCAATGAATTAATTTTATTTTATCAAATAAGCACATGAACCAAAAAACATCGCTGATTTTGCTACCGATTCACAGGCGGTGTAACTCTGTATGTAATATTATAGGTGGCGCTAAAAACGTCTATTTAACAACATAGCGGCTTTTAGTCTGTACTTTCAGTTTATTCAATCAGTATCAAATAATGTTCCGTTATGTGTGAAAACAATGATCAGGTTTGTCGTTTAATAAAACAAAAGATTCATTAACAGATAATCCCGGGTTAATTGTTATTTTCACATTTCTTTTTACTTGATCAGTGGGAGTCCAGTTAATTGATTAGCGGGGGACGGCGATGTTACGAAGAACGAGAAGATCGTATCATTCAACAATGGCCGTTGAATGGGCGATGTTTTGTTAAATTAATTAACAAAATAGTGACCGCTGGAGCGTTAGAGGAGTGACCATTGAATAAAGAGATGAAACAATAGAATTTTTACCATGGGAATTTATTGTGACCACTTACAAGGAGATGTCGCTGAATAGGACTGGCCGCTCATACGGATTCTACTGTACCTTATCATAACTACCTACTATTATAACTACCTTATTATTACTACCTTATTATAACTACCTACTATTATAACTACCTACTATTACATGTATTACTACCTTATTATAACTACCTACTATTATTACTACCTACTATTATTACTACCTTATTATAACTACCTACTATTATAACTACCTTATTATAACTACCTACTATTATTACTACCTACTATTACAACTACCTACTATTATAACTACCTACTATTATGACTACCTTAGTATAACTACCTACTATTATTACTATTTACTATTATAACCACCTTATTATAACTACCCAATATTATAAATACTACTATTAAATTATATATTTGTTATATTTTTCAGGATTTTTATGAAATGGTGATACATCATTTTGCTACTTTGACATTGACATATTTATCCTGGGTTTTATGTTTTTCACGTGTTGGATCGTATATTCTAGTTCTACATGATGCAGCAGATTGGTGGTTAGCTGTAAGTATATTTATACAATACTTGACTTGAGACATGACATATCCTCATTATATCAATATGTTTCTATAGTTATTGTTATTTTTCTTGTAGCTGGCTAAATTGGCTAAATATAGTAATCATCAGACTATCTGCGAAGGTGCCTTTACTATGTTTGCTGTAGTCTGGATAATTACTAGAACTGGTGTATATCCATATATGTAAGTTATTTATACATATTCATTCTTCTAGATAATAAATAAAACACTTAAAAATCATCTCTACGGAAACAAAAAAGAGAGCTATGACAAAGATTTTTGGCACCAAGAGTGTGTGAAAAAGGGGGAAAGTGCTGGCACCAAGAGTGCTGGAGCCAAGAGGTTGTGAAAAAGGGGAAAGTAGTGAAGAAAACCCCTCTCCCTAGGTAAAAACCCCTCTCTGTGATATCTGTAGCTTGTCTTTATTTTAAAATGATTTTGTTTTCTTGTTTTTCAGTCCATTAGCCAGTTCTATTTTTGAGTTAGTAATTTATATTAAACCTTTCATGATGCATAGAGTGTTTATATGTTTGCTGGTATTACTACAAATTCTACATGTTATGTGGACTTTTTTTATACTTCGTGTTTGTGTTCAGAAGATGAACAGTGGACAGGTAGGTGATAAAATAGATCAACCAAACCAACATATATTCACATGTTACTGTTGTCAACAGTAACATGTGAATATATGTTGGTTTGCCATCGGTTAATAATAGAAGAATATAATTTGTTTCCTGCTAGGTGATGAGGGTATTATATATATCCTCATACATGTATTATATATATATATGTCATGGATGGTAATTGATTGTTGTTAGTGGCTGTTATTTCTCTCTTGTGGGTGGATTATTGGTCCAGTGGGGGAGACAACAGGGGTTTTCAAGGTGATTTGGGGAATAGTGATTTGAACATTCTGGAATTGAATTCTCTCAATGCCCAAAAAGCTCGGACAATTGAGTAAAAAGGTGGAATTCAGGGTTCAATGTGTTTAATTACATTACGATTCTACTCACATCAACTCGGTTGTCAGGACTGACAGAAGTGTTACTGGATTTCAATTCTGTGATTTCAGTACATTCTGGGTGAACAATGTACTAAGGGAACTAACTGTAACTAGCACAAATTCTTTATTGTCACATTACACAATTTTAAAAAATTATGTGTCTTCTCAAATCAGTCAAGAATTTTCTTAAAATTACTGATAAACTGTGTAGCTGGATTGTAGACATTATAGATGTTGGTAATATAAAACGAGATGAGTATAGAACTATCTATATAGCTTAATATAAGGTGTAACAACTCAATATAATGGTCTTCCACTTATAACTCTCATTGTAGCTTCAGAGAGATTCACGAAGTGATTCAGATAGTATAGAAACAAGCGAAGGAGAGGAAGAAATTAATGGCCATGCTCCAAACCACACGAATCCTGATGTAGCTCAAGTGACCCGAAGATCAAAGAGATTAGCCAATATTACATCCTGATCTTAATCCTTCATCTTTAATAAAGGGTATTATTTTTTGTACCTGTTTGGGTTTTTTTGACATTGTTATTGCTTGATATCGCAATATTCTATCAGAATTCAAAACATTAAAGAATTATCTTACAGGACGTGACCTTGTTTATTTCCATTGAAATTCTTGTTCCGATATGGTTTTTTTTTGTAATTTCTCTTAGATTCAATCAGTAGATTTGATGTAATGAATCTACTCTTATAGAAAAAGGTATTCACAAGGATATTTTATTATAAATCAAAAAGGTTTTACTCATTTAAGGGTGTAAAATTTAAAATGAACTAGATTGAAATATATTTGTAAGGTATGTTCTGTAATAGTTAAATAATTCTTTAAAAGTCAATGCACTTCAATATATTTCTCTGCAGTCAAAGATCTTCCTGTGTTTTTATTTTCTAACAAGAAATATATAATAACACAACTTTATGGATTTACTACTTCTTGGTTTATTACATGCATCGTTTCAATACTCTTACAGGTATTAAACCAAGAAGTAGTAAATCCATAAAGTTGTGTTATTATGAATATTATACCTCTACTTCTAAATGTCATTCAAGGAACTTATCCTTCAGTTAGTTGAACAATCTTTCAAGCTGACCTATCTGTATAGTACTTTCTGTTGAGATCAATGAGTAGATAATACTAGAAGTAAAGGTTATTTTTTCACTTGTTTCATATGTATATAAAATGTTTGTACATAGAAATCATTCTTGTTCTTTATGAAAACTTCATAATATTTGCCAGTAAAACTAGAATCAGTAATATATGTATCACAAAACATGTTTTTTCTTCATAAAAAATATTGCATTTTTGATTACTGACTGTAAATTCAAGTAAATTACAAGAAATAGGTGGTTAATATTCTTGATTGTTAATAGTAATTAAATAGAGGTAAAATAAATATAACAAGTCCCAATACAACGTTACTTGTATCAGTTGATCAATGTTAAAGGCCTATTATTACTATTAACTGCATCAGTTGCATCTTACTGCAAAAACAAGAATATAATAATATGTTGGAAAGTGTTTTTATTTTAACTACAATATTAAAACAGACTTCTATCAAAATATTCTTATCAATGTTATATTTTAATTTTCTTACAATTTTAATATTTTTTTTCAAATCCAAAGACTGCTCTATGACTTACACTCTTTTTTTAGAATAATTGTGTTGATTAAAAGATTTCTTCCTAAACAATCAGCTGTATTAAGTTTCATTAAAATCTTTTCTCTATTTGTATTTTTACTACAGAATTAAATTATGTTATGAGGTTGTGATTTGTACAACATGCAATCATTTTGTATATTTGCTGATCAGATAATAAGGAAAGTAAAAAATTGGAGATCATTTTGTATATTTAGTGATAAGAAAAAGTAAAATATGAAATTACTTGAAGGAAACCAACTTAATATAGAATGAAATTAAATAATGTAGATTTAAACATTAAATGAACACAAGTCGAGATATTTAAAGTAACAGGGTTATTTATTTATTTATTTATAATGTTACAGTCTGATCTACTTCCATCTTTGTATTCATCTACTTAAATTAAGAAATATTTATTAGATGTCTACACAAAATTATATGTGAAAAATATGTGCCTTGATTGATATTTTTGAAAGAGTAGTTTTATTTAATGAAGGCGTTAAGAATACCCTAAAATGACACCTATTTTTATATCTATCCTGTAAATGAAAAAGTTATCCGACATGTGTGATCGGTGAATTCTCATCTCATCCTGCAATACAACTTAATATTTTACTTAAAATTAATGGTGTTTTAGATAAAAAAAACATTTACCTAAAAACAATTATTTGGAAAGATTTGTGGCTGTTTAACTTAATAGATAGATACACATTCCGCGCGCTATATTACCTGTAGTTTATTATCGGACATATAAGAGTCATGAAAGTAGCTGTGTGAAAATGTTTTATTTGGCCAACTGTTTTATCAGTTAATGGATTTTACTCTAAAATACCGGTAGCCTACATATACCAATAAACAAGGCGTTACATGCAACCAGAGTCATTGGCCTAAGATAATCTGGAAGTGATATCGGATGGGTGAAAATCCTTGCACAAGTTATTTGTATATGAGGTTCGAGTGGTGTATAGAAGATGTATTGATATATAAACCTGTGAAAACTGATCATCCTGGTCCAATAAACATTCCTCTCTTACGATCAGCGCACTCGGTCGGACGTATAAACTATCTGCCCTTTATCACTGTGTCTAGAGCAGGGCTTTTTATTTTCTAATTATTTTGTATGAATATAGTGTAGTTTAATCTGGTTGGTGCTGATGTGCCATTAAATACCATTTCCTTATTTATTATTTTGTATGCGATATAACGTTAAAATGAACTTGTACAGATGAGATTTTTCTGTTGTCAGTACATGTATGATATAGAGTGTTATGTATGAAGTATATTAAATCTGATTGGTTGTTACACAACTTCATGTATATTAATGTTTAACACAATAAATTCTTTATAACATGTACATCAGCACAGTTATTCATTCAAATGGGTTCGTCTGTCTGTCTGTCCGTCGCACTTTTTGATACACAATACCTCTCTTTCTACTAATTAAGCTGGAATGTTCAAACTTGGTGTAGGTGTTTATTAGGTCAATGCCTTGATGGAGTTCGAAGATGAGCATTTTCTGCTTATGGTAAGCAGAGATAAGCAAGTTGATTGGTTGATGCTTTGGGACACGATAACTTTAGTTCTAATTAAGTGAGAGTGATGAAACTTGGTGTATAGTTTCATTACATACCTTGACTAAGTTCGAAAATGGGCATTTTCTGCTCCGGGTAAGCAGAGTGGAAAGCAATTTGATTGACCAAGACTTTGGAACAATATACCTCTCCTTCTAATTGAGCTATAATGTTCAAACTTGGTGTAGGCGTTCATTAGGTGAATGGCTTGATGGAGTTCAATGATTAACTTCGTCTGGTCACGGTAAGCAGAGATAAGCAATCTGATTGGTTGATGCTTTGGGGCACGATTACTTTGGTTGTAATGAAGTGAGAGTGACGAAACTCTGAATATAGATTCATTATGTCATTACCTTGACTAAGTTTGATGGTGAGAATTTTCTGCTTAGACTAAAAAGTGATAAGCAATTCAACTGGCCAAGACCTTGAAATATAACAACTCTGTTTTTAATTTGATGTAGAATGTTTTAACTTGATGTAGATGTTCATTAGGTGAATGTCTTGACTGATTTCAATGATTAACAATTTTGTTGGACAGCTGCAAAGGCGTTTTCCTGTTATTCCAGCCTGTGAATACAGCAACTTCCGATATACATGTAGCCTGGCGGCTGATTCAACTTACAATCAACCAATCAATTTTTTACAATCCTTGGTGACAGTCGGAGAAAATTTAACAGCCGCAAACACGTTTTCCAGCTGTTCCAGCCCGTAAATACAGCAACTTCAATGTGGTCCAGTATAGCCTACCTAGCTGGCTGACCTGAATTCCAAACAACCAGGGTATGGGCGCCTCGCCTTACCAGAGAACATTTTGAAAATATAACTACCGTGAGTCAAGCAACTCCTACGTAACCAATGGTTTTGAAACCGAAATCCCACTAAGCCGACCTGGATTCCAACCATCCAATCAGACCGTTTCGGCTGCATTCACAAATAATTATGGATGCCCGAAAAATGTTGCAGGCAAAATGTTTTAATCAATAGTCAATTCAGTACAAATTCATGGTATTCAATTAAAAGAGAAGTAACATTAGTGTTTTATCTATGGTAGCTGTTAGTGGCCTTTCAACATTCTCGACTTGTCGGGTTGTGAAGGCAACAAGTCACGGCACGACGAGTCGAAATAATTGTATTTTGTCGACTAGTCGGGTTGTGAAGGCAACAAGTTGACAAAATCAACCCGACAAACTAATCTGACAATTTCACCCTCATTCTGTCAACTTGTTGGGTCAATTTTGTTCACTTGTTGCTTTCACAAGTCGACAAAATACAATTATTTCGCTTTGTCGACTTGTCGCGTAGGAAGTCAATCACTGCTTATGAGCAAGCATTTTTTGGTTAAGTATGGAAGCCTAGTACAACGAGGCGAGGGTGCACTTATTCAGCATTTGATTTTGTTTTGCTACACCTGACCATTACACACATAGGATTGAAAAGTTTATTTGGATAAATTAGCAGCTAACGACCCATAATATTAGGAATCTATATTTCTGAAGAGAATCAGTTTTTTATACGCCCACATTGAAATGTGGTTGTATATTGTCTTCGCCCCCGTCCTTCCGTCCGTCCATCGTCCACAATTGCTTGTGGACGCTCTAGAGGCTAAAGTTAATATCCGATTGACTTTAAATTTATACACAGTGTTTAAGGTCATGAGACAAAGAATCCTATTGTTTTTCAGCGATTTCCGATAATAACTTCCAGAGTTATGGCCCTTGATCACTTCAAAAAATCTTGTGGACGCTCTAGAGGCCAAAGTTAATATCCGATTGGCTTTAAATTTATACACAGTGTTTAAGGTCATAAGACGAAGAAGCCTATTGATTTTGAGCAATTTCCGATTATTAGTGCCAGAGTTATATCCCTTGATCACTTCAAAAAATCTTGTGGACGCTCTAAAAGCCAAAGTTAATATCCGATTGACTTCAAATTTATACACAGTGTTTAAGGTCATAATAATTACTTCCAGAGTTATCTCCCTTGATCACTTCAAAAAACCTTGTGACGCTATAGATGCCAAACTTATCTTCAGATTGATACACAGAGTTTAAGGTGTTGAAACGAACAAGTAGTTTGATTTTCAATGAATTTTAATAACTGAACAGCTAAATCCATGATGTTAAATGTTTCCTATACTAATTGTTAGCGTGGGGCAAAACTTTATAAAAAGCAAACAAATTCTAATGATTTTCAGATGTTTCATTACCAAAAAAAGTAAAAATATGCGACAACCCTTGTTGACTGCCCTGACGATTAAGCTGCTGTGGGTGTATGTTTCGTTGCCTGGCAACCTATCTTATATGTTGATATGTATTCTAATGTACGATTTCAAAATATCTATCATAATTGAGAATTTGTACGCATGTTCACTGATTACCATCAACAGCACAGTTTACCCAAATACATAATAATCAACAATCTACTATTATCCCAACTCAAATCATATATGTTTTACGTCGTGTTTTCTCCTTGTCAGTGGTGCAGAATGCAGGGCCGTGCATAGCAAGTGATCCTGAGTGTCAATTCGGCAGCGCTGTTTCTCAGTTGATTATAAAAACACCAAAATGAGAAACTTCTTGTCCTCTAAACTAGAACTAGTTCGAAACACCAATAAAAACATGTGGATAGGGCTACTAGAACAAGAATCGCTTTAATGTCATTGAGATGTGGCGCCCCCAAAGGCCCTATTAAATGTGGATAGGGCGACCAAAACGAACCCTCTAATGTCATGAGGTGGGTCCGGCACTGACCCAAAAAGGGGTGATGGGAGGTGCACTTAGCCTGTGTAGGCGGCAACCATGTCAGGGGTCTACACTTAGAAAATTTAGAAAAATAATGCTGCTGTAAACACTGGTGCTGGTGATATCTTAGAGTCGACTTTATATTGTCGATTTTCTTTTCAGGGGCGCCATATTTCAGGGAGGAAGATTTTTTAGGAGAATCATTTGCTTCTGGTGCAACACGATTCTGGTGATATCTAAGAGTCGATTTAATATTGTCGATTTTCTTTTCAGTGGCGCCATATTTCAGGGAGGAAGATTTTTTAGGAGAATCATTTGCTTCTGGTGCCCTTGCACCTTGGATCCGCACATGTGGTGGTGCCCCGTAGCCTCCACATAAGTGATATAAGAAAGTTTGGATCTGGGCAAACGAATCAGGTACCCAATGGTGTGATGGAGCCCTTAAAACTGACCAACTGATCCGTGGTATAAGAGCATCCAGAGGCGGATCAAAGCTCTGATGGGCCCTAGGCAGCTCGACCAGCTGGGCTCTTTAAGGAACTGTTTCAGAAATCACTTCTTCTTGGTTGATCTGGTTATCATTGACTTGTGAGATCAATGCAGGGGCGCTGGAGCGACGCGAGGGCTAGGTATCAAAAGATAGGGGGGGAAGAGGTATCTCTCCCTGGCCTCTAGAAAATTTTGAAATTTGTCAATTCCGAGAAAATAAAACCCTTTAAAAAAACATGATTCACAACCGCCCATAGAGCAATTTCATATCTATCATTGCCAGGCAACGAAACATAGGCCCACAGTACTTTTGGTTATGAAACATTTATAATACACTAAAATCTGATTAAGAGTAACAATTCATTAAGTAATTATCAGAAAATCATTACAATTTGTTTGGCTTTTATAAAGTACAGCCCTATGCTAACGTTTAGTATATGAAACATTTAATATCATGGATTTAGCTGTTCAGTTATCAAAATTCATTGAAAATCAAAATACTTGTTCGTTTCAACACCTTAAACTCTATGTATCAATCTGAAGTCAATCGGATGATAAGTTTGGCCTCTAGAGCATCACAATTGTTTTCATCGTGATCAAGGGAGATAACTCTGGCAGTGATTATCAGAAATCGCTGAAAATCAATAGGCTTCTTCGTCTCATGACCTTAAACACTTTGTATAAACTTAAACTCAATCGGATATTAACTTTGACCTCTTGACCTTCCACAATATACGACCACATTTCAATGTGGGCTTTAAAAATGAAGTAGTAAAAAGTTTGAATACGTTCATCATTAGGGCATGGGTATACCCCAGAAATGGCAGGATACCATTTGTGTACCTGGGTTTCGGTGACCCTGGATTGATCCCTCTTAAGGTCATCTCGAGCTCTATTGGGTTTTTTTTTTTATATAAACAATATTTTATCCAGGATCTCTGAATGGGAATGGGGAACAGACATAGTCTATGTAAAGCCGACAAAATCGAGTAAGGTTCGTTGGAAACGTAGTCCAGTGAATTAAATTATGTAAAACATCAAATTTCAAAAGGTCTTTTTTCTTGGGCCCAAGGCAGCTGCCTACACTGTCTATGGGGTAATTTTTTGAGGAGGCGCCATTTCTCCTTGAGCCTTATATTTCTGGGACTACAATGTACCACCTGCACCCCCGCTAGATACGACCTAGGCAGGAAGGTGGACCATCTTCTGCACCTAACCTGGGCTAACGGAAGACGGGCATATGCCATACAGTGTGCTATGAGGGAAATTTTGCCCGGGCAGCGGCATTATGGCTTACTCTTATATCAAATTCCAACTGCCAAGGGATCGTTTACGTGCACACAGGACCTCAGTTTTTTGTCTCATGCAAACGGTGAGGCAGCCGTCTTTGTCAGACCCTCCGTTCTGCATCATCGACAGGGGAAACCACGCCAGAAAATAGAAATGAACTTACTCGGCCAATGCAGGGATCGCACACCCGACCTCCAGGCTAGCGAGCCATCACCTTACCCACATGATCCCTACGAAAAGTCATAGTCCCTTTTAACATACACTCTACGCAAACTAGGTCATTTTGGGACTAACATATGGTTTAATTTAATTTCAATTATTCGATTGCGGGTAGGGGTCTTTGGCAGTGGGAGAAAACCAGATGACCCGGAGAAAACCCACAAGGTTGGATAGGCAACCCTACTCCTTGCCACGAACCACCTAAACCACAGTAGTTGACTCAATGACAGGCGGTCCCCTTCATGTTGTTATATTGATGAGTGGGGGTTCTCTCAGAGTCCCCCCAACAGTTAAAGACCAATACACACAAATTATTTAAAAAGACTTGAAATAAATGTAAGTCACTAAATGTAAGTCACTAGTCTTGTGGACGTTAATTACACCACTTCTGGATTTCAGAAACTTATTCCGCATAATTCAGTAAATTACGATCCTTTATGCGCAAATATTGAAAGGAACACATGATTTTTCGGACAATCAGGGCCATAATCCAGATACATGCCAATATCGAAAGCAGCCGAGATCTGTTGGAGATAAACCTATATTTCAAGTTTCGTCAAAATCAGTTAAGAATTGTGACCTGTAGAGAATCCACAAACAATTGTGGACGGAGGGACAGGGGCAACAGCATAAAAGGTCCACTCTCGTAATTGAAATAATGGTCTGAATGAGCCTTGTCATGGTCCGAATTAGCCAAAAATCTGGTCCGAATCAGGCAAGAATCTGGTCCAAATCAGCCAATTACCATTCACATAAGATGCAGGAACCAGGGACATTCTTTGCATATTGGGGTGACCTTTTCCCTATGTGTAAATAATCAGTAAATGTTCATATTTTTGCACCAACATGGACGCTATTAGATCACAGTTCATAGGCTAAATAGTATTGAACGATGGCTCAATAAACTGTTAATATTTTGATATTGAACCTGATGTCCCCCGCCGAAATCCCAAAATAAATAGAAGACACATTAATTAATCGCAACTTTATTTTTATCAATGTATCGAGCAATCAAACTGTACACGAAGTGTCATCCAAAAGTGTTTTATAAAGAAAAATGCTAAAACCGACGAGAAAAATGAAAATGTGCCCTAGTTAAGGGGACCCTAAAGGCAGACAAAAGGGCCCCTCTGGCCAAGGGAAAGGGCCCTCGTGTCCAAGTCAATCGTTTCTATACACTGTTACTGTTGAATCCATTACTAAATGAGAATGCAGTCATTATATTGGCATAAAAATCATCAATCAAGATGAACCTAAATTATCTTGTCCCAAAGTATCAACCAATCAAATTGCTTATCTCTGCTTACCCTAAGTGGAAAATGCTCATCTTCGAACTCCATCAAGGCATTGACCTAATAAGCATATACACCAAGTTTGAACATTTTAACTCAATTAGAAGAAGAGTTATTGTGTTCGAAAGTCTCGACCAATCAAATTGCTCTGCTTACCCTAAGCAGAAAATGCTCATTATCGAACTTAGTCAAGGTATTATTGTAATGAAACTATACACCAAGTTTCATCACTCTCACTTTATTAGAATTAATAAAGTTATCGTGTCCCAAAGCATCAACCAATCAAATTGCTTATCTATGCTTACCCTAAGCAGAAAATGCTCATCTTCGAACTCCATCAAGGCATTGACCTAATAAGCAGATACACCAAGTTTGAACATTTTAACTCAATTAGAAGAAGAGTTATTGTGTTCTAAAGTCTCGACCAATCAAATTGCTCTGCTTACCCTGAGCAGAAAATGCTCATTATCGAACTTAGTCAAGGTATTATTGTAATGAAACTATACACCAAGTTTCATCACTCTCACTTTATTAGAACTAAAGTTATCGTGTCCCAAAGCATCAACCAATCAAATTGCTTATCTATGCTTACCCAAAGCGAAAAATGCTCATCTTCGAACTCCATCAAGGCATTGACGTAATAAACACATACACCAAGTTTGAACATTTTAGCTCAATTAGGAAGAGAGTTATTGTGTCCCAAAAAGTGTGACGGACAGACGGACAGACAGACAGACAGACAGACGAACCCATTTTAATAGTCCCCCAACTTTCTTCGAAAGGCGGGGGACAATAAATATATAATTGGCAAGAGGTACACAATCTTAATCAAACTGACCCCGCAGTGAATATTCGCTTGGCCGCTGCAATCACTGATAAGCATGACATCGACGAAGCTTAATAAGTACGGCATATTAACTTTTTTACTCCGACAAATAAAATTCTCAAACATTTTTTTGAGGTAAAAGAAAAATAAATAAAGACGTTTGAAGTATTTGAAGTTAAAAAATATTTCCTATTTAGTGTAAATGGGTATTAAAATGAGTAAAATGCATCATTTTGCCCGAAGCAGTTAGGTGTTAAGTAAACATTGCACGAGCAGTTAAGCCAATGACTGGCGCGGTGAGCAGTCAACGCACGTGCTGTGGACACTCATCTGTTACAGAGTTAATTCGTAAGTAATTCTCTGTGAAACAGATCGAATCTTAATGTGCTCAACAACCCCTGGTTTAATTGGTGAATATTCATCCCCACAGGCAAAAGTTACAAAATCATTTAATTGGTTAACCCATTTTTTACGGTAGCGAAACAACTCGCGGCACGTGGCTGACGGTAGCGAATCAACTCGCGGACCCTTCATACTTGGCAACGGCATTAGCGAACCCAAGCGAGAAATCAATCAACTAACTTCTATTGTTTCTATTTCATTAATTAATGGTGATTGAGTAATAAAAGTAAAACCCGAAGTGAAAAGGAATGTTTAATTCGCTAATCATCCAATAAAAAATATATGTTTCAACACCGGATCTATCAGTATTTACGTAACAGGTCAGAGGTGAAAATTCACACCGTGTCATTCAATTTGGCACTATTCCAATATTTTCACGCTGTCACTTACGGCTAATAATTATACGATATTGAGAGTGAAATAGAATCAGATTTTATGATTTACTGCCAGGTATATTGTGGAATATGATAATGTTGAAGAAATCAACTATTTATCTTTTTTTTTTTTTGACGTTATGATGCGAAGAATGCGTATACTCGAGCCGAGATCAAGCGAGTCGCCGCCATCTTGCATTCGCTCGCTCAAACAGATGACAACACGAAACTTACGGTTAATAATTCTAGACTTTGGAAAGCTAAATTGAATCAAAACTTTTAGGGTTTAACACAAGCTAAATAGGGGAATATTACACTTTCAAATATATATTTTTATTTTCGACGCAATGAAGCAAAGAAAACAAACGACAATTCCCGTCATATATCCAAAGAAAGGCAGAAATGTTAAATGCCGTAGGCGATGAAGTGACTGTTATTTGGGGTGATATTTCTTTTTAAAAGTTATATCTATATTTACTTAGAACATTGCTGCCAACACGAGGGATTATATTTTTTTTTTTATTTTTTTTTTTTTAAATCGTAAGGGATACTTTTTCACATTATTTTGCCAATATGATAGAGAAAAGTCATAATTTTAGTGGAACTGGCTTTTCAATATTATTTATAGTAATATACATGCTACTTTGTAAAATTGAATTTTATATCATTGGAAAGAACACGGCAATGTGAACATTTTTGTAACAGAGTATTTTTATGTATAAAAAATATTTTTTAAATTATTTGCAATTTTGTAGAGGGTATTAGGATTAACAATAATCCTCTAATTGGCTTAGGGAGATGGGCCCTGCTGGTTTAATGAGCTTAGGGTTAGGGCAGCTAATCTTTTAATTGGCTCAGGGTTAAATGCAATCTCGTTCCCAGAGGCAGCCCCGGAGCCGAAGGCCTCTGGCACATTAGACCGTCCATTTTTTCCAATTTTTTTCAAACCTAAGCCCCGCCCATTCTGACCTCTGATTGGTCAATTTTTTTGGGTCGATTTCTCGAAAACTAGAGGTCGGATCGTCGTTTCGTTTGTTGTAAAATGATCCTTAAGTCAAAGTCAACTCGCTGACATAAAAAATTGGATCCTAAACGAACAAATTCAAGTTTTTGTAAAGATCTATTTTTCTACGCGTGGGTATATTTTTAAGTGATTCGGTCATCCAGGCATGTAAAATCAGGGGCGCATAAACGAGATCTTTCGCGCGTAGGAATTACATATCATTTTCCGGGAAAATGGCTACCCCTATTCACCAGAGAAATTTCTTCAAAAATTTTTCTGGTTTCGAGATTGGGTTAAATGGGCATAAAATTGGTCAATGTCGATGTATATGAATAAAATAGTGTAAGATATTTTATACACTGGCTTAAAGACAATGTACTATTTATCTCATCAATATAATAAACCTATTATTATATTGAATTGTTATTAAATTTGTTTATGTTTTATTCTTTTATTAAATTTGAATTGAAAATCTCATAGAACCCATCCAGCTTTAGTTTTACATTCTAAATATAAAGGAGTGTAATATGACACTTACAACACATCATTTGAACCAGATAATAATAGGGTGACAATTTATGGTCTTTAAGAAGTTGAGGACAGGATTCCCTTCAACAAATCTTTGAGGTCACATTCCCAAACTGGCAGGCATCTGGCTGATTTTTGGTTATAAATAAAAGTTGGAAAACCACAAATAGTTGCTTACTTTCACTTTCACTTTCGATGAATTAGATGTTTCCCGGAAAAGAAAAGTGCAGTCATTATTTTGTGCTTGAATTACAAGTTGAAACAGGTAAGTGAAATAAAGAGAGGAAGATGTCAGGTGTCAATAGTAGTTAGTTCCTTCCACCTGTTATATATTTTAATATCAGCTTTACTCAAGCTATACTTACTTAGACTTTCTTTTATACCGTTATGTCTGACTGCACGAAGATATCATTTTAATACGAGATTCTTTGTAAATGTAACAATCCGGAACTTACGTATAAGATCTATGATTTGGACTTTGTTTGGCGATTTGTGTCTTCTAATATTTCTCAGTGACTGGTGAAAGAGTTCCTAGTATATAGCCTAATATGACCCAATAAGAGTCAAATTTAATGTTGTGCTATAAATAGTAACAAATACACGAACACATTGATACTGAATGAAGGATTAGTGTGAGCGACTATTATATGCGTTCGTTGTATATAATATGATGGGCTATTCGCATTAATAGGCTACTGCTATTAGTTTGTTGACAGCACAGGTAGTTTGCTCTCTCTCTCTCTCTCTCTCTCTCTCTCTCTATATATATATATATATATATATATATATACCAAAAAATACTAATATTTGGATGGAATAATCTATTTAAATAAATTTTACATTAGTGCCAAGATCTTCGGGGCTAATATAAAAGAAAAGATCTTGGCACTAACGTAAATTTAATTTAAAAATAGATTATTCCATCCAAATATTAGTATTTTGGGGTCAATATATATATATATATAGTCAGACTAGACAATCTACATACATTTAAAAGAAAGACATAATAGAAATAATGCGTCCCGATCTGTATCAAATTTATATGCATCATTTAAATAAGTAGAACGAAGAAGTCTACACAATTTCAACATTTTCCTGCTAGCGTTATCAGGCCCGTAGCCAGGGGGTGGCATTGCCCCCCCCCCCTGAAAAAATGTTTTGCCCCCCCCCCCCCCCGAAAGAAAATTTGCCAACCTTAACTCTTAAATACCTACTGTAGACTGTAACGGGTGTGCCCCTCCTAAAAACTTCACTGCCCCTCAGAAGCCAGCAAGCTGGCTACGGGCCTGAGCGTTATGGCCCTTGCTTCACGTTGTTAAACCTTGTGGCCGCTCTAAGAACAAAAGCTATAATCCAACCTGTTTAAATTCATGCGCATTATTGAGATTGCAGGCTTATGTCCCTTGTTCACTTTGGTTCGTTCGATCTGTATGGAATCGTAAATGCCCCAATTACCAGCAAAAGAATAAATACACAACAACCCATTGCGACTTTCCGGACTATTTACCTACTGTTGGCGTATGTTTCTTTCCCTGGCAAACTATCTTTTTAAGTCTAATTCATTATTATCATCAGACAAAACAAGATGGAAACTATCGCAGACAGCATCTCACAAACATAATATGTGTTAAGAAATGTCAGTTTCAATACCAATAAGTAAAGCAATATTCGAAAGCTCCAAATTAATAGACGAATTATTGACAAAGCTAACGGTGATTGGATGGTTGGATGGCCGAGTGGTCAGCGTGCGCGCGCTATATCATACGGTCTGCCAATGAGTCAACTGGCGTGGTTTCGAATCCCCGGTTGTACGTGGCAATCATTAGGATCGCCCGTCCAACCTCGTGTGTTTTCTCCGGGTACTGCGCCCCCACTGCTAAAGACCCCTACGCGCAAGTTTGTGTCGAGTGGACACAACTTACGTGCGAAAATTAAATGGTAGCTGGGGTTTTTTTTGTGTTTTTTTTTTTTTTTTTTTGACTTATACAATGAATGGCCATTTTGCTCAGTAATCCCAGCCAGAAATTGGCTATTTTTTTTAAATTGCGTTAAAGTTTTAAATTTTTGTTTAGAAGTGAAATAAATTAACTATTTGTCAATTCCCACGCTAATAACATTAATATAATTGATTGTGTATATCTGAAACAGACACGACCGAAGCACAAAATAGTGCCAATATGCCAACGTCAAATCTAGAGTTGTAGATGTTATTTTTGTGACGAAGCGATAAGACGTTATACGGATTATACAGTCCTAAAAACTGCAAGAAGGTTATTGTTTACAATGTAACATTATGTCTTGTGATGTTGATAATGATCACAATGATATCTTGATATTTGTTTGTTGATGTGACCTCATGACCTGTGACGTTTAGATAACGTCATATGGATATCATGGCCAAATCATGGCTATTCATTGTGTCAGAGTCACTTCTCTGCAGGTAGGGTGAGTCTGTCGTTCAGATTGGTGGACGTTAATACCCCCCCTCTCTCTCTCTCTCTCTTTCTCTCACTCTCTCTTTCTCACACCCAAAGCTAACACAAGTTTGTAGCACTGTTATTTTTTTAAGAAATTCTTTTCATTGATTGATAGTACTTTAAAGAATAATTATGCACTCGATCACTTCAATTGAATATAAAAACGAGGGATAGGCCTACTGGAGCCCGCGGAATTGTTTTTTTTTAAAAAGAATAATTAAAATTATGTTCCTTTCCGGTGCGTTCTGATACAATCTAAAGCTTTTTAAAACTAACAAGACTCCCAACCCTAACCCTCACCTGTCTATATTTCTTTGATTCACCGCGTGTCTTGGGTATTTTTGTCAGGTTACGACACATTCTCCATTAAATTTACCAAATTATTTTTGTAGATTTTTATTTCTTTATTTTGTCGTTTCAGGTTATTAGTCGCCTTTCAAGCAGTAAAATGGATGTTGGCGAATTCTTGGAACGTTTAAATTTCATTCCCAGTTTGTTTACTTTGAATATTGTAAGCATACCAACTGCAAAACTAAAAAGCACGAGAGCGAAACTGGAAAACTCGGATGAGGAAGAATACGATATGAAAGAAAACAACAATCTTGCATCATTCCTTGCCTTTTTATTTCAAGACCTTGACGAATGTGAATCTAAAAATACGTTGGTTTTACAAAACAAACCACGCAACATCCAAGCCAATGTCATGAAGGCTGTTCTTCATTGCAAAATGAACAGGATCACCGAGGCAGAAGATAAATTTAGAGAACTTAAAGAATTAAGTGAGGACGATTACTTAATGACCGAAGCTAAAGCAGAAAAAGCTTATGCTTACTCTAAAGTGGGACCTTTATATTATAATGCCGCCATTGATTTGTATGATGACGTCACTGAAAGATACCCAGACCAATATGGCTGGAAATATCGAATGGCCCTTACTATACGTAGACGTCAACACCCAACTATTATAGCCCTTTTGTCCATAAAAGACCCTTTAGTAAACTATCATCGGGCTAAAGAACTGTTCGAAGAGGTCATTGAAAATAGCGAAGACTCGGAGATAAGAGGTTTATCATATATTGGTTTGGCCGCCTTACATTCTGGACCGTGTGCTAAGAAGGTGAACTTTAAAGGGCTTGGGCTTCAACAAGGGGCCCTTTTGGAGAAAACAATAGAATATTTAGATAAAGCGAATGAAGAGGCACCTGAAAATGCCACGATTTTATCGGAAACTGGTAGAATGCTGAGAGTAATCAAGGAGTTCAAAGTAGCAAAAACGGTTTTAGAATCAGCTATAGCAATGAAACCAACCAGTATAAATTGTCATCAACTGGCTTTGGTATTACAAAAACTACAAGTAGAAAACTTCAACCAACTGGCCATAGACTTGCTAGAACAATCTGTCAGACTTAGTCAAGGAACAAACCTACCAGCCATTGAAGAATTAGGCAAAGTGTACATGGAGTTATCGCCCCCTAAATACGAACAGGCTCTAGAGTGTTTCAAAGTTCTTATGGAAGATTCTAACTATATGTGGCGGAGGCATGGCAATGAGAGCGCTATTAATTGCTATAAAGGATTAGCTTTAAGACCGGGTATACCACAAGTTGAGAAAAGAGGATACTTTGCTGACGCTAATAATTGTAAACGTGAAAGTATCCTAAATGCAGCCATGGAACATCTGGCGGAATCTAGAAGTGGACAACGCCAAAAGGTTCCTGTAAAAGAATTGTTTCGCGATGATAGATCTGGAGCACGTTCTTTCTATAACATATATTCAAGCCTAGACCAATTTAAACGCATCGTCCGATTTTTCAAATCTGGTCTGACGTTCAAAAACGATGTTGATAAAGCATGTTCAAGTTCTGATGTCAATGGTGCATTTATAACTTTGGTCTATGATTATTTGGAGTCGAAGAAATATCACGATTGTTTGGATCTGGCGACTATTCTGATGGTAACGGATATACCAGATATAGAGATGGTTGCTGTCGAGGTTATGATGGACATTGTTCAACAAACAGCTGATCAGATGGATCAAACAGCCCTGGTAAAAACCTGCTTCAAGCGAGCCTTGGACAATTCTTACAACACAGAAGAAGTCGATTCAGATGTTCGAATTATTTATAATACCACAACCTCGGATGAAGAGGCTGGTTTCATTGAAAACTGTTTATCGGAAATAGGTCTGAAAGTGGCCATGAATGACGAAGACATATTTTCCTATCAAAGCAGAAATGACTCTTTATTGTCTGCAATGTCTGGTAATGTTGTTGTAATTTGTATTTTCAAAAATAACGACAAACATCTGTTGGACAACTATCCCATTGACGTCATGCCCCAAGAGCAACCTATTGTAATTCCATTGGTTGTAAACGGCAGTCACATGTCACCGACATTACGTCATATTCAACCAATGGAGTTTCCTGATTTAAGTGGCGACAACAAACCAAAAGGAACATTTTTAAAAGATTTGGGTAACCGACTGTTTGTAAAATAAAAATATAGTTATTGTGTACTCTAATGGGCAGAACCACACGAACAAAACAGAATTCATTCTTCTCGTTATTTCATATTTTGTGTGATTCCTTGATTGTCGAACAATATCAATGTCTCTGTGGTACAGACCTCCCATTTATACGTAGAAATGTGTTAAATTTCGGGTATTTTTGATATTTTAATTATTTTGCAACTAGCCTTTCTTTCTCATGTCAACGATTTGTTATAATTGCTGCCAGAGTTGTTGCAGAGGATCATTTTATTGGCCCATGTGATATTCAGCGTTTCAAATTTGGTTTGAAGTATTGGATATTTAGCTTTCCGCGAATTTCTGTTCCGAGTTATAACATCTGACGTTAACTGGCAGACTATCGCCATTGACGAGACGACCACTGTCAAGATCGGTCGCATTATTTCTGTTACATCTTTTTTTTTCAAATCATTTTTAGTGAAGCCTGTACCATAACAGGCCCGGGACTGTACAGCGAGGTGGACGCTTACGGCTGGCCCCAGGATCCATTCACTTGATTTGATATTTTCCGCATATTAATCTTATAGGTTTTTGTTATACGCCCACATTTTCATGTGGACGTGTTATGTCGTCGCCCCTGTCCGTCCGGACGTCCGCAATTTGTTTGTGGACTCTCTACAGGTCACAATTCTTATCCAATTTTGACGAAACTTGAAATATAGGTTTATCCCAATAAGATCTCGGTTCCTTTCGATATTGGCATGTATCGGATCAAAACTTCATGGATTATGGCCCCTGATTGTACGAAAAATCACGTTTTTAGCTTGTGGACCCTATAGAGGTCACAATTTTGAACCGATTTTGATGAAACTTGACATGCATGTTTATAGCCCAAAGATCTTGGTTCCTTTCGATATTTGCGCCCATCGGATCGTAATTTCCTGAATTATGGCCCCTGAGTGTCCGAAAAATCAAACTTTTTAGCTTGTGGTCCCTCTGGAGGTCACAATTATTATCCGATTTAAAAAACCGTTTGATTATATCACCGTTACACCCTAAGGGAGGTTGAGTTCGAATTTCGAGAAAATCGGACCAAAATTGCCATACAAAATGGCCGCCGTTTGTACGCGAATAGTATAAAAATATGTTATATCAAGGTTGTGGACCCTATAGAGGTTACAATTTTAAACCGATTTTGATGCAACTTGACATGCATGTTTATAACCCAAAGATCTTGGTTTCTTTCGATATTTGCGCTCATTGATTCGTAACTTCCTGAATTATGGCCCCTGATTGTACGAAAAATCACCCTTTTTAGCTTGTGGTCCCACTGGAGGTCAAAATTATTATCCGATTTAAAAAACCGTTTGATTATATCACCGTTACATGGTAATAAAGATTGAGTTAAAATTTCGTGAAAATCGGACCAAAATTGACAGACAAAATGGCCGTCGTTTGTACGCGATTAGTGTGAAAATATGTTATATCAAGGTTGTGGACCCTATAGAGGTCACAATTTTGAACCGATTTTGATGAAACTTGACATGCATGTTTATAACACAAATATCTTGGTGTAACATCCTGAATTATGGCCCCTGATTGTCCGAAAAATGACCTTTTGTGGTCCCTCTGGAGGTCAGAATTATTATCCCATTTAAAAAACCGTTTGATTTTATCACCGTTACATCATAATGAAGGTTGAGGTGGAATTTCGTGAAAGCCGGACCTAAATTGACTGAAAAAATGACTGCCGCTTGTACGCGAAGAGTGTAAAAATATGGTATATCAAGGTTGTGAACCCTGTAGAGGTCACAATCTTCATTCAATTTTGATGAAACTTGAAACACATGTTTACAACTTAACAATCTTAGTTCCTTTCGATATTTGTGCATATCGGATTGTAACTTCCTGAATTATGGCCCCTGATTGTACGAAAAATGACCCTTTTTTTAGCTTGTGGTCTCTCTGGGGTCAGAATTATTATCCCATTTAAAAAAAAACGTTTGATTATGTCACCGTTACATCGTAATGAAGGTTGAGGTCGAATTTCGTGAAAATCAGACCAAAATTGACAGCTGTTCTTGTCAGGCCATCCATCCTTCATCACTAACAAAGGGAAACCACGCCTGAAAATCTAGATGAACTTTGTCACCCAATGCAGGGATCAAACACCCAACCTCAAGGCTACCGAGCCAGCATCTTACCCACTTAGGAACATGATCCCCTGTCGAATTTGAAGCCTACTGAAATGAACCTTTTATAACCCAAAGATCTTAATTCATTTCGAAATTTGCACATATCAAATTCTAACTTAATGATGTAGGAAAAATCACTTTCGGTATTGCTTGTTCTCTATCCATCTCTCGAAAATGTGGGCGTATCCTGCCTGGCAGTGCCAGCCTATCTTTTTTCGTGCAGTGCGGTCCTCCTGCACTTGCTATTAGATGGAATTTTTTCAAATTGGTTGGAAGCTCTGTAGTGGTGAGAGAACACATCCTATCCATATTCAGTGTATCGTGACTTTTCGTTTCGAAGAACCCCCCCCCTCCACCAAGCTAAAGGTAGTAGGTTTTAGTGGGGGGGGGGGTTTCAGAATTTTTTTTTGAAGGCTGAAGCAATGGGGTCATAAGATGACGAACTCGAGAGATTTCTTCATACAAAACTCTTGGGGATGCTTAAAGGGCGTACGGCTCTTTTTTTTTTAACATTCTTGAAATTAAACTAAAAAAGTTCTAAAAGAACATCGTGTACTGATTATAATATGTTAATTATGTCTTAAATATTGTATAATATGATCCTATAGTTTCACGGCAGGATAACAACCAACACCAATATCAATATTCAATTCTAATTCGTTTATGTTTTTAATTTCGAATATTATGGAAATATTGAGTTAGAGACTTAGCTCCTTTAACTATACAAGTAACATGTAGTAAATTGGCTATTTACACAACCATAATTGAAATTGTAAACAGGATATAACCTAAATAAAAGGCAATTGTCGCTTCAATTCGGGCTAACAACCGATATGCCCAATTGGTACCAGGATATTTTAAACGCGTACTCAAGGCAATGTACGGTGACTGAGAAAGGACATTTAGCGATTTTATTTTTCTAAAAGTATCGTAATGTCTCGATTGATCCAATTTCATCCTAAAGATCAATCCACCAGGTGGAAAAACCTAACCATGCCAAGTCACGCCATAGTCACTCCAGCACAGCCCCATCTTTAAGACGAACTGTCATCGTTGCAACGATCTCGCAAACCCTCAGTCGCCATTAGTGCCCATTAGGCATTTCTCCCCGTCCACCCCTTCCCCGTATCTGTCTCAAACTCCGATACAGGAACTCGTCCTGTTCTCTTGATTGACGCCAGGTCTCGTGGACGCTGCCCGGGGCCGGATAGTCCTCGGTAGCGAGGAGGAATTAAACGAGTTTTTTTTTTTTATACACCCAACTGTTCTGACCCTACTGGACCAATGGTGACAGGCAAATGCCACATACAGTGTGCTAAAGCCTACTCTTATATGAAATTCCAATTTCCAAGGGGTCTTTTAAGAACTTTCGGAGAAGTAAAGTCTTTGGGTGTCCTTTCCAAGCCACCGTAGATATGCGCCACCTCTTCTTAAAATAGACCTACACGTAGAGTAGAGTAGATTGTTTGAAAACACCGTATATCTCAGGAGATGATATGTAATCATGGAGAATCAATCAATATTTAAAAATCAACATAAACACTCTTGTTACAGGTAAATATATTATATAATTATATATATTTATTATGATATACAAAATTAATATCTTTACAATGAACGTTTGATAAACTTTAAAGGGCAATTAACAATTAGTTATTGCGACCATTTTAAACGATTTCGTTGTCACTGCTGTAATTTGTGTCAAAAATAAAAACAGCGGAGTGTCAGTCAGAACCTTGTGCTTGTGGCCTGTTTATCAGTTTCCAGTACTGGATATAGCTATGGACTTGGTAGACTGAAGCCTAGTAGCTCAGGTTTACCTACAGGCTTGGCGGATTATGGTCTATTGCCTCAAGGTCTATATCTTTGTCACTTTCATACGCCCTTCTTGCACACAGTCTTAAACTTTAATCAATTGTATTTAAAACATACTTTTATTGAAACATTCGTCTTCATCCGCCACATCGATCTATTGGGTTTAAAACAAACGTTTATTTACCTCTGGTCGTCAAGGGTAGGTATTTGGAGGGGAGGAGGTCTTTGAAGGGGAATTAGCTGGAACCTCTTTTTATCCCAATCCGACTTATTCAGTTTCATTCTGGCGTTTTGAGAATATTCCATACACTTGACATTGGTCGTACTATTTTTCAAAATATTTATATACAACAGCCATTCCCCCAATACTTTCTTTTTTTTTATTTATAGGCACATGTGATCGATAATCAGTCTTTCATTTTAATGGGTTGCACCCAGGCTATTTTTAGTGTCAGTGTTCAGCAATTAATGATGCATAACCCAAGGCATATTTCAAACTTAAATAATATAGTCATATAATATATATACTATTCAAAAAAAGTCGGGGATATTTGATTTTTAAGTGTTATTAAAGTCCCCTAATGAAACTGACGAAGAAACAAATGACAAAATGAATGAAGTTCACATTCATCGATTTATTCCAAATGATCGTTAGACTAAGTAAGGCACAGACTGACCATTATAAGGGTAAAGTGATACAAGGGGTCAAACAGCAAAGTTACCACAGCATCACAACAAGTCAGTAACGGGTAAATCCTCCTCTGTTTGCCAAACAAGCATTGATCCGACGTGGCATACTCCTAATGAGACGTCTAAGGTCATTTTGGTCCAGATTGTCCCATTCCTGTTGCAACGCAGCAGCAAGTTCTTGGACATTGGCAGGACGTTGTTGACGTTGACGTAACCTCTGTCCAAGCATGTCTCAGACATGCTCGATGGGGGAGAGGTCGGGACTCAGTGCTGGCCAAGGTAATGTGGTGATGTTCTGTTGTTGGAGGTAACCTGTAACGATCCTGGCCCTGTGACATCTTGCGTTGTCATCCTGGAAGATGAAACGGCGGCCATGACGTCGTGCGAACGGCACAACATGGACTGCCAAGATGTTGTTCCGGTAGTACTGGCCTGTAACACGCCCAGCAACAACATGTAAAGCCATTCTTCCAGCAACAGTGATGCCTCCCCACAGCATAACAGAACCACCCCCGAATCGATCATGTCTGATGACGTTAACGTCTTGGAAGCGCTCGTTTCGACGACGCCACACCCTCCCACGTCTGTCCAAAATATCAACAGTGAACCTTGACTCATCTGAAAACATCACATTGCTCCAGCGTCGATTATCCCAGTGTTGACGATCCCTACACCAACGACGTCTTGTCTGAATGTGATGATCTCTCAAACAAGGGATCACGCGAGGACGTCGGGCGCGAAGGTGACCCCTATGCAGTCGATTCCGAATCGTCTGGCCACTCACTCTCACACCAGTGTCTGTTTAAAGACGAGCGCTGATCTGATTTGCTGTGATGACACGATTTCTCAAGGCCAAGGTACGGATAAATCGATCCTGGGCTTGAGTTGTCGCCCTTGGTCGACCTGAGCGTGGTCTGTCCTGTACAGATTGTGTATTACGGTATCTGGACCATAGCCTGCTTATGACAGACTGAGAAACATTCATCGTCCGCGCCGCAACCGCCTGTGTTGTGCCGATCTGTACATGCCAAGGGCACGTAACCTTTCATTTTGGGTAAGCCAACGCATATCAAAATTTGTTTTCTGGTCACTAAAACAATTAAACTGATGTTTCCACCCTGGAATTCAATGCCACAATGACTGTAACATTCAAAGTCAGAGTCCTGCAAATCTTGGGTTGGACCCCCATGATGATCCCAAGCATCACCTGCATTCCATGCGGTAACTATTGGTGCGTTTGGGCGTCACATGTAACTGGAAATGTTTCTTCTGTTAGGTTCTATAGTGACTTTTTTCGTAGTCATTTGCATATTTTAGTATTATGCCCCCAAAATCAAATATCCCCTACTTTTTTTGAATAGTATATGACCTAAGGCGTTCATGTATATAAAATAGTTATCTGACCTAAGAGCAAACTTAAAGAAAGTCTATAAAGCTTAGATATTGTTTGTTTTGGTGGTGGGTAGAGCAACCGGAATAATTCTCCAGGGCCCGAGACATTTAATGAACCCATATATCTGTACTATTTCATTATATTACGCCGAGTCGTATTTTTGAAATAGTGGTTGTTTAATGGCACACGGTTGCACTGTTGGTTACATTCCGTTCAAAATACAATATTAAAAGCTGTACATTGGAAATAATATCATGGATGTCATTAACTGATTTAGAGTTGAATTCAGAGAAATCCGAATATATGTTTATTGGCTGTGAATGTATCTTCTTGAGCCAGGAATACAGGTGTTTTATACGATGGTGTATATGGAAGCACAGTAAACTAGGCAGCCACAGTGTACTAAAAGTTATGAGAATTGGACTCTTGATGGTTGTAATATTGAAATTGTAAATAGTTTTAATTATCTTAGACTACTACTAAATTTTAATGGTAAATATCTTATCACACAAAAACACATTGCTGAACGGTGTCGAAAAGCCCTCTCAGTCTCAAAAGTTTATAATGAAAATTATTTTAATATTGTAACTAAACTTTGTATTTTTGATACTTTTTATATCTTGTATTCTAAATTATGGGACTGAAGTTTGGGGTTTTCATTCGGGACAGGATATAGAACAAATACATTTAAGATACCTTAAGAAAATCTTAGATACAAGAACAACCACCAATTCCCACATGGTCTATTATGAACTTGGACGTTTCCCTTTAATTATTAGGAGAAAATAACGGATCTTCAAATACTGGATTAAATTACGTTCTTCTACTATGTCTTACTTAATTCTTGCTACTCCAATATGTTAATAAATAATGACCCGTGGATCCTGAATGTTAAGAAAGAACTTTCTAAAATGGGCTTGGGAGATTTATGGGAAAAATCATTTCATCTCATAAACACAAATTGTATCAATATTATCAGACAAAGATTATTAGACAAGAGTGTATTCAGATATTTGAATTATCAAGTAAATGTATCATTTATAAGCATATTGGGAATACTTTTGGCTTACAATATTATTTGACTAAACCAATAGACAGAAAATACAGGCGTGAAATTACAAGAATCCGTATGTCTAGTCATAATTTAAATATTGAAAGGTTAATATAGTAATAAATATATTGAGAGAAGTAAACGATTATGTACCTTGTCTAATGTTGAAGACATTGAAGATGAATACCATTTTGTTTCAATTTGTCCAATTTATAAACACCCAATTTAAAAAAATACTATTATACGAACCCCAGTGTTTTTAAATTGTGACACTATGAGGCCACAGAGAGCTGTGGCACTATGAGGCCACAGAGGGGATAATGATCGTCTAGGGTTTTCTTCGGACTTCACGTTGTTTAAAATATGGTCAATTATTCCGATCTTCAATTAACTGACACTGGAACACTAACGTTAAATATGTTTTTATATCTATCCATAATACAGGTAACTACAATATTATTGAATATAAGTTCAATATCCTTAGCTTGTGTTCTGAGGCGGCATTTCCTCGCCTTTCACCCGGGAAGGCTGTGGTGTTCTCCCAACCTCCCAATGGTATCTAAAATTTATTTCCTACCACCCTATCATGATATCTGAATCCAGCTTGTGAGTCAGGGCAGCTCACGGTAGGAACTTCCTCTTGAATCTCTCGAATGATATCTTAAGAAACTTTTACTGCGAATGTTCTTATAAAGAGGTTGCGTGCATGAGTCAGAATTGAGCCCCTGGGAAATTGAACAGGTGCTTCCTTTATCGGATTGGTCAGCTGCACAGATGCTACCCTGGATTTCAAGACAGTGTACTTACATGAGCACCTAGGAGAGCGACTAACCACGTTTTTAACTCATGGGATTACCATTTTTGGATTATCAGACATATGATGATGACATTGCCCCACTTTAAACTTTCAGACATATTCTTGTTAGCTTAGTTCTTCTTGTCACTAACAATTTCAATACATAAACCAGACGATATTTTACAAACGAAGGTAACCCCAACATTATATAGCGTCAATAGTGTAACAAAATTACTTAATCTTTTATGTACTAAAAATGTATCTGAACTTGTAAACCTTGGTCAATTTTTATAATAAACTAAGAGATGAAGAGATTAAAGGGAATAGTAACAGTTAAATATACCGTTACTCTACTCTCCATATTATCATGACTCTTGTTTATAATATCGTGTTTATATATTAATATATATGGTTATTTGTATTGTGTATATTTGTATTGTATATATATTTGTTTTCCCCGATGAGTCTGTGACTCAAGGGTAATAAACTTGTGATACTTTATTATAATAAACTGTACCTAGGTTAATTACTCACTAATTAATGAACTGTTGTTAGGTTAATTACTCACTAATTAATAAACTGGTCCTAGGTTAATAGACTGTTGTTACTCAGTAATAAACTGTTCCTAGGTTAATTACTCACTCATCAATAAACTGTACCTCGCTAAATCATAAACTTTAATTACTCACTAATTAATGAACTGTTATTATTTTAATTATTCGCTAAGTAATTACTCACTAATTAATGAACTGTTCCTAGGTTAATTACTCACAAATTAAAGAACTGCTCTTAGGTTAACTGTTGGCAGGTTAATTATTCACTAATTAATAAACTGTGCCTAGGTTAATCACTCACTAATTAATGAACTGTTGTTATTTTAATAACTCACTAAGTTATAACCTCTAATTACTCACTAATTAATAAACTGTTTCTAGGTTAATAACTCGTAGAAGTTGTGCGCTATCAAAATGTACAAATAACAACAATGTTTATTATCTTTCAGATTTCTTATCGAAACCATACAGCTCTGAAGAGTCCAGTCGCTATATAAGCTGTTCCATGGTTGGTTACTAATCACGTACCGGACGACTGTGGAATTAAAATGGTTGATATGTTCTGGAAAGCTGTTTTCGTATTTGGCATAAGTGTTCTCCTGCCAATAGTAAAGGGAGGTAACTGCACACGTGATCTGAACTCCATCATAGATGCAGCACTTATTAACAATAGAAGAATAATTCAACTGGATGTAGAGAATTCAACCGACTTGAGAGGTGATTGTCCATTGTTTAAACCTACGAGGTGGTTTCTTGTCCGTGGTGACAGGTCAAATCGTCTGCTTCTGCTGATATATTATTACTATAACTTCTTTGAATCGTTTATTCCATTGACAAAAAACAAAACCATAATCTTAGGAAATAAGACACATTCTGAAACCGAACAATGTTTATTACAGTCAGTTGTAGGCACAGATTTCAATGAAGTGTGTTCAATGTTTATCAAAGATGAGCTAGGTTTTGGGATATTAGTCTATCATTGTTGTAAACTGAATGAAATTTGTGTTGATATAGTGGAAGATGCATCAGTTTGGATCTTGCGACTCTTCTTTCTCTTCGTCACAATATTCCTCTTTCTCTATTTTCCCAAATTCCTTCCTCAGAAATATGCACGTCCCATATTCAGGTTTAATGTTATTCCACCAATGATTGTGCGAATTGTTAAAACGAAAAGCCCTGATAAATACGTGGTTAAAGGTACCCGGGTCCCATCTGTTATTTTTGATCAGATGAGGGAACTAACAAGAAGCATGAAGAGTGCAGCTATAGCAAGTGATACTGTTTATCAAGTCAAGATAAAAGTTGTGGATCTATTAATCCATAGAGTAGATATTTTATCAGAAACTGACCAGGCTATTAGTCTGACCCAACTATTATACGATATGATTATTCGTTGTAAAATCCGCAGAGCTAAACCTATCAAACAATGTATGGATACTCCAATCTGTGGCTGTTTGTCGGGATCAAGTAAGCCGATTCGTCTCCTGTCCTGTTTGAACATAATTAAAACTATAGTCATCTATACTGTACTCGCTCTTCCAGCCATACCATTCTTCTACTTGATGTCAGCGGACGGTCTGGAATATCAAGACTTAGGACAACAAATAGAATCATGTGGTCTTCGTCAGACATCTAGTTTTTATATAGGAACTGTGGCAGGAACAATCATAACAGTCATTTTATGCTTGCTGTATGCAGTATATGTAATCATAGCTATAGTGTCCAACAGTATTCACGAAGAAATGGCGGACCTCATGAAGGACTCAATTGATGAATCACATAACAAAAAAACAGCAGTTTCTAAGAGAGTTATGGAACTTTTGACGACACCCTTCGCTAAATGTGGTGCATTTTTCGTCCCTTTCTTTATACTAGGGCTCCTCCTCAGCCCTTTAATTCTCCTAGTTTTCGCCATTATTGCGTCGCCTGTTATGCGAATGTTAATTCGGCGATGTAAGAAACTATGTTGTACTGGTGGTTTGAAGTTTTACTACAATCCAATTACTTGTGGACCAAAATTATCATCGTTTTTATGTTTGACCTTATTATCAGTGTTTGTAATTTTAACAATTGGCTTTAACTTTCTACTGCATGCTGTGTGTATCGGTATCATCAATATCTTGATTAACTTAAGTACTGCAATGAGCATTGTGTCTTTATGCATACTCATTGGAATTTACGTACGGGACACTTCCAGGCGTCTGACTGGAAAGTATGATGCGTATCACAAGTCTCTGTTGCTGAATGTCCTAAATGTTAAAAAAGAATCTGTGTTAACAGAGGCAAGAAAGAGATACGAAGATCAAACAAGTATGGCGTTTCAGCACACAGCCGCGGATTTTGTTGATTACGATTCCATAGAGAACGGACTCATCGATGACAGTCCTACAGCGCTATGGGATGTAAAAAATGGTTATCTACGCATGTGCATGAATGGAATTGTATTATTTTTAGATAGAAATGATATACCGTATATTCCACAGGCCTTCTTTCAGGAAATGACGAAAATAAATTGCCCCGGATGTCCCGGAACTTTAGGATCTTCTATAATGGATGCCTTAAAGGATTTAGGACGGATTGTGCTATTTTTATGTTTTCTATTTATTTTACTATTGGCGTATGGAGACACACTATACGTATCACCCACTAGTAGATTATTTGCTACCATAGCAACGGGTCTCATTCCACTTCTTCTCCGCTCTTTCTTTTTCACAAAACCGCCAATTCCTTCCCTTGATGCTTCTAACGTCAGATTTCAGAATATTTTCCAAGACAAAGTTCTGAAATTTATGATGAGATGGCCAGTTGTTGACGCAGAAATAGAATTCACCACAGATTCAAATATGAATTTACCACAAGCAGAAGTTGATTTACTATTCGATGATGACGTCACTCATGACGACATCGACTGTGGTGATTCTAACGATGGATTTGTTCCTAGTGAAGAAGAAGAAGAAGGAGAGATCACTGATGAAACAGGTACAGAAATACAAGTAAAACCGAACGAAAGACAGTTGGGAGAACGGGAAACTAATTTCTGATTATAAAATTGTCTTTAATATGGTAACACCACTCTTTGTAACACATTCCACTAACATCACTGTTGGTAACACATTCCACTAACATCACTGTTGGTAACACATTCCACTAACATCACTGTTGGTAACACATTCCACACAGCACTGTTGGTAACACATTCCAAACTACCACTAACATCACCCGTGGTAACACATACCAAACTACCACTAACATCACTTTTGGTAACATATACCAAACTACCACTAACACCACTCTGATCTTGACGACCGGGTGGCAGAGTAGAGAGATATTAGAGTCGGATACCCTGTATGAGATTCAAAATACGATAGAAATTTAAAACTCCGAGAAATTTTTCTTATCAGAAGTAAAATAATTCGTCTATATAATTTGAATATAATCAAATGCTTTTTATTCACGTTATCTTTTAATATTTAAAATATCTCAATTATTGTATATTTATATTTATTTATTTGATATCATCATTTTAATGCCTTTATATTGTCTATTATAATTTATTTGATAGTCTAATGATGTTGTATATTCCCAGATCATAATGTGAGAAGCTTCCAATAAATAGAATTTTATCTTTGGACGGAGTTGATTAAATCTCTATAAGAGAAATGAATATGTTCTTCTAGTTGGAGAGGAGATCTAGTGAAAATATCTGGTTTAATGGGTAATGGCTTCATCTGGTATTACCTATAGAATACGTCACAGTAAGAAGTGTACCCACGGCAACCTCAGATCCTAAATCTTAAACTGTCACACAATGCATGTTTCAGTGCTTTTAAACCGTTAGATTAAAATATGGTCGTATATATATTATGGACAGCTGTCTGTCATCCGCCCCCCCCCCCCCGGATCTGCCCCTGTATATTTACTAGAAAGTTGGAGACTGTAGATTGGATGAGGAGGAATATTTCGATAAATTCCGGTTAGAAGTTCTCTTTATCTGGTCGAACTGTTTATTGTTGCAAGGCTGTAGGTCTAGTTGGGGTGTCAGGTGAATACCTTGTAGAGATAAACAATTTACATTAGGCGACGCTGTGTGACACGAAAGGCGATAGTGGTGAAACCTTGACTAGTTTTACAATTACACACATAAGCAATGGTTTGTTAGAACGTGCGCGTTGTATCACAACGCCCCTCATTGAGTCAGTTGGTTTCGATTCCACGATTGTATTGTGACAAAGTAGGGTTTTCTGTCCAACCGTGGTTTTTTCCGCGTTCCCAAGGTTTTTCCCATTGCTTAAGACCCCTACGCGCAAGCAAATTGTTGAATACAATTGAACCATGTTATTCCCGAAATCGCCTAATTTTTGTCGAGTGGACGTTAAACCCATTTTTTTTCTTTCTTCCTCTCCTCTGGCAAACCCTCTACTGCAAAAATTCCTGGATCCGCCCTCATCATGTACACATTTCACCACGTATGTCTATATTTATTCATTGATTAAACGTAAAGATTCGTTAGTACCGGCCACATTAATACCAACAATTTTATCAATTTTTATACACCCACATTGACATATGGTCGTATATTGTCGTGATTTTCTGATAATTATATAATGAGTTGTTACTCTTAATCAGAATTTAGTGTATTACAAATGTTTCATTACCGGACGATTTAGCGGCTGTGGGCGTAAGTTTCGTTGCCTGGCAACCTATCTTTTTTTTAAAAAACAGTAAATGATAAAAATATCTTATTGCAGATTGGACGAATAATTTTGAATATTTCGCTTCATAGCTTCATAATGTCTAACCAGTGTGTATGGGAAACAAATAGTATAAAGATGATAAACGCCTTTAGAAATATATTATATACGACTGAATACATTACCTAAACAATTCAACCTACAGGACGTTAAACTCCATTTGATTGTTTTCTCATTCAAACTTACAACATCATATACCAGTCTTGTCAGTAGGCCAACCATACAACAGAATTTTATAAATAAAACGCAAGGATATGCGCCTGCTTAAAATAGACATATTGTTTTGAAGCATGACAGTAGGAAAGTCGATAGCTGAGATGGTATGTTACCATGGAGAATCAATCAATATTTAATAATCAAAATAAACACTCTTTTAACAGGTAAATATATTATATAATTATATCTATTTATTATGGTATACAAAATTCATATCTTTACAATGAATTATGAATGGACAGAAAATCAGCACATCAGACAATTAATTGACTATGCGACTTTTTTAGGTGATATTGTTGTCATTGCTGTCATCTATAGCCCAATTATTGACATGACAACTACAATATGTCGGACTCGCTCACTACACTTTTTAGTGGTTGTTTAGAGGGTTGATGCAGCGGAGAGTCAGAATCTTAGGGACTTGTTTAACCGTTTTTTAGAATGTTTCTAATTATTTTTCAAGATATATATCGCAAATCTTTCTCTGGCTTGTCTGTTGGTAGGTCTAACAGGTGGAAAGTTTCAAATTAAGAAATATCGATCCGTGTTTAATGTATTGTTTTGTGCACAACTTGAATATTTAAAACCTAGTCTTTAGATAAACTAGTCAGCCTGAACACTGTATGTGGGGATCGGAATCTCGGATCCCACAGAAAATTCTCAAGTAAAAGTGAATCGTTTGAGACTCGGTGAAAACTGGCATAAATCAGGAGCCTGATTCTCTCCTGGTCACCAACCAACATAATAACCATTATACAGCAAGAATGGACACCCACACTACAGAACAAAATGTAGCCACACCCTAATGTTTGTAATTTGGAATTTAAAACGGTGTCACGTGTCCAGGTAGGACTAATTGGTACTTATTTTAATTCTTCTCCTATTATATTTACATTAATGTTTGGATAAATTTATAATTCCAAACTAAGACGTCACGGTTTACTTATTGACGGGGAGGTACCTTTAGACAGATTTCGAAATAATTTTAACATTTTTGTCAATCCAGTAGCAAAGTTTAACATAAACTATAAACTATTTATTTAATATAGCGCTAATTTTGATATCCAATCTTCAATAGCGCTTTACACCTACTAGACCTGTATGCAAAACGAGTTCATTGTTGCTGTCTGAAAACTGTGATACGCATTTTATTTTGAAACGTAAACATATTTTGGCTAAGTCGAGAAAAATTATGATAGGATAGTGTCATTAGATGAAAACCTTGACTATATATATAATTCAAGTAGTAGATTATATCAAGGTTATATATTATTGTATAATAATATGTGTAACAGTAGTTCATGCATGTCCTATGGCCTATATAAAACTTAAAGGACGTATATATATATATACATGTATATCTTACATATTTCAGTATATTATATATAAATATAGTCATTTGAGTGTGAGACGCTTAACTATTCCTTCTTATTTCTTTCCTTGTTCTCTTGTTCACGTTAAAACAGGGTTGTTCTGGGTGATAGGAACAACCTAAAGAACTCTCTTGTTCATGTTAAAACAGGGTTGTTCTGGGTGATAGGAACAACCTAAATAACTCTCTTGTTCAATTTAAAACGGGGTTGTTCTTGGTAAGAGGAGCAACCTAAAGAGTTCTCTTGGTCACGTTAAACAGGGTTGTTCTGGTGGGGAGGGACAACCTAAAGAACATATTTCTGTGTAATGTAGAATTTGCACTAATATCTTGTATCACTGTTATATTGGTTAGAATACAGTTGTTTTTGAGTAGTAGTTTTTAGGTAGTTACGGTGTGTTGCTAGTTGTACCCCTAGTCGCGGAAGAAGGTGCAAAGTTCGAAACCAAAACTATTCTTTATACAACAGATCAAAAGGGGCACTATTGGTCGCAAAGATGTGGGGAAGGGCTGACAAAACATGAATTAACCAGCACCCATCGCTAAAAGATGGCTAGGGGTTGAGGGAAGGGTGGTATGAAATCATATTAATGGTCCTGAACTGCGCGAGTCATTGGTTGAAGAGGACATAGGGGAATCTAATCAATCAGGATACCTCAAATGATGAACTTCGACATTGCTTCCTCTGATGAAGAAAGTTGCCTCTCTTATGTTAGTTTTTGATTGATTGGGTCCTGATTGATGTCTGCAGTTACATGACATAGATCAAGAGGATTCCGGCCATATTTCACTGCCTGTCACTGAATTTTTGGAAGCATTGGTCACAGCTGATGTTCTATGTTTATTTACCACCAAAATATTCATTCTTAAGTTAGTGGTTGTGAATCCTTACATTTTACACTTTGTTCCAATGACACGATTTTCGTGTTAATTAAATTTCTAATTAGGGGGTCATTGAGTGTACACCAGCATTATCCTCTTCTTAAAGGGACAATAACATTCTTGCTGGCTTGGTAGCTCCAGAAAATAAATAATACCCTTATTCTAAGTACTAGATGTTTAAGTGTCTTACCTGTTGTGTAAATTATCCATTACAACCTATTTTACTTGTCCAGAGGGTTCGAAAATATTTTAAAATCCAAGAAACATTTGAAAAGGTTTACGTTAGACTTTTCAAATCAATTGGTTGAATTTTTCCAATTTTTTAAAAAAGGTGTGTTAAGATGAAATTTATATCATCATTTAATTTGAATATTCTAAAATAATAGGATTTGTTGACCAGAATGAAGATTGGGACATATTATTCAGTTACAACAAGAGTGTTATTGGGGCTAGGGTTAGGGTTAAGGTTACCCTAACCCTAACCCTACATTGGCCACCAGAAATTTCTTTCTTAAGTTGATGATAATGATTTCTGATACCTTTCCGTACAATTTTGGCTTGGTTTGACACTCGCACTTTTCACGTTGATTAATATTTTAATTACCAACGGGGGCCAAGCGATATTTTCGTTATTTTTGAGATTATGTGATACGTACAGCTATAACTTCATTAATTTTGTATGTCAGATTTTTGCTCCTAGCCGTATAAAACATGCCCATGTAGTTTTGTCTTAAATACCTGAAATAGATCACGAGATAACGAAAACATAGTTCAGAGTAAAATCGAAAAATTGCAAATTGGTGACCTTTGACCTCTTTTTAAGTGACCTTTCCACCAAAAATTCCATTCTTAAGTTATATTTCCCGGTTCAGGGCACAATCCTCTATCAAATGCCACTGAATTGGGTTCCGCACCTTCCATGTTAAATAAACCGATTTTTTTTTTTGTGGGGGGGGGGGGGGTACTATGGGTGGCTCCTTTTACCACACCTACCACTGGCGCAAGCAACTTAAGAATGGGGTTTCTGGGGTCTCCTAACCCAGTCATACACGCCACTAGCATCCCAAACCTTCCGCACCTTTCATGTTGAATAAAACCCACCTAGCTCCCGGACTAGTATAGGAATTTACGGTTAACTACATTTAAAACCGTAATAAGCCTATTCTGGATATTATCGCCCAAACAGGAGACTCTCATTTATATATTGTCAAAGATGCCTATAAAATTTCAGGGATTCCTGGTGTTGTTTTTTTTTTTGGGGGGGGGGGGAGGGTTTTTTTTTGTTTTTTCTTAATAATTTATTGAATTGAAAAATCATGTATTACATACTATTATTACTACAAAAAATATGTTACATTTAGAAAACTATATTCTGGAACAAGCCACAAACTAGTTTCGATGGTTTGTCTCATGGCCTTAAACAATTTATATTAACTTTAGCCTCTAGAGTGTCCACAAAATTTTTCAAAGTTATCAAAGGGCATTAGTCTGGCTATAATTTTCGGAAGTCGTTGAAAATTTACGGTTAACTACATTTAAACCCGTAATAAATCTATCCCATGCCTATTATCGCCCAACGTCTTCCTATTGATTTACTACCAAAAAGGTTTAATCTGTAGTATAATTCGTAGTGTATAATGTATAAATGATGGGAAAAAAATAGTTTGTGGCTAGTTCCAGAATATAGTTTTCTAAATGTAACATATTTTTTGTAGTAATAATAATATGTAATATATTATTTTTAACTGCTGTGGGTGTATGTTACCAGTTTCCAGAACTATGTGTAAGCCATTCATTAGAAATAGCTGAGGTCTTGAAGTATGTGTGAATTGTGAAAGAATTGGTAGAATTGTGAAAGAGCAACCACATTTAGTAACATCAAGGTAGTTGTCACCTGCAATCCTCTGCTGTAGAACAAGGAAGTTCCAGGGTTAGGGTTTAAATCATCAGTTATAATTAATGTCGACGCTCACAATATCAAGTTACACGACACTCGGCAAAACTCGACAGATTTCGGAACCTACATCTAGTATCGGCTGTATGACAGTAAGTGATATGTACCTACGCCCATACATTTGCGATGCGGCTACCGGTTTACAGGAAAACTTGACGCTATTACAAACAAACAAGACACCATGGGCTCAACCGAACACAAATTGGGAATCTATTCGACTAGCGACCTATTCGACCGATCGAGCTGTTCGTTGGAAACCTATTTAGAATAAAGACAACAGTCGCCTTAACTCATTTATTTATCAACCAATAAAATCCAACGTTATGTCTATCAAATGAAAGTAGAATATATTATTTTTTATCCATTCCTTTAGCTCAGAATAGAAGTGTAATTTCGTCATTATCTTACAGCTGGATCGGTCGAATAGGTCGCTAGCCAAATAGGTCGCCAATTTGTGTTCGGTATGAGCGCAGCCATGTTTCACCCGGGACTTTTAAAGTAATTCCAATATGGCGGAATTCGTCATACAGCCGAGACAAGATGTAGGTTCCGAAATCTGTCAGTTTACCTCTTTCTGATGCATTGTGTTCAGTAAAATGATGGGTATTATAATTATCTCTCTCTTTGATCTCGAAGGTCCTAATTATCTTTGTTTTCAATTTTTATAAATGGCTCCTTCTTTCAACACAGAGAGAGAGAGAGCCAGAGAGAGAGAGTGACAGAAAGAGAGAGAGAGATAAACATGTATATATTTATACCCCACACCACCAATTTGGTGTTTGATATACTGGTCATCTCCGTGTGCCACTTTGGCTACTGACTCAAGAGTTTTGGCAAGTTTATTTAATACTGATATTTGAAATCTTTACTGCGAGAATGATGCCACCCTGGCACCCAAGGGGAAATTTAAATATTCGAGATGGCCGCCATGGGACATCTTCTGGTTATTTAGTGGGGTAAATTATGTGAAAGATTCTCTCGAACCACGAGTTGAAGATGGGTTTTGTAAGAATTTGACCCACTGCATTGGTATTCCTCCTAAAAGTGACGGCTAATTCTGAGAGGGGCCGAATTCAAAATGGTGGTTTATTTTAGCAGTAAATGTATACAGTTGACTAAAACGGTGTGTAATATATTGAAATATAGGTTTTTGGGGTATTATATATCTTCAATATGTGTAGTTTCAGAATACGGATGATGCCACTCCGGCATCCTTGAGGAAATTTAAAAATTCAAAATGGCCAACATGAGGCATTTTCTGGGCTAAAATTCGGAACAGATTCTCTCGGACCTCGATATAAAGGTGAATTCTATCAGAATTTAACCATCTGAATCTATTGAACTTTGGTATTCTTCCCAAAAAGCTGTCTCATTACCCATGGGGGGCTAAATTCAAAATGGAGGCTCATTTGGAATGAAACTCATAAAGTCGCCCCATAAAGATGTGCAATATATTAAACCATAGGTTTATGGTGTCATTTACTTCAGATGTAAACATAAAAAACATGTCCCGACCAATAGTATTCCAGATTGAGCTCAAATTCAAAGTGGTGGCCATATTTGACAAGACATAACAATATTAATAATGTATTAAACTAAGTTCGAAGGAGGATAGGCAGGTCCAACTTGTTGGGGATGTGGGTGAGGGTGAGGATGACGGATGTGTTGTGAATACTCTAACATGTCCCGTCTGTCATGAAACAACCCAGATCCCACACATATACGTCATGTGGCCTTTGAAAACTGTACATACAGGGAAGGTTGTAAAATGAATACAGATATTGATTGGAATTAATTGATTGGAATTAATTGATATTAAACTGTTAAACTAGTACTCATTGATTGGTCTATTAGCTAAATTGAGTTGAGTTGAGTTTAGTAATATCCGAACACAAATTAATCTATTGACAAAACTGAGTTGATTTTAAACCGTTATATTAGTACTCATTGAATACAGATTGGTCTATCAACTTCAACTGAGTTGATTTTCAACTGTTATATTAGTACTCACTGAATACAGATTGGTCTATCATCTTCAACTGAGCTGATTTTCAACTGTTATATTAGTACTCACTGAATACAGATTGCTCTATTAACTTCAACTGAGTTGATTTTCAACAGTTATAATAGTACACACTGAATACAGATTGGTCTATTAACGTCAACTGAGTTGATTTTAAACAGTTATGATCTGACTAACGCGTGCTTCATTTTAAAAATATACATAATGTTTATTATCTTTCAGCTTTCTCATCGACACCATCCAGCACCGAAGAGCCAGTCGCCATATAAACTGTTCTGTGGTTGGTTACAGACGACTCTGAAATTAAAATGGTTAATATGTTTTGGAAAGCTGTATTCGTATTTGGCATTAGTGTGCTACTGCCAATAGTAAAGGGAGATAACTGCACACGTGATCTGAACTCCATCATAGATGCAGCACTTATTAACAATAGAAGAATAATTCAACTGGATGTAGAGAATTCAAGCGACATGAGAGGTGATTGTCCATTGTTTAAACCCACGAGGTGGTTTCTGGTCCGTGGTGACAGGTCAAATCGCCTGCTTCTGCTGATATATTATTACTATAACTTCTTTGAATCGTTTATTCCATTGACAAAAAACAAAACCATAATCTTGGGAAATAAGACCCATTCTGAAACAGAACAATGTTTATTACAGTCAGTTGTAGGCACAGATTTCAATGAAGTGTGTTCAATGTTTATCAAAGATGAGCTAGGTTTTGGGATATTAGTCTATCATTGTTGTAAACTGAATGAAATTTGTGTTGATATAGTGGAAGATGCATCAGTTTGGATCTTGCGACTCTTCTTTCTCTTCGTCACAATATTCCTGTTTCTCTATTTTCCCAAATTCCTTCCTCAGAAATATGCACGTCCCATATTCAGGTTTAATGTTATTCCACCAATGATTGTGCGAATTGTTAAAACGAAAAGCCCTGATAAATACGTGGTTAAAGGTACCCGGGTCCCATCTGTTATTTTTGATCAGATGAGGGAACTAACAAGAAGCATGAAGAGTGCAGCTATAGCAAGTGATACTGTTTATCAAGTCAAGATAAAAGTTGTGGATCTATTAATCCATAGAGTAGATATTTTATCAGAAACTGACCAGGCTATTAGTCTGACCCAACTATTATACGATATGATTATTCGTTGTAAAATCCGCAGAGCTAAACCTATCAAACAATGCCTTGATACTCCAATCTGTGGCTGTTTGTCGGGATCAAGTAAGCCGATTCGTCTCCTGTCCTGTTTGAACATAATTAAAACTATAGTCATCTATACTGTACTCGCTCTTCCAGCCATACCATTCTTCTACTTGATGTCAGCGGACGGTCTGGAATATCAAGACTTAGGACAACAAATAGAATCATGTGGTCTACATCAGACATCTAGTTTTTATATAGGAACTGTGGTAGGTAAAGTCATAACCGCCATTTTATGCCTACTGTATGCTGTGTATGTGGTCATTGCTATAATGTCCAACAGTATTCACGAAGAAATGGCAGACCTCATGACCGATTCCATTAATGAATCACATAAAAATCACAAACCACTTTCTAAGAGAGTTATGGAACTTTTGACGAAACCCTTCACTAAATGTGGTGCATTTTTCGTCCCTTTCTTTATACTAGGGCTCCTCCTCAGCCCTTTAATTCTCCTAGTTTTCGCCATTTTTGCGTCACCTGTTATGCGAATGTTAATTCGCCGAAGTAAGAAGCTGTGTTGTACTGGCGGTTTGAAGTTTTACTCCAATCCAATTACTTGTGGACCCAAATTATCCTTGTTTTTATGTTTGACCTTATTATCAGTGTTTGTTATTTTAACAATTGGAGTTAACTTTATCCTGCATGCTGTGTGTATCGGTATCATCAATATCTTGATTAACTTAAGTGATGCAATGAGCATTGTGTCTTTATGTATTCTGATTGGAATTTACGTCCGGGACACTTCCAACAGTCTGACTGGAAAGTATGATGCGTATCACAAATCTCTGTTACTGGCTGTCACTGCGGCTAAGCAAGAGTCACTGGTAGCAGAGTCAAGAAAAAGATACGAAGATCAAACAAATATGGCGTTTCAGCACACAACCACAGATTTTGTTGACTACGATCCCATAGAGAACGGACTCGTTGATGAAAGTCCACCAGCGCTATGGGATGTACAAAATGGTTATCTACGCATGTGCATGAATGGAATTGTATTATTTTTAGACAGAGATGATATACCGTATATTCCACAGGCCTTCTTTCAGGAAATGACGAAAATAAATTGCCCCGGGTGTCCCGGGACTTTAGGATCTTCTATAATTGATGCCTTAAAGGATTTAGGAAGGATTGTGCTATTTTTATTTTTTCTATTTATTCTGCTATTGGCGTATGGAGACACACTCTACGTATCGCCCACTAGTAAATTATTTGCTACCATAGCAACGGGTCTCATTCCACTTCTTCTCCGCTCTTTCTTTTTCACAAAAGCGCCAATTCCTTCCCTTGATGCTTCTAATGTCAGATTTCAGAATATTTTCCAAGACAAAGTTCTGAAATTTATGATGAGATGGCCAGTTGTTGACGCTGAATTAGAATTCACCACAGATTCAAATATGAATTTACCACAAGCAGAAGTTGATTTACTATTCGATGATGACGTCACTCATGACGACATGTGCATAGACTGTGGTGAATCTAACGATGGTTTTGTTCCTAGTGAAGATGGAGAACTGGAAGAAGAAGAAGAAGGGGGAAAAGAAGGAAGAAACAACGGAGAAACAGTTGCAGAAATACAAGTAAAACCGCAAGAAAGGCAATTGGGAGAAAAAGAAACTAATTTCTGATTATAAAATTGTCTTTAATATGGTAACACATTCCACGAACGTCACTCTTGGTAACACATTCCAAACTACCACTAACATCACTCTTGGTAACACATTCAAAACTACCATTAACATCACTCTTGGTAACACATTCCACTAACATCACTCTTGGTAACACATTCCAAACTACCACTAACATCACTCTTGGTAACACATTCCACTAACACCACTCTTGGTAACACATTCCAAACTACCACTAACATCACTCTTGGTAACACATTCCACTAACACCACTCTTGGTAACACATTCCAAACTACCATTAACATCACTCTTGGTAACACATTCCTCTAACATCACTCTTGGTAACACATTCCTCTAACATCACTCTTGGTAACACATTCCAAACTACTATTAACATCACTCTTGGTAACACATTCCATTAACATCACTCTTGGTAACACATTCCACTAACATCACTCTTGGTAACACATTCCACTAACACCACTCTTGGTAACACATTCCAAACTACCACTAACATCACTCTTGATAACACATTCCACTAACACCACTCTTGGTAACACATTCCAAACTACCACTAACATCACTCTTGATAACACATTCCACTAACACCACTCTTGGTAACACATTCCAAACTACCATTAACCCTTGTGCGTATACAAGGGGTATTTTTGGACCCCACGACCATATACTTAACGTTTGTGAGAAATTGGCTCATAATTGTCTAGCGAGAATTTTATACATTGTCAGCTACTTAATTTCGAGTATAATGTTGTAAATAGAATGGATGTGAGGCAGTGGCAACATTTATCATTTGACAAGAAACTTCGAGTATTACGTTGTCGGTTACCAGGGGTCTTGTGGACCCCACTCCCCTTTCCTTTCAACATTTTGCAAGTTACAGGTGTCTAATCTGTTCTGCAATCAGTGCTAGCTTTGCATTAGAAATCATTCTTACTGATGATATTGTTTTGGTTATTCTGGTAATCTAGATCTGAGAGAAAATCAAGGTACACTACCAACCCCATCAAAAGACTATTCTGCATGGAACATGACAATTACGATATTTTTTAGATTTGTATGGTTTCAAAAAAATCTTATAATTCCTATCGTTACTGATAATACCTGAAATATTTTGATCTAGTCTGATTGATTATTGTTCAGTCCTGATATGAAGCTGTTGTTTGGTCGTATTTGAATGAAATTATTCATCCAAAAACCTTTTTTATGTCTGGGGTCTGAGATTACCCCTTGTTACCGACAACGTTTTTCGTGCGACGTGTACGCACAAGGGTTAACATCACTCTTGATAACACATTCCACTAACACCACTCTTGGTAACACATTCCAAACTACCATCAACATCACTCTTGATAACACATTCCACTAACACCACTCTTGGTAACACATTCCAAACTACCACTAACATCACTCTTGATAACACATTCCACTAACACCACTCTTGGTAACACATTCCAAACTACCACTAACATCACTTTTGATAACACATTCCACTAACACCACTCCAAACTACCATTAACATCACTCTTGGTAACACATTCCACTAGCACCACTCCAAACTACCATTAACATCACTCTTGGTAACACATTCCACTAGCACCACTCCAAACTACCATTAACATCACTCTTGGTAACACATTCCACTAGCACCACTCTTGGTAACACATTCCAAACTACCACTAACATCACTCTTGTTAACACATTCCACTAACACCACTCTTGGTAACACATTCCAAACTACCACTAACATCACTCTTGGTAACACATTCCACTAACATCACTCTTGGTAACACATTCCATTAACATCACTCTTGGTAACACATTCCACTAGCACCACTCTTGGTAACACATTCCAAACTACCACTAACATCACTCTTGGTAACACATTCCACTAGCACCACTCTTGTCATTGTATAGAGGGTGGTGAGATTCAAAATACGATAGAAAATCAAAAGTCGAAGAGAATATTCTTATCGGAAGTATAAGGTATTTTTTGGGGGGTTTATCTCAATTCGTCTATATAATTTGAATACAATGAATTGTTATTATGTTATTTTTTTAATATTTAAAATATGTCAATTATTGTACATGTATATATATATTTATATATTTGATATAATCATTTTAATGCCTTTTAAACGGTTTAAAATCACATTCGTAATTTGTGACAGTCTTTTGACTTTATTGCTATATTCCCAGATTAAAATGTGACAAGCTTATATTCTTTAGGTTTAGTTGATTTAATATAGACGAAATGAATATATTATTCTAGTGTGAGAGAGGATAAAACTTTACTGTTTGTGTACATAACCTAACTCTCTAACTTGTCATCTTTATATTAAAGTAATTTATGATTATTTTAAACTTATTTCTAATGTAATTTAGTATATATTAATTTTATTAATTCAGTAAATATAATCATCTTATAAGTTGCTTAAATCCCCGATTTTATAATGATTTGTGATAATTGTATAGGCCTAACTTCAAATAAAAAATAGATGTTAGAAAATATTATTTTTGACTGGCTTACTAGACTTTCCTGTTTTAAAACACGGCAGTTCGACGAATAATCTCACTGATAACAGGGGGGGGGGGCAGAATGGTGCATGCGCTTGGTTTCGATTCCCGGATTGTACGTGACAATGTATAAGTGTAGCGCCGTGGGCCTTTCTGTCAGACGTGCACGGCGGACTAGTGTCAAACCGTTCGCCACATCCTACGTACGACCCATGCATCTTTTCTTACATGCATATTTTAGTAGCGGGCTGTACCATAAAGCCTGTCATTGAGTCAACTGGCGTGGTTTCGAATCCCAGGTTGTACGTGACAAGAAGTAGGGTCGCCTGTCCAACCTCGTGGGTTTTCTGCGGGTCCTCCCCCCACTGCAAAAGACAACTACGTGCAATGGTCCCGAAATGACCAAGTTTGTTAAACCCCATTCCTCTCTGTTAACCTGCTGGGGATTTAGCTTGATGGACAGGAATCTGACCTTCTATCCGAATATATGCATACACCATGTCGTATCAGACAATGTATAATATAAAAAAAAGAACAGGAATGCAATGCCTTTCGAAGACTCGATTTTACCTGCTCTCGCTTCGGTTCGTTTTTTTTTTTCAACAATTCGTAATGTCAGGCAATCAAATCTCTGGCGATTCACTCAGATATGTTTTTTCTTCAATCCAGTCGTTTTGATTTGCATAAATACTCCCACAAAACGATATCATAGCAACTTGTTTCCAATATTTACATTTTGGCGCCAATTTAATTGTGTGAAACTCACTACTAAATTCCGTATACTAAGGCAAGTCAATTAATTAATTCTTTTTTTTATATTTTCTTTTTCATGTGGAGCATGGTTGATTTTAAATAACAGCGATTATGTGAATGTAGATTCTACAGAACTACTAGTAAAAATAGGACAGTTGTCATTGATAATACGATACGTTCAGTGTTCGGGCCTTATTTTTATTGATAATACGATACGTTCAGTGTCCGGGCCTTGTTTTTATTGATAATACGATACGTTCAGTGTTCGGGCCTTGTTTTTGATAGTAAGATGGAGAGAAAACTGAATCGTTTAAGCACAAGTCCTTATGCGGGACAGAGGTTTGTCGATAATTATGGGAATGACAAAATAACAGAAGAAGACATACGCCTAGTTGGTCTTAGTAATAAACAGGCGATGGCTAGGCCTATTCCAGGCCTAACTGAAATGACACATAGATCTACTGACAGTACGGAGCAAATGGGACATGCTGTTCCTAATGTTAGTGTTGCCATGAAAATACGGAAATCGAGAATTCCTGTATTAGTTGGTACTAGGTCACCTGAAATATCAAATTTAAATTTGTGTACATCAGATTTAAACATAGAGTTGAATGATAGGAATATGTCAGATGACGCATCTAACCATGTTCAAAAATTAAGTAAATCCGTCACAGCTAAAAAACCTGTCGTAGTTAAAGAAGTTAAAAAATCTAAAGGTGTTAAAAGAAAATCAAAGCAGGTGGGCATGACACGCAAAAGAATGTGTCGCTCAACAGCACAATTTCAACAGCCTGCTAATATTATAGTAATACTTGCAATGCAGGAATTTCTGTACCCTTAACTTCGTGTACTTATACAGTACCACAAGCACAACCCCAGGTTTCTGTTGTACCCAGTACCTATTTTTCTGTATCTGTAACACCCAGTACTAATTATACTGTATCACAACCTCAGGTATCTGTTTGTCCCAGTACCTATTACCCATGTAGTGTATATGTCCCTGAAAATCATGTATCTGTTTTACCCAGTACTGATTACCCTCAACATCATGCATCTGATATACCCAGTGCTAATTATCGAGTTAATCACGCTCATGTATCTGTTTTACCCAGTGCTTATCAAAGAGTTAACATGGAGGAAGTTCCAGTCTCAGTTAGTATGAATACTAGTGCCATTGTTCACAATCTTCCTATACAGAATCATATGCAGTCAGGTAGGTGTTCAAATCAGTTTTTGGAAAGGGCGACGGGGCAATCGGTAGTAGGGCAAAATATCATAGATGTTGGGGTGGTACCTACTATGTCAGAACGTGTGCACGATTAATTAGGCTTAAATTTACCGCAGAGTATTCGACAAGAGATTGCAAAAGGAGAATATATTGATTTGTCACAATTGGTTAATATCTCCAATTTCTCTATTTTAATCTGTGTTATTTATACCTAATTTAATTGAGTATCGATTGCATTCGCTTTCGCGTTGTCGTCTCTGAATTAATTAAAATTCAAATAACCGCTATTGATGCATAACAGGTGATTGTGTAAAGGTACATGTATGTTGTATTAAAAATATGGCATGACATGGTGATTAATCAGGGAAAGTTAAAGATGCATTACGGATGGTGTAGATAAAGAGCCGACAGTTCTGGCAATACTCAATAGTAGTTTAAAAATGGATAATGAAAAGGGAATATGTTGAAAATGCCAGTCAAATTTCATTCTGAGAGAAGTCGTTTACAGAACAGTGTAGAGTTGATTGTCATTTTTAAGTTAAATCATAAATCTGTTGAAAATCAAACCCATCCCAAGTTCTAGAGAGTTGATTATGGGCCTGGTATGTAAATAAATGTCGCATATAACATTGAGGTCAAAAGAAAGATCTGCAATAGGCTCATTTAGCTCTTAAATAATGCATCTTTAACCAGCATAATATCCTTTATACTCAGTTATTATAAAATTGCAATAAGTTTCACAGCATTCAGCATGATTAAACATCAGCGATAAAATCTCAATACGTTTCAATTACGTTCGGCAGGATTTAATTTTAGCGATAAACGAGTAATGTACCTAGATGATAATTGGGCAACTATTTGGACAGGTTGTTACAACGTTTGGGGCTGATTGTAACAAACGTAGAATTTATATTGTTGCTATGCATTATTATCCTAAAACATTCGTGGTAAGTATCATACGAATACAAACCAAGCTTGCGTGAATATTTCATAATTTGATTTTCTATTGTTGGTGTTGTTGGTATGTCGAAAAGTGAAGTAACTATATATCAACATTGTTATGCATACTGCCTCAGTTTTTTGTAAAAAAGATAATGTCCCGCAATATGATCAAGCAAAGGTGGTCACCCTATATGGAGCGGAATTTCCCCCACAATTCTAACTCCTAACCTAGTAATGCGTACGCTAATATGCTTACTTCTATGCATGTAACTTCTTACTTACAAATGTTAAATTGGCTATTTAAACATGTAAAAATGCTAATTTATATGACTTATTTCTTAAATATTGCAGTTCGAATACGTTTTTTGTCTTTTATCCATTAATAGTTTTAATTTATTGTAGTCTGTTTAGTTTCGTTAACATTTTGACATTTCACAATTGTTGCGTTGTAAAACTAAACTGTCATAATTCTAAGCGAATTTTGATAACAGATGGCGCTGTTTACAATTGTATGGAGGCTGATTGGGAACATGCAAAATCTCGACCTTTTCGTAACCCGACATAGATCAAAATCATAAACTATTCTATATTTATGTTTAAAATATATAAATAGGATTCTCTGTCGTGCATTTACCATAATACTGCTAAATCGATTGATTAGGCATATTTTGTTTCTAAAAGTAAGAACTGGCTAAAATCTTATTTACAAAATCGATCGCAGAAAGTTTTAATAGGCAAAACAGTATCACCACCAGTTCTATTAAAACATCGTGTGCCACAAGGCTCTGTCTTGGGCCCAGTGTTGTTTGTGCTCTATCCTGCATCTGTATCTAACATCATTGACCGCCATTCACTGGATCATCACGCATATGCAGATGACACTCAAATAATTGAAAGTTTCGAGCCATCAGCATCTTAGCAGCAATTCGAAAAAATAACTGCATGTACCAAATCGATTAAATCATGGATGACCACAAATATGTTGAAACTCAATGACGACAAAACCGAGGCCGTTTTAATAGGCACTAGACATCTGCGGTCAAACATACATGAACAATCGATACTTATCGGAGAATCAGATATAGCTTTTTCCTATTCAGCCAAAAACCTTGGAGTATTCTTGGATAGCGAACTGTCGATGGGAAACCAAGTTAACCATCTATGCAAAATTTGTTATTTTCATCTCCGTGCTATACGCCAAATTCGTCACCTGATAAGCCATGAAGCTGCTCATACGTTAGTTCGTGCCTTGGTCCTTTCCAGACTGGATTATTGTAATGGTTTGCTGTGGGGTATTCCACAAAATCAATTAAACAAGCTACAATGTGTCCAAAACACAGCGGCCAGACTTATATCATTGTCTCCAAAATTCTACCATATCACTCCTATTCTGAAAGGATTGCACTGGCTCCCTGTCAAATTGCGCATTGAATATAAGTTACTATGTACAGTATTTAAATGTGTCAACGATTCATCCCCTTCGTACCTTCAAGAACTGATACATAATTACATTCCCACACGCGACCTCAGATCAGGAAACCAACTAAGACTTTGCAATCCAGGCTACAATATGAAGAGCTTCGGGTACAAGTCATTTTCCCACGCTGCACCATTACTATGGAACGCAATTGATATTGATTTAAGGCGATGTGATAATCTTGGAACTTTTAAGTCAAAACTGAAAACATTTCTTTTCAACTCATACTACAATTGAACATTGTAACATTGATTCACTTCATACCATCTCCAAGCGCCTTGAGCATTTTTTATGGATAAGCTGCGCTATACAAAAACTCATTATTATTATTATTATTAATTACGTCATGCACGGGAGTGAATAAATATAAACAGGTTATAACCATTTTTCTACTCAAATTTATGAAATATTTTACGCACATAAGTAAATTTTTTTCTTGATATTATTTTAGCTTTTTATCGGGTGAAACTTCCAAAATTTCATGATCCTCGGTGGCTCGGTGGGTATGTCTCAGACTCGGTCTCGGGTTCGCTCACGGTGTTGGAAGAGAAAGTCCCCTGTTTTTCCAGCGTGATTTACCTTTTTAAGTGGTGCTAGACGGGGTTCCTGACAAATGAAATAGGGTTTAACGTCCTACTCTTCTGCACCTAACCAGGGCTAATGGAAGACGTGCATTGAGTGTGATATGAGGGAAATTTTGCCTGGGCAGCGGCGCTACGGCCAATGTGTACACGGGACCTCCGTTTTCGTCCTATCCGAATGACTAGACAGTTGTCCTTGTCAGATCCTACGTTCTGAATCACTGACAAGGGGGAAAACACGCCGGAAAATTTAGATGAACTTCCTCGCCCAATGTAGGGATCGAACAGCCGACCTCCTGGCTAGCAAGCCAGCGTCTTACCTACTTCGCCATGTAAACCCCCGGCTCCTGACAAGGAACAATGTCTAGTCGTTGTAATGGCGTGCACGTAAATGAACCCTGGACGTTGGAATTTCAAATAATAGTGGGGTCGTAGCGCCGCTGTCCGTACAAAATCACACCACTCTACACACTTCATGGCGTATTTCCGCCTTGATGCTGAACGACGAGACGTTAAACACGGTTTCATTTAAAGATAAATTAAAGGAGAATAGATAGGCCCAAAGCGCTGACTAATGTAAAGGGAATTTGCTGAAAATTTCAGTTTCATTCTGAACCGAGAATTTAGCGATTGAATTTTGTACATAGCCTCGATCATCATGACTAAAGTCGGTACGATAAAAAAAAACCCACATAATCTCGATTATTCATTTTTTTTTTTTTTTAGTTATTCATGAATCAGCGTTGAGTAGCAGATCGGATCTTTATACAGTAAACATCGCAGGCTAAAGGTGACATCGACAATTGGTTATGCAGATTCTGCTATTGCATAAAGTATGTTTAATTTCCAAATCATCGGGTTGACTTATGAGGTATAAGGTCTCTTTGGGCATTGGGCGAACGATTCGCCGCTTGAAATAATCCTAATAATCTCATTCCAAAGTTTGGTGTCATAACTAATTGGATAAAGGCCAAACGAATTTGGGTTTGTGGGTGGGTGAGGTGTGTGTGTGTGGAGTTGGCGGGGTGGCTTTGCTGTAATTTTATATCTGAATTGTCATTTCCTGCTTCTCAATCCAATCTCAAATAAAATATGGTTTATAAACCAAAACAAACACAAAATAGCTTTGTTCTACTGGTGTATTTCTATATTTTTTAAATAATATAAGTATAATTTACTTTTGTACGTAACATTATATATCTTTAGAGATATTACATCTCTTAAAAATTGAGAACGAATATTGCAAAAAAATGAGACAAAATCAATCGATAAGGCCGTATTGGGGCAAATTCAAACTGATCCCGCAGTGAATATTCGCTTGGCCGCTACAATCACTGATAAGCATGACCAAACTGACAGAGAATTACTTACATATTATCTCTGTAACAGATGACTGTCCACAACACTTGCGCTGACTGCACGTAGCGTTAGTCATTGGCTCAACGGCTCGTGCAATGTTTACATAACACCTGACTGCTTCGGGCAAAATGATGCATTTTACTAATTTTAATACCCATTTACAATAAGTAGGAAATATTTTTTAACTACAAATACTTCAAACGTCTTTATTTTTTTTTCTTTTACCTCAAAAAAAAATGTTTGAGAATTTAATTTGTCGGAGTAAAAAAATTAATATGCCGAACTCATTAAGTCTCTTCGGTGTCATGCTTATCAGTGATTGTAGCGGCCAAGTGAATATTCACTGCGGGATCAGTTTGAAGTACGACATCGACGAGACTTAATGAGTTCGGCATATTAACTTTTTTACTCCGACAAATTAAATTCTCAAACATTCCGCTCCATACCCCTATGCAGGTCAGAGATCCAGTATTACTAAACAAACATGTATACGCGACTACTTTGAATTGACAACTAGATAAAAAGTACATTGTGCATGTATTGTTACTGTTATACTACATGAATAAAATAATATATGCAGTCTATATCTCCATTAAGCAAGCATTTTTAAATTTCCCTTGGGTGCTTCTACTGTATATTGTTTATATTTCGTTCATTTGAATTTTTTCCTTTTTTGTTTGTTTAAACATCAGTGAAAAAAGAAGTAAAAAAGGAAGAAGCTAGCCACATATCATATACACATAGAGCTATTTTATTCTTTTATTATGTGAATAGCCTATATGTTTTTAAAATAAAGACTTTAAAATTACAGATTATTCTTTCCAAAAACCAAAGAAATAACTAACTAACATCAAATCTTACCCTGCCCCCTCTAAAATTAACTGTGAAATTACAGAAAAGTAAAGACGAAAATGGTATATAATGTGGGCCTGTATATTGTTGAAAAAATAAATTTTGAATATTTTTTATTTAATAATCAGTGAAAATACTGAATAAAATATTGGGATATAGCCCCATAGAATATAGTTATATAATGTAATCCTATACTTTATTACAAATAAATTTGTGCATTTATAGTCCAGGCAAAATAGCATAAGTGCGGGAAGTTGCTGCAATAGCAATGCCGACCACGGTTTATGGTCAGACTAGACGTATATTATCACCAAAAAAAGTCCCAGTCCGAAATCCATACCCAAATGGGTCAAATTGGCCAAAATCCAAAATGGCCACCGGTTTGGGCTTGGAAATTCTGATTTCCACCCAATTATCATAATATGATCGAGTTTGGTATCAAAATCTACGTTTCCGGGGTAACTGAATCCATTTTCACACACAGTTTTGTGATTAGTGCTACCACTGAGTGAATATTCGGAGTTATCCATGGTGGCGGTCAGTTTTGGCGGAAAAATTCAAATTTTGCATTAGGATCAAGTTTGATGTCAAAATATACGATTTTTGTACGTATTTAGTGATTAAGTAATTCCCTGTGTCAATATAATAAGAGAAAGTCCAATTAGAGATTAATGATACTCCTGCCTTAGACCTAATACAATGACATGCATCCAGTATCATCTAAATTTCATTTTGAGTGTGTCCCAGATCACTGCGAAAGCTGGTCGTGCCTTTTGAAGCACGTGGCTAACTTATTTCACAAATTGATTTTAATTTTGAGATCCAGATGTATACAGTATCGCCTGTTTGTCAGATATGAAGTGATCCATTTGATAATGAACATCCCACCGTTAAGCTCAATGTTGCAACGCTATTGAAGTTGGGGAGCCTGTATCAATGTCTAGACGGTCCAAAGTGCCAACATTTAATTTTGCGGACCATTGGCTGTAGACAAGACTTGCACACGGCCCAATACAACAGATACAATCGGTGACCGCTGTTACAACAGTATACTGTAGAACTCGCAACACATATTTCTTGGACATTCCAAGACAGGACAAGTGATAACTGGACATTAATCTAGTTGTATTTGACAAATCAACATTGAGGCCGGTGTCCCTGAATAGATGGCACTCACTATTACTTGCACATCTAATACTAGCATTTGGATTTTCACCCCTCTGTGTAACCTAAGCAAAGAATCTCATTGCATAGGCTGCTGGGCAGGTAGTCAATCACCTACCCTGCTCTCATACATGCCAAAACAAAAGAAACTGGAAGTGGTTAATAACGCTTGAATCCGGTGAGATTTCTTACCAGGGTATAGGGGAGGCCACGAGGGTGGGATATGTGCCCCTCTTCCGCAAATGTGCCCATGAATTTCGACAGAGATACCTTACATAAGGAAATGCCTACCAAAATGAAAACAGTGTGCCACTTTTTCTGCTGCCCTTCTCTTGTTCCAACAAAATACAGAGATACTATAAACCAATGGCACTCAATTATGATGTAAGGGTTCCATGCAAGCCCAATCAAACTCTGTTTTCCAAGGATGACTTCCAGAATAGATTTCACAGCCGGATAAATATTTCCATAATACTGAGAATCAGCTAATTGGTCTTAGAAAACCGTCACCACAAACTATTGACATTTGATCTGTCACCAGTAACTTCCTTGGTCTGGCTTAAGGTTTAAAGTGTATCCTGATTATCTTCTCGTTCTTGGGGTTGTCAGTTTAATTTCATTTCTACCCCGTTACCCCATCCCCTTCAATAGAGAACAGAATCGAATGAAACTTGACAGGTAACCTTTGTAAAATATACCATCCCTGTTTGATGCTTTCTTTTCTTTACTCGTAGGTCGTTTAGTTCTTGATTGCAGCTAACTATGTCCATGTTCAGGTCCTTAGGACTTAATCATTATCCCTTATCCAGGTGTCAATGTATGGTATGTAATAACTCACATAGACGTCAAATCGCTTCTACCATGTGCCACAGAACTCACATTATCCCGATCCTCTCCTAAAATGCCCTAACTTTGGTCTGCCTACCCTCATTCGGAGGCCTACCCTCATTTGGAGGCCTTAGCACGCCCTTGGCCCATTGTGCACTTAGTCATGACTTAGTGTTCCGTCTTGCCGCCCCGTGGCCTGTACCATCCAGTGCTCCCGTTTCGGCGCAAACAGAAATTGGTGTTTGCCCTGTGTCGAAGCTGCGTCGACGAACACATGCAACAAGGGGTGATTGACGAATACCAACCTTGTGATCGGTACATTTGTCACCCTGGAACTCAAGAAAGCGGTGGCCCTAGGATACCAAGTACAGAAAGTTTACGAAGTCTGGCACTGGAAAGAATTCAGCACTCACGATCCCGAAGCCAAAACGGGCGGTCTTTTCACTGGGTACATTAACCACTACCTGAAGAAGAAGATGGAAAGTAGCGGTTATCCCGACACCTGTCACACCGAAAAAGACCGTCTCGTCAACGACGTGTACGACACCGAAGGCATTCGTCTGTATCCCCCGTCGATAAAACCCAACAAAGAGATGCGGGCTTTTAGTAAGCTCCAATTGAACACAGCATGGGGTAAATTCGGACAGAGGGACAAATTTCCCAAGACCGAGTGCATCACGGAGCCCATCGTCTACTTTGAAAAAATGCTGGACGTGACCCAAACCGTGCGAGATGTGTAGTTAGTCAGCGATAACATGGTCTTTATGGAAACGCTGAAGAAAGAAGAACACGTCGCACCCTGTCCCATCACCAACGTGGTTATCGCCGCCTTTGTCACCGTCCAGGCCCGTTTGAAACTCTATTCCGTCTTGGAATAGTTGGGAGAACGCGTATGCTATTTTGACACCGATAGCGCCATCTATCAATACCACTCCACGTCATGGAATACCCCTGGGTCAGTGGTAGAACGAGTTGCTTGATGATGTCACCATTCGAGAATTTGTTAGCGGGGGACCAAAGAATTACGCGTACCGCCAGGGCGATGGCAAAACCGTGTGTAAAGTCCGGGGATTCACCTTGAATTATCGTGCCTCCCAACAGCTGAATTACGACATCACGAAGGAGAATGTACGGCACGTCAATCAAATCGAGCCTCTGGTCATAGCCAATCCGTTCACGATTACCAGATCACGTGACCGCCGTCTTTGGACACGCCCCGAGAACAAACGATATAAAATCGTGTATGACAAGCGGGTTGTTCTTCTAATCACGTTGTAAATATTATCACCATGCACATATAACACGTAATTGTCTGCGATATCACCTTGGTGGAAGCGGATGTTAAATAAAACTAATTCACACACACGCGGTTTGTTCAATTCAATGACGATTGCCAACCGAGCAACACTTACATGGATACTGACTTTCGAGTATCAGGACGATGGTGAACAAACAAAGAAGATGACGAACCTGCAGAAAATACGGATATGATCGAGAAACTTACACGACGATGGCTCAACTTTCGAGTGTTGAAATGTTTCCTGCCCATTATAGAAGAAAGGCAACACGAAGAGTGTATCGGCTGCAAGTACGAACATCCCTGTCAGAGATACCACTCGTGTCTGGGATTAGGCGTTTCTTCCATAACCGGTCAACCCTCGCACCCCGTGGACGATTACAATCACTACCTCTGGGTGGACGAGCCGAAACTGCAAGACATCGATAACGTGTTAGGCAGTATGATGGACGATCCACGGGATCAAGTCAAAACGTGGGAGAAGACTTGAAAAAGTTCTGGACGGTGCTACCGGGCTTTAAGACGGTGTTGATCAAACGCAAAGACGAGTTTGTCGACCAGAAAGAAAACCCCATACGCCAGTGGATGGACGACTTGCCGAAGAAAAGGAAACGATGGTCTCTGGATCAAATGGATATCAATGTCATGTCCGGTAACCTGGGAGAAGGCTGGGAATGAATTGGCAGACAACTGGGGATCAGAGAGGCGCAAATCAGTCAAGCCAAGATGAGTCACCCCAACAACGCGCGCATGCAAATCTTCAACGTGTTCAACCATTGGCGACAAAAACATGGTAATCGAGCCGACCTGATGACGTTGTTGGAAGCCTGTCACGTGAGTGAAGCCATGTTCGATTGAGACGAAGTGGAAAAGTACGTGGACAGTTTGGAAATCATAGACTAAACAACGAACTAATCAAACGAAGGAAAAGAAAGAACCAATCAAAAGCGAGTGACGTCACGACCAAGACTATAAGAAGGGAAGTGAGATATCACATTAGTGGAAGCGGAGGTTAAACATACCATTCCAGTTCCACTGAAATTTCATTCTGCTCTCGATGGCTAGTCAAGCTTGTTTCTCCTGTAACAATGTCGGACTCTGGTATAGAGACGTTCCCAACAACAACAGCAACGAAAACCAAGACAAGACAGACCAGCCTATGGTTCCTATGGAAGTTGTTAGACAATGAAGGGGACGCAGTTAGCTTAGAGTTTTGTCGACTCCTTTGTGTATTTGCCCCCCCCCCCATCATTTCCGAAGAAAAGAATGATGTCGTTCTGATGCTCAACCAGTATCAAAGAGATATCAGATTTGTTAAAAATTGTCTCGAACATGTTCCACCCATCTCAACATTTATTGTTTTTTTGTTCCATCTATAAAAGCTTACATCCCTACTAAATGTGAAACAAGAAAATCCAAAGGCTAAAAGGAACAATAGAACAAGTATACCTTTTTATAATAGAGACTTTTGGCAGGCATAAATTTCTGGTCCGTATCGCGTATCCGTATCGATTTTGTGTGTAACGTCAACAATTTCTTATACGTGATACTGCACACGAATACGGCAACACGTATCGAACAACTTTCAGACGGAAAGGGTCCGTATAATGTCGTCGTCCTATTACGTTACTTTTTGCTACTTTTAGACGTTGAAATGTTGTGTCATGGTGTTTTTATGAATCTATGTGTACCCTAGAACACGATAGTGTATATTTGATGCCCATGACAGTTTCTACAGTGTCTCTTTTGCGGTGAATAAGTTTAGTTAGATGTATCCCCGTAGTTCAGATAGTCTCCAATCCATAATCTACCCTGTAGTCTCTAAAACTTGATGTACCCTGTAGTTCAGATAGAGTCTCTAAACCATGTTGACACTGTAGTTGGGATAAACCATTTTTTTGTAAATAGTAGGTTGATCGTCAAATGAATATGAATTTTACGATATGTTAATCCTGAAATGACATATTTTCTCTTAAATGAATATATTGTTAACACGCTTAGAATATATGCACGCAATAGATTTGGTGTAGAAAATTCTAGATACACACTGTTAACCACGCATAGATGTCTTATGTCAATTATTCATATACTTTATTCAACTCGACGAAAATTTTTTAAAAATATTATATACACAGTTGGTTTAACGTGAATGGAGATATTAATAATCTACGTTGCATATGTACCTTTCGGTTGAATCATATTAGACACTTTTGGAAAGTGGAATTTTCCGCATCCGTATCACGTATCCGTATCGCCACGTGATACGTTGCGTCAATGTAGTTTTAGAGTTTTGGCAGACTTTCGCGCCGTGTACATATTGGTAGCTGAGCTGAGCTTAGTTCTAATACAGCATGGTGGTAGTTATCTAACATGACTAACACCAGTACTACTCAAGTGCCCAGCCTACAAATTTCTGAGTGGAATCAAGCGACTGAGCTATTTAAAATTTAAAAAGAAATATAGTGTCGAATCTGTTTTGGGTTTCACTAATTTCAGAAAGTATATACCCTTTTAAATGCAGATTTGCAAGGTCCTACCTCCCTAAATTTAACACGTAGATCAACCAGCATGCAGATTGACAGAAAGAAAAAATATGAAAATCTCATCGAAAGTAATCATTAAATACCAGTCTGATCATTGTTAAAATCGCATCAAATATACCCTTCGTGTTCTAGGGTATGAGAAAATGTTGACGTCACACACAAAATCGATACGGATACGCGATACGGACCAGAAATTTATGCTTGCCAAAAGTCTCTATTTTTATAAAAAGGTCTACTTGTTCTATTGTTCCTTTTAGCCTTTGGATTTTCTTGTTTCACATTTAGTAGGGATGTAAGCTTTTATAGAGGGAACAAAAAACAATAAATGTTGAGATGGGTGGAACATGTTCGAGACAATTTTTAACAAATCTGATATCTCTTTGATACTGGTTGAGCATCAGAACAACATCATTCTTTTCTTTGGAGATGATGGGGGGGGGGGCAAATACTAAGTTAACTACGTCCCCTTCATTGTCTACCTGTGGATTAAAATGTTTTTGTATGTTAAATTTGTGTCGTTTATATATTAGACAAATTAATATTATTATTTACACATAGGCGGGGAGTGATAACGTCGTACCCCAAACAAATTGCAAAAGAGACTAGAAAGTTTCTGAGAGCGAAACATATGCTCGAAACACATGTCGCGCATTGACATAGACCAGAATGGCCCGTGTAATTTCAGGCGCTTAGAAGGCAATCCAAATTACTATATATATTTTGATTTTTCACTTTAACCGTCTGCACAAAAAAAAAAATCTGATTTTTAAAAGCGTATGCAATTTAAATATATTTAATAGCGCTTTTATCTGGTGTATCTTTTACTTCATATATTTATAGCCCAATACAATTTATAATGATAGTATGTTCATTATAACAATAATGTACCATTTTAATTTCACTTATCAATATATCTATGATGTTCTATCACCGAACAATCCAAAATTTAGCGATTACATGGATGCATATATCCTGATGAGCTCAAAATTAAAAATACTACTGACAGTGACAATCACGCTTCCTACTTGGATCTGCGTCTCGATTTTGACAATTGCCATTAACTTAGTGTTAAATTGTACGATAAACGTTATGACTTTGACTTTCCGATCGTCAACTTTCCATTTATTAATATCACCAGCTTATGGAGTGTTTGTGTCTCAGCTAAACCGTTACACGAGAGCTTGTTTCTTTTATTCTGATTTTTCAAATAGATCGAGGCATTTGTCATCTAGGCTTCAACTACAGGGATACTTGTGCACTAAACTCATTAAAACCTTTAAAAAGTTTTATGGACATCATATTGACTTGATTGGTAAATATAACATGTCTCTCTCGGCTATTATTTAAGATATATTTTATTGACTCGTAAAGTATTATCTTCCTAATAATGTCTGTCTATTACATCGTTAACACTGTTCATCACGTGCATTTTGTATACCGATAGTCCATTGGCCAATCATGCTATTTCACTGAGATTTCGTCTAATAGTTTGGATGCAGCGATAGCGGGTGTGGCGCCAGGCAGGGTAAGCTTAATCTTCCGGACACCTGTTACCACAGTTTGTCGTGTATTTTGTACACGGTGAACAGTCCATTTGCCGATTACACTATTTTGCCTCGACCGTTTTTATTGGACTTAGAATTTTGACTAATGGTTTGGATTGTTCGTACTTGCTTTGGTTTTATTTTATTTTATAATAATTTATTATGATAGTATGTGCAGCTATACTTTTCGTTTTAAAAATGTATGTTTTATAGCCTATAGACTCTTTTTCGCGGAATTCTATAACATATTTATCCACACATTACATACCCCAGTCGGGGCAGGCAACTTCGACATATCATGGTCATAAAATAGTGAGTAGGCCAAAAATGGCGTCTTTTTACACTTGACGTCATATTTTCATGACGTTATATGAAATTTCTGGTTCACAGTTGTCGTAACTTTATCTATATAAGGCTTTGGATTCGGGGACAAACGGCAACGAAGGAAAATAATGTAAATATTGGAAACAAGTGACTATAATATCGTTTTGTGGGAAGTATTTATGCAAATCAAAACGGCTAGATTGAAGAAAAAACATATCTGAGTGAATTGGCAGAGGTTAGATTGCCTGACATTACGAGTTGTTGAAATATAGCGAGCCGAAGGGAGAGCAGGTAACATCAAGGCTTCAACAGAGATTGCATTCTTGTTCTTTTTTTTATTATATACTCTCCCAAAAAAGAAACGCAATGTTACATTTCGTCGTCAGTATATCCTCGCTCTACTATCGCCTTGTTGCAACAAGAACGGCGACACGTCGCTGAACCAAACTGCTCTCCAGTGTTGCTGTGGCCATAACCTCAGTGCCTGAACCCATTAAAGTTGGATTTCATGGTGTCGGCGTATTTCAAAACAGAAGCTCTAACGGGGACGTCTGCCTCGTTATTCGGTTTCACGTAGGCGTTTGCCTACTGTCTGGTACGAGATTCTACGCCGTCCGGGAATTGCTGCTGCAGTAGAGGTCGCTGTTGAAAACCATTTACGCCAATGACGTAACCGGAAGTGACGACCCAGGACAAATGGGACCACACTTGTTTGGCCTGAGCTTGGGCGTTCACTTCTTGAACTTTGCTGTCGGTGCCTATCCCAAAGGCGAGAAATGGAACTAAGGGAAACATTCAGCAGCCTGGCTACATCTGTCTTGGAGTCACCTGCTTGTAATCCACCAATATCGTTGTTGCGTTGGTCTTCGTTCGGATGTGGCATCACTTGGGTCTTTGAGTGTTTACATGTGCAACTGATTTGGAAACCGAGAACCCCGGGATTTTAAATATCTTAGATTTAGGTTCCATGAGAAAATCTCGCGAAGTTGTTAAATTCATGTTTCTTGGTGCAATCAAGCGATAAAAAATTTCGACAAAAAGGATGACCAGTCACAATTAGTGACCCTACCTTTAAAATCAACAATGCATTTCTTTTATCCTTACATAATGGCATTAAAAACAAGTAAAATTTACCGAAACAAAGACCTGGTTCAAATAAGAAAATGATTAAAAATGGGTTGTGCGTTTCTTTTTTTGAAGAGTATATATTGTCGAGTTCGGTATGATGGTGAATGCATATATACGCGGATAGAAGGTCAAATTCCTGTGGGGATACGCCTGAAACACAGTGCCGGATTAACCTTGTGTGGGGGGGGGGGCATACCAACTGTGCAGTGGCTCCATTGTTGTTTGTTCAAATTGTTCGTACTGACCGCGGATCGTACTAGTATTTACTCCGCCCCTTGAGTGCCTGGGGTTTTTCCTATAGGAATTATTTTTGAAAATTAGGATTAATTTCAGTGCATCGCAGACAATATAGGCAGCGATTTCATCTGGACCCCTGAAAATCTGTTGATACCTATTCGTCCCTGGGCCCCCAATATACCTTACAGCTCAGGGCCCCAATCTTCGCCCCCTCAGCCCAGGTACGGGTTGGCTCCATTCGGGATAAAATATTAGTATGACCCCGAATTGTGTGTGGTGGGGGGGAGGGGGCTATAAATGTGGGAGGGAGGGGGGGGGCTTCTGAAACGCCCAAAACTCCCAAAACAAAATTTCAATTTTAAGACCACTTTGTTGTTAAATAGACGTTTTTAGCACCTACTATAATAATACATACAGAGTTACCACCCCACCCCCGCCCCACCGTGAATCAGTGGCAAAATCAGCGATGTTTTTTGTTCATGTGCTTTTGTGATCAAATAAAATTAATTCATCGATTTTCTTCACCAAAATGGATTAATATTATCGAATGCATTAGTATTAAAGGAGCTAAATCGCTAATATGAATGTATATAAACTGATTTACATTCGATGGTGCCCGTTTGTACTCAAATTTCAAATCAGTTTTGTTCAGCGAAATAAGCAAGCAGTTTCAATCGGGTGCACATTTCTAGTGTCTGGTTATTCCGGTCTACACACGCCGTTTGATTTGGTGCAATGTTTCTAGCCTCGTTTATCGATGCTCTGGGGCTGAAACGCATTATGGTACACAATTCGTGAACCAATGGTAAAATGTTTATTTTGTCTTAAATATTGGATATCAGAAGCCCGTCTTTTTCCGGTTGATTTAAGTCGACCAATAATTCGTGTTTTCAATGTTGAAGATTTTGGATGATATTGAGTTAGAGACTTAGCTACTTTAAAGGTTGGTACAAAATGACAAATTTACAGAAGTTATGTCCGAGATTTAGCGACAGCCAAATTTACCGATGCATGTATTGTTGTTTACTTCCAGTGCATTCAAGCTTAATATTAATTGACGTCAGCACAAAAAACACCAGATTTTATAAGCGGCCAATCTTAAAAAAGTGGCTGCTTAATGCAGATTCTACTGTAGATCTGTATTTTTAAATTACAATTTTTCTTTCTGGTCCTTAAAGAAAGTAAAATGCTTTGATGAATTTATTAAACAGCTGACAAGTAGCACAAGTTTTATCACACTGTACATGTCCAGCCTTCAAATTAGTAAACTACAAACTATGAAAAGTTAAAATGGAGGAACAGGAACAAAATAAATTCTTGGACTCACGTTGTGTATATATTGTAGGCCACCCAAAGCTGGTTGGTTTACGGGATTCCTCATTTTGTCAGGCCGATATAATAAAGTCTATCGTATTGAAATCTCGTTGTTTTCCCATCCCAATCATTAATTACAATTCAGCTCCAACCTCTGTGTTCCCCGGGGAGCCACACTTCGAACTCGTCAGTGCTCCCTCTCCGTGCATGAACATCTTACAACAATACAAGTTTGTAGGTTTCTGCTCCAGTAATGGAATGGCTTTTATATAATTAAGCTGGATTCATTAAAATATCGTCAATACAATAACGCCTATTATAATTTGAAAATCTATTAAAACAAATAGTGAAATGGCGTCCGGCGTGGTGGGAGATAACGTCTTACTTTGTCCCTAAGGGTCCTCCAGTGACAAACAAACGGTGGTAGCCAGTATAAAATATACGAAAGCCCAAGATCGTCATACATTATGTGTATGAAATTACTTTTTTGTATTTATAATATATCATAATTAACTTGTTGGGAACCTGTTATCCCACCTTTAGGTTTATAATAAATTGCTATTTTAACTGTGGAAGATTGACTAGATCGTAAAAAGCTGTTTCCGACTTCTTAAGAGGACAAGTCTTTCACGTAAGACTTTGAGACGTTATCTGTCATACTGCTGTCACGGGGTTCGATTTATAACCTTCGTTAGGGTGTCACGTGAACGTCGTGACCAATAATTACTTGCCCTTTTTAAGTCCCGTTCGGCGCAATATTTTAATTCGTACAGATAACATTATTCCCCCACTATTAACTTACCCTTTTACATTATGTACATTTTGCGACCATGCATATAAAATTCGAACAAGTAATAAATAAATTATGAAGCAAATAAAAACATCAACAAAAATGCACAACAATGCGTCACGCGGAACAGTCGCTAAGTGACGTAGTACATTATAGTCCCTATGCCAATCCGTATCTCTAGTTATATATAAAATTACGTGTTACCAAAACAATGATTTATCAAGTCGTTCCTTACACAACAATTAATAAAATAAGCACCTTAACCACATAAATCAATTATGGTTCATGAATGCGATTTGTTTACATTTCTACGAGTACGACGGTGGGTGACGAGGAGTCATGAGTTAGATAAAGTTACTTCGTTTAATCTGTGTTCTACTAATAATATGGACATACAATTTACATTTTATGATTTTAACTATTACAAAGAATAGCGAATATATGCTAACACATAAATAGGAGATTGGACATCATAACAACCAAAGAAAGTAATTACTATTTCTATTCGCGTTACGCGTGGTAGGCCTAATGTTACTGTGACATGGACATCACGCTGTAGCCTACATCGTTGACTTGGCTGCTAGGCTTGCTGTCGTCGTACCATAGTTCCAATACACTGCCTTACCAGAGAAGGCCAGTAACATCATCCCGTTAGCCTTTGCCAAAAGGCTAACAATATAATAAAAACACCAACCAGTTTAGAAAATACACCATAAGGCTTAAACACAGACCTCGAATAAAGGCCTAAAATAATAACATCCATCGATCAGGTCTACACACGGCTCACAAACGTTGGCTGACTGAATGAAGGCCTATAATAACATTCATGGATAAAGTCTACACACGGCTCACATACGTTGGCCGACTGGATCTGGTGACTATTACAATATAACAATGCATCAGTTTGTTTCTACATTTTACATAAAGTACTGGATACATAGGTTACACGCTTAGTTTACATTACAACACCTAAAGTTAAGTTTCTCTCAACCCCAACTCCCACCCTAACTCGCCAAAGCGAGTATACTGATAGATGAAAATGGTCATAGACGGCTTTGATTTGGGTCGAGAATATAATGGTTGACCCTGTTGTATTTTGTTGATTGAATGGCAATTAATCTGTAATTCGCTTCTTTTTTTTTATCTTTTTCCAGCTTTTATGTTTTTAAATTTGGAAGAAAAATAAAACACCTGAAACTGGAACGGATTCAAACAGAAACGAAATATCTATTTCTATCACTTAAGAAAAGCAAAACAACTATTCATACAGAATGCAATTGAATCGTGTGGACACAATTCGAAACTACTATTCGAAACTGTCGCAAACCTAGCAGGATCAAACAAGTCTAATCCGCTACCCGAGGGTGTTAATGATAAGCAGCTCGCTGCAGATTTTGCATCATTTTTCCAAGTGGATAAAACATGCAAAGACTTAGAGGACTATCCATTATACAAACCTCCTACTCTGGACAACATCAAACCTTTCCAATCTTTTACCTCTCTGTCAATAGATGAGGTTCAAAAACTCATTGTAAATGCAAAGGCCACAACTTGTAGACTTGACCCATTACCTTTTAGCTTAATTAAACAGCATGTGGACATATTCGCCGTCATAATATGTCATATTATTAACCTTTCCTTGGAGACAGGAGTTTCCACAAAGACTGGAAAAAGGCAATAGTAAAACCGCTGCTCAAAAAACAAAATTTAGAGTGTGTAAAGAAAAACTATCGACCTGTAAATAACCTTTTTTTTATCTCAAAACTAGTGGGAAAGGCGACTTTAGTTAGTTTCGCTCAACACATCGACTCACAATCACTCTTACCAGTATACCAAAGTGCTTATCGAAAACACTACAGCACTGAAACCCTAACATTACAGCTGTGTAATGATATTCTGTGGGGTATGGAACATCAACAGTTAACTGCGTTTATCGCAGTTGATTTAAGCGCCGCATTCGACACGGTTCATCATCAGCTTCTCCTGGACGTTCTTGAAACATCCTTTGGTGTTCGTAGCAAGGCCAAACAATGGATAACTTCGTATCTCACTGACAGAAACTTTGAAGTCCATGTTCATGACGCCTGCTCTGATGCAATTAACATCAATTTTTCTGTGCCACGGGGTAGCATTAATGGTCCCGTTCTGTTTACCTGCTATGCTAGTACTCTGCAATACTCCATTGGTGACGGCATTAACCTAATAGGATATGCTGTTGACCATAACGTGTACGCCAGTTGGAAAGCTTCCGATTCCTCCGCTGAACTCACAACTCTATCTCGTCTTAAATCCACCATGGACAATGTCAAGAGTTGGATGCACCAAAATCCCTTGAAGATGAATGATGACAAATCGGAATTTATAGTGTTTGGAAGCACTCGCCTACTGTCGAATTGCCAAGCAACTGATGTAAAAGTCGGCGATATCATGGTGAGCCGTTCCAATAGTTTTAAAGTGCTAGGGGTTACTCTTGATCAAAATCTATCCCTTAAATCTCATATCTCCCTCAAATTACGACATGCAGCCCTAGCTTTATTTAATCTCAGAAAATTAAAACCGTTTCTAAACAAGTCAACCTGCCTCAAACTAGTAAATGCTCTTGTGTTTTCGCATATTGACTATTGTAACTGTCTCTATATCAATCTCCCTGCCTCTACCTTACTTCCCCTTCAAAGAGTCCAAGACATGGCCGCCAAAATGATGCTTGGTGTATCTAAATACTCAAGCTCAACTGCTGAAAGAGCTCCACATCCTACCAGTAAAAGTAAGCGCTGAATTCAAGATCCTCGTCATGGTCTACTAGTGCCTGAACAATCTGGCCCCGGACTATTTAAAAAATTTAATTTCATATAATGTAAATCGACATTCAACACGTTTAGCTACTACTGTATTACTCCATGTGCCATTTACTAAAAAACGAACATTCGCAGACAGGGCCTTCAGTGTGGCTGGTCCTAAACTATGGAATGATCTCCCAGATTCTGTAAAGTCTTCTTCAACATTAGGAACATTTAAACAATCATTGAAAACACATCTTTTTAAGCGTACTTTTCCAGAATAAATAAACTCTGCTATAGTTGATTTAAGGGCGTTGAGCAGTCTAAGATTCGCACTAACTTTTCAACGCCAATCTTATTAAGTCTTTGCAAACTTGTTCCACTTATAAAATAACTCAGAAAACTCTCGAAAGTCGCGTCGTTTTATGTGTAACAATGGAGATACGAGGCGGAGGAATAAAACTATTTATAGCAAACGAGACTGATTCCCCGACCTAGATAAGGTGTTGAATAAATTATGACGTCGTGCACGCCAGTCACGTGATCAACACAGACGTGGCTTCAACGGGAGTGGAAGATGTCACGTGACCAGAAGGAATTCCCTGTATGACGCTATTATCCAGGTCTATTTATCTATCACGAAAGGAACATGACGGATTTTTTTTTTATGGTCAAAGATTACTATTTTTTGAATGCATAACATGATTTAGAGTGCGGTGGAGTAGTGCAGTGAAGTAATTATTTACTTTTACATCCGAATTGTTGTATTTTAATACTTGTTGTCGACGTATTCAAAGAATTAACCCAAAATCGCAAAATCTCGTTTGAAGGTAAATAATGAACAACAATTTTAAAATACTTTGAGTTGGTATTTTTTAACGTTTTTGGTGTCGAAATGTAGCTTATAACCTCCACTTTCGATCTACTGGTGGGATTATCAATAAATCTTTTGAGCTTGTACTAATAGAATTTCCAAGAAAACGCATCGTTTTTTTGCGTTTCCATGGATACAAGACAAACCACAACCTATAGCCAAAAATTGACCAGTGTATTTTTGGGACTTGCTATTAGCATTGTTCATGCGAAATTTGATGAAAATATCTGCAGGCATAACTGAGAAAATTCTACTTTTGTTGTCATCAGTACCCCTTTTTATCATGCTTTTGGGCCAAGTTTGGAACATAGTTGGTAAATAAAATTGGTATTTATTTGGTGATTAATATGTAGTTTATCACCCCAAATAACAAAAAATGTCATATCTTATCAACAAAAATTACAGTGCTAGCTTTAAAATTTGCATTTTAGACTACTCAACGCCCTTAAATGTCAAATATTGTATACTACGTGTATGTATGTTTGTTATGTTCTTTGAGTATTTATCTATGTGTTTTGTAAAGCGCCTTTGAATGCTGATGTCGGCAGTAACGAGCGCTATACCAAATTTTATTAACTTAAACTTAAATTATCATACCACGTTAACGCCTGTTTTGAGTTTAGCTCCTTTACGTTAATCATTGGAAATATTAGTAAAATACTTCCAATTAATTTAAGGACCTAAATACTTCAAGTTAATTTGCTGATCCAATAGAAATAAAGTAATAAATATGTAATACAATTGACCGTCTGCCTCTAAAATACAATTAATTGTATGTTTATATAATACAACTTCAAATGTAGACTAATGTGGATATTTGTGATTTTAAAACAATCTATAATTTACCAGTATTAAGTCGATGATACCCTGTTCATTCTAAACAACCAGAATTCGTTATGGATAATACAACCAAACAACTAGAATTCATTATAGATAATACAACCAAACAACTAGAATTCGTTATGGATAATACAACCAAACAACTAGAATCCATTATGGATAATACAACCAAATAGATGTAGATGTAACATCAACGTCCATGCATTGAACAGTGAGGGGACTGTTAGGATAACAGGGCGCACATGCAGCAGTACCATCAAACCACCAACCTCCTCCATGAGCTGTAGCACACACAGTATCTCCACTATCATAGGTACTGAATCTTTTACCAGACGATCCTGCCATGATGTCATTTAATCCATTATCCCACCCACCCCGTGCACTTACAGTGATGGTATAACTCGTCGAGTGATCATCCATAGTAAATGTTGGGTACTGTCTCATCTTTCCGTTAATAGAAACATAAAACGATCGTTCGGCTCTGGTGGATGCTAAATAATACATTTTCTTTAAGCCAAGCCAATAGTTTCCGTCCAAATTCCCAAAACCTTGCTCATAGTCGAGCCAACTTGTGTTAAAATCAACATGGATGTTGGAGTCAGACCGCTGTTGAAAGATGGTATTTCCTTTATTATTCATGTCACAGCGAACCTTGAACTGGTCAACTGACGTAGAGGGTTGAACGACAAATATATCCACAACTCCTTGCCACTTCCCTAGATCAAACCCTTCTTTACAATCTGAAAACCAAAATGCACAAGAAATTGTCCTAGTTTCTCTGATGTATCATCACTATAAGAGAGAGAGAGAGAGAGAGAGAGAAATGGGGTTTAACGTCCACTCAACATAAACCAGGTCATTTCGAGAAGAACATATGGTTTTAATTTTATTTCAATAATTCGCTTGCGCGTAGGGGTCTTTAGCAGTGGGAGGAAACCGGAGTGCCCGGAGGAAACCCACATACGCTCACACCAGGGCTCGAAACCACAGCCGCAAGCCAGAGGTGACCGGCCAGCTAGAGGTCGAAGCGCGGCAATCTAGACCACTAGACCACTAGGCCCCCCCCCCCCCCCCTATAAAAGACATTGTTATATATCAAATGGTAATTGAATGTGAAAACTACGATTGGATGATTTAAGCCATACTACGCACCACGCACAGGTAATTCCCAGGACGTAATCTGTTACATACCCTTGTTTTAGTTACACCCCTCTATTCAACTAAATCGTTATTATTATCATGCATCATTTGAATAATTTAAAATAAATACAGATGTGATTCTACTAAATACTCTACCTTTGATTATTTGAGCGCAATCTGAACCATGGTAGCCTCGGGTACAGGAGCATTGATTATCGATGTAACAACCACCGTTAAGACATCCGGGAGTTGTTGCCTGTAAAGGAAAACACAACCATTGTACAGACGCATAGATTTACACACGTTTACAGGAGACACAGTTAACATCAGCTTAAAACTCATCGATAAATACCCGATCAAAGTAATCAAGTCAACTTTTACACCTAAATCGTCAAAATAAAGAACTTGATAAACATACCCCCCCCCATCCTACACATACACAATAACAATAACAATATATATCGTTTCATGTCAGTTACATTACAGTTATGTCTAACAATACATTTATTCAGTTGAATTTATTCAGTTGAATTGAACTGTAAATTAGCTGTCATTGTTTAGCCACTTCAAGTTGTTAAATACGATAACCAGTAAAGATAGCCTTTCGAACGAGTTGCTATTGAACTCTTTTAATATCAAATTAAAAAGTATTATAACAAACCTGATCACATAGTTCGCCACAGAAATCAGGTGGACAATCACAGAAACCATCGCCTCTTTCTTTACCGCCATTATAGCATCTGTTTATCTATAGATTATAAACATTGAATTAAATAGGCTGACCGTTCTTGCAATAATACCTCAAAATAAATAATATACATACCTGTAATGCAAATTAAATATTTTGAAAATTTCATTCAAATGACTTTATTCTGAGTCAAGTTATCACTGTTTGTAGTTTTGACAAGATGTGGAATAGATTGTTCATTATCGTAACAACGCTACTTGTTATTCGAGATTTAGCCTCGATTCGCCATTTTCAAATTAAATCATTAAAAGGCGGCAAAACATGTGGATGAATGTCTTATTAATGATTTATTTATAAAATTTGAAACCAAAAGGAAGACGGCAATAGGCCGATTTATTTCTTACATTATACATGATAACCAGGTTATTACTAGCAGAATATTCAGTTACCTGGAATATACAGTAGTCTGAACTTACCTGTTGACACAATTTACCTACATAGGGATAGATACACTGACATGTACCAGACACATAGTTTCCATCATTCAGGCACGGGTTAGTCTAAATAAATAAATATATAATACAGTGACTGAATCTATCTAATTCATTCACAACAAGCAGGGACACCGCAAACAAGAAATTAAATGGGGTTTAACGTCCTACTCGGCTAATTAAGACAGGTATACACCATTAAGGGTGCAATGAGGGAAATGTTGTTCGGGCAGCACCTCTACGGCCTACTCTTTTATCTAATTCTAACTGTCCGGACGACTATACAACTGCCCTTGCCAGGCCCTCCGTCCTGCACCACTGACAAGAGATAAACCGAGGCCTCCAGGCTAGCGAGCCAGCGTCTTACCCACTGAGCAACCGATGCGCCCGACCAGTAAATAACCCGGGAAAGAACATCGACACAGGACCAGAATAGGTGTTTATTGACTCTAAAACAGCTTCAAACAGGGTTCGGGTTAGTGTTTCCCAAAGTACCAATTCATATAAAGCGGCCATTATGGACTTCCGGAAACACCCGAACCTCTCCCATATTGTATTCTTTAATAAAATATGTATGACTTTAAAGTAGCAAAGTCTCTAACTCAATATCATCGAAAATCTTCAACATTGAAAACACGATTTATTAGTAAATTTATTTAAGACAAATAAAATTGTTTATCATTGGTACACGAATCGTGTACGATAATGTGTTTTAGCGCCATTTGTAACAAAGGACTCGATGAACGGTGTGAGACATTCCAGAAGGGAATAAAATTTAAAATTGGCGGGAAATGAGTTCACATTGATTTAAATGACGATTGTCTAAGGGGTGGGGGCGAGACAACATGTATTTTTGTGGACATTTCGTTCATAATTGAGCTTAAAGTAGTGTCTCGTTAGCGTTTCCGTTCAAAATGCGAAATTATAATGGTTCTTTTCAAGAGATCTGGGAAAGTAAATCAAAAACACTGCTACTCAAAGATATTTTTAGTTATTAGTTTATTCATAGTCCTCATCACAAGATTTTAAAATCAAAAGTTCATATTATTGAGATAAATATTTTCTTGGTTGTTGGCCAACAGCTCGCGTATCCTTTGGATTTGCTTCCGAAACCAATTCACATTGTAAATCTTCAATCCAGCCGTGCAGCAAAAAAACACGTATACGGCAAAGTGGTAATAAAGAAAGCTCTGTTATGTTTTCACCAGAAAATCTTTTTTCTAGCATCATCTACTAATGTAAGTCGCCTTTCGCGATATTTTCTTCAATTACCCGTCTCATTATCGATCAAAATTTGTATATTTGGATAATCGTTTGCAAGAGAATGATTGGGATGTCCCCCAAAATACATTTATGCCAACCCGTCCCCCATACAATGGTAATCGTATACACATATTTAGAGATGTGCAGTGGAATTCAAATGTAATGTTTATGCCGAGCTCTTAGGCAATCATCATTTAAATCAACGTGAACTCTTTTCCCGCCCATTCTCTCCCCCCCCCGCCCTTCCACACACGCACACCTGTCCCCCATCCCAAAAATCAATCAGCTGTCCAGGGCATCACAAACACTTATTTAGAGATGGACATTCCGACACACACACACACCTACACTTGCTTCCCCCACCCACCTCCACACAAATCAGAACAGCTGTCAGGGTATCATAAACACGAATTTAAAGATGGACAGTCCTACAAATGTATATTTTATTAATATATTAATTATGTCTCCACCCCCACCACACACACACGCCTATTGTAGACATTTGACCCCCTATATTTCGAAAACGCCCCTTCAAACGCCTGATCACCCCCCATATTCGGAATCTACACAAAAAAACTGGTCTAGAAAATCTTGGTCTCATAAATTCACAGCTCGGGTGGCGACCCCCCCCCCCGCCCTTCAGCCACTGGACTTTGTATTTATGTTCTTAGTCGTGTGCTATAAAAATGTTTACGGAAAATTTCCATATTTATACATGAATACTTTATGCGGCTAGATGGTTTTTCACAATCATGTTTTCTTTTATTCAGACTGGATATCTACAAAGTAATAATCCCTTCCATTGTCGTATTGTCGTCGGGGATCTTTGAATACAAAAAGCTTCTTGCTTTTCAATACAAAAACTAAAGAAATGAACCACGATCGAATCAAGTGAAATATGTAAATGTTTTTGAATTCTTTGTCCATAATGGCGCTTTATCCGATCTTGGTTTTTTTTTATGAAAACAGAAATAGGGTGTTATAATCCGTTTCAATTAATAAAGCAAAGAAAGAAACAGGAAATTCGCCGGTTGGTATTCCTCTTTTAAATTTAATGAATGTTTGTCGACATACATGAATAAAACCTTAATATAAACACAGTAGAATTTGTCTTTCCACAGAGCTGTCTTTCCAAAATAAATTCTACACTTCCTTAAAGCTGCCATTTCATATTTTTAAGATATATTTTTAAAATATATTAAAATAAAGCCTCAAAATAAATGGTATCTATAACCAGTCCTACCTTGTTAAAGAATAATCCCGTTAATACTATAATTCACTATTGCCAGTTGAGCAATTGGTAAAAATATCATTTTCAAATTTAAATTCAAACGTTTGAATATAGAGTATACTGCATGGGAGGAATTGAAAAACAAGGGAGATAATTGTGCTATTATTTCCTGTGTGACAGATGTATAAGTGTGGACAATAATGCCTATGATCGTATAATAGTGCAAACTATTGAGCAAAAGACATAGAAATAATAATGTTTTGACTTTCATAGAAAATATGAAATTTCCGCTTTAAGTGAAAGGGCTTTAAATATTCAATATTTGATTTCATTTTTTTAAACATAAATACTGAACAATCAAAATGGCCGTAATTCATGTTTACAAAATGCCAACGATGAACGGTCTGGTCAAACATTCCCATGACAGTTACATGAAGTATCCCCACGTCATCAGGTGGTCGGGGGTTGTAATAATGAAACAAACTTTATACCTAATACAAAATGTAATACTCTTTTGACTTTCTCAAAACTTTTTGATTGCAATTGTGACTTTCCACATACAATTTCCTACCTCGCTGCACTCGACAAATCCTCGACATCTAAGAAAATGTTTTTGGTTGGATTCCTTTCTCAGTAGTTGAGATTAATGTCTTTTAAAATTCACCCATTCTATTATATCTCTCCATTTTTGTATTATTCTCAAAATAAATAAATTCTTACTTCACACCAGGGCCGTAACTAGCTCCGAGCAACAAGGGAGGCGGGAAGTGTTTTCGGGTGAGCTGTAAGATTGACACACAATGAATATCTATTGTTTTTTATGGTCGACAATTTTTTCACAGGGATGGAGGGTTGGGGTGGGGGTGGGGGTGCGACCCCCCTAGATACCAATTTCGATAATACTCTGTATATCTCATGTTATCCCGTACCTCTAAACGGATTGGGGTAAGTTTGGTGATATTCCGACCTTGATATACTGACAGACTTGGTTAAAATCACTATTATTACCGTTAAGTCAACATATTTATAAACATTAATACCAGAAGGGATGTAGAAGTTGTTTGCACGTGACTGGGCACGAGGAGTTCACGTAGCTAATAAAGTTTTATTATATTCACAACTAGTGTAAAAAACAAAATGTATATTCATTAACTTTCTTAAATGTTTTTGGTTTGATTTCAATCTCGGTAGAGCAGGAAACCACAGTAGAAGAGCAGGAAACCACAGTGGCTCACTGGGTGGGACGTTGACTCGCTAACCTGTAGGTCACGTGTAGGTCAAGTGTACGCCTTGGCGTAAACGTAAAGGATCCTTTGGCAGTTGGATTTCGATATAAGTGTAAGTCATAGCGCCACTGTCCAGGCAAAATTTCCCTCATAGCACAATGTATAACGCACATCCAGTCTATGCAGAAAATTAGGACGTTAAACCCCATTTCATTTCATTTATCAGTAGAGAAGACTTAGTGAAAGATAAAACCCTGGATCCTAACGATCGAATGGAGCTAATCAGTTGACTCTAACGGCAGACAGCAGGTTGTCAGTTGACCATAAATGTCGAGAGGAGCTGATAAGTTGACCATAACGGTCGAGAGGAGCTCGTCAGTTGACTCTAAAGGCCGAGAGGAGTCGTCCGTGGTCAAAATTTAAAGTATGTACATTTCAACTGAGATTGGTCTTGTAAAATCTATAAAATGATAACTGAACAAATATTATTTTCTGATGTCTCATTCTGTGAAGGGTTGTTGGTAGAAGGAAACGGATCTATATCAGATAAAACGACGTCGATATAAAACCAGTTCTCATTGTAAATCTTAACAATAGTGTAAACAAAGATATTATTTATATTATTGAATTTTATACAAACCCGTTTATCATAATAAATACTGCCTAGTGATTCTGTCATAGACGAAGTGCAAATCATATCAAATTCATGACCAAAAAATACACAAGTTTTATCGTTCGGTAAATAGTTGGCTCCAATACAATCTGGGTCACGTGCACAATTTCCCAAACAAGATACGGCGTCTATAAATCGTATACCAACTTCTGTTCCGTTTTCAGGTGTAATTTTGACACCTTGACATCCTGGTGTTTTGAACATTTTATTCCATTTGTATTTTAAATTACAACAACTGAAAGATGATAACAATAAAACATGTTTACAAATTACAACGTCTGAAAGATGATAACAAAATCTATATCTTCATTTATGTATCTCCTCCTTCTCGTGGTGAAAATGACTATCTTCAGACCAGAAGATATGCGAGTAATTTCCTGAGTCAAGGATTAAAGTTGCTACACCAACCTGGTTCTCGCTTCTATTAGGCAGAGTTAGACGTTGGCTCGCAAACTTTGAGGTCCCGTGTTCGATACCTGCACTGACCGAGAAAGTTCTTGAAAATGTTTTTGGTTTGATTCCATTCTCAGTAGAGCCGGGAGCCGCGTTTTGCCGAGTTGGTTCATTGGGATTTTCCTGCTTGATCCCCCATTGTCAGTGGTTCAGGACAATGTTCCTGGCAAGGAACAACGTATAATGGTTCGGATGGTACGAAAAACCGAAGACCGTGTACACAGCGTGCACGTAAAAGATCGTAATACCGCTGCCTGGGCAAAACTTACCTTAGCGAATAGTACAACATCAAACCCCATTTTATTTCATTTTCATTTCGCTTCAATTTGGTTTTTGGGGTGTTTTGTTCAACCTAGTAAATATGGCAACACTCGCCCGTGTATGAAGAAGTTATATTTGATCATTTAAAGGGAGAGAGAGAGAGAAATGGGGTTTAACGTCCACTCAACACAAACTAGGTCATTTCGGGACTAACTTATGGTTTCATTTTATTTCAATAATTCGCTTGCGCGCAGGGGTCTTTAGCAGTGGGAGGAAACCGGTCATTTAAAGGGACTATCCTGGTAAGAACAGGGTCTCAAAATTTAAAGTCCGAGTATTAATGAAATTTATGGACCAAAATATAGAGGCATAGTGTATTTACCTGGTCTCAAAATTTCAGCTCAAAATATTGTGTCGTTTGGACGTGAACGTCAACACTGCTTATCCGGACACGTAACCCTTTTAAGATTTCGGGTCAATTTTTTAATTGGGTGACCTGATAATCGATTCCCGTTTCTTGAAAGGTCTATACAGTGAATGGCCCATGTACTGTACTTGATAACAAACAGTAAATTTCACCTACATATTATTTTTATAGAAAAAAGTCTGGTTTTATCCAGATACTGTATAATACAACGCTCCCCATTTCCAGATGAGGGTTGTCAGGTTTAAGTTATTTACAAGCGTATCACAATCGGGCTAGTTGGTCGGCCTTAGGTAATGGATATTCAGTTATATATTAACACAAAATTAAGCAGCTTTATTTCCCCAAAAGTTATCGGGATTGTCTTAACGACCATTTACTGTGTGAATATCAAGTCTCCCTCTAAAGGCTATATTTATTCAAAAACTCAAACCACAGACAAATTGAAATGATTATTTATGATGAAACCCGGCAATGGTGGTCAACTGTTTCAACAATTCAAATGAAGGTTCAATATAATTGTAAATAGCTTCAGCTACACAGGGATAATATTCTAAATTTGATAATATAGAAAAGTATTTCAACATTGAGAGCAGTACCGGATCTAAGTGGAGCAAAGTGGACGCCAACATTTAGGGGTCCCCCACAATTCTTGGTCACCTAAAATAATTTCACTAAAATAGAGTAAATGAAAACATCATAAGAGAAAGAGTCTGTTTAAAATTTTCAACGAATTCTAAACGTCAATGAAATCGCTGCCTAAATTGTCTCAGATGCACTGAAATAATCCTAATTTTAAAAATAATTCCTGGAGGAAAACACCCCAGACACTCAATACGCGGTCAGTACGAATGCCCCGGACCCCCCACAAGGCTAATCTGGCACTGATTGAGTGTCAGGTGGTATTAATAATATTAGTAGTAATTAATATTCGGTAGAATTAATAAAAATATAAAATACTTACCTTGTGAGTGTTAGGTAGAATATGGTGAAAATATTATAATAGATATTGATGAATTTAGAGATAATCATATTACAAGCTTTATCCTTGATATTATAACACAGGTAGGATCATAACTGAAATATTCTCTTTATCTTGATTAACTTATCGATTAATAAAAGAACACTCCCCAGTTGTCAATCAGGGGCGGGATCAGTGCCATTATTGACGGTCAGAAAGTTCTAAGCACGTAGATGATCGTTCAATTTGAACCAAGTTACAGAGTACTTTGTCTCACAATATGTTTCAATAATAACTGCCGTGTGCGTTAGAAATAATGTCATTCCTGGTGTCTTCTGTATTACTCCAGTCACACTTGTGGACCGTTCTAAGGCCTTCCTTTGGACAAGTTTTGTAGCTATTTGAATATAATTAAGCCAACAGTGAGGCTGATGTCCCCCGCTGAAATGCCTGAATCAGGGGCGTAAATGTGGGGGAGGGGGGGGCAGAAAAAATAGTCGGTCGCAAAACCAGTGCAGTCGGTCGCAAAAAATAGAGTAGTCATTATCGAAATACGTACTCACTGTATACGTCACGCTAATCACGCAAAACTTTACTATAAAATAGTGGTTCGCAAAATCAGTGCAGTCGGTCACAAAATAGGAGCAGTCGGTATCAAAATAAGTGCTCACTGTATACGTCACGCTACTCACACAAAACTTTAGTATAAAATAATCTTGTCAACTTATCATGTTTGAAAAGATGTTGTGTTTCAAGCCCAGCCCAAAAATCTCTGTTACATATCTGAAATTTTTTTGCGCCTGCGCCTGCGGCGCAATTCCATTATATACTATTCAAAAAAAGTAGGGGATATTTGATTTTGGGGGCATAATACTGAAATATGCAAATGACTACGAAAAAAGTCACTATAGAACCTAACAGAAGAAACATTTCTAGTTACATGTGACGCCCAAACGCACCAATAGCTACCGCATGGAATGCAGGTGATGCTTGGGATCATCATGGGGTCCAACCCAAGATTTGCACGACTCTGACTTTGAATGTTACAGTCATTGAATTCCAGGGTTTAAACATCAGTTTAATTGTTTTAGTGACCAGAAAACAAATTTTGATATGCGTCGGCTTACCCAAAATGAAAGGTTACGTGCCCTTGGCATGCTACAGATCGGCACAACACAGGCGGTTGTGGCGCGGACTATGATTGTTTCTCAGTTTGTCATAAGCAGGCTATGGTCCAGATACCGTGATACACAATCTGTACAGGACAGACCACGCTCAGGTCGACCAAGGGCGACAACTCAAGCCCAGGATCGATTTATCCGTACCTTGGCCTTGAGAAATCGTGTCATCACAGCAAATCAGATCTGCGCTCGTCTTCAAACAGACACTGGTGTGAGAGTGAGTGGCCAGACGATTCGGAATCGACTGCATAGGGGTCACCTTCGCGCCCGACGTCCTCGCGTGATCCCTTGTTTGAGAGATCATCACATTCAGGCAAGACGTCGTTGGTGTAGGGATCGTCAACAAGGGGATTAATCGACGCTGGAGCAATGTGATGTTTTCAGATGAGTCAAGGTTCACAGTTGATTTTTTGGACAGACGTAGGAGGGGTGGCGTCGTCGTCTTCCAAGACGTTAACGTCATCAGACATGATCGATTTGGGGGTGGTTCTGTTATGGTGTGGGGAGGCATCACTGTTGCTGGAAGAACGGCTTTACATGTTGCTGCAGGGCGTGTTACAGGCCAGTACTACCGGGACAACATCTTGGCAGTTCATGTTGTGCCGTTCGCACGACGTCATGGCCACCGTTTCATCTTCCAGGATGACAACGCAAGATGTCACAGGGCCAGGATCGTTACAGGTTACCTCCAACAACAGAACATCACCACATTACCTTGGCCAGCACTGAGTCCCGACCTCTCCCCCATCGAGCATGTCTGGGACATGCTTGGACAGAGGTTACGTCAACGTCAACGACGTCCTGCCAATGTCCAAGAACTTGCTGCTGCGTTGCAACAGGAATGGGACAATCTGGACCAAAATGACCTTAGACGTCTCATTAGGAGTATGCCACGTCGGATCAATGCTTGTTTGGCAAACAGAGGAGGATTTACCCGTTACTGACTCTGTTGTGATGCTGTGGTAACTTTGCTGTTTGACTCCGGGTATCATTTTACCCTTATAATGGTCAGTCTGTGCCTTACTTAGTCTAACGATCATTTGGAATAAATCTATGAATGTGAACTTCATTTCATTTTGTCATTTGTTTCTTCGTCAGTTTTATTAGGTGACTTTAATAACACTTAAAAATCAAATATCCCCTACTTTTTTTGAATAGTATAACATCATTCTTCTACTCGCTTACATATCTGAAATTCCATTTTATTAAAATCATTCCTCTAATCCTCAATTGTCTTATACTGTCTCAGCACTATCATATTCACAATTATAGTGAACTGCCCAGTTTGTAGTACCACAGGTGTGTGCGGCGTGGGGCGTCTGATTGTACAGATGTTATGTCAACTCTCGAAAACTCACATGTGGTGCTCGGCTCCGGATTGCGTCACTCGCACTGGGAGGTGGGGGCGGGCGTGGGAGTATGTGCATCAGTCGGTCACATTTTGGCTAAACACCCCCCCCCCCCACAAACGAAATCGTTATGTACGCACCTGCCCTGAATAAATAGATGACACATATCAATCAATCGCACATTTATTTCTTCTCAAAAGTATCGAGCAATCAAACTGTACTGTAAGTTTAATCAATGTCTATCAGATAGAATCAATGTTATCTTGTCCCAAAGGATCGACCAGTGAAATGGCTTGGCTCCCCTTGGCTTTAGATCGAAATGTAAATAATTGATTCAAGACATTCACCCGATGAACTTCTACATCAAGTTTAAACATTCTACCGCAATTAAAAACAGAGTGGTTATGTTCAAAAGTGACCAGTCAAATTGTTTTTCGATCCTAAGCCAAAGCAGAAAATTCTTACAATCAAACAGTCATGGTTATGACATAAAGAATCTATATTTGAATTTTTTTTCGCTCTCACTTCATTATAACCAACATTATCCCCAAAGCATCAACCAATCCGATTACTTATCTCTGCTTAACGTAAGGAGACAATACCCATCGTCTAACTCCATCAACGCATTTACATAATGAACGCCTAGCTACACCAAGTTTGAGCATTCTACCTCAATTAGAAGGAGTGTTATTGATTATCGCTCGGCTTATCCTGAGCAGAAAATGCTCATTGTCGAACTTAGTCAAGGTATTGATGTAATGAAACTATACAGCAAGTTTCGTCACTCTGGCTTAATTAGAACCAAAGTTATCGTGTCCCAAAGAATCAACCAATCAAATTGCTCATCTCTGCTTACCCTAAGCGGAATATGCTCATCTTCAAACTCCATCAATGTATTGACCCAATAAACACCTACACCGAGTTTGAACATTCTAGCTCAATTAGAAAGAGAGTTATTGTGTCCCAAAAGTGTGACGGACGGACAGGCAGACAGACAGACAGACCGACCCATTTTAATAGTCCCCAGACAGATGAACCCATTTTAATAGTCCCCCATTTTCTTCGAAAGGCGGGGACAATAAAGTTACTTGCCCATCAACTCCCTTAATTTCCAATTACACTCATAGGCGTACGAGGCGGGGGGACCGGGGGGGGGGGGCACCGGCCCCCCAAATATTTTTATGAAAAAAAAATAGAAATCTGAAAAGAGCTCAGAATTGTGAGTTCGGTCATTAGCCGAGGAGTTTTTGAAAATGGGGTGGGGGTAAGGGTATGGCCTTGTCGGGGAAGGCTATGGTCCTGTCGGGAATGAATGCCCAGTTTGTCGGGAAGCGTCGTGCCGTCTGTCGGGTTTTGAATATTTTTAATAATATGGAATCGCAAAGAAAGCAGTCCAGTCAATGTTGAACACGTACCCCATCTGAATAGAACTATCACTTACACATGACCTTTCTCAGTTCTTGGGTACTGTGTTCCTGTATACTTACATCCAACTCCATGCACCGGACGAGCCCGGTGATAGGCTAGGAAAATTTTCTTTTATAATAACTGGTAAGGTTGTAATAATATGGTACTTGTAGTCACATATAATATACATGTACGATGGCTCAATAGGCCGTAAATAATTGATATTGAACACTTTTCTTTGGAAATAAATATTCATGGGTGAATGTAAAGTGCCACTTGCAAGAATTATACAAAGATAGTGTGCTCAACAACGCTTATAATATATGGTCATTCATATATTAAAAGTAGATAAAGTATATACAAGTCTTCTATACATCTGAGATCTGGACAAAAAAAATGTGAAGTCTCCTAAAATGAAAAATGTGGCAAAAGTAAATCGTTCGATTTGTTCTTGTTTTCGAAGTAATAGAGCTTGTATTTTAAAGATGACTTTTTACCAGTTTTTATGCTGCTACTGACATAATTTACTACCCACTTCAAATTACTAGAAAGTATTCGAAATGCCTGGAAATCGCGTCTTCGGCCGTCTGGTTTTTAAAATTTTCTAGGGGGAGGCCCTCCAGACCCTCCGTCGGTCGCCCCAAACAAGTTCGGCCTCGTACGCCTATGATTTCACTGACCCCAAACTTCACTGTACATAACTTATCATATAGTAAACTAATTCCCATAGTAATAAAGGTGAAACCCTGCCGCATAATCCTATGATTTGATTAAACCAAACTTTCTTCAGTTACAATTGCCGCCGTACCCGAATCACGTGATATTGTATCACTCGAAAATACAGAAAAACTGTTGAGATAAGATACAGATTTCACTAATTGTAACATAATCACTTATTTCCATGCAAACTATGGTGATATGTGTTAAAAATTTGGCAACTGAGCATTATTTTACTTGCTCAAAGAGTCGAATCAATTGTAGCCGCGAATAAGAATTATATTCTACTTCGGGCATTCTCGGATTTATATTTCGTTTGTTTCCGTAAAACCATGCCAAATCGCTCAAACTATTTAAAGACAAAAAACCAAACGTGTAATGCACGTGCCTGCTGTCATAGCATTGACACTATACTATATAAAGGCAACTGTCACCTTACACAATCGTTTGAGTAAAGACCATGTTATAGTCGTCTCGTTGTACTCGACTCTTGTAGAATTCGTCGAATTCTTACTTTTTTTTATTTTACGATCGCTCTTATTTGAGACTTCGATATATTTGATCTATAATAGTTCCGCTGGTTCTACTTTGCTTTGTTGTGTTGTAGTCTCTAGTGTCAAGCCGCTGGCTCGCACATTGGATAACATTGATCCATTTGAAGGGAGTGATCTTGATTATCAAGCGGTTGATCTGCCGTTTGAAGATGATGAAATTATGAATACAGATTCTAATTTACGGCTAATTGACGGATGCCATTTTTCTAATGTTGGTTAAATAATATTAATAATAATAATAGTACTTCCGATAATGTTATTAATGATGATCGGAATTTGAGTAAAAAACGGAAATAAAATCTCTATTAATCCAAGAAACCCGTCAAATGCAGAAAGGTAACCTTTTCCAAAGGTCAGAAAGGTAACCTTTTCCAAAGGTGTAAACTCCGATATGCCCGATTTAGAACCCATAGGTCTGCTAAAATGTCCTGGGGAAAAATCTAATGTAAATAAGGCCAGTTTAAAAAAGCGACACTTCTGGCAATGAGCTGTCTTCAAATAATAGCAATAAACCCCCCAACAGCAAGGAAAACCAATTATAAGGTCGCTTCGTCCAGGGCCCCTGCTTCCTTTTTTGATATTATAGCGGCATGCAATCAAAATGTTGAAGATCCATCATCTTCTACTTTCATTCCGAATCATAACTTTAATACTGGAAATATAAATGAGGATCACAGTGTACCAGTTGATCGCAATGATTTAGTTTTATTGCGGCAACAAATGAATATGTTGACAAATTTAGTCCGGTCAAATAGTAATTTTATAAAGTCGGTTCAATTAAATCCTCAGCCTAATTTTCCCAATAATCCCCAAGTAGAACAGCATACATATAGCAAAGGATCACTTACATGGATGAAACGGTCACCCCGTTTGATAATGAAAATAATTTTGATATCGAGCCAGCCTTGGATATCATGGACCCCGAAGAAATGTACGATGAATTTAGGGACGGAAACGATAACTCCTCGGGATATGATTTTGGCATTCCCAAAATTTTCCATGCGGATGATATCTCTGGAAATCCAGTTTCTGATAACATAGTAAACTTAGTCAATGTTTCTACTTTGAAAAAAGTTGAGATCGATAAACTGGCGTCAAAATACCCATTCCAGAGAACTGCCAGAGGTGAAATGCGCCGATAACTGGTCCTGATATTTGGCATAATTTACCCAGGAATGCACAGGCGCAGGACCATTCTCTCCAGGAAATTAAAATGCTTGTCGGCTTGGGCATCTCACTCCTACTAGGTTTGTTGTCTAAATCTATGGCAGGGGATGTTAAGAATACTATTATTGATTCTATAGGTAACGTCATGCTTGAGATTTCGTTAAAAAGGAGGCTATATATGAAACGGTTTATGGCAAAGAAATTCCACCCTCTATGCTCATCGAACAGACCTGTTGGGGAAACTTTATTTGGGCCAGACGTTTCTAGTCGTATACGTGAGATCGTGCAATCGCACCGTTTACACGCTCATCGTTTCACTAACATGAGAAATAATCGGCGGTCTTGTTTAGGGTCAGGCCAGTTTTACAGGCGACCACCTGCAGATCAACGTCGAGGAGGTCCGAGGAATCGAAGCGCCTGGAGAGGCAGGAATCGGGGTCGATACCCTCGCCAACCTGGTTATTACAGGCAGCAGACATTAGGCCTACCAGCTCAGCAGCCACAGTGACTGTAAATACGTCAAATAAGGTAATTAGTTCTTTCACGGCTGGTCAAATATCAAATTATTTTAATAACTGGACTAAAATTACAAATGATCGATGGGTTTTAGAAGTGGTCCATGGTTATATAATTGATTTTATATCTGAGCCTGTTCAACACTATCTTCCTAGCAGTCCCCACTTTAAAGTTCAGGCCAGTTATTAATTTAAAAAAATCTAAATCATTTCGTAGTCTATGAACACTTTAAACAAGAAACTCTTCCTATAGCTTTGAAGACTATAAAGCGGAATGATTTCCTCACATCCATTAATTTGTGTGATGCTTATTTTTCGATTTCCTTATGTCATTGTCAAAGGAAATATTTAAGGTTTTACTGGCGTGGGCATGTATTCGAATTTACGTGTCTTCCTTTCGAATTATTGTCTGCACCCAGAGTTTTTACCAAGACATTAAAACCATTTTTGCTAACCTTCGAAAACGGGGAATAGTTTGTTCATATTTTATCGACGATTCCCTTTTCTCGACTAGAACAGAAGAGGAAAGCTTTCTGAATACCTTCAAAGCTATAGAATTATTTGAAACTTTAGGTTTTTGTGTGAATAAAGAGAAATCTAGCTTAAGACCTTCACATGAAATAATATTTTGGGGGTTTGTAATCAATACTGTCTCTTTTTCTGTATTTTTGACACCAGGAAAGGTAACCAAATTGAGGAATGTGGTTCTTGCTCTGCTAGATAACTCTAAGGTTATTTCTGTCCGGGATGTTGCAGCCTTCATTGGCCTCCTTTCTTTCAGCAGAACGGCGATTCTTCTTGCTCCTTTATTCACCCATTACTTGGATAATCTTGGGTTGGAAACCAGGAACTTGTAGGCAATACAATCTCGCATGGACGAAGTGGGTTGTTTGGACAAATAAACAACAAGTTGATCCCTTTCATCCATCTTTAGCCCAGTTTATTAATTATTTAAAGGTTTTGTCCAGAGTCTTTTTACAGTGTAGTTAATACTAACTGATCCGCAATCATCCAGACTTTCGTATTGTTGGGTTTTGAGAAACTCAAAGATCAGCCGTTGGTTGGTCGTTTCATGAAAAGCTTATTTAATAGAAAACCTCCAAAGCCCAGGTATTTATTCACTTGGGACGTCTCTATGCTTATCAAATATCTAGCAACCTTATTTCCATTAGAGAGCCTTTCACTAAAACTTTTACCCCTCGAAACGGTCAGTTTGTTGGCACTCTCAACCGCACAGAGGTGTCAGACTCTTTGCTCTTTCGACCTAAATACTTTAGATGATTCTGGAAGAGTTCTAACGCTTGGGATTTCTAAGGTAATTAAAACTTCTCGCCAGTCAAAACCACTTTATTCCATTAAATTGCCATATTACAAGAATAAGAAAATATGTCCTTGTTATACTCTTAAAAATTATATTAGACGTACAGGGCATAAACGAAAATCTCAGCAATTATTTGTTTCTTTCCTAACCTTTAGAGCGGTTGCTCCTGGCACTATAGCCAGGTGGATTAAAGAAACATTAAAATTATCTGGTGTAGACACGGATAAATTTAAAGCCCATTCCGTAAGGGCGGCACCTTCTTCTGCTGCCTTTAACTCTGGATGTCCTATTTCAGATATTCCCAATACAGCAAATTGGTCAAACCAGGAGTGTTTCCAGAAATTTTATAATGGAGAGGGTGTGGTGTCCAATTACTTTAGTTTTGTGTTAAATAAAAAATAAATTACATGTGTTATGATTTTTAGTGTGTTTATTTATTTGTTGACAATCCTTTAAACAATGCAATATAACCCGAAGGGCATATGGTATTTTCCCTCCCTGAGCCCTCCCAGGTTATGTATATTATTGTTATTATTATTTTTATTATTGTCAACAAAAAGTTCTTTAAAAGACGATTGTGTAAGTGACAGTTACCTTTATATATACTATTCCAAAAAAGTAGGGGATGTTTGATTTTGGGGGCATAATACTAAAATATGCAAATGACTACGAAAAAAGTCACTATAGAACCTAACAGAAGAAACATTTCCAGATGTGACGCTCAAACGCACCAATAGCTACCGCATGGAATGCAGGTGATGCTTGGGATCATCATGGGGGTCCAGCCCAAGATTTGCACGACTCTGACTTTGAATGTTACAGTCATTGTGGCATTGAATTCCAGGGTGGAAACATCAGTTTAATTGTTTTAGTGACCAGAAAACAAATTTTGATATGCGTCGGCTTACCCAAAATGAAAGGTTACGTGCCCTTGGCATGCTACAGATCGGCACAACACAGGCGGTTGTGGTGCGGACGATGGATGTTTCTCAGTCTGTCATAAGCAGGCTATGGTCCAGATACCGTGATACACAATCTGTACAGGACAGACCACGCCTAGGTCGACCAAGGGCGACAACTCAAGCCCAGGATCGATTTATCCGTACCTTGGCCTTGAGAAATCGTGTCATCACAGCAAATCAGATCAGCGCTCGTCTTCAAACAGACACTGGTGTGAGAGTGAGTGGCCAGATGATTCGGAATCGACTGCATAGGGGTCACCTTCGCGCCCGACGTCCTTGCGTAATCCCTAGTTTGAGAGATCATCACATTCAGGCAAGACGTCGTTGGTGTAGGGATCGTCAACACTGGGATAATCGACGCTGGAGCAATGTGATGTTTTCAGATGAGTCAAGGTTCACTGTTGATTTTTTGGACAGACGTAGGAGGGTGTGGCGTCGTCGAAACGAGCGCTTCCAGGACGTTAACGTCATCAGACATGATCGATTTTGGGGGTGGTTCTGTTATGGCGTGGGGAGGCATCACTGTTGCTGGAAGAATGGCTTTACATGTTGTTGCAGGGCGTGTTACAGGCCAGTACTACCGGGACAACATCTTGGCAGTCCATGCTGTGCCGTTCGCACGACGTCATGGCCGCCGTTTCATCTTCCAGGATGACAACGCAAGATGTCACAGGGCCAGGATCGTTACAGGTTACCTCCAACAACAGAACATCACCACATTACCTTGGCCAGCACTGAGTCCCGACCTCTCCCCCATCGAGCATGTCTGGGACATGCTTGGACAGAGGTTACGTCAACGTCAACAGCGTCCTGCCAATGTCCTAGAACTTGCTGCTGCGTTGCAACAGGAATGGGACAATCTGGACCAAAATGACCTTAGACGTCTCATTAGGGGTATGCCACGTCGGATTAATGCTTGTTTGGCAAACAGAGGAGGATTTACCCGTTACTGACTTTGTTGTGATGCTGTGGTAACTTTGCTGTTTGACCCCGGGTATCATTTTACCCTTATAATGGCCAGTCTGTGCCTTACTTAGTCTAACGATCATTTGGAATAAATCGATGAATGTGAACTTCATTTCATTTTGTCATTTGTTTCTTCGTCAGTTTCATTAGGTGACTTTAATAACACTTAAAAATCAAATATCCCCTACTTTTTTTGAATAGTATAGCAATTAAAATTAAAGTTAATGATTGAGTGGTCACTTTTGCCCAGAGGACTACAATATTCTAAATCTGACATCATACCCTCTTCGTTCGTTAGAATCAAGTCTAAAACATGTGGTTCGTGGTCGATTCTTGTGCTCTTGTTGCTTTTGTTAATCACTATTAAATTCAACTAGATTATAACTTGTATATTGTTTTTCACATATATTGCTACTCCTCTTCCAATTATATTTCCCCTATTACAGCCATACATGTCATACCCCACAAGTACTATCTCAGCATCTGTAAGACTATATCTACAGTTTTTAGGTTTTATCTCAGTTATACCCAAAACACTAGGTTTATGGTTTCTCATTACTAATCGGAGCTCAGACAGTTTATTTGTAATGCAATCTGCATTTGTGTATGTACACTTAATATTTTCAAACTTGTGCAATAAACGTTTGGAATTTTTTAACTTGTGCAACGAACTTTTAACAAAACGGTGCCCGGGCTTTCTAAAACTCTGTACAAAGTCATATCAGTCTTTTACTCGGGGGGGGGGGGGTCCTCTCACTCTGTAGGTGAATTTTCCCGACGATTTTTCCTCTTTCTTTTTTGCCTCTTTTATTAATGCCTTAGTCTCATCTCTTTCCTTTGGTGTCATGTCATGGTCTACGGAAACATTTCTGAAAACACCAGAAACATATTTCAATTTCGATGCATTTTTAAACAGTTTCTTTTTGATATTTTCATTGTTGAACATAATTAATAATGGTCTATTGTTGTCCTCAGACTCATTTGCCTCCGGAATTTCTTTCTTTTTGCCTAAGCGGACTACTTTCACTATATCATCGTCACTAATTTCTACATTAATTTCTTGACCCAGGTCCTTGACAAATGTAATGTCCTCACTTATTTTGTCTAGTTTAATATTTGTCTTGGGCTCTTCAGCTTTGAACATAATTACGTTGTTTTTCCTTTTCTCTCTTTCTGTTACCTCTTTTATTACTGCATCAATAATGCTTGTGTCACTAGTATTGCTAGACTCTGTGCCTTGCGCATTATTGACATCCTTACTTTTTGAAATAATATCATTGACTTGTTCGACGGTCACAAAATGTTCAGCTTTGTGTTCTAGTAATTTTAACCGGTTTTCATAAGTTTCTAAAAATATTCAACATTTTTCCTCAATTTGTCTATCTGCTTTGAAGTTTTTTTCTACTTTTTCGTTGCATAATTGGCAAAACCATTTTATGTCTGGCCTACTACTTAGCTGATTGCATAACTTGGGAGTCATATCAAGGCATTGTATACAAAAGTGATTTGAACAATAGTCGCACTCGAGTAGTTTATCCTTTTTCTTCTTATAGTAGTTAATATTACATATTCCATATAACAACCTTCATCTTCGTTGTTTGTTGACTTTATTGTTTTCTTTCTACCTTTTTGTTTACTACTATTTTGGTTTTCAGTTGTTGACTGGATGAGCTGTCCGCCATCTTGCTTGTTTCCATCGGTCGAGGTGTCAGTGTTTCCTTCTGTATCAGCCTAATACTTCACTAATCCTTGCTTTCTGTTTAGTTTATTTTCGTGAAAACAACCTCGTCGGCGCGATTTTAATTAGATTTTTGTCAGACCTGAAAACCGCACTGCTTATCCCAACCGGAACCGGAAATCATTTGTACTGTACGTATTTTTTATTTGAAGTGTACATATCACAGTTGTATTTGTAGTATATTTATTATATAAGACGACGAATTAATATAAGCCTTTGACTTGTTTTTAATGTTTACCTTCAAACCTGTGTATGTATACAACATCTATCTTATTTGAATAAAATATGATTTAAATCAATAAGAGAATTCCCCCCGTGATATAACCGTCTGATATCACACATCTAAGACACGCTTGCGCACATCTTCAACCGTTTTTTTAAAACTGCTATAACAATCACCAATCAATAATCATTAACTCGCCAAAAGGCAGCTAATCGTTTATTATTTCAATTTCTTTCGACAAATTATAAATTTATTTGAAAAGGTACGAATCAATTTGAGGTAGGTCTACAAATTATGTGTGTTTTCTAATTTAGGAAAGGGAAATAATCAATTTGAGATAGAATTCTCGTACATAATTCAATTCCTTTCAACTGATATCGACAACATAGTTTAAAATGGCGCGAAGGATGAGAAGGATTATATGAATATATATAGCCCGAAGGCTCGAGGATTTATATTGCATGTTTCGTTTATTTCCGTAAAACCATGCCAAGTCGCTCAAATTTTTTAAAGACAAAAAAACCAAACGAGTAATGCACGTGCCTGCTGTCATAGCATTGACACTATACTATACTATTCAAAAAAAGTAGGGGATATTTGATTTTTAAGTGTTATTAAAGTCACCTAATGAAACTGACGAAGAAACAAATGACAAAATGAAATGAAGTTCACATTCATCGATTTATTCCAAATGATCGTTAGACTAAGTAAGGCACAGACTGACCATTATAAGGGTAAAATGATACCCGGGGTCAAACAGCAAAGTTACCACAGCATCACAACAAAGTCAGTAACGGGTAAATCCTCCTCTGTTTGCCAAACAAGCATTGATCCGACGTGGCATACTCCTAATGAGACGTCTAAGGTCATTTTGGTCCAGATTGTCCCATTCCTGTTGCAACGCAGCAGCAAGTTCTAGGACATTGGCAGGACGTTGTTGACGTTGACGTAACCTCTGTCCAAGCATGTCCCAGACATGTTCGATGGGGGAGAGGTTGGGACTCAGTGCTGGCCAAGGTAATGTGGTGATGTTCTGTTGTTGGAGGTAACCTGTAACGATCCTGGCCCTGTGACATCTTGCGTTGTCATCCCGGAAGATGAAACGGCGGCCATGACGTGCGAACGGCACAACATGGACTACCAAGATGTTGTCCCGGTAGTACTGGCCTGTAACACGCCCTGCAACAACATGTAAAGCCATTCTTCCAGCAACAGTGATGCCTCCCCACGCCATAACAGAACCGCCCACAAATCGATCATGTCTGATGACGTTTATGTCTTGGAAGCGCTCGTTTCGACGACGCCACACCCTCCTACCTCTGTCCAAAAAATCAACAGTGAACCTTGACTCATCTGAAAACATCACATTGCTCCAGCGTCGATTATCCCAGTGTTGACGATCCCTACACCAACGACGTCTTGCCTGAATGTGATGATCTCTCAAACAAGGGATCACGCGAAGACGTCGGGCGCGAAGGTGACTCCTATACAGCCGATTCCGAATCGTCTGGCCACGCACTCTCACATCAGTGTCTGTTTGAAGACGAGCGCTGATCTGATTTGCTGTGATGACACGATTTCTCAAGGCCAAGGTACGGATAAATCGATCCTGGGCTTGAGTTGTCGCCCTTGGTCGACCTGAGCGTGGTCTGTCCTGTACAGATTGTGTATCACGGTATCTGGACCATAGCCTGCTTATGACAGACTGGGAAACATTCATCGTCCGCGCCACAACCGCCTGTGTTGTGTCGATCTGTGTAGCATGCCAAGGGCACGTAACCTTTTATTTTGGGTAAGCCGACGCATATCAAAATTTGTTTTCTGGTCACTAAAACAATTAAACTGATGTTTCCACCCTGGAATTCAATGCCACAATGACTGTAACATTCAAAGTCAGAGTCGTGCAAATCTTGGGTTGGATCCCCATGATGATCCCAAGCATCACCTGCATTCCATGCGATAGCTATTGGTGCGTTTGGGCGCCACATGTAGCTGGAAATGTTTCTTCTGTTAGGTTCTATAGTGACTTTTTTCGTAGTCATTTGCATATTTTAGTATTATGCCCCCAAAATCAAATATCCCCTACTTTTTTTGAATAGTATATATACAACAGGAAAATACAGAAAGAGTGAAATACTATTGTTATAAAGCAGGTATTACAGGGATGAAACAGGAACTATCTACAACAGACTGGAAAGAAATATTAACTAGTAAAGATGTAAATGAACAGTGGAAAATATTTAAAGAGACACGTACTTCTGACCATTCAAGACAAGTATGTACCAAAACGAAGGTCACGTAACACAAATGATAGAAAGGGGAAGACAAATATTGACTTGAAAACACTGAAAGTAATACGTAAAAACACAGATGTTGTTCACGATTTATGGAAACTCGTAATGGCGAAAAATACCGAGAATATTGTAAACCTAACCTAGTGAAAAACCTAACACGTAAAGCCGTCAGAGAGAAAGAAAAAGAGATTCCCAAAGATATTAAGAAAAATCCTAAAAAGTTTTAGCAATATACCAAAAGTAAAACCAAGACAAGAACTGGAATATCAGACCTAATCACGAAAAATTACGATGGCACAGAAAAGTTAACTAACAGTGATAAAGAGAAAGCTAATACATTGTCAGAATTCTTCTCTAGTGTATTTACAGTCGAAAACAATGATGAATGTCCTAAATTGAGTGTTATTAATACACAAATAAAAATGGAAGACTTAGAAATAAGGGAGGAGAAAGTAAAGAAACGGCTGCATGATTTAAATATTAGTAAATAAGAATCCTACACGATCTATGTGAGGAATTATGTGAGCCAGTGACAATCATATTTGAAAGCTCAATTAAATTAACCGTAATACCAGATGAGTGGCGAGAAGAACCGAAAACTTGCGTCAAATTACAGACCAGTAAGTCTTACTTGTATCGTATGCAAGCTGTTAGAAACATTTGTTCGAGACCATGTAGTTGACCATATGAAGAGAAACATATTATTTTCACACAAACAATTTGGCTATATATCAGGCCGCTGAACAGTTCTAAAATTACTACATGTATTAGAAAAATGGACAAAAATACTCGACAAAGGAGGTAGTCTAGACTGTGTTTATTTAGATTTTATGAAGGCATTCGATAAAGTGCCACATAAACGCCTACTATACAAGCTACACAGATATGTTACGGGAGACCGGGGCTAGTCCGACCCTGGGACAAGTACAACCTTTCTTAAAATCTCAAAAAATTGATGAACCCTTTAGAGTAACCTCTCCTTTTTGTGACCACGTGGTACATTTGAAGGACTTCGGGTCAAATAAGACGACCTAGGCCGTGGAAAACTGTTTATGGCAACTGTGAGTATATTTTTTACTTGTTCTGTCATGTCTACCTTTACAACGTAAATATTATAGCATAATCGCCATTGCATGTTCAATTATTGTTGAGGGAGTGAACTTTATTACGGAAGATAAATTTCGGCATTGCCTTGAACGTATCCGATAGAATCACGTGGTTTCTAAAAATAGAACAGTTAGGGCAAGTACAACCACCAGACTCGGGGCAAGTTCGATTGTTGTTCAATCATCTGATAGCCCTGACTTGACAAGTTACCTGGACAGGAAAAGTATCTGCAGAATCCCGGTGGGGAGCGATGGGCACTGTCTGCTGTATTCTGTATGCTCATCTCTGGCTGCCTCAAATCAAGGAGCATACACACGTGTTGAATTAGCCCAATTCATCACCAAAGAAGTTGCAGAAAATCAAGCATACTACAAGAACTTTGTAGTGACAGAAGATACACCCTTACCTGCCACAGTTCAGGCATACCTCGTCAACAAGGAGTTTAACAACAACACTTGTGATCTGATACTGAATTCGCTATGCAATGCAATGAATTAGAAAGCTCTTGTCATCAGAGAAACGGGAGGTGCCATATCGGAATTGGAAGTTATGCCAGGAGGCCAAGGTGTTTAAATTCAACGAACAATCTATCTGGTCCTACAAAGCTCTGGCGGTGGTGCACATTACAATGGTGCAATCTATCAAATAGGTCATTAGAAAGGCCTTTGTCACCAAATACTTTCTCGCCTGAAATAGTGAAGCCTCATCCCAAAGCTCCCCAACGTAGCACAAAGGCCCATGTGGTGAATCGTAAACGGAGAAAGTTTTGCATCCTAACGGACACACCCGAAAAAGAAGCCCTTCGAGATGAACAAGATAGAAGCATTAGTAAAAACTGAAACAAAAAGTAACAGTTCCAAAAAAGCTAGTTAGAAATTGAACAGAACAAACAAACAGGAGATGAGGTTAAACGAAAGTCAAGAAACCAAGGATCTGAAGATTCTGACTCCGAAGAGATTGAATCGTTTTGCTTGCTCTGCATGGAGCCCCGGTCGAACAGTAGATCGAGAGAGAAGTGGATCCAATGTGTCAGCTGCAAACTTTGGTCGCATGAAGAGTCACGTATGTGTGTCTGAACTGTGACTCTGATGACGAAATAAGTTGAAGTTATGCTGTTTTTTTATTGCACTTGACTCTGATGACGAGTAGGCATAGGCCTAGTGATCGACATAAGTTGAAATTATACTGTTCGATGTTATTGATATTGAGGTTACTGAACATGATGAAAGGAACATATATGTAAATATATATTTCTGAATTACAATGTTTGTTTTGATTCTGAATAAATTGTTTGAAGTTAATGACAGTTTAATGTTCTTGATATAAGGGTTGAACTTGCCCCAAGGGAGGGTCAGACTTGCCCCAACACGGGGTAAGTTCGACCAAGTTCAATGGCCCCTTTCAACAGCAAATATTTTTCATGTGTGGTATATTGCAGATACTCTTGTGATTTTGAAGGTAAAGCAACAACAAATATGTTAATCGATTTTTAAGCTCGTATCTTGAAAACTGTTTCTGGTAATTAGGTTTTGTCTGAAAAGTGGTCGAACTAGCCCCGGTCTCCTGAATTGATCAACTGGATAGAATTCTTCCTTCATGAAGAAAACAGAGAGTAAGAGTTATGAATAGTTACTCTGAATGGTCCGTAACCAGTGGAATTCCTCAGGGAAGTGTACTAAGACCCATTCTATTTGTTATCTACATAAACGACCTGCCTGACAATATAAAATCTGATTGCTACATGTTTGCAGATGATACCAAAGTATTTAAAGATATAATCTCTCAAGACGATAATGATACATTACAGGAGGATATGCAAGAACTTGAAAATTGGTCTGACAAATGGTTACTACGTTTCCACCCAGATATATGTAAAGTGATGGCAGTAGGCAAACGACATATCTCTAAATACACATACCGATTGTGTAATACTGATCTACAATTTACAAGTAAAGAAAAAGATATAGGAGTTGTGGTGGTGGTGCACCTTAGACGTACGTTAACCGAGAAATAATTAATTTAGATGGTATTTCACGATGGTTATTGCAGTCTTTAAGATAAATGTATAAATTTGTGGACTACATTAAAAATGTGCGTATTCTTTTGCAAGGTATTATTGCTATCATCGTTGGTTAACGTTTGTAAATTAATCAAAAATATTTGGTAAGGTATTTATAGTTTGGAATCTAACTTTCGTAAATTTTGGACAATGTAACAAATAATGTTCCGTATCCTCTATATAGTGGCCACAGGAACAAGCTGAGTGATCCGTTAATAAGTGCATGACGAATTAATGGTAGTTTAAGTTGCTTTTATTGTGACGCAGTTTTGTATGGATTATTTTAGAAGAACGCTTTCCGGTGTAAAGATATTTAGCAACTAATTTATTATCATTGGTTAACTGTGCTTTAAAGAGTTTTACACTTGGGCATGATTTCATATGATCAGGTTTACGTCCGAAGATTTGGGAGGAGCGAGAATAGACAAGTTTTGTAAAACAAAATTAGTTTATGAAGATATCGTCTAGTTTCAAGCGAAGTGAACCCGGATTCTTTATACAATAGATTATGAGATGTACCTCTCACTAATCCAGTAATTGTTCTAGGGGCATCAAGATTTAAGTTTTCAAGTACAGTACTTTCGTGTTTAGTACAATTATTCCAGATAACATCACCGTAGTCGAATAACGGTAGTATAAATGCTTTATATATTGTTTCAGGGGACCTTCTGCTTAAACGGGGGGTTGGGATGGCCTTGTGGTCCGAGTGCCGCGCTTCGACCTTTAGCTAGGCGGTCATCTCTGGCTTGGTTTCAAGCCCTGGTGTGAGCGTATGCGGCATGGAGCTAGGGGCACCTGCTCAACCACGTGGGTTTCCTCCGGACACTCCGGCTTCCTCCCACTGCTAAAGACCCCTACGCGCAAGCGAATTATTGAAATAAAATGAAACCATACGTTAATCCCAAAATGACCTGGTTTGTGACGAGAGGACGTTAAACCCCATTTCTCTCTCTCTTTCTGAAACAATCTATAAATTTACTAACTTTAGTTACAGTATAATTAATATGAGCAGTCCAATTACTACTTAAATAAACCCCCAGATGCTTGTGGTCTTTGATATCTGTTAGTGCTGTTCCGTCAAAGTAAAGATTAATAGGGTTTTGTTTTCTCGAGAATGTAATTGTTTTTGTTTTCTGCGGATTAAAGTTAATTTTCCAACTTTTCGACCAGTTACTTAGTTTCTTCAAGTCTTCATTTAGAAGGGATTGGCATCCTATTTGATCATCGATTACCATGTATAGGGACGTATCGTCCACAAAAGGACGGATTTTTCCATTTATTCCACGCGTAATATCGTTTAAATAAATCAAAAAAAGAAGAGGCTCGAGAATCGAGCCTTGTGGTATTCCAGAGTATATCTTGAGGACATCAGAGCTTTGATTGTGGATTAGAACTGACTGTTGAAGGTTTTGTAATTAATTTTCAATTAATGTAAGTAATTTTCCCGAATTCCAATAGAGTTTTATTTATGGATGAGACCCCTGTTCCAAACACGGTCACAGAATATGGACTTGAAACCCAACTGTATGAAGGTGGCTTTAGATTCTAACCGATTTGAATTTAGTGAAATGCTGAAGCAATTTTAGTTTAAATATATCCTTTGTGTGTGAAGTACTACTATTGGGCAGACTGTGTTGCATTATAAGTATGGAAATTGTTATTTAATGGATTTGCATCGTGCTGTTTTTATCAATGCATACAATTTGCTTTTTGTTAGTAAGGGGGGGTGGGGGTGGGGGTGGCCTAGTGGTCTAGAGTGCCGCGCTTCGACCTCTAGCTGGCCGGTCACCTCTGGCTTGCGGCTGTGGTTTCGAGCCCTGGTGTGAGCGTATGTGGCATGGAGATAGGGGCGCCTTCTCAACCTCGTGGGTTTCCTCCGGGCACACCGGTTTCCTCCCACTGCTAAAGACCCCTACGCGCAAGCGAATTATTGAAATAAAATTAAACCATATGTTAGTCCCGAAATGACCTTGTTTGTGTTGAGTGGGCGTTAAACCCCATTTCTCTCTCTCTCTCTCTCTCTCTCTCTTTTGTTAGTAAATCATCGTAGCTAATTCTCGTTCGGCAGACCTTTTTTGGAAGAATTTAGCGCAGACGTTGTATTTGATCTAATCGTTTAATTATGTTTCACCTTTGTTTCAATTTCTTTCAACCACATTTTAGAAAAGAAACAAATTAATTTGAATTACAAATCTCGTCAAATTTTAATACTGGTTCGGCAGCCATTTTTATAAATCCAGCGTAGCCGTGGATAGGCTACTGGTCGGACAGAATTGGCACCTTTTACCCATTCAACGCCTTGGAGTATTATGTTATAACTTTTACCATTTACGCTAGGAAATATATTTTATCCATTTATAGTTTAATTAATTGTATTCTTAATAATTAAAAAAATTGTTTTAGAATTTAATTTGCAGATCAAAAGTTACCACTGAGATGTAATTTACTGACCCCGATGTCACGCCCCTGAGAAAGACAGAAATTGAAATGTCGTGATTTAAAGTCTCTAACTCAATATCAACCAACACGAATTATTTGTCAATTTAAATCAACATTGGTGCTGTGATGGGCTTCTGATATCCAATATTTCAGACAAAATAAACATTTTACGAATCGTGTACCATAATGCGTTCCAGCCCCAGCTCTCGCAAGAGACTCAAGGAACGGGGCTAGAAACATTGCACCAAATCAAACGGCGTATATAGACTGGAATAACCAGATGCTAGAAATTTGCATTTGATTGAGACAGTTGATTTATTTCGCCGAACATAACTGATTTGAAATTAGAGTAAAATGGAAACCATTGAATCATTGCGATCCATTTGTGTCAATTTCTAGGTCCCAAATGTTGGCGACAGCTCCTTTAAGATAGCGACGAAGACTTGCAAATCAGTTTTACGTACATTATAATTACATAGTAAGTATAAAGTCTAACAGTGATATCACGACCAGGGGGACGGACAACAGTGGTCGATAACTTATCGGCGCCCGTTTTAATCATAAGATCTGCTATTGGCAGAACGTACGTTGGTCTCATTACACTTGCGTTCAGAGCTGATCCTGGTCATTGGTTTAATCCGGTGCTCCTTGTTAGTTTTTGTATTGAGTGGATTCCGCTCGGTACTGCAGCCAGAGTTTCTGGCCTGCTTAGAAACCTAATTTCGCATCCCGCATCTAGTAGCTAAACAAACTATGCATTGTTGGGCAGCCAAACAACCGGAAAACACTAATTCACATGCATGTAGTTACTATAATGTAACGATAACTATAGCTGGTTAGTATGACGGAAGGCATCAGTAGTGGAACCATTTCTAACATGCATGTAGTTCCAAACACATTGTTTGTTCAAACTAACTAAATTTTGTTGGGGCTGGATGGCCGAACGGTCAGATGAAAATCGTCAAATATATACTATGGTTACATGAAATAAAAGACTACAAACATACATAATGCTTTTATCCTTAGGCGAGAAAAGTTTATTGGTTAAATTTTGATTTTAACAAGCTAAAATACACAAAATATAAAGAACGATGGCTTACAACTCCCGAAACGATTGAACAAAAGGCATTTAGAAATCCATTAACCGTACAAATTATCCCCCTTTATGCCAATTGTCAGCAATATTATTATTGATAACAATATTTACAGGGGCGGATCCAGAGGTGGGGGGGGGGCTCAGCTACATGAACAAAAAATAATGCCTTGCATCAATGAAATTACATCACAAAGTGATCCGACATCAATATAAAAATGATTTCTCTGTTTAAAAAGCTCAATTTGTATGTATGCCTATATTATTTAGAGACGATGATGGCAGATTTCCAAGTGAATCGCATTGAACAATAACTGGGGCCCTTTATAAGTTCTCTCCAAACAGTAAACTTTATTAGTATATAGCTGTAAACCTTTCCTTTATTAGATAAGTTTTAATCTGAAACAAAACATCTATAAATATTCAGTTTTCTCACTAAAACAGTTGCAGCCAAACTAAATAATACTGTAATGGGAGTGGTAATTGTAATGAAGAAAATAGAAATCAAATGGAGTTTAATGCCTTAATGTTCCACACAAACATCATTTACAAGAATTTTCACAAATTAAAGAGAACAACGGCCATAACACTATAGATCTGTTTTCAAATTTGTATGAAGCATTGAGGTCATGAGGGTACAAAGCCTTACAAGATACATGCTATATAATATAGTTTCATCTTCACTTCTAAACCAAGTTAAATATTTTATAGGACAGAATAAAGAAGACTGATTTGATTGTTAGCGAATATATTTTAATTACCTTTCATTATAAATATAATATATAAAATATATACAATACAATATATTGCATCTCCATTATTAAACACTTATATACAAATTATTTACAAATAGAACTATGTATTATTTTACAAATAGAACTATGTATTATTTACAAATAGTGCTATGTATAATTTACAAATAGTGCTATGTATTATTTACAAATAGTGCTATGTTTTATTTACAAATAGTGCTATGTATTATTTACACATCGTGCTATGTTTTATTTACAAATAATAACTTTATTTTGGCTTTCTTAAAACATACCATATTTTAAATATAAAGTAAGCATGAATGATATGATAGTATATTTCAAAATTTGGAATGCAAATTGATGTAAACAAAAACAATAACAAGCTATATTCAACAGCATCAACAATGAAAAACAAGCAGTTATGCAAGATAAACCCATATTTTACAAATGATGGACAGAAAATGAGCTAACAAAATAATGTGAGTTTTTGTACAATCCAGGAAGTTACTGTCTGATATGGACAAATATCGAAAGGATCCATGATCTTTTTGATATAAACCTAAATTTTAGAGTTTCATCAAAATCGGATCAAAATTGTGACCTCTAGAAGGACCACAATCTTGCAATGCCATACTTTTACACTAATTGCGAATGAGAAATGTAAATGAAATGAAATGAGGTTTAACGTCCTACTTTCTGCACCTAACCTGGGCTAATGGAAGACGGGCATACACCATACAGTGTGCTATGGGTGAAATTTTGCCCGGACAGCAGCACTACGGCCTACTCTTTTATCGAATTCCAGCTGCCAAGGGATCTTTTACGTGCACACAGGACCTGGTTTCGATCCCATCCAAACGACTAGACAGCTGTCAGGCCCTCCGTCCTGCATCACTGACAAGGGGGAACCATGCCGGAAAATCTGGATGAATTTTCTTGGCCAATGTAGGGATCGTACACCCAATCTCCAGTCTAGCTTGCGAATGACAAGCAGCCATTTCCTCAGGCAGTTTCGGTCCGAATTTCATGAAATTCAAACAAAATCATCATGCTTTTTTTAAATCAGATAAAATCAGGATCTTTTCGTAAATCAGGGGTCATAATCCAGGAAGTTATGGTCAGATATGCACGAATATTGACAATATATATTTCAAATATCATCTAAATCGGATAAAAATTGTGACCTCTAGATTGTCCACTAGCTTCAAACGTGATTTTTTATTCATTCAGGGACCATAATTCATGAAGTTTTGAACTGATACATGCCAATATCTAAAGGAACCAAAATCTTTTGGAGATAGCCTATTTTTCAAGTTTTGCCAAAATTGAATAAAAATTGTGACCTGTAGAGTGTGTTCACAAACAAATTGTGGACGGATGGACAGGGGCAATAACAATATACGTCCGTATGAAAATGTGAACGTATAAAAACTTATTAAAAGTATAATTTAAGGAATTCATAATATTCATCAGAAATAAACTTAACTGTCGGCTATTTCAAAAAAAATTCATAATTAAAAAAAGTAAGAAACATTTGAATTAATAATTAACATCATACGACCTATTCAGTAATCATATATACAAATATATTTATAGTTTAAGTTTAAAATATAAAAAATTTTATAAAAATAATTTTGATATGTTTTGCTCGGACAATTTCAGATATGTAAATGATGGGACATTAATGGGGTACTGGCAGAAACTTTTTTACTGTTTAATTTGGGTCACATGATGGTGTTCTTATAATACATAAATAAATTATCTACATTCTGGACAATCAAATCTAAACTGATATAGGAAATACTTGAAAGACTGGGTGTTATATAAAAAGACTAGATAATTTAGTCTTCCATATTGTCTAATATAGTGTATTACAGACATAAGACTTTACATCATGTACAAGTTCAACACCAAGGTTTATAGTATATACCATCAGTATATATTATAACAGTGAGGGACTAAATGAATAATAATTAAATCATTAACAAAATAATGAAATCCTGTGTAATTTTATTGAGATTCTATCTTCTGACATATCCATCTTTCTCTACCAATATCTCATCGCTTTCTACAACATTTACATTTGTTCTCAATCTACCACATAGAGTGACACTATTTCCATCTACAACTGAATCGGACATCATCCACCGACATATAACCTCATATAATAACACAAACTGTCATAATGATGTTAGCACATTTGTTTTAACATTATATTAGGTAAAGCATTCCTTCGTCTTCTCCATTGACTTAAATCACGCGTCTGTTGTTTTAAATGATTCACCCAAACTTTTGTATCTCTAGCATCTTCACACTGAAAAAATTAAAATAAAATCTAAAATAGTGAAAATAAAGAGATTTAAGTGTATGAATATTTTGTGGTGTTTTGTAACAAGTATTGGTATTAATATTCGTCATCTTATTATCATAGTCTGTCAATCGTTAAACAATTGTCCAAAAAACACAGATTGGGAAAGAGGCTATATTAAACCCCTCTCCTCAGTGTTTTTATCTTTAAGAGATAAAAACAAGAAGAAGAATAAGAAGAGCAAGTGTATATGAAATCTACTTTTTGAAATACGCAAAATATAAAATATTTACCTTAAGAAGATAAGATTCTTTGCCCCATTCCTGAATTTCAAAAACTTCTTCACATTCAGGATCAACCGTGACAACACATTTATCTAATTGTAGAGGATCCTATAAAAATAAATACATTAAATAATCCTCTTGAAATATGCGACAAATAAACCAATAAAACATGGTTATCCTGGTCAACAGTGATTGCACTCACATTAATGGCTTTTATTACTATTCCCCAAACCCTATCACAAATCCTGGTCTTACTGTTGGATTTAATGTCCTACGTTTCTGCTTCAACTGGGCTTAAGAAGCAAGCATATGCCATACAGTGTGCTATGGGGGCAATTTTGGCTGAACAGCCTACTAGTATATTGAATTCCAATAGAAGACCTTGTCAGACCCTCGCACCCTGCACCACTGACAATGGGGAAGGGTGCCAGAAAATCCTAATGAACTATCTCCGGAGCAAACCTGCGACCTACAGGCTTGTGAGCCAGCATCTTATTTACTCAGCATCTATGGTTCCCATTGGCAAAATAAAACATTGTCTAAAATGGAATGGTTTCATCACCTATTCAACTTACCCTCACTGGTTGATATTTTCCATTTTTTTCTCGAACTAAAACAACAACTGCTTGTTCTACGGATGTGCTTTCATTAGGAAAGACCATACCCGTACTCCCCCGTCTTTCTTCTACTCGACCTTGATTACTCTATAACATAAAAATAATCTACATTAATCTTCAGTTTCTCATCACAGTGTCATATATTCCAGGGCAGGCAATTTCAGATCTTACGCAACAAAAACCAGTCTTATCAAAACCTCCATTAAAATCATTCAATCATCGTTTTGTACAATAAAAATAAAGAAAATGCGGCTTTGTCTTGTTGAGCACTGACATAGGCCTATAATATTCATGGTATTGGAAATTAAGTTATTTTTTGTATAATAGAATCGAAGCAGGTATATAAAACAATCTATTAACCTTGTCCAGAACCAGTAACACGGCATGGATCTGTATAAACTTGATATTTTTACATTTTTTAGGTGCCCAACTGTGATCGTTTGGTAATCCATACCATAATTTACTACAAACTAAATCTGAGACTTCTTTCTTATTCCATCCCAACATATCTAAGGCAATCTGAAAATAATACATAAGTATATACTTTATATTTCATAGAACTGGATGGAATTATTCTTATAAAGATAAAAGTTGAATGTTATGCAGCCACTGGTTTAATTTACTACAGAAATACAGACAAAAAATGAACAAACCTTGTGAATTTCATTTTTATCAGTTAAACTAAAACTTTGTCTTTGATTACTTTCAGACATTCTCTTTCTTTTAGGGCGTAATGTTGCATAATTTGTTTTCTGCAAAAAGTATAAAAGAAAAAGAGTTATTTCCCTTCTTGACATAGATGACGATAATATATTATATCTCCACTTGAAAATGATTTCACATTGGACCTTGATTTTTTTACAGAGACTAACACATGATTTAATTTTATTTCAATAATTCCCTTGCCCGTAGGGGTCTTTAGCAGTGGGAGGAAACTGGAGTGCCCGGAGAAAACTCACAAGGTTGGACAAGCGACCCTACTCCTTGTCACGTACAAGAGGGGATTCTAAACCACGTCAGTTGACTCAATGACAGGTCGTATGATACTGCGCGCCCTCGCTAACCATTCGGCCATCCAACCCCCCTTTTTTTAAAAGAGAGCCTGGCACCAGTAGAAGGCTTATGATAAAAACATAGGTAAACAGCTTGGATGATGAATTTGACTTACTGAGTTGATATGTAATAAAATATCTTCTATTTGTGTCAAGGCAGCTTGTATATTTACTTTATCAGTATGATTACTGCATGTAACTTTACACAGACGCTTCAATAATAATGGATATCTAAAGAGAGAAAACATTTTAACATTTATTATATACTTAATACATGTATATTTCAATTCTTAATCAAACACATATTCAATTCTTAATCAAACAGATATTCAATTCTTAAATAAAATGTACCATTGGTACATAAATCGTGCACCATAATGCGTTTCAGCGCAATTTGTAACAAGGGACTCAAAGAACGGGGCTACACATATTTCACAAGTCATGACAAACAATGACCACATATTCTTATCTGGATAGCATGCACAATAAATACTATCGTTGTAGACTGAAATACCCTCATGCTACAGATTGGCATTCGATAGATACTTTTCAGGTATTTTCCCCAAACATAACTGATTTGAAATTGGAGTAAAAACCGAAACAAGTGAATGTAAATCAGTTTATATACATTCATTATTATACATGCTGGATGCGTTACGACCCACTTGTGTCAATATCTAGGTCCCCAATAATAGTGATTTAGCTCCTTTTGCTTTCTAATCAAGTTTATCCCAAATGTCTACTCCTATCAATTTACATTTTAAATCTTGATAATCAATTGACTAAAATTATCTTCAACTTACTTGACAATTCGTTGGACAGGAACCATGAGGAAAGACTTCAGATGCATTCTTCGGAGAGCTGAGTTTTCGTTTTGAGACACTTGTAGAAAAATTCGTAACAGTTCCTTTTCCTTGGCCACCTGCTCTAAAACTATCGAAGCTAAAGGCTGAAAAATAAAGTCGAGAAAAATAGTAAATTCATTATAAATGAAATATTTGAGTATAAATTTTCAGGTAACCTTGAACTAAAAATACAAACCCATTACCGAATTACTGGTATGTTTGTCAGAATTATGTTTGAAGTTGCTTGTATTTAAGATTGTCAAAATTTGATTGATGTTGAACCAGGGGTTCCACTTCAAAATTTTCACTACCGATCAGTTTTGTTAAGGCACGTAAAGTAAATTCATATTGTGTCTAAACCGTTTTGTCAGCATGGGATACACAAAAAATTATATATTGGACTTAAAAATGAAATATTTATTATAAGGCTTGTGATAAGTATTTATAAGTTAAATATTCCCTTTTGGCTACTTAATCAATCGAAATAGCTGAATTGGCCGTAGAAAAAAACATTCCAGTCGGTGACACGTAATTACTTACCACTTGCTAAATAGAAAAGACACTGACGTGGATAATAACAAGTTGTAATACAATAACCCGTGATAATATTTTACAATCATTTCCTGTTTTAATATTCTACAATATTTCACTTACCTGATTAATACAGTAATTTTCAAACGCCGAAAACATGGCTGAAGACTCGAGGAAGAGGAAGCCTATTTGAACACTGGACGTATTACTACCCACATTCTGTAAATATACAAATTAATTCACATTGATTATAATTAAATTTAATCTCCAGCTATGTTGAATCTCAATTTCATACTCTTAAAATAATAGGTGATCTGTAAATAGAGATAATGGCTGAATGTGGTTGATCTGTGCCTAGTAATTGCTCGTTATGCAGGCTAACACAATTGTCTTGGTCTTTACTCAAACCATGAGTTGAAATGATCAACTGTGTTTAATTGAGTATTTATAGATAAGGTTCTAGGAATAGATCTTATTGCTGTTATTTTTGTATTTTCTGAGTAAATTATTAATAAAATAAATCAATTAGTCATACCACTGATACCATTTCACAATTCAGATATTACTGAATAATCTGTTTACAAAATTCTATCAATTTACGCAAGTTTTACAAAAACATAGTCTGTGTTGATTCTCAAACACAACGGTTTGAGAATCAATAAGAGTTCAATTTTCTCCAGGGTATTGCGGTGATTTTACAACAATTTTCATGCCAAATGGAAATGATGGTTGAGTTTTCTAGATAGTATTTGATAGATAGTGTCAGTGAGTGAATACACAAGGGTTTGTAACAGTCAAAAACATTTTACTGGATCAATAATAATCTCTACCACTTAATAGAATTAGATCTTTTGCTGCAAATATTGTTTTATTATTGGCCACGACCGTAAATAAAATCAATAACCATCAAGTTTTTATGAAATTGTATGTAGTATTGATTGTAATTGATATCAGTATATGTTGGACTGGATGGAATGGATTCAAATCTCCTAGTATCTGAATATACACTCTCAAATCCCCTACACCCCAGGAGTTTCCAGTAGATTTCTTCATTTTTATATCAGAATTTCAAGGTTTTCAGGAATATGGGTAAATAAGCAATTTGTCTGATACTTTATCATTCAGACTTTTTATAAAAATGGTAATAATCTTCACTTTCTTATATTGTTGGAGAATTTGCTTCAAATCAAAGTAGTATTCACTTTATTAAAAGACTATATATAAACAATAACATTGTCCACACTTAAATAGAAATAACTATGTTTTTACAGAAAACATATTAATGAAGCAAAAACAAGTCTATTTTGGTTGCAGCGAAGACTAAATAAGGAAAGTTGTATTTACAAAGACCTATAGTGTTATTCAACATGTCTTAATGAAGCCATACTAGGTAAGGATTTGTTATAACATCATTAATCAATATAAAAATACCAACATCAAGGTCCAACCACACAACAGAATCCTTATTAATTTCTGATTATATTGAAATAGTCTGATTTATAACCTTGGTCAACTGATGGATCCTGTTTCACACTTTACTCGGCCAATGTCAAATTAAGTCGCACATGTATTTTCACTTAATTATAATTTTAAATTATCATTATATTGGAATATATTAGAAATACATGTTTAGCTTGATGTTTAACTTGATGTTATAAATGCATTTAAATTCTTTCAAATTGAATTAAATCAAAAGACAGATAAGAGCTGATTTGCGTCTTAAACACCAAATAACAATGAGCTACCTCATCTTTCTCATCTTGATCATCAGTGTTAATTAATAATGATCACTTTTAATAATTTAAGCAAATTTTGCAAATTAAATAGATTTTCCATTTCTATTTAAGATAATGTAGGGTATGGTGACAGCATTGTGAACATATATATTTCTGTGTTGCAATAAAAAATAAAATCTTAAATTTTGTCAAATCAATTAGCAAATGTTCTGTTGATTGCCCACTTGACTGCAAGTTTTATTCAGTCAGGTTAGGACTCAAATTGAATAAGTAAAAATATTATATACCTGATCGCCATTGTTACTGGCAGATTGAATGTTGGTCTGTAATCTTTTACAGAACTGAGTATTGTTCAGAATTAAATCATCAAGGTTCCCAAACACTTGTTCTAGCTGTTCGGAATTTAATAGTCCTGCTAACTTCATGGGATTATAGAACTCCTGGAAGTAAATATGTTACAGATAGAATTATTCGCATTTTATTTTGTTCTGACAAATTAATACATGCCACACATTTAATTACATCGTATGTTTCCTTTTATTTATTTTTTTTTTACAATTTTCACAGTGTAAGGATTGTGACTTCATTAGTTATTTTCCAACTTGACTATGCCAATGCTCTTCTAGCCGGAGCACCTAAATACTCTCTGGATAGGTTGCAAGTTGCACAAAACAAAGCAGCCAGACTGGTGACTAAAACACTGAGACGTGAACACATCAGTGAAAAACTAAAGGAATTGCATTGGTTGCCAGTCAGAGCACGAATTGAATATCAAATCCTTACGACTGTATATCAAAGTCTCTTCTCTATATCCGCTCCCAGATACTTTCCACATAATATACAGTGTGGCTGAACAGCGCTTAGAAATGACCACTGGACATAATGTAGCGCTATACAAGACAATTAGTATTATTATTATTATTCATATTTAAAAATAAAATTCTGAAATAAAATATAAAAAGTACCTCTTTAAGAATATTTAAATCCCTGCCATAGTTTAATTCTGTTTCTAAAATTTCTTGAACAATTTCTCTTTGTTCCATTCTACGATGTGTACAGGATTCTTTGGAGGAATGTTGTTCTGTATTTGCCATTCTGTTATCAACACCAGTTAAACACAGACTAGCATTATGAAAGGCACTCTGCAACAAAGTTAGAATCATTCCATAATTATAACAACCATTCACTAAGACCAACTTTCTCCAAGTAAACTTCTTCAACACCAAGCACGTGTCTTCATCTTGGATAATTTGAGTCGCGTAAAAACGTGACTTCCATGTCACAACATATAGTAATTGATCACAGAAGAATAGGGATCCATGACGGCTTGGCGAGAAAGATTTATGGATTTTCTGACAGATTTTGTATACCCAACTAATACTCTCTTACAAAATAATTTTATATACCCAACTAATACTCTCTAATAAAATAATTCATCTGAGAAGAAAATCAATCACTGGTACAATTGCTTATTGAGGAATTTTGCAAATGGAGTTGGGGTTGTATTTGATGACACACAGTAGTGAAATTGATAATAGAGGACAATATGTGGACACACCCTGAAAATAGTCCCAAAACAATCAACAATATTGGTGTCAAACATTATCACATATATGCCTAGTACTATGAAAATTGTCTCACCAACACAAACAATTCATATAAATTTGAATTAAATAAGATGATAATTTGGGTTGCTAGAGTTACCACAAGATTTTGCTAGTGAGCATGAACAATGAATCAGACTGTAATCATCAAAAACATCACAAAACATTGAAATTCAAACATTAATAGTATAGACATAGGTGATCAATTTGAACTATAATAACCTTAGCCACTAGAGTGTCCACAAGATGTTTTAAAAGTGATCAAGGACAATAACTCTGAAAGTATTAATCAAAAATTGTTGAAGATGGACACTGTGTAGAAAGTGTATAAATGAGAAGACATGTATTACAACAATGGTGTATCATTATTGAGCCTGTAAAACAGAGATGTAAATCCACCCATAGTAATATAATACACAGGCTAACTTGATTGTATTTTTATAAAACCTGTATACTTAAAGATAACAGACAGCAATAACATACTCAAGTTCATACCTGAAATTATCTGACAGTGAAATAATCTCATTCCTATATGCAGGTCCCTTTGATGGTTTCAGCACAATGTGATTCCTACATGCAGGCGACTATAGAATTATACCAATATGAAATCAGTGATTATATTTCAAGGAATCGTAGTTTCATATAAACTAGGATTTATAGAACTGTAGAATACTCATATCATCATCAAAACATTTGTTAACCTCAATGTCTTTATCTTTACATAAAGATCTTTGTATAATCTTTATAAATGAATAAAACAATGAAGTTAAATGATAAAAAATAGCTAAATATATCCCAGTAATTTTATCCTGTAGAATTAAAATATACATACCATATAAATATCACATAACATAAAAAGTCAAATAATATGTGTTCCAACTGAATTGTCTAAGAGGACATGATCTGTTGAATAATAAGGAACACACTGCCTGTTTCTGATGTTGTACTGACATCAAGTTATCAATCAATAAATGTGAACTAGGCTATATACAATAGATATACGTCATAGCATTTCAACAATATTCTCTTATATATATCATAACATCCACACACCAATAATTTCATCAGTGATTTTCATTGTTCAACTGTTAAAAAACACTTTTAAGATAAACGATGTTTGGGAGAATAATAAAATATGCAATATGTTTCTGCCACGAACTAGTAAACTGTAAATGTAGGTTGTGAATCACTGTGCAGCAGAGTGCTGGGGTGCCACAGCCTCCACGTAAGATTGGATCAGGGCAAACAAACCCATTGGCGTGTGGGTACCCTGAAAACAGGTCTTAATAAAGTGTACTAATTTATAATTGAAAGATTGTTAAATTATTTTTTGGGGATGAGGATGAGGTGCCATTTCTCGGTGTGCAATGTACACCCCTGCACCCCCTTCAAACAATGTAACTATTTAAATAGGCTTTATCACTTCCAACAAGAAAATACATGTAATTAATTTTATATCACTTCATATGCAACATAACTTTTGATTAAACTAAGTATCAAGTGTCCAACAACAGCATTGGTTCCTACTAAAATGGTTTTATGCACCTTGAAACAATGATGATAAATGTTTCGGTACCATGAATGACAAACAAATTGGTTTTGCTATTTAGTCTGTGTTATCCTGACTAATTTCTGTGGTTAATGAGTACTTGTAATTAGTTCAAGTAGTAAATATATTTGAGTCCAAGTTGGACCGTAATAAAGACAGGAACAGCTGTGATTAACCAAATTAAAACTTTATTTTTTTATAGTCGAAACATCATTTTATATTTCAGCAATGTTTAGAAAAGTTTGAACCAAATTTTCTCAAAATCTACCAAATTGAATTTCCCATTTTCTTTTGAAACATGTTTAACCCATCATTTACTCTGGCGAAAACAGTGTGCAACTTTGTGCATCATCCTTTAAAATAAAGGATGTGGCACTCACTTCTATATACACCAATAAAAAATAACCAACAATTGAAAGACCTTTCATGTTTAGTTCAAGCGTCTATGATATATATTCAAAACTTTGGTTTATATTTTGTACATACTCTGTTAGTGTTTAAATGTTCTTTTCATCCACTTTTATGTATTTTTCATCCACTTTGTATATATTTTTCATCCATTTTTTTTATGTCTCCTTTATAATGTATTTTTCATTCTCCTTTATAATGTATTTTTCATCCACTTTTATAATGTATCTTTATTATGCTGACTGTAATGTATAATTTACATGCTGCTTAAAAAGTGTGTTTTATGTAATAAAAAATCTATCTAATCTATATATCTATTTATCTATCTAATCTATATATCTATTTATCTATCTAATCTATATATCTATTTATCTATCTAATCTATATATCTATTTATCTATCTAATCTATATATCTATTTATCTATCTAATCTATATATCTATTTATCTATCTATTCTATATATCTATTTATCTATCTAATCTATATATCTATCTATTCTATATATCTATTTATCTATCTAATCTATATATCTATTTATCTATCTAATCTATATATCTATTTATCTATCTATTCATGACTAGCTAACACCAGGAAACTACTGGGGAAAAAAAAGGAAAACAACTGGAATACACCAGAAAACTACCGGAAAGCACCGTGTTATACTGAATATCAGAAGACACTAAATGCTGGAAAAACCTAACCCTAACCCTAACTACCTGCACACATAGGACCTGATCCTCTGTAAAACACCAGAAAAACCTAACACTATCCCTAACCCCCCGCACACAGAGGACCAGACTCCGAGATACCTATTTAGGGTGTTTTCCGGTATTAAGTGTGTTTTCCGGTATGAAGTGTTTTCCCAGTGTTTTCCAGTATTCAGTATAACATGGTGTTTTCTGGTAGTTTTTCGGTTGTTTCGGGTTTATAGTATTGCCGTTAGTGACTGGCTCTTTAGCAAATAACATGAAGATCTCAACTATTGAACATATTGACAATACTCCTGGAAAACACCAGTTCATACTGAATATCAGAAAACACTGGGAAAAACACTAAATACTGGAAAACACACTAAATACAGGAAAACACCCTAAAGGTTAGGGTTAGTTTCTGGTATATATATAGTATAGCCTGGCTTCGGGCTACCTATTTAGTGTGTTTTCCGGTATTTAAAGGTTAGGGTTAATTTCCAGTGCATATAGTATAATCTAGGCTACCTATTTAGGGTGTTTTGCAGTATGGTATTTAATGTATTTTACAGTTACATGGTGTTTTCCAGTACTTTGTTTTTCTGTGTTTTCCAGTATATATATTCCTTTTGCAATTTCTAAACATGCTTTTTAAAGTCATATGGTTCAAAAAGTATCACAGATTTCATTTTTTTCTCTGTGCTTTGGAGTCAATGAATTTGGGTGTAAAACTATTGATTATTGTAGTTGTTCATGTCAATGATTCTGTCATGGAAGATAATCCCCCCTAATAGACACCGGATATAACATTGTTATACATAATCTATCACATCTTCTCCACGTTCCTCTAAACTAATATTATTACCTATCCTTAACTATAATTAAATTAGTGAAACGAGGACAGGTTTTGACTATATTTAGATATCCTGACGTCATGCTGTATCTATTTGACCCACTGTCCCTCGTTATATAATCTATTATACTATCAGGTTACAATCGAGTCTTTGAAAACCACAAACCAAATAGAAAGCTGAAATAATCTGCCAGCGTTTGATGATGTCTTTCATGTAAATTGACATATGTATGCAGGCACCATTAAATTTGTTAGTAAGCTTTTTGTAAAGATCAGACAAGCTCTAAGGACTTTTTTGTGACTTCTACACAGTAAAATATGAAAGAGTTTTATATGTTTGGTGTAGTTATAGCTCCAAGCTACACAGTTATACAAGTCAATGAACACGTTTTCTGCTATTTGGAATTGATTAAATCATCTCTTTCATTCCTAACCATTAATCACAACTCATGTCCTCATTCAACAAAAAAACCTTTTGATTTAACTTAATGAGATCTAGAAACCAATCATTTTATAAAAATATTTATATCAATATCGCAGTAAATAACAATTAATCCTTTTATTACGGGAAGTATTTATTAATATTTACAGTTGTTAAAGATGTGTAACTAATATATTGGGTTATATTATATTGGGTTATATTAATAGGAACAAGATTCAACTAACCATATGACTCTAGACAAAATGGGCTCATGAAGAAGGTTTTTTTTATTTTACTCTACCACCATATATTTTACCGTTAATTCAAATAAAATTAAATGTAATATTGTTTACCATCCTACCGTTCTACATCAACCAAACTAATGAAGGTAGCCGTACTACACTAACTAAACTAATGAAGGTAGCTATTCTACCAGGGCCATATGTAGGATTTTAAAAGTGGGGGTGCATTAGAGTGGTTGGGCGCCATAGCTTCCACATAAGTGATATAATTAGAAAGTTTGGATCAGGGCAAACGAACCCATTGGATGTGTTTTCTATGGCGCTCAGTATAGATATAATTTCACTCCCATAGTAATGGTGGATTATTCATTTTTATTTCTTTTTCATACAAAGCAAATTACCCATTATTTCAAAAATACCTTTCGTGATAAACAAAAAAATCTACAATTATTAAAAAGTGTTTTAGCCAAGATTGTGAAAGCCTTTGTATTAGTTCTATTTTCAGTAGTAACATTATAAATTATAAATCTGATGTTGCCTTGAAACTTAATTTATATCGGTATTTATAGACCAGATTGTAATCTTCTTCTTTATAATTAATCATTTAGCTCCGTGCATCAAAAGAATTCAACATTTCATTCCATTTGTAATTTGAAAATAGATCAATAACAAAGAGGAAGTTGCCTTAAAACATAAATTATATCATTTGACCAGAGATCTTTTGTCTTCTTTGCTGGAGACCAAATACATTTATAGCTATCAATTAAATGAAGCCATGCATACAGTTGTAAAACAACCATTTATAGAGACTAGAAGAAGAGAGATGTATAGCATTTCATATATCACTGACCTTAGTTACAAACTACTTAACTTGAGTTATTGTAGTTGTTAATTAAAGACAGGAGTGATTATAACACTATCTTGATTGTGAATGGTACCATGTTGATTAAGGTTGTGGATGGTACCATGTTGATTGTTGTTTAATGTTGTGGATGGTACCATGTTAATGTTGTGAATGGTACCATGTTGATTGTTGTTTTATGTTGTGAATGGTACCATGTTGATTGTTGTTTAATTTTGTGGATGATACCATGTTGTTTAATGTTGTGAATGGTACCATGTTGATTGTTGTTTAATGTTGTGGATGGTACCATGTTAATGTTGTGAATGGTACCATGTTGATTGTTGTTTTATGTTGTGAATGGTACCATGTTGATTGTTGTTTAATTTTGTGGATGATACCATGTTGATTAAGGTTGTGGATGGTACCATGTTGATTGTTGTTTAATGTTGTGGATGGTGCTGTGTTGATTGTTGTTTAAGGTTGTGGATGGTGCTGTGTTGATTGTTGTTTAAGGTTGTGGATCTTATTGTGGATTGTTTTAATTGTTAAAACAAGCCAACAGTGAGGCTGATGTTCCCCACCATAATCCCAAAATAAATAGAGGACACATATTAATTAATCGCACATTTATTGTTTTCAAAAGTACGGAGCAATCAAATCACTAAGTTCCATCACTCTACCAGGTAGAATCAAGATTATCTTTTCCCAACACATCAATCAATGAAGTTGATTAGCTCTGACTATCTTCAGCTCGAAATGTTTATCATTGAACTCAGTCAAGATATTCACCTAATGAATATTTACATCAAGTTTAAACATTCTACCTTAAATAAAAGCGGAGTTATTAAGTTCCACTGTCTTGACTAATCAAATTGCTTATTGCTCCTGAGCCTAATCAGTTCACTATGGAACTTAGTCAAGGTAATCAAAGTATCAACCAATCAGATTGCTTATCTCTGCTTACTGTCAGCAGAAAATGTTCATCATCAAACTCCACCAAGGCATTGACCTAATAAACACATGCACCAAGTTTGAACATTTTAACTCAATTATAAGGAGAGTTATTGTGTTCCGAAGTCTCGGCCAATCAAATTGCTTATCGCTCTGCTTATTCTCATACTCCGCGTAGTGTTGCGTTTGATTAGAGGTAATCTAACTACGCACTGCTATTATGAGTGGATATTGTTGTTTTAAATTTTGATTTGTTGTCACGATTTTATTATGCCTAATTAACCCGTGCATAGCAGAACTGCAGTAAAACTAATTGCGTGACAAACGAGGCTATCAAGTCGAATGAAATGTAAACAATACTGTTTGGAAACGAACATACTTTCACGGTTTTTAATACCTTAAATCACTGTCCAAAGTTTTAGGGAAGACCCAGATTAAACGAAGGACTGTCATGTTGCTGCACTTGTGACAGCTTTCATTGAACGGAAAGAATAGACACACTCCCGCATAAGTTCAAGAAACAGACGCTATTCCAGCAATGGTCAGAGAGGGATTTCTCGGGCCATTGCTTCAGGAATATGCTTATTCTGAGCTTAGTCAAGGCATTGATGTAATGAAACAATACACTAAGTTTCATCACTCTCACTTAATTAGCACTAAAGTTATCGTGTCCCAATCAAATTGCTTATCTCTGCTTACCCTTTAAAACGGAAAATGCTCATCTTTGAACTCCATCAAGGCATTTACCAAGTTTGAACACTAGCTCAATTAGGAAGAGAGTTATGACTATAATTAAGGAAGCCCTCAATTCGAATAGGAACGGTATAATAATAATAATAATTTATTCTTATATAGCGCATTACAATATACAAATAATATCTCAACGCACTGTACAATGTTGTGGGTAGAAATTGAAGTAAATTATTTCAACATTACTAAACTCTTGACTAAAATACATAGACTGACCAGATTTCTGAAATAATTTCACCTATTAATAACATAGAGAATACAAATATGCTTATGTCTCTGTCAATATGTATCTGATTGTAATGGTACCCTATTTGTATGCAAACAAAGCCCTTCATCAAATATCATATGATGCTGTACATTATCTCACACATTAACTTTAAACCAAAATTCAACTGTCATTCGCTCTTATACGAATTTCAAGGTTAGACACGTCTATGTTCCATTACAAAAAAGATAAATTCAATCTATTCATCTGTCAAAACTACATTTCAGAGAAAATGATTGTTTTTGTCATATAAACAATATTTCATTGTCAGAAAATGATTATATTATATTTTTTCATAAAAAAAAGATATCCATTTTTTCTCTGTTGACATCTTTTGAAGAGATTATCAGGATCCAATTAAAAAATCTTTCTGTTTCCTTTTGACTTTCCCCCACTTATATTTATTGGCCCGTCCCGGCTAACTTTATCTCGTTATTCGGTTACTAACCTTTATATGTCTCAATTGATTGACATCGTATTTATGTAGAACAAATTGGAAACAATGGCCATTCAAGGGTATGCAAATGTTTGACTGTCGTACAGACATTGATTTTACAGACGTAGGAACCAGTATGAGGTGTTTTTAATATAGCTATTTCTGGTAAATACAACCAACTATAGAATCATTTAGCCTACACAATATCCCATGGAAACCCATCATGGTATAAACTTAATAAAAATCATTAATGATGCATCATGTAAGATTTAAATAAAAATATTACCGTTTGTGCCAGGGCTTCCACTTCAAAATTCTCACAGTCGGTTATTTTTCAAACGGAGAAAGTAGTGCTATTTTTAGCGCATTATAAGAAGCCAAAAACAACTCTACAAGTGACAATCAGGTTTAATTGGGTCAAGGACAGTCACATAGAAATTCAATCTCATAGGTGTTTAAATCTCTTAGGTGTTTAAATCATAATTTATATAACATTTGAAGCCCAAATAAAGAGCTGCAATAGGACGATTTAACTCTTATATCAAGCATCTTTAATCTTTGAAAGAAATATTTAATTAGGCTACGGTACTTGTTATGATGAAATTATTGAAAGATTAGCCCAGGAATGAGTGGAAATTTAAAAGGCCTTGTTGTCAGTGTAGGCCTACATAATCATTTAATAATTTCAATAATCTCAAAATATCTGTGAAGCAATATTAAAACATGTGTTGTTTTGACCTTGGTGTAAAATGTACTTTTATTTAATGAAACCATATAAAACATATTGATTGTTTTAATAATTGCTCAGAATAGCTGACACGTTCGACCTATATACAGTAAAAACTTAAACTAGTTCAACACAACTCTACAAAGATTATGAAATCTTCCACAGGAAGAAATTAAAAGGGAAATCAACATAATGGCTTGTGGATTTAATAACCATTTCTATTGTGGTGTAATAGCCGATGTTCTGATTAAATTGTTGATGGACACGACATGACACGATATGACATGTCATCAAGGGTAACTAAGAAGAAATAGACAACCAATTTGTTCTTGGTTAAAATAACTAAAGCAATCTGATATCACATTATTTATTGTTTGACAGGTCGGGTCGTATTGTACTTGATAATATCGGAAAGAGGTGGTGACACCATGGGTGGTTGTAGTATAATATGGTCAATGGAACATGTCTTGGTCTGTGAAAACTGTAGAAAAAGTGGCATCATAGACCGCAATTCATAACCAAATTGATTCTGGTCTTTAATGGTCAATGTTGGTGGCACCAATTTAACATTTTAAACTGATTCCTGCTGCTATAGAATACATTTAAATAATTGATTGTTATTTAATAGTGAAGACAAGTTGACTTTATTCATATATACTGGTATCACTATAATAAGTTTTGACCATGATCGTTATTGATCAGATTTTGTATATTCCCATCTACAAAACAATAACTACAGATTGAAATCCCCGTCTGATCAATTATGTACGCTATAAAGGACAGTGAATAATGTATATCAACAAAAGAATTTATATTCTAAAACTTATACCTACATAGATGGTATGGCGATTTAATTGATTCTGTATTTCAAAGCCAACCTCCACAAAACCTTTCAAAACCAAAATTTAATGGAAACAAAACTTAGCTTATACATTTTACTCCAGCACTCAATATCAAACCCTCAGGGACTTAACTCTTCTATATCGTACACTTATTTCTCAAGCACTCAATAATATCATACACTCCAGGACTCAATTCTTCTATATCATACACTTATTACTCCAGCACTCAACTCTTCTATATCATACACTTATTACTCCAGCACTCAATTTCATACATGCCAGCACTCAATATCATACACTCCAGCACTCAATATCATACACTTTTCACTCCAGTACTCAACTCTTCTATATCATACACTTTTCATTCCAGGACTCAACTCTTCTATACCATACACTTATCACTCCAGCATTCAGCTCTTTCCCCATTTACCATAAGTTCCATTAATTCCTCTCAACCTTCTTGAGAAACGTGATATCACATGTGACTAGAAGACATTATATATATATATTTAGAGTAGAGTGTGTTACGTGACGTATCATCTTAGCCTATAAGAGGATTAATACTTCCACATATAGTCATGTAATCACCTGTACAAGAATTTATTCCTCTCATATAACACACTAAAACACGTGATTCTTCATCCACACCAGTTAATAAAAAACTTCAACTAAAATATAGTCATGTCATAAATATTAAATGAAACCATATAAAACATGTGAGACAATCAGGTGACATATTGATTGTTTTATAATTGCTCAGAATACCTGACAAGTTCGACTTATATACAGCAAAAACTTAAACTAGTTCAACACAACTCTACAAAGAAAGAAAGAAAGTAAAACTTTTTCAAGGAGTGAAGGACGGGGGTCAAATATTCTGTCCTTCACAGGGAGGACTGTAAACACAAATAACAAATGCAATAGACAAGAGTTCAGATGTTATTATTTCCAACTGCAATAGAACTAAATCAGAGCGACTGATCATTGTTCCAAATTATCTTTGTATTAATAATAGTTTTCTATAAATTATTAAAACTGACTTAGTCTTAATAATGGGGAGGAGAATAAAGTTTATGGATGGAAGTGTCTACATATCCACCCCACATTCATCAACATGTAAATTAATTTGTTTTTTTACTTCAGACAAGATTTTCATGTGGCAATACTAGGGGTAGATAACATCAAGGTTATTCAACTTTTAATCAAACGCCTTTCGTAATTAGTCAATCAAAATAAACCTCGCGGTCACTGATGTAGCGTCATGCTTCCAGTATATAAACATGCCACAAGCTTTATACCACTCTTCCTTACCACGACGTAACCATATATTATGGGAATATAGTAATTAATAACTATCCTTTATTCCTTACAGCCAACTTCCAAACGTTACAACGCAAACAGGCAAACAAGTGCAATATTTTCCTGTTGATATGATTGATTGAATCGGAGCCTGTCAATAGACATTATCTAGTAGTCAGAGAACTCATTTGTTTTCTCGTATCATCTGAACTTCAATCAATCATCTGAAACAGATTTAACATAGGAAATCAAACAGCATCTATATCTCATTCTACGATCATGTTTTCTAGGATATAGTCGCCAGGGTGTAACTTAATTAACGACTAGGGTAATTCTACAAGTCATGTGTTGAAACATCACGAGATGCTAGGATTATTGGCTTATAATCGTCTATATAACACAATTTCAGGGTGTGGTGTTTCATTAAAAATCTCTGCTTTAAGCTATGATCAGTCTACACAATTAGTATATCATTTATTTAATCTTCTATAAACTACCTTCCGTATCGCAAGTCCACATAACCTTCAGTACGGTGAGGATGAACGTTTTGTCCAGTGGACATTTCGGCCTAGCATGTTTTGGACAGTGGATATCTTAGACTAGGTCGTTTCTGAAATCACTTGTTTCAGCTAATTTTACAAAAAAAATTTATTATTTTTATGAAAAAATGTTTTGAAAGTGAGTAAAGTAAGTTTTTAAAGCATGGTTGGTGTAAATTAATCTAAGTTAATATATTAGCAGTTGAAATCAATCTCTGATTGACAGTTGAATCAAGTTCAATGAACATATAACAATTTACCAAGAAACCTTTTCAGGAAATGTCATCAATAATTAAGACAATTGCTTGTTGTGTACCTGCCAATTGTTACAGTTGATAGTTTGGGACGTGTGGATATCCTCAAGTCATGTTTGTCTACAAGTCTTTGACCATCTACTATCAAATACCAAATATGTTTACAAAAATTCTACCCTTTCTTCCTATAATTGATAAACTGACATTTGAACTGTCAATTATCGGGGTAAAATCCCACCACTAGTTACAAGGTCATATCATACAAGAATGCCCCAGGTGTCACAATAAATGACTTGGTGTGAAACTGTTGCTGTTAGCAAGGTTACGCCTTTAAAATGCAGAAATTCTTCACCTTTATTCCACATGGTTTTTAACATGTAAAATATAGAAGAGCTAAAGATAGCATAACAGTGGCATCTTTTTACATCAGAAAATGTGACTGGTGATAGCTCAATGAGTCTTAAGTTGCACAAGTAGATTTCTAATTACACACTAATTTGTGTCCAAGTGCAGAAATGTTCAAAATTTGGTTTTGACCATTTTTGAATACTTTAACATGTTGAATTGTGTCAAGTTTAGTGGCTGCTTGGCATTTTTAACCATGACTTTTGTCATGCATAGCAGAAATTTTGAACGTAATCTTTAAACAAAGTTTTCTCGAAATAGGCCTTTCTAGACTCTCAGACTTTGAACTTGAATATCTCGACGATGGAGTAAGGTAGAGAAATGATTTTGGTATCATTAGACGGACGGCCTAGGACATCCGCTTTACGATGACATATATAACTCATTTTTGAAATTTTGGTCATTAAGACTCATTTCGCTGTCACCGATCACAAATTATTGTTTTACCAGCTTAACATGATTTTAACAGGAGGACACAGGAATAATATATAATATCATTAACCATGATTTAAAGTCAATGAATAGTGGAATAATATAAATATCATGTAATATAATGTGGTATGGCATGTTTACAGTTAATTACATTCACATGACCACACAATCCTATTTCAATAATTAATATGTTGATGTGTGTCAGGCCCAATGTCTTAACTTTGTGACCAACATAAGTCAGATAATTTTTATTTTTAAATACTGCCAGACATAATTAATATCAAGTTCACCCAAATCAAATTGTTTGCTGAGAACTTTTCCGAGCAGGCAATATATTGTGGAACTATTTACATAGGTGGGAGATTATAAATTTGTTGAAGTGTGTCGAGTCTGAAATTAACATGACAATTAATTAAACAATATTCCTTTAATAAAATCTGAAACGATTAATGGATGTCTTTGTATATTTATATTGTTGATAATAGGACGAGTTTAAAGATGACTACATGCTTGATAAAAGATTGAACTGAGAAGTAGTAAATCTATAAAGTTGTATTATTATAAATATTTTTATCTCTACTTGTAAATGTCATTTCAGAATTATATTCATTCTATAAATACAATAGAGCTGATTATTTCTAGAGAATGTTTTGTATCGTTGTCTGTTGCAGACGGATGATGACGTCAGTTGCCTGGGTAACAATGTAACTGTTATACTGGTACCAGCTAGTATGTCCATTGATAGGTTATCCACGGATCAGCCATTCACTTACATCAACAATATCTTATATCTTTAAACAGGCTCTAACACTTTAAACACGACAATAAATGTAAATTACATAATGTAATATTAAAATAACCAATGACAATGAATTAATGAAACTCTAAACACCATGCTGCTAAAGTGACACCACAAATCTGGTTCCAGTAACCACCAACCTGATGTCTTCACTTGTAGCTTCATTTAATATCCACAAACATGGTACCAAAATCATGATAATTTGCAAATGTTACGGCTATTTTCAAAGCAGTTAGGGTACTAGCTATGCTTCCTTTTATACAGAAACTAAATCTATTCCATTCAAAGAAAGACAAACTTGACACAAATTAAAACCACTATAAAAAATTATCAATAATGTAACTCCCATCGTATCTGGAACCAAGCATGTTGTAAGAAACATTTATCTAAATCAGTGTTTCCCAACCTCTGGGTCAAAACCCAACTTGGGTCGCAAGCATTTTTCGTGGGGTCGCGGACTAGTCTGAGAACTTTAAATCAAAATGTTATCTTTTCATGTAATCTATCTTTACATCGTCAATACATGGCAAAAAAAGTGCCTGAAATCTAATAAAACACTAATTTTACGGACTGGAATTGCAGGAAAACGTGTTTGCGGCCGTCAAATATTCCAAAATTTTCTTGGTGCTCCATACAAGGTCAGATCGTCTTCTGCATCTCTCTCGAAGAAAACTGACTCCGCTATCAGTAAACCCGCAATGTTGTCGAATCTGTACTGGGTTGACTATGGATTAAAACATTTTGTCTCGAGCCACTCTATTTTGATTGGATCTCTGCAGTAAAGGGCAATAACGCACCTAAAAATTCGGGAATTTCAGTTGTAAAATTGCGGCCGTTGCTTCGGGAACATGTGATCTACACAGCTCTTGTCACATTGCTAATCGATTTCCTCTCAATAATTTGTTATCAGACTTTAAATAAGTAAACAATAATAAAAGTGAATGATAATGTTTCATTGTAAAATGTGACTTTGTTCTTCGAGGGGTCGCGATCTGATCCTGGGTCAGGAATTGGGTCGCCACCCAAAAAAGGTTGGGAACCTATGATCTAAATCATTTACCCCACTCAACAACTCTTAAAATATTCTATATCCATCTCTCTAAATCTGATATAAAACTTTCATTGTTGGATGGCCGAGTGGTTAGTGCGTTGAGTGGTTAGTGCGTTTGTGCTGGATCATATGGTCTGTTATTGAGTCAATAGGCGTGGCTTCCATTTTCCAGTTGTACGTGGCAATGAGTAGGGTCCTAACATGTGGGTTTTCTCTGAGTTCTGCCGTTTTCTCCCACTGCTAAAGACCCCCACACGCAAGCGAATTATTGGAATAAAATTAAACCATATGTAAGTCTTGAAATGACCTAGTTTGTGTCGAGTTGATGATAGTTAGCTTATTTCCCATCCCATTCAGATATCCTGAATATAAATATTGTTTAAAACATAAAAAGCTAATGTTTGGCACTGAATATCAAAAATACAGTTGTGTCTCGTGGGAAGTACATCTAACTTTAAACCTCGCAAACTTAGCATCAGCAACTTGTTCAATTGGCAGAAATAATCTTTAAATGTGTCATGGTATTAGATCGATGCTGTAATCCTCTGGCTTGGGGAAAACAGTTAAATGAGTAATACTAATGTTGATTCCATTCAAATTGAGTCAGGAATATGAAGATGGTGAAAGAATCATATGTTACACAATGAAGTGATTATTTAATTCTGTTACAAGTTTCTATATATATCGTATACTTATTTCAATGGCCATATGTTTCAATTTACTTATTCTTATTTTAAATCTCAATTCTCATAAATATAAAACGCAACAGTTGTAGAGAACATTCTGAGCAGAATAGCCCCAGAAATATTCCTGGATGTAATAAACAGACTCGTCCGAAGTGTCTGAAGTTCCACAATTGTTTCATCAAAATGCAATCTGATTAATAAATAGACCCTTTTTCATTTCATTTTATAGTTCAAAATTTTGTTTTACTTGTCTTTACTACTTCACCAGGATCTTGAAGAGTTGTTATCACTCAAGTGTTCTGAATGATGTGAGGCTTTAGCCAATGAAACGGTCTGTTACGGCGAGCTTTGTGCACGTTTTGAAGGGAACTACGGGTAATCCACCACGTCTGACTTCATTGGTTCAAAAGGTGCTCAGATGACCTCTGACGTGAATTTCCACTATAATAAGCAGGGGCACTGCACGACACATAATTTACACAAAAACAAATACATAGACAAGACATCATACTCAGAAACCACAAACAAACAATTCAGAAATAGAGAATGGATCCGGGGGGCTAGCCGTAAGCGTCCACTGCGCTGTACAGTCCCGGGCCTGTAGATCTATATTTTAATGAGATTGATCAAAATAATGACATCTAATAACATACAATAATAAACATCCATAAAATTTGTGCTCGTAGCATTTGACAAGCATATTAACTTGTTGTAAAAAACAGAGGAGTCTTTAAATGATGATAATCATGTGCATTGGATAGGTTGATAGATAATTCACAATTTTATTTTACCAGAACTATGATCATCAATATTAATGGATAAAGTCGGTGACCCACGTGTAATAAAAGACTTACCTTATTAGGATTTGATGATGACTGTAGGGAATGACGAGAGATATCACTCACTGTATTATCTGGTGGAGTTATTGAGTATGGTATAGACGATAGAGTGATGTTTGTAGAATCTAGAGAACTTTCATAGCCAATGACACCACTATCATTACTACTGGCTAAACTTAAATTACTTAATCTTGTACCAGTAGCATTTATATCACAGTTTGATTCCGTTTCACTCTGTCATTAAACACAAATAAATATTAAACTTGTCATTAACAAAATCACGAATCGTAACTAACACAATAATCACACCAATTTGGACATGAAATATTAAATAATAGTCATTCAACAAAAACTAAAATGTTGAAAAAGCAGTCAACAAAAGTTGTCAAGATTCTGACATAATTAAAGGCAAAAATTTAGGTAAGAATTAGAAATCATTGAAAATTGATAGGATTCTTCAATTGGAAAGATTTTATATAGTTTTGTAAGATTTTACAATGTTTATAAGGGTTATACTCTAGATGTAATCACCACAAATAAGCGTTATACTATAGAGGAAGTCGTAGACGTTGACTTGCTAACTCAGAGGTCTGGTTTTTGATACTGGAGAAGTTCATTTGGATTTTCTGGCAGTAGCACACGACGGAGGGCTTGGCAAGGGACAACATTTGGGTGAGGTCCAGTGTATAAAACACTGAATATATTAAAAAATAATACACAAAATTACCTCAGATACATCAAATTCTGCCAAACTGAGATAACTTGTAGCTTGTGAAATATCACCACTGGTATAAACAGGACTACTATATTTATCAACCAGACATAATGTTTGTTTACCACAATCAATGCTTTTGTCAACTAGGCCTGGAGTATCTACAATTAGAAATAAAAAATGCAAATTGAAACTAGGTCGTGAAATTCAAAAGGAAACTCTGTTAGAACAAGTTTTTGGCACAAGTAGTTTGGTTTTTGATGCACACCCAAGATCCCTTGATCCTTAACATATTTGTTCAGTTAATCTAATGACAAAAATTGTAGCCTCTTGTGGGCCTATACAAACTTCTTTAACGTACATGTTAAGTAATAATGCGAAAATGTCCACCCACTTCGTAGCCTACATATGTGCCAATATTGAAAGGAATCGAAATCACATGAAAACATGATTAAGAGAGAGATAGAAACCAGGTCATTTCAGGACTAACAAATACTTTAATTCGCATTATCATAGAGGTCTTTAGCACTGGGAGAAAACCGGAGGACCTGGAGAAAACCTATGAGGTAGGACAGGCGACCATACTCCTTGTCACGTACAACTGGGGAATCGAAAACTCGCCAGTTGACTCAATGACCCCCCACCCCCCTAAATTCGCTCGCTGGAGAAAACTCGAGGACTTGAATAATAACTTTAGCTTCTAGAGATCCACAATATATTTCCAAGTGATCAAGGGCCATAACTCTTAAAAGAAATCTTGGACTATCATTTAAAAACATTGTACTTTGTATATAAGTTTGTAGTCTATATTTTTCTATATGAACAAGGGTCATACATTTGACAGTAATTATCAAATATCATTGAAATATGATACTTTCCGATGTTATATATAAAAACTATATTTATTGTGCTTTGAAATAATTTTGTAGCAAGCAAATTGACTAACAAGCTATTTCTATATCCAAACATAGGTATATGAGTAGAATATTGACAACCTTGTTACCAAATATACACCAGTGAAAGGTTATATTATACTTACCTAAATATTGACTCGGTCTTATTTCTGGTCTGGGAATATCTGCAAATGGTTCACTTTTACATTGTCTCTGCTTGCGTAATTTTATTCGACGTCTCTGAGACTCAGCTGTTAAGCTATAGTTACATACATCTGATGTTGATCGAAACACTGGAGACTGGAAGAACAAAATAAACAGGTGACTGGACAAACAAATGTAAATGTTATGAAATGGAGTTTAACGTCCTACTCTTCTGTTTTGAACTGGTCTAATGAAGACGGGCATATGTCACATGGTCTGCTATGAGGCAAATGTTGCCAAGACAGCGCCACCTGCACTGCTTACACTTATATCGAATTCCAACTGTCAAGAGATCTTTTAAGTGCCCACCATGTTTTTGTGTGAATTATGTGTAGAGTGCCAGAACAGATGGTTAAAACATCTAAACATGAGAGAGATTAAACTTGATCAATATTTAAAATAATCGTACGGACAACTTGCCAATAGTACTTTATCACCCAATATCTTATTTGACAGTAGATATCGCTTGTATGATAAATTACATAATCTACTGCGATATCTCCTAAGGAGATATCGCTTTACATAAATTTGATTGGTCAATCAAAAAGGAACTATTTTCTTTTATTTTAAAGAAACCACTTATTTTAAATAAAAAGTGACTTTTTTTTTTGTTAAAAAGAAACTGTTTTTATTTAATTGACTTTGAAGGAAATACTGGGTCAATATATAGGACTTTGCAATAGCTGAACTGCAGTCAAAAAACTGATGTATCACTACGCAGTAATGAAATTAGGTCCAGTAAAGGTGAAATTTATACCAAAGAATTATATTTATTTATTTCTGCATGTAAGAAAGGATTGGGTGATAAATAAAATCTCCAACTCGTGTTTTTTGATATCAAAAAATATCAACACTCGTTGATAAAGTAAAAAAAAACTCGGCAGAGCCTCGTTTTTTTTACATTATCAACTTGTGTTGATATTTTTTGATATCAAAAAACACTCGTAGGAGATTCTCTATTTATTCATACCAGTGAAATGTTGGACTAGTGTGACGTATTTCAATGTAAAAGCTTGTGCAGAGTGTCAGTATTTTAAGATGTTTAACAGTCTCGAGCTTACGACATTGTTCCAATATATAACTTAATGTCTCGATCTCGACCACTAAACAATACGAAAACAACTGCTTGCAAGTAATTCATTGAAAGAAAATATTTCATATGTTAGACAAAAAATGACCTGGTCTACATGTATGTTTAATATTTTGCATTGCTATCACTTATGTTCACATCATTCCTCATCAATCATCATACGTTATTAAGAAATATTTTTCCAATTAAAACCACTTATCAAAACAAATATATTCACATCTCTTAAAACAGATGTCCTAGATTTTGTCAGACATCAATTATCACCCGTGTCATGTGTCATATGTTCAAGCTTCTTCTTCAATACTCTAATTAACTATAAAGGTTATTCTTTCTACATGAAATCACAGCTTTATAGTTGTAAATATCAAACAATACAGCTTCAGCTAATTATAATTATCACCATATTCCTGAGAAAACAACATCCAGGAAAAACAATAACAACCCTTCTATTGGTAAACATGTACATCACTCATTCAAGACCCTAACAATAAGGTGGGGGGGGGGGGTGACCAAATGGTTAGCATGTGTGTGCTGTATCATTGTTTTGTTTTCAACTGACGTCTGATCATCTTATGAACAAAAAAACATTGCTATAAATAAATAGGCTGAACAGACCATAAACATCTCAAAGAGACCTATAAGCGCTAACTAGGACAGTACTTATATGGAATAAATTGTATAAAATTATTCAAATTGTAAAACTTAGTTGGTGTCATTCATCTGAAAACCTATCAAAATCATTGTATAATTATAGCATTTAGAGTCTCAACAAGTTTTTAAATTTTTAAAAAATAATTGATGTTAATTGTGACCTCTAGCGTCTAGAGTGTGAATTAGGGGAAGTCTAGAGTGTGAATTGGGGGAAGTCTAGAGTGTGAACAAGGGAAGTCCAGAGTGTGAATTGGGGAAAGTCTACTAGAGTGTGAACAAGGGAAGTCTAGAGTGTGAACAAGGGAAGTCTAGAGTGTGAAATTAATGGGTGCCCTCCTATATCCAATTAAATTCAAACGTGAAATAATCATGAGATAATATGGCCGATAGAATGACAAAGTGATAATAATAAATGGCTCATAGAATGGACCGCAGCCGTTGTACTACTATTTGATAATTTATATGAAATTATGTTAGACGAGTATAAGTGTTGCAGAGGACAGGAGTTATAATTTGATAAATACATGTTTTTTTGTATTCTCCATTGTCAGTACATTAGCTATGGTATAATTTTATTTAAAATACCAATTAAATTGTTTATAAACATTGTGAGAATAACAGGAAAGGGGGACTATGTTGAAGAATAGAGTCAGTGTCTAGAAACACGTGATAGAAACACGTGATAGGAAATCTACCATTTTATATTTAACACGTGAGTGACCAATCATAATTAGATTGATGGTTGTGAATCTGAGAATATGTAATTAATAGAAAGTACTTTCTAAGTAGACTCCATGTAGACCATTTGTAAGGAGAGACGGTTGTTGGGATGACATCAGGGTTGAGAGTAGAGAATGACTTTATTATAATTATGTTTTTAACTGTGTGACCAGCTTGATATAAAACTGTAGAAACCTTACTTTTGTTCCTAGATGATCAAGGGCTATCTCAAAATATGTAGTAAGAAAAGGTGGTGGGGTTCTAACGCCGGATGTGGTGACCGGTTTTAATGGCTGTCCGTTCTCCGCGTCTGACAGACAACCCATGGTGCTAGACTACCAGAAGATTCTGAAAACTAAGTGTTGATCTGTACCAGCTACTAAAACAATATTAAAATATCAATCATCAATCTCAATCCTAAATCTATAAAGGAACAAAATTACTTACTGTTCTCTCCTCAGAATTTTCTTCACAATTATCTCTCATTTCACATAATTTTACATCTTCCATAAAAACCTATAAAACACAACAAAACACTGGTTTATATCTTTCAACAAGACATTTAATAAATAATATGTTCTAGGCATTACATTATGAAAGTCAGGGCTTTTTTATTCATCGTTAAGACAAGGAATTCTACATATGAAACTTTTGGAAGTGTATAAATATTATGTCCATTACTCATAAAATTTATTGATTTAGTAATAATAATAATGGATTGCTATATTGCCTTGTATCCAAAACGTTTGCTCCCTGGCGCTGATTTCAACAATTGTACCCTTTGTAGAAGTTTCAACAAGAACTATATGATTGGTTGTAAAGTGGCAAGAGATTGGGATGTAAACGTGTAAACATATAACATGTATTGCAGTATCTATGATGATTCTGACACAGTGCTATAAGCAACAAACACAGCTCTTGACCCAATAAGCTGATGACGAACTGGGTCAGAGTATTGCTATAAGCTATAAATATTGCACAAGAAAATATCAAAATCCCCTTAATCCATGATGACGAGCAGTGGTTAGCTCTTCTTGACATTATGCCACAAGTTATAAAATCTAAGGCTAATGGGTTCTCTCAGATATGCCGTGCATTTGATAATGAAAGCTGTAGATTTATCATGGGGGAGTGAAAAACTCGTATCTGACATGTTTCTCTCCATATTTAGTTGTCATATTCCTTAGCCAACAGGAACAGAAGGGGGTACCGGTATTATAGATAATGTTTCAAAACATAGTAGCCTACCTATACCACTCTCTTACTGATGAAAGAATGTACATGCTTATATTTGGTCATGTTTCTAACAGAGCTCCACAATACAATAACAAATCTTTCTTACAAAATTTGTAAAAACCATTTAAGATTAATTGCCAGGTAAAGAAACATACGCTCACAACAGCTAAGTTATCCGGGCAGTTAACAAGGGTTGTTGCATATTTTTTCTTTTGTCAGTGAGGAGAACGTTTACAACACATGAAAATCTTATTACGAGTAATAGCCTGTTAAGTAATTAAGAATGTCAGGGGCAGATCCAGGAATTTTTGCAGGAGGGGGTTTGCCAGGTTTCTGTTATGGAAATCTGCCATCATCGTCTCTAGATTACATAGGCATACATACAAATTGAGCTTTTTAAACAGAGAAATCATTTTTATAATGACGTAGGATCACTTTGTGATGTAATTTCATTGATGCAAGGCATTATTTTTTTTATGTAGCTGAGCAGGGGTGAAGGGGACCCCCCAAACCCCTCCTCTGGATCCGCCCCTGATTGTTTCTATTGTTGGTCTCTTGGTCTTCATCCACAAGATATTTCAAAGTGATCAAGGGCCATAACTCTGGCAGTAATTATCAGATATCATTGAAAATCAATAGGTTTCTCATGACCTTAAACACTGTGTACAAATTTAAAATCAATTGGATATTAACTTTAGCCTTTAGAGTGTCCACAAGATTTGATTAAGGGCCATAACTCTGGCAGAAATTATCGGATATTACTGAAAATTGATAGGCTTCTTCGTCTCATGATCTTAAACACTATGTATAAACTTTAGCCTCTAAGGCGTTCACAAGAAATTGGGGATGGTAGACTGGCGGACGGAGGGACAAGAATATATGACCATATTTCCATGTGGGCGTATAAAAATCACCAGAAAACATCTAATTTGTACTTGTGCCTAGCTTAAAGCTGACCTATTCATTTTCTCATGGTCAGTTTTAAACTAGACAAGTACAAATAACATGTTTTTTGATGATTTTTATGAGTTTTGTAATTGACTGTCAGCTGTATTTATCTGTCAATCAATCTAATTACATCTTTCAAACTTTTCAACTAAGAATAAAATGGAATTCGAACTATATTTGAAATAAAGGTAAAAATTGATATAGTCTTGTTAGTATCAAATTATTCAAATGCAGTAAGAGAGAGATGCCTGGTATGTAATGTATCAATTAACGGTAATTGATTAGTCTCGTCCAGAATGAATCCAGTAAGATGTCCTGGTCTAGTATATCACATGTAATTATACAGGTTGATGAACAGTGTATATAATATAAACCAATCTGTTTCACAGAGAATCACGTCTTCAACACGTGCAATGACATCACGTGGCGACAATCATTGGCTCAAAGGCTTGTGCATTGTTTACATAAGACGTAACTGCTCCAGACAAAGTGATGCCTTTTACTCATTTTAATACCCATTAACACTAAATAGGAAATAATTTTCATCTACAAATACTTCAAACGTCTTTATATAAATCTGTATTTTAATCCGATGGTCAAGGTCCATTCTACTATGGAACTAATGAAACTTAAGTTGCAGCATCCCTAATCTCAGAGACTTTAGGTTTACTATGGACCTTATAATACAGAGTTAGGGTTAGGAATATATAGGTCCATGGCTGTACCATTAATATTACCTCGTCTGAATTGTCTGTATCAATTCCATCAGCAGTAATGATTGAAGAGTTATTTCCCATGTCTTTATTATAATCTACTGACTGTTGTCTAGGGGAAGCACTATCTTTTATTGAAGTTGATAAATTATTTTCACTGTGTAAATAAGTTTCACATGGTTGTACAGTGATGACTTTTGTTTTTGTTAATCCATGACTATAGCCATCATGTTTAAACTGATCATCCTCATTTATCGTGTCCAAGGAATACGAGCACAAATTGTCTTTCATTGTTTCAAGTTTATCATTCACTACAAGCTGTCTGGTCTTTTTAAATTCTGCAAATGAAGGAATGTATAAACGTCGTTTAGCTGTTACAGAATTATTTGAAGCTGCCTGAAATGCAGCCGTTATTTTAGTTTGAAGCTGGTCTAGAGATGGACGATCACAGGCTATAGATTTACGTCTCTCACGAGTAATTATTGGGTTTTTGGTAGCGAAATCACAACTATTTTCTCCAATTCTATTTTGTTCATTATTTACTGCGGATACAGCATCATGCAATCCTAAGGTGGATAGATCAATATTGGACATAGATTTACGTAATCCACAAAGTTTGGATGTGTGACGCTTCACAAAATCAGCATGTTTTACTAAATGTTTTTGAAATAACTCATTATTCAATAGCAGGCTAACCCTTGATACTCCTCCATCAGATTTAACATCACTTGACGTTCCTATCCAATCATCATTTCTTTCATAATCACACTTTCTATTTTGTTGGAGGATTTGAGCACTATTTTGTAGCATACCCACATCGTCAGTGATGTGCCGACGCCAAACAGGAACAGGGATCTTGGAGGATCTTCTTGATGTCAGTGACTTCTGCTCAAAGTTCATGGCAGCCATCTTGGTTTTATGGGTAGTCCAAAATATCCCAATTCACAGAATTATGCAAAGCACTATTCTATATGACTGTTTATTTCTTGTGCACGATCAGTTTTATTTGATATAATAAGAGGTTCACATTTTAACATGTTTCTTGCCATTCCAGTAGGACAGGATTATATCCTCAATATTGTTAACTGTGATATAGGAACTCCATTGATACAACTAAAGTCTGAAAAGAAAAATAATATGTACATATTATTTACAGTTAAACCTTTAAATAATAAACAACGCCAGTATTTTACTGAGAGCCAAAGTTTATATAAAGTGTTTCATTTAAATATAATACATGTCCACAGAATGATGTCCTGCTTATAACTGTAGATTGTGGGGGTGGGTGGACGGCACGCTGTATCATAAAGCTTGTGTCTGAATCCCTGGTTTAAGTGACAAGAAGTAGGGTCACCTTCTCAACCTCGTGGGTTTTCTGCCGGTCCTCCCGTTTCCTCCCACTGCTAAAGACCCCTACGCGCAAGTGATATTATTGAAATAAAATTAAACCATATGCTAGTCCCGAAATGACCTAGTTTGTGTCGAGTGGACATTAAACGCCATTACTCTCTCTTTTCTTTTGTTTAGACAGAGTGACCAAAAGCACAAAATGAAAAGAAGATTTTGATGTAGTTCTAATAAAATGAATCTGTTTATAAGAAAAGCAGGATGTTTAAACCCCTGTGGTGTTGGTTTTATTCTGGTATTACATATACAGAGGCAGATCCTAATTTTCGACAGGACAGTGCCCTTTTTTACTGCTGAAAGTCCGCCTTTTTCAGACCCAAATATGTTCTTTCTGAACATTTACTTAGAAGAAAATATCAGCCAAATAGCTCTTGGAATGTCTACAGATGCAAGGAAATGACGGATAATTGTCTTGGGGACCCCCAACCTGTTTCTCAGCGGCGTGCCCCGTCTCCGCAGTAAGTGCCTTCATTTTGTGGCACCCCTCCCTTTTCAAAATTCCTATATCCGCCCCTGACATAGCCACCATTATGACTATATACCAGAAATCATCAAGAGAATATATGATTAATTCTGTGAAAAGGTGTGTTTTTGATAATTTCATTGATGATTTGATGGAAGTTGAAGTATAGTTATTGATGTACATATTAACGATGATGGTAGGTGAACAGGTAAAACAACCTGTAACATACTTTGCAGTAATTAATCACTTTCTTCCTATACGTTTCAAATGATTGTACAACAAAAAAAACTCCTCAGCCACTACACACAAAAACACAAAAAATATTTTCTTTACCTTATTTTTCCATGAAATTATCCTTTGTATTTAATGCCAAGAAATGTATAAAGGTACAAGTATATCCAGAAACACACGTCTACATAATATACAACACACCTACACGTAAAATCATATTAAACAATTAATTAAATAAATAGACTGTTAAACACTGCTAATAGTAACGCTCTGATTAACCCCAATTCACCACTTCAATGTTTGAACACAGAAAACATATTGACAAAACATTCTTCAGATTAGCTCTAAACTTAATCTTCGCTAATCCTAACTGTTGGACCAACCCCAGTATACGTGTTACATAATAGACTTTAACAATCAATAACACGGTTGACAAGTTTTATAGTACAAATATCTCAGATTTACACCAGATTTATTTTAAAATGTCTGATCAACTGATTATATATTATTATAAAACAGCAGTGAAATTATTTAAAAGTCTTTATCTTCACTTAACAGGGGGTGGGTGGTTGCTTATTTCACAATGATTCTCAAAAACAGACAATACAAACTAACAGTAGTCTTACCAAGGAGCATGTTGGTCCTAAAATAATATTATCATTCTATTGTAGCATAGATACAACAGCCAGCAGAGTGGTTTCACACCACCATCATGTTAAATCATTTAATTCTATCCTTGATGGCATGAACATCCATATTAAAATGACACCTATATTAACACACACATTTAACCCTAAAAACATGCATATTGAAATGGAACCAACAATTTTTAACCCTTATTTACGCAGTGTATCTTTAAAATGTGACTTTATTTCCTTGAGAGTAGAATTTGAAAGTAATTTAATTGAGAATGTAAAGATTATAATTGTATGATTGTATGTGGGATGAATCCATACCTCTCACACATTTAATCATTAGTTACATGTATTCAGTAACCATACCACAATTTTATATTTTTGAAATAAAATTATCAAACAATATAAACCTAATTATCAGATATGTTAATTAACTAATTAATTGTTTTTTTAAATGGATTAAGTAATTAGGATAAACTCCTATAATCTGGAGTCTTGTGAGTGTTTATTAAACAAAGGTAGCCACTGTTTGGTGAATGTTGTTACAATCTGCTTGACCTGACAATATAATACAACTAACTTGAAATCATGGAGATATCGAGCCACAGTGACTCAGTGAGTTATACATGAACTATAGAACAATATACTTAATGCACCATAATGACCTGAGGTCAGACACAAATTGTTATTTAAAGAAGAGATTAACTCCCTAAATACAATATATAATATATTCTATACCCAGAGTATAGAATTTCATAACTCATTTCATAACTATGTATGACATAGCTGAAATTTACTACAAAATATAAATATTGTCAACTATATGAAAACAAGTCATAAACCAAAAGTCATGTTGATAATTAATTCATTTTATTGAAACAACTAGGCAGAGATTCCATTATAAAAAGGGGATTACATGGTTAAGTGGGTAAGACGCTGACTGGTTAGCCTGGGGGTCGGGTGTTAGATCCCTGTATTGGCCGAGAAAGTTTATCCTAATTTTACAGCGTGGTTTCCCCTCGTCAGTAGTGTAGGATGGACGGCCTGACAAGGACAGCTGTCTAGTCGTTTTGATGGGACAATAAAACGAGGTCCCATATACACATTGGCGTGCATGTAAAAGATCCCTTGGAAATTGGAATTCGATATAAGTGTAGGCCATAGCTCTGCTGCCCGGGCAAAAATTCCCTTATAGCACACTGTATGGCGTATGCCTGTCTTCATTTGCCCAGTTTAAGAGCAGACGTTAAACTCTATTACATTTTGTTTCATTTCCTTTATAAAAACTTATCACTTCTATCAATCAATATGCTGGCTAGTGGCTATTTGTCCACAGATTATCCAAGAAATAATGAAATAGTTTATTATCTAGGTAAAGTTAATGATGGATGATGTGCATGTTTTCTCATACAATCAGGGGCGATAACCCATGAAGTTACGGTCCGAGACATGCCCATATTGAAAGGAACCAAGATCATTTGGAGATAAACCTATATTTCAAGTTTCGTCAAAATCAAATAAAAATTATGACCATTAGAGGGTCTACAAACAAGGGGCAACAACAATATAATGTGGGTGTATAAAAATAGTCAGTGTCTGAAAATAAGTGCAGTCAATCTCAAAATTATGCCAAATATAAAGGAAAATACCAAACACTTGTATGAATATATACGTTCGATTGGATACCACAATACGCACAATTTCTTATTAATGAAATTAGTAAAAACTGTTACGTATTCAGCAATGAGACAGGAACTCGTCAATGAACTATTGACTCTTGTGTGTGAGCCTGACCTGATCACAACAATATATAGGTCCATGTACATGATCTAATTATAATCAATTTCATAGGATGTCACGGATTCACAATACTCTGAAAGTTCTTGCAAAATTCTTAATAAATACGGTAACATGCATTCCCATGTGTAGTACTCAATTCTACTCATGTTATAAGTGTTTTCTGACCTCCAGAATTCTGCAAATCCAGAAAATGGCATTTCAAGGACTCTAGATTAAGATTTTCTCTTGATATCATCCTAAAACAATCTAAAACTAAGAGGAAAAGAAACTTACTTTTTGAAAGAAAAGCATGCTTACTTTCATGTGTGACAGTTTTTAGAGTCCAACTCCAAGACACAAATATAGTGAACTCATTGAACTTCAGTATCAATCTTACAACTATAAAATAGATAGAATTATTTGATGATATTTTATTAGAGGTGAAGAAAAGTTTGAAAATGTTTAAACAAGATTCAAGTGTTTGAACAGCTTATCTAATATAATAAATCAAAAAATTTCACTTTTAAAAACTATTTTCATCTGTCACAATGGCTATATATAAATATATTTCTGTAATGATCATCTATTGGAACTTCAATATTAGACATATAACAAGAAAGTTTGAAGTACTAATGATGACAATAACATATCCACAAAGAAATATAAGAAGAACATTTGAAGTACCACTGGTGACAATAGTATACCCATAAAGAAATATGTGTGCATAAAAACATGTTTACTTTACATATGATGAATATATAAATACTTTAATAAGTGATCTCTTTACCATGGACCAATAGAAAATTAACAGTCAAGACATATATTAATAGATTGTCAATGATTAGATATCTGTTTTTGATGCAATCACTTATAACTGTTTATACACCCTCATTTAGTTTCTATTTAACCAAATCAAACTAAAGTCAACATTATTGATTTCTATATAATAAATCACTATCTTTATACTAGACATATACTATATGCTTAAACACATATTTTATATATGAAAATAATATTTGATTTAAAGATATATATTGCCCTGACACTCTCAATACTAAATAATTTATTTCTTTCGAGATTCTTCAAGGGAAACGTTTTGCACAATCTACAAATTTTAACTTCTTATAGCTGGCATTACACTTGCAAGACAAGAGACAAGTGTAGTTGTTACCCAGCAACATGTAAGTACATCTAGGGTAGTAAACATTAGGCTCTTTACCAACTTTAATTTATTCTTGAAAATTGGAGTCCATAATTGGATTTTTTCAGGGTATTGGAAATATCACCAGAAATTAAATGTATAGGGTCACACAGATCATAGAAAAAAATTAAGATGGCCAATTGTGGAAGTTAATGACCAGTTAAAGATACAATAGACTTAAGAGCTTGATATTCTTGCTATAATAGTTCAAAAATAGATATTGAAAATTTCAGTCAAATTATGTACCTTATGTCTTGATTGTCCATTTTTATATGAAATTATTAAATCCGAGCCGTCCGAGACCCAACGAGTTGATAATAGGTTTGCCATGTTAACAAACAAGTGATATAACATTTGAAGACACAAAAAAACCTGATTCACCTCTTATATAATGCATCTTGATTTCCAAATTTCAATACTGACGCGAACGTGTATCAAAGTAAAAGATGGCTTGTTTAGTTGACTATGTCTGCTATGCTGTTGCTTGTCTAGAGATATACTGTGTTTAATCAATTTAAACACAACAAGAAGAATGCAGTATTTGTCTGCAGTATTATTGTCCTGTTTACAGAGGAAAGTAAGGAATTCTGGCTACAGAATTTCTGAAATCAGGTGACAAGAAGAACAGAATTAAAGTTCACTGGTACAAATATCTGAGTACATGTGACTAATTTCTACTGTAAATATTTTAGAATAAGATTTTACCGTAATTATCTGGTTGGAAGGTCCCCAAATATTTAAAGGGCATATGGCTCTATACTTTCATAACCTTGACTTAGACAAAAAATGGTTCTAAAAGCACATATTAATGTAATATGAATGTATGTTAAGTATGTTAAGGTAATTTATATTCATTGTAATGTTTTGTGAAATATATGAACAGTTCAAACTGAATATGCTTGGTCCATTCTCTTATTATTATTTTATCGTTTGTTGATTAATTCCACATTGTAGGATATGTTTTTATTTGTTCATTTCAAAATGTCACCCAAACCCAAAGAATACAAGATTCGTGTGCTGATTATAAAATCTTAAATATTGGATACTACGATCCTATAGTTTCACGGCAACACAACAACATCAATTTTGAATTCAATTGACCAATGTTGAATTTTAATTCCTGTTTTAAATTTGGAATATTATGGAAAATATTGAGTTAGAGATTTTCCTCCTTTAAGTCATAAAGTATAAATATTCAAATTTTTTACTCAATTCATAAATTTCAACAAAAATACTGCAGATTTATGACAATAAAGACAGAGAGTGAAATAAGTTTAATAGCCATTGAAAATAAACTTGGGTCATATATCTAACATAGAGAGGTTTTCAGTGGAAGGAAAACAGACAACATGGTTAGACAGGGGAGCCTTGTCATGTACAAGAATGGGTTTGAAACCCACAAGTCTAGGTTTATATCTTGACCTCAGATACACCTCACATATAAATAATAATACTAATACCTTAGTCAAAGTGTTCACTTAAAACAAACTAGCTCATTCCGGGAATAACATACCGTTCAATTATATTTCAATATTTCACTAGCATTCAGGGGTTTTTAGCAGTGTGAGGAAACCGGAGGACCCAGAGAAAACCCAAGAGATTGGACAGTACCACCAGGGAAATAAAACCATGCCAGTTGACTCAATTTTAGACGTTATCATTGAGCATGCAGATGCACATGCTAACCATTTGGCCATTCAAATCCAGTAGTCAAAGTATAACAAATCAAATATATAGCCAAAGTACTATCAAATCAAATATATAGTCAAAGTACTAACAAATCAAATATATAGTCAAAGTACTATCAAATCAAATATATAGTCAAAGTACTATTAAGCCTGGAGCACATTACGTGACAAGATAGGCGATTTCAGTTGCCGACAATAAAAAATCAAAAACTCGCCAAGTGTGCGCATTCGGTCGTTAGTGATTTTTCGTCGCCACCGATTATCGCGGCGATGGTCATTAAAAAACGAATTCAAGATAAACTAAAATCGCAATTAGAATGTAATTGATTTGAGAATATCATTCTGGCAACGTACCAGACTATTTATCAAGATAACGAATGAACAACAAATGATACCATATAATCAGCCAATATTTCAAAGATAGGCTGGCACTGCCAGGCAGGATACGCCCACATTTTCGAGAGATGGACAGAGAACAAGCAATACCGAAAGTGATTTTTCCTACATCTTTAAGTCGTGTATTTCATAATGTATTGGGAGCAGCCATTTAGTTGGTCAGTTCCAGTCTGATATTAATGAAATTCGAAGCCGACAATGATTATGGTGTGACGGTACACAACCTAGAAATGTGACTTTTCATCAAAATCGGATAAGAATTGTGACAGGGTCCACAACCTTGATATACCATTTTTTAACAGTATTCACGTACAAACGGCGGCCATTTTGTATGGCAATTTTGGTCTGATTTTCCCGAAATTCGAACTCAACCTTCCTTACGGTGTAACGGTAATATAATCAAACGTTTTTTTAAATCAGATAATAATTGTGACCTCTAAGCTAAAAAAAAAGGCGATTTTGCGTATAATCAGGAGCCATAATTCAGGAAGTTACGATCCGATATGCGCAAATATCGAAAGGAAGCAAGATCTTTGGGTTATAACCATGAATTTCGAGTTTCTTCAAAATCGAATAAAAATTGTGACCTCCACAGGGTCCACAACCTTGATATACCATTTTTTAACAGTATTCGCGTAAAAACGGCGGCCATTGTGTATGGCAATTTTTGTCCGATTTTCCCGAAATTCAAACTCAACCTTCCTTAGGGTGTAACGGTGATATAATCAAACGGTTTTTTAAATCGAATAATAATTGTGACCTCCAGAGGGACCACAAGCTAAAAAGCGTGATTTTTCGGACAATCAGGGGCCATAATTCAGGAAATTACATTCCGATAGCCGCAAATATCAAACGGAACCAAGATCTTTGGGTTACAAACATGCATGTCAAGTTTCATCAAAATCGGTTCAAAATTGTGACCTCTATAGGGTCCACAAGCTAAAAACGTGATTTTTCGTACAATCAGGGGCCATAATCCATGAAGTTTTGATCCGATACATGCCAATATCGAAAGCAGCCGAGATCTTTTGGGGATAAACCTATATTTCAAGTTTCGTCAAAATCGGATAAGAATTGTGACCTGTAGAGAGTCCACAAACAAATTGTGGACGGACGTCCGGACGGACAGGGGCGACGACATAATACATCCGCATGAAAATGTGGGCGTATAAAAACAACATATTATAAACTTTAATCTTGAGAATTATTAAATATTGACAATAAGATGATAAAAATATAAAATATACAATATGAATATGATTGATCACAGCTTGTTATTAAAATATTCAAATCAGTAAACCAATCTACAGATTCAAGTCAGCTACAGGTAAACCAATCGACTCATTTAAGTCAAGTTTTATAATTTAAATCTAAATCTACTTGATGATAAACAATATCATATATCAACTTGAATTACAATATCTCATAATATACAGTTGGCTCATTTTACAAAAACCCTTTGGAGTTATTCACAGGTAGTGGGTTTAAAAAAAATAAAGAACAAAAAAAAAGGGCATAAAATTATTTTACCTCAAAAAAAGGTGTACAAAATTTAGAAATTTCAAACACTTATAACTCAATATAATAAATTTGACTGAAATTTTCAACATATACATTTTTAATTAACTATTTTTAAACTATTATAGAAGGAACGCCAGTCCTTTATCTACATCTTACAAATGCATTTTTTTAAAAAACCTTAAACATTATTACATTATTCAAATAACTTATTCTGTTATTGCTATGGATGAATAAATATGAATTATTTCCTTTGTTGTATATTGTTTATCTAGACTTTAAATTTGTTTGTTATTTACCAATAGGATTGTTACTGAAATCAGTGGACAATAAGAAAAAGTTAGTACATCCAACAATTAATAACTTAATCATTTCATGTAACCAATACTCATCACTTCATTGATTATTGATTGGTTTTAATTTCTTCTTAAAACAATTACTACAGTATTTACTAGTCTACAACAAATAAAGATGTATTCATGGAGGGGGGAGGGAATTCTCAAAAAGGAAAAGAAATGGGGTTAAACATCCCCTCAAAACAATTATGTTATTTTAAACATCATGGAATAGGTAAATAGCTAGTTTTTGAAATAATGTTAAAGTAATATTGTCTTGTAGTTTGTTTATCAGACTAATATTAAAGGGTTTCCACCAATATTCATAATATCAAATAAATATCTGATTGTTATATTATGACAATATGAGATGAGAATGGACGTAGGGTTTATGTGTATTATAATTGATGAGACAGTAAGAGTTAGATAAACTCATTAATGTAATCCTTGACGAGTTAAAACCATTGGTTTAAGTTGAAATAAACATGAGTTACCTGTAATAATTATAAACTTACCTCAATATTGATCTAAAATAAACAATAGGTTAATCTTACATTATATTAATCATCATATATATTATTCATATAATATAACAGGTTCATATACACTGAAATATTCTCAACAGTTTAAAGGAGCAGTGCCATATTTCACCAGCGGTTGCCTGGCAAGATACGCCCATCTTTTTCAAGAGATAGATAGAGAAAAAGTGATTTTCGTACAATCAACTGCCATAATCCAGGAAGTTACAGTCTAAAATGCACCAATATCGACATGGACTGAGATATTTTGGATACAAAGATATACTTTAAGTTTAATCAAAATTGGAATACCTTTATTTGTGTACAAGGAGCAGCCATTTTTGTCAGGCAGTTTCAAATTCAACCATCATTAAACGGTGAAACATTTAAACATTTTTTAAAATGGGATAACAAGTGTGAAAACATGATTTTTCGAACAATCAGGGTCCATAATCCACAAAGTTATGGTCCGTCCGATACATACCAATATGAAAAGGAAAAAAAAAAAATATATTTCAAGTTTCGTCAAAATTAGATAAAAATTGTGCCCTGTAGAGTGTCCACTAAACAAATTGTGGACGGACAGGTGGACGAAAGGGGGCAACAACATAATACTTCCACATGAATAGGTGGCCATATAAAAATGTACATCTGTCGATAAAAGTAGGTTTATGCAAATGACATGTCCAAATGTTAAGAAATAACCATTGACAATGCCAAAAATTCCAATTCTAAATGACATATTGTCTATCAAATAAAAAAAATTAGCTTCATAAGGTTCTATAATTAAATAAGTGTCTATATCTTCCTCATGTTTACAGATGATGGAATATGTTAAGGATACATGTCTCTTACAGTTTTAAAACACAGAATTAACCTGGTTTCTTCACACACTTATATTTGACCCTGCCCTACCTACCTACTTCTTATAAAAATGAAAATTATAAATTGAAAATCTTACATATTGATATTAATATTTTTAATGTCGTTTTAATATGGAATATATGTAATATGATAAATAAAAACTTCTTTTCTAAACGAATAACACTTCCTACACAATTCATTTGTGAAAGACCAAAAGCAATATGTTCATCATTTTGTGGTTGGTATTTTTACAGAAACTATTACCAGTAGATTTTACCCCAAAAATGACATGGCATTGATGATATTGTGTAAAAGATCTCCTCTTTAGGACATGCACTAGGGTTTACTGCAGCCAATGTTTTGATAGACACTATAGGCCAATATGTCATAGTACCCTTCACATTTGACATGCGATTAATTAAAGTATTTTAAACTCTATTAGTGTCAGTAAAGTAATTAAACAACAAATTGATGAAATGTACATTGTCCTTTCCCCAAATTACCTTACCATTTGAGAAATGTATTTTGTAAAGCACCTTACCTGGCTGGTATTTCAGGTTGATGTTGTTCTTATAACAATAGATGAATATGGTGGATGACTATAACCTGACATTTACAAGATAGAACAGTGTATATATTTTAGTCAGGTGTAGAATCAATACAGTTTATTGATCATCTAATGACAGATATAGTTGTTAGAGAATACAACTTGTCGTTATTTACTATCATCTCTAGTAGTAGTATGTAGGTTACTTGTACTAGCATATAATCATTGTAACACTAGCTTAACAACCGCAGATCTAGTCCATCAAACGGGTGCACTACTGGGACACAGATCCTGATGTGCAATGACAGCTTCAATATAAACCACCAGTGAGAGAGAGAGAAATGGGGTTTAATGTTCACTCGGCACAAACTAGGTTATTACAGGAGTAACATATGGTTGAATTTAATTTCAATAATTAGCTTGCAAATAGTTGTCTTTATCAGTGGGAAGAAACCGGGGGACCCAGAGAAAACCCATGAGGTTAGATAGGCGAAATTATTACTTGTCATGTACAGGCGGAAATCAAAACCACGCCAGTTGACTCAATGACAGACCGTATGATATAGCGTGTCTTCTGCCAAAGAAGCACAAGCATATATTACAGCCCAATTAGTTTCTGATACTAAATCTCCATAATTTAATCTAACCTGCAGAACTTGAATTTAAAGGGAAAACCATGTATTACAGCCATTTTGGTTCAATAATCTAATGCTGCAATATACGTCCACATTCCTGCTGTGATTGATGTGGTACTTTTTAAAATGAAGAGAATGAAATATGAAATGTCTGTAATATCTCAACAGGCAAAGAAGGTCAGGCATTGGGTTTGTTTTACGTTGGGGTTGGGCATCAACATTAATAGTTGCCGTCCTTAGAGTCTATGGAATAAGTATACCAAGATAATTCATTCAGAACTGTGGCTTTCAGACACTAAAGGCAAAAAGTGGGTGTCGGGCATGCACCTAAATATTAGGGTATAAGGAAGAAGTATAAACAAATTTTCAAGATGATCAATTAAGAATTGTGGCCTGTAGGCGACAGACAAAAAGAAGATAGGTTGCCAGGCAACGAAACATACGCCCACAGCAGCTAAATCGTCCGGGCAGTCAACAAGGGTTGTCGCATATTTTTACTTTTTTTTGGTAATGAAACATTTGTAATACACTAAAATCTGGGTAACAACTCATTATGTAATTATCAGAAAATCATGATAATTTGTTTGCTTTTTATAAAGTTTTGCCCCACGCTAACAATTAGTATAGGAAACATTTTATATCATGGATTTAGCTGTTCAGTTATCAAAATTCATTGAAAATCAAAATACTTGTTCGTTTCATCACCTTAAACTCTGTGTATCAATCTGAAGTCAATCGGATGATAAGTTTGGCATCTACAGCGCAACAAGGTTTTATGAAGTGATCAAGGGAGATAACTCTGGAAGTAATTATTTGAAATTGATGAAAATCAGTAGGCTTCTTCCTCTCAGGACCTTAAACAGTGTGTGTAAATTTAAAGTCAATCGGATATTAACTTTGGCTTCTAGAGTGTCCACAGGATTGTTTGATGTGATCAAGGGCCATAACTCTGGCACTAATTATCAGAAATTGACGCAAATCAATAGGCTTCTTCTTCATCTTATGACCTTAAACACTGTGTATAAATTTAAAGTCAATCGGATATTAACTTTGGCTTTTAGAGCGTCCACAAGATTTTTTGAAGTGATCAAGGGAGATAACTCTGGCACTAATTATCGAAAATCGCTGAAAATCAATAGGCTTCTTCGTCTTATGACCTTAAACACTGTGTATAAATTTAAAGTCAATCGGATATTAACTTTGGCTTTTAGAGCGTCCACAAGATTTTTTGAAGCGATCAAGGGCCATAACTCTGGCACTAATTATCGGAAATTGCTGAAAATCAATAAGCTTCTTCGTCTATTGACCTTAAACACTGTGTATAAATTTAAAGTCAATCGGATATTAACTTTGGCTTTTAGGGCGTTCACAAGATTTTTTGAAGTGATCAAGGGCCATAACTCTGGCACTAATTATTGGAAATCGCTGAAAATCAATAGGCTTCTTCGTCTTATGACCTTAAACACTGTGTATAAATTTAAAGTCAATCGGATATTAATTTTGGCTTTTAGAGCGTCCACAAGATTTTTTGAAGTGATCAAGGGCCATAACTCTGGCACTAATTATCGGAAATCGCTGAAAATCAATAGGCTTCTTCGTCTTATGACCTTAAACACTGTGTATAAATTTAAAGCCAATCGGATATTAACTTTGGCCTCTAGAGCGTCCACAAGATTTTTTGAAGTCGTCAAGGGCCATAACTCTGGTAGTTATTATCGGAAATCGCTGAAAAACAATAGACTTCTTCGTCTCATGACCTTAAACACAGTGTATAAATTTAAAGTCAATCGGATATTAACTTTAGCCTCTAGAGCGTCCACAAGCAATTGTGGACGCCGGACCGACGGACGGACGGGGGCGACGACAATATACGACCACATTTCAATGTGGGCGTATAAAAATGGTCGCTGCTCTGCCCCTGGATATTGGGCATACACTCCAAACAATAAGGATGTTCCTTAGGGTACAAAGAAATGGGCATGGCTCTGTCCCAGGGGGGCGGGCATTCACCCAAAATAATAGTTTCAAAATGATTGATTAAGAATTATGGTCTGTAGGCAACCCACAGACTCACATACATACACCGCCACACACAGACGGGCGACAGCATTATCAATGTGGACGTATAAAAGGGAACAGCTGTGGCAGAGTAAGACGCTGGCTGACTAGCATCGGGTTCACTCCTGGGTGTTGTCTGACAAGGCTACTTGGGATTTTTCTTTATAATTTTGCCTTGTCTGACAACCACATGTGTCTAGTTTTTGGATGGGGTGATAAACCAAGGTCCTGTGTACATATTGAAATGCACATAAAAGCACCCTTGACAGTTGTAATTCGATATAAGAGTAGGCCTTTTAACATCTTATTTTTCCTGCTGTCTGGAAAATTCAACTTAATAATTACAGTAATGCCTGTAAATTTCATCTAGATCACATGTTAACTGCCCGAGGGATAGACATTTGGACAAACGCGATATGACCCAATAATTTTAAAATCATAGCCCTTTTATAACACACTGACATGAGGAAGTCAGTTTAAACCATAAACCATGATTGTAATAAATGTTAATTGATGGGAAACAAACATGTAAATATAATCAAGTGGACATTAATTGACCAGTTGTAACCAATCAATAGACCATCTGACAACATACTGTACATGTACATTACTGGTCAATGATTGACAGATCAATAATATTAAGTGAACAATGAATTTGATTGGAAAGAGGGTAATCATAGGGTATACAGCACTTCAACAACAATTTCCTTCTTTCTTCAGGCAATAATATAAAGGTCAGCCAAGGTAAATTGTTGTGTGGCCAAATTAATCCAAATATCAGTTTTTCGGTCACACAATTCTATCTAATTGTACAATATTTCTTTACTGTTTGTGCTGTGCAGTTTTGACACATTTTATGATTATCTATAATACCAGCTAGGCCTATGTACATGATGGTTGGCATGATCTCCCTTTGATATAAATGAATATCTGAGATACAATGACAGAGCACTACTGAAAGACTTGACTAGAAGCACTGGTGACACATCTCAAATTTATTTTTGGCATTATTCTGGGCTGGACATTTACTAGTACAAGAATTAACAACTCATGGCGACTATACCTACTTTACAGTGAGTAAACCTAGGCATAAACGGTACAAATTTATATGTTGACCTCTAGAAGCTGATGATGCTGGTGTTATTGAGGTGTTATTGAGGTATGTTGATCTGATGGAAATCAATGCTTCTTCCACAGACCTGTACTGGTATACAGGCTTATCATCGTTTAGGCTTATCATTGCTTGATAATGACTAGACAAGCCCAGTCGAAGTGTCACTCAGTAATAAGCAGTAATTGTATTCCTTATTGTGACCTGTATACTCCAGTTCAATTAGAAAATGCCCCTGAAAGTTACAGTAGACCTGTACTATACCTAGCTTTATAAAACAACATTTTATACACCCTGTTGGTATCATCAAATCGGAAATTTTAACTTTACCTGGTTCTCTCAAATTCAATTTTACTGTGTCAGTGAAATAATCTTTGGTGATTTTATGTCATTTTAATAACATCATAGTCTTGATGTTATTCGTATATTTACCTTGCCATCAATTTATTGGCAAATAATATTTTCATCTATTAGGATATCTGGAGGAAAACAAATGATGCCACTATAATAATAGAAGCAGGAGGACAGCCCTGCATACATAATGAATTTCAAATATATGGGTATAGTCCACATCAAATACACAGAGAAAACACAAACATTTTCATTTATAATTTTTAATGTGACACAGTTAAATTTCAGCAAATTTATATTTAAAAAAAAATAACAATAGGTATTTACATATGTTAATTAAATGTGTGTAGGTAAAAATTATCACATATTTAAAACAGGATTATTTTCTCTTTATAACAGATTTATATTAATTCTTATTGTGCATGTATTTTCAAATTTTATTACAGAAGGCACTGATTATATGCATTAACAAAAAATATTACAACAAACACCTTTACAAGTTTTATATACAAATTCACATCACATTGTTAGTTAAGTGTTTTAACTATTATACATAAATTATCCTTTTTGAAAAAACCTATTTCTGAAATAAAGAGTTAACTGGCTTTCTCATCATATCGGTAACTTAAAATTTTGACATCATCTAGTTACATTGGATACAAGATTTTTCAAAAGTATCAAGGGCCATAGTTCTGACACTAATTATTGGAAATCATTGAAAATCAATAGCTCTCCATATCTCATGACCTTAAACAATGTGTATCAATTCAATGTCAATCGGTTATTAGCTGTAGCCTCTAGAGAGTCCTTAAGCAATTGTGGCTGACGTATGGGGCAACTGCAATGGCCACATTTCAATGTGGGTATATAAAAAGAAACAAAGTTATATGTTCTAAGCTGAATTTGACTAGATCAATCATTCTAATCCAGGTGCTTGTGAAGAACTCATCAATAGGCTTCTTTCTCTCATGATCGTAAACACAGTGTTTAAATTTTAATTCAATCAGATATTAACTTTAGCCTTATATCAAGGGCCATCACTCTAGCATTACATATCAGAATAATAAATTATCCTTTTATACATGTATGTTACCCATTACTCTAAAACAGTCACAATCCATGGCAGGAAAAACACTTCAATTGTGTACAACTATATTATAGAGACCATAAAAATATTTATTTACACATTTTCAACAAAATATATAGTATATATATATATATTATACGATACACAAATGTCTTTATACTTCAAGTCTGATATAACACAACATCACAAGAACACAGTTGTATATAAATGAAGCAACACGACAGGTTTGTAGTTTTCATCATCTCACATTTGAGATGAAATGTATTTGATTAAGTTTATCCATTAAAATGACAATAAGTCCAGCTTGTTTCGTCCTTATTTTAAGTTCTGTTGGTTGTTGTCGTTTATGTCGTGATTCTGATTTTAAGATTTCAATTTCTAAAATAAATTCACGTTCGTGCCACTTCTTGAGTTCAGCATATGAATATGAATGAATCATTATCTGAAAAAACAGAGAAATTATTTTTGTTGCCGAGCCTTGTCCTCTCAATATGATGGTTATTATGGGGATGTTAGATCATATAGTAATTAAAATCTAAGATGACAATAGAAATGCAAGTTGAATGTCTCTTGATCATTGTGCAGGGCTGTATATAAAAGGGTTGGCTGAAAAGTTGTAATTCAGAAAAGGATAAATCAATTGGGTTGAAACATTTTTTGCCACCAACAAGTACAATCATTGAATGAATCATAGACATAAGAACAGCTACTATAGTGTTATTATTGTCACAGTACCAGACCATCTTGTGAACATACCCATTTAAATCACCAGAAATTGACAAAACTAGCAAAAGTGCAGAAGTACCTTCAACTGAAAGGACCAAGCCCAAAAAACACATATATACATGCCGACATGATCTCCACTTTAGGGGATGATGCCCCTTCTTTTTCCACAGTAAATAAGTGAGCCTGCGCAATTTAAGCGTGGCAGAGAGAGCTTGATGAGAGGATTGAGCACATGATGTCCTTTACGTGTCCATAGTAAAGAAGTGACGTTGACCAGCATGCTGGAAGGCCATCCGCTTTGTAGAAAAATAAATGGTGAGATGACAAAAGTGATTTGATGATGAATGCAAGTTTAGATAATAATGTTCATGGTATTAGGAGATGACGGGAAGAAGCTGTTGATATTGGTGGTGAAATGAAGATTATTAATGGTGACTGGTGACCGGGAAATTGAATGATTGGCAATTAGCTGATGATGCTGATGGTGGAAGAGAGAATAGCTGATGATAAAATGATATACATGTAGCGAACAGATGCTGATGGTGAATATTTACAATACAACTTATAATATATATATAACAAGATAGGTTGCCAGGCAACGAAACGTACGCCCACAGCAGCTAAATCGTCCGGGCAGTCAACAGGAGTTGTCGCATATTTTTACTTTTTACAATAATGAATTATTTGTAATACACTAAAATCTGATTAAGAGTAACAACTCATTAAGTAATTATTAGTAAATCATTAAAATTTGTTGGGTTTTTGTAAAAATCTGCCCCATGCTAACATTGAGTATACGGAACATTTAATATTGTGGATTTAGCTGTTCAGTTATCAAAATTCATTGAAAATCAATATACTTGCTCGCCTCAATTTAAAGTCATTAGGATATTAACTTTGGCCTCTGGACCGTCCACTAGATTTTTCAAAGTGATCAAGGGCAATAACTCTGAATGTAATTGTCAGAAGAAATTGCTGAAAATCAATAAGCCTCTTTGTCTCATTACCTTAAACACTGTGTATAAATTTGAAGTCAATCGGATATTAACTCTAGAGCATCCACAAGATTTTTAGAAGTGATCAAGGGCAGTAATTATTGGAAATCGCTGAAAATCAATAGGCTTCTTCATCTCTTGATCTCGAACAATGTGTATAAATTTAAAGTCAATTGAATATTAACACTAGCCTGTAGGACGCCAGACCGACGGCCGGACAGGGGCGACGACAAAATACGACCACATTTCAATGTGGGCATATAAAAAAGTTACATACTTTAGTTTGTGCATTGATAATATGAAGCCCAACATCATTTACACCAATATGACAGCGACATTGATTCTAGAAAAAAATTAAAAAATTATTCTAAACAAATAAAACACTCAAGGTTAGTTTCATTTGGGCAAAATTCTTTTCAAAGTGAATGCACTAGACATAAATGTTTATTTAAATTTATTTAATCTGTCACCTTCGATTCTTCTGTATTATAGCTGACTTATATAGATATTAACATTATAAATAACAATATTCCTACACACATTACTTTCCTATAAGCACTAGTTTCCTACAAGCACTAGCTTCATACAAGCACTACTTTCCTACAAGCACTAGTTTCCTACAAGCACTAGCTTCATACAAGCACTACTTCCCTACAAGCACTGGTTTCCTATAAGCACTAGTTTCCTACAAGCACTACTTTCCTATAAGCACTAGTTTCATACAAGCACTACTTCCCTACAAGCACTAGTTTCCTCTAGAGCTGGGTGATATCCCTAGAAACAGATATTGCAATATTTTCAATGTTATTATTTCTAGTCAATGTTATTTTTAGCATATAATACCGAATTTTCAAACCAAATCCAATGAGCTGGTTCAAACACAAATCTATAGCCACGAAAACTCACTAAACTTGTTGTTTATTACATTTTTAATATTGAAAAATATTAATTATAATATTTTATTTTAAATCAAAAATATTTCGAATGAAGGAGGCCCAAAAAACATTTTAAAAAAAGGTTCTTTCGGTCATGCATATTTTTTATAGCTACAGGTACGAGTGGATGCGGTTCATTTACCCTTGCAAAGTCATTTTTTACTCATTCAAGAGTATACCTTCTTGTAAATGCATTATACAATACAAGGATACTATATTGAACAGAAACAGGGATAATTCTAGCGGGTGGAAAATAAGTGTGACGTAAACAAAACTTGACTTATCGGCATTTGCAAACTTTGTGGAATGAATACTCAGGAGTTTATACAGCATTTTTTCATCATTAAGTAATAACATATCGTGAATAACACAAAAAAGAAAACATTTTCTTTAATATTTATGTTAAATATCATCCAGAAAAATCAAAACCGTGAAATAACTGGTATGTTCGTTTTTTCGATATTTTTCTGAAAACAGTATTTTTGACGTTTTTTATTACTGTGACGGTTTTTATATCGAAATACCAAAATATCGCCCAGCTCTATTTCCTACTAGAACTACTTTCCTACAAGCACTACTTCCCTACAAGCACTACTTTCCTATAAGAACTAGTTTCATACAAGCACTTCTTCCCTACTAGAACTAGTTTCATACAAGCACTACTTCTCTACAAGCACTAGTTTCATACAAGCACTACTTCCCTACTAGCACTAGTTTCATACAAGCACTACTTCCCTACTAGCACTAGTTTCATACAAGCACTTCTTCCCTACTAGCACTAGTTTCATACAAGCACTACTTCCCTACTAGCACTAGTTTCATACAAGCACTTCTTCCCTACTAGCACTAGTTTCCTACAAGCACTACTTTCCTATAAGCACTACTTTCTTCTTTTACTGTATAAATAAATATATGTTAAACTTTGTGTTACAATACAAAATAACACAAAACAAATTAGTTTACTGTATATTATATTTTGTAAGTGACTATATATGGGGTACAATATAATCATATGATAAATTATTAACCTTGTGTTGAAGTAGGTTTCCTTCAAAAAACGCTGAACCATAAACAGTTAACACATAGCACTTATTGAGAAATTTACGCTGTAATGTCTGAAATTTGATAAAAATAAATAATACCTACTTATTTAAAGCAGCCTTATGCAAGATTAGATATAACAAACTAGTTCAAAAATAGATAATGTAAAGAGAATATTCTGAAAATTTTAATCACATTACTTCACTCAGATTCCAGTAAACCTCATTAAAAAAACACTGTAGCCTTGATTGTCATTTTGACAATTATCCATTTTTACTGTTATTATGAACAGTTGATGAAGTACAGATTGGAATGAAATCTGTTCACAATCGTACCCAGCAGATGGTATCAAGAGTTGATTATGGTCTTGTCGTGTTAATAAATATAGATAATATTTAACGCCTAAAGAAACACCTGTAATATGTACTACTGTAGATTTATCTCTTACATACAGCCTGTTTAAGAAGCTAAATCTCTAAGATAGACTAAAATAGGTCAAAAAGCACATATTAATATAAACAGATTTATATCTATGATTTAAAACTTTTATTATAATTTCAAATCAGGTGTTTATTCAGAAATATGTGAGCAATCCAAAATGAATGGCAGTCGGTTGCCATTGGAAGTAGGTTTAACACTTTCTTGCCTTGTTCATCCTCATGTCAAGAGAATTGAATACAGATCTTCATTGACAGATTTCAAAATTGTCCATTATGTGTTAGATATTTAATATCGGGATCACATATATTGACAGTAAGATGACAACATTAATATTGATTGGAATTGACCAATAATTTGTGTTTGCATTGTTAACAACTTTGGATAATATTGTGTCTTTATGCCATATAATTTTTAAAAAACAGCGGTTACCATAGCAGATACCCTCACCTTTTGCAAGGGATGGATGGGGAACATCAAAAGGGCTCAACCTCTTATGGTCCAAAATCCGAATGTTTCACGTCAAATTAAAAAAAAAATTAGTTGAAAACTGATTCAAGATTTAGTCTGTCGTCATGGTTATTGGTCAAGGTTATTGATAGCAGGGAATTTGTCCAGATTGTGGTAAAATGAACAAGCATCATTAAAATATCCACTGTTGAATATGTTGATTATGTCATGTTTATATTCTCCAGTTTACTCACAATACTTCATATAATTCACAGTTGTAAAAGATACAGTGTAAATATGTATCCTCTGAAGGTTCTACAGACTTCATACATATTACACTATTTATATAAAGAGAAACTTCCATTTTGACAGAAGGTTTTGACCTGATTTTCACGATCTGAACGTCTTTTCAAATCAAATTGTGATCTTATAAGGAAACACATGCTCAAAAAGCAATTTTCGTACAATCAGGGTCCATAATCCATTAAGTTATGGTCTGATACATGTCAAGTATTATCAAAAAGGAATAAAAATTGTGACCTGTGGACGGACGAACTGACACATGGACATGGGCGACAGTATAACTCATCGACATGAAGATATGAGTGTATCACAAAAAGACAACTTTCATGCAGATTCCACAAGAACTTGTTGTCATGTGAGTATTATCTTATTGTCAACTAAATACAATGGAACACATCAACAGTTGGAACATGCAGCTACTTACCATATGATTTCGTTCTTTACCAAGAATCTGATCGCGATTATTATATTCTCTCAGTATTTTATTGGTTATCGAGGCTCCTTTAGCTTTTAGTACTACACCTGGTACTAACTGTTTCATAGTCTTATCACTAAAAATACAAAAACACAGGATTACAGATAGAATACAGATTCAGGGTTCTTAATCCATTTTGAAATGAACCAGCCACGGGTAGACCTAATAGTTGTCTTTTCAACAACAGACATGTTGACTTATACATACTTTATTCACATCAATAATTGCATAACATATTGAGAATAATAATAGGTGAAACTTTGTTGTCATTCCATACATGTATTCATATATCGATACAATATCGAAATATATAGTCAAATTTTACTGATAGTAGTTTGGATTGACATAAAGGCCTTGATAGAATAGATTTAAACAGGCCTTGATAGAATAGATTGATACAAGCCTTGATAGAATAGATTGATACAAGCCTTGATAGAATAGATTTAACCATGACTTACTTTGATAGAATAGATTTAGCTGCAGACGACTCTTGTTCTCCATACCATAAACAGAACAAAATGGAGGCAAATGTAAGAACATCATGGTCAGTACATGGATAAAACGCATTAATATAGTTATCATAGGCTTCATGAAATAACATCTTAATGGCTTCAGGATGGGTCAACTGAAATTAAACCAAGAAAAATCAAAATCTGGTCCACAGAATATCAGTCCTTTAAAGTGAGAGACACACAAGGCCTATTATGTAGTTTTGACAAGATATGTGTATTGCTTGTTTATTATTATAACCACGATACTCCTAGATAGGAGTCTTTTTTTCGCTCCTACAGTTTTAAATTTCATCATTAAATGGTTGATTCATTCTCATCTAGTTCGATGGCAGCCAGGGTTGATTATTGTTTTATCTTGAGTAATGCATGTTTAAATGATGATAGCATGGTAATTGGTAAACCAATTAGGGACTTTTACACAGGTAGAACATTAGTATTAGCTTTTAGCAGACGACACTATGACTGACTACTTTATACCTACCTTTTTCTCTCTTTCTACACTAATTTTAGCATTTCTGCGCCATTTTAAAACTGGTTCCTCATCTGTAGCAGAGTTAGTTAACATATGAACAGTTCTATTCCACATCTTGAGTTGTTGGGTAGGTTTATGTTCTGGTTTCAATTGTAATTCTGTAATATTTGGGGTAGAGAACCAATGCAGATTAAGAATCCATAGCTTATAGCGCTTTGGACCAAAGATAAGTACAATACATTTGAGACTTGACAGTAATACTTCCATTTATCTGATATTGTCACCAGGATGGTTATAATTCAATTATTATTACATGGGTAATAAATGGAAGGATGACTATAATTCAATTATTACATAGGTACTTACGTAAACTAGGAGAACATGTCCATATTGTAAAAATATCTTTATAAATTTCTAGCGGCAGATCAAACTCCTGTAAAAGAGTAATTCATGATTAAACATATTTCTGTAGTTAGCGTGTATCAAAGCATAGAAATATATCAAATATAATCAAGATGCTAAAATGAGAAAACATAAAACAGTTGATTTACCTGTAACATTAATTCACATAACTGTTGTACCGTTGTATGATGACCTGCTGGTAGTTTCACTAATTTTACTGATTTATCCATTAAATATATCTGTATAGTCATACTCTGTTAAAATATAACATCAAATATATCTGCCATACCCTGTTAAATATCGCAACTTCCACACAACCAATCAATCGTTAAGTCAACCCTTACAAAATTTTGACAATTTAACAGCCGCAATTTTATGCATTAATAAATAATAATTGATGCCCGGAAAATGCTGCATAAAACAGAGAGGCTTTGTATAAAATGTTTTAATCCATTCCAAATTCAAGTAAAGTAAAATTAGAGTTTTATTAGATTTGGGTACCTTTGTTTGCCAACTAAATGATATGTTAATTTTTTTGCCATCCTCGACCTTAACTTTGTTCAAGAAAAAAAAAGTTCAAGATCATCGGAGGTCATCTAAAAACTCTACCACTTGAGCTTATTCCCTAGATTAGATTTCGGCCAAATCCGAAAAGTGACTGCAATTCAAAGCACTACAAAAGTTCATGACATTTTTGGAATCCTTGACCTTGACTTTGTTCAAGAAAAAAAAAAGTTCAGATTGCCTGGTTTGTTTTACACGCCTATAATAACCGGTAAATATATATATTTGATCATCATACTCTATAAAACTATAACTACAGCGATAATTATTCTGAAATATTTCACAGACAATATCATGGATAATTAGTTCCTGATTATAAAATTTGAGCATATTGTGGGTAAATGTTGCTATTTTACAACTGTAATAATTGATAACTTACAGGTTGTATTTGTGCTTCACGAATAAAATTCATGACTTCTTCATGTCGTCTGTTTCTATCTGGTGCTTGCAGACATATATCTAGAGCAGTTTTACCCTCACAATCTCTAGCATTCTATAAAAACATTGAATACACATATTCTATTTATTTCTTATATCACCAACTCTCACATATCACACTAACAACATTCAGACTATCAGCTAACTTACCACATTGATAGATCGATTGAGTATCAGGTAAACTTACCACATTGATAGATCGATTGAGTTGCAGGTAAACTTACCACATTGATAGATCGATTGAGTAGCAAGTAAACTTACCACATTGATAGATCGATTGAGTTGCAGGTAAACTTAACACATTGATAGATCGATTGAGTATCAGGTAAACTTACCACATTGATAGATCGATTATCAGGTAAACTTACCACATTGATTAAGTAGCAGGTAAAATTACCAAATTGATAGATCGATTGAGTAGCTGGTGACTTACCACACTGATAGATCGATTGAGTAGCAAGTAAACTTACCACATTGATAGATATTATTGAGTAGCAGATAAACGTACCACATTGATAGATCGATTGAGTAGCAGTGATTTTGCAACCTGTGGATAACCCTTCTTGGCAGCCATATGTAATGGTGTACTATCGTTTCTATCAGAGAGATTAGGTGAGCAACCTAACTCTAACAGAGCAGAGACAACATCAGCCTTACCATACCTAAAATATATTATACATCATTTCTTATATCTCTCTAAAATGTTTAAACCTGCATTGATTTATTGTAGAATAGGCATCCGACTAAATTCAAAACTTCAGGTTAACAGATAGAGCCAATGTTGGTTCACAGATAGAGCCAATGTTGAAATGAAACTAATTTTGTTTTTAATAATTTAACTTTAAACCATCAAACTGTTCAAGAGATGGACAGAGAATTTGGTTTATATTCCAGTATTTAATTGCGATACTCACCAAGCTCCATAGTGTATTGGTGCCCATGATATGGAATCTTTTTTGGAATGATGTTGACCATGTCGAATGAGATCTTTAATACCTAAAACATCTCCTCTCGCGGCTAGATTATGTACGGGGTATTTATCACGCCAACCCAATTCTCTGTAAAACATAAATTATATCATATTATCTACTTGTAACGTAATAATGTATGATAATATTGGTGGAGTGAAATTGTGTTTTCATCGGGGTTTATCAAAATTTCTATAACTTACTGTGGAGCACTATTTCTTCTATCTGTAGTATTTAAGATAATTCCCTGATCCCAGAATCTATTAATCACAACACAATTAGCCTAAAACAAATAACATACATGTTTATAATCACTTAATACTCTTACCTTGCTAGCTAGGCAGTTTCTATCACACTAGGAAACAAGATTGAAAAAAAAAACAACACCGTAGAGCGAGGCAAGGTTTACGCATGAACAAGGGTTTGGGCCTTGGGGAGGAGCGGAGGACTTTATCGTCAATCTTTCTAGAGTTGTGTATATAGAATTGCAGGTTACACAGTAGGCTCAATGGCCACCTCACTCCTCAGAAAAACAAGCAGTTGCCATGTAAGATACTTCCATATTTTGCAAGAGATGGACAGAGAACGCGCTCAAAAAAAGAAGAGATTATTTGTACAGGGGCCATACTCCAGGAAATTACGATTCGATATTAGCAAGTGGGTGCACAAGCTACAAATGTGATTTTATGTATAATCAGGGGCCATAATCATGGATTTATGTTCGAATATAAGCAATTATCAAACAACCATGATCTTTGTGACATAAAAATAAATTTAAAGTTTCAACAAAATATTAGCGATAATGAAAAGGATTCATAATCTTTGTGATATAAACATAAATGTAAAGTTTCATCAATATTGGATAAAAATTGTGACCTCTAGAAGGTGCACAACTTTGATATACCATATTTTTACACAATATACACATGAGAGGCAGCCAATTTGTCAGGAAGTTTAGGTCCACTTTTCAGAAAATTCAAACGCTACAGACATTACAGTGTAACAGTGATATATTCAAATGTTTTTTAAATCGAATAATAATAATTGTGACCTCTAGAGGGACCACTAGCCAAAAACACGATTTTTTGTAAAATTAAGAGCCATAATTCAGTAGTTACGATTTGATATGCACAAATTCTGAAAGGAACCAAGATCTTTGGGTTATAAACATGCATCTCAAGTTTCATCAAAATCAGATGAAATTGTGACCTCCAGAGTGTCCAAACTCCAAAAGGTAAAACATGATCTTACGTACAAACAGGGGCCATAATCGTTGATGTTATTGTCTGATTCATGCCATGATTGAAAGGAACCAAGATATTAGAGATAAAATAAAATAAAACCAAGTACGAACAATCCAAACCATTAGTCAAAATTCGAAGTCCAATAAAAACGGTCGAGGCAAAATAGTGTAATCAGCAGATGGACTGGTCACCGTGTACAAAATACACGATAAACAGTGGTAACAGGTGTCCGGAAGAGTAAGCTTACCCTGCCTGGCGCCACACCCGCCATCGCTGCATCCAAACTATTAGACGAAATCTCAATGAAATAGCATGATTGGCCAATGGACTATCGGTATACAAAATGCACGTGATGAACAGTGTTAACGATGTAATAGACAGACATAATTAGGAAGATAATACTTTACGAGTCAATAAAATATATCTCGAATAATAGCCGAGAGAGGCATGTTATATTTACCAATCAAGTCAATATGATGTCCATAAAACTTTTTAAAGGTTTTAATGAGTTTAGTGCGCAAGTATCCCTGCAGTTGAAGCCTAGATGATAAATGCCTCGATCTATTTAAAAAATCAGAATAAAAGGAACAAGCTCTCGTGTAACGTATTAGCTGAGACACAAACACTCCATAAGCTGGTGATATTGGAATGTTACTACTAATAAATGGAAAGTTAACGATACACCTTCACATGTATATTTCAAATTTTGTAAAAAAATCGGGTATAAATTGTGACCTGCAGTGTGTCCACAAACACATGGTGAACTGACAGCCTGGGGTCACTTCATAATACATCAATATGAAACTGTGGGTGTATAAAAACACGAAACAAAATAATAATAACCTAATATTTTGCAAAATGAATAATTCTTCGTGTATAATAAGGCAGTTATTTGGATTTATTTCATTGTGTAAATGTTTATTTTCCAAATTATGAAAACAAAAGTTACTGATATGTAAATAATGACGTTGGTTGTCCGAGCGTACTGGTCTCATACCACAACTGTGCTATCCCTGGCTATGTTGGTTGTCAGAGAGTACTGGTCTCATACCAAAACTGTTGCTCTAACCCTGGCTGTGTTGGTTGTCAGAGAGTACTTATCCCATGTCACAACTATAGCTATAACCCTGGCTTTGTAAATACTAAATACCAGTATTGTCTCAAAAAATGAAATTGAAACAGGTTAAGCATTTCATCAATACTTAATTTCTTTTGAAAATAAAATACAGCAATTTCTATCTGTCCTTTCCAAATGTAAGAATTTTGCCAAAACAGAACCTAAGTTTCTATTCTCAGTCAAACCATCTCCTCGAAAAACATATAGTTGCCCTACAATCTGATATCTTATCGTAGCTATTCCTTCGATTACCTGATCTGATGGAGCCTCAAATAAAGAAGAGTACTTGCCTTAGTTTTATAAGGGAGACCTGAACCAAATAAAGGATTCATGACCACAATATCACATTTTTCAATAGACAACATTTTAGTTAGAGCCTCATTAGCCGTCATTTGAACGTCTGTAGGGAGATGACCGATATTAGTGACACTATCGTGATGTGCCATGTGGCTAGGAATGAAGACGGGATTATGCACAGTTAAACGTATTCTATAGTCTGTTCTTGAACGAAATAAACAATCAATAGAACCAGGACAGGAATGTTTTTCACGCAACCAACTACAAAATAAAATAAATAATAAAGCCATTAATAAATCAGAATATTTTGTTATATTCATGTTTGTGATGTAAAAATATCAGTAAGAAAAATTAATCATATACCCCCAATTATAATACAATTAAATATGTTTGTAAGAGAAGAAGACAAATCGAGACTGTAGAGCCATTCACTAGCCATCTAAATTAACACAGATATCAATAATATGATGTCTTGTCATAATTATTTTGTATTACAATCAAGGGAAATAATTCTTGTTATATCAATGTGCTTTGATCAGCAATTATATTTAGCTAAGAATACAGATGAAATATGATCATACCTCTCAAGATGAGCAAGTAAAGTTTTAGTTGGAGAGGGGAAGTTGATAGAACCAGTACTCAATACATCAATAACATAATCTAATGGATAAAACCCTGGAGTATTCTGAGCTTGTTCTACAAAACGCTTATTTAATTTATCTACAACATAAAAAAAATATAGGTTGCCAGGCAACGAAACATACGCCCACAGCAGCTAAATCGTCCGGGCACTCAACAAGAGTTGTCGCATATTTTTACTTTTTTCAGAAATGAAACATTTATAATACTCTAAAATCTGATTAAGAGTAACAACTGATTATGTAATAATCAGAAAATCATTACAATTTGTTGGGTTTTTATTAAGTTCTGCCCCTTACTAAAGTTTAGTACTGGTATACGAAACATTTAATATCATGGATTTAGCTGTTCATTTATAAAAATTCATCGAAAATCACTATACTTGTTCGTTTCAAGACCTTAAACCCTGTGTATCAAAATGAAGTCAATTGGATGATAATTTTGGCCTCCAGAGCGTCATAAGATCAAGGGAGATAACTTGGGCAGTAATTATCGGAAATCGGAAATAAATAGGCGTCTTCGTCTCACCATCTCAAACACTGTGTATAAATTCGAAGTCAATCAGATATTAACTTTGGGCTCCAGAGAATCCACAAGATGTTTTTAAGTGATCAAGGGCCATAACTGTGGCAGTAATTATCGCAAATCACTGAAAATCAATAGACTTCATTGTCTAATGACCTTTAAAACTGTGTATAAATTTAAAGTCAATTGGATATTAACTTTGGCCTTCAGAGCGTCCACAAGATTTTTTTAAGTGATCAAGGGCCATAACTCTGGCACTAATTATCGGAAATTGCTGAAAATCAATAGGCTTCTTCATCTCATGACCTTAAACACTGTGTATAAATTTAAAGTCAATCAGATATTCACTTTAGCCTCTAGAGTGTTCACAAGATTTTTCAAAGTGATCAAGGGTCATAACTCTGGCAGTAATTATCCGATATCGATGAAAATCAATAGTCTTTTTCGTCTCATGACCTTAAACACTTTGTATAAATTTAAAGTCAATTGGATATTAACTTTAGCCTCTAGAGATTTCACAAGAAATTGTGGACGACGGACGGACAGGCTGGCAAACTACGACTACATTTCCATGTGGGCGTATAACAATTTAAAAAATGCATAAAACAGTTTACTTTGGTTGAGTTTACTTTACGGTAATAATTTCATGAATGTGTGATGGTGAAGAAAATGTGGCAGTGGGTCAAATCCTTGAGTCTGGAAATAAAACATTTTATCTATGCGTTCCAGTACAAGGATAATTTAATGTAGAACAGTGTTTAATAAAACAAGATGGTTTTATTGCTATTTGCAAGGGTACTGACAGATTCTGATCTCGATAACTTCATAACCATATTGCTCAACCAATTTCAAACATATCATCTGGTCTGGTTCATCAGACTCTAGCATGTTGCACTAGGGCTGTATGTTATTGCAAAAAGGGACGATATCAATATTGGCTTTTTGTTCAACGATATTGTTAAATATCTCGATATTTAATAATAATGCCACTTTGCTATTTAATAAATCAAATATATATGCATTAAAGCTGTTTACAGCGTGAGTAAGAATTGTGGGTAAAAATTACTTTATTCATTCACTTTAAACTTTGCTTTTTTTTATAATATAGATTTATTAAAATGTACCAACCCAGGCGCGCATCTGAGGGGGGCGCACACTCGATCTTTTTTGAGGTGGCGAACAATTATTAGCTCCTTATATTCTCGCAGGAAAGGAGAACAAAAATAGGTTAGGTTGCAAATTGTAATTTACAGTACTAAGATGAAATTAGTCCTTGTGGGCATTTTTTCCACTCAAAAATCACGGGTCGGGCTTCGCACTCCCAAGTGGGTGCAGCACGCCCCCACCCCCCTTTCTGAAATTCCTAGATCCACCACCCCTGCAAACATTCCTTTTGGATAAAAATGTTTCACCACCAAACACGACTTGTGCATTTTCGTTTTGGTACTAATTTCTCTTTTTCAACTAGGCCCTCCACCTCCATAATTTTCTCTGTGGGTCTACTAGTAATAGCTAAGTTTTCCATAATTAAATCTAATACAACCGCTGATGTTAAAAATAGCGTCTGCTTGTGGCCTTGTGTACGAAAATTCTCAAAAATCACGTGCAGTGAAAGTAAGTAGATGCAGTCTTCAAGTCCTGTACTTTAAGTTCAAACAGTTTAACAAATACTAAATGATCCGGACTATCTTCCATTCAAGCATTCGATTGGCTGGGGTATCCCTGGCCTAACTGTGACAGTAATCTATTTATAGATCGTTTTATTATTGCTTTCAGAAATTAAATTTTGTAGAGTTTTCTAAAAAAATATTTGTTTTTTAGAAATATGACAACTTATTTATAGCCTGGTTTTTTAGCCACGGTAGTGGAAAATTTCTGTCGTTTTTGGCCACATGATATCGTAGTTGGGTCTGAAAATACCATACCGCAATAAATGACTATATCGAGAATATCGTACAGCCCTATGTTGCACCCAGCCATTAATTTCTGTGTAAATACCCATTCACCAACCCGTGCAGTACCCTGGGACACCATTAACCATATAAATATTTAGCTTGTGTGCCCACATTAGCAGTTACCGGACAACGAAAATACTGTCATCAATGGCAGACATTTGACAGAAATGGAGATACCTCTTTTTTTAACCGTTAATGGATTTCCAAAATTCCTTCTCAACCCTCCCCATTTACGTTTTGGGCATTTTTGTTTAATCAAAATTTACCCTATACACTATTATTTGCAAATGATGGAGGCTTCTGGTGTTTTTGCCAATATTTGATTTTACGCCAACATCAGAATTATTAGTAAAACTATAGCATTTACTACACAATTGTGACAATTATCATCAGGCAATACATCAAGTTATTGCAAGTTTTTCTAGGAACGTCCAGATTGGTGTTTCTGGAGTTATAAGCTTTCTGAAAATGTATAGTTTGTTTAGCGGAGGTGTAGGATTAGAGATGATTTTATTGATCTTACCATGAGGATTAACAGCAACAAAGAAGAGAGAAAATCTTGAATATGACTCTCTCTGATGAAGTCTAACATCGGTACTGTTACATGGTATCTGTATAGCACGTTCACCTGTACAAATATATTAAACAGAAATCAAGTACCTGTTTTATTTAAAGGAGCTTAATCGCTAATATTTGGGACCAAGAAATATACCCAAATGGGTCGCAATGTAACCTGATTGTCTGTGAACTGATTCACATTCAATTGTTTCCGTTTTGACTCTAATTTCAAATCAGTTATGTCCAGTGAAATACGGCATGAGTCTCAACCAAACAGAAATTTCTAGTGTCTTGTCCAGATAAGTTATGACCTCGCCATTTGACATAAGTTGTGGAACATGTCTAGCATTGTTCTTTCTGGTCACTTGTACTCGATTCCTGTACCAATGATAAAATGTTTATTTTGCCTTAAATATTGGATATCAAAAGCCTAACTTTTCAAGATAAGATCACAACATTAATGTTGATTAAAATTGACAAAAAATTTGTGTTTTCAATGTCGAAGACTTTGGATGATAAAATGAATTCTCCTCCTTGGTGAGAATAAAAGATAAATTGAAACTAGAATTGAGCTTTATTCAAGGGAAAAATGGTTTCTTTCATGTTAAGTATTAAACCAGTATCATGACTGATAAAACTAAACTATGAAACCAGCACCATGACTTATATATATATATATATACCTTGACTGATGAAACTAACCTTTTAAACCAACGCCATGATCACCACTACCAGTAATCTTGAATACATGTCCTAAAACTAATTCCCTTGGTTCCTCTTCCACTATATTCATAGAAAACATCGGTAAATATTTGGCCTGTTTCACTTTCTCACCAGGTGGGGTTTTACTGTCCAACAATAAAATATCGTAAAGACGGGGACGGAAATCTTGATTAGCGATGTTGGGTTTTGGCCGGATCACTGCTAACACAGCCTCCATCTGAAACAGAAAACACAAGATAACATCATCTTTATTGCACAGATGCAGAGTTTGTGTATACATGTATAGCAAGAAACTAGCATAACAGGCAGAGATAGGTTGCCTGGCAACAAAACTTATGTGCACATCAGCTAAATCGTTTGAGCAGTCAGCAAGGGTTGTCATCACATACTTAAGCTTTTGTAGGAGCATCTACAAGAAACTGATATCAATTTCAACGGCCATAACCATAGAAATTATTAACGGAAGTTGCTGATATTCAATAAGATTCTTTGTTTTATTCATTTAAATACAGGTAACACAGGTCAGATGATAACTATAGTTGTTAGAGCGTTCCCAATGTTCAACATAATGAAACAAGGACCATAAATTAAATAGGATTCTTCTTCTCACTAATGTAAACAATATATATAAACTGATCAGATTATAAATGTAGTCTGTAGAGTATTCACATGAAATTGTGGACAATGGACAGAGGCGAAAACAATACAATAAACAACTACATTTCCATGTGGGCGTATAAAATTGACTCCTTCCCTTAGTTGTTCCCGGGCTTTTTTAAAGGTTGAAAATCACAATTATAACACACTATTTATTTCTCAGGTTTAAGGCTTCTGGGAATTTTGATCAGACTCCCTGCTGAAATTAGTTATAATGCATTATCAAAACTTACTTAAAGGTACGATTTTCCATCCATACATGTACTTAATGATAAATACATGCTTTTAGACCATACACAGTACAAAATAGTCCAGCCAAAAAGGCATATAAGTCCATAAATAGTCATGCCAAAAGGAATATTGGTCGATAAAATGTTAAAATCAATCAAGCCTAATATAATTTTCTGTTGATGAACGTGAAGCTGGTATCTTAATACAGTAGTCTCAATTTATTTCTCTATATAATAAACACCATTCACTTTTCATTTTTGTCACAAAATCTTTCAGTTTTTTGCTAAGATACTTTTTAGTCCTTATTTTTGTCACATCTAAATAATTAAAATAAATATTTGAGTATTGAGACTTAAATCAATTTCTGGTAACCTTCTTTCTATAATTTGTTTGTTGGATAAAACAATACCACACATCAATATTGTAATGTTGATACATGTATGTGGTATGATTGAAAGTGTGCACAATTTTCTAAATTTCTATTGTTTCAGCTTTTAATAAAGTATATTTTGTCATGGTCCAAGCCTGTGTCTCAATATTAAATATTTGTTTTTTAAAAAAATGGAATGTTTGGAGCTGGGAAAAAAAGAAGAGAATGATGATTTTTGACTGACGCTACCCTACATGTACACGTGTAGCTGTCAGTCATTACAATAGCCATCAAACAGACTAGGAGAAGTTTTAGACATTTAGCACTAAAATAGAAATCTTTAGGCATAAGGAAAATTGGCAAAAAAAATTGAAGCACAATTTTGCTTTATTAATTATGCAACCAAGTGGATCAAAGCAACTGTGAATCATGATTTTAACTTCCATGTGTTTATGCTTCTTTCTAAAAATATGATAAACTTTTGCTTTATTTAATGTTTGCTTGAATCGAGATGCTATCAATGTCAAAGCTAATTATGCAACCAAAGTAGATCTAAGTTCCGTGTATTTATGCTTCTTACTAAAAATACAACTTATGTAGACCTACCAATGAGTACCAGTAGGAGAGTATAAAGTCAATTAAACGACAAACTAAAATATTATCAGTTATAATCGAAACATGCTGTCATTGTTTGGTCAGTCAGACTAGACCTACATCTACTCAATGTATTCAAACAGGTTTTTTTTTTCTCTTTCATCTGTTTGCACCTGAATAAATTGCTACAAGGACTTAAATAGACAACAGGCTTGGTGATGTAGTGAAGCATGAAAACATCAAATTACAGTCAATCAAAACAACCATACTAGAATTATATCTTTATGAACAATCTTCTAAATATTTTTTATTAATACATGAACATGATTTATATTTTTAACAAATTTCAAGCATTGAATAAAGATGTACTTATACAAAATAACAGTGCGCTTTTCAACAGCTATTAATGGTGGTCATTTTGTTTTATTAATTCTATTTGTAATAGAGGGCAGTGCTTACATACATCACAGGAAATTTATATTATACTGTGTGTACCATTCAAGAATTCACTTTGTAAGAATATCTATCATTGAGCTTTCCTTTACTAAATCAGCGATACTATAAAACATTTTGAAAGAACAAGAATGTAAGGCCTAGGTTCTAAATAAAATTTCTTTTGGAATATCTAATGTTGTACTTATACGTATGTCAAGTCCAAAAAATATACACTCAAGATGAACAAACATGAATGAGCATCGTCCAGGTAAAAATCAATTTAGGCCACAGTCAATTGCGAGCGTTACAAATATGCCCTTTAGTTTAAGACTTTCATTCAATATCAGAGTCCGTCAGTCAGTTATTCTAAGATTAATGTTATATTTAAAGGGGCTAAATCGCTAATATTTGGGACCTAGAAATTGACACACAATGGTGGCAACGCATAATAGTAATGTAATATGAATGTATATTAACTGATTTACACTAAATCGTTTCTGTTTTACTGTAATTTCTAATCAGTTATGATTGGTGAAAAATGCCAGAAGTCTCAATCAAAATGCAACCTGTAGATCTGGTTATTCCAGTCTACAGCTACATGTATAATATTTATTGCACATGCTCTCCAGATAAGAATATGGCCTCACCGCTTTACATGGCTTGTGAAATATGCCTATAGCCTCATTTTTCGAGACCCTTGTTACAATGGCGCCGAAATGCACTATGGTACACGATTTCGTGTACCAATGGTAAATTGTTTATTTTGTCTTAAATATTGAATATCAGAAGCCCATCTTTTCTCGGTAAGACCACAACACAACATCAATGTTGATTTAAATTGACAAATAATTCGTGTTTTCAATGTTGACGATTTTAGATGATATTGCGTTAGAGACTTAGCTACTTTAAGCTAATGATAATAAGTCAACAGTGAGAGGAAACCAGAGTCTGACCCGAGAAAACCCACCGAGGTTGGATGGGAATTAAGACCATGTCACTTATCTCAACGACAGACTTCATGGTTTCGTGAGCATGGTTAGAAACAACTAGCCCACCTAATCTGACAGAGAAAGAGTGATACATTTTGAATGAATGCCAGCTTACTCTCCATAAGGTAGCCCAGTTGCAAATAAACATACAGTACAAAGCGGTTGCCATACAAGATACACCACATTTTGCAAGAGATGGACAGAGACTGAGGAAAAAAAAAAGCAATTTTTCTAACAAACAGGGACCATAATCCAGTAAGTTAGGGTCCATTATCAAAAGGAACCCAGATCTGTGGGATAAACATATACAGGTATTTTAAGTTTCACAAATAATTGGATGAAAATTGTGATTTCGAGCAGGTCCACAACATTCATTTAACATACTTTTACACTATCTATATATGTGTGGCAGCCACTTTGTCACGGTTATATATTTAAACTTTTTTTTAAATCTGATAATATTGCGGCCTCTAGAGGGTCCACAAGCTAAAATGTGAATTTTGATTTTCGTACAAATCCTTGAAATAACGCTTTGATATGTGCGAATATCGAAATGAAGTATAAGATCTTCGTGACATAGACATATATTTGAAAGTTTCATTTAAATTGTATAAATTTGGAACATCTAGATGATCCACCTCCTTTTGGTCCGATTTTCGGGAAATTTGAACACAACAATGATTGATCGGCTAATCAAGCTGGCTGATTATTGGGTAAGGTAAAGAAAACAAATTTAAAACAACCGATTCATGAGTAAAACTTAATCATTCTATACAATTAACCTGTGAATGAATCAACTATATAGTTGTGGATGATATAACTAATAACTTGTGGACGACTTAACCTGATGCTTGTGGATGACTTAACCAGTGGGGCAGGTTGTGGACTAGTCCAGCTCTATCGTTACCCTTTCAATGAAGTTGGGCAAATCGGATAGAAGAGAGGGGTGTGTTTTTTAACAGCGTGTTGTGTCTCTCATACTGGTTCTAGCGGGGTAAGCAAGGCCTTATTTTCTCACTAAGATGTTCATTTACATTTGTCAGGCGTCCACAGGGACTGACACGCGACTGTTTAGCAGTAAAAAGTTGCCCAGTAAAATTGACTGGGAACTCAAACTTTTTCGCCAAGGAGTCAAGTACACGGTCTCTGGACATACAGGCGAGTGTAACGAGACTGACGTTCAGAGCTGGACTAGTTGTGGACGAGTTTGCATAACTGGGAACCTTTTGTTTGTAGATATCATCAGCACTAATCTTTTTACCTTCTAATAGTTTTCTTTTCAAAAAGTTTCCCTCTTCAACTGAGTTATCTACTTTAAAAAGTGAGTAGCTGAGTATCGTCTGTAAACATTAAACATAATGAAGGTGTGGTTTCATTCACTTGTCTTGGAGTTGGACATCATTCAGCGAAGTCTGCTGACACTCCAGTTTCTTGTTCATTGGCTGTCATTCTATCTGTCGCGAGAGTCTTTATTGGGTATTATCTGTATTTACGAGACACAAACTTTATATGATTCACATATTGAACAGCTTATAGATCATTAAATGGCTACAGCGTCGCGTCAACATCATTAATCAACGCCAAATCAATTAAACTTTAATTACAACAAAATGTAAATAAACTTCCACTTGCTCTACTACACCACTAAACACTTCTTACTAGAGTAGAGATCAGAGATCTTTTCAGGGGAGGTAACTGGTCTATATAGGGTGCAGACCACCATGAAATTTCACCAGCTCGGTACGCACACTGTAGGCAGTGAATATTTGCTAGGCCGCTAATATCACCGAGAGGCACGACATCGGTACGGTTATTCGGCTCGCAATTCCAGCTTTTTTCCTCCTGCAAATTAAATTGTAGAACATATTGTTGATGTAATAAATGAGTGTATAAAGTGATTAATACTTTAACAGGAACCATTCCACCCCGATCAATGGTCGATTTTTTTCAAGGGCGCCATATTTCAGGGGCGTCCAAATTTATAGGAGAGGCAGTTGCACCTGGTTCCCCGGGGCCTTTAGCGGCGCTTAATAGCCTCTACATAGATGATATAAGAAAGTTTGGATCAGGGCGAAATCAGGTATCCATTGGCATGTAGGTGCCCTTAAAACCAACCGATTGATAGTGCCTTAAGTAGGGGGGGGGTGTTAGATATGAATTTTCTCGCCGCCCCCCCCCCCCCAAAGTTGTAGTTACCCATGTATAAACATATTTGATTTTTTCTTTCTAAGCCTCCTATCTCCCCTGTACATGTACATACCACTGAAGATAGTGGGGGTTAAACTGAGGGTGGTAATTTAGATTTCATTAAAAATTTTCATTATTTTCCCCGGTCATTTGGCCAAGTTGGTTTCAACTTCCCACTTGTCCCTTCCAATCTGGTGGGTTCTCTCTGTGTCCTCCCAATGGCTAAAGACCAATACGTACAAGACTTGAACAACATGTTAGTCACGAAATGACCTTGTCTGTGTTGAGTAGACATCAAAGGTCTACTTCTCTTGTAACAATCCGGTGTGTTCTACGCTTTTTCATGCAATGTAATGTCCTCCACTAATCATCAGAATAGCCATCAAATTGTGTAACAAAATGGGCCGAGGGGAATCTATGACTAGGGACCAATATAGAGATACGCTTAATTTGGGTTGAACAAAATCAAACACTTTGGCTTTGAACTGTTATGTGTGAAATTGCTACTCAAATTAATAAGAAATAAAATGAAATGAGGTTTAACTTCCTACTGTTCTGCTCCGAACTCGGCAAATGAAGGAAGACGGGCATACGCCATACAGTGTGCTATGAGGGAAATTTTGCATGGGCAGCGGCGCTATGACCTACTCTTATTTCCAATTCCAACTGCTAAGGGATCTATTACGTGCACGCAAATGTGTACACGCCATCCAAATAACAAAACAGCTGTCCTTGTCAGGGCCTCCGTTCTGCATCACTGATAAGGAGAAACCATGCCAGAAAATGAGATGAACTTTCTAGGGATTGAACACCCATCCTCCAGGCTAGTGAGTCAGCACCTTACCCACATGATTCCCCATATTAATATTCCTCATGCTTCTTTCCCTGAAGATGGATTTCATAAGCTTATTCCGTGGCTCATATATCTACCATCGATTTGTTCTACTTTTCCAGCAAAATTACAAGGTTGGTGTTCCCCCACCCTATTAGTTTCAAACCACAGCAATAGTAAAACATTTTATTTATAAATGATTTTTAACTACAGCTATGAGTATTTAATTGATTAAGAAACAATAATATAATCTCTTAACTAATAAATTATTAGTTGGTCTATATTAAACATTATTTTAAAAGCTGTGACATACAGTTGCCCTCAGAAACATATCAACCCTGCAACAGAGACTACAATATGTAGAAAATTTCTAAATAATTTGGACCTATTATAATTCCCATGAAGGTGTTTATTTAAGTTTGGGAAAATAGAGAATTTAGAATTTTGACCTATACTATGACGGTCCGACGGCCATGATCCACCCCACCCTCATCATTTTGGTATGCCGAAAGTTTCGAAATATTTTTGAACCCGTTCAAATTCCCACAAAAAAGTTTAGAAAAAGACAAAATTTAGAAGTTTGACATGTAGCTTTACAAACTGATGGGCATGAAATCTGGGCCTATATAAAAAAAATAATGTTTAACATGGTAGTACAAAAAGCAGCCTACATAATGTGCATTAATTTAATATAAGAAATATACGATTATAATAAAAAAAACCCCATAAAATCATATATAGATGACATTGCCCCAAGAATATAAATTAAACATCCCATTTCTCCCTCGACACAAAATCATATTGGTGCCCAATTTAAAATATTCGTTATTAATAATTTCAAATATGGAAAAGTAAATTCTCCACCCCTCCCCACCCTAAAAAAAAACCAAAAATTGGAAACAAAAATTCACGTTTGATTGTCGAAAGTTTTAAAAAATGTAATTTTGAAATGGCTCTTTCTAATGGCATATTGAGTTATTAATAATACACATATATGTGAATATTGAAAAAACATTAACTATTCTGGCAGAAAAGCCTACAGTCTTTAATGATATCATTTTAAGGTAATTATTTGAGTAATAAAAGAATTACAGAAATAATTAACCTTAATCAAAACCTCCCCTTGAAAACAATACAAATATGAAAGGTAACATCTCTTTAACCCTATAAATCCCATTGCTTGGTCGAAAGTTTCGAAAGAATTGTAATTTTACCTCATTAAAAATCCCATGAAATTTTATGTCCCAAGTAAAGACAATGAAAAATTTTGAATGTTCACCTAACCTCCATAGAAAATATTATGTTACCCAAAAGTTTTAAAAAATGTAATTTTGAAATGGCTCTTTCTAATGGCATATTGAGTTATTAATAATACACATATATGTGAATATTGAAAAAACATTAACTATTCTGGCAGAAAAGCCTACAGTCTTTAATGATATTATTCTAAGGTAATTATTTGAGTAATAAAAGAATTACAGAAATAATTAACCTTAATCAAAACCTCCCCTCGAAAACAATACAAATATGAAAGGTAACATCTCTTTAACCCTATAAATCCTGTTGCTTGGTCGAAAGTTTCGAAAGAATTGTAATTTTACCTCATTAAAAATCCCATGAAATTTTATGTCCCAAGTAAAGACAATGAAAAATTTTGAATGTTCACCTAACCTCCATAGAAAGTATTATGTTACCCAAAAGTTTTAAAAAATGTAATTTTGAAATGGCTCTTTCTAATGGCATATTGAGTTATTAATAATACACATATATGTGAATATTGAAAAAACATTAACTATTCTGGCAGAAAAGCCTACAGTCTTTAATGATATTATTCTAAGGTAATTATTTGAGTAATAAAAGAATTACAGAAATAATTAACCTTAATCAAAACCTCCCCTCGAAAACAATACAAATATGAAAGGTAACATCTCTTTAACCCTATAAATCCTGTTGCTTGGTCGAAAGTTTCGAAAGAATTGTAATTTTACCTCATTAAAAATCCCATGAAATTTTATGTCCCAAGTAAAGACAATGAAAAATTTTGAATATTCACCTAACCTCCATAGAAAGTATTATGTTACCCAAAATTAAACATCCTGATCTTTGTAGGCGTTTCTGACATCAGTGGTAAGTATTGTAAGCTGGCTACCCAACCCTAACACCCATTTAGGAAGGAGGTGGTAGGATTTTCAAAAGTGCTTGGATATACCAGAAGTATTTACTCACTATATATCTGACCTTACATTCTAAATAAACAATCATGTATATAATATAAATGAAAAATTATAACAGTGGACAGCTGTAGACAATGGTCGGTGCTGAGAGCGGCTACCCAACCCTAACTCCCATTTAGGAAGGGGGAGGTACGATTTTCCATGTGCTCTGATCAGCTGGAAGTGTTTACTCACTATTGACCTTACATTCTAAATAAACATAATCATGTATATAATATAAATAAAAGACAATGATGTATATAATATAAATGAAAAAATTAAAACAGTAGACATCTGTAGACAATTTCAATAGAAAAATACTTGTTTAGCACAATCAAGCTTATTTAGATAAAAACAAAAAATCATGTTGGCCTTTTGAAAGTTGTGATAAAATTGTAATTTTGAACTGGTTATTTCTAATAGCGTAACTTAACCAAAGACAAACACAATAACACACATTATACGTGAATAATTGTTTCCAAAATAAAATTAAATATTCTGCCAGAAAAGCCTACAGTCTTTAAAGACATTATTCTAAGATAATTATTTGAGTAATATAAGAATTACAGAAATAATTATTAATCAAAACCACCCTTGAGTCTCAAAAAAATAATACAAAAAAGAAAAGGTAACATCTCTTTTACCCCAAATATCTGGTTGCCCGGTCGAAAGTTTCGAAAGAATTCCAAAGTTTAAGTCCCAAGTTTTGACAATGAAAAATTTTGAATGTTGACCTAACGTCCTTATAAAATATGTTACCCAAAATTAAACATTCTGATCTTTGTAGGCGTTTCTGGCATCAGTGGTCAGTATTGAGAGCCGGCTACCAACCCTTACTGATAAACCGGAAGTGTTTACTCACTGCTGACCTTACGTTGTAAATAAACATAATCATTCATATAATGATATAAATGAAAAATTATAACAGTGGACATTTGTAGGCAACTTCATTGGAAAAATATAAGTTTGGTAATTATAAGCTCATTTAGATAAAAACAAAAAAATCATGTTGGTTTGTTGAAAGTTACAATAAAATTGTAATTTTGAAATGGTAACCTTATTTCTAAAAGTGTTCGAGTTACCAACGACAAACACAAGAATACACATTATATGTGAATAATTGGTTCCACAAAACATTAAATATTCTGTCAGAAAAGCCTACAGAAATAATTACTAATCAAAACCACCCTAAATGAAACATGAAACGGTAACATCTCTTTTACCCAAAATATCTGGTTGCCCGGTCGAAAGTTTCGAAAGAATTCCAAAGTTTTAAGTCCCAAGTTTTGACCATGAAAAATTTTGAATGTTGACCTAACGTCCTTATAAAATATTATGTTACCCCAAATTAAACATTCTGATCTTTGTAGGCGTTTCTGACATCAATGGTCAAGTGTTTACTCACTGCTGACCTTACATTGTAAATAAATAATCATGCATATAATATAAATGAAAAATTATAACAGTGGCATCTGTAGACAACGTCATTAGAAAAATACTAGTTTGGCAATAACAAGCTTATTTAGATAAATTGATGACCGTTGGTGATATAGAACCATAGTTAAATCCAAATAGCAAACGAACCCATCAAAAAGTTACAGTAAAGAAACATGCGCTAACAGGTCTTCGACACCTCTTTACATAGGGAAGTGATTTGATAGACTTTTAGTGAGAATATCGGTTTAAACTACATAATGAACCAAGCCCAAATGTTATGTTCTAGAGAAACAAAGTGAACTGTCTATATTCTCGAGTGAATATTAATGAATCTAACACCATATCAAGAACTAAATTATCAGATAACTGGATGGCCAATCATAAGTCTTCAAAGATAACTGGCTCCGTCGAGGACCAATGAATTGGGTGTGCACACCAGAAGCGACGGAAAACGTCATTAACAAGCAGCTGTCTCGCAAGAAAATCTGAATCTTTGTTGATGTGTATGTAGAAATGTAGTTTTATCGCACGTCGACACCAAGCGATCCATATTGTGCCTGTGAAGAATAGTGAAGAAACGGGTAACAATGTGTAGGTATACAAGTGAAGAAGGTATTTATTTGGTATATGTATGAAGAAACTTGCCGTTATATCAGTGTATGTAGGATAGTGAAGAAACGGGTTACAATGTGTAGGTAGACAAGTGACGAAGGTATTTATGGTACATGTATGAAGAAACTTGCCGTGGGAGTGTTTGGTGTGATCTTTGTTGAAGAAGTTAGGACATGTTAGTCTAGGCATAACAGATAGACTCGGTCCCTCATGTAGTTTTACACCTCAAGCCTAACTAAAAGTCAATGTTTTCAAGGGGTCCCAATTATAAAATGTGTTTCAAACTTATCAACAGAATGTTCTTTACTGTACTTATTTGACAGACCCATGAAATTTATATATAAGATATATAGTACATACAATACATACATAAACCTGTTATTGCTAATCTAGAATTTCTAGAATTTCCCTATTCAACTTCCATTTCCCAGCTGAGTTCCTGGTACCATAAACTGTCGCTTGACATCCATCCAAATCACAACTGGAAAAAAGGTAAACTATGACAATTAAAATGTCCACATGAATAATATTGTTTGAAAAAAGGACATCTGCCCATCTTTGCAATACAATATTTCGGCAAATCTGAAAGATTTTCAAAAACTACGAACGGATGCTTCCTAACTTCATGTTGTATTCTTTTGCGACGAGAAAATCTCATCTTGCAGATGAAGTATGATTTATTCAAAGTAAGCCGATACAGTAAATTCATCAACTGGGCTAATAGTAAGTGTAGGAGGACCAGGACCGCACTACACGCAAAACAAAAGATTCTACATGATAAACTTGCGGACAAGACAGAAAATAAACATTGCAAAAAATAAACAAATATCAATTCAATTCAAAGTGAATGGATCTGGGGGCCATCCGTAAGCGTCCACTGCGCTGTCTAGTCCTGGGCATGTTGTGGTACAGGAGCTGGGCATATGCCATACAGGGTGTTAAGAGGGGCATTTTGCCTGGACAGCGACACACAGACTACTCTTATATCAAATTCCAACTGTCCAGGGATCTTTAATGTGCACACGGAACATAGGGTTCTTGTCTTATCCACACGACTGGACAGTTGTCCTTGTCAGGCCCTCCAACCTGTATCACGCCAGAAAATCTAGATGAACTTTCACGACCAATGCAGGTATCGAACACCCGAGCTCTAGACTAATGAGCCAGCGCCTTACCCACCTTGACTCCACCTTACGGTGACCAAGTGTTGCGTTCAGATTAAATCTTGGTTTTCAATGTGTTATTTCTATGTATTATTTCATTCAAAGACCGCCGTATGTAATTAAGCATATCACATGGAGTTTAGTTTGAATTACTTAAAGCCCCAATAACACTCTTGTTGTTACTGAAAAATATGTCCCAATCGTCATTCTGGTCAACAAATCGTATTATTTAAGAATATTCCAATTAAATGATGATATAAATTTCATCTTAACACACCTATTTTAAAAAATTTGAAAAATTCAACCAATTGATTTGAAAAGTCTAACGTAAACCTTTTCAAATGTGACTTGGATTTTAAAATATTTTTGAACCCTCTGGGCAAGTAAAATAGGTTGTAATGGATAATTTACACAACAGGTAGGACATTTAAACATCTAGTATTTAGAATAAGGGTATTATTTATTTTCTGGAGCTACTAAGCCAGCAAGAATGTTATTGTCCCTTTAAAATAGTTAGGGGATAATTTAGAAATAATAAAAGTTTGGTACCTACCCTGTCTGTGTCCTATACCCTTGGTAATCATCAACATATTGATCATTCACTGCCTTAACATTGTTGTGGTCCTGTAAAAATGTACAACAATTGTATATTTTGTGTTTATAACATGGGGCAGTATCATTTCAGTAGCAAAAGACAAACTTGATGTCTGCAGGAACTAGAAGTATGGACAAAGATCACCATGTAGGGCCAAAGTTATTTTTAGTCTTTTTCTCCCTTTCCCTTTTTTACCCTTTTGCATGGCGATTTTTGCTGACTTTTTGGTTTAGAATCTAAAAAAGTTGCCGACAACGTTTTTCATGCAACATATACGCACAACGGTTAACATGGAACTTTTTACCACTGTTCAATGTTTCTCATTATTTGGTTAAACCTGTCCCGACCATTATGGTCAAGTTGGTTAAAATGTGTTTTAAAAAAAAGGTAAAGATTAATTTAATTGAATCTGATACACGGTAGCAACTATGATGTCTTCAAACGATACAATAAATTACAGAGATCTTCTAATAAAAACATTTGATATGAAATGAGGACAAACATGTATGCGAACAAAGAGGTTCAATGTGCCTCCGGTCTCCCCTATAGAATGAAAACAAAAAGGGAATGTACAGACTATTTCTCTTTTCCTCGAGTTCTCTTATTTTATCCCATCTAACAACTTTTTGTCTTCGAAGGAATTATTAGTGAACAGAAATTCGTCTGTTTATCTGTCATCACTCGTCACTTCAGTCAGTTACATAGAGGGAAAACTAGTGTTTTCCTTTGGCGTTAGTCACTTCCGATTCATGAATCCTTTATTACTCATCTGTCGTAGCAGTGATCTCTGTGGTAATATTATATTAGGAATGAGAGAGAGAGAAATGGGGTTTAACGTCCACTCAAAACAAACTAGGTCATTTTGGGACTAACATATGGTTTAATTTCATTTCAATAATTCTCTTGCGCGCAGGGGTCTTTAGCAGTGGGAGGAAACCGGAGTGTCCGGAGAAAACCCACGAGGTTGAGAAGGAGCCCCTATCTCCATGCCACATACGCTCACACCAGGGCTCGAAACCACAGCCGCAAACAAGAGGTGAGCGGCCAGCTAGAGGTCAAAGCGCGGCACTCTAGGCCATCCCAACCCCCCATATATATTAGGAATGTGTTTAACCAGTGATAATGACTGACACCAGTATTGTCCTTTAATGCTTACCTCATCAATTGCATTGACTGACTGTACACTGTCTGTACAATAATACCATATATGTTGTGTGTCCTGCTCATCCACAACTATCACCGTCTTTATACCTCCACTACAAACATATCCCCAAGATCCTGTAAATGAGAGGAGGATTATTAAGTAATGTACTTTCTAAATTTCCAGACTACATCTATTCTCAGTTTATGTACTTTAACCGGCGTCGTTACTATTTTTAAAGACAAAATATACAAGTATTTATGTTTAGTTAGATTTTCCTTGACGGTTTACTCCTTTATTTTTTTTTATCAAACTTACAATAACTATCCTGAGAAGTACAATGTAATAAAAATGACAGCACATTTACTTTTGTCTATTGTCATACCAAAAAATATTTAAATTTACCAATGGTGATGCATTACTCACCTGTATCCGTATGTTCTTCAGACCCCACTATCAACAATAAGTTTCCCATAAAAAAACGTTAAACAAAATTATCTCTACTGGACTCTCAGGAGAAATTTGCAATATACGTTAAAAGCATTAAAAATCTAAGATAAACCAAATATCAGAATATATTAAATATCGCACCCCTTACTAGCAAGCAAATGCAAAAGTGTAAAAAGTGAAAAACATGAACAAAAAAAAAAAATGCAAAAAAAAAAATATTAGTTGCCTACAGGAGATGTGGGATTAGTTGATGCCATATTAATATATTCCAATTTAATTACTCCCCAAGTCTACAACTTTCAACCAAATAAAACCTAATAACGCATCATGGAAAACTCTGCATGACATTTACAAACGAATTAGGTGCACAAGCCAAGCTTATACAGCGTCAACAAACCAAAATATAAAAACAGGCCCAGTATAAGATAAAAAATAACGTTTGTGGACCGCGCTATATCATAAACTTCTTGTATCCTTTAGTTGGGTAATCTAAAAATAAAAAAAACCATGAATTAATATTAGTGTTAACTCTTTTCCTAACCTCAAATCAATATGCCCATCAATGACAAAATTCATGGGTGTTGAAAGATTACACTTACAAAAATGCCAATAACATTGGACTAGACCTGTATCATAGTTCAGATTAGTCTCATATTGGACGAAAACAATTTGTACGTATTGTAGTATGGTGAAAATCGTATATTTTTAAAAAATGTTGCTTACCCAAAGAACATCTATCATGCAGCCATCGTCTGTAATAGAAACAAGGATATATGTATACGTTTGTAAATAAACTGGTTAATTCTGTGTGAAAGACTATGGCCTTGGTCTGTACAACAATCTAAAACTTTATGTTGCTTATCAAATATATGAATATTATGATCTCCCAAATAACCCCCCCTCTCCCTCAGCAACTAAACTAAAACTTCAAACTAAATTCAACAATCATTTTACAGAACTAACTAAATCAGGAACAAAGTTAAGAACATATATGGACAATATAAAAACGTAATAAACCAACCCGTGCATTACCTTCTTCTGCAGGTTAAAAATCAAAACTTTAAAATCATCCTATTCATCGCTTCGATGCAAAGAAAAAATTTGGCGCCATTTTGTGGGTCTAGTTTAAAGGGACAATAACACTCTTGTTGGCTTGGTAGCTCCAGAAAATAAATAATAGCCTTATTCTAAGTACTAGATGTTTTAGTGTATTACCTGTTGTGTAAATTATCCATTACATGCTATTTTACTTTTCCAGAGGGTTCGAAAATATTTTAAAATCCAAGTCACATTTGAAAAGGTTTACGTTAGACTTTTCAAATCAATAAGTTGAGTCACTCTTATTTAGCGTCCACTCGGTGCAAATTAGGTATAAATTAGGTAATTTAGGGATTAACATATGGTACAATTTTATTACAATAATTAGTTTATACGTAGATGTCTTTAGCAGTGGGAAGAAGTCCTCCTACTGTTCTGTCGAATTGTTTATATCATGCAGTCTATCTGAATAAAATTTTAAAAAAGAAAATTAAAAGTTGACAAACCTGTTTGAGAGGAAAGACGTGTCCAATATGTGGCAAATGTGAAGAGATGCTTTCACTTCGCCGCTGAATTTCAAATTGAAGAAATGGCGGGTGTTTACTCTCGTTGTTAAGATGTGAAAACTACTCACGGGGCTGTTTGGCTTGGGGTACACGTTCGAATCGGCGTCTCTAGCTGTATTGAATAACAAATTTACGAATATTCGGGATCCCTTGGCTCAATTCACAGTCCCGAACGTCTCAATTGACAAAATTGCAATCGATTAACGCGGAATTTTGTCCTGTGTTACAGTTCTGTCAGTCACGTCCACTGAGATGTTGTGAGTAAAATCGTCACATAATTAAACACAACGAATATATTTCGGCTGCATGGTTGGTCAGGGGCGGATCCAGGATTTTCAGAAAGAGGGGGCGTGTTGCACCAACTTGGGAGTGCGAAGCCCGGAACTGTGATTTTTGAGTGTAAAAAATGCCCACAAGGACTAATTTTATACTAGCGCTGTAAATTATGATTTCCAATCTAAACTATTTTTGTTCTCCTTTCTCGCGAGAATATATGGAGCTAAAAATTGTTCGCCACCTCTAAAAATAGAGGGGGCGTGCGCCGGCTGCTCCCCCCACTGTATCCGCGCCTGTTGGTTAACATATTTTCTTATTCAGTCGACACATGCGTTGTAAACCGAAATTCCCATTATCTTTCGATTGCCCGATTGACACTATTGTGGAGATTGAGCGAATTCAATTTCGGAACGTTCAATCAAGTACGCCCTATGTGTTCGCGCAATCTGTTTCACAGAGAATTACTTAGGAATTAACTCTGTAACAGATGAGTGTCCATAGCACGTGCGTTGACTGCAGTCATTGGCTCAACGGCTAGTGCAATGTTTACTTAACACCTAACTGCTTCGGGCAAAATGACGCATTTTACTCATTTTAATACCCATTTACACTTAATAGGGAATATTTTTTAACTTCAATTACTTCAAACGTCTTTATTTATTTTTCTGTTCCTTCAAAAAAATGTTTGAGAATTTAATTTGTCGGAGTAAAAAAGTTAATATGCCGTACTTATTAAGCCTCGTCGATGTCATGCTTATCAGTGATTGTAGCGGCCAAGCGAATATTCACTGCGGGATCAGTTTGTGTGTTCGCGATACAGGCCTGTACTGTGATTGGCTAATATAGCTGGCGGGTATTCGATTGATTACAAAACAATGAAAAGAATGCGCATGTCTATTTCAAGATATACAAACCTTGGCCATCGCCTAACAGAATACAAGGTATTCCAGACGTGCCCCTTGGGTCAGTGGAAAGACTCTGATCCCTGGAATCAGGTCCGGAGCCAGGATTTTGTCGAGGGGGGGGGGCACATTGGAGGAAAGGGTAGCAACCATGGATTGCTTGGGCCGGAGACAATGCGAAAATCATGTTAATATCATCTTGTTAAAGAGCAGATATGTGAACGACAACAGTAACAAAGCAAACAAAAATAAAAATCAACTATGTCACTGGGGCTGACGGGGGGGGGGGTGCATGCCCCCCCCCCCTGATTGTGCTAACTTTTACTAATAATATTTGGAAAGCGTATTTCATTACCTTTCGGAAAATATTTAGTTGTGTACCCAAAATTTTGTACGATGATCCGGTCTATCTGTACATTTAGAATATTGAAAAAAATTGCTATGTTCAGGTTGAGAGCGCGCCCCTTTAGTACTATTATGCCAACGTTTAATAATATTATATGGAAAGATTATTTAATATTCAATTACCTTTTAGAATATATTTAGTTTGGATAATCAGAATTGTGTACGATGGACCGAATTTTGACACGGGATATTAACGGTCTTTCCCTTTACAATTTTTAAAAAATTGACCATTTGCCAACGTTTACTAATAATATTTGGAAAGCTTATTTAATTACCATTCAGAATATATTTAGTTGGGTGCAAGGGATTTTGATAGATAATGCGAAATTACACCTCAAATCTGAGCTAAAGGAATGGATGAAAAAATAATATATTCTACTTTCACTTGATACATGTAACGTTGGATTTTATTGGTTGATAAAAATAGATGAGTTTCGGCGATTGTTATCATTATAAATTATTTGAAGAAGGGTGTCATTCATCATTCTATTTAACAACAGCTTTATTTGGTTGACTATTGAGAAGTAGTCTGTTTTAATCATAAATAGTCTTGTCATACAGAACATTAAAATGAAATAAACTCAGGGGTGGATCCGGAGGGAGGTTTGGGGGTCCAAACCCCACCCTGCTCAGCTGCATAAAAAAAAATTATGCCTTGCATCAATGAAATTAAGTCACAGTGTGATCCTACATCATTATAAAAATGATTTCTCTCTTTAAAAAGCTCAATTTGTATGTATATATGCCTATGTAATTTAGAGACGATGATGACAGATTTCCTTAAAGGAGCTAAATCGCTAATATTTGGGACCTAGAAATTGACACAAATGGGTCGCAACGCATGAATGTATATGATGATTTACATTTAATCGTTTCAGTTTTTACTCTGCTTTCAAATTAATTATGTTCGGCGAAATACGCCAGAAATCTTAATCGAATTGAAATCACTAGCGTCTGGTTGTTCCAATCGGTACTTTAACAGGAACCTGGCAAATCCCCTCCTGCAGGGGGGGGGGGGTCTAGGCTTGATTATTGATTAACTAATTAATTGCGTTCAACCGATTAACGGGGGGGGGGGGCTCCCCCAGAAAAAATTGGTAAATTAGATTCAATTTGGTTCATTCTGACGTATTTCCGGAAGGTAAATTCCAAAATTACAGGTCTAAATCGCCAATAAAATCGCATAAAAAATTTCAATGTCGACGTAGTCAGGCGTATCCGTTATTATAGCTACCATCTCTTTATCCGCAGGTACTTCGGTGATGGTCCTGTCTTTCTGAAGTTCTTTGGGAACTATTGTTGTTTTTAGGTGTGGTTATTGAATGGTCACCTGTGAGGAGGCTAACACTGATAATCGTTTTGGTAATATATTCATTCTGAGATGTTTCAACGGGTGTTTGGGTGAGTTGAAATTATTGGTATTGTTGCATTTCACAAGGATGTATATTATAGTTTGACGTTGGGTTCAGTCTGTTATGCTAATGGTAAATGTATCACAGTATCAGGAGTATGAGGCTAGTTGGTGACGCTGAACTTCAGATAATTTGAACTGTTTTTCGTACCCAAATGGAAAAGAGAGATTTTGCATCGATCGACACTTCGCCAGAAATAAACATCATCTGACACGTCTGGAATGTCCTGCTCAGACATACTCCGCGCAGTGTTGCGTCTGATTAGAGGTAATCCAACTACACACTGCTATTCTGAGTGGATATTGTTGTGTTAAATTTTGATTGATCAGTAGTCCATCTACCAACCAATCACGAGCTGCCAATACTGGACCAAATATGTTTACATAACGTGTACGTCATGACTCACGATTTTATTATGCCTAATTAACCCGTGCATAGCAAAATACTGCAGTAAAACTAATTGCGTGACAAACGAGGCTATCAAGTCGAATGAAATGTAAACAATACTGTTTGGAAACGAACATACTTTAACCGTTTTAATACCTTAAATCACTGTCCAAAGTTTTAGGGAAGACCCAGATGAAACGAAGGACTGTCATGTTGCTGTACTTAAGTGATAGCTTTCATTGAATGGAAAGAATAGACACACTCCCGCATAAGTTCAAGAAACAGACGCTATTCCAGCAATGGTCAGAGAGGGATTTCTCGGGCCATTGCTTCAGGAATATGTGCTCAGAGGGCAGATAAAAGGAATGTAGTAGTATAGACCCTCGTCTGATCAGAATTGGATTCGACTGTCAAGGTTCCATGTCCAGCATCATTAAGGTTACCAAGAGATGTGTTATTCGTTCTCGCAATAAACAGTTACAGTCCGATTTACAGTTTGTACAGTTCGGTGTGGCATAGATAACAAACCTCTTCTCTCACCCCTCGGCATATTATCTCAACGTTTTTAGCTACGTTCTCGTAGCTAGGTGTTGCAGGGTTACCTCATCACTATACATATGCCTTTGAGTGGTCATTTATGATTCGTTTGAATATGTTGATGGTTTTCGTGTAAATCTTATACGGCAATGTACATGAGCTTTTCGGGAGGAGCAATTTCTGGCTATGGAAATGAAATGAAATGGGGTTTAACGTCCTACTGTTACGCCATACAGTTTGCTATATATGAACAAAATTTTGTCCGTGCAGCGGCGCTACGGCCTATCGAATGCCAAGGGATCTTTTGCTTGCACGCTAACCCCACTCTGCTCAGCTACAGACAAAAACATAATGCCTTGTTTCAATGAAATTACATCAAAAAGTGATCCTACATCAGTATAAAAATGATGTAGGATCACTTTTTGATGTAATTTCACAAGCATACACAAGCATATATTTAACTTCCTGCGAGACAACTCACTACTAACAAAGTTCCAAAGTGGTTTCATGAAAGGAGACTCTACTATAAACCAACTTACAGACATAAACCATTTCTTTTCCAAAGCGATTGATGATGGCCATTATGTGAGAATTGTGTTCTGCGACATCAGCAAGGCTTTCGACAGGGTCTGGCATGCCGGTCTCTGCCGAAAGCTGGACGCTGTTGGTATTAGAGGTGGCTTATTGGAGTGGCTCCAAAACTATTTAACTGATAGAACACAGTGTGTTGTCGTCGATAATGCCTCCTCTGGTACATCAGTTGTTACGGCTGGCGTTCCGCAGGGCTCGGTTCTCGGTCCCTTACTTTTTTTAATCTACATAAATGATATTGTTGAAAAATTACAGTCAAATATAAAATTATTCGCGGATGATACATCTTTATATATGCTGATTAATGATCCTACAGAAGGTGCCCAAATTTTAAATTCAGATATTGAGAGAATATACACATGGGCTAAAACATGGCTAGTTTCCTTTAATCCTGATAAAACTGAAACATTAACAATCTCAACCAAACCTAAGCACGACTCAATTCCTCTTTGCATGAATACGGTTAAAATAAATGAAGTATCTCAACACAAACATTTGGGGCTTATTTTTCAAAACAATCTTAAATGGAACATACATATAGAAAGTCTTTGCAATAAAGTGTCAAAATTTATCAACTGCTTTAGATCACTCAAGTACCGACTAGGAAGGAATTCACTCAAAACAATATATACTTCCTATATTTTACCACACTTTGACTATGCTGACATTATTTGGGATGGGTGCACGGATTATTTAGCTAACCAGTTAGAACAATTACAATTAGATGCCTTACGCACAATATGTGGCGCTGTAAAGGGAACTAGTCATGATTTACTATATAAAGAAGTTGGTATTTTGCCCCTAAAGCAACGTCGCGAAAGACACAAGTTGATATTTTTATATAAAATAATAAACCATTTAACTCCTGATTATCTTTATGATAATCTAAACAAAAAACAAAGTAATTACTCATTACGAAATGATAAAAACCTACCATATTATTCTTGTAAAACTAATCTATTTTATAATTCTTTCTTTCCTTCAACTACACGACTATGGAACAATCTAGATCCCTCTATTCGCAATTCAGATACGTTATTCTCTTTTAAACAAAAACTCTCAAAAGATGATCACTTGGTACCTTCATATTACAATATTGGAAAAAGAAAAGTTCAAATCATCCATTCAAGACTTCGTTTATCAAACAGTGATCTTAATGGACATGCATTTTTAAGACACATAACCGACTCTCCAGCCCGCCGATGTGGACATAATTTCGAAGATCCCTATCATTTTCTGTTGATATGTCCCTTATATTCAGATGCACGAAATACAACTATAAAGACATTACCAACTGAATATGCCAACACAAAATTTCTATTGTATGGCTCAACGGATATTACACTTGAACAAAATAAATTAATATTTTCTGAGGTGCAAAACTTTTTAGAATTAAGTAATCGATTTTAAATACTGTAATCGCCATTTACCATTACCTTCACTAGATCATGTTTATATATTTATACAATCCCAGGCCTTAAACCAAAATTAGTTATTATGTATAACAAATAACCTTATTAGCTGAAAAATATTAATGTATGCTTTCATAATTTTATTAATTAATAACACAATATGAATAAGAATATTTTTGACTATATACATATATTTAAGTAAACTAATTGTAATTATATTGTTTTGTTGAAGGGAGAGGGGTGATATAGGCCTTGCCTGTTCCCTAATCCTATTCTTATTGAATAAAATATAGTTTAAAAAAAAAAGTATAAAAATGATTTCTCTGTTTAAAAAGCTTAATGTGTATGTATGTAATTTAGAGACGATGATGGCAGATTTCTTTAACAGGAACCTGGCAAACCCCCTCTTGCAAAAATTCCTAGATCCGCCCCTGTTACCAATACTAGCTCTGAAGCATTTTATGCTAGTATCCTAATTTGGTAGTATTTAGTTACTATTGGGCAGAATTGAGTAAATCGCCCAGCCCGGCGGAGATACCAACCCACTGAAAATACCTGGAGAGCGTTTGTTTTTTTTTAATTTGCGGATCATTTTGCAAGATGTTTTGTGTGGTTAATAAATGGGCTAGTGGCCCATTAGGGATTAGGGATGCCTGACGAGTTTAACCCACTTTTGACGTCCGCGACTCGTACATTATGCATCAAATTTCATGCAGTTGCCAAATGCGCTGATCTAGCATAGTTTTTTGGGTCGGACAGGCCCAGTTATGGATGTTTTAACAATTACAATTTCTCAACACCGGAAATTACCGAATTTTTGGAAGGTCTAAATAGTGGCAACGCATTGTGATGCATAAAAATATTCCCAGCATCAGCCGAAAAAAAGAGCGACAAAAAAGTAGAAAAAATGCGAATGTTACAAGTCGAATGGGTTCGAAAAAAAAAGAACGCCTAGGGCTTCTTTTGCCCAAGGTCGATTCGGTGGATATTTCATAAAAAGCAAAAATCATTTGTTTCAGATTTTTTCCCCAGCTCACGTAAATACGATGTTCTCCTTGCCTAATATGCGATTTGTATTATTATTTTGTTTACTGCTTGTAATGGCGACATGTGAGACGATGGTCACTTGAGAAGATTGTCAAACATCCAGGTAACACTAACTGACTAAGTTCAACACGTATAGATTATATAATTATGATAATTTTGTCGATAATTCTTTCTTGGAAAAACTGTGTCAGATTTTCATACCTTCACATAAGTATATCGGTCAAAGCTATCAAACGCCAATATACTCCATCATCCCTATTAGTAATGGTTTCGTCCATCCACCTATTTGCAGAGTTATGTCAAACGCTACTCCCTCCGTAAAATCGAAAGTTCTTTTGTCATATTCTTCATATTTATTCAACTGTGTGGCGCAAAGTTACCATAACTAACAGATTATAAGTTTGTGGTTAAAAGATGTAAAAAATATCTCTAAATAATGAACTAAATACGCACGTAAAGCGTAATTTAATTTTAAGTATTAAGTCTGGGAAATATCGGTGGGGGGTGGAAGGAACAGCCTAATGACAACCTGATACTCAAAGACGCGCGACAGAAAGGGATATTTTATAACATATCCGTATTATATAGGGTAATTAGTTAATTGATTGAACTTTTATTATAATGGACTGTTAGAACCATTTATCCTTTATACTGCCTGTTTATTTAGACCGGGTTCAATGTTTATTAATAGAGGGGAAGAGGAAATAACAAGACGTATCTAGATAGAAGAAGCTTGACTGACCCTATCATACGTGCATGTGTTACTAACTTTACTATATTTAGTCGATAAAATACTGAACGATATTTCCTTGATTGATGAATAATTTGATATAATTGTTAATTCCGCAATATATTATGCATTTTCTGTCACTGGTCCGTGTGAATTCATGACATCATATTGGTCATATTTTCGAGCTACTGGCTTCATTTAGTAACCGTACGTGGAAAAAATAGAAAATGAGAAATTCCGTTTTGACTTGATGCATCTGCGCGGAATGCTTTTAAAAGGCCAGAATCGTCATTTATTGTGTCATGCACCCTTTAGATCACTAATCATAGTAAACACACGGTTCATTATTAATACATGTAGTTATATTATTATTTGTTCCAGAGCCAGAGTAAAGGATAGACTTGGGGAAAATAATGTCAACCACACGGCCACCGAATCAACCAGCAGGGTCTTCAACTTCGAGTCAACAAGTAGAGTCTCGACCATCGTCTAACGAGAAGGAATCGACAAAAACACCCACAAAACTGCCAAAAACTTTGAGCACGAGCGCCAGGAGGTATTATTCCTGCTAAACGCCAACAGTTTTATTTGGTTTTAAGCGGTTCTATACCGTCTGTAATAGTTATGAGGCCTATCAGCCCATCGCTGTGTTTTGATAAGTAGCACGTGCACTCACCCACCCAATCTAATTTGCATATAATATTTTTTGAACTCTTATCCGTTTTAAGTGCTTTTTTGGAAGCCATATTATATAATTTTAGAACCTTTATAACCCAAGCTTTAAAATGGTATGAAAAAATATTGGCTAAAATAGAAACGGGAGAAATTATAGTGAAATACACACCAGTTGAACAAAGCTTGACAAGTGTTCATAACGGTTTATAATCTCGCCATATTGTTTTTATTTTATATTGTACGGTACAGAAGTTACCAATTTTTCGAATTATTTTCTTGGTATTGGTTCAAGCATCTGTTAAATTTCGAAATATGTAAACACAATTTTATGATTATTTATTTTAGTAGGAAGAAATAATTGAATTCCTAGGGATTACCAGGTCTACTTGAGTGGGAGAATCGAGGCAGAAATTTCTTACTTCATGAGTTCACTAATCATTCATGATTTTATTAAAATAATTGTATGAGCACTAGCAGATAAATATATTTCTTACTTCAGCTCTGAATGTAGGTCTTATTACAATCGCCCTGGGTTAGACCTACGCTCAGAGATGAACTAAAGAGTTCTTTCTAATCTATTAGACTGAATTAATCCAAGTCAACGATGGGTTAAAACCAGTTTGTCTTACCGACTGCAGGGGAATGCACAATGAAATATTGTTTTACATATTTGTTTCAGACTACAACGAGAATTAGCAGAGATCACATTAGACCCACCACCTAACTGCAGGTAAATGTACGGTAGCCGTTATATTTTTACATGCCCCAGACTATATAATTAGGTTGACTTTATATTGCTGTCGCCCCCATTAATATTCCAATGGACTTTAAATTCACAACTTTATTTTCATCCGACAGACATAATCTTAATAGTAGCCTAAGTGCAGGAGGACCGCACTACACGCAAAACAAAAATCTGCAATCTACGGACAAGACAGAAAACAGACATTGCAAAATATAAATAAATATCAAATCAAGTGTCGTGAAGTGAATGGATCTGGGTGCCAGCGGTAAGTGTCCACCGCCCTAAGCAATCGACACTTGAGTTTGAGCATTGACACTCATAACTGTCCATATTCTTTTATTTTGTTACGATCTTTTACATTCTAGTAAAATCTCTGCCGTACGAAGGGCTAAAACTCTACTCTAATAGTAAGTGCAGGCGGACCGCACTATATGCAAAACCAAATCTACAAGATAAACCTACAGACAAGGCAGAAAATAGACATTGCAAAGAATAACCAAATATCAAATCAACTGAATTTCCAATTTACATACGCCCACATTGAAATGTGGTCGTATAATGTTGTCGCCCCCGTCCGTCCGTCGACAATTGCTTGTGGACGCTTTAGAGGCTACAGTTAATATCCGATTGACTTTAAATTTATACACAGTGTTTAAGGTCATGAGACGAAGAAGCCTATTGATAATAACTACCAGAGTTATGGCCCTTGATCACTTCAAAAAATCTTTTGGACGCTCGAGAGGCCAAAGTTAATATCCGATTGACTTTAAATATATACACAGTGTTTAAGGTTATGAGACGAAGAATTGATTTCCAGCGATTTCCGATAATTAGTGCCAGAGTTATGGCCCTTGATCACTTGAAAAAATCTTGTGGACGCTCTGAAGGCCAAAGTTAATATCCGATTGACTTTAAATTTATACTAATTAGGTCCAGAGTTGTGGCCCTTGATACCTTTAAAAAAATCCTGTGGACGCTCTAGAGGCCAAAGTTAATATCTGATTGACTTTAAATTTACACACAGTGTTAAAGGTCATAAGACGAAAAAGCCTATTGATTTTCAGCGATTTCCGATAATTGGTGCCAGAGTTATGGCCCTTGATCACTTCAAAAAATCTTGTGGACACTCTAGAGGCCAATGTTAATATCCGATTGATTTTAAATTTATACACAGTGTTTAAGGTCATAAGACGAAGAAGCCTATTGATTTTCAGCGATTTCCAATAATTAATGCCAGAGTTATGGCCCTTGATCACTTCAAAAAATCCTGTGGACGCTTTAGAGGCCAAAGTTAATATCTGATTGACTTTAAATTTACACACAGTGTTTAAGGTCATGAGACGATTTTCAGCGATTTCAAATGATTACTGCCAGAGTTATCTCCCTTGACAACTTCAAAAAATCTTGTGACGCTATAGAGGCCAAACTTTTCATCCAATTGACTTCAGTCAGATTGATACACAGAGTTTAAGGTGTTGAAACGGACAAGTGTTTTGATTTTCAATGAATTTCGATAACAGAACAGCTAAATCCATGATATTAAATGTTTCCTATGCTAATTGTTAGCGTGGAGCAAAACTTCATAAAAAAGCAAACAAATTTTAATGATTTTCTGATAATTACATAATGAGTTGTTACTCTTAATCAGATTTTTGTGTATTACAAATGTTTCATTACCGAAAAAAGTAAAAATATGCGACAAACCTTGTTGACTGCCCGGAGGATTTAGCTGCTGTGGGCGTATGTTTTGTTGCCTGGCAACCTATCTTTTATATTTTTTTATTGTTGTTACAGTGCGGGACCTAAAGGAGATAATTTATATGAATGGGCATCAACGATATTGGGGCCTAAAGGATCAGTTTATGAAGGAGGGGTATTTTTTCTGGATATTTTCTTTTCACAAGATTATCCCTTTAAACCACCAAAGGTATATTTTATTACTCCACTACTCTTTTAAAACTTTGAGATATTTGATCGAAATTTAAGTAAACTACTCATATATCAGTGTTGTGAATTCTGTCAATTGCTTATTTGATCAATAAAAATTATATTTTCTGGAAAAAGTTGAGATATATCTAAGTAACAGATTAAGTATATTTATGTTTTGTGGAATTTCGTCTATTTTTGACTGAATTCTGGCCCTTTGTTGACTTAAAAAGTTAATGAAATCTCTTCTATCCAAAACTATGTTAGATTAAAGTGTTTGATTTAAGTATTAAGTTTAGCATGTACGCTGTTCTACAGCAAAGATGCAGACCAATTCAATGATAAATAAATTTCTGTTAGCTTAAAGTATTGGATAAAAGTATTAAATTTGGTACACTTTTTCATCGCAAAGCTGCAGACATATTCAATGAAAAATAAGTTCTACAGAATTTATTTCATCTATTTTATTTGGATTATAAATTAACAGCATCAGCATGCATTTTAAAAGAAGGCTTTTTACTTTATTATGGTTTGAGTAGCGTAGAAGTCCTCCTGTTTACCAGTCACTTATTTCATTAAAAAAATATTTCTTTAATTATTGACATACGAAAACAATATTGTTATACCATGCTAGTTAATAATAACTGTTTGTTTATTGCAAGTATTATAGTCAGAGCAGGAGAACCTCACAAACAGTTATTATTATCTAGCTGTATACGTCCACAGTGCTGTACAATCCTAAACTGTAACAATTCAGGCTTTACTCAAAATGATGAACAAAATAATGTTTTACAAGAATACAAATAATGGTATGGTCTCTGAATAGAAATAACAGTCTGGGCTCTGTTTCACAAAATTTTAACTAAAGATAAAATCCAAATTTTAGCAAATACTTCAATTTTGATTGGCTAAGAACCAAAATCAATCTAATAATGTCCAATCAAATAACTAAAATTCAGATCTTATCTTAATTAAGATTTTGTTAAATAGGCCCCTAAATAGAAATAACAGTCTGGTCTCTGAATAGGATTTCTTAAAGACGATAGTCTGCCAGTTGAAATGAGCAGGCTTGTCACAAATTTAAAATATAATTTTATTTGCAGGTAATATTTCGTACCCGGATATATCACTGTAATATAAACAGTCAAGGTGTTATTTGTTTGGATATATTAAAAGACAATTGGAGTCCAGCCTTAACAATCTCGAAAGTTCTTTTATCTGTGTGTTCTCTGCTGACAGACTGTAACCCGAATGATCCCCTAGTTGGGAGTATCGCACAACAGTATTCTAGTAGCCGAGAAGAACATGATAGAATAGCTCGTCAGTGGACCAAACGTTATGCCACATGAAAAGCAGCAGATGTGACTTAATCTAATGTTATTAATTATTTTCCTGTCCACATGATTTACTATTACTTGTGGCAAGTGAGAGTTTATAAAACATTGTAAAACTTAGCATGTTTACTCAGTTTTGACGTGGTTCCACCATATTTTATAAAGTACATATTAGCACTTGGTCATAAATACATACAATAATAATAGTATATTGTAGTCACGCTCGTTTGTCGTTCACAATTGCTTCTCATTGCTTTAGAGGCTTAAGTTGACTAAAAATTCGTACGAAGTGATTTTAATATGAAGAATCCTATTGAGTCATAGCTCTTGATCCCTTTGAAAAATCCAAAAGTGACTAAAGATATTTTTTGATTGACATTATATATTGTCATGCGACGAAGAACCCCGTTGACTTTCACAGATTCCTGATAATTACATCACTTGCAGATGCTCCAGAAACAAGTTATCATCCAAAGTTACGAAATCTTGATCTACGATGTGATCTTTTTGAAATTTGTATTGGTTCTTTAGCTCCAGAGTTATTTCCCTTGTTACGATGTCTTTTTTTGCAGGTTATGGCCTTTTTGTTTTGGTTGGATGATCTTGTTGCTTACTTTGTAACATATGGTTAATACTCTGCCATTCTTGTTATCCCCTTACAACAATTATCAAAATAAACAAAGCCCTTGTTATTTGTCTGGTTATATGACTATCAGTAAATAACTACATATACTCCATTAAGTGAGGGTAATAGGTTGACAGCGAGATATTAAATAATATATTGAAGAAACATGACATACGTTAGTAACAAAGGGACGTCCTTTGCAATGATATATGTCACACAGGTCCAGCATTTCAACTAGTATAAATAATGTATGCTTAGCACATTGTTTGTACCATTATTTGAAATAAATATGCCAACATCGCAGGATGACGTCACATCTGTATTTTAAAGATGCATCATGAAAGATTTAAATACGGGGCTGGCTGTTCTTGCTATAGTAGTTCAAAAATAAATAATTCAAAATTGAAGATATAAATGTTTGTAGTTTTAACAAGGTGTGTGCATTGATTGTTTATTAATGTAAAAACTTTACTTGTTTCAAGACTTAGCCTCGCTTCTCAAATTTTTAATTAAATCATCAAATGGCTTAACTGTTCTAATCTACTTGACATTTGAGGCAAGCAATGTCCTACTGAGTTTGTCACGGAGTGGCCATGTTAGTAAAAGGCTTGCAATAGGCAGATTTTAACTCTTACATAATGCAAGTTAGTTGTTTTAATCCTAAATCGTGTGGTGATGATGTAACTAAAGATATTTTTCTTGATGATAAACACATTGAATATGTCAGTTAGGAAATGCACTCAGCAATGTATTTAGTTCTGAGATTATTGCATCTTTTATTCACAATTTCGAGACAAAAGTAAATGTAATGCTTAAGAATTAAGTTGTTTATCCATGGATTTTATATAAGTTATTTATTTAAGTCCTATTGTATGCCCCTGTATAGGTGTCAGTTATCGGATTACTCCCATAAAAGCCTTGCTGTTTTCTTTTGTGCATGTCGAAAAGCCATTCGAAAAATATGGAATATACCACAACGGACACACTGTAATTTATTGAATCCTAATTTGTTATGATTATTCTATTGAAGCTCAGCTTCATAAAAGGGTTTTAAAATTTGTCAAAAGTACTGTCAATAGTAAAAACATATATGTACAAACATTTGTGCTAAGTTGGCTGTACACGGCAGTCAGTCAACTTTGGGTAACTTATTTGTCATAAATATGGTTTATCAAAATATGAACTGTCTAAAATGTCTCTTAAAATCGACATCAACTCAAAATCAGAGAATGATAAAATTACGGCAGGTGCCATCAGAGATTTTATATCTTTAAGAGAAAACGATGACAATTTAAATGATATAATTAATGAACTTAAACTGAATTTAAAATTATATTTATATTAAGGTCAGATTTATGTGTGTATTGAAACTTTTGTAATTGTACTTATTTTGTACAAATAAATTATTATTATTAAATAAACGCACATGCATTTGAAAAATTCAAATATTTATTAGTAAAGTAATAGGGTAAAAAAAGAAAATGAGCATCTCAAGAGAAATTAGTTTTGTAATCTGAATGAAAGAGATGTGTTAAAACATATGTTATTAAAGATCTAAATCTGCCTGTAAACTATTAATTTGCCATTTATTAACATGAAAAGACCTTAATCAACTCTTGATGCCATCTTATGCGTCAGATCTTCACTGGATTTAAATCTGATTTGCTGCTCAACGCTCATTGATAATTTAAATCCAAATATGGTTAATTGAGACTATGTTTTTTATTGTTTTACGTCTTTAGTAAGGATGATCAATGCTAGGCCTAAAATTCAAACTCTAATATCTCATTCCGAGTGGAGCAATTTGATTGAAATTTCCAGCATATTCCTTTTGACATTATCTAGTTTTAAACTATTATAGTGCGAACAGCCAGTTCTTTTATGTAATCTTACTGAATGCCCCGTTAAACTTGAAATCAGGTGGGGAGGTACTATTTTGATTCAAGAGTTTATGTTATGTGATAACTATGTTACGCTTGCCGTGGTAAAATATATTTATGTATCTACTTGTTGAACTATGATTATTTAAATATATTATTATAAACATTGTGTATAATTGATTTACAATGAATGAGACTTTTCCTTCGCCATCTGGATGAGCATCCTGATAGATTGCATTTATAATCTGTTTCCATGGCTATTTGTGGAAAAAACTATTGAGTGTCTCAATTGACTCAAAGGAATGGATGTATTTTCTTTGAGTATTACTGGTGGGCCTCATGCTATTGGGCTGATATTTGGTTTAATACTTCTGTCTTGACGAGACTCCTGTCAGAGTAATTAATCCAGCATTCTGACTAGAGCTCGAGTTTCGCATGGAATCCGGTAAAAGCTGTTACCATACCTTTTTTTCTTTCTTTTTTTTAAAAAAAAAACCCCAATATTTTTATTGAGGATATCTGAATGGGACTATGGCAACACGCTTAGCCTATGTGATATAAATACATTTTAAAACATAGTTAAAATATGACACTCACAAGCTACTACCATGTGTTGCTTGCAATCAGAGATGGGTAAAAACTGATTGTTTTTGTTTTTTTATACATGGCTATTGCTATATCTAGCTCTTTCAACTATAAATTTGGAACAGCTTATTTCCATATGGAATATTAAATACATCCAGTCAAGTAAAAACTTCAAATACCTATAACATTAAAATATGAATAATGAAGTGATTAATTTCCATTTCCCAGAATTTGATCGAAATCTATGAATGTAAGAACTCTACAAGAAAAATAGTATTTTTTTGTTATATATATATATATATATATGAACTGTTGAAATGAATGAATGAATAAAGTAATGATTGTAAGAATTATGAGCAAGATGAGATGTTATATTTAATCAGTATAACTTTATCATGGAATACAAATAAAATAATTGTGTATTTTCTAAATTATGTGTATAGTTTATGCCCAAAACTGCCTGAATGAATTTGTTTTGAGTTTGGAAGGAATTGTGCTTAGATGATCAACATAAATGTTTGTAGAAATGAAAGGACTGGACAGCATTGCTATTTATGAGGACAGGGGCACCACATAGGGCACATTGGTGTTATGTTCATGATACCAAGTACACAGTAGTTTTGTCCCATCCTAAAGATTAGTGATTTTCCTAGCCAGAAGGATAATATGTACCCAGAATTACGATTGTTTACTCACATGGAGTAGTCGAGGTGGACTTCAACATGAATTATTTGTCAATTTAAATCAACATTGATGTTGTGATCTTTACCGTGTACTATAATGCGTTTCAGCGCCATTTGTAACAAAGGGCTAGACATAATTCCACAAGTCATGTGAAACGGTGACGTCTTATTCTTATCTGGATAGCATGCTTAATAAATACTATCGTTGTAGACTGAAATAACCTTACGCTAGAGAGTGCTATTTGATTGAGACTTCTGGTGTATTTTGCCAAACTGATTTGAAATTTAGAGTACATTCACTTATATGCATTGTGACCCATTTGTGTCAATTTCTAGCTCCCAAATATTAGCGATTTAGCTCCTTTAATTATATTACATTTACAATATAAAATGGATCGATGATTTAATCTGTAGTATGCAGCTGATTACTGGGGACCATATTTGGAGTTGACTTTATATTTATACAGAGGTAATGGCTCAGGGAGAAAAACACACAAATAATTACAGTCCGGGTAATCGCCTTTTCATTTTGAAACTCAGATAGTAACTATAGAAAATAGTTAAAAATCAATAGGCTTTTTCGTCTCATTTAAACAGTGCATATAAATTTAAAGTCAATCGAATATTAACTTTAGCATTTTCGCAGTGTCCACATGATATTTCAAGGTACATAACTGTTGCAGTAATTATCGGAAATCACTGCAAATCAATAGGCTTCTTCGTCTCATGACCTTAAACACTATAGTGTGTGTAGTAGTAAGTAATGAGGTACTATTACTAGTAGCAGCCTATAAATTGAAAGTCAATCAGATATCAATTTTAACCTCTTGAGCGACGACAAGAAATTGTGGACTACGGATGGACTGAGGAGGCGACAACAATATATTCAACCACATTTCAATGTGAAAAAGCAAATAAGAAAGGTAATGAAATAGAACAGATTAAATTCCCACATTGTGTGTTGTTCTTGGTGGGGGGGGGGGGGGCATGGCTAAGTGGGAAAGTTCAGTTGCTAGCTCGCTAGCGTAGAGATCAGGTCCCAAGTTCACAAAGCATTCTCAGACTGAAGTTGAGAATTTGCTCAACTTTTAATCATTGTTTATATGAAATATCTTTGACCCAGTAACATAAAAGTTTGCTTATAGTTTCTTATTGTTGTATTTAATATATTAAAACAATAAAATTATTATTAAGGGCTGTGATTTGATTAAAATAAGGCGAACAAATTTGAGAAAATTCTTAACTTAAGTCTGAGAATGCTTTGTGAACTCGGGGCCCGGTCTTAAATCTGATCCCTGCATTGGCTGAGAAAGTTCATCCAGATTTCCAGCATGATTCCCCCTTGTCAGTGATGCAGGATGAACTGATAAGGACAGCTGTCTAGGCTACACATTGGAGTGCACGTAAAAGATCCCTTGGCAGTTGGAATTCAATAAAAGAGTATTTGGTGCCGCTGCCTGGGAAAAATTTCTCTCATAGCACAATGTATGGCATATGCCCGCCATTAGTCCCAGTTAGGAGCAGAACAGTAGGACGTTAGACCCCATTTAATTTTGTTCTTGTTGGGTGTGGGGGGGGGCTTAATTAAGGTAGATTAGAATTAGAGTCAATTAGAGAAGTGACCAGTGAATTAATCCCTAATTAATTAAATACATGTAGTAATCTCTAATTATAGTCTTATGTTAATTTGTTTTAACGTGTGTAGGCCTATCCCACAATCTCCAGACAATCGATCATTAGATAGGCCATCACTGATCCGAAAGTTTTGTTTGTACGAAACTCATGGCAACTAGTTCCAGAATCAGCTCTGTATTATACCCAATCATCTTCCGTCGTCTGATCTTGTTGACGTTTACATTCACTGCAGTGAAATACGCGTTGGCTTCATTCATTTGTAATAGGTTGGAGTTAGTGAAAGTACAGAAGATATGTTTAAAGCAATTATTCTGATAGGTGGGCCGTTGAAAGGTATAATATAATCTTAATTTATCCATCTTAACTTAGCCATAAATGAGAGAGCCGTAGAACTAGAGGCCATGGCAGGGATGAAAATGAAGAGATCGATGGATCATTGGTGTCTTGTCAATGCATAGAATGGCCAGGGCGATCGTCATCGATCCCTACTAGGGGCATGACGCAATGTCAAGATTCATTTCAATTATATCCGAGTAACCCTTTATTTTGGCTTCAAAAGTTATAGTAGTTATACCATAATTTTATTAAAAAAAAACCCCAACCTATTATTAGATAGAATAGGTTAAACTTTTATAGAATAAACTATTATTTAGACATTTATTCACATCAACTTTGTAGAATAGCATAGATTTAAAAACGGACTAAATAAAACAAGGTCACCAAGTCTATGATTCAGTAATATCATCAGTCTTCCGACATTGCAAACACAACTTATTGGTCAATTTATCTCAGTATATTATTGGTGTGCCAGAATGGCTTCTGTGAATGAGACTATGTATAATAGATATTTCAAATAGCCAATCGCACTATTTTACATATATATATATATATACAAAGAGGCGTTTTATAGCTGAGACACTGGAGGCGCCAGCTTCATCGGGAAAAAAAATCAAAGAAGTTGAAAAAATGAAACAGGAGTAAAATTCTAAAACCGATGAGAAAAATGAAAATGTACCCTAGATAAGGAGAGCCCTAAATGCAGACAAAAGGGCCCTACGTCTGACAAAAGGGTCCCTTTGGCCAAGGCAAAGGGCCCCCGAGTTCGACTCGAGTCAATGCACTACTGAATGAGAGTGCAATCATTGTATTACATGAAAATCATCAATCAAGAAATCACCTTTTCTAAAAAAAAATACTAATAACCAATTCAGGAATGAGATGGCTAGGCCGCCCAATGTGGTCTTTCTTTGCTGTATAGATTTCCGGGATTACGCGTGCTGCTTGCAAAATAGGCTCACTCCACCATATTCCATTAATTATTATTAGATTGAGCTCCCGATATGTACAAGTGATTTGTTTTGCATTTAGGCTTCAGACGAGTATCGAATTAGGCCCTGGCCCTCAGATTAAACCGGCCTCGAAGGGACTGGAGGATATATCAGAATGCACCAAAATGATTTCTATTTTGCAAAATTATTAATTATACCTTTATTACATGCCACTACCGGAGACACGGGACCATTTATGTCTGTCTTTACCATCTCTCACGAGTAGAACATTGCTGAATTTCTTGTTTTAATAATTTTTATGGTCAAAGACTACAATTTTTGAATGTATTAAATGATTTTGAAAGCCACGGGGCCTAGTGCACAGAGTAAATATTTACTTTTTGCATCTGAATTTTTGTATCTTAAAAAAACCTTGTATTGTATGCAAAGAATTTACCGAGAATCACAAAATCTTGCTCGCAAGTAGGCCCTACCACAGAATATTCAACAAAAATTTTTAAAAAAACTCTGGGCTGATATTTTATAATGTTTATAACCCCTATTTCTGATCTAAGGGAGGGATGACCAATCTAACTAACTTTTTGTAGCATGTACAAATAGAATTTCCAAGAAAACTCATGTTTTTTGGGCATTTCCATTGATACCAGATAAACCATAGCCTATAGCCAAAAAGTGTCCTTTGGTTTATTGGATATGCAATTAGCATTGCCATTGTTCATACCAAATTTGATGGAAATCCATGCAGGCATTACTAAAAAAATTAGACTCTTGTTGTCATTAGCACACTTTATTATAAAGCTTTTTGATTTGATTTAGTGTTGTTTTATAATTTGATATCACATGCTTGGCTAATTCTTAGTCCCGTGCAAAAACTGGATTAATTTAAAAGCGATGAGCAGGACTACGGTGCAGAATTATTGAAAAGTTACATGTAACTTGGCTAAAAAGAAATCCATATGACACTGTTGATCAGGGGATGGAAGACGAATACATTTTCAGGATCCTCGTTCTGGGCAACAACGATACAGTCACATATACACAATGCTTTATTTTTAAGAGACCAGATGAATAATCAATTGTAATTTATAAAACATCTGCTCATGTAGGAGGTACATATAACTAGTGAAGAGTTTAAATGAAAGCTATTTATTATTTAAACTTATTGAATCAGCAGTAAGCTTCTGTTGATTATCTCTGTTTATATCAAGTGTAATTAATTTCATCATGAAATGTCCCACTTTTCTCCACCTATCATGAAATGGGGTTCTCCTCTTACAGCCTAATGAAGACGGGCATATGCCATGCGGTGATATGAGGGACATTTTGAGTGGCACAATGGCTTAATCTTACTTGCTTGGTTTTCCATCCCATTGGAACCACTTTTTTTTGTCCATTGCCAGGTCCTCTAACATGGGGGGAACCACACCGGCAAATGCTTATCAAATTTCTCAGCCAATGCAGTGATTGAATACGGAATCTCCAGGTTAAGGAACCAATGTCCTATTTATTTAGCCACTGTGACTCCCACCACCTAGAATAGTCTAAACATGTATTTCATAGCTGTTTCAATAACAGTATCCTTTAGCCACATTGTTACTTATAAACTGTTATTGTTTAATGTCCAATATTCCGTTGACACTTTATTATTATGATCAATTTTTAAGAAATTATCAATAAATAGCGTAAGTTTATCACCATCTAAGGATCCCAATTGGTTTCTTTTAAATAGATCTGCCTATTTGCAGACGTGTTTCTTTAGGCCTGAAATGTTATCTAAATTATTAATAAGAACTTATCAAGACCATAATCAACTTTAAATTTCAAACGATTGCTAGTCTGTGATATTTACCAGATTGGAATACATTTTGTGAAGGATAATCAAACACAAAAATGGATAATCAGGACTTTTTTGTTTTATTCCACCTACTTTAGTAGTAAAATTAAAGGCATGTTGGAATTTTGATATATCAAGATTTGACTGTGGCCTGTCATTTTATACTGAAATTTATACAAACATGCGAAGTTTCAAGTCCTTCATAGTCGAATTGATGGATCTTTGTTCGAAGGGTGTCAACCCACGAAGGATAATATTACCCAGTAGATTAAAAAGTGAAAAATGAGATATATTTTTAAAATAGAAATGATATTTATTAGAAACCGTTTCAATACATAGTCAACATGCTAATTCAACACAACAGTATCAAAGTATCAATTAATGTCTTTATTTCACTAAAATCAAGTTACTCGCACACTTATTTTCTAATGAATTTCAAATTTTGTTGAGTAAGCTTAATAACCAAGAAATATGCAAAATGGTAGATTATTTAGCGATTGTCAGTAAGGATACTATAGTATTTTAATTTTATTATTTCAGGCACTCGATTTAGACCACTTTCACTGGAAATCCCTAAGCCTCTGTTTCCTGTTGCTGGATTTCCCATGATCTACCATCATATTGCAGCATGTTGTCAGGTAAACTCATAACAATTCTATACTTTCACACATTCTTTCATTCATATTTCCAGGGCTCGCTGAAAAGTTTTAAGCCTAACTGTGAAAGACCTGCACATCATAAAGTCAATGGTTTCCATTTATTTTTTTACATAGTCCCCTTCAAGGTGTACACACTTTTGCTAATGATGTGGCAAGGCCTGGATGCTGGTCAGGAAGACCTGGGTAATGTTTTCTTGAAAGTTTGCTGTTGATGGGCTCCCAGGATGCCGGTCATTGTCATGCAAGGCTCTCTGCCGCACTTAAATTCCGCTGCCCACTTCTTTACTGTTGAAAAGGAAGGGGCATCATCCCCTAAATTGGAGACCATGTCGGCATGTATCTGTGTTTGTGTTAGTCCTTTCAGTTGTCAGTTTTGTATGATGGTCTGGTAGTATGACAATAATAACACTACAGTAGCAGTTCTTATGTCTACAATTCATTCAATGATTGTACTTGTTGATGGCAAAAATTTCTTTCAACCCAATTGATTTATCCTTTTCGGGCCTGTAGCTTGTCAGTCAGCCTTCGTATTTATATGTAGAAAGGGGGAACGGGATGATGTTGAAACATTTCCCAGAGATAAGCAGTAATTTTATCCCTTGGAATTGTATCTTGTGTATTTTAAGTTTAATTATTAGAAATGTATGATTTTCGTGTTTCAGGTTAAAGGACTGAAAGAAATCATATTGATTGGATTTTATCAACCTAACGATGCTCTTAATAAATTTATAATTAGTGCTCAACAAGAATTTAAAATTCAAATCAGGTAAACAAGTATCACTGTTAAATGTATTTATATTATTTAATGCCTTTGGATCTGTATGATAACCCTTACCATTAGAAATATTAGAAGAGCAAAGGATCATAGACCCCAAATCTTTGTTGACGGCAAGTAGCCAATCATCATAGTCCCTGTGATAAGTATGATACTTTTTCATTGATTGTTTTTCTCCAACTTTTCAAATTCATGCAAGTTTAGATTGACTGAGTGATCAGGGTCTGTAATATTAGATGAGATTGTTGAGTTCAGAAAGATGATGAATAAAACTCCGCATTTCTTTAGTCATTCTATCATTTAATGGCCTCAACTATCCTCTTGATGACTGGTTTGAAAAAATTAAAAACTGTTATGAAATAAAAAGTAAAGATTTCATTTTCATGAGATTGGTAAGGTATCAGTTGTCAAGGAATTTTAAGGAATCATTTTACCCACATGGTAAGTCTGTCTATAATCTTGACAGAAGAAGTTTTACCTGTTGATCATTAAATACCCCGGATACTAAATTCAAAATATTAATGGAGTAGCGGTGTGAGGAAATTTAAATTAGCTATATATGATATTGTTTTGTTTTTTTTAGATATTTACAAGAATACACAGCATTAGGTACAGCAGGAGGTATTTATCATTTCCGCGATCAAATACTTACAGGAAATCCTCAATGTTTCTTTGTTCTTAATTCGGATGTTTGTGGGGATTTCCCTCTTCAAGACATGCTTGATTCTCACAAGAAAAATCCTGACGGCTCCATTGGAACGGTTTTAGCCACTGAAGTAAGTCTTGTACTGGTACACATAATATTTTAGATGTCCGTTCACATTTTGATTGTGGGCATTTAATTGACGTGGATGTATGTTTCATTTCCTGGCAACCTATCTTTATCCGATTGGGATGAAGCTCAAAATATGGGTTTATATACCAAAGATCCTGATTGCTTTCGATGTAGTTGCTTATAAGATCGTATATTCCTGGATTATTTTTGATCCATTACATGTAGAAGACGCAATTTTGTTTTTGTTCTGAAAAATGTTCAAATATGTGACTGTTAAACATAAACATGGTTGAGTTCAAATTTAGGAACATAACATCCATGTTAAAATGGCTGTTTCCCCTGACTCAAAATAGTGGAAAAGCATGGGCTAAATATTCCAAGGTTGTGTACCCTCATTTAACTATTAACTACATGATATACATTTTCATGTAGACGTATATTGTTGTCGCCCCTGTTCGTCCGTCCGTCCGTCTGTCCGTCTACAAATGTGTGTGAACAGTCTACAGGTCACAATTTTTATCCGATTTCGATGAAACGTGAAATGTAGGTTTATCACCCTAAGATCTCGGCTCCTTTCGATATTGGCATGTTGTCGCCCCTGTTCGTCCGTCCGTCCGTCTGTCCATCTACAAATGTTTGTGAACAGTCTACAGGTCACAATTTTTATCCGATTTCGATGAAACGTGAAATGTAGGTTTATCACTCTAAGATCTCGGCTCCTTTCGATATTGGCATGTATTGGACTGTAACTTCATGGGTTATGGCCCCTGATTGTACGAATCATGTTTTTAGCTTGCGAACAGTGTAGAGGTCACAATTTTGAACCGATTTTGATGAAACTTGAAATGCATATTTATAACCCAATGATCTTGGTTCCTTTCCATATTTGCACATATCGAATCGTAACTTCTTGAATTATGGCCCCTGATTGTACGAAAAATCGCCCTTTTTAGCTTGTGGTACCTCTGGAGGTCAAACTTATTATCTGATTTATAAAACTGTTTGATTATATCACCGTTACATGGTAATGAAGGTTGAGCTCAAATTTCGTGATTGTACAAAAAATCGTGTTTTTTTATCTTGTGGACCCTATGGAGGTCACAATTTTATTCCGAATTAAAAAGATGTTTGACTATATCCCTGTTACACATTAATGATGGTTGAGTTTGATTTTCAATGAATTTTGATAATTGAACAGCTAAATCCATAATATTAAATGTTTCGTATACTAAACGTTAGCATGGGGCAGAACTTTATAAGAACCAAACAAATTCTAATGATTTTTTGATAATTACTTAAAATGCAACAACTCTTGTTGACTGTCCAGACAATTTAGCTGCTGGTGGGCGTATGTGTTTTTGCTTGGCAACCTATTTTCATTATACCCATTGTTTTCTAGGCTACTAGACAGCAATCATTAACATTTGGTTGTATAGTTGAAGATCAGAATACTCATGAGGTAAGTTATTAAGTTATATCTTTATTTCTACGGAGGCTGAATTAAACATCTGTATTGCCAGAGAAGACGTGACCAAGGTGGGTCAGTCCCACCACACACACGTGGGAACCAGCTTTAAAAGCCCCCTTTGTAAGCTGAATAATAAGATAAAGTCACAGAATGAACTTGTTGAGTATCGTTTAAGTCCTGTTTCTCTATTCTCATTATGAAACTTTATTGTTGAAGAATATAACAGTAATTTACAGAACATTTGGGTTGATAAAATATAATGGTATAACAGTATTCCCAAGCCAAAAATTGCCGTGAAAATTAAACTACCTTACAATTCTCTCCAGTCTTTTAGCATCTCAAGAGCAATTTGGACATTTATTACCACAATTTGAATGAAAATGAATTGTTGTTTAATTAGCCTAATAATTAAAGATAATTTAAATATCATGTTCTTATTTTATTCTTTATATAAATTTGAAAAGAAAAAACTTATTGTGATATGTATCATTTTGGGAGTCAAGTGTTGTTGCAGCGTTAATAAACATAATGGTAGTTTATATAGAACATTGTAACAATCTACTGGTAACATGTTACCAGAATTCTAGTAAATTGTATGTTGTGACTAATCTTGAAAGTGTATGTTATAAGTAAACAGTATTTGGATAGAGAAATGAAATATTCTACTATTTTACAGGTATTACATTACGCGGAGAAACCAGAAACATTTGTCAGTACTTTAATTAACTGTGGTATTTATTTGTTTTCACCACTAATTTTCCAAACACTCGAAAAAGCCTTTAAAAGTAATCTGGAAGAAAATTACAAGTAAGTGTGGAAATGTATTCATTTATTTTGTTACCATTTTCTCTACTGAAAGTGAATTATATCTGTTTATTGTGCTTATTTCACACAACATACATGACAATTTTTATTTATTGACTATAATTTTTCCTTATATTCAATTCACACCAGTCCATGCATCAAAGAGTTAATAAAAAAAACTCAACAGTTGATCACAATTAATTATATTTTCACTTTGTAAATTTTCTAAATTCTAGTATTGTTTTTTCTACTCTAGTGTCTCTAGTTTTGACTATGTGGGGTAAGCAAATGTCTGCTTAACTATGTTCAAGAATGACAATTGCATGATTTTGTTGCGATTGCACTCTAAGTTTGAAATGTATCACTATTATAACGTAATGTTTACTATTGTGTGTTCTATGTTGCATGATTTGTGGTAGTACCAATGAACGGGAACACAATCCCTCAATCCATCTTTTGCGTTGAAGCAATTCTAAAAAATGTTGACAAGCCCTATATTAAAAAATGAGTTGGTTCATGATCTGTGGTATTGTTTTGTAATTCATTACTAGGAAACTAACAAACTTCTCGACATTATTTGGAAGAGATTTTAGTTCATTCTTGCATGCAGCCACTATGGTTGGACCTGGTTAACTTAAATACAATAATTCATTGTATCATATTTTGACAGCCCGTGTTTCGCTCTAAACTAGTTTTTAATAATTTTCAGTCACTGTATTAATTTTTGTTATAAAACACCATGTTTTCTGTTCAATAATGATTTTACTGGACAGGACGGGCCTGATAATAGTTATTTTACTGAACAGGATGGACCTGATACTAGTTATTTCCTGACTATACCTAATTAAGTTGAGGGGCATTTGTCCTAGAATTTTCCAGTTTAAGCTAGTGATAGATAGTATTTTCGTGAGTTTGCAATGATTAGCATTTGACTGCATTGTTATTGATACAAAATCAGCCGATGATATCTTATTACTACAAAATGTACAGGTTTTGAAGTAAGTACTGGTATATTTGAAACTTAACTTGGCTTCTCCATTTGTAAATTAAATAATGAAATGGTCTAACTGTTCTAATCTACTTAAAGTCGGAGCCATCTGATGACCTAGAGAGTTAATTATTGTCCTGTCTGTCAATAAATGTATAGAACAGTTTTTTTTTTATTCCAATTTGATGCGTTGATACTGTAATATGTGCATGATTAGTTCAAGGATTATGGAAACAAATAAGGTCAACCAATGAAAATTTTTGTTAAATCTATATTTTTGCCTACTGTCTACCAGATTGGGTGAAACGAGGGTCACAAAACATGACCTATAATTAACTGCCGAGTCATTTAGACTAGGTTCTCTATACATAATGATATATACAGTACTCGTCTACAAGGCTGAATTGAGTTGCTAGACTTGGTTGGTTACCTGTAAGATGTTTCTTGTTCTTATTTTTAATTGGTAAATATTTACATGAGAATTTTAAATTTTTTTATTAATTTACAGTATTGATGTAAACCGGTATAATTGGTGGTAAGCATGTGTTTGAACATAATCTCAAAGTCATGTTACAAACATAGAAATTTGTCACATAACTTTGTAATAAGGCATTGATTATATTCTCATTTTGGTATAGGAACTATTAAATAAAAGTTCTTCTGTAAATCTATTTACTATAGTTATAGGTCCTGGTTTCACAGAAACTTGTATTTCGTAGCTATTAATATACTGATATAGATAGTAACATATATAAATATATATATACCATTGGGTCACGCCAGCCCAATCATCTTATTATCTGATTTAAAGATGTTGGATGTTTATGATGGTGATATTAGAGACATATTAATTAGTTTAAATTAATTAAAAGAATATACGATTCTGAATATCATTCCGCCTTTCTTCTACTTAATCCAAATCATTGAATAGTGGACACTTCTATATTAAATATAGTTAGAAATGTGTTGGTGTGTGTTTCAATGTCTGAGTTGTGTTGTTTTGTGTCTGAGTTGTGTTGGTTTGTGTCTAGAGTCGTGTTGCCTTAGGTATCATTTATATTCTTTCCAATGACTTACCTACATTACACCTTGGCTATAGTTGGCTTTAGGAAACATTTATTCTTTAGTTATTTGTCTGTTAACTTCTTTGTCTTATTTTACATGTTACAAGCCTAAATGCTAAATATATAATTGTCTCCCACCTTTCAAAGAAAGCAGGAGACTACATGTATTAAAATGTGCCTGTCCCTCTGTCTGTATGTCTGCCTTTCATACTTTTTGGAACACAATAACCCTTCTTCTAACTGAGCTAGAATATTCAAACATGGTGCAGGTGCTTATTAGGTGAATGTCTTGATGGAGTTTGAAGAGCTTTTTCTCTTTAGGCTGAGCATAAGCGATTAATTAATGTTTGGTGTATTTATTTTGAGATAAGATGAGGGACATCAGCCTCACTGTTGGCGTGTCATAATTTACGTTCTATTGGAGGTTTAGTTTAAAGGGACAATAACACGGTTGGTGGCTTGGAAGCTTGAGAAAATAAATAATATCCTTATTCTAAGTACAAGATGTTTTAGCGTCCTACCTGTTGTGTAAATTATCCATTACAACCTATTTTACTTGTCCAGAGAGTTCGAAAATATGTTAAGATCCATGTCACCTTTGAAAAGGTTTACGTAAGACTTTTCAAAGCAATTAGTTGAATTTTTAAAATTTTTTTCAATTAGGTGTGCTAAGATGAAATTTATATCATCAATTAATTGGAATATTGTAAAATAATGCAATTTGTTGACCAGAATGAAGATTGGGACATATTTTTCAGTTACAACAAGAGTGGTATTGGGGCTTTAATGCATCAATAATGTTGTTCACTGCCCTGCCCTCTGAACCATACATGGAACTATTAAAATGAGTTTGTCTGTCTGCCACAATTTATGAGACAAAATATCTTTGCTTTTAATGGAACAAGAATGTTTAAACTTGGTGTAGATGTTGATTTGGTAATTGACGTGATGGAGTTTGATTATGAGCATTTTCTGCCCACGAAAAGTAATCTGATTTGATTGTTTGATGCTCTGGGAACAAAACTTTGATTCTAATGGAAATGAAATGAAATGGGGTTTAACTTCCAACTCTTCTGTGCCATTCAGTATGCTATGAGGGAAATTTTGCCTGGGCAGAGGTGCTACAGCCTACTCTTATATCGAATTCCATCTGTCAAGGGATCTTTTACGTACACACCAATGTGTACACGGGACCTCGGTTTTTCGTCCCATCCGAATGACTAGACAGCTGTCCTTGTTAATCCCTCCATTCTGCATCACTACCACGCCGGAAAGTCAAGATGAACTTTCTCGGCCAATGCAAGGAGTCGAACACTCGACCTCCAGGCTAGCGAGCCAGTGTTTACCCACTTAGCCACCTGATTCCCCCTGATTATAATGGAGTGAGAGTGATGAAAGTGTTTCACTTCTTCAATACTTATTTATGTGTGTCATCTATTTATGTTGGGATCGCCGTGCTGGACATCAGCTTCACTGTTGGCTTGTTCTTGTATAAGCAAAATATAATTAATTTAACTGTATTTTATTGCTCCAAATATAGTTGTCAAAGGCCTCATGATAGATATTGTTAGACCTTGCATAGTTAAAGATGTGAAGACCAGAAACTTTTTTTACCCATATTGCTTAAATGTCCACAGAGTTAAAAGATATTTGTGATTTCTGCTCTAATATTTGTGATGAATACTTTAGATTAAAGAATAAGAAGAATAATAATTTTTTTTCTTATATAGTTTTGATTTCAACATTCCGTCTAAAGAAGTAATACGATTAGAACAAGATGTGTTAATACCTTTAGCTGGTGATGGAAAATTATTTGTTCATCAAACAAAACGATTCTGGAGTCAACTTAAATCTGCTGGGTAAGATCAGTTAAAAACAAATTTATCATACACCCACATTTTTATGTGGATGTATATTGTCCTCGCCCCTGATTTTTTGTACAAACTCCCAAAGATCTTGGTTCGTTTCGATATTGGAATGTAATGGACCATAACTTCATGGATTAAGGCCCCTGAATTGTTTTTAGCTTGTGGACACTCTTGAGGTCATAATTCTCATATACATTTGATGAAACTTGAAATACATGTTTATATACCAAAGATCTTGGTTCCATTTGATATTTGCCTAACTTCCTGAATTATGCCCCGGATTGTATGACAAGTCACGTTTTTAGCTTGTTGTCCCTCAAGAGGTGACAATTGATTACAATTTGTATTCAATGAGTAATTGGTGAGTACTAGTATAACTATAATAGACCAATCTGAGTTCGGTGAGTACTATTATAACTGTTCAAAATCAACTCACTTTAGTTAATAGGATAATCTGAGTTCGGTGAGTACTATTATATAACTGTTCAAAATCAACTCACTAGTTAATAGGCCAATCAGTATTGAATGAGTTCTATTATAACAGTTTAAATTCAACTCAGCAGTCTAGTTCTAGTTAATTAGATTAATCAATATTAGGTAATTAGATTAATCAATATTAGGTAATTAGATTAATCAATATTAGATGACTCCTAATTAGCTATTGAAAATATATTCCATAAAAATTTTATGAAAAGTGAAATTGATAGTAACGGTTAGTAACACCATTTTTGTCGACCAAAGTTTCAATTAATCATAATTTTTGTCAATTTCTTTTATGCAATCATTCGATTGTTTGATATGGTGTGAAGAATTTGCAGATACTTTTATGAATCCGAATTTTACGAACAAAAAAACTGAATAATATTGCTGTGACATTTTGACCTATTTTAGGTTGTGGTCCCCCTAGACGTCACAATTTTTATCTGATTTAAGAATATGTCACTGCTACACAATAATGATGGTTGAGTTCAAATTTCGTGAAAATTGGACCCAAACTGCCGGTCAAAATGATTGCCCCTCGTAAATATATTCTATATCAAGGTTGTGGACTTGCTAAAGAACACAATTTGGATACGATTTTGATGAAACTTTAGGCTCATGTTTATATAGCCCAAAGATCTTGATTCCTTTAGAAATTCACCTCTGGGGCCGGTTGTTCAACTTTTAGTTAAATTTAACCATGTGGTTACGTATAACCATTGGTTATATATTTAACTAATCGTTACATAACCAGTGGTTAAATTTGTGTTGTTCAACTACATTTAACGACGTTGTTATGTAACCAAATGGTTAAAATTTAACCATTCCATAACCATTTGGTTAAAATTTAACCATTCAACAAGTATCCCATAATTCTCCTCACTGGCAACCAATTCAAGATGGATGACACTGTTTGGAGTGGTGGGGGGCAAAAGAAAACCAATTAATATCCTCAATCAAATATTTCTAATGTTTAACAATATTTAGCTGAATGGGAAATTAGACTTCATGTTGTGTGTTTAGCAAAGACTGTCAATCTTCAATGATATAAGTGTCGCCTGCTAATCGAGACTGGAGAGGGGTAACTCTTGACAACAAAAATTGTTTCGCTTGTAAAGTTTGCATCCTGTAGCCTAAAATGTGGTAAGTTTGTTTTGTTTTGTTTTTTTAGCTTTTTAAAGTCTTATTTGCAGACCTTTGGCACTATTTTTATTAGTTCCCATGCAGAAAAAAGTAGTTCGAGGCTTATATCCACCAAAAAACCCTGTAAAATTATGTGATGTCTCAGATGCTAGCGAAAGCGGTTGCTACGTGATGTCAATGTAAACATAGGATAATGAAGAAGTGTCAATTTCCAATTCCAAATGGTTATAATTAATTTGTGACTGATTTTCTACTGCTTTATGCATTTCAGGGATGTGTTTGGATATAAGATTGAAAATACATGTAGTGTGATTGACATTTGCAGAATTTCGGGGATGTGTTTCTTTTGATATATAAGATGAAGCGTGATTGACATTCACCATGAAAACCTATCTGCCTAGACAATATTTTTATTAAAGGCATTTATTTGCCTTATTAAATCAGAGTGTTTTTTTGTGTGGTTTGTCATACTCTTCTACCAATAAGAAGCAAGGAAATTTCAGATCTGTGCTGCGATACATTTAAAGGACATAGACAATACAAAGGAAATAGATGTAATATTTTCAAGGTTGTGATGTACACATGACATCTAGGCCTATCTTCAAGTGAACCAAGATCGACTTGCAAGTTTACACAACAGACTCCATACCGCCTACATAAAGAAGTTACATGATTCTGACATGGAAGGTCTTACAAATAGCATAAGTTATATTATACAGAGATTGAAAAGTTCTAAATATTCATGTACCATCAATAAATCCTAATGCATTTAAATTATTAATTAATTATCTTTGTGACCTTTGATTTATGCTGAAGAAATCTGTTTATTTTCATTTTCAAAGTCGAATGGGACAAATAATTTAACGAGATACTGTTGTTTTGTATAAAAAGAATCATTTGAGAGATTGGATGTCATTGGGCCACAATTACCTAGCATTGGGGAAACTGGGTTATTTGTGAACAATGTCAATGATTTAGAGAAAGGAACCACTTGCATAAAAGCGCATGGCAATGAATACCTGCTGCCTCACTTCTTTTATAATTAGTTGCACTCTTTAGCTCACTGCCAAAAAGTACCCCTGTCCTGTATACATTTTTTTTCTTTTATTTGGGAGCCACAGTGGCACAGTGAGTAAGACGCTGGTTTGCTAGCCTGAAGGTCTCAGGTTCCCTCCCCATTTCAGTCTTTTTTTATATTTAAAATGGAAAACATGACCATGAGAACTTGTCGGGCAGCCGCCTTGAGTGATTTAACGACCGGTTAAATAATTTAACGATGCCCTGCTAGGTGGGTTAAATATGGACCATTTTAACGATGACATAACCATGCGTTAAATTTAACGACGCAATGAACAACAGACTTTTTCTTTCGTTAAATTTAATGATGTCGTTAAATTATTTAACGACATTGTTAAATTTAACGACAAGTTGAACAACTGGGCCCTGATCGTAACTTCCTGAATTATGGCCCTTGATTGTTCGAAAAATCGCGTTATCAGCTTGTGGTCCATCTACAGGTCACAGTTTTTATCCAATTGAAAAAAAACAAAAAACGCTTAACTGTTGCATCCGAAAGTGGCCGAGTTCAAATTTCATGAAATTGGGACCATACTGCCGGACAAAAGGGCCGCCCTTGATCGCAAATAGTGTAAAGATCTGGTATATCGACACGCAAGAAGTCACTATTTTGATGAAGCTTTAAATATATCTTTATGACCCAAAGATCTTGGTTCCTTTCGATATTGGATTGTAACTTCCAGAATTATTGCCCTTGATTGTGCTAAAAATAACATTGTTTTTAGACTGTTCTCTATCCATCCCTTGCCAAAATTTTGTGTGTATACTGCCTGGCAGCCTCTGGTTATAATTCATTATACATTGTAGGATAATTTTGAGTAGAATTTGAGAATATAGGTGAAAAGCTTGCTATTTTTAATATGTTAATGGTGTAAATATTGATGTGTAACTGATAGTTTTGTATGTTTTCAGAGCTGCCATCTATGCAAACCGTCATTATCTCGCTATATATCAACGTACTGGATCCAAACAATTGGCCAAGAATGGTGAAAATAAACCTCAGATAATAGGAGATGTTTTTATTCATCCAACAGCTCAAGTTCATCCCAGTGCTGTTGTAAGTTATTTTCTCTTGTCTTCTAATGATCATAAATATATTATGAGATTAATGCCACTTCTATGCTTATATTCCCCGACAAATTACATAATATAAGGTGTTTTTGATCTTTTTTTTAGCTTGGCCCTAATGTAACTATTGGTAGACATGTGGTTGTAGGTGAAGGGGTTAGATTAAGGGAATCTATTGTTTTAGAAGGAGCTACACTACAGGTAAATAAATAGTCTTACTAAGTTTCAGATGCTCAATTTATTAAAATTAAAACTCTAAATTTAAATTCTTTAAAATGCCTGTAAATTCTCCAGTTACAAGAATGACAGCACTGTATTGTAACCCACTTGATTGTACCCAGCTGGATTGTACCCCACTGATACCATTTGAGTTGTAAGGAAATGTGTTATTGAGGCTATAATACTGTGTTAAAGATGGGTTCCCAGCAAAGTATTTATCAGGTGGCTATTGCCAATAAAAGTATGGCAATTTTGGTATATATGGAAACTAAAGATATCTAATCTTACTAGAAAAATATTGGATTTCCTGAAAAACACTCATTGACCGAATACAGGATAAAAATGTTAGGGTTCCCCTAATCAACAGCCTGACGATTTAGGACTATATCCACGTTTGACGTCGAAGGCTGCACGAGCACATTGGGCGCTTTGTGTACATGTTGATCAACCCTATACTATAAAGAGTTGAACCTACAACACTTTCTGAGATAAAAATCACGGAAAAAGACGCAGGCAGTGGATAATCCGAGAATTTAATTAGGATTCAATATTTGTAATAAACAGTCAGCGATTACAGACAACGTCTTGTGTATGCAATGAATTCTCACCCGTCTCAGCCCTCGGTTGCCATAGGGACGGAGAAGGGTAATCCCCTGATGCAAACATGACCTCTTTTGATCGATTTTCATAGCGGGATATACTTGGCAATTACAGTGTTTTGAGAAGGATTTGAAGCAAAATTATGATAAATTAATTAGTTTGAATATGTTTTTAGTCCTAATATATCATGAAATCACCCAGTTTGTACCCGGGAAACCAACTTTAAATTGCTTGGTTACTTTATATGATATTTTTATTATATATTTTAATCGTATATTTTATTATATTGTAGGATCATTGTTGTATTTTATATAGCATAGTAGGCTGGCATTCAACCATAGGTGTCTGGTCAAGAGTAGAGGGAACACCTAATGATCCCAATCCTAACAAACCATTTGCTAAATTAGAAATACCTTCAATGTTTACCACTGATGGTAAATTAAATCCGTCTATTACTGTTATAGGTAAGATTTCTCTATCAACTATTGTCACAATCAGGATATCAAAATAATAATAATAATGTGCATTTATAGGGTATTTTTTTTATTATTAAAACTATTCTTGCGCACCCCAAATAGTTACAAAATGTATTGAAAAATTTGAACAAATAATAAAAGCAGTTGCACAATTTATTATATGTAACAATCTCACCCTGACATATATGGTGGCCATGTATAGATCAATGTTTATTATTGTTTGTCAATAAATTTGAGTTATACTGTATTGAATCCTGTAGCCTCACATGGATTGTAGCCCCGGACTGTACAAAAAATCATGTTTCTTGTCTTCTGGATAGTGGAAAGGTCCGTAGAAAGATACCTTGGCAGTTAAAATTCCATATAAGTAGGCCGTAGTGCTGTTGTCTGGGCAAAATTTTCCTCATAGCACACTGTATGGCGTATGCCCGTCTTCATTAGCCCAGTTTAGGAGCAGAACAGTAGGACGTTAAACCCCATTTCATTTCTGTAAAGGTCACAATTTTATCAAATATGTTTATAACCCTAAAATCTTGGTTTCTTTTGATCCTGGATTACAGCTTGTGGTGCCTCTACAGGTCACAATATTTATCCTATTTTAAAAGCCAGCCTGGAGGTCACATGTTCGGCTGAAATATCATTGGGATTTCCAGATGTGGGATACAGGAAGGAGGGCCTGAAAAGTACAGCTGTCTAGTCGTTTGAATTGGGCAAAAAAAAAACCGGCGGTCCTGTGTTGGCATGCACATAAAAGATCCATGGACAGTTATAATTCAATACATGAGTAGGCTATGACACTGCTGCTTGGCAAAATTGCCCTTATAGCACGCTGTATGTGATATGGCCGTGTTGTAAGCCCTGTCGGAACAGAACAGTTTGACATAAAGCCCATATATTTTTCTTTCTGTTAGAATGGATGGATATATATTTAAATTGAATTTTTCTTTTTTTCGTTTTGTAGGTTCTGATGTTCAAGTACCATCGGAAGTTATTATATTAAATTCTATAGTTTTACCACATAAAGATCTAGCTGGATGTTACAAAAATCAAATTATTTTATAGATATTTATTTATTCATCTTTTTTAACGCTCGCTACTACAGATCATTTAAATTGACTTGATTTTCCAGTCGTCCAACCAATATTTATACTGAGGGGATCGTTCAGTTAATATTTATTTCGAAATTTTCTAGGGGCTAGAAATGAGGGAAATATATCATTATGTGTTAAAACACAATTCTGTATTTATAGCTACTGGTATTTATATAAATTGGGATGATTATGACTGCTGTGTTTTTTCCTAAATCTAACTGTTTGATTGTTTGCATATAATTTAACTATACATTACCCTGGTACGTAGGAGCTAGATCGTCCTATTATATGTCATTCTATTAGTTTCAAAATATTATATAAATTATTATTGAGACATTTATTTACTCGATTAAATGCAGTTGAACACCCACAGGATTCAACAATTTAACAATAAAATGGATATTTGAGACTTGTCTAGGTTGTCAAGTTCTATTACTTCAATAATAAACAATCTGCGCTACAAACTGTCATAACTACGTCCCGAATAATGTAGCATGAATTAAATTTTTATTGTGTTCTTTTTTATTTATAACAAGATCAGTCAGCTGTAACTCTTACATTATGCATCGTAAACATACATTATGTGAGAGCTAAATCTTTAGGCCTGAAATGTTATCTAGTTTATTAATTTCTAGTTTTACAGTATATACACACTACACAGTTATAAACGTCTTTTAATTAAGCACAAAAAAACCGTTTTAAATAACAAGTTGTTGTGAGAAAAAACTGAAGAGGGATTTTCTATGTTATTGTGTTGTATTTAATGTTTGTTAAATATGTTCCACTATATATTAATATGTTACCATTTATTTTTCATTTTATCCTTCTGCCTTATTTTATATATTGAATTTTTGTTTTCTTATAGCATAGTTTTCTTCGTTATATTTCATCTGTTTGCTGGACAAAACACTCATTCATAAACTCATACAATAAATATGAATCATAATACATGTATATTTCATCCATCATGCAAATCAATGGAAAAATGTTGACGATAAAAGATCAGTGACCATCAAGTGTAATTAGAAACTTTAGTATCAGTAGAAATTGATTCTTGGTATGACTTTCATTGACAGCCAACTCATAAAAATCTTATATCTGGGAAATATGTTTTCCTCAGATTCTCAGCAAGTGTATTTGACCTTGACCATAATGGCACCTCATGACCTCGGTTCCTGCTTGGTGACTTGGTATATTTTTATGTCATTTCATATTTCAGTCAAATATGCATAAATATTGTTATTTTTCAAATCTACTTACTGATGATAATATGAAATAGAATAACAATTGCTTTAAGCTTATTGTAATTATAAAGTATATTTTATACATTATACATATTATTTGTATGATAAAAACGGGGAATAAATAAAATAATGTTCAATAGTAAGAGGTATTAGTTTGTTTTTATTTGTCCATGATCACATTATATAATACAGTTTACACCGTCATACTTACATTTCTTATTGATCACGTTAACATTACAACCATATAATTCAATATTACCAGGGCTGGGTGTAGAAAATGTGGCGCCCAATTTGGAACGCTCGAACTGACAGGAAAAGAATGCATTACAGCTGTAGCTAGATTGATCAAATATTTGTTTTAAACTAATTATTCACTTCATATGCACTTGAACATGCATTATGCAACAGCTAAATCTGCCTATTGCAGGTCTTTCTTTAGGCCTGAAGTGTTTTCTAAAGTATTAATTAGACATTAACTGATCCAGGCCTTAATCATCTCTCGATGGCATCAGATTTCTCCGATATTAAATAGATTGAAACGGTTCAGCGATATTTTGATTTAATCTAATATGGAGGAACGAGACTTGGCTTCGATCAACATGTACAGTGGTTGAAATTATTGCACAAGTCTGTCAAACCTTCAAAGGCTGACATCTTCACTTACAATAGAGTAATTTGAATGAAATTTCCAAATTATCCATTTAACATTACCTTTTTTCGAACTATACTATTCAAAAAAAGTAGGGGATATTTGATTTTTAAGTGTTATTAAAGTCACCTAATGAAACTGGACGAAGAAACAAATGACAAAATGAAATGAAGTTCACATTCATCGATTTATTCCAAATGATCGTTAGACTAAGTAAGGCACAGACTGACCATTATAAGGGTAAAATTATACCCGGGGTCAAACAGCAAAGTTACTACAGCATCACAACAAAGTCAGTAACGGGTAAATCCTCCTCTGTTTGCCAAACAAGCATTGATCCGACGTGGTATACTCCTAATGAGACGTCTAAGGTCAATATTGGTCCAGATTGTCTCATTCCTGTTGCAACGCAGCAGCAAGTTCTTGGACATTGGCAGGACGTTGTTGACGTTGACGTAACCTCTGTCCAAGCATGTCCCGAACATGTTCGATGGGGAGAGGTCGGTACTCAGTGCTGGCCAAGGTAAATTGGTGATGTTCTGTTGTTGGAGGTAACCTGTAACGATCCTGGCCCTGTGACATCTTGCGTTGTCATCCTGGAAGATGAAACGGCGGCCATGACGTCGTGCGAACGGCACAACATGGACTGCCAAGATGTTGTCCCGGTAGTACTGGCCTGTACCACGCTCTGCAACAACATGTAAAGCCGTTCTTCCAGCAACAGTGATGCCTCCCCACACCATAACAGAACCACCCCCAAAATCGATCATGCCTGATGACGTTAACGTCTTGGAAGCGCTCGTTTCGACGACACCACACCCTCCTACGTCTGTCCAAAAAATCAACAGTGAACCTTGACTCATCTGAAAACATCACATTGCTCCAGCGTCGATTATCCCAGTGTTGACGATCCCTACACCAACGACGTCTTGCCTGAATGTGATGATCTCTCAAACAAGGGATCACGTGAGGACGTCGGGCGCGAAGGTGACCCCTATGCAGTCGATTACGAATCGTCTGGCCACTCACTCTCACACCAGTGTCTGTTTGAAAACGAGCGCTGATCTGATTTGCTGTGATGACACGATTTCTCAAGGCAAAGGTACGGATAAATCGATCCTGGGCTTGAGTTGTCACCCTTGGTCGACCTGAGCGTGGTCTGTCCTGTACAGATTGTGTATCTGGACCATAGCCTGCTTATGACAGACTGAGAAACATTCATCGTCCGTGCCACAACCGCCTGTGTTGTGCCAATCTGTAGCATGCCAAGGGCACGTAACCTTTCATTTTGGGTAAGCCGACACATATCAAAATTTGTTTTCTGGTCACTAAAACAATTAAACTGATGTTTCCACCCTGGAATTCAATGCCACAATGACTGTAACATTCAAAGTCAGAGTCGTGCAAATCTTGGGTTGGACCCCTATGATGATCCCAAGCATCACCTGCATTCCATGCGGTAGGTATTGGTGCGTTTGGGCGTCACATGTAACTGGAAATGTTTCTTCTGTTAGGTTCTATAGTGACTTTTTTCGTAGTCATTTGCATATTTTAGTATTATGCCCCCAAAATCAAATATCACTTTTTTTGAATAGTATATTATAGCAAGAATGGCTAGATCTGTTTCTAAATCTTACATAATTTATCTTTAAATCAAAATAAGTGAATGCTTCACACAAAAACAATTTTAAAGCCAAAACATAATTGGAGAAATAACTGATGTAAAGTTTATGGAGTGGAGGATAATTTATGGTGTAATTTACTAAATCCATTCATATTAGTAATTGCACAGATCTGAGCGTTATTAACCCTGTTTACATTACAAATTTTAAGTGTGCCAGGTACCGTTCCTGGTACGGCACCATTAATTTTTTTGTAGTGTAAACGGGTTAAACACAAGCGTGCCGTACTGAGTATTGTGCAAATCTGGCCCACTGAAGTGAGGTGATCTCGGAACCGTGCTAAGAACGGCCCGGTTTAAATTTTAGTAGTGTAAACGCTAACCGGTCTGAGCACGGATTACTGCGCATGCGGCAAATGAATCTTGACCTTTTTTTCCCGCGAACTTTGACAGCTCTGTCATCAGTTCTGTCAAAATGGCTACACGTACCAAAATCAACCGCCATAATTGTTTTCATCCGGGTAACTTGCTTAGGGACCGAAATTAACTTTACTGTGAACATTCCCACATTTGGCGTACTTGGCACGGTTCCAAGACCGGTAATGTATATGGGTCAATTTCTTGAAATTTATCGCGGCCTGGTACCGTGCCCAGTACGGCACGCTTATCGCGGCCAAGTGTAAACAGGGCTATAGACTTCAAGGCCAATTGATTCTGTAAAAGAGATGGCTTGTCTTTTAAAGATCAGATATCATGGGATTCCTGACAGATACCATCTAAGTTCTGAGAGACAGCTTCTAGATTCTGGAGGGAGAAGATGTAGCAATTTCTATAACAGACCCCCAGCAAGTCGGTGGAGAGGGGGGGGGGGATGAGGTCATGGTGGCTAAGTCGGTGTTCCGACTGAGAAAGTTCATCTCAATCTTCCAGTGTGGTTTCGCCCTTGTCCGTGATGTAGGACAGAGGGCCGGAATGAGGACAGCTGTCTAGTTTTTTGGATGGGACAAAAAACAAGGTCCCAAGTACAAATCAATGTACACGTAAAAGATCCCTTTGCAGCTGGAATTTGATATAAGAATAGGCTATAGTGCCACAGTCCGGGCATACACCTACAGTCCGCTATAAGTATAAGGTAAATATTACTCCCTCCTTATCCAAATATCACTGACATTTCAATAATGTAAAATACTCCACAATACTTGATTGTTGATCCAAATATATATATTCCACAGAATAAATTAATAATAAATCTTTCATTTATTTTTTTTATTTTGAAGATAATTGGCTTTTAAATTAAAATAAGCTGTTGCCATGCAAGATACACCCACATTTAGCAAGAGATGGATGGAGAAGTCGATAATCAATAGGATTCACCCTCTCATTGTCCGAGAGCTTCATATCTAATTTGAAAAAAGTAAATTAGTTAAATAATTAAGTATGTGGTACTCATGCTGAATTTTAAAAATAGTATCCATGTTGATCAAGGCTATTGGTAAAATGAACAAGCATCATTAAAATATCCACTGTTGAATATGTTGATTATGTCATGTTTATATTTTCCAGTTTACTCACAATACTTCATATAATTCACACGTTACAGTGAATATACATCATGTAACTCACAGTGTTCGATCTGCAATACAAGTTGAGTTTTGATGGGCACCAAAATCCAACTCATTCAAGATCTTATAAACCTGATTTTTCATACAATCATGGGCCTTAAACCATGAAATTATTATCCTATATTTCAACTACAGGTCAAAATCGACCTGTAGAGAAAGTGTCCGAAAACAAATGTGAATGGAGGTCCAGACAGACACTGGTAACAACATAATACATCCACATGAAAATGTGTGTATATAAAAAAGGGAAAATGTACACAGATGAGCTATCAAGATAAAACAATAATATAAGTATGAAAAAAAAAATGTCTGAATATATGATAAAATTAACAAATGTAAGCTACATGACATTCATTTATCACTGGGTCCAACAACCTAATTCATCTTATGTTTTTATCATCATCCATTTCATAATGCAATAAATACCTTGAAATAAAGATAAACATGGAGATTAATGTCTTATTAAATAAAACTATTAATACAATAACAATAGTTGATATTAAAATAATACAAACAAATAATCACACATCAATACCACAAGATTCAATCAAACAATTAACTTTTCTCTCCGATTCAGTCACAGTGTACCTCATATCTTTATCTAGGTGCTACTGCCTCAACCATTATATCAAAACTCCTGCATATCAACCCAATTAAAAGATAAATTAAACAAGTAGTTTTTTCCCATTTTTTTTATTTGTTTTTTGGCCTCAGATGTTATATAAATGATTAAACTACATGACAAATGATCGCCATTTAATAATTTTACAAGCATTGCCATTCAAGATAAGCCCTTATTTTACAAGATAAGCCTTTGTTTTACAAGAGAGGGATTGAGAACTCGCTAAAACATAATGCAACTTTTGGTAAAATCTGGGGCCATAAACATGTATTTTTAGTTCCATCAATATCGGATACCAATTGTGACCTCAGGAAAGACCACAACCTTAGTATTACATGCGTGTACATTATTTGCGTACAAGTAGCAGCCATTTTGTCTTGCAGTTACGGTACGATTTTTACTAAATTTGAACTCAACATTCACAAGCATTTAACGACAATATATTAAACTGATTTTTAAATCAAGTAAATATTGTGACCTATAGATGTTCCACAAGCTAGAAAAAAACATTTTTTTATTGTACTGTAAAATCTGGGGCCATAATCCAGGAAGTTTCGATCCGATATCAAAAGAAACCAAGATATTTTGGAGATTAACCTATATTTCATTGGACGGACGGTTGGATGGACGTCCAGGGGTGATGACAATATATGTTGACATGAAAACTTGGACGAATAAAATTTGATATTCGTGACTTTTTTTTATAGGTGTAACAAGGGTAGCAATGAAAATCGTGTCTGCACAATTCTTAAAACATTCATTATTTGCTCTGAATGAAGTACTTGGACTGAAATTTGCAATATTTTCTTTTTTCATGATCTTTCATTGAACTAGTAGAGTGAGAACTGTCACAGGTCTTTATCTAAACCTTATATAAATATCTTTAATTATCCACCTAATTAGATGTCTTCTATTACATCTATAATCTACCTTCGGACCACAGAAATCTCCAGCTCTACACGAATCTCGCTTCATTGTAAAATAATATTCTATGTACCAACTTACATAACATCAAGACACAAATATAGATAATATATTGTATCGACAAATTCACAAATAATAAATTTACATGTACATGTAGAAGCGTAACAGACACAACAATGAGCAAAAAAATGGAGAATTTTCCATTGCAAGTAAAAATTTAAATCATGTTGAGAAAACCGATCATTTTAGAAATAAATAAACAATATAATTCTACCAATTATGATATTATGCCTTCAATAATTCATGCCACCATAAACATTTCAATAAATTAAGAGAAAAGTGAAAATACTGAGAAATATACACTAAATACAGAATAATTAAAATGGATTTGAAAAATGTAAGTTATCTGGATATAAATTATTTAAAGCCCCAATAACACTCTTGTTGTAACTGAATAATATGTCCCAATCTTTATTCTGGTCAACAAATTGTATTATTTTACAATATTCCAATTAATTGATGATATAAATTTCATCTTAACACACCTAATTTAAAAAATTGGAAAAATTCAACCTAATGATTTGAAAAGTCTAACGTAAACCTTTTCAAATGTGACTTGGATTTTAAAATATTTTCGAACCTTCTGGACAAGTAAAATAGGTTGTAATGGCTAATTTACACAACAGGTAGGACATTTAAACATCTAGTTCCTTCTGCACATCTTTTATAGTAATAAAGCTAAAAGGAAATGTTTTACAGTCCAAACTGATATACTAAACATGATAAAACAATTTTTATACCTATAATATTATTTAAGCGTGATTTCTAGTTGGGTATTAGCTACAATAAGAGTGTATAATCATGTTCGTCATGTTTTTCTATACAACCAACTTGGCCTGTAAAACTAACGCAAATACAAAAAGCTACAATTTCTTTACTTATCATTCAGTACCATTCTATGTTTCGTCACTAATCTGAAGTCCAAATAAAATATGCAACATGATTACCGGTAATTTACATGTACTATAGAGCAATACATACAAAATACTATTCAAACACTCAGTTCAAGAACTGATCCAATTATCATTTTATAGATAAACAATCATAAATATATTTATAATTTGTATGTCAAGAGCAGACGGTGTTACACAACCTCTTAATCTTCCTCCAGTGATTCTACATAATACTGATTTTCTCGTAAATAATTCTTCACTTTTTCAGGAACAGGAAGAGTGTCGATGTGATCTCTACGAACCCACCGTAAAATAAGAAAACGACACATGTGTTGTAGGGACTGTAACCTGAAGAAGCGTGATATCGGGTGGACTAGCCGTATAGGAAGTGGTGGCGTACCCGGACCAGACGGGCGCAGAAAGTAATGAAATGTTCCATTTTTAGAGTTTTCAACAGCTTGTTCTATAAATTCTCTGATAGTATCTTTACCATGGGATAATGGTTGAGACCAGAAACTGAATACCCCTGTAATAAACAACAAAATAATGCATTATACAATGATATTCAACAGACTCTACTGAAGATTACCTTGTAGATTTTACTACTATAGCTATACACAGACTCTGATGAGTCATTAATAGTTACAAACACGTCAACTTCACAATCCCATAAAACCTAGACTAATTAATTACACATTTATCATCTTTCAATTTAGTCTAACCATAAACTGTTGACCATCAAACAAAACAATACAACAAGTTTTATTACTTATCATCTCTGCTGTAATAAAAGAATACACCAATTTTTACAACTCTCACTCAATCAGATGGAGAGTTATTGTGTACCAAAACAAAAAGTTTGACGGATGGACGGAAGATGGGGACAACTAGCTTGCAACAATAGACTGTAAATCAATCAATTTATAAAGAGACATATCTTAAAACAATAATTACATCTGCAGTTTAAGTAAATTATTCAAATGTTCGTAAAGTATAAAATAAACATAAACAAAATAATGAATACCTACAGACGGCTACAGATAATATACAACTTTTCACATTATGATGTAAAATATAAAACATACCTCTATGATGTTCTATCCGTGTATGATGTACTATATTATTACAAGTAAACGATAACGACAAGATGTAGTTTTCATTAGAACTATCTCGAACTAAAAATGAGCCATCAGGTTTATTCATTAATTTAGCTTCAGCTTCTTCATAACTTAATGGACCCCAATACCATCCACACTAAAATATAGCAAATATTATTATACACATTACAATTATTCAATCAGAAATAAAATGGGGTTTAAGGTCCTGCTGTTCTATTATCTACTGTTCTGTTATGAGGGAAATTTTGCCAGTGCAGCAGCTCTATGGCCTATTCTTATATTTAAATCGAACTGCCAAACAGGACCTCAAAATGAATAGACATCTGTATAGCCCTTCATCCTGCATCACTGATGTGGCAATACCAGGTCTAAAAATCTTGATGAACTGTCTCAGCCAATACAGGGATCAAACACGTGACCCCTCCAGGCTAGTGAGCCAGCATCTTACCCACTAAGACATCTTGACTCCATATTCAATCAGTATAATATTCTCTCTTCATAAGCGTCTGGTTTAATCCCGCCTACAAAGTTGGGTCTACGATATAACATATGCAACTTACATCACGTAACTGTCTCATATTCTCCAGGAAATCTTTATGCTTAATTTCAGTTGATTCTGTTAAAAAAAAGAAATTTATAACAAGAGGTGATTCACATCATAAAATGAAGTCTACCAATTAATAAATTCCCTGAAAACTGACCATCCATACTGTATAACGCCATCACTGACAATAATTAAAGTTGTATACGTATAAGAAGAGTTTAGACACAATTTAAACATGTATATATACATCATACTGTTATACAACATGTATGACGTTATACAATATGTACATGTATGATGGTATACACCACCAATGCCAATGTATACCATACATATTGTATAACATCATACAACATCATACTGTACATGTATATTCATCATACCATACATGTACACTGTATAACATCATACCATACATGTACACTGTATAACATCATACCATACATGTATATTGTATAACATCATACCATCAAACCATACATATTGTATATCATACCATACATATTGTATAACATCATAACATGCATGTATATTGTATAACATTACAACACAGAAAACACTATAAATGTCTGCAGGAATATTATAGGATTTGTACAACAGAAACTGTAGAATATTTGGGGGCATTATTTCCTACAGGCCCCCAAAATTCTGACGAATACTTCGACTGGAAGCCAACTAATTCCATCATTATACAGATGTAACCTTGGTTAAAGATAACAGCAAGTTAACAACATGTTAAAGTTAACAGGGCTATCTGTTAAAGATAACAATCCATTAACTCCAAATTAATGTGTCGTTGTTAGAGTAGCTTTGAATGACTGGCTCCATCTTAATCATTTTCCTATGATCATCATTTTCATGAGTTGATTTAAATACATGTACACTATTATGACTACGGAAAGGAAGAAGGTAAAACCCTTTCTATGGTGAAGAAGATATTCAAATTCCAGTCCTAGTTTCTACAATACATTCATCCATCCATCCATCTATCCCACCTACCCCCAGAAAAACAAATAGTTTGTCTCAATTTGATGCATCAGTGACTAAATGAATTTATGAGGTAAACAAACAATGCCAAAATAGAAGGGAAAATCCCAAACATTTAATAGATATATGTATGAATATATTTATGTATCAGGGAATATTTTACTTTTTTACATTTGATTAGCAGTTTCCAGACAAATTGTGTAAGAATGCTAATTCGCGCTGAAGCAGTGTTTTATGCTAATAATGCTAATCAAGTATGAATTTGATTCGCAAAATCGGACGTTTGAGTCTGAAATTGCGATACGAACCCGGTTAAAATATTCCCTGTTATGTATACGTTTGATTGCATTGATTGGATATCTCAAATTAATGAAACCTGGCATTCTGTGATGAAACAGAAACTCCACTGACTCTCGCATCTTGACAATCGTAGATCATGGTCACGTCATTTGTATAAGGGGTCTGCACATCAGTCAGCTTCGTTTTTACAAAGTACCCCCCCCCCCTCCTCCCCCCAAAAAACCAACAAAATTGATATGCACACGGTATAAAAAGAGAATTTCAGTACTTTTGGACTACCCAAAGCTATATAATGATGTTTGAATAAATTAGATGGGGAATATTTTTGCATACTCTGATGGTTTGAACTTTGTGAACTTTGTGAATATCATAAAAACAGTAGTTAATCTACATGTGTTAAAACTTGACAGACAGCTAGTATGTTAATCAAATTATCAGCTGTTAATAAATCTATCAAATCTACATAAACTAGATCATATTACTGTTGATTACTACTGACCAGCAGAGCAACTCAACTACAGATAACAAATGTAGACTGGCATATATCTAGAATTCTAACTCACACTATATTTTATTTCTTTTAAACAAATGTTAAGAGATCAGAACAATTGTAAATATATATATATATATATTATTTCAAGAGAAATAAGTCTGGCAATAAGTCACAAATTTCTGAAATCCAATGGATTCTGTTACCTCCACTGTTTTTTTTATACATGTAATTATATAGCATGACATTTTGATTTGTGTATGCTGTGCTAGACATACTGTAGGGGAAATAAACCAGCGATTAATTATATAAATGGGGGCTAATGAAGAAGAATGTGGGCTCGCTAACCCAGAGGGTCTGTGTTCAATCCCTACATTGGCCCTGAAAAGTTCATCAGAATTAATGGCATGGTCACTCGGATGGGACATGAAAATAGATCCATCAGCGATATTTCCCTCATGGCACACTGCTGGCGTATGCTCATCTTCATTACCCCAGTTGGAACAGAACAGAAGGGAATATATGGCATTAATCCATTTTGTTTCCATGTAGTCTGTAATGTACTCAATTGTAAAAAGATATATCAACCTATAACTGATACGAAATTTACGATTCAAAGGCATGATTATGGTTGAATTAAAATTTGCAGTAGAAAAAGTTTGATTAAAGATACATTATGGCAGATTAGATAAAGAGCTGACTGTTTTTGTTATACTATAATAGCTAAATAATGCAGATATATATACTATCTTAATAAAACTGTTGCCTTTATATTGTCTTGTTAATGTTGATTATCCTTTTTTGCAGTTAATCATCAAAGGCTGTTGAATGGCAGATTGGATTCAAATACTGTGAAAATAAGAAGCATCAGATAGCCATGACAGTTGATTATGGTTTTGTTATGTTAATAAATTTTTTAATAGTTTATATAATATTTCAGGGATAAAATAGGCAGATGTATAAATTGCTTAGGTTAGTTAAAAGTGGTTCACCAATTGATGAATGTATACATGTTTATGTTGTTTAGGTTATCTTAAAGTGGTTCACCAATGTTTCAGATTTATCATCCCAGAACACATCAAATATAATAATTTAGTTGACAAAAGATGAAATAAAATAGTTTACTTGCAGCACAAGTGATTAATGTAATGTGACTTCCTTTTCAATTCATTTGATGCAGTATGTTTATTTAATCATATGGTTTTAAACAACTGTATATATTTACCATCTATATACCCTGTATGTATGTGTCTTATTTTCATGTAGGTGTTTTATTTTCACCAGGGTGATAAATTGGTTCATATTATGACTCAGAGAGAAAGAGAAAGAGACGGAGAGAGATTTAACTCTGCTCAATACACACTAGGTCATTTTGCGCTGAGGAGTTTTAAGCAATAGGAGGAAACCTGAGGACCCGGTGTAACCTCACAAGGTTGAACATGTGACCCTATTCCTTGTCACGTACAAGCGGGGGGAGTTGACAGACCTTGTGATTTAACATGCATGCTACAGGTATAAAACCTTCTTCTACCCAATTTATAAATGTATCCTTTATAAAGTTTAACCACAGTTCTTCTTCATACATCAACGGTAGAAAACAATGTATTTAATATCCTCCTTTTACTTTTAAACATCCTGCATCAATCATCTTATGGCCATGGGTATCTTTAAGAGTAAGCATCCTGCACCAATCACCTTATGGGTACATGTAATGACAAGTATCTTTAAGCGCGTTGACACTAACTTTTCAAACTAAAGAGCGATGCATTGTTTACAAGCTTTATACAATAAAGACAGAAACGAGGTCACGTTTTATGCATCAATGTTCAATTATAAAAAAATTGCCAACACAGATAGGAGCATGATACAAAAACCAACAATGTAGTAGTCTGCACATATATAACTTAATGTGATACAAAATTAACTTTCTTCCTTCTTCAATGTTATTGTTATACAGAATATAAAATATAGTCCTTTCTATTTCTATTCCTTGATTTTATTCAAGGAATACTTCCTTCTTACTTATATATACACGTAAATCAGCCTATTGCAGGTCTTTCTTTAACCTATTAATCAGACATTTATTAATATGAAAAGTCCTTAATCAACTCTTGAGATTATCACTGGATTTTAGTAATGATGATTGAGGCTAGGCCTAAAATTCAATCGCTAATAATATCTTGTTTCAGTGTAGAGCAATTCTGTTTACATTACGTGTATCTTGTATTTAACTATTATAGTGAGAACTGCCAGCTTTGTATCTAATCTTCCAAATGTATCTTTAACATGCACACTGTTGTGAAATTTAATATACATGTATCTGGTTGGTAATTAATTCAGAACTGTATGTCAAGGAGAGAAATTGTATTGTACAGGACATGTATGTGAACGAGAGAAAATTGTCCTCTTAGTAAAACTTTTACAATTTTTATACACATGAATGTATGTATTAATTTTTATGGACATGTATGTATGTATACTTAATTTTTATGGACATTTCATGAACGTTAATTTTCATGGATATGTCATCTTTGATGGACTTGTATGCTAGTACATGTATTTAAATGGATATGTACGTTAATTTTTATGGGCATGTACTTTAATTTTTATCATGTCATATCCTCTAAATAAGTCTAGCATGGAAAAATAAATTAACGGTAAAATAGATGTAAGAGTTTTCCTGACTACCGAATACCAGCACCATATTGATTTTAGACAATGAAGTAGTTAAGAAAAGATCAGAGCTATATGGCTGTGACATTCTTGTGTTTTTCAGAGTGATTAGCGTGGATTACATTCGTAAACAAATAGGCCTACTTCACAAGATAAAACAAACAAAAGCAAGATTAACTGAAGCTGTGATCGTATTTAGATTTGCTGAACTTAATCCAAATCTGACAACTAAGAAGGGTTTCAGAATGACATCTAAAATATAGCTAATCACCTAATTTATAGTAAAATCTATTTCTATATGTCTTATAAGAATTCAATCTCCTCCATGTATGCACATGTACTTGTATGAGTTTCTAATTAAAAACAATATCATATAACCTTTTCTTTAAACCCTTTACCCAGTACCGGTGCTATTCTGATGCATGTACATTTCATAAAAACTATTTTCTATATTTTAAGCAAAGTTTACATTAATAAAACAACAACTGTTTGATTATTATACAGGTACCTAGTCAGAAAATCATCAGAATTTGTTTGGTTTTTATAAAACTAGATTTTTCAAAGTGATCAAGAGCCATAACTCTGGCAGTAATGAAAGAAAATTCATTGAAAATCAATAAGCGTCTTTGTCTCATGACCTTAATAAACACTGTGTATAAATATGAAGTCAATCGGATATTAACTTTTCCTCTAGAGCATCCACAAGATTTTTGGAAGTGATCAAGGGCCATAACTCTGGCAGTAATTATCGGAAATTGCTGAAAACCATTAGGCTTCTTCGTCTCATGATTTCAAACAATATGTATAAATTTAAAGTCAATCGGATATTAACGTCCACAAGATTTTTTGTACATTTTTGTATCACAGATAGCAGGTAATTTAGTTTTAAATGATTTTAAAACACATCGATAGTGATTATAGCTGATTATAGGTATGACAGGTAATCAGTCAGGTGTTACAAATAATATTTGTAGCTCAGTGACCTAAGCAAGACTTTAATAATTTCATGTTTAAATAAAGTCATTTGAGAAGGTCAACCATACTATGTTGGTAGCAACCTATGTATAAATAATAAAATAATCTTAAATCAATATAAAGCCCAATCCTTTCAGTTACCTGAATAAATATTGTTTAAAAAAAAAAAAAAAAAAAAAAAAAAAAATATAAAGCCAAACAAACTTCAATATCAATGTCACTTAAAAACACTTGCTTTTATTTCAGAAATTAACAAGCGATTGCCATCCAAAATGCGCCCACATTTTGCAACATACATGTAAGGAGTATGAACAGAACAAGCTAAACAAAAATGGAATTTTTCGTACAATCACTCAGGGTCCATAACGTCCAACAATACTGAAAGGAATGGAGCCGAGATCTTTTGGATATAAATATACATATTTCTTTGTTTTAAACCCCTTCCAATGTTTGATTTTTGTAGTCTTCCAATCCTCTCACAGGTGTTAAACTAACAACCATCCACTGCGTCGTATATTTAAATAAAGTATGTTACTATTTGCACGTCTGTCACTCTAACATTATGTCACAATCACACACTTGACGTTTAGTTATACCAACCACTTTCATACCAATAACAATCACAAACATATGATACTGAATGATCTTACTTTCAATAGCATGATGAGCTCAAAAGCATGATGATATATATTTTGTGGCTTGATGAGTAATCATTTTTAGCTGAATAGTGATCCTTTGACAAAATGCATGTAACAATATAAAAACAAAAACTACCGTCCAACAACAGGTTTTAACAAGAGAGAGAGAGAGAGAGAGAGATGGGGTTTAACGTCCACTCAACACAAACTAGGTCATTTCGGGACTAACATATGGTTTAATTTCATTTCAATAATTCCCTTGTGCGGAGGGGTCTTTAACAGTGGGAGGAAACCGGAGTACCCAGAGAAAACCCACGAGGTTGGACAGGCGACCCTACTCCTTGCCAAGTTTTAACGAGGATGTCAGAGAACCAAAATATTTTTATGTATGGCCTAAGTTGTCTTTTAGTGCAATAAAGTAACAGAGATATATGCCCATGTAAACAACAAGTAATGAAAAACAATACACTAACCGGATTAGATTATAAAACATGTACATGTACATGTATGCTATCCTTATTTCAACTTCAACTAAAATAAATAAATCCAAAACTTACCACTCATAACTTTGTTGATTTCTTCATCTGCAGAACTACTTTCATCTGCTTCTTCACCACTACTGATACATGTAGCACTGCTATCTCTTTGATTGGTATCATGCATCTGAAGTTGTAGTTCCGACCATGACATGTGTATTACTTCCTTGGATTGATGTCTCTTGGAGGAAGTATGATGAGTCGTGGTTTTACCTTCATTGGATTGATCTTCACCAGCACCATGTGGGTTGTGATTAGGGATACATTTATGTACTTCAATATGTGAGCTACTTACAGGACGATTTTTAGCATTTCCTTTCTTATTTGAGTTTTTACTGCCAATCAATCGAATCTGAGCAATCATTTCATCTACTTCTTGTAAATCAAGGGGTGGTGGTGGTGGTGGTGGCGGTAAAACGTCTTGGAATTCACACAGGCCTGAAGAACTATCTTCTTCTACAGAATTACGGTTAATCAGATTTGTGTCAGTTTCATTAAAACAATGTCCATCTGTGTCGGTCTGATTTGATTCAGCACTAACAGCACATTGATGTTCACTACTCTGTCTATTTTCACTGTTCAAGTTTTTGCTTAATTCCAAGACATTATTACTTTGTTGCGCAACTGAATTGCAATTTTTGGAAGTAATTGTTTCATCACTTTGTTTTGATATGTTTATATTTGATATAAGATTGGTGGTAGAATTAGATGATGATGAATGATGATCGTTACGTTTCACTTTCATATGAGAACCTGAATTTTGAACAACAGTATTTTTGCTTTTGACTTCATTAGAGTCAAATTCACAACCATAGAATCCTGAATTTACAACACCTTCGGAACTTCTTTCTATACCTTCGGAACTTCTTTCTATACTTGAAGATGTTGACGGTGCACCCTTTCCAATGATCAATGTACTAAAATCTTGCTTAGCGATGAAATCATGAACGTCGAATGGTTTATTTTCAACATCACAGTTACTTACTTGACCGGGACCAGTTTCAGATTCGGCAAAAAGAGGACCATTATTTTTCACAAAATCTAACTTGTTCAACTCAGTTGAGGTAGTACAGAGTTTATCTTTCTGTGATTCTATTGGTTGTAATATTTGTGGTAGATGACTGATTGGCTGACTGTCAGGATTATCAGAGTCAATGACTGTACAGGATGATGATTGTTTCTCATTCTCCTCAGTTTTCAGTTTATTGGCTGATAATCGGGTCGAGTCAATGTCTTCATAAATAGCAAAACCAGATTTAAGATTTTCTGTATCATGAAAATTATCGTCTGTCACATGATCTGTTTGGAGTGGGGTAGCTGAGGGACTAACTGATAATGGGTCGCAATCACTGGTTGGCTTAGATAAATCTGCGTGACTTGTTTCAACCATATTAACAGCTTCCGATTTTGTGTATTGTCTGAGTGGAAGTGGAGGGGGCATATTATTAGCTTCATTCACAGAAAATGCTCGACTTATTACTAACTTTTCATTTGATAAATTGTTTTCAGAAACACATTTTCCAGATAGATTTTGATGTAAGTTTCTTGTGTCACAATCAGAACGCCTATCCCTTGGTAAGCTTAAATCAGATGATTTTGGATTAACTGATTTGTCTGACTGATATTGAGATCGTTTGCGGATTAATATAGAACTGTTGGCATACAATGATTCCTCTGTTTCACCAGATTTACTATTAGATAAATCGGAACTATGTCTATTTTCATGATTTTTGACATCAACAGTAGGTTTCTGCCCTGGACAGCTGTTAGGTCTGTTTTGAGGTTTGATGCCTGCCTCTTTTTGGAGATCAATGTTAGCTTCACCTATGGATAAAGTTGTATCACTGAATACAGAACTGGTAGCACTATTAACATGTCTGTCTCTAGCTTGATCGTCAATACGAGGACTTCCTAATCCACTGTCACGACTTGAATCATCTCCAACATGATCCACACATAGTGAAGTTTTATTAAGAACAGAATTTTTCATATGTTTCTCTAAAAGCAGATCCCTCGACGCTGGTGGAAGTTTTTCTGATTGAGACCTTTGGACCAAAGATTTTGTGTTTATTTTCTCTTCATGTGTTATAACTTTACGTCGAATTTCATCCAGACTTTCGTATCCTGGTTCCTCAAATACATCTTCGAGTTCAGCTCCTGCCCCAGTGGATGTGGGTTCTTGGTTTAAGGCTGGTTGAAGGAGACTATCTTTTAGTAACACTCGTCCTTCTGATGTTAATACCACCTCTTCTTTATCAAGAAAACTATTACGGTGTGCTACACGAACTGAGCTTGACCTCAAAGCTGGTTTCCCATGACGAAAATCATCATCAAATTCATCTCTTTTCTTTTTTGATTTTGGGTGGAATTCAGCACTTGCAAAATCATATTTACCCTTGCTGTTAAATCGGAAGATTTTCTTTATTTTGGTGAAGAAGTTTCCATTTGAAGAACCAACAACTGGTGAAAGGTGGGTGTTTGGTGGTAAAGTTTGACTCTTCTTTGGAGTTGAAGTTGCAAGATTTGCTTCAGCCATAGTTTCCTTACCTTATGAAAAGAAATGTTACCAGATTTTAGCACAGGCCTTAATAAAATGGCTCCTACTGAACTTTACTAGAAAAGATAAAGAGATTCCAGTCATGTACCTTATCATTTATAATATCCTGCCTACTGAGAAGATCAATGGCTTTTATAACTTACATAACTAAATATTTACAGGTCAAAGGTCATTAAAAACTGATTCATTTTATTACACATGCTATGTACACAAAGATACACAATTCATAATCTTTTTTTTCATAGCAAGATTGATGCAAATCCACCAGTATTTTAACTCATCATATTACAATAATTTATATTGATTATTGATAATACCGGGTCTTCAAGCCAAATTGTCATTTAAAATGGTAACTTTTTTCATTGTATTGGTCTTACAGTCTGTAACTCAATATTATCAAAAATCTTAAATTATTGAAAACACAAATTATTTCTGAATTTATTGCTGTGATCCTACTGGAAAAAGATAGGCTTCTGATATCCAATATTTAAAGTGCACATAAAATGGCCCTAATTTTTTTTCTCTATATTTGTAGACCATGGTTATTTCATCCAGTTTATAGCAAATTCACATCAATCTGACTAAATTTATTTCAGATATCTTCACTCAAAAGTCGTATCCCGTAAAAACGACTTTGTCGTTCTGTTTTCTCACGGCAGCGATTTTAATACAATCTACCTTGTGTGCAGTCAAAACGATTAGAGATACATTTTCGTCAGAAGTGTATTCTTGTTCTAATTTAGAATTTGGCTCATTATGTTTTCGATAATTGGCAAAGTCGTTTTTACCGGAGATCTATTTTTACGACTTTGAGTGAAGATAACTGAATTAATTTTAGTCGGATTGCTGTGAATTTGCTGTAAACTGGATAAAATAACCATAGTCTACAAATATAGAAAAAATTTTAGGACCATTTTTATGTGTACTTTAAGACAAAACTGAAACTGAAAGATTTTAATATCCACTCAATCTCAATTGGAATTAAATCTGAAATTGAATCTGTGTAGCATGTTGGTTATGTGAGTGTAATTATCTTACTCATTTCATGTTTGTTAAATTTCTAATTCCCAGAACAATATATGTACACCATAGCCATAACACCAGTAACTTACCATTACATCCCCCCACCGGCACCACTACTGGCCTATTCATTTCGTATTCGATTCAATCAAAGTACGGTAGCAAAAGAAAAGAGCTTGTACTTTCACCTCAAAAATTTAAAGCCATTCGATACTCACCCAAGTCGTTAAAGACTTAAATCATTTTCAGTATAATCACCAAGTTACATTCTGTTCGGTGGTTTCTTGTGCATTTTTCTTGCAAGTGTCAAAATAGATTCGTGATCTCATTTCTAACAAATTAGCTTCCTTCACCTTAAAGCCCCAATAACACTCTTGTTGTAACTGAAAAATATGTCCCAATCTTCATTCTGGTCAACAAATCGTACTATTTTAGAATATTCCAATTAAATGATGATGTAAATTTCATCTTAACACACCTAATTTAAAAAAATGGAAAAATTCAACCAATTGATTTGAAAAGTCTAACGTAAACCTTTTCAAATGTGACTTGGATTTTAAGATATTTTCGAACCCTCTGGACAAATAAAATAGGTTGTAATGGATAATTTACACAACAGGTAGGACACTCAAACATCTAGTACTTAGAATAAGGCTATTATTTATTTTCTGGAGCTACCAAGCCAGCAAGAATGTTATTGTCCCTTTAAAGCGGAAGTATTCAAGTCAGTATTCGTAGTCCAGATTATTCTAGTATCTAACATCATGCGGATGTTTTATATTAGTTAACCACGACTACATTGATGAATGCAATTTCAAGTGGTAAGTAATATCCGAATAAAGAACTATTCGTATAATTTGTTATTCAATTTATTCAAATGAATTAAAATGAAACCTTATCGTGTATTTTTTAAAAACAATTTGCAAGGATTACCACCATGTATTTGAATAGTGATATTTGACCTAATTTTAATTCTGCGCTTCGCTTCATATTATGGACTGTAATTTTAATGCAAACCAATTTGCGCATGCGCAGATTGTTTATTAAAAGCCACGAGGTTTTGGAGCTGAGTTGTAAACATGTTGGTGTTGTTTGAAACAGCGGCGGGTTATGCCGTATTTAAGGTATAACAAACAACTCCCAAATGATAAATACAAAATATATTGCACTAGGATTATAGTTTTGAGTTGCGTCATCAATCTAACCTGAAAATATTCGGGATGTTCTGTGTAGTCTGAACACGTGGTATTTGTACTGACTACTGTATTATTAGTACATGTTGATACCTGGGGTTGTTTTGGTTTGGGTCAATATTATTAAGTAATAAGTATTAGGGAGTCCAGATGCGATCAAAATCATTATTTAATTTAGTAATAATCATACTTGTAGAACATATTATAGAGGGCAGCATAATTTACCCTAGTTCAGCTCTTCGCGTAGGTCTCGTCACACTCCCCCTGAACTGTTGAAGTTCAAGAACCATCCTATTTCATTGATTTGAATCCTTGTGGCTTGTTGTCCAGTCGAAAAGGTATCAGCTTGAGTCAATTTTACTGGGCAGCTTTTTACTGCTACATGGCTGTGTGTTGGTCTCTCTGTGAACGCCTGAACATTGTAATGCAAAGGGACGTATTTGTGTAGTGAGGAAATAAGACTTTCCCCTTCTGCTAAAAGTAAAAGGCTTTGCAGGAGCCATTGAAATATAAATATAGGGTAGTGCACAAATTTAAACTTTATCCCCTTAGATTTAGCTTAAAATTGGTGTATACAGTGTTCGACACAAACGTAGGCCCAAGGCCGACTGATTTATCGGAGCACGCCTGCTGGCCTATTTCACTCGGGTCAGCCGGGCCTTCGCCTTCTTAGCTCGCATAGTAAGTGTCCATATTCGACAATTCTGGATATGGTAGTTCTGTCATAGAAACGCAACCAGAGCCTCCGATAGTTAACGGTTATTGTTTACTTGTCATCGACATGATGGAAGCTTATGTTTTTCCAAACAATGACTCGCGTAACCAGCCTCTTATTTGTGCATCTCGTTCGGGAATCGCCCTTCTTTGACGCTCCATATGAATTTCAGGTACCAGTAGATATTAAACTGACAACTGAATCATACGTTGAATGGTTTCGCTGACCAGTTGTTAGTGAAATTTAAATCTTAGTTGAATATAATCCTCTGATTGAACACCAAATACACTGAGAATCATTAATAATAATATATTTTTTCCGCCATTGCCAAATCCGCCGATGACACGTGACATTGATTGGAATTTCTAGGTCAATAAGCAGATGATGCTACGTTTAATTCTAATTTGCATCTACCGTTATGATTTTTTATATACACAACTGCTGACAGAGGCTTAATTTTAACCATGTTGAATTTTTGTCGTTATTATTTTTGAAAGGTATCTGGAGTCGTACGGAATTTTATTTTGAAGCAATTTCAATTATAGTTAGCACATGATCACTGTGGCGAATGAATAAAAGCATAATTGAAAGTTACGTGACAGACAAAAATTAAAACTTGTGTCATGAAAAAATACCATTGTGCTGTATGCATTCAATAAAACGAATATTATGAAGCCGAAACGTGAATTAAATAAATATGGAAAATTTTCCGAACGGTGTAGTTGTGGGCCTACATGCTTATGATTTTAAAAACATTTCTTATGGACCTCTTTTGACTCAATTCTGGGCTATTGTGCTAACAATCTAGCGCAGTTGTTCGGGGTTTTTTTTGTAACTATTTGAAGTTTACGTAGGTTAATATGGAAAACCCAATGTAGCCATGAATAACACACTAATTGAAATAACACACTAATTCGTGTCTTCTTTTTTCTTTCGCAAGTTACTAAACCATAGCTTTATACATGGAAACTATAAATTATTATTGGTTGGGCCTGCATGTTACCTGAAGGACCCACGTGATCATGTGTCGCACAGGTCCTGTGGGCCTGTGCTTGGAAAATGTTTGTTTCCGACACGGGGTGTAAATGCTTATTGGTGCAGGATAAACTGGTATTTCAAATTTCAGTTTGATCCAGCACTTTAAAATTCAAATATTTATTATAGCAATTTTGACTTGTTGGTTGCTGAGTAATGGTCTAATAAATAATTTGAAATATCAGGTTTCCTGTCCAAATAAGCATAATAATATACACCAAATTTCAGCTAAATCGAAGAGGGTACGGTTTAATTTTTACTTTTTTTGGGATGATTTGACATGGAATGAATGACACAGTGAAACAATGAAAATCAATAGGTTTGGCCTGACCCCCCCCACTCCCCAAGCCACAAAAAAAGGGTATCCTGTCATGTTCATAACATGTTGCTGGAGAGATTCTAATAATGCTCTGACAATTTAATTTATTTACCTTCTACTTTTCAGCTGTTAAATGAAAAAAAGTTGCAGAAAGCAGAAAATTTGTATGATGATTTTGAGAGTCCAGAAAAAGCCAGCAAGATGTAAGCAGACAAACACAATATATTTGAATTTAACATCAGTTATTTTTGAAAAAGTAGCAAGCTGCTCATCTTGCTTTTCCGGCGTGGTTTCCCCTTGTCAGTGATGCAGAACGAAGGTGCAGACAAGGACAACTGTCTAGTCATATGGATGGGACGGATGACCAAGGTCCCGTGTACACATTGGCATGCACTTAAAACATCCCTTGGCAGTTGGAATTTGATGTAAGAGGTTGTAGTGCCGCTGTCCCGGCAAAATTTCCCTCATAGCACACTGTATGGCGTATGCCTGTCTTCCATTAGCCCAGGTTAGGTGCAGATTAGTAGGACGTTAAACCACTCATGCTGTAGATATTATTGATAACCCAATTGAGTGATAATTGGTGGAGATGGCTATTGACAGTGTGAGTGTTGATTGCGATACAGGTCTAACGTTGCTGTATGCAAATCTTCATAAACACCTGGTCATGTTGGAAATTATGAATGTCTTGAGTAACTTGTCTTCACGTCACCCGTATTGAAAGAGTACTATACACTGCAAGAATAGCCTTTGTTATTAAAGGACAAAGTTACACCAATATGTTTTCATGTACATTTTGACAATATTAACAGTACATGTATTTGTTAACAATATTCTATTTTGATTTTAGAGTGAAGTTAAAACATTTTCAGAAGTTTGATGACATGACCGAGGCTTTATCAGGTAAACCTTGAAATTCAGGAATTGACATTTAAGTTTACATATTGAAAGTAACCTTTTCACTCTTACATGGATTATATAGAAAATTGACTATTTTGGACAAATATAAATTTATTGCATCAAACATTAGCTGGTAGTTGATCTGTTTTTTTATACGCCCACATTTTCATGTGGATACATATTGTCGTCGCCCCTCTCCGTCCATCCATCCACAAAATTATTATCCGATTTAAAAAAAAAAAAACGTTTGATTATATCACCGTTGCATGGGGCAGAACTTAATAAAAAACCTAACAAATTCTAATGATTTTCTGATTACTTTATATGAGACAACTCTTGTTGACTGCCCAGACAATTTAGCTGCTGTGGTGGCGTATGTTTTGTTGCCTGTCAACCTATTTTTTTCCTGGTGTATGGAATGTTAACATGTGATATTTATATATTAATTATATATTAATTTGTTTTTAGCTGCCACGGCTGCTGTGGAGGGAAAGATGAGTAAAACATTGAAGAAAGTAATGAAGAAACTTGTTGCATCGGATGCTCAAGAAGAATTGGCTGTATCAGATGCTAAATTAGGAAATATTATCAAGGTAATCCAAAAATAAAAACCCATCAATACAGATTAAATCTAATAGTCATGTAACAAAATGGATTTGATTTCGGGAAGAGTTGTAACGGTTAACAATTGCAAATTGATGAAAAGATGCTTTATTGGGAAAGTATTTATCAGGTGGTTATTTCCAAATGTATGACAATATTGACATGTATGGAAAGTATAGATACCAAATCTTACTAGAAAATGCTTTAAAAAAAAACACCCACGGTGCAAGTATTGGCAAACAATTCTCACTGGCTTGTCCAATGGCTTATTGAGGGCTAGCTTGACTGCGGGTGCATTTATTTCTTGTTCAAAATATTAGGCGGTTTTGAGAACATTGAAGGGTGTCAAATGTACAAAAGACATTGCAATTAAATGGTGGGAAGAGAAGTTAACAGAAAATAATCAAGAATTTACTTAGGCCTCAATATGAAATGGTAAATGTACACAATGAAGTTTAGTTGACAGACTTGGCGGCTAACAACAGCTTACTTATAGCTATATGTATCCCCGACAAATACTGAGTTTTGAGAGGGAATTGATGCAAATTTTTGATAGATTGATTAGTTAAATATGGTTTAGGCCAAATATATCATCAAATCAGTTAGTATGCAGGAAAGTATCTTGAATATTTGATTTTATTTTTTAGGATAAATATGAACTACCATGTGTGTCAAACTCAGCCGTCCATGAATTGATGAGATGTATACGAAGTCAGATGGAAAGTTTGATAACCGGTTTACCTCAGAAAGGAATAATGGCCATGTCTCTAGGTTTAGCTCACAGGTAGGTCAGGCTTGATGTTAACCAACTGCTGGAGTTGTTGCAATCGGAATGTCTAGCATGGGTAAGGGTCAGACTTGGATGTTAACGAACTTCTGTAGGTGTTGCAATCGGAATGTTTAGCATGTGTTAGGAGTACTTATGAATTTTTAAAGCCCCAATGCCCATCTGGGCTTGAAACGATCTGTGTTATTCCCATTTAAAAGAACCTTTCACAAATAATAGCCTTTTCTTGCACATGATTATCATAATTTTTCTGTTTACAGTTTAAGATGTTACTGACATTATAATATTTGTATTTCAGTTTGTCTCGGTATAAGTTAAAGTTTAGTCCCGATAAGGTTGACACCATGATAGTACAAGCTATATGTAAGTAATATTCTATTTATTTTACTGTGTAAAGTAGACTGTCAATGATGTATTAATACTATTCACTGGTACACTGTGATGATATCTAGTTTTCGTCACTACCTCTGAGACAGTTTCATATACAGCTATACATCTCAACATACTGAATATAAGTTAACACGTTTTCAAATATTTCAAGATTAAACTTGCCATCCAATAAAAATAATAACAAATATGACTCTTCTAGGAATTTCAGTACATGCTTAGCTTAACCCAAACTAAACCTGACCAAATATTTGCCACAGAATTATGAAAGCAGTATTTTGTTTCACGTGTGTACTTCACTAAGTAGTATTAGTCTAGATCACCATATTTGTTGCTATGTAATACAAACTATTTTACATGTATTTTTGTAGCTTTATTAGATGATTTAGATAAAGAATTAAATAACTATACAATGAGAGCAAGGGAATGGTATGGTTGGCATTTTCCTGAACTTGGAAAATTAATAACAGATAACTTAGCCTATGCCAAATCTGTCAAACTTATGGGTAAGGCTTAAAGATTTACTGTTATTTGATTTTTATGGTTATGATTTGGGTTTTGTGTTTCTTACTTCTGTCAATTAATTCTATAAAATTTCATTTACATACAAGGTAATGTTAAAGCCCCAATAACATTCTTGTTGTAACTGAATAATATGTCCCAATCTTCATTCTGGTCAACAAATCGTATTATTTTAGAATATTCCAATTAAATGATGATATAAATTTCATCTTAACACACCTATTTTAAAAAATTGGAAAAATTCAACCAATTGATTTGAGAAGTCTAACGTAAACCTTTTCAAATGTGACTTGGATTTTAAAATATTTTCGAACCCACTGGACAAGTAAAATAGGTTGTAATGGATAATTTACACAACAGGTAGGGCCCTTAAACATCTAGTACTTAGAATAAGGGTATTATTTATTTTCTGGAGCTACCAAGCCAGCAAGAATGTTATTGTCCCTTTAAGGTACTTATTAGGGATACCAAGTAAACCCATTTTAAAATGGCGATTTTGATAATTGGTAAGCTCATTATAAAATGGCGATTTTAGTTAAAGTGAAGTTAGACCTGCCTCCTGTTCCCTCTGATGATATTGATCGTACCTGTATTTATAAACAGGTGATAGAACAACAGCTGCTACCACAGATTTCTCTGACATTCTGCCTGAAGAGGTTGAACAGGAGGTCAAAGATGCTGCAGAAATATCCATGGGAACAGAAATATCTGAAGAAGATCTTGAAAATATAATATATTTGTGTGACCAGGTACTATTTGAAGATAAGATTGAAATATATAGGTCCTTAGGCGGTTGATTTCAATATAATTACTGCAACAATAAAATATAAAATGTATTAGTAAGAAACTATTTACTTCAAAAAATTTAATGAAGATGTATGAACTTAACTTAATCACATCTGATAAAGCCTACATATCGATAGTGCATTTCTTACAGACTTGTTGGTTAAGACAATAGTATTTGAAGTAGACTGTTTCTATTTGACCAAATATGCAATAGTTTTAATTTGATTCTATTTGGGCTTGTTTTTTTTTACAGGTAATAGATATAACAGAATATAGAAATCAGTTATATGATTATTTGAAAAATAGAATGGTTGCCATAGCTCCTAATGTAACTGTATTAGTTGGGGAATTAGTTGGAGCAAGACTTATTGCACATGCAGGTATAACGGCAGACATTTATGAAATAAAAGGGAGCGAACCTCTCAAAATTGTCAGAAAAGATATTTTGGTGTTAAATTTGAGAGTACCAGTAGGCCTAAGGCAAATGGGGTACTAGTATTCATTTAAAGATATGCTCCTAGGTGTTAATTGTTACCTACCATTTTGGGTGTACGTCATGATTACAAATTGTCATGGTTATGTAGATGTGTTGGTGGGGGGAGGTATTATACCCCTACCCCCATAACCTGCTGTCGTGGAAGATGAGTGAACCAAAGACCAGCAAATAGTTGTGCTCTCTACATCAAATGAAGTCCTGCTGTGTCCCCACCATTTGCTGGGCTGAGCAATGTTCAGTGATCACTCAGATATTTACATCTGATTTATGTTCTTTATTTTATGAGATTCAGAAATAAACACCAGTTAGATATTGCCATTATTTCTCTGTTTTATAGTACTATGTTTTTATTGTATATGTAGAACTGTCAATGATGTATTCTGTTATTATTGTCTGATATCAGTGATGTGAACAATATTTCGTCACTACCTCTGAGACAGTTCTACTATTACATAATCAAATAATTAGTCTTTATCTTTTCATCTTTTTAATTAAAAATAAACCCGAAAAATTGTTTTGTTATAATCCCCAAATATTAACATAATAATCATTAAGGATAAATGCCATAATTACTACCAATCATACTAATTAATTTATTTATTATATTTTAGGTTCATTGATGAATTTAGCTAAACATCCATCTTCCACTGTACAGATTTTAGGAGCAGAAAAGGCATTGTTTCGTGCTTTAAAAACTAAAAAAGATACGCCTAAATATGGTTTGATATATCACGCGTCATTAGTGGGACATTCCTCAACCAAATTAAAGGGAAAGGTAAAATAGATCTGTTTTTATTTTGGAGGGTGGGGTCGACCTGATGTTATTTATTTGTACTAGATTGATGTTTACTGTCAATACGTTGATTGACATCTGTACTTGACTGGTATGTAAATTACTGATATATAAACTAGTCATAAATTATCTAATTTATTTTCTAGATATCACGTATGTTAGCATCAAAAACCTCGTTAGCTATCCGAGTTGATGCCCTTGGGGAAGACACTAATGCTGATCTTGGTTTAGAACATCGAGCGAAATTAGAATTACGATTGAAAGCCCTGGAAGAAGGAAAGGTACGTTGAGATTAATCATACTGGTCTAGGTTGGTTTCATCTCGGTGAGTAAGACATTGGCTCACTAACTGAAAGTTTCAGGTTCAATCCCTAGTTTTGCTGACAAAGTTCTTCAGGATTTTGCAATTATAATAATAATAATAATAGTTTATTCGTACTCATGGTACACATAGGTTATACATATATAATAATTAATCAATATACAAATAATTATATCACTTTGATTATAAAGTACACAGAAAGTTGATAATTTGATTCAGGTTTAGTGCTTTATTTGGATTAGAGTTCCTGAAAGAGATATATTCTCGAATTGTAAGCCCTGTTCTTACATCATCATCACTATAATAATTACGATCTAGGTCATTTATTCTATTTAAAACAGAAGAAATTCCTACATTTAGGACATCATGTTTATTAAAGTTATACTTTTTACAAATAAAATTAATATTATTGCACATTGAAGACTGGCTTCCATTTAAAGCGATCTTGCTGCACATACTTAACCATTCATTGTTGCTTGACATTGTACTAAAATAAAACTTAGTAAATCTTTTATACAATTGGGTTTTTATGTTCAAATCGTCACAAATTATGCTTAATAAGTTGCTATGTGCGCGTGGTGATATACCAAGAAGCCTCCTAACACTTTTTCGCCAGACGCAATAAAATCTATCAATATAATACCATTGTGAAAAAGATACAAATACAAAATAAAATATGGGATTGGATAACATAGTTATTTCCCTTTGTATCCGTGCAATGCAGAGCTGAATTGTTGATTAAATCTTCTGGGGATAATATTTTAGTATGAATAACACTGATGCTTAACGAGAATAAATATATATATATAGCAATTTTTGAAAGGGTAGAATTGACATGTAATTGTTTTTGGCCGATGTAATTTTAGTTTTCTTTTTTTTTTTTAGTCAAAAAGAATAAGTGGTACTGGTAAAGCCCAAGCTAAATGGGATAAATATGAAAATAAAAGGTAAATACATCAGACTGATTAATTTGTGACTAGAACATAGATTGATATTCTAACATTGATCAGATAGAATAGGGTTCCCCATGTCAATGGTGCAGGAAGGAGGGGGTCTGCCAGGGAAAACAGTCTACTCAGTAGTTTGGATGGGACAAAAAACCTGAGGTCCTGTGTACACATTTACGTGCTCATAATACATTAAACCCATATTTTTAAATTGTGTGTATCGTAGATGGTAATAATTAAATATTTTGTAATATCTAGATAAAGAGCCTGATCGTTCTTGCTATAATTGAAAATGTCCAAAAATAGATAATCAACAAAATGAATATATTGAAAGTTTTATTTAAATGACTTAATTCTGAGCAAAGTTATGATGGGAGAGGTTGATTATTATCCTACATAGTAACTTAGAAATGGAAATGGTAATAAATACCTGTAGATTTAGCTCTTATATAATTTATGTACTGCCTCCACTGTTTCAATGATGATAATATACATGACGAGTCATATTTATCTACTGTTGTATTCTGGGTAGTTTTTATCTGGAATTACATCACGATGATAAAAATGATGTTTTTGAGGCATTTGTCTGAGAAACATTTCTTGGTCTAACGTTACTGTAGCGGTATGGTATTTTAATTTTCATTCCTAGTTCTATTAAATAAATTTGTCTTTCTTTCAGTCAAATTAGAACATACGATACCTTAGCAGATTCAACCATACAACCTGTTGCCAAGAAACGTAAAATGAAAGATGAAGAAAATAGCACCCCATCTAAAGTAAAAGAAGAAACAGAAGATGGTAGGTGTTTTATAACCTTAGACACACTGAATTGTTTTTATACCTGTAGTGTCGTCGCCCCTGGATGTTAGTACGTCCGTCCACAATTTGTGGATACTGCAGTTTCCATTTCTATAATGGCATGTATCGGATCGTGAATTATGGCTCCAGATTCTACAATTAATCACCTCTTTCTCTTGTGGATACTCTTAAGATCACAAATATTATCCGATTTTGATTTTCCTTTCGAAATTCACACTTAACGGATCGTAAAAAGTGCTGCTTGAGTAGCATTCAACGTGTTATATCAATGTTGTGGATTGTGGACCTTCTAGAGGTCAGGTTTTAATCCAGTATTGATGGAGATTAAAACAAGTCGATATCCCAAGGATCTTGGTTCCTTACGATATTCTCGCTTAACAGACCGAACACCCTGAATTTTGGCATCTGATTGTATGCAAAAATTGCAATTTTATCTTGTTGACCCGCTTAAGTTTACAAATTTTATCAGATTTTAAAAAATGCTTGAATTTGGGGTAAATTGTAACAAACGTCTGCCCCTTGTACGCATGTTATGTACAAGTATGTAATACGAAGGTTGTGCCCCCCCCCCTCCCCCTTAGAGGTCACAGTTTGTCAGATTCTGATGAAACTTAAAATTATCTTATATTCCAAAGTTCTTAGTTCAGACCATAACCTCTTGGGATTTCATTTGGCTTGTTCTCTGTTATCTCTAGCAAAATGTAGGCATATCTTGCCTGGCTACTGCTGTTATCTTGAAACAACTTTAGAAAAGATTCAGTAGAGTTATTTCCTGCACAATAACCCATTGTGAAACCAATTGCAAATTTATGAGCATATTGGATCAATGGAGCACATCAGGTCTAGCTCAGACTATGTGATACATGTATTTTCTGTGTTTCTACAGCTACTGAAGAATCTGTTCAAGGTTTTGAAATAAGACAGCCAGAATTAGTTGACATGTGGTGGCTGTCAACTTTATAAAATGCCCTAACTTGATAACCTTATTTCTGTCTTTTAGAACCTGTAAAAAAGAAAAAGAAAAAGAAGCAATCGACTGATGATACAATGAATGTATCACAAGAATCTATAGGTAACTAATCTTATATTACAAGCTAGGTAAATGGTATTCTACAACATAAAATATTATATTCAGATGAATGGACTTGAGTATTCTAATAGTCTTCTCAATAATTAGTCTATTTGAGTATTCAATTAGTCTAGTTAATGAAGCACCTGTGCTGTACATTTCAATGATGACAATTTACATGACGAGTCATATTTATCTACTGTTGTATTCTGGGTAGTTTTTATCTGGAATTACATCACGATGATAAAAATGATGTTTTTGAGGCATTTGTCTGAGAAATAATTTTTGGCTGAAATATATTCTGATCTATGTTTCTTCTTTTTGGGACGGTTAAAAGTTAGGATTATATTTGCAGGTTCTCCTAATGGTCATGGCGATGGCAGTGCAAAGAAGAAAAAAAAGAAAAAGAAGATGGCTGATTCTGATTGATGTTAGAAATATTTAAAACAACCAATGGACATGTGGCATTTATATAGATCATACACTTTATATTGTATATATCAGGAGAGAAACCTGAATGGGACCTTATGGAAATTAGTTGCCATTCAGTGAAGCTGAATTTGTTGAGGATGTATTTTGAGAAGACATTGTTAATGTTTTTGATCAATCTGAAAGTGGCATGTTGTATAAAGTTTTACAAGGGATCATACAATCATTTGATCTATCTTTCTATCATTGTGTTCATCGGTCACCATTTTCGGTCAACTATCACTATTAATGTCTACTGAACAAGTAAATGTTCAGTTGAGACTCTCTTATACAACAAATTTACCATTTTATTTTTTATGAACCTGGAAATGGCTGATCGACTTGACTTACCATAGACATTTGTCCAGATATAGTGCTACAGTATTTCTGCTGTTCTGACAGATTCTTGTTAAATGATCTAAACACTGATTAATTAATTAATACATACCTTATTGATAAAGAGAATGTACAGTTTTATCTAAACGTATAAATGTGTGGCGCATGGATGTAGCCACAGACAATTTATTCAAGCAAATACAAAACGTTTACAGAAGTATTTTGTAAAACTGTTGAAACAACAGGACCCAAGTTCACAAAGCATTGACTTAAGCCAAGAATTTACACAAATTTGTTTGCCTTATTGTAGCTAAAATATAGCCCATTATAAAACTTTTGTTGTTTCAATGTATCAAATACCCTAAAACTGTTTCTGGATCAAAGGTATTTCTTATAAACAGTGATTGAAAGTTGAGTAAATTCTCGAATGAAGTCTGAGAATGCTTTGTGAACTTGGGGCCAGATGTAAGATTTTGTTTGATTTAAGATATTTCTTTTTTTTTATAAAATAATGAAATAAATATTTTGAACGGAACAAATTTTAAGTTGTTGGACATATAAATGTGATGGCATGCAAATTACATGTATATTCGTGTACAAATGTTTTATTTGTAACGATTTCAAGATAATTTTGGTGCAGCATATCTCTCAATGGAGCAATAATTGAAAATATAAATGTGTCATGGGGCCACAATATTCGACCCCAACCAGTGAACCTGGAGTAGACTGGGTTTTTAGGGACAATAACTTATTTATCTAGAATGTTCAAACCTGTGTAGGGTGTTTACTAGGTGAAAGCCATGACTCGACTTCTACATTGGACAATTTCTGTATAGGCTAATTAAACCATTAAATTGCGATAGTTTAAGGCAGGGGCACGAGCTAGCTATCAGTCCTCTTACATTATGTTTAAATTACAGAATGTAACATCCCGCTTGCGCATAGCGGGAAAGTAATGGATGGGAAATGGTTGTCTACATGCTAGGCCTACAAAATAACATACACCATCTGAGTCTATTCCCATCAGTTAAAAAAATGGCATATTCGTGTCTCCCCCCCCCCCCCCTCACACACAAACACACCGAAGTCAGTTCTACGTGCGTGTTATTGGTATTGAATGGTGAACATTTCTCCCGTAATCTGGAAAAACCTAGCCAGTCAAATTTGGGTTAAAATTGAGTTAAACCCTTATTTAGATACGTATATAAGTTTTTTTTTTCTCCTTCACAGAAAAGGCTTCTAATTATCTTCATCTAAAAAGACAAAATAAAATTGGTTTTATATTCAGTAGCTTATAACGGTAATTTCAAATTTTTTAGTTATATTTTTAAAATATATTAAAATAAAGCCCTAAAATAGATTGTATCTATGAACAGTCCATACTCCGCGCAGTGTTTCGTTTGATTAGAGGTAATCCCACTACTCACTGCTGTAATGAGTGGATATTGTTGTTTTAAATTTTGATTGGTCAGTAGTCCGTCTACCAGCCAATCACTAGCTGCCAATACTGGACCAAATATGTTTACATAACGTATACGACATGATTCACGATTTTATTATGCCCAATTAACCCGTGCATAGCAGAATATCGCAGTGAAACTAATTGCGTGACAAACGAGGCTATCAAGTCGAATGAAATGTAAACAATACTGTTTGGAAACGAACATACTTTCACTGTTTTAACACCTTGAATCACTGTCCTAAGTTTCGCAGTGAAACTAATTGCGTGACAAACGAGCCTATCAAATACTGTTTGGAAACGAACATACTTTCACCGTTTTAACACCTTAAATCACTGTCATAAGTTTTAGGGAAGACCCAGATTAAACGAAGGACTGCCATGCTGGTGTATTTAAGTGATAGCTTTGATTGAACGGGAAGAATAGACATACTCCCGCAAAAGTTCAAAAATCAGAAGCTAATCCAGCAATGGTCAGAGAGGGATTCTCGGGCCATTGCTTCAGGAATATGTAAACAGTCCTACCTTGTTAAAGAATAATCCTGTAATTCACTAGGGCCTACTGTCTGCTGAGAAATTGGCAAAAATATCATTTTCAACTTCAAATTCAAACGTTTGAAGATCACCATTGCATGGAGCAGGCGCGGATCGAAAGGGGGCGCACCCGGCGCGCGCCTCCTCTATTTTTTGAGGTGGCGAACAATTTTTAGCTCAACATATTCTCGCGAGAAAGGAGAACGAAGATAGTTTAGGTTGGAAACCGTAATTTACAGTACTAGTACGAAATTAGTCCTTGTGAGCATTTTTTACACTCAAAAATCACGGTTCCGGGCTTCGCACTCCCAAGCTGGTGCAGCAAGCCCACTCTTTCTGAAAATCCTGGATCCGCCCCTGTGGAGGGGAAAACAAGGGAGGTAATTCAAGTAATTGGGTTATTATTCTCTGTGTCGGGGATTTTTATGCTATGAAATATTGCCGATGATCGTGAGTTGACAACCTTTTGAGCAAAAGACATAGAAATTCTTATGTTTTTACTTTCTTAGAAAATATGGAATTTCCGCTTTAATTCTGAAATAAAAAAGTTTTCGTTTGTTCTTTTTAAATCTAAATTCAATAAATTAAATGACTTCCATAATAGTCAAAAACGGGGATCGTTTGAAATAATGGCTTAGACCGCCATTCGTAAGTTAACAAAGGCAACATATACCAGAAGACATTAGGCCTACGGAGGTAATTAAAAATAGCTAATCTAAAATTAGAAATTACAGTAAACATTTGACAAAAATGTGTATATCAGTATCACTTTATATACCAGCATATTGCATTTTAATTTGTTTTTATAAAATTTACTGCCGACTGGATAGTCTTACATGTAATAGTTACGCACCTTGCACATGAACGTTACTGTGACACTTATACAATAGCCCGTGTATGTCTCCATCTCAATCGACATTCTAATTGCTAATTAAAGAATTAAAAAGCCCATTGATAAAACGGTATCATTAAATACATTTTACTTGTCTGTAAATAGATGCTGGATATTTCAAGCTGATCCAAAACTTGTAAAAGGAAATCGACATTTCGCTTTGGTGACGTGTTTAGTTATTCTACTGATGTGGATGAGTCGGGGTGGGGGTGGGTAAAGTTTCAATATTATCTATAAATCTTATCTAATGTTATCACCTTTTTTATGAAATCGTTTAAATTTTAGATATATGTAGATAATTTATAACCTATAATATTTAGTTACATAATGACGAGTGTTATCGATAGTTACCTGTCCCATGGACACATGAAAGCAGGATTGATTAAAATATCTTGATATCGGATATTGACATCCATGGGTGTAGGCCTACAGATTGCACTCATTACCAATATAAACTTACCCTTTTCTTCTTTGATTGGCATTTAGTAATTGAACATATTAACACAAGGTACAATTTTACGCAGGGGCGTACATAACGATTTCGTTTTGGGGGGGGGGGGTGTTTAGCTAAAATGTGACCGACTGATGCACACACCCCCCACGCCCGCCCCCACCTCCCAGTGCGAGTGACGCAATTAATCCGGAGCCGAGCACCACATGACATAACATAACATGACATAACATCTGTATCTGTACGCCCCACGCCGCACACACCAGTGGTACTATAAACTGGGCAGTTCACTATAATCGTGAATATGATAGTGCTGAGACAGTATAAGACAATTGAGGATTAGAGGAATGATTTTAATAAAATGGAATCGCGCGCGAAAAAATTTCAGATATGTAAGCGAGTAGAAGAATGATGTTATAATGGAATGGCGCCGCAGGCGCGAAAATATTTCAGATATGAAACAGAGCTTTTAGATTTTTTGGGACTGGGCTTGAAAATTTGAATCAATGTCATGGCAAATGGAACCAAATTCTCGTTAACGATGGGATAAGAAATGGGACAGAATTTTGAGGCCTGTCTATCAATTTCGCCTATGTTGTGGGTGTTTCTTTATCCTATTATTTCATTTAGTGGGAGAAATGGTAGAAAACATTACATAGAACAACATACTCGCAACAGAATAAGAGTGACAAGCAGACGTGGTTATTGTATACTATAGTTTTGTGTGACGTATGCAATTTAGGTACACGGATCACGCAAATATTTGGGATCTATTCTGGCATTGTTTATGAGACCGACTGCAGTGACTGCACTTATTTTGTGACCGACTATTTTTCTCCATGGGTGAAATTTTGTTGTTAGACCAACATACTCACAACAGAATGAGAGCGAAACACAACATCTTTTCAAACATGATAAGTTGACAAGATTATTTTATACTAAAGTTTTGTGTGAGTAGCGTGACGTATACAGTGAGCACTTATTTTGATACCGACTGCTCCTATTTTGTGACCGACTGAACTGATTTTGCGACCCACTATTTTATAGTAAAGTTTTGCGTGATTAGCGTGACGTATACAGTGAGTACGTATTTCGATAATGACTACCGTACTCTATTTTGCGACCCACTGCACTGGTTTTGCGACCGACTATTTTTTCTGCTCCCCTGATTTTACGGATACACAATTACTGAGTTTGATACTAATCGACGTTTCGACGAGGATGCTCTCGTCTTTATCAAGCAATGATACAAATTGTGAATAGTATAGGCAAATATATACATAATATGCAACAAAGATAAAAATCAAATATGAGCTATAGAGAAACAATAATATAAAGAGAGAAGTGTCACGTGTATGTATAAGTAAACAAGAGTGGTCGTTGATGCATGTGCAAAGAAAAATAAAATAATAATTTGAAATTAAAAAAAAAAAAAAAAAAAAATATATAATCATGAAAGATATCCTAATATATCGATATAAACTGAAAATCAAGGATTGTGAATTATATCTCCTGGAGTAAAAAAACTGGTTAAGTACTGAAATAGAGTTTGGGGGAGACAACTCTGAGAGAAAAAAAAAGGCAAAACGGAACGTCAACAAAAAATGAACTGTTGTGTCTGCTAGCCTAGACTATTGTTTCTATTTGACTATTGTTTCGATTTTGTCTGGTAATCAACTGACAGGCGTTAAGTGTGCTGAATTTTTGATCTTGCTGAAATAGTAGTTTCTACCCTAGCTGAATCAGGTCGGTAGGATATCACACAAACTGTCGTGATTTACCGCACAGTAAATATCATGCATTGCAGATTGAGATAGGAAAGTCTTAGTAGATTTGGAACTAGATCTACATTTATATCTCGTTTGTTTATTCCTTCAACTTCAACATCATACCACACTGTATGGTTTTAGGTAAAACACATTGATCAGACTAGTCGAACTGCTTCAATTTTTAAAACCCCAACGTAATTTGAGCGACTGCAAGTATGTAGCCTACGGTAGCCTACTCTACTAGGTAGTACCTCAACTTGAACGTATCTAAACTATGGAACGGCAGAGTTGTCTCAAATACTGAACACGATCAAATTTCAATAGTCTTGAATAAACTGTAAGCACTACGGTAGTAGTGCATCTAAACTGAATCCCATTTTAACAGTTCATCACCATTGCCCCTGGCTTAATTGGAAACACGAATTTGGTCATTTATAAACACAAACTTGATCACGGGGCCCAACAAGCGCTACAGAATTTGAGCCCGATTTTCTCAATATTTGACCCAGACCTCGCAGCTTTCTGGTATCGATATTCCATTCAGGGGCGGATCCAGGAATTTTTCCAGGAGGGGGGGTGCCACGTTTCTGTTACGGAAACCTGCCATCATCGTGGCTAAATTACATAGGGATACGGCATACATACAAATTGAACTTTTTAAACAGAGAAATCATTTTTATACTGATGTAGGATCACTTTGTGATGTAATTTCATTGATGCAAGGCATTATTTTTTTTATGTAGCTGAGCAGGGGGGGGGGGCTCACCCCACCCCCTGGATCCGCCCCTGCCATTCATTCTCCGCAAACCGTAACATTTATTTGGTTAAATCTATTTTTCTTCTTTTCAGAAAGGTATCGCTAAACAGTGAATAACTATTGACCTTGGGTAGAGCAATTTTTATACAATGGCAAACAAAAGCAGAGAACCAAAGTATTGTAAGTAAAACATAATCTGCTTTGAATAATGGACACAAAACCAACACAAACACGATAAAAGATACATTAATTTTAAGGAAGATTTACTATTATCATAGGCGTACGGGCTCGATAACAGTTAGGGGGGCAGAAACCGAATTGCCCGAAAAAATTTCGGGTTACAGACACACACACCCGCCTTAAGAAAATTTTGGAATATTGGACGACTGTAAACACGTTTTCCTGCTATTTCAGCCCGTGAACAAAGCAACTTCAAGGTGTTCTAATATAGCTTAATTCGATGTCATAGTTCTGAATGGTCTTAAGTCTCAAAAATTGTCGAATTTAGTTTTTGAGATATGAGAGGAAAACCTATTCTTAATAACGCAATAAGGAAGTGAACATTTTGATAGCAATGTTTTTGTCAAAGTTACGACCTTACAGTTCTCAAATTTTGCATTTAGAAGCCTCTTAATGTTATAAGTCATCCTATGCAAAAAAACTATTTGGGTCATAAGTGGCACTTACAACCCACCAATTAAGGTGACTGACTGACTCAAATTTCAATCCACGAAGACGGGAAAATTTTGAAAATTGAACTGCTGCTAACGCGTCTTCCTGTTATTCCAGCAACTTCGATTGGGTCCTACCTGCTGACCCGAATTCCAAACAACAAATCAATCGTCACGGAGTATGGGGGCCTCACCCTCACGCAGAAAATTATGAAAATTTAATCAACGCAATTGCGTTTTCTGCTATTCTAACCCGTGTAAGTAATTCCAAAAGTATCCAATGGTTTTGTAACCGAAATCCCTCTCCGAATTCCATGCATCCAATCAGACTGTTGCAGACTCATTTACAAATACTTACCGATGCCCGAAAAATGTCGCACAAAGTAGAGTGGCTCCAGACAAAATGTTTTAATCCATAGTCAACTTAGTACAAATTCGTGGTATTCAATTAAAAGAAAAGTAAAATTAGTGTTTTATTAGGGCTCGATGACAGTCAGGGAAGCAAAACTAGAAATGCCCGAAAAAATTTCAGGCTTACAGACAGCAGCGCCGGTTTTCTTCGAGAGGCAAAGAAGCGCTGTTGAACTTGCATATGCCTCCCAAGAAAGTTTTTAAATATTTGACGGCCGCAAACGCGTTTTACTGCTATTCCAGTCCGTAAAATTAGTGTTTTATTAGATTTCGGGCACTTTATTTTACCTAGTAGATGAAATATTTTTTATTCTATCTTTACCTCTGTCTGCCCGAAAAGTCAGCTTCCCCGAAAGTTAGTGGGCAGCTGCCCCGCACCCCCGCCCCCTGGCTCGTACGCCTATGACTATTATTAATTGAGATGTTAATATAAAAGAAACATCCACATGGCCCACCTGCATGAATAACACAAGAAATTTATTTGAGCTTTTCTTTTATACACGCCCACATCTTAAGGAGCTAAATCGCTAACATTTGGGACCTAGAAGTTGATACAAGTGGGCCGGAATGCATACAATATTTTATTATTTATATTCAATGGTTTCCGTTTTTACTCTAATTTCAAATCAGCTATGTTCGGCGAGTTAAGCCAGCAGTTTCAATGGCACGCAAATTTCTAGTGTCTGGTTATTCCAGCCGACATACGCCGTTTGATTTGGTGCAATGTTTCTAGCCTCGTTCCCCGAGTCTCTTGCTAGAACTGGGGCTGAAACGCATTATGGTTCACGATTAAAGATCATAAGATTTGGCGCGCATAGTAGCGCTACTTCTTGAATAATTGTCTCTGCTTGTTACACAAAACATTAAACAAGTAAGAAGTTTATGTGACCCCCCGCCCCCACCCCGAGGTGATACGCTGTGTCCAATTCAAATGGAAGAGCCAGATCTATCGATTACAGGTCTGTAGTCTGCCTTCAGAAGACATTTATTCACAAGACAAGCCCAACTCTCTAGACTATTGTATGGCTGATATATTGAATGACTTAGTCAATAACTACACTCACAGAAACTACCGATTCAACGACCGAAAATCGAGACATCTTTTATTATCGTGGCAATGGTATTTGACAATCGAAACAATTTAGACCTTTTCTTATCAAAACTCCAGACATTCATAACTTCGCTTAGAATAGACGAATCGAGTGGACGGTGGATTCGAATAAGATTCCCCCCCCCCCCCCGCTCGGAATGCCACTGGGTGTTATTGTTACATGTTCTGACACAAATCTTTTTGCTTTATCTTTTATAAAAGACTTTGGATTGATGGAAACACCACATTCAGCGAATTCAACATTTACTACGCCCTTGTGTCCCCCTAGTTCCAGTAAAACTAGACAGAAACCTCAGTCAACACCAGCAAGGTAGTATGTACCTGTAGTCTTTCGTCATATTTTGTATATTACCCTTCTTAAATACACTACAACTTTTATTTACAACTTTATACACCTGGCCGAACATTACCTACACAGGCGCGGATGCAGGGTGGGTGGGGTGGGGGTGGGAGACAGGGAGGGGGGGGGGGGCGTGCCCCCTTCCCCTCCTCAGCACCAGTGAGATAGTTGATTTTCATTTTCGTTTGCTTTGCTACTGTTGTAGTTCACATATCTGCTCTTTAATAGATGATATAAACATGATTTTCGCATTGTCACCGCCCAAGCAATCCAAGGTTGCAACGTATTACCCTTTTTCCAAAGTGCCCCCCCCCCCCCTCCCTCGACAAAATCCTGCATCGGGGCCTGGTACATCAAATAAACTACTTTAAAAGCCCAAAACTGTTCAACTAGTCTGTTATGGTTATCGCTCTTTTGGTTATCAAGCACTTGTTTTATGGAATAATCTACTATTTAGTTTAAGTTGTTGTTGTACATCTCTATATTCTTTTAAAAAACAACTTAAAACTCATTTATTTAATCAGGCTTTTAATTATGTATGCAACATGTCCATAATCTTGTTATTTATTTATGCACTGTATCATACGGCCTGTCATTTAGTCAACTGACGCGGTTTCGAATCCCCGGTTGTACGTGGCAATGAGTAGGATCGTCTGTCCAACCTCGTGGGTTTTGTCCGGGTACTCCGGTTTCCTCCCACTGCTAAAGACCCCTATGCGCAAGCGAATTATTGAAATAGAATTAAACCATATGTTAGTCCCGAAATGACCTAGTATGTGTCGAGTGGATGTTAAACCCCATTTCTCTCTCTGTTTATAATTATTTATGATTACATTGCCACTTTGTAAAGTGCCCCTGAACATGTTATATGAAAGAGCTCACTATAAATATGCTGTAATAATAATAATAAAAGTAGTTGTTATAAATAGGGGCTATTTCATTTGTTATTGTACATGTGGTGATACTATTCTTAAGAAATGAAATTATAACTAATTGTATAATGTTTCAATCACAACATTTAAATATTTTCAGAGGTACGAGTTCGTCATCTTTATGTACACCAGCTGAGTATAGGGGTATAGTGATTAGCAACAAGACACCGGGAACTCGGTCTTCTATATCTACCACTACAGCCACACCAGCGGTTGATACTGGTACTAGTAGTGTTATAGTTGGTGAGTACAGCAGGGCCCCAGGTTTTAGATCATCTCTGGTGTTTCCCACAGATCTGAGTTTCAGATGCGATCTGATCATCATAGACGCAGTTTGTGTTCAGTGTTCTTCGGGTATCTTCCACAATTTTAGCCCATAAAGCAACAAGTAGATAAACACTGTTCATCAAATTTAATCTGTTTCAGGCACGTAGCCAGATTGCCCGTGAAGTTTCTAGTAGGGGAGGGGGGCGCAACCGACACAGTTTACAATAGGCATTTTAAAGTTATAGTCAGCTAATTTTCTTTGTGGGGGGGGGGGGGGGGCAAAGCAGGCTACGGGCCTGATCTGCATTCCATAAAGTTCAAATATAGTAATTCCTTGTAGCCAAGCGATTACTTGTTGTTTATTCCAGGTCCGGACTGATGGGGCGAAGGTTTCCTATCTTTTCTTTTTCTCCTGTCCTGTATCCTGTCCTCCCCTTCCCTCTTTCCCTTTTCACCCCATGCCTCTCCTTTCTTTCTCTTTTCATTTTTTTTCTTTTTCCTTTGTCTTTTTTCTTTTTTTCTTTTTCCTTTGTCTTTTTTCTTTTTTTCTTTTTCCTTTGTCTTTTTTCTTTTTTTCTTTATAGGCTTAGGCCCACTTTTTTTAAAAAATGAGCTTAGGCCCACCAGTCACGGACAGGTAGACAGGTGGGTCCAGTCTGGTACTTGTTTATTCTAAAGGTGCCAGGTTGTTCGTCTGTTCATCTCAACTGGCGTGGTGTCGATTCCTCGCTTGATGTGACAAGGAGTTGTACCGCCTGCCTAACCTCGGGGGATTTCTCCGGGTCCCCCGGTTTCCTCTCGATTCCGGCGCAAAGGGTTTTAACGTCCACTCGACATAAACTAGGTCATTTCGAGACCGACATATGGTTCAATTTTGTCTCAATAATTCGCTTGCGTGTAAGGGTCTTCAACAGTGGGAGGAAACCGGAGGACCCGGAGAAACCCCACAAGGTTGGACAGAAGACTCTAATCCTTGTCACGCACAACTGGGAATCGAATCCCGCCCGTTGACCTAATGACATGACGCGTGCTAATCATTCGGCCATTCTACCCCCCAATTCTGAAAGCAATATTGTGCACTATTCGGATATGCCAAAAAATCCACTTTTGATTTCTGGTGTCAGTCAGTATGATAGCAAAAGTGGCACTAAAGTCACCACCAGGCCCCGAGTTAGCAATCTCAGACTTAAGTTGAGAATTTGCTCAACCCTAAATGTTTTAGTTAAAATAAGGCGAATAAATTTTAGTAAATTCTCAACTTAAGTGTGAGGCCAGGCCCCTGAGATAGTGTTAACTGATTCTTCAACGATGCGTGTGTCCCTATTTCACAGAGAGCATTATACTGTATGCACTACCCATCAGCGCCCGCGCCGTCGATCGCCATTTCCGCCAATTGCGATAAAAATATAACTTTGGCGATAAAATATTCAATCTGGCGAAATTAGTACCCATAATACAAAAGCAGTAACAATTTAAAAGAGTTGATGACACGTGTTTTATTACAGCTATTGTGGAAGGACGTGGTGTGGCACGCGGAGAAATAGGAATGACAAGTTTAGATTTAAAATCACCAACTTTAATTTTATCACAGTTTTCTGATTCTCAGACATATGTAAAAACATTAACTAAACTTCAAACTCTTCAACCATTGGAGGTCAGTGTATTTTTTCTAATAGATCTTTTAGAAGCAATAACTTCCTTTCATTTTATATTAATCTTCGCAAGGATTGTGGTGCTAGAGAAAAGTAACGATACAATTTTTAATGGGAGGAGAGAGGGAGCGAGGTTTAAACTAATTCATAATTAAAATATTAAAGTTGACGGCCTTTTGGGGTCATCGATTCGATCTTCCTTAGAATTCCCCTCAATGAAATCTTGATTCCACTTCAATTGTTTGAAAAATATAAGAATGTTATATATTATTCATCAAGTATACGTTTTTCAGATTATTGTTCCGAACACAACGTTTGAAAATGGTCAAAAAACCACATTATTAAAATTAATAACAGAGCAGTACACAACTACATGTGTTTCTACTGTACAGAGGAAATACTTTAATGAAACCAAAGGTACCAATAATTATTATTATATGTTAAAACGGAGGGAAGAGAATATAGAAAACAGAAAAATTTAGATGGGGTATTTGAATTAGGTTCTGAAGACAACACCATATTTTCAGTAATTGTAATATATAGAGAATCCCAAAGGAGACTTTTTTGGTATCGAAAATGACGAGTTGGAGATTTTATTTATCACCCAATCCTTTCTTACATGCACAAATAAATAAAGATTCCTTGCTAAAGATTTTACATTTACTGAATCTGATTACATTAAGGCGCAGAGATGCATCATTTTCTGACAGCAATACAACCATTGCCAAGTCCTTTATATTGACCCAATGTTCCCACCAAAATAAATTAAATAAATTTAGGTCATTTTTAATAAAAATGAAGTTACTTTTATTAAAAAAAAAAAGAACGATTCTATGAAATTTAAAACAAAATAGTTCTCTTTTAATTGACCAATCAAATTCTAATTCGTAGATATGGCAGTAGATTCTGATATTTATCACACAAGCCATATCTACTGTAGAATGTTTTATAGGGTGACAAAGGCCAATATTACAATGACTGAAAACAGTTTAATAAAGAAGTTTAGAATAGTTATTTATTTGTTGTAGTCAATATTTTTTATCATTCGACCATCTACACTCAACAAATATCCTATCTACTACTGTTCACAGTATCTTCCATTTGTTAGGCTAAGGCTAATTTTGCGCGTTATGCAAAAATAGGCAAAGAACTGTTGCTATGGATATAACATTATTGTTGTTTAAATTATAGTAGCATATTCACATCTTGACAAATTTACTGGTGGCTTTTTCTGATAAATGGGACCTCTACCCATTCTGCAGACTCTCGTTTTCTGTTCGACCATTTTCACCCCAGGACAGAACACGAAGATGATGTTGTTACTGATGTGAGTATCAGTAGAGCCAGACAAATAAAATGCTCTATATAATTTGATTTCCTGCACTTCACTGTGGCAGTGATTCAGCGTTTTGAATATTATATTGATCTCTATAAACATACTGAGTTGTGATTCCTTATTTTTGATAATAAACAAGACACTCATATTGGCTAAAATCAATTAAAGTGGCTTTATCACTCTCAATAATAGATGAACTATTTATCTTGTTAATGTTAACTTAGAATAATTCCATACGATGCAGTAGTATAAGATTTCTTTTAGATTTGCTTTGTGATGGAGTCTCTTTAATATGCAATGCATATGAAAGACGAGGCGTTATTATTAGTAGAGCGGAAACTGAAGTAGTTATTTCCGTAGTTGTGAGAAGGCTCCATGAAAGAAAATGGATATATGAAACAGACATCCCCGTCTGCCTTGTATACGAGTTTCCCGATAGAAACAAATTAAAAACAAGAAAAGACAATTATGAAATGGAAATAAAGTGATAATTGAGACTTGGTGATAAGATATTTTTGACAGAAGACTTGGTGATGAATATGTTTCAAGGTTTTTTGTTTATCATATTGATTTTACTTCTAGGTTTAGAAATGTTGAAACATTTGTGTATAGATTTCCAGACAATGGAGATGGTTTTATCATCCAAGTAAGTAGGTTTGAATACGGTCGGATCATCAAGTTTTCACAACAGTAGATTCAGCCGACTGTCGCCATAGTTTCTGTGATTGCTATAGATGTATGTTCGCCCTTTTCCCTCGACATTTACCCCAGAGCCAGAGAGGCTGGTAGACTCTAATACCAGTTTCCCATCTTCATCGACGTAATCGTATTTTCGTTTAACATGTACATTCTTTAAATATTAAGTTTAGGTTCCCCATCTATCACATTAATAAGATTCCGGGTTGTATGTGACAAGGAGTAGGGTCCAACCTTGCGGATTTTCTCCGGGTCCTCCGCCCCCCCCCCCACTGCTAAAGACCCTTAAGCACAAGCAGATATGGTAGTCCCAAAGTGATCTAGACTTTAAACCGCCCCCCCCCTCTCTCTCTCTCTCTCTCTCTCTCAAATCGTTTACGATTAATTAAACTCGTTTGGTCGACGATGTAATAGAATCTTTCGACTGGACATGATGTAACTTGTCCTCTTTTTAATATTTATCATTTCACTTGTACTTGTACAATTTGGGATTTTTTTAACCGCCTTTTTATGTAGGTGTAGTATGTGAGTGTGATTTTAGTATGTTGGACATCTTATATAGGGCAATACAAAATATATTAAATCCCCATAGTCCGATTTTCTTTTTTAAAAGTATGCTTCAATCCATTATTGTTTTTTCTCCTCTAGATATTACTGTTTAGCTACGACAGCCGCCATATTGAAGTATGTAGAGTTTATTCAAAATATTGTATATGCTCCCAACTCCATACAACTAGTGTTTAAAGGCAGTGAACATTCTACAATGATTGGTAAGATTCCTCTATCAAATCCACCAACTATAAATATAACCATGATATTTGAGTGTTATGGGGTTTTTTATTGATCACTGAATCCAGTATATTGTCAAATTAAGAATAAAATTATCTGGCATTTTTTTGCAGATATGTCGACATCTAGAAATCTGGAACTGCTGCAGAATATTCGTGATCCGAAAAGTCACCATACTTTATTCGGAACTTTAAATTTTACTAAAACAGCAGGTGGCACAAGATTGTTGAGATCTAATATACTTCAACCACCTTCAGGTACGATATAGTTACAACCCCACCCATCAAGTACTACGATATAGTTACAACCCCACCCATCATATACTACGATATAGTTACAACCTCACCCATCATATACTACGATATAGTTACAACCCCACCCATCATATACTACGATATAGTTACAACCTCACCCATCAAGTACTACGATATAGTTACAACCCCACCCATCATATACTACGATATAGTTACAACCACACCCATCATATACTACGATATAGTTACAACCCCACCCATCATATACTACGATATAGTTACAACCTCACCCATCATATACTACGATATAGTTACAACCCCACCCATCATATACTACGATATAGTTACAACCCACCCATCATATACTACGATATAGTTACAACCCCACCCACCAGTTACTGTATATATATATATATATATAGCTACCTCATGCCAATACGTCTCCCCACTCTGTGAATAGCACGATATCCACCCCACGTTGTGTATATGTTTTAATATTTTAGATGTGGAGACCATCGGATTACGACAGGATGTAGTAGCAGAATTAACAGAGAAAGAAGAAGTATTCTATAATCTACAATCAACTCTATCTAAGTTTATAGACCTAGAACATCTTATATCAGCCTGTGTACAGATACCTAAACAAGAATCTTTAAAACTTGCTGAAAATAAAATTACTACTGTTATTTTACTCAAACATACATTAGATCTGGTGCCACCATTTGTCGAATTCCTTAAAGATTGTGAGAATGAACTTGTGAAGGCTTACTGTCAGGTATACCCTTATTTATTTATCCTTATACGGCATTTAGTAACTGAACATATGATATAAAACACAAATTTATATGGAAAACAATCACTGAGTTTATTTCACACTACGTTTCAACAAGTTCCTCTTGTCGTTCTCAAGTGAGTATAATTTAACCATGCTACTGCACCAAATGCAGTTTGATGACAGCCCCAGTTGGGTCGCCTGTCTAACCTCGTGAGTTCGCCCCTAATTCTCCACGTTGAAGCGCATTTTTTAGAGCCCTACAGTAGACAAAAATCAGCGACCGATTTGACATCGACCGATAAAATATAATATTGTGTAAAATAACATGCATCATATTTTAATTATTACATATCCCTTGCTGTTGCAGGACACATGATGGTGTCACATAGCTCCAAAGGTGACATCGTAGTGGCATATTGTTAAGTATTTGTTTTCAGACATTACAAGATCCAAGATATGAAGAAATGAGAAAAAAGATCAGTACAGTTATACATGATGATACGAAATACCAAAAAGGTTCTCTTAACATGAGAACACAGAAATGTTTTGCTGTAAAGGTATGTACGCTTGGCGTCCCCGTGACATTGACTTGACGTCCCCGTGACATTGACTTATCGTCCCCGTTACATTGACTTGACGTACCCGTTACATTGACTTGACGTCCCCGTTACATCCTTTACATTGACTTGACGTACCCGTTACATTGACTTGACGTCCTCATGACATTGACTTTCACGTCCCCGTGATATTGACTTGACGTCCCCGTGACATTGACTTGACTTGACGTACTCGTTTTATTGACTTGACGTACTCGTTACATTGACTTGACGTCCCCGTGACATTGACTTGAAGTCCCCGTGACATTGACTTGACGTACCCGTTACATTGACTTGACGTACCCGTTACATTGACTTGACGTACCCGTTACATTGACTTGACGTACCCGTTACATTGACTTGACGTCCCCGTTACATTGACTTGACGTCCCCGTTACATTGACTTGACGTACACGTTACATTGACTTGACGTACCCGAGACATTGACTTGACCTCCCCGTGACATTGACTTGACGTCCCCGTTACATTGACTTGACGTACCCGTTACATTGACTTGACGTCCTCATGACATTGACTTGACGTCCCCGTGACATTTACTTGACTTGACGTCCCCGTTACATTGACTTGACTTGACGTCCCCGTTACATTGACTTGACGTACCCGTTACATTGACTTGACGTACACGTTACATTGACTGGACGTACCCGAGACATTGACTTGACCTCCCCGTGAGATTGTCTTGACGTCCCCGTTACATTGACTTGACGTACCCGTTACATTGACTTGACGTCCCCGTGACATTGACTTGACGTACCCGTTACATTGACTTGACGTACCCGAGACATTGACTTGACGTCCCCGTGACATTGACTTGACGTCCCCGTTACATTGACTTGACGTCCCCGTGACATTGACTTGACGTCCCCGTGACATTGACTTGACGTCCCCGTGACATTGACTTCAAGAGTTTTTGTATGCACGACTTGATATAAAATACTTAATTGTGATTGAACTACAGATGTAAGTGTTTGCTAACCATCATGATAAGCTAGAAACAGTTTGAAATATGATACCCGATACTGATTAATATATTATAAATAAACTTTATGGGAAGGGATGTGTCTCCTTTATCTCGTAGTAATTTGTTTTATAGATTTAATAACTTTAAAACTTGTGGCTCATTCTGTTTTATTAACAATGAAATATGTTTGAACAAATGACTAAATTAGGAATGTATTTTTCTTTCTCTCTTGTAGCCTCACATCAACGGTAAGTCTTCCAATTTAAGTTTTATATTAATGAAAGCTGAGGATTTCAAACTTTTCAATCTTTACAAGAAAATTTAATTACAAGGAAAATGTATTTAAATAAAACGTGAAAGCCTTATAAAAATATGGTGATTATGCGTGTTTTATAATACTGTTATAGGTTTATTGGATGTAGCTAGACGAACTTATTCTGAAATTATAGATGATATATCAGGTAATTATCTAAGAATTAGTTTAACATTAAAAATATGTCTACACTGGAAGAACAATTCATACAGTGCCATTCACCCATTACTCTTCAGTCAACTCATCGCTAGTGTAGAAATTGCCAAGAATATGCGCAAAATCTTTTAAAATCAATTCTTGGCACAGAGAATAAAAAAAAAAAATCATCTGGCTGCCAATATTCTTCATTGAAATAGTTTTATACAATCTGTAGTAGCTTGATTCCAAGATGATGTTTTGTGTATTAATTGCTCCAATGATTTCCTTACAGAATTAATACAACAATTAGGAGAAGAGAATGGTCGTCTACCATTAAAGATGGCGTATTCTACAACTCGAGGGTTTTATATTCAGTTATACTGTGGCAGTAATAATCAATATACAGCCCAATCTCTTCCTGGTACCTTTATTAAAGTATCAAAATTTAAAAACACCCTCAGTTTTACAACCACAGACTTGGTAAGTTTAACCGATGATGACATGTTTAGAATATTAGTAGTAATTTAATCGCACCGCAGTCGTATATTCTACCAAAGTTAGTATTTAATAGCACCACAGTCGCGAATAGATGAATTTATAGCCTGGCTTGTACGACATAGGCATTTTTTACCATTTGAAATACGACAGAAATAGACTTTTACATATCATAACAATACATTTTCTATATTCAGATCAAATTAAATGGTAAAATTTCGCATTGTTTATTTATTATTACATCGTTTTGGCGTTTTATTTGCATGTTTCTTTTATTAGGGCGTGAATGCAATATATTTTGTTGTTAGCCCATCCCAACAGTGATTCAAAGTACCAATATCCTGATTTCCGATTTAAACAAACCATTAAATCAATTTCATTATGTAGATATTTTACGTTGCCCCAATTCATTTGAAGAATTTATACCATGATGATTCGGTTATACCATGTATATATCACACGATGAATGACCACAAAAGTTATTTATTGGATAAAACAAGCGACAACTACCAATTTTATCGGATTACTGTCATCAGCCTCACCTAAAACCGAAAATAAAAACTCCACCCAATACTGCTAATATAGACACACACATCCTCAACATTAAATTAAGTTTTTCATCAAATCTGAAACTGGGTGATAAGCTTCGTCAGATCGAGTTGGAAATGTCGTTTATGTCGAGTTCGAAAGGTCGAGGGACCGAACTGTTGTACCACCGACGCGATATAGTCGCAACAGACCAAAACGTGAGCCAAATTGTAAATATTATCATTGGTAAATCTTTAATGATTTACGAATTGAACAGTTTCAATGTGACTATTTCTAATTGATAGAAATCACGTAATCTATGTTAGAAATTCGTTTATTAGAGTCGAAAGATAATTCAGCATGAATCCATTAAGTTGGGTAATTAATATAAAGGAGTAAATATTACATTTAATGCTTGAGAATTTCATAACTAAGATTCTCATAATTTATTATGATGGGCTAACAATCACATTCACCTCGTCTCTATTTCATTGTTTTCATGTTTTTATTTTTATTATCTGTTTCTAAGTTCTGTAGTAACTCAAGCATCGACTTTAAGATTTGTTTTACCACGACACTAAAATATTGAACATGCAATAAGGTTGACAGACAGCTGAAAGTGATAGTAACTCTAATGTTGAGTATGTATTTAAAGTGATTAGAAATTATCCAGAGGGGCTGTAAACAGATCAAGGCTGACTCGTCAGTCTCATTCTGATATCCTGAATAAAAATAGAACAGGCTGTAAATTTCAATCACCCTGAGCTGCTTATTTTAATCACACTGTACAAAACGTCCTACTCTTATGCTCCGAACCGGGGTAATGAAGACAGACATACGCCATACAGTGTGCTATGCCTCGATTGCCATTGTAACCGTTCTTACGATAATTAACAAAGTCTCGATTATCCACTATTACGGTTAATCATGAACGGCAAATCGGATTGAAATCTGTTCACAATCGTACCCATCAGATCGAGAGTTGATCATTGGTTGCCATGCTAACAATGTCTTATTAATGGTTTATATAACATGTAAGGCCAATCAATATTGTATTGAAGCTTTATCTGTAAATACCGTTTGTCGAATTTACTTTTAATGATGTTGAAGCATTGCAGAAAACAGTTTTTTTTTTATAGAAAAAATGGTTTTGTCTGAAATAATTTTAAACAGTATTTTTAATGAGTAAATATACCATCAGCAATTAGTCAAAGATTACGGTACAGTTAAATATTATACAATTATCGAATTTAGCACTATCATAATCTTATCTTGCATTAAGCTTTTTTATACGCCCACATTTTTATGTGGACGTATATTGTCGTCGCCCCCGTCCGTCCGCAATTGTTTGTGAACAGTCTACAGGTCACAATTTTTATCCGATTTCAATGAAACTTAAAATATAGGTTTATCACCCTAAGATCTCGGTTCCTTTCGATATTGGCATGTATCGGACTGTAACTTCATGGGTTATGGCCCCTGATTGTACGAAAAATCACGTTTTTAGCTTGTCAACAGTGTAGAGGTCACAATTTTGATCCGATTTCGATGAAACTTGAAATGCATGTTTATAACCAAAAGATCTTGGTTCCTTTCGATATTTGCGCATATCGGATCGTAACTTCCTGAATTATGGCCCCTGATTGTCCGAAAAATCACCCTGTTTAGCTTGTGTTCCCTGTTGAGGTCAAAATTGTAATCCGATTCAAAAAACCGTTTGATTATATCACCGTTACATAGTTATGGGGGTTGAGTTCAAATTTCGTGAAAATCGGACCAAAATTGACAGACAAAATGGCCGCCGTTTGTACGCGAATAGTGTGAAAATATGTTATATCAAGGTTGTGGACCCTATAGAGGTCACAATTTTGAACCGATTTTCATGAAACTTGAAATGCATGTTTATAACCGAAAGATCTTGGTTCCTTTCGATATTTGCGCATATCGGATCGTAACTTCGTGAATTATGGCCCCTGATTGTCCGAAAAATCACACTTTTTAGCTTGTGTTCCCTGTGGAGGTCAAAATTGCTATCCGATTCAAATAAACGTTTGATTATATCACCGTTACATAGTTATGGGGGTTGAGTTCGAATTTCGTGAAAATCGGACCAAAATTGACAGACAAAATGGCCGCCGTTTGTACGCGAATAGTGTGAAAAAATGTTATATCAAGGTTGTGGACCCTATAGAGGTCACAATTTTGAACTGATTTTGATGAAACTTGAAATATATGTCTATAACCGAAAGATCTTGGTTCCTTTCGATATTTGCGCATATCGGATCGTAACTTCCTGAATTATGGCCCCTGATTGTCCGAAAAATCACACTTTTTAGCTTGTGTTCCCTGTGGAGGTCAAAATTGTTATCCGATTCAAAAAAACGTTTGATTATATCACCGTTACATAGTTTTGGGGGTTGAGTTCGAATTTCGTGAAAATCGGACCAAAATTGACAGACAAAATGGCTGCCGTTTGTACGCGAATAGTGTGAAAAAATTTTATATCAAGGTTGTGGACCCTATAGAGGTCACAATTTTGAACCGATTTTCATGAAACTTGACATGTATGTTTATAACCCAAAGGTCTTGGTTTCTTTCAATATTTGCGCCCATCGGATCGTAACTTCCTGAATTATGGCCCCTGATTGTCCAAAATATCACCCTTTACACGGTAATGGAGGTTGAGATCGAATTTCGTGAAAATCGGACCAAAATTGACAGACAAAATGGCCGCCGTTTGTACTCGAATAGTGTGAAAAAATGTTATATCAAGCTATAGAGGTCACAATTTTGAACCGATTTTGATGAAACTTTACATGTATGTTTATAACCCAAAGATCTTGGGTCCTTTCTATATTTGCGCCCATCTGATCGTAACTTCCTGAAATATGTCTCGTGATTGACCGAAAAATTGCCTTTTTTAGCTTGTGGCCCCTCTGTAGGTCAAAATTATTATCAGATTTAAAAAACGTTTGATTATATCACCGTTACATTGTTATAAAAGATGATGTGGAATTTCGTGAAAATTGGACCCAAATTGACGGACAAAATGGCCGCTGTTTGTACACGAATAGTGTGAAAATATATTATATCAAGGTTGTGGACCCTATAGAGGTCACAATTTTGAACTGATTTTGATGAAACTTGAAATACATGTTTATAGCATAAAGATCTTGGTTCCTTTTGATATTTGGACATATCTGATCGTCACTTCCTGAATTATGGCCCCTGATTGTACGGAAAGTCGCTATAATATTAAATGTTTCGTATCCAGTGGAGGTGACGGCTTATTCCATAATATTAAATGATCCGTATACTTTACATTAGCATGGAGCAGAACTTTATAAAAACCAAACAAATTCTAATGATTTTCTGATAATTACTTAATATGCGATAACTCTTGTTGACTGCCCGGACGATTTAGCTGCTGTGTGGGCGTATGTTTCGTTGCCTGGCAACCTATTTTTCAATAAAAAACAAGTTGTGATATTGCGTTTTCATACAAAGAAACTCGCAATATTTATTAATCATTTGATGCCCCTTTTTATGATATCTGTTGATTGGTATTGATTCCTTCTATAATTTAGTTGATTAGTATTAAATATCATTAATCTTATACAGATGCATAAGGCATCATATGGCAAACTTTTTATGAAAATTTAATTATAATTGGCACATGTATGGACAAAAAACCTTGAAATGTCACATGTGAAAAATCCTCTATCTAAGGTTAGGAACTATTTTGTGATAAACGTCAAAATTGTCAAAAAAGATCAAAGATACAGTTTTGGACAAAATGGGGTCACTTCCGGGGAAAATTTAAGTTGTCACTAACCAGGAGGCTTGAGGTTTGATCCTGCGTTTCCCGAAACTTCCGGTGTGTTACAATAGGCGTACGTGCCAAGAGGGCAGCTGCCCCCCCCCCCCTAAATTTCGGACAAGCGGACTTTTCGGGCAGAGGGGTAAAGTAAGAAACAAAAAATTATTTCATCTACTTGGCAAAATAAAGTTGCCGAAATCTAATAAAACACTAATTTTATGGGCTGGGATAGCAGTAAACGCGTTTACGGCCATCAAATATTCAAAAATTTTCTTTCGAGGTCTACAAGGCCAGAATCGCTTCTCTTCCTCTCGACGAAAACCGGCGCCGCCGTTTGTAAACCTGAAATTCTTTCGGACATTTCTAGTTTTGCTTCCCTAACTGTCATCGGGCCCCAATAAAGCACTAATTTTACTTTTCTTTTAATTGAATACCACGAATTTGTACTAAGTTGGCTATGGATTAAAACATTTTGTCTGGAGCCACTCTACTTTGTGCGACATTTTTCGGGCATCGATAAGTATTTGTGAATGCAGCTGCAACAGTCTGATTGGATGCATGGAATTCGGAGCGGGGTTTCGGTTACAAAACCATTGGATACTTTTGGAGTTACTTGTACGGGCTAGAATAGCAGAAAACGCATATGCGGTGGGTAATTTTTTTAAAAAATTTCTCCGGTAGGATGAGGCCCCCCATACACTGCGACAAGTGATTGGTTGTTTGAAATTCGGGTCAGCAGGTAGGCTGTATTGGACCAAATTAAAGTTGTTGTTTTCACTAGAATAGCAGGAAGACGCGTTTGCGGCAGTTATTTTTCCGTTTTCTCAAAACGATTGATTGAAATTCGAGTCAGCCACCCTAATTAAGTTATATTAGATCACTTTGAAGGTGCTTTGTCCGAAAATTTTTCGGGCAATTCGGGTTCTGCCCCCTAATTGTCACCGAGCCCGTACGCCTATGCATGTTACACTATTATAAGTGGCGCAGGGCGAGAGAGCCGTGGTATCATGGGACAAAAACAGTGGTATCGTGTACACAATGGTGTGCACGTAAAATAACCACTTACAGTTGGAATTCGATATAAGAATATCCATCATAGCAACCTGAATGGCTTACTTGCCTGTGTGTCTTCCTTATACCGATGGATTTTATTCCAAAGAAAATTATGCAGTTTATGTAGGTTTTCATTTACAACACACTTGATACTGATAAACATTTTAGAAATCACTTACAAATTTCACATGTTTTATTATAAATACAGAAAAGGTGATCATAAAATTTTGAAAAAAATTGAAGAACATGTATGAGAGAAACATAATAATAATCAAATACAAATACAAATCTTCACCCAACCTCCCTGGGCATTATTACTTCTTTGTTTTCTTTTGTTTTTATTTTTTTGAAATGTTATTTATCAGGAGTTATTACTTTTGATACTAATTATTTAACATTTTAAAGATTTTACTTCAGACGTGATTCATTTAATTATTTTGTTATTTGAATATTTTATTTATTAAATTAACTAAAGATTAAAGTACCGTTTTTACTTATCTTCACCAGATAGGATTGGAGATCATTTTTATTGATGTATCAATATTTATAAATATAAGATTATAATAATTTACAGATTTAATAACTAAATATTATTATGTATATATGTAGAATTCTCATATCTTTACTTAGAAACTAGCTGACCTACTTACTTTCACCCACCACCGGAAATCACAACTGATTGGCCATGGCGTCATGCATTGTAGATGTCTTTGATTGTGATACTTATTTGACGTCTTGGCGTACTATTTTATATACTTAATATATTTTGATGAGGGGTAATGTTGTCCCTCGCACTGATATTCGAATCAAACGAATATTTACTGCTTATCGGTTTGTTTGTTTTTATCTTCATCGAGACGTTGCCTAGTAACAATTCAGTAATTATGTATGCCTATACTTGTACGACTTGTTTAACTGTTGATTATTAAATGTTTGTTGAATTATATGTTGTGTATTTTTTATATTGGTGTAATACAGAATATTAAAACAAGTCTATTCCTTTGTAGATCGCGTGAAAGAATCGTTACAAGAAATATATCTTATGACCAATGTGTAAGTTATATTTTAACGATATCTTCCCACATAATGATTAATTTTGACTAAAGACATATTCAAACTATCAAAATTCTGCTTCAAATCCTTCCCATAACCTGTCATTGAGTCAAATGGCGTGGTTTCGATTCCCCCGGCTGTACCGTGTTCCTTAAAGGGACAATAACATTCTTGCTGGCTTGGTAGCTCCAAAAAATAAATAATACCCTTATTCTAAGTACTAGATGTTTAAGTGTCCTACCTGTTGTGTAAATTATCCATTACAGCCCATTTAACTTGTCCAGTGGGTTCGAAAATATTTTAAAATCCAAGTCACATTTGAAAAAGTTTACGTTAGACTTTTCAAATCAATTGGTTGAATTTTTCCAATTTTTTAAAATAGGTGTGTTAAGATGAAATTTATATCATCATTTAATTGGAATATTCTAAAATAATACGATTTGTTGACCAGAATGAAGATTGGGACATATTATTCAGTTACAACAAGAGTGTTATTGGGGCTTTAAGCAACGTCCGCGACGATGGGTGTACGTAGTTAAGGCGAGATCAAGCCTTCTATTGAAGATGCGGTTGTACACGGAGTAGGGGTGGGGTCGCCTCTAGTTACACCCTTTGCTAAAGACCTCTAAACGCAAACGAATTATTGAATTAAAATCGAACCACGTGTAGGTACTGAAATGACCTAGTTTGTGTAGAGTGGACGTTAAACCCCGTTTCTCTGCCACTCTGCCTTTTCGTTACATTCTATTCGTGAGGGACACCCCTAGTATAAACTCACCATCGAGTTTATAAACACATACATTAAGCGCTCACTAACGCCGAGAGATCAATCTTTGACGTCACTCAGACAGAAATCCGGTTGCCGGTTAGGGAAACCCTTACATGTTTGTCCTGTATGTGCCCCATGGGTGTATTTCTGGGAATCCGGTATTTTTCTAGTAAGATTGGATGTTTTTACTCTCGATGTATACCAAGATTGCCATATTTTTATTTGAAATAACCACCCGATAAATAATTTTGTGATAAAGTATCTTTAAAAGGTACATTGATGACATCTACATGGATAAATGTAACTAATGTATTATGGTTGATTATTGGAAGGTTTAAAGACTACAAGACGATTCAATAATAATACTATTTGTGTTAATTATCTATTTGTAGCGTGGTTACTGAACTGATGAAAGATATTAGACAACATGTCGGCTGTCTCTATAAATTATCAGAAGCCGTATCAATGATCGATATGCTGGTTTCATTTGCTCATGCTTGTACTCTTTCATCTTATGGTAAATATACCTGTGATAGGCCAACCTGTAGTAGTAATTTGATAACCTCACGTCATCTTATAGTAACATTAAAGGAGCTAAATCGCTAACATTTGGTAACTAGAAATTGATGCAAGTGGGTCGCAACACATATAATACTGTAATATGAATGTATTTAAACTGATTTACATTCAATGGTTTCCGTTTTTACTCTAATTTCAAATCAGTTATGTTCGGCGAAATAAGCCAGCGGTCTAAATCGTACGCAAATTTCTAGCGCCTGGTTATTCCAGTCTACATACGCCGTTTTATTTGGTGCAAAGTGTTTAGCTTCGTCCCTCGAGTCTCTTGTTAAAACTGGGGTTGAAACGCTTTATTTTGTCTTAAATATTGGATATCAGAAGCCCATCGTTTTCCGGTACGATCACAGCATCAATGTTGATTTAAATTGACAAATAATTCGTGTTTTCAGTGTGGAAGATTTTGGATGGTATTGAGTTAGAGACTTAGCTATTTTAACTCATAGTGTCAAAACCATTAATTGATACCCGTATAAGGTCATCTTATAATATATACCAATTATATTGGGTACCTTGCGAAACATACAAGTAAAAACAATATGTATAAAATGTCCTAGACTAATATATTATTGTAAGAATTGATGATTATTATTTACAGTGAGACCTATATTCACAGACACCTTAGCCATCAAACAAGGAAGACATCCTATTTTAGAGAAAATTGGTTTAAATGCCCCGGTACCAAATAATACAGTAAGAATCTCTTGTTGTGATTTTACAACTATTTCCACATATATTATAACTAACAAATAACTAAATATATTTGTCAAATAATAATAAAGATTTTTCTCTATTCTAGTATGCTGCAGAAGACAACAATTTTATCGTCATCACTGGACCCAATATGGTAAATGCTTTTCTGTAACAGGTTTAGTATATGGTACTGACAATAGTACCCTCCTCTCTATTATTGTTCAACTGCAGATCGCAACACAGTAATTTAACCCTCATATCTTTATATAGAATATACATGATGAGCAGACGGTTCTTGCTATGATAGTTCAAGAGAATATCTGGAAAATTTCAGATAAATTACATTATTTTACGTGGAGTTACCATAGTTTGCAGAATAGAGCTGTCTCAATTGTCGTTTCTATCGTTGTTATGAAAATGAAAAAAAAGTATGGATCATACGTTTTTAAATTAAATCATTAACTGCCAATCGTATTAAAATCTGTTGAAAATGCCAAGTTCTGGAAAGTTGAATATGGTATTAGCAAGTCAATAATATATATAACACAGGCCTGTAACAGGGCTAGGCTAGCTCTTGTATAATGCATTATTAAACATACATTATGTAAGATTTAGATAAAGAACTAGCCATTCTTGCTATAAAAGTTAGAAAGTAGATAATGTGAAATGAATAATTTGATAATTTCATTAAAATTACTCTAATGCGAGCGAAGATATTAGCCTTGAAGGTTTGACAAGACGCGTGTAAGAATTTCAACCACCTTACTCGTTGTTCGAAGCTAAGTCTCGCTCCTCTATTTTGGATTAAATCAAAATATGGCTGAACCGTTCTAATATATTTAATATTGGAGTACTCCAATGCCATCGATAGTTGATTATCGTCTGGGTTTGTTCTCTAATTAAAATTTAAGATAACATTTTAGGCCTAAAGAAAGCCGTGCAATAGTCGGATTTCGCTCTCGCGTAATGTATGCTTAACGAATATCATACAAATTCGCAAACTTTCGAAGGGAAATTCTGTAGACGTGGTTATTGAGTTGTTTTAATCTGTTTTAGAGTGGAAAGTCAACCTACCTGAGACAGGTAGCATTACTACAGATAATGGCTCAGACGGGGTCATTTGTTCCTGCCCAGTACGCATCCTTCCGATCTGCTGATCATATCTTCTCTAGAATCGGTAGTGATGATGATATAGAGACCAATTCTTCTACATTTATGGTCGAGGTGGGTATTTTATTTAAATAACCCCCACAATATACCAGCTAATTGGTTATTACATAATAAAGCTAAACAAGACCACGACGTACATTACATGTTTATTAAATCCATTGATGCGTCTTGTATAATCTTATTATAATATGAATTTTACCCCATTCAGAGATATACATGTATTCATAAAGTGAGGCATGTATTGGTTTGTCGGTGATATGGCCGAGAAAGTTCACCATTGAAATTCCGACGTGGTTTCATCTTCTCAGGTGTACAGGGCAGAGGGCCTGGCAAGGAGAGTCTGCTAGTCAATCGTTTGGGACGAAAAGCCGAGGTGCCGGGTATACAATGGCATGCACGTTAGAGATCGCTTGGCAGTTGGATTCGATCTAAGGTTAGGGCATAGTGCCGCTGCCCGGGAAAAATTTCCCTCATAGTACACTGTATGACGTATGCCCGTCTTCATTAGCCCAGTCGGAGCAGAATAGTAGGACGTTAAACCTCATTTCATTTGCCGGTGATAAGAAAGTTAAGAGCCCACGGGAATTGTTTCTCTTTGGGTTCGGCCTACATAACTTGACCGGAGTAGTTTTGTGTATATAGTTGTGTATGCCCATATGAAAATAATTCGGAAAAAAACAAGCGCCCCTTATTTTCACGTGATAGATAAAGACCCAGAACAGGGTTTCTAATTTCATACACTGTGATTGATCGAATAATTGATCTATGAGGAGACTAAAGTGAAAACAAGACATTTTAAATATGATGACTCGGAAATCGATATGTTAACTCAGTCTGCTGATTTGATTACTTTTATAAAGTACATAACATACTTAACAGTCCAATAGACCGTTTTGTGGAATATGATGAACTAGATTCTATTTTAAAAATATCAAGCATGAATATTGTGAATAAACCGCTACAATTTCACCTTCTCGTATTAGTTCCTCACCAGCTTGTCTATTTGATCTTCTCTCATTAGTTCCTCACTGACATGTCTATTGGATCGTCTCTTACTAGTTCCTCACCGGCTTGTCTATTGGATCGTCTCTTATTAGTTCCTCACCGGCTTGTCTATTGGATCCCCTCTTACTAGTTCCTGTAGTAAACCCGCGCATACGCCATACCACGAGGAACTAATAAGAGAGGACCAAATAGACAAGTACAACGTGAGTCAATGACGAGTATAATATATAGCCACGTTGTATAAGTACTACCCAATGTGATACTACACGTGTCTATGCAGGTTATTAAAGTTCTCTGAATGATATTCTGCTTAAGTCGTTACCTCCAAATAACTGAAAGCTAGAGTTGACCAGACATCATGCCAGAGGTCACCTACATCTGCTATTAGGGTGGGCCATGACCTATTTCATTACGTCTAATCTGAAATATACAGATGGCCGGAGTAGAATACACAATAGTCTTGTATATTTCATTTCTGTTGTGAGCAAAGAATATTGCTACATGCAATGATCTGTACAACTCATTACTTGACATTGATAGTATAGATATTTATTCTCTTGGAAAATTCTTATCTAAATGGGTATAATTTGATCTGTGGTCATAGGCGTACGAGCCAGGGGGCAAGCTGACTTTTCTGGCAGAACGGGTAAAGTGAAAAAAAAATATTTCATGTACTTGGCAAAATAAAGTGCCCGAAATCTAATAAAACATAAATATTACGGGCTGGAAAAACAGGAAAACGAACGCGTTTGCGGCTGTCAAATATTACAAAATTGTCTTTAGGGGTCTATACAAGGTCAGTTCCACTGTCTGTAAATCCGAAAATTTTTCGGGCATTTCTAATTTTGCTTTGTTATCGAGACTAAATATATCAGTTAGTTCATTTTTCTTTTAATTGAATACTACGAATTTGTACCGAGTTGATATGGACTAAAAAATGTTGCCTGGAGCCACTCTACTTTGTGCGACATTTATTGGGCATCGATTATTATTTGGGAATGCAGCTGCAACAGTCTGATTGGATGGTTGGAATTCAGAGTGGGATTTCGGTTACAAAACCATTGGATACTTTTGTAGTTTTCACGGTCTAGAATAGCAGAAAACGCATTTGCGGTGGTTAAATTTTCAAAATTTTCTCTGGGAGGGTATATCGCCGAACGCAGCGAAATTGCATGGTTGTTTGAAATTCCGGTCAGCCGGGTAGGCTTTATTGGACCAAATTGAAGTTGCTGTATTCGCAAACTGGAATAGCAGGAAAACACGTTTGCGGCAGTTAAATTTTCAAAATTTTCAAAATTTTCTCCCAACGGTCTCGTCTTCATGGACTGTAAACGATTGATTGGATTCGAGTCAGCCACCTTAATAAGGCTATATTAGACCACTTTGATGTTGCTTTGTTCACGGGCTGAAATTGCAGGAAAACGTGTCTCTGCAGCCGTCATTTCCAAAATTTTCTTTTGGCTTGGTGGGGGGAGGGGGGCACAATTTTTTCGAGCATTTCGGGTTCTGCCCCCCCAAATCGTCATCGAGCCCGTACGCCGTACGCCTATGTCTATGGTTATCTATAGCACCCGTGTAAGTGACACAATTATCACAAAAGGCCCTACTACTATTGTGTTTACAAAATATAGTGGCAAAAATATTCATTCACCTTGAGTCACTGACTCCGCACGTTTGACACTTTCCTCTCTGGTCGGATAACCTAGTGATTTGGCGACAGGCAGTATCTGTTAAGCTCTATTTATCTCGACGATCAATGCCTGAAATACTGCCAGACTGCATTTCGGGCAGTCTACTTTTCAAATTATTAGAGACGTCGTTGAGTTTCATTTGACACTTTCCTATCTGGGGTCGGAAAGATTAGTGCATAAGCGACAGACGGCATCGTATCAGTTCATTTATCTCTACGATCTGTGCCTGATTGTGGTCAGGCAGCATTTCCAACAGTCTATTTTTCAAAATTTTCTTGGGGGAGGTCACCAAAACCCTAACAAGGACTCGCTCGCTCACAAGGGTACTTCGTTGAGGTTCGCACGTCCGTTCGTTTGCCATTTTGGTTTCTGATCGGATAAACTAGTGATCAGGCGACGGGCGGTATGTGGTCAGATTTATTTATCTTGACAATTTCATTGCCTGAAATACTGCCAGACTGCATTTCCGGCAGCCTGTTTTTCAAAATTTTCTAGGGGAGCCTGTTGTTCAAAACTTTCTGGGGAGCCCCTCCCACCCCTAGTTGAAGCTCGTGGCTTTGCCCCCTTAACCTTGGACTTTGTCCCAACTTTGCCCCTCCAACCACCGACGGCTAGCGCCACCACTGGTCGAGTGATGTCTACACCATTAATCCAACTTTTTTCTGGGATTGTGCCTTGAAAATTCCTAGTTTTAAATATCTAATGGTAGTATAGCGGTTGTCAGTATATATTGTTTTAGTTCAATCACTATAATTACTAGAATTTGGATAACAAGAGTTTAAAGCTCTGTGAAAATGGACGATAATTAGAGTAAAGTACAAGAGCTATTGAGAATATTTGCGTGAAACAATCGATATAATGATAAGATAATTGTCTTAGCGAGTGTATTAATATAATTTTTTCTGGGATTATTTTTATAAGATTAAGATGGTATTATTTAGATGAATGTTGTTTTGTAGATGAAAGAGATCAACTATATTATACAGAACGCCAGTGAAAATTCATTGATTATTATTGATGAATTGGGTAGAGGTCAGTTATACCTGTTTACACCTAATAACTTGAGCCAGTCTGGACATTCTACTCCCTGACAACTATGTATACTGGTCTCAGCAGTTGTCGGATTTAAAACACACTGTCGCCAACAGTTGTCAGACCTATCTTCTTGCCACCAAACTTGCCATAAGGATAAATACTTGCGTATTATGAAACTTGATTTGATATTTTATTAACCTTCCATATTTTATTTGATTTTGTTGTCCTACTATTGGACCTAAATTTATTGTTTTGAATTGAATACTACTATTCTAGTAGGGTTTATTATTTATTTCAAGGTACAAGCGCTGATGAAGGTGTTGGTATTTGTTATGCTATATCAGAATATCTTCTAAACTGTAAAGTAAGCACCATAAAAACTAACTATTGGTTCTTAAAAAAAAGTTTGAATTCAGATTTTCCCACCTCCACATTCAATACGAATGCATATTATTTAGTTGTGGCTCCATAGGTTAAGTGGGCGAGGGAGGGGAGGGGGATGCTTCATTCGGTTATACAAAATTTTTTTTTTATCGGTTATGCATTTCTAAGTTACCCCCCCCCCCGCACACATATTTACGCACTATCGAATTTATAAAGGGAGGGGGTAGGGGTATTCTATCCAAAATCAGAATTGTCCACGTTTACAGCATATTTTGAAAGAAGAACTCCATCCATTTTCAAAAATACGAATCTTCTATTGAATATAATAAATATACGTTTTGTTTAGAATGTAGTTTACGAACTTTAAGTTACTAGAGAATACACGAATTTTAGAAATTAAACGTTTTAACATTTTTCCAGGCTTTTACGTTGTTTGTAACACATTTTATGGAGCTGACCAATATGGCCTACCTTTATCCTAATGTCGAGAAGTAAGTAAAGACATTTGAAGTAAATTGTGGATTTACAGAAAAACTTTTTTTTATTAAGATTCTATTGATTAAACTCGTGATTATATAACCCAGGTTTGTGTGTGCTCTGATGGATATTTGTATATGTTTTATTTTGCAGCTATTTTTTCGAAGTTCAGCGTACTTTTAGTGTGGAAGGAAACTGTGAAAAAATGACATATACTCACACTTTAGCTAAAGGCAGAACACGAGAAAAACATTATGGTGATTATTCAATTCTTACTCGATCGATAATAATTAAACTAATCGATTAACATAACATTGATAGACCATTAAATAATATCATAATTGATTATCAGAATTATCAATTATTACATGATTAGGTCACTGGTGACATTAAACTATCTTCGTTTATAAACGCATCTCATGGTCAGATATTCTCCTCATCAATCATGTCGGTCAGCCTGTTTCAATTCGCTTTATCATACCTCTGTCTTCAACACCGAAAATGACAGAGCCATAATTATGCCATCACTTTTTCTGTTGAACATTATATTATGGGGGATGGGGTATACCGTATTGGACCGGCCATGGAGCGATGGTGATCATATTGTATGTGTCCGGAGGCTTCAACAGGCCACCACGCCATCACTGGAGTCTTGCTGGGCCGGTTATGCTGGGTGTAGGCCAGAATTCGGAATCCTGCAATGGGGATTCCGAATTTCATCCGAAAATTTCAACGGATTCACCCGACACTGTCGCCCGCAAATTTATTAATTATTAAGTCACCTGCACCCTGTTTGTGGGGATACGCCAGAATCCAAAATTCAAAAAGCAGCTTTTATGAATTTTAATTTCGTCAGTCGGTACCAATGTGTCGCGTGGCCTCAAAAAGCAGGAGAATTAAGTAGCGGTTCCGGCAACAAAAATGGGACATTTTTCAATGACAATATTCCTACTTTTTCAATATTCCTAACTTGTTAATCAAATGGTCAAAATTTTCTCAAGTATTCCCATTTTTTAACTACCTAAATTCTCTTGTATCTTGACGATACAATGATAATACGTTAATTAATAATATGACGATATGATAATTTCACAGGTTGATGGTTGTAAATTACTTGCAGGTCGACGTTTTGGCATGAGCTAATCGATTTATGAAATATATTATTTCACAGAGATTATAATTAGATATGCCACCAAATCGTCCGGTCTCCGAGATCAGTAAAATGGGCCGCTCCGACACGGGAGCCCGGGCGGGTTTCCGGCCCCAATTTGCCCCTGCTCCCTTCCCACTAGATGTTGAAGAAGCTAAAGGAGCTAAAATTTTCAAATTATGGTATTGAGCGGACACGAACTCTATAGATGTGAAGCCTTCCGCGACGTTCCGTTCAAGACTATAATCTAAAAGTACGGTCAAAATTCAACAAACTATAAATCAACGGTTTGTGAACTGGTTTAGAAACTTTTTATTGCTTGAAAGGAAAATGTTATTGATTATTCGCCCCGGGTATTTATATAATCTGTTTACTAGGCCTGTATTAAGAAATAATCCCATCGCAATTAAGAATTATACATTAGTTTGTGTTTGACTTGGTCACTCTACTATCAAGACTAACATACCACAGCAAATATACATAGAAAATTAAAAACATCGGCATGAATTGTTTAATTGATAGAATATAAATCCTTGTTAAAAGACTTGGTCAACGATTCTATTCTTATTACAGGGTTAAAGTTGGCCGAATTATCGACGATGCCGAGACGAGTAATAGAAGGGGCTAATAATTTAGCTAAACTGCTTGAACAACAGGAAGAGGTGTTACTTTTAAATTACGGTCATCCGAAGTCATTGAATCTTTGCCTTATTTTTTTGATGGCTATTGTCACAGCTAGGAGAGACTCTTGAGATTAGTATGATTTTCACTGATTTCTTCACTGCCATATCTGATACTGTAAACAGTTAAATGGCTGAATTGTTTGCCTTTCTAAAGATGCACCTCCGGAACTTTCTTCGACGTATTTATTTATTGTGACGAAAACAATACACGAGTCATGGATAAACAACTCAACTTGCTATGAATGTAGAATCCAAATTGTTTCTGGGAATAAAACCGCTTGAAAACTCTCAAATCCTTGAACATTTAGATAAACAGATGCATCGTTGTCTTGGTTATGTAATTATTTTTACATCATATCATATTCAATTACCAATATTCAATATCTTAAATTAAATCACTTGACATTTTATTGAAAGGCATCATGGAAGCCACCACATACTATAATGAATGTAAACACCCGTATCTTCGCGATGTTTTATATGTTTATAATATACAGGATTCTAACTTGTGTTTTCTTTACAGAAGAATAAATCAGAAGATAAAGCCTCGCAATATCTACGATCTATATTTAAATTGGGCTCCCGTTTAATTCAGACTGCTAAAAATTCTCGCCTGGACCAGCAGAGCTTACGTGGTTTTCTCAAGACTTTACGGCAACAGTACCTTAGAGAAACTGGATCAACAGATACATCAACAACTGAAGAATAACATTACCACCAACTGAAGAATAATTTATTGAGTTGTATAGTTCAAATAAGACAGTTCTTATTTTTCAACTTGTCTCTTAATATGTTCGCACTATAGATAAATTATAATCTAGCCATGCCACACCAAATTTGTACGGCGTGGTTTCCCCTTGTCAATGATGCTTGATGGAAAGACAGCTGTTTAGTCGTTCGGATGTGGCGAAAAACTGAGGTCCCGTGTACACATTGACCTGCAGTTGGCAGTTGGAATTCGATATAAGAGTAGGCCGTAGCGCCGCTGCCCAGGCATAATTTCCCCTATAGCACACGGTATGGTGTATGCCCGTCTTCATTAGCCCAGTTTGGATTTAGGATTAAATATTAAGTTATGAGGCTCCTTACTTGGACCTTGAAGGATATAAGCCTGGTTGTTCGGCATACATACTCAGACAATTTAAGAGTGGTCAAAAAATGTTTCATGTAACATGGTTGTTATTATTTTCAACAAGTTTTAAACGAATCATTGATATTTTTGGAAGAAAGATGGGATTCTCCAGGCGAACGGGGTCCCGTGTTTCTGTTGTTCAGGTGGCATTCAAACATGTTTTCCCATGGACATAAATCATTTGTAATGTAATGGGCTTATGAAGACGGAAAAGAATCTATATCAATTTGGTGAGAAGAGGGCGAAAATTCTACTTCGGTGGGTGGCAGTTTTACTGAAAATACCATCTCGGTGATAGTCTTACCGAAAATGCTATCTCGATGATAGTGTAAGATTTACCGAAAATACTATCTCGATGACAATCTTACCGAAAATATTGTCTGTGTGATAAGTGAATCCGATTATCAGCGTTAAAAACTCCATGTTTTTATCCATACTTGTTATAAAGATATACGATGTCGCATCATAACGATACTAAGTTGGTTTAAACAATATTTTATTTCTTTAGGAGTCACAGATATATTTACATACTATATACGGATACACTAACAGGTATTGCTGCTCATATTAAATCGCTCCCATAAACAATGTTCATTTAAGAAGAAAGATGACTGGATGTTTTTGATTAACATATACTACATGGTGCAGAAGGTGAAGGTGATGACGTTTGGTTGGTGTATACCAAAGCCGTATATAGAGAGGGCTTTGGTGTATACGTGTATGTGACGTGTATGTGAATCATAACAAAATGTGTCCAGTCTGTGATATTTTACAATATTATTTCCTGAAATAGTTATAACAGGGTAATCGTTTACATTAGAAATAAATTCAAAGTTTAAAGATACACATACAAACTTGGTGATTTAATGATATATCAAAAATTTGCTTCAAATCCCACTCCAAACTTTGTACAAATAAGTTGTTGTAAGACGCCATGTAAGCTCAATTCATTGAAGGAGGGATTATATTTCAGAGTGTATATTTCGTTACTTACTGTCCATTTATCATACATATTGAGACCAAAGTAAATTCTTAATTATTTTTTGTCAACTACTTTTTCCGCCGTTTAATTGCAGGTTATTTAGTACGTTGACACGCCCCAATGTTCTCAAACATATAAAACCTGCCCCCCCCCCCCCCCCCTCAAAATGAATACTAATTGTATAGATTAAAACCTAGATACACCTAAAGCCTCTCGGCCGGACGGAGTAAGCTCGAAAATTTTAAAATTTATTGTAAATGAAATTAGTAATCGTCTGTGCCAACTCTTTCGATTTTCACTAGAATCACACACTGTTCCAAACTTATGGAAATTTGCAAATGTCATGGCTAGTTTAAAAAAAAAGGGGGCACCCAAATGAATGCAATAATTACGGACCCATTTCTCTCCTAAGTATTATTGTAAAAATATTTGAGAAAATAACATATAAACACGTCTTTAACTTCTTCAAGAACAATTCAATACTAATAGGACTTAAAAGTGGCTTTCTTCTGGGTGATTCAACTATCTTCCAATTAATAGATCTAAATCAATTCTTTTGTCAAGTCATTGATCAGCACAAATATACCAGGATCATCGTTTGTCACATGAGTCTGTCACAAGCTGGATAACAGGAAACAGTTATTATTGTGGTTCAAGAAATATTTACATAATCGACACCAATGCGTCGTATTACATGGAACCTCCTCCGACTCCAGGGACATCCCCGTTGGTGTCCTTTAGGGCAGTGTTTTGGGACCATTTTTATTTTTATTATATATATCAACGACATTGTAAATGATATACAACCAAACATCGCACTCACATTAAACAAAGATCTTGAAACAATACACCGCGATGGAAAGGTTTTTCGTGTCTTGTTTTATTTATCACAGTTATCACTGCGTTTTCTCATATGAGGTAAATTCCAAGATAAAGTTTAAATCAGTGTATGGCCACCGTCAGGGGCGTAGCCGTGAAATATATATTCTGGGGGTCCGCAACGGGGTGGGGGGTACCCCCATACATTTTGTTAAAAGTCTCAGTCTTCTGTTAACATCACACCAATACAATGTTTATCATGTTTACAGACATTAGCACCGGTCTTCCCCGAGAGGCGAAGAAGCGTGGCTTACTTACTCCCACCTAAGAAAATTTTGGAATATTTGACGGCTGCAAACACTTTTTCCTGCTATTTCAGTCCATGAACAAAGCAATTTCAAAGTGGCCTGATATAGCCTAATTAAGGTGGCTTGCTGACTCGAATTCCAATCACTCATTGGACCGTTGGGAGAAAAATTTGAAAATTGACCTGCCACATACACGTTTTTCTGCTATTCCAGCCTGTAGTCTGTGAATACAACAACTTCAATTTGTTCCAATATAGCCTACCTGGCTGCCCAGAACCAATCAATCGTCGCGGGCTATTGGAGACTCACCCTCTCGGAGAAAACTTTGAAAATTTTAACCACCGCAAATGCGTTTTCTGCTATTCTAGCCTGTGTGAGCAAGTCCAAAAGTATCCAATGGTTCTGTAACCGAAATCTCACTCTGAATTCCAACCATCCAATCACACTGTTGCAGTTGCATTCACAAAGTAGAGTGGCCCCAGACAAAATATTTTAATCAATAGTCAACGCAGTACAAATTCGTATTCAATTAAAAGAAAAGTGAAAAAAGTGTTTTATTAGGACTCGATGACAGTTAGGGAAGAAAAACTAGAAATGCCCGAAGCAGGTTTACGGGCTGCGGCCAGTTTTCTTCGACCCCTCAAGAAAATTTTGGAATATTTGATGGCCACAAACGCGTTTTACGGCTATTCCAGTCCTAAAATTAGTGTTTTATTAGATTTCGGGCACTTTACTTTGCCAAATTTTGGGGGGGTCCAAGTATATTCAGACCCCCCCAGGAAAACAATTGGGGGGTCCGACCCCCCCCGGACCCCCCCCCCCCCATGTGTGACGCCCATGGCCACCGTACCACCCATCTGATTACATATGTATTCACACTTATGTGCTTGCATTCATATTTCTTGCAACATATGACGGATAATGACTCATGCTGACATTACATAATTATTTCTTAGGGTAGTATTCCAAATTGTTTTCAAATATGAGTGAAGTCTGTGTCACCACAGACCCGGGACTGTACAGCGCAGTGGACGCTTTCGGCTAGCCCCCGGATCCATTCACTCTTTTTGAATTGTTTTTGTTTGTGGTCTCTGAGTATGATGTCTTGTCTGTATATTTGTTTTTGTGCAGAATTGTGTGTGGCGCAGCCCCCCTGCACTTACTATTATATATGTATGTGTTTTCATTTTAACTGTGTATATACACCCATTTTGTTCATTTGTACATACATGTAGGCTAAGCATGTTTCCCAATCCATTCAGACATTTAAATAAAAATATTGTTTAAAAAATAATTCAATCCAAAGAAATAACAACTACCCCTTCAGTAAAGGTGGCAGACAACAATCGGAATGACGGATCGTGTTATCCTGACATTTTGACTAGTCTTTGCTCATTGGGTGTTTTTCGGGTAATCCAGTATTTTTCCAGTAACCAAATTTACCATCCTTTTATTGGAAATAACTACCCGATAAATACTTTCGGGACAATGTATCTTTAACGATTGCATTAAATATACGAAAACACTAGAACTTAAACAATGATAGGAACTTTTATATTGATATGTTGGCCTATTTTATATATATATAATTAACAAGGTGTAGATCCAAGGCAAAGGATGCTCTACTTATTGCACGACATCAATCTATACAACCTTAAACAGCTCTTAATATCATCTGAAAGAACGGGATATAGTTATTGTTAAAATCATATTTCCAAAAGGCTTCACCAACTGCGCCTGGATTTCGAGGTTTCGTGATAGGGCCATTTGGGTTACAATCTGCGCATGCGTTGTACCACCAACCACCTTGATAATCTTGAGCACAGTTCCTACCAGCATCCAGATCATTATCTCTGTCAAAAGTACTGAAAGCTGAACCATTTAACCCAATCATAGAATCACCCAATGGTGTTGACTCTATGGCTGCGGACCAGTCAGTATCAGCACTTGCTTCTGTCTGAGTCCATGGAAAACTTCCAGAATACGTCATACGATAGTTGGTGGATTCATCCTCAACTTTAAAGTTTTCATATTTCCGCCATCTTCCTTTATAATCTATATCACTAAAGATCTCCACAAATAAATGATGTGGACGACTTGTGGTGATGTAATGAATCTTGTCTAGACCAAGCCAATGATTATCTGCAAGAGATCCAAAACCATCTTTATAGTTGTTCCAGTTTAAATTTCTGTCCACAGATGGCCACCATTCCGAATTCTTCATGAGAGTAGAGCCACCACCACCGTTTTTCATATTACAATGAATTTCAAAAGCTGCCGAGGCTAAAGTAGGTTTAATAAAATAATTATCGTACGTATCCTCATTATAATGTCCTGATTTAAACCCTTCTGTACAATCTGAAAAATATATATAAAACTTTTATATTGTCCATTTAACCAAAATCCGTTAGTTTTATTGTATGGATCGTGTAGAGTTTATTTAATAGTAAATCTGCCTATGATATGTACAATCTGAAAAATACATAAATATGTTAATTGTTTTTTTTTAATTTTTTAATAGACACACTTCAACCACAGTCAGCTAATTATATGGTTCATGAAGAGCTTATTTAGCAGAACTCCATTACAGAGATAGGCAGATATCCATAACAGAGATCGGCACAACTCCATGACAAACAGAGATAGTAGTGATTTGGGGTTTTTTGTTTTGTTTTGTTTTGGGTTTGTTTTTTTTTTGTTTTTTTTGCGAGAGCCGTTATATCATATACTTCGATCCTCTTCTTTATTGATTTATTTTTTTTTAACTACTTCTCTGATACATTTACCGGCGTGGTAACTTGTATAGCAGAATGTATACAACAATATGCTTGCATTCGTATTTCTTGCAACATATGACAGATCATGACCCATGCTGACATTACATAATTATTTGGGTTGTATTCCCAATTGTTTTGCAAATATGAGTGGAGTCTGCGTCACCACAGACCCAGGACTGTACAGCGCAATGGACGCTTACAGCTAGCCCCCGTATCCATTCACTCTTTTTGAATTGTTTTGTTTGTGGTCTCTGAGTACCACCATGTCTTGTCTATATATTTGTTTGTGTGTAGAATTGTGTGTGGTGCAGCCCCCCCAGCACCTACTATTATACTAATATACTAATAGGGTTACATGGGTCAGTGCTGCTTTCTGCACGGTTGATCAACAATTCACTCATAAGATTCTGGAACAGAGTACTCAACTGGGAGCAGTTCTTAGTCATGTCCTGTTCCCAACCTACATTGTTCTAAAAGGCAACATCATTCATGTAACACAACCCATTTGCCATCCCTACACATAATATTGCATCCAATTTAAAAGATCTAAATTGGCTATCTATTAACCATAGAATGAATTTTAAGATCATTATATTGATTTTCTGCGCCAACTTATTTAACTGTCATAATTTATAATATATTTCATATTAGCATTGACCTTAGGTGATAGGGTCACTTCATGAAGGTCAATGGATGTCAGGAAGCCGTTGTAATACAAGATACGACCTCATCTACAACGGGTGGGCGGAGAACAGTGAAAATCAATACGGTACATCCGGTCGTGGTCCCAATGCATCATAACAGGCAAAATCAGTGCGGTTCTTCATCCGGTCATGGTTCCAATGCATCGCAAAAAATCTTCCAAGAACTCTAGCTTCCATCAGACAAATAGAGAAAGGTGAAAATATATGGTGTCCATACTCTAGTGGTCCCAATGTTTCAAATTAAATTTGATCGGTATACAATTGTAGGATATTGTTAGCGGACGTGGACGGAAATTGATATGGCTCATCATCAATCGTTTACATCAAATTGGAGGGGTATAACTATTTCAGATGGAAGCCAGATCAAAGCCTATTCTCAAAATTTAATGTCTTACCCATCATAATACGGCCACATGTATCTCCTACATAACCATTAACACATTTACATGTTTGTGTTGCAGAATCCAGGGTTCCACTGTTGAGACAGGTCAGGGGTGTGGTCTCGATCCTCTCCTCCGTAGTAATAATGGTTTCCATGGTTGTTGTTTCTCCGGTAGTTGGTGCTAGTTCTGTAGTTGATGCTACTTCAGTAGTTGATACTACTTCAGTAGTAGATGCTAGTTCAGTTGTTGATGCTAGTTCAGTTGTTGATGCTAGTTCAGTAGTTGGTGCTACTTCAGTTGTTGTTGCTACTTCAATAGTTGTAGCTACTTCAGTTGTTGTTGCTACTTCAGTAGTTGGTTCTGTAGTTGATGCCAGTTCAGTGGTTGGTTCTGTAGTTGTTTGAGGTGGGATCATTGTGGTTAATAAAATAGCCTGTAAAATAAATTTCAATTCACATCAAAACGACAAATCACACAAACAAACTGGCATAGCACAACTTTATTCGCCATATTGATCGCTCAATTCCAAAATTGGTATTGATTGATTCCTTTGTTTTGTTTTCTAAATATATACATTATTTATAATGTGTTAAGGGGTGTGACGCAGGCTGGTCTTATTCTTCCGTCCACATTTGTTTCAGAGGGGAGGAGAAAACAACAACAAAAGATAATCTCAAAAAACGAAAAAATAACAAATACAAAATCCCCCCCCCCCCAAAAAAAAAACGAAACAAAACAAAACAATCAAACAAATGAAACAGACTCAGACACGTTTATGTATTGTAATTATCTGTAATTTTAAATGCAGATTTGTCTTTAAATATAGATTTGAGTTATTTTAAATGCAGATTTGCCTTTAAATATAGATTTGAGGTATTCACTTTCTCTTTAAAAGAACAATGGAATTAACATTTTCAGTATCAGCGAGTGAAAGGTATTTACAGTGTGTGTTTGTCCTCTCCCTTTCGAATTACACGCAATTAGTTCCATTCAATATTATCAGAAACTGTAGCACCACAGAAATCCATGTCTATATCTCTCTCTATATATATATATATATATAACATTAGTACCAACAAAACTTCAAAAGACAAATTGATCATTGATGCAGAAATACAAGAGCTGTTGTCGAGGTTGTGATAGTGCCACTCTGTGCATTCATAAATCCCCATGCAAAGAGTTTAATATGGTGGCTGTTAGCGGCCATTCTACTTTCTCGACTTGTCGGGTTGTGAAGGCGACAAGTCGCGGAACGACAAGTCGAAATAATTGTAAATGAAGGCAACGATTGTCGGTTTACTTTGTCGCGTTGTCGTGTTGAATTTGTCGACTCGTCGCCTTCACAGCCCGACAAGTCAACTTGTCGAGTCTCGAGTCTAAAGCTACAATGCGACAAGTCGACAGAATTTACCCGACAGGTCGACAAAATGAAGGCAACGATTGTCGGTTTAGTTTGTCGCGTTGTCAGTTTGATTTGTTCGACTTTTAGCCTTCACTACCAGACAAAATACAATCATATCGACTTGTCGCCTTCACGACCCGACAAAATACAATTATTTCGACATGCCTTTTCACGACCTGTCACCTTGACAACCCGACAAGTCGAGAATGCAGAATGGTCGCTAACAGTCACCACAGTTTAACACTATAGTTAGTGTTGTTACTGACATATTTTTGATGGCACCAACGACAAGAATTCGCTTTAATCTCAATTCAAATCAACGTCTGCTTTATCTAGTGGCTGGTATATGAATATTATGAATTAGAAATAAATATACAACATAATTGTATATCCGAGCAGAATCTTAGAGGGCTTGGCACATAATATTCCATTTATCAAATAACGGCATTATGCTCTCGTGTAAAACCTTGTTTTAAAATTAAAAAGATGCTATGAGTCTCCCCCACCCCACCCCGCCACACACCACAACAAAAGAACCAAGTTGGATAATATTCATATTAATTATGATGGAAAACACCACAAAACCAACTTTTAACATCCCTGGTAGTTACTATAACAACAAAAGGTTTGAATTAATAAAAGGAAAAGGGCAACTGACTTGCTTTTCTAAACATTGAGTCAAAAGAAATTTGACACCAGTTAAAGAAAATGAATTTAAGTACCTTCAATTTTATCATGAACATTCCGCCTGATCCTTGAGTCACTGTACAATTCAGTTGGTCATCTGAAAACATGTAACATGTTTGAGATCCATCAAAAGTTGCCGATACACAAGTGGAATCATGACTACATTGACGAACACAATCCAACATCCAGTGAACAGTAAGTGATTTATAAGCTGTAGCTGTTGGTACTGTCAGGTGTTGACATAATTTGGGAGATGTATATTTATATTCCACCGAATCTGCTTCAGTTAAATAGAATAAAACTGAGAAAAGTACTAACCGAATCATGGTACCTGTACAATAAAAACATTAACAGTTACACACGGTTTTATGATGCCTGGTTTGTTAACGCAAATACATATAACAATGAAAGCTGTGGTATAGAAACAAGAATCAAAAGCCTTGAAAGAAAGCCCATCACTTTGTGTATAAAGCAACCCGTCTTAATTAGAAATGAAACGTCACGCCCTCGTTCAATGATATATAACTACCGATCGTTTTAGAGATCGATTGAAACACTCCACGAGAACATTCCCCTCAACATAAACATAAACAGTTAATAAAACATTTCTATACGATATCATAGTTTTGTCTTTTAACTTTATTGTGTCGTTATCAACAAATATACGACAGGGCGTTGAAACAACGGATTGACATTCACTTTAATTTTGTTCAATTCTGAAAGTAACATCAGATTACGTTGATCACACCTCGCACTGACGTTGTCACGGAGTCAACACCTATCCAGTTCCCGCAAACACAAATACAAAATAAATTCGACATCACGATTTTATAGTGCACAAACGGAATATAAAATATGTCTAGGGTATGTACATCTCGTCCAGGTTGACACAACAGGATCTGGATAACAAAGGAGAAGACACACTGATGAGCAGTGAATATTCGCTAGTCCGCTACAATCACTGATAAGGATGACATCGAAGAGACTTAATGAGTCCCGGTATTACTTTTTTCTTCCGACAAAATAAATTCTAAAACATTTTTTTGAAGTATAAGAAAAATAAGTAAAAACGTTTGAAGTATCTGTAGTTAAAAAATATTTCCTATTTAATGTAAATGGATATTAAAAGGAGAAAAAGGCATCATTTTGCCCGAAGCAGTTACGTGTTATGTAAACAATGCGTGAAGTCAATGCACGCGTTCAAGACAGTCAACTGTGACAAATAGTAAGTAATTCTCTGTGAAACAGATTGCGGAGAACGTTGCACCGAGAGTTGGGAAGTATCCTACGTTTGTAGCAGTGGCTAAGAGAATCTGACGCATCGCGCACTTTTTGTGTCCCCGCCCCTTTCAGCTTCATCTGCTTTTCCACCGCTTTAAAGAGAATACAATGTGGTTTCAAAGCTATTTGCACACAACTAGACTATACCAGACTTGGTTCATTGGTTTGCGCATGTAAAGCAACGGCATTACAGTGATTGCACTGTGATTCCGTTTTTAAAAAATATGTATATACACGTGTATTGCGTTGGGATACCTTGGTACTAGTAGATAGCTAAATAGTGTCATGTGTATCGTAGTACGCAATTAGAGTAGTTGTGTAGTACGTAATTAGAGTAGTTGTGTAGTACGTAATTGGAGTATTTGGGTATGTGTAGTACGTAATTAGAGTAGGTGTATATTATGTGGTTGGTGATTAGTAATTGTAGATTTAAGAGAAACCTTGTGGTAACGTACCTTCCATTAAAATACAGTAATTGTCGTCGAAAGAGCTTTTGTGTTTATTTTAGCTCCAATAGTAATTTATATAGTATTTGAAGCCAAAAATAAAACCTTACATAATGCGTTTTTATAGGTAAGAACAACAAAAATCTCAAAATTCAAATAAACAGACAATAACTAATTAAATGGAAGTATCCTTTAGTTTCAATTGAACATCAAAGAAAAAATACCGTCAGGGGTATATACAAATTTTCTTTCGAGTTTGTTTTAAACAATATTTTATTTCTTAGTGAGATAAAAATAGCCCCTCAACACAATTTATATGGAAAACAATCACTAGTTTTATACAAATATAGCACGACGTTTCGACAAGTATTATCTTATCGTTAATAAGTACAAATAATAAATTAGACCAACGTTGTTACAAGATTATATTCTTAGTGAGATATAGATATATTTACAATGGAAATAATAACAAGCATTGCTGCGTATGTAAAATCGCTTCCATAAACAATGATGATTTAGAAGATAGACGGCTGGAATTGTTTGATTTACATATTTTACAATGTGCAGAAGGTGAAAGTAAAGATCCCTTGGAAAGAACATATACAGTACACATACAAGTAAATTATAACGATAGATATTCAATTATATGGTAATGACTTTAGCGTGGGAAAACATGTCTAAAACAACAATAGACCGCGTATTGCGGAGGATGGGTATCAACTTTTCGCTCAAACGTGAACAAAAGTTGATTATTGACTATGTTGTTCAAAAATCAGATGTAATGGGCGTTTTGCCAACTGACTGGATTTGGCAAATGTTTAACATTTATTATGACCCCATTAGTTTGAGATGAGGTAAGAATTTTTCGTCAAAAAAGTAACCAGATGTTGTGGTGACCTCTTGCATCTTTCTTTTGGCTCCATCTTGCCTTTCGATCTTATCATTCTCGACACTGCCCCAAGTGCAGAATGTACGTAGAAAATTCTGTTGTTTTTTTTTATATTTGGTGAAAATTGATTCCGTGTTCCTTTTCCAATACCTCTTAAATTGTCTTGTCTATTTTATCCTTACCAATAAACTCTGAAAATAAAGATCTTTTAGTAGCCGGCTTACTACTTGTGAAAGACTTCCCACAATATTCGCTAGGCCGCAACAATCCCTGATATGGATGAATGACATCGATGCGACTTAATGAGTCCTCAATATTAACATTTTTCCTCCGACAAATTAAATTCTAAATCATTTTTTTTTTGTATGTATTAGAAAAATAAATAAAGGCGTTTGGAGTATTTTTAGTTAAAAAATATTTCCTATTTAGTGTAAATGGGTAGTAAAATAAGTAAAAGGCATCATTTTTCCCGATGCAGTTACGTGTTAGGTAAACCATGCTCGCACCATTGAGTCAATGATTGACGCCGCGTGATACGTTCCACGTGTTGAAGACAGTCGATTTCAAAGACCAAAGACACGTGATTCCTGTCATTGACATCTCACGGAGTTCCGATTTTCTCTGATAGTAATCGAGCTATGGTCGAGCGTTGTTGTTGTTCTTGGTTTTTAACGTCCGCTTCCACCGAAGGTGATGTCGCAGACAAGTTTTATTTTTTCATTTTCATTATCTTAGCGCACGCGCAGGGGTCTTTGCTGTGGGAGGAAACCGGAGTGCCCGGAGGAAACCCACGAGGTTGAGAAGGAGCCCCTATATCCATGCCACATACGCTCACACCACGGCTCGAACCCACAGCCGCATGCCAGAGGTGACCGGTCAGCTAGAGGTCGAAGCGCGGCACTCTGACCGAGCACCAAATGTCTTTAAATTGTAAATTGTGTTGACAAGTGTGCGTTTGGGCCTATTTGAACTTGCGTAAGTAGTCTTAGAATGTATCACTGCAATTGATTGTAACTATCTTTCATTAAAGCATGTTCAGGGGTACTTTATAAAGTGACAAATCAATTATATACGTGTCTGACGTGGTAGTTGACGCTGAATCATAACACAATTACTACTACTACTACTTGGTGTTTAACGTCTGCTTCCACATAACTGATATCGCAGACAAGACTTAGGAGAGCCGAAGCTGATTCCTGTTTTTTAGAATATGATTTTGCAATCTTTCCATGGATTGGGTTTAGTGGTAACACAATTCGTGTCCAGTCTGTTATATATTAGCTAATACTGCGTCACAACGAAAACGTAACAGGCTCCGGTAGAAAATTCAATGTAGACCCCAAACCCTCCCAAGGTTATGAGTTCTAATTCCTGCAGTGTGCTGAAAGTTCGGCATATGTTGGTTTATACTTTTAAACACGTAATGACAACTGAAAAATTGTCCCGTTTAGATGAAGGAAAGGGATTTTAACTACTTCACATTTAGCTATAACGATAATGAATGAAACACCATAAAGACATTACAAGTTTATAATTCTTTAAAATATCAATTTAACAATGTTATGAAACGCCAATATGCCCGAAGATACTAGTAACAGTGCACTCTGTTACAATAAAAGTTCAGTTTAACGATTGCATTAAATATACGAAAACACATGACATTTTATATTTATACGTAGACCTATTTTTACTATATTTAACAAGGCAGATGCTCTAAACAGCCCTTAATATCATCTGAAAGAATGAGATTTTGTTATCGTTAAAATCATATTTCCAAAAGGCTTCATCAACTGCGGCTATATTTCGAGGTTTCGTGATAGGGCCATTGGGGTTACAATCTGCGCATGCGTTATACCACCAACCACCTTGATACTCTTGAGCACAGTTCCTACCAGCATCCAGATCATTATCTCTGTCAAAAGTACTGAAAGCTGAACCATTTAACCCAATCATAGAATCACCCAATGGTGTTGACTCTATGGCTGCGGACCAGTCAGTATCAGCACTCGCTTCTGTCTGAGTCCATGGAAAACTTCCAGAATACGTCATACGATAGTTGGTGGATTCATCTTCAACTTTAAAGTTTTCATATTTCCGCCATCTTGTATTCCCCTCACTGATGATCTCTACAAATAAATGATGTGGACGACTTGTGGTGATGTAATGAATCTTGTCTAGACCAAGCCAATGATTATCTGCAAGAGATCCAAAACCATCTTTATAGTTGTTCCAGTTTAAATTTCTGTCCACAAATGGCCACCATTCCGAATTCTTCATGAGAGTAGAGCCACCACCACCGTTTTTCATATTACAATGAATTTCAAAAGCTGTCGGGGCTAAAGTAGGTTTAATAAAATAATCATCGTACGTATCCTCATTATAATGTCCTGATTTAAACCCTTCTGTACAATCTGAAAAATCAGAAAGCATGTAAACTATAAGTCAATGTGTCGTATAAATGTAAAAGTGGAAATGTAAGAAAACATGGACCAAAGAGGCTGAAACCCTTTCTATGAAAATAAATCAGTTTTAGTAAAAGTAATACAGGCAATGACAATGATCAGAGGTAGATATGTAAAATTCCACGACAGAGATATGCACAACTCCATGACTCCCTGACAGAGATAGACACAATTCGATGATATAGATCTCCGTGGGTTTTGTGCGAGTGCCGTTATAAGCCAGTGTTGCTTTCTGCACGGTTGATCAGCCATTCACCCATATGATTCTTAACCAGAGTATTCTCCTGGAAGCCTTTCTGGGGCAAGCCGTTCTTAGTCATGTCCTATTCACAACTTACACTGCGGTCTAAAAGGCAAAATCACTACACATCCCCGTACCGAAGACACACAACTGCATGACCTACACATAATATTGCATCCAATTTAAAAGATCTAAATTGGCTACCTATTAATCATAGAATCAACTTTAAGATCATTATCACGACTTTAAACAGCATCATTAATCTTTCTGCGCCAAATTATTTAAATGAACTATTTAACGATATATTCCAGCTAGGACTGTTTGGTTTGTTCACTAATCTAATCGAAACATGGAGAAGGCGCGAGTGTCTACCAAGCCTCCAAAGAGTGGAATAAATTAAGATTGACCTTCGGTGATAGGGTCACTTCACGAAGCCCACTGGATGTTTGGAAGCTGTTGCAATGCACGATACCCCCCCCCCCCTCCAACGGGTGGATGGAGAACAATGAAAATCAATACGGTTCATCCGGTCATGTTACAATGCATCACAAGAGAGAAAGAAAGAGAGAGAAATGGGGTTTAACGTCCACTCGACACAAATTAGGTCATTTTGGGACTAACATATGGTTTCATTTTATTTCAATAATTAGTGAACTCTACTAGCTTCCATCAGATTTGTGAGAAACTGCTAGCTGATGGGTGGGGGTGAGGTGGGTGAGACAAATATAGACAGGTGAAAATATATGGTGTCCATACTCTAGTGGTCCCAATGCTTCAAATTAAATTTGGTCGGTATAAAATTGTCCAAGCTCATCACTTTAGTAGGATATTGTTAGCAGACGTTGACGGAAATTGATATGGCTCATCATCAATCGTTTACATCAAATTTGAGGGGTATAACTATTTCAAACGGGAACAGGAAAAGGCCTATGATCCAAATTTAATGTCTTACCCATCATAATACGGTCACATGTATCTCCTATATAACCATTAACACATTTACATGTTTGTGTTGCAGAATCCAGGGTTCCACTGTTAAGACAGGTCAGGGGTGTGGTCTCGATCATCTCCTCGGTAGTAATAATGGTTTCCATGGTTGTTGTTTCTTCAGTAGTTGATGCTACTTCAGTAGTTGATGCTACGTCAGTAGTTGCTGCTACTTCAGTAGTGGGTGCTACTTCAGTGGTTGATGCTACGTCAGTAGTTGCTGCTACTTCAGTAGTGGGTGCTACTTCAGTGGTTGATGCTAGTTCAGTACTTTGTTCTGTAGTTGTTTGAGGTGTAGTCACAGTGGTTAATGAAATAGCCTGTAAAATATATTTCATTTCATGTCAAAACGATAAATCACACAGGCTGGTCTTATTTTTCCTTCCAAATTTGTTTAAGAGGGACGGAGAAAACAACAACAAAAGATAACCACAAAAAATAAAATAAATAAATAAATAAAAAAAAAACAAAACAAACAAATAACAAGAAAAATAAACCCAAACAAAGAAACGAATCAAACCCTATGTCTATGTATTGTAATAATTATAAAATAATATTTTTAATGCAGATTTGATTTACATATATATTTCGCAACATGCATAGCGTATACCCCGTCCCCTTCTGCCTGTCACAAATAAATAAATTGTACACAGGAGAAAGGTATTTACAGGTATTCGAATTAAATGCAAATGATTCCATTCAATATTATCAGAACCACAACAGAAATACAACTATAAAATTATTAGAACCAACAAAACTTCAATAGATCATTGATTCAGAAATACAAGAACTGTAGTCGAGGTTGTGATAGTGCTGCTCAATGCATTCATAAATCACCATGCAAAGAGTTTAACAAGTTAGTGTTGTTACTGACATTATGTTGGTGATGGCACCAACGGCCAGAATATCGGTTTAATTTCAATTCAGATCAACAGATGGTATCTAGGTTGCATGGTATAGTAATCAGAAATAAATATACAATATAATTGAAAATCCGAGCATAAACTTGGAGGATTTGCCACAAAATATTCCATCTATCAATTAAAGACGCATTTTGCAAGACTTAAATCAGCCTATTACAAGTCTTCCTTTAGGCCTCAATTAGATTTAAAAAATAGATAATCGAGACTATGCTGTTTATCACACTGATTTTAATACTGATGATCGAGGAAAGGCGGAAATTTCAACCTCTCAGATTTCGGCTCATAGTGGATCAATTTGAGTGAAATTTTCAGCAAAGTTTTAACTATTATATTGAGAACTACCATGTCTTTATCTTATCTCCCATAACGCATCTTTAATGTCATTGTGGTCTAGTGTAAAACCTTATTTTTAAACATTGATCCTAAAGTTTGATAACAGTCATGTCATTGTGGTCTAGTGTAAAACCTTATTTTTAAACATTGATCCTAAAGTTTGATAACAGTCATGTCATTGTGGTCTAGTGTAAAACCTTATTTTTAAACATTGATCCTAAAGTTTGATAACAGTTAAAGACTAGCTGCTGCCAGGCAGGATACGTCACATTTTCGAGAGATGGATAGAGAACAAGCTAACAAAAAGGTGATTTTTCCTGCAATCAAGGGCCATAATTCATGAAGTAACAATCTAATATGTGCAAATGTCGACGGGAACCAAGATCGTTCGGTTATAAACATGCATTTTAAGTGTCATCAAAATCGGATTGAAATTGTGACCTCTACAGGGTCTACAACCTTGATATACCACATTTTATTTTACACTATTCGCGTACAAGCGGCGGCTATTTTGTTCAGCAGTTTTGGTTTGATTTTCACGAAATTCGAACACAACCTTCATTACGGTGTAATGGTGATATAATCAAACGGGTTTTGTTTGTTTTTTGTTCTTAATTTTAAAAATCGGATAGTAATTGTGACCTCCAGAGGTACCACAAGCTAAAAACGAGGCGATTCTTCGTACAATCAGGAGCCATAATTCAGAGAGTTACGATCCGATATGTACAAATATCACAAGGACACAAGATCTTTAGGTTATAAACATACATTTCAAGTTTCATCAAAACCGAAGTAAAATTGTAACCTCTATAGGGTCCACAATCTTGATATTAACGTAAAAGTGGCGGCCATTTTGTTCGGGAATTTTGGTCCGATGTTCATGAAAAATCGAACTGAACTTCCACTACAGTGTCACGTTTTTTAAAATCGGGTAATAATGGTGACCTCCAGAGAGACCGCAAGCTAACAAAGGTGGTTTTTCGTACAATCAGAAGCCATAATTCAGGAAGTTACGATCCGATGAGCGCAAATATAAAAAGGATCCAAGATATAGTGCCCACAAGGCAGTCGAGATCAGGGGCGACGGCATAATACGTCCACACGAAAATGTGGGCGTATGAAACGGAATTTAAGTACCTTCAATTTTATCATGAACATTCCGCCCAATCCTTGAGTCACTGTACAGTTCAGTTGGTCATCTAAAAACATGTAACAAGTTTGAGATCCATCAAAAGTTGCCGATAAACAACTGGAATCATGACTACATTGACGAACACAATCCAACATCCAGTCAACAGTAAGTGATTTATATGCTGTAGCTGTTGGTACTGTCAGATGTTGACATGATTTGGGAGATCTATATTTATATTCCACCGATCCTGCTTTAGTTAAATAAAATAAAACCGAGACCAGCACTAACTGAATCATGGTACCTGTACAATAAGTACAATAAAAAATATTAACAGTTACAGACGGGTCTATGATAGCTGGTTTGTTAACGCAAATACATATAACAATGAAAGCTGTGGTATACAAACACGAAGCCTTGAGAGAAAACCCACCACTTTGTGTATAAGAAAATCACGCCCTCGTTCAAAGATATATAACTACCATTCGTTTATATATATTATATATATATATAGATCGATTGAAACACATCACGATAACCTTCCCCTCAATATAAATATATCGTTTAACTAGTAAGAAAACATTTCTATACCATATCATAGTTTTATCTTTAACTTTATCGTGGGTTGAAACAACTGATTGACATTCCCTTTAATTTTGTTCAATTCTGAAAGTAACATCACATATCGCACTGACGTCACGGAGTCAACACCTATCAGTTCCCACAAACACCAAAAACAAAATAAATTCGTCACAATGAGAATTAAGAAATCACGATTTTATAGTGCACAAATGGAATATAAAATATGGCTAGGGTCGGTACAACTCCTATAGTTCTGTCAAGCTACGTTTGTAGCAGGGGCTAAGTGAATTCACCTAATGACCATCCACGTCAAGTTTAAACATTCTACCTCAATTGAAAGCAGTGTTGTTATGTTACAAAGTCTTGGTTAATCAAATGGTTATTGCTCTTTAGTCTAAGCAGAACATTCTCACCATCAAACTTAGTCAAGGTAATGATATAATGGATCTATATTCAGACTGTCATCGCTCTCACTTAATTATAAGCAAAATTATCGTGATCCAAAGCATCAACCAATCAGATTGCTTATATCTGCTTACCCAAAGCAGAAGAACAACTCGATCAAGGCATTGACCTAATAAACACCTACAAAAAGTTTGAACATTCTAGATTAATTAGACAGGGATTTAATGTGTCCTGAAAAGTGTGACGGACAGACAGACAGACAGGCGGCTGTGTCCACTTTAATATCACCCTACTTTCTCCGACAACAACAGCATTACAATGATTGCACCTTTATTCAGTTTATAATCTTTGTGTTGGGATACCTTGATACGTATGTATATACACGTGTGTTGTGTTGTAATATCTCGATACTAGTAGATAGTTAAATGGTGCAATGTCTATTGTAGTTGTGTATTAGCTAAACGGAGTAGTAACATTTAATTGATATAGTTCTGTATCTGCAGTACGTAAACAGAATAGGTAGGTTCTTGTTTTCGTCTCCTATTTCTGAAATTAATACATTTCTGGATAGCCTGTCTCATTGCTCACGTTGTTTACGAGTGAAAAATCAACATTAACAACTTAAAATACTCGAAATTTCGTGAATTCGCCTCATTTTCCCGAAATAAATACATTTCTGGTGGTAGCTTAGGTATGGATATATTTTTAAAACGTGTTACGAATCCGAAACCACTGAAATTTATGGGTGACTTTCTGATCTTTGCGTACCTTAATACACTTACTTTAGATCTACCATTTCCGATTTTAGAATCTCATCACGGGCGTAAAAACAAACATGGTAACTTCTTGAATATTTTTTCAAAGGTTTTTTTTTTTCGATATTTTCCCGCTATTTTTACGTTCTTCTCCGCCATTTTCATTTCATCTTCTGATCTGGTCCCTTTTTCTGTAACTTCTCAAACGGGAAGTCAATTTGATTTTAGCAATAAAAATCTCAGTTATTTCCCTTTTTTCAGATTATCTTATCGCCCGATGTTCTAGATGTTGATTATAGGCGTGTCTTGTGAATTAATGCCCCAATAGTAATTTATACAATATTTGAAGCCAAAATAAAAACCTGTTATAGGCATATTTATCTCTTACATAACGCGTTTTTATAGTCAAGTAAGGAAACCTATCAATATTAAAATGCACAGTCAATAAATAATTTAAGTATCCTTTTCTTTCAATTTAACAAAATACGGCTGGTTGAAATTGAAATACCGTTTTCTTCTACACATAAATTACAAAACACACGTATACAGGTCACAATTCTATGGAATACAATTACTGCTTATTACTGAGCGACTAGATCGTACTAAGCAGCAAAAAAACCCCCAAAAACGTCCGGTTGGTATGCAACTCTGAATAGGCGCAATGCATAAAACTTGCCAAATGTTTTTATTGTATATTTCTTACCACATCTCCAACTTTACATTAGGAGAAGGTTTAGAGTCTGCATACAGTATCTGACGTGTCCACCGCGAGTGTCAATCCAACAAAACGGTGTCAACGTTATACACCGGCAACCATGCAAGGCCTTAGTCCGGACTAATACTGGATTCCACACTGGCGGTGGACACATCAGATACTGTATAGAATGTGTACAGACACTAAACCTTCCTGTATAACACCTTGCAATTTTGATCAATTAATCATTAATAATGTGTCAACATACAGTTCACAAAAAATTGATTGATCCATGTAGTTTTGTAGAATGGTTTGATTTAAAGTGCCTCTCCGATTTTGAAATCGTGCTGACGCTTTTTTTTTTCTTTTTTCTTTTTTTTTTCTGTTTAGTATATTTTATAACAGGGAAAGAATCGAGTAGTGAGAAAGAGATCAATAACTATAGTAATTATAGAGTGAAGATAATTTTAGATCGAGTTTAAACTATTTTAAGTTTAATCAATATTCAAACACCCAGCCATCCAGCATGGCGCATACACCATCTTAGTATTCAAATAACTTTAATTCAAAACAAGTAGTTTCCGAAGTGAAATTGTTTGACGTTCTAACACCTGACGTCAACTGGCAGACTATCGCCATTGAAGAGACGACCACTGTCAAGATCGGTCGCGTCTTTTTTTACGGCTGGCCCCCGGATCCATTTTTTGCAATGTCTGTTTTCTGTCTTGTCAGCAGTTTAATCTTGTAGACTTTTGTTTTACGTGTTGTGCGGTTCTCCTGTATTTACTATTAGATGTTTGTAGTCGTCAAATAACTGGATACATATTCCTTGTTCAGCTATATTGTAATGGGCAACTATTGTTTTCAAATTTGGTTTAAGAAATATTTCAGGTTCTGCCCTTTCATATTTCCTAACGGGTAAATAAAAACCTAGATAGAATTGTTCTCTTTTGTTGAATGTTTAAAGTGCACGTATACTACAAGTTGGGAGTTTCAGGCGAGATAAAAGACGTGTAAGACAAGACTAAAATAATAGATAGAATTATTCTCAAGTTGGAGATAAAGATGATATGTTATAGAAATAGAATATCCGGTGAAAATGAAAAGGATCAAGTAATATCGATCTACAGTCCAATTGTTAGAAACACCATTAGGAATGTCTTAACGATATGTCTGTCGTGTTATTCTTTAATTAGCTAAACACATTTTGTTCGATATTTCAACACTTTCCGAGTTTGAATAAATATTTCCACGATTTTTGATGTCATATTAACCAACATAATGAAGAATGGGAGCAGGAGAGAACATGTTGACTTCATTCCGTTCACAAGAGATTTGGTCTTATTGGTCATGTTTATGTTATTATATGCTCATGTTTATACGTATTGATAGTGATATAGTCAGGTGAAAATACAGTTTAACCCCACAAAAATTGCAACAAAAGGTTTCTCAACTGATTATGACAGGGTTTATTGTACTTTATAACATACTAAAAGTTTACCAAAGTAGGACCCCTGGGAAAGTGGTTTTTCAAGATGGTGTCAAAAAGGGCCACCGAAACATCTTAAAATGATCATAACTATGTAACTATCAACTCAAATTTGATATTCTTGGTGTCTTTTGCTAGGTTTTTGGGGCAAAGAACACATTAAGATCATTAAAAATGCTGTCGGCATATTATTTCCAAAATCGTCGCCAACACCTCCAAATGACCGAAAGTCCATTGAAACAACACTCAAGAGGGCGATACTGCGGAGGAGGATGGCACTCAAAACTGAACGCTCCGAAACTTATTCTATGATAGGGGACAGCTGAAGGTCATAAATTTAATTTCATAATGTTTCAAAAGCTGAGTGATATCCAAAGTTCTCCTAATGCAGACACCATTTTTAATGATCTTAATGTGTTCTTTGTCCCCCAAAATCTAGGAAAAGACACCAAGATCATAAAATTTGAGTTGATAGTTACATAGTCATGATCATTTTAAGATGTTTCGGTGGCCATTTTTGACACCATTTTGAAAAACCACCTTTCCGGGGTCCTACTTTGGTTAACTTTTAGTATGTTATAAAGTACACTAAACCCTGCCAGAATCAGTTGAGAAACCTTTTGTTGCAATTTGAGGGGTTTGAGGGGGTATTTTCCATATATTGACCCGACTAATATGCCCGAGAGAGAACAAATATAACAGATAGTAGTAAGCGCCATTTTGTATTCCGATTTTAAACTAATCCAGAGATGGAATATCAAATAGAAGCGATCCATTAAGATACAGTTCTCGGGCCTGTTTCACGAAATTTTTAACTAAGTTAAAATCGAAATTTTATTAATTTGATTGGATGAAATTAGATTGATTTTAATGCTTAGCATTTTATCGTTAGTAAAGATTTCGAGAAACAGGGTCCAGAACTGAGTGTTATTCCGTAACGCACATAAACGAATTATGTTGTAAACGACATTAAATGGAATTTTTGACAAAGTCTTACTCATTTCGTGAATATCTTTAAATTTATTGTTTACAAAACTGTCTGTTAAATTAAAAGAAGTTTGTGAAGGCTTTTCTTCTAATTGTCTGTATAGTGCCGCAATTTCCAACGTGTATGAATTTATATCCAGAAAGTCAGCAGTGTAGAGAAGTCATTCCCCTCAACTCACAATGGGTGTGTTCGTTAGACCCCCCCCCCCTTCATACGATATTGAACCAATGTTTTACTTGACACTTGATGCATCTTTGTACTTTTTACAGGCATGGGCTCACTATGTATCTGTATATCTCAACATTTTTAGCTACGTTCTCGTAGCTATCGTTTACAGTCCACGGAGGCGGTACCATCCGGAAGAAAATTTTGACAATGCGTTTTCTGCTCATTCAGCATCTTGGATGTGTCCAGCCCACCTTAAATGGCTGACCTGAGTTTCAAACCAATCAATCGGCCTCGCCTTCCCAGAGAAAATTTTGAATGTGGTTTTCAGCTATTTTACTCATTGTTCATGAACAATTGTGAAAATAACCGGAAAAGGGGTGAAAGCCAAATACATGCATAAGATCTATGTCTATAAACACGTCAATTAGTCAATTTCTTTTATGTAAATAATATTTTACTTCAGAAATTTATGTAAAATGATCAAGAAACAGGTGTAAGACTTTGGTCTTAGGTCTTTAAGACCATATTGTGTCTTTGGAAAATTATTAAATTTTCTGTCTATAAAATTAAAATCCCACGTACCTAGTAAACGTGAAATAAAAACTATACATAATAAGTCAGTGATGTTTTGGTAAAATCATAACCTATGACAAAACTGTCCATCACGTTCTTCCTGATATTGGACCTATGGTTAGTAGACATAAAATGTTTATCAGCACCTGCTTTATTTGTGTGAAATTTAGTAGGTTATTACGCATTTGGAATGGAAATTAACGCCAAGGCTATATCTTGGATGTGCAGGGATGGGGGTATAAATTGGAGTGTAGATCAAGCCCCATCAGATACTCTCCCAGATATTCAAGCAGCCATTATATGTTGAGAACAAGGGACCTGCGAAATCATCCAGCTTGGCAATAAAGTTCTATAGCTGAAATACTGTAGTATTGTTTTACGACCACAAGACACAACAAGAAGAAGCCCTAAAAATACCAGTAGTACTACACAGGCAAAGGATTTTTACATTGTCACACTCTTAAATAAAACAAATGAAAAAAGGAAGTGCTGTTTTAAAACATGAATAAAACTTGTTCTATAAATAGACTCAGCTATTGAAGCGTCTGGTAACATAAGTATTCATGTACTATTTTAAAGGTGTTAATCGATGTAGCCTGGTTATCTATGCCAAGAAGACGTGGTTTATTTAATAAATTGTTGATGAGGTGGTAAACGGTGTATTTACCCCCTTTGATCCCGCTCCCTCATGGGGTATGCCTAGGATTGTTTTTATTCACAATCACATTAAATCGCATCCGACATGTAGACATCTTAAGTGTCTATAGCGCTAATATTCAAAATGGCAGAAAAGATTGAATATGTCGGTCTTCGTCCGACATAACAATGATAAAATAAGTATTAAACATACGCAATCTGTTCTACATCGAATACAAAAGTCTTCTTTCAACCCTGTAAAGAAACGAGCTTTCACGGAACACGATATAACAACATCACTAGAACTATTTAGAATATTTTTAACTGTTTAAAGTCAGAGATATAAATATTCAGCTTCATAGGTAATGAATATAGGTTACGATTATTAGTTATAACACAAATAAAAACAAAGTCATCCGTATGTAGGTTACAACCCAGTAAACAACACAAAGCAAGTCACCCACCTTGGCCGGTGAGAAGAGGGTATACACGGGATACTGACGGAAGTGGCGTAATTCCCTTCCTCAGTCACAGTTAGAGTGTTGTTTGGTCGCTGCTGCTGTCGGAGGCAATACTTGGGACTGCACAAAAACACAGCTGATGGATAGTTTCTCTCCAGATACCAAGATTTCTGTCTTTGTTGATCCGCTACTGGAAGCTGATGCACATCTTTGGAAGCCCGTATCCGTTTGTAGTTTCTGCAATGACAAACCTTTGGCAATACCAAAACACCCGGAATGAAGTGTCACATCCAAGAAGAGCATGTGCAAAAAAGTATATTTTTGACAATTTTTGGTCCAATTCTAAGAAGAGGGGTGTTGGCTGGCCGAGTGGTTAGCACGTGCGTGCTGTATCCGCAAATTATTGAAATGAAATTAAACCAATATGTTAGTCCCGAAATAACCTTGTTCGTGTCGAGTGGACACAAGTCTTTGGTACACAATCGATACCGAGATATAAACCCCATTTCTCCCTCTCTCTCTCTCTCTCTCTCTCCCTCTCTCTCTCTCTCTGAAAGAAAAACAGTTTACTTGACAATCCCGAACAACGAAACACGTTCTGTCTCGTTATTCTAAATTTGAATCCCGAATAAGAAAACAACCGAAGCTTGGATCTTTATAAACATTCATATTTGCTTTTAGCCCCCGGGAAATGATGGATGTGCTATGTTTGTGTATATATATATTAAAGACGTTTAGAATTTCCTGTTTTCAAGATATTAAGGTCACGTTATTCACATGTTTTATCTTATTGGATAAAATCACGATGTATTTATCATGACAATAAAACTCTATCGATTGTATATATCATACATTTCAAAAGATGTGAAATTGGTCAATTATATGCTGAAGATTTATTCTGTTGATAAGCGATGCAAATGGTTGTCCCGGTTATGTCTTTTCATACGACGGTGCTTAAAATGCTTCTGTTGCTGTCAACATTAACGGGAGTTGCATCAATAGAACACACATACCGTCACCCCAGATCATGTGAACATATGACAGTACCAACAGCTACAGCATATAAATCACTTACTGTTCACTGGATGTTGGATTGTGTTCGTCAATGTAGTCATGATTCCAGTTGTTTATCGGCAACATTTGATGGATCTCAAACTTGTTATATGTTCTCGGATGATCAGCTAAACTGTACGGTGACTTCAGGGCCAGGAGAGATGTTTTTGATTAAGCTAACAGTAAGTAAACAAAACAGTCAAGACATCTTTGGTTTATTTACAAAAGGGGTTATTGCATTACATTCTGTGTTTGTTCTGGATCAGACAAACAAACGCATTTATTAATTAATAAATATACATGACAACACACTTTATCCCGTCCGTCAGTAGGTCCCGATTTCGGCTTTCATTTTTGTGTTTCAAACCAATTTATCATTGGTTGCTATACAATTTGTTTTCCCGCGCATAAGCATATACATTAGCATTTTGTTAATTTAGTGTTTTCCTGGAAACAAGTCTTCGGTATATATAATTCGATATCGAGATATATCTCATAAACCGTTCATCATATATCAATGAAACTTTGTTTCAGGTTTGCATCATTCATATTTCTAGAACTGTTTTTAAACGCTCACATGGGCGAATTTCGTCGCCACCATGTCCGTCGGCACGTCACCAATTGACTTGTGAACGAGATATAGACTAAAGTTTCGACGGATTTGTTGTAGTAATGAAAGAATGAAGCCTATCGATACTCACCATTCTACGACTTAAAATTGTTCTAATTTTCGACTTTACTCCGTACTCAAAAAATATAACTACAACAACACAATGTACCAACATGCAAAAAGCCCACCCATATTTATAAGGGGGAGGGGAGGGTGGATTCCTTAATAAACATGCCCACCTCGTAATAGGCACGCACCCATCTCGCAATAGGCACGTACCCACCTCACAAGCACGCCCACCTCACAATCGCGCCCACCTCACAAGCCGCAAAGGTGTTAATTAGCGTCAATCTAGAACATGAAATAAATATGTCGAATTCAAACTGCCACGAATACATGAGACCTCGATTTTCGCCCCATCTGAAGGAATACACGTTACAGCGACTGAAACTCTCTGTGTAGACAGGGGGAAGGAACACGGTACATGCAGGTTAGTGAGTCAATGTTTTACTCGCTGAGCCACCGTGACTCCTTCGCCATGTTCTAACACAACGAATCGAAATTTTGTGGAATATTCTGGATGACTAAGGTCCAGGATGTATAAGGTCTTTTTCGGGATGTTCTGATTGGCTGTAAAATTGGCAGTCACTATCTGTGGTCACCTGTCAAAAGTTGTTAAATTCCATCTCAAGAACAAGAAACTGTGTCCAGTCGTTTGGTTAAAATGATCCCCGAGGTCGCGTGTACCTAATAGGCCTGCACGTAAAAAAAATACTGATAGTTTGAATTCGATATAAGAGTAGACCATTTCTACACTCTTGATGAATGATAAGTTGATAAGTTTGTTACATGAGTGTGTTTACATTGCAGGACGGGATAGCATCCTCACCTCAAACCATTCCAACATCTGAAGAGCCAATACCTTTAACTGGAGAAGATATGATGACGACCGAGGAGACTATACCTACAACAACTGGAGGCACAATAATGACAACAACGGCGAAGACAATTCCCACAACAACAGAAGACACAACGACGGAGACGACAATTCCCACAACAACAGAAGACACAACGACCGAGACGACAATTCCCACAACAACAGAAGACACAACGACCGAGACGACAATTCCCACAACAACAGAAGACACAACGACCGAGACGACAATTCCCACAACAACAGAAGACCCTGTTAATACCACACCACTGACCTGTCTCAACAGTGGAACCCTAGACCCTGCAACACAAACATGTAAATGTTATAATGGTTATTTAGGAGATACATGTGAACGTATTATGATGGGTAAGACATTTAATTTTAATTATGGATCTATTATGGGTTTATTGGACGAGCACCACTCATAATTGTTAATGGTAGTGACAGCTTCCCGAGACAATTTGCCACACTAAACCATATTACTTTATGCTTGTAAAACATTAAATGAAATGGTGTTTAACCTTTCCTACTGGGCCAGTGAAGACAGACTTAGACATACAGTGTGCTCGGAGTGACGCTACAACCTACTCTTACATCAAATTTCAACTGCCAAAGGATACTTTAAGTGCAAGCGAATGGGTACATATGACCCCGGGTTTTCGTTCCATCCGAATTACTATACGGCTCTTGTATTTGAACTTTGAAGTAGGGGTATCCACATGGAGATGCCATGTCATTGATTTGAACATCCAAAATAATTTCTTATGTGCATGATTTTTTAACGGAAATTTCGTAAGTCGAATATTTGAGTATGATGGGGAAGCCCCCCCCCCCACACCCGCCATGAAAATAAAGTATTTAAGGCGAATGTTTCGTTCTAACTTTGGGAGTTGGATGCGAATCTTACTCTTCAAAATCAATCAAAAGTTCAGTGATATCGAACCGTGGGGGGGGGGGGGGCTGGGAAGGGGTAAAAGTGAATAGAGTTCGTGTCCTTTCATTACCCCAGATACTAGTCAAACAGCAAAATATTGGCTTTCCTCGTTTGATCAGTCATAGTATTACTTCCCAGGTATCTCATGGTCAGGTATAGTAGTAGTAATATTTCTCACTAGAGACCTTATGGTGTCTTATGGTCAGTTATAGTAGTATTTCTAAGGACTCTGAACCAACATACGTTTATTTCAGATTGTACGGAGGGGTTTAAATCCGGTCATTATAAGGATGATGAATTTAAAGCTTATTTCATAAAACCAACTTTAGCCCCCGAAGCTTTTGAAGTTTTTTGTAACATGAAGGAAGCAGGGGGTGCAACTTATATTATGATGAATACTGAATGGAGAGATGCTTTAAACCTAAATGTGGATTGGAATACATACAAGTTTCTGATTGGTTCAGTTCCAAATGCCAATCATTGGATTGGCTTACAGAATATTTATTACATCACCACAAGTCGCCCACAACATTTATTTGTTCAGGTCTTTAGTGATATAGACTGGAAAGGAAGATGGCGGAAATATGAAAACTTTAAAGTTGAAGATGAATCCTCCAACTATCGTATGACGTATTCTGGAAGTTTTCCATGGACTCAGATAGAAGTTGGTGCTGATCCGGATTGGGCAAGAACAGTTGAGTGGACACCATTGGGTGATTCTATGATTGGGTTAAATGGTTCAGCTTTCAGTACTTTTGACCGAGATAATGATCTGGATGCTGCTAGAAACTGTGCTCAAGATTATCAAGGTGGTTGGTGGTACAACGCATGCGCAGATTGTAACCCAAATGGTCCTATCAAGAATCCTCGAAATACAGCCGCAGTTGATGAAGCCTTTTGGAAATTTGATTTTATGAATAACCGTGTACCACATATAGAGATGATTCTCAAAGCAGTTTAAACCGTACACACTCGAGCGAAGGAAACATATAAAATCTCAGATACTTGAATTCATTTCGCCAGTACAAAGGGACAATGCTATAAATGATAATGATATAAACACCAATTGTTTAGTAAAAACATGTACTATTGGACCTAGAACTCGTTCAGACATATTAAGGCTAAAACATACTTCACGTTGCAACCATGACGATGAAACTAAATTTATGCCAGTATTCAATGGAAGTGAATATAGATGAATCCAAAATACAATATAATCTATTCGACCATTTGTTTATGTTTAAGATATTTGTTTAATATTGTAACAGGTAAAACACTTATTTTATAATACTCTTGTAGAGTTATATATATTATATGAGTTGTCAAAAAATCTGATAATTATTTATTATTGGGCTGTTGGCTATTTATATAGATAATGATTTGATACAACGAATTCACCCGAAATGAATAATTATAAATTTTTCTATTATTAGTTGAAGGCATATCATGAATATAATTTTATTTTACAGTAAATGTGATAATAGAAATTATACATCGAAGATTTTATTTTGAATAGACAATTGGGTATTTATTTATATTAGAAAGTAGGTAATCCAGATCAGTTAAAACATACTTTAATCCAATATTTGTTTGCTATAATAGATTGTATACGTATTGTAATGCTTTAATCATTTCAAGTATTTGTTTTATATACAGATCAGTTTGAAACATACTTTAATCAAATATCGGGTTGTCTATAAATAGATGCTGTTCGTATTGTTATGCTTTCATCAAGTATATGTTTTATGTACATGTATCATATTGTTGTTAATATCAGACATACATTGTTTTCTTACTATAGATTTTGCCCCATATATCTATGAAAACACCCTTTATAATAATATTTTGTTAATAATTATTACCCTATTGATTATTACATCCATTATGCACACAATAGAACATTATTATTTATCAGGGTTTTGTTATATTTACAGCTTTCTTTTGTTGTTAATATTCACATGTTAAATTGATGTCAATGATTGAACTTTGAGTTGTTGTTGATATTGTGAAGGGATTGATATAGATCCAATCATTATTGTAAAGATCTTGATACAAGGGAGATAACGCCTGTTATCAATATATGGATACAGATCAGTAAATATTTCTACGCCGGTTCACACAAATTGTAGGGCCAAGTTATTTTTAGTCTTTCTCTCCCTCCCCCCCCCCTTTGCATGGTAATTTTTGTTTACTATTTGGTGTAGGGCCAAGTTGTTTTTAGTCTTTTTCTCCCTTTCCCCCTTTTTGTATGGTGATTTTTGTTTACTTTTTGGTGTAGAATCGAAGAAAAGGGTTTGAAAATACATTTTCTGCCAGGTTTTCGTGAATATTCATGATTTTGAGGCGAAAGAATACACGAGTTGTAAAGTTGGTTACGTTGAAAGGGGGCCGAAAATTCCAGCTTGCGTATCTCAAATTTTTCATGAAGAAATTGATACATGCTTTTGGGCAAGAGTTTGCCACATGTTGCTCCATCTGTGGCAGAAAGCGTTCTACCCAACGAATATTTGGGAAAATGTTACAGCCGGTCTAAGAGACGAGAATTAACATTGAAGTCAATGGGGAAATAATTAGTGATCTGTGGCCTGTCTATCCCGAATATTGAGGTTGAATTACGCCTGTCCCGTCACGCCAGATACGTAGAAAGTATTTCAATCTACTACATGTATTAATTATTTGAATGGAAACGCTCACATCAGTCGTCCGTCCAATATTTCTTGCTTTCAAGTCCTTTCGACAATATAGTTTTAAATTAGCAGATGTTGTTTATATGGCCACAGGAGAGACATATGCTAATTCTTATGGGCTGCTAAAGAGATTCTACCGAAATACTGTGAGTAGGACGCAGATTCACCAGGAGCACACTGCACGATGTAAGCCAGCCTTTACAGCACACTTCATTTTTAAAAACATATTTCAGTCCATTATGTTTGTCAAAATAATGTTTAATATTAACCTTTTCACTTGAGTTATTTGTTGAAGGGTGACAATGATAATGTGGGGGCACAACTAATGAGTCATTTCAGAATTTTCAGATGGACCAGTTATAGAAGTCAATAAATATAAAAAACAATATTACCTCTAAGCTACTGTATTACATATTATATTATAATGTTCAACTTATCAATATCTTAAATATCATCAATGCAGTAATGGTATATCTGAATTACAGCACCCTGAAGGAAGATAAAATATCTTTTTATCTTGGAAATGACAAAAAAAATTTTCTGATAAAATATTAATCGTGTTTGCACAAGTTTTAAAACGTACAAAATATTTGACAATATAGGCTGCATGTACAATGACTCTATATAGATTATTTGACAATATAGGCTACATGTACAATGACTCCATTACACAATCATCTCAAAGAATTAGCGCAGTAGTGACGTCAACACTGTATTAATAGTGACATCAACATTATTTTAGCAGCGCCGAAATAAGACCTGATTGTTGAGTTGGGTCTATTCATAACCTTAGTCTTACAGCGAAAACGGTCTTATATAATTTTGTGTAAGATGATTGGTTTCTAATATCACGTGTATTATAGGTCTGCGTGTGACGTCACATCATATGTCAACGACAGCGCGCACTTTGTGTGGACCGGACGTAGTAACCAAGCTGGTCAGGTCAGAATGGTGCCCTTTTCTCATTTTACACCTCCGCTTAATATTTATGAGAAATTCAGAATGAAAAGTAAATATTTTTTATCCAGATATACTTTCAAAAAAAAATGTTATCGTACAAATTTAAAAAAAAAAATGTTTTAGAATTTGATTTGCAGAAGAAGAGAAGTGAATATTGAGAGCTAATTTACTCGCCCCGATATCATCCCTTGAAGTGATACTAGCGGTCATATAAATATACACTGGTGATTTGGTTTGTGTTTATCTGCATGAAAACCACGCGGAAAAAAATCTAGATTTTTTTCTTCAACAGTTGTCAGTAATTTATAATGATAGTTAGGGGTTTTATTTATTGTCTTAGCATTCAGATGGTGTGTGTGTGGGTGTGTGTGATATGGTGTGTGTGTGTGTGAGTGTGTGAGAGTAAAGTCAAACTCGTGCGATTTACATAACAAGGTCTGTCAGTGTGTCTGTCTTGTACGTGACAAGGAGTAGATTCACCTGCCCAACATCGTGGGTTTTCCCTGGGTCCTTTGAATCATATGTGAGTTAATATGTGTACGTATCATAAATCACTCCAGGAATCATTATTTTCTGAATTGAGCAGGGACTGTTGATTCTCATCCCTGTGACGTAATTCACATTTGTCTGCGATATTACATAAGATGGAAGTGAGTGTTATTTCCCACCCATGAATATTATATTATCCGTGTTACGTTTAATCGGTTAAAGTATATATATATCCAAGCTACACTATTGATGTAAAAATATAAGACAATAACTTCCGGTGAAACAGGCGTTTCTGTTGAACCCTGTAGACATAATTGATCTGTCTGTTCAATTTATTATGACAACCATAAAATGAGTCAACATTTATAATCGGTAAATTTAAAACAAGTAATAATAATAATAATTTATGTAGCTCTGACAATTCAACTCAGCGAGGTACTCTTTGGTGCTTTATATAAGTACAACTAATATAAAATTACAATAATCACAACACATTAATCCAAAAACTGAGAGCATTGTAGGTCTTTCTTTAGGCCTGAAATGTAAAAACTATTAATTAGACATTATTTAACCTATTCAGACCTTAATCAACTCTCGATGTCGAGGCTAGCGTGAGATTTTTGTTGGATTGTAGTTCGATTCGCTGAAATATTTTCCTTCGTGAATTACCACTAAAAATGGATAACCGGGACTAGTGGTTTTGTTTTACCGACTTCAGTAATGATGAGCAAGGCTAAGCGTAAATTTCATTCGCTTAGTTCTACGTTAATAGTGGATCAATTTGACTGAAATTTCCTGCACATTGCCTTCACATTATCTAGTTTAACTCGTTATCTAATCTCCCATAATGTATCTTTAAAAAGGGTCGGTTTTAAGATACTTGTTAAAACCTTTAATACAATGTACGCTTTTCATTTCTTTTGGTATCGAATTCCATAACTTTGGAGCACCTACTGCGAAGGATCTTTCGTCGGAAGTGGTTTTTGAAAAAAAAAAAATTAAGAGGCTGTCGATTTGTGATCTAAGGGCTCTGCAAGGTTTATTGGTGTTAATACGATCTCCGAGGTAAAGAATCGTCATAGGTATAATAGACAGTACTTTAAAATTGATACGTTGACGGACTGGTAGCCGATGGAGATCTTTCGGAATTGGTGCCATATGTTTATTTGGTTTAGTCTTGGTTATGATCCTGACTGCTTAATTCTATATATGACCTGTAAAGCTAAGGGAACTTGGTGGGGTAGCGACGAAGTGAGATGAGCGAACGTATACACAGGTGTTGTTGTTTTTAAAGATTTAACGTTCAGTACATTAAATATGATATTATCGACAGGTTGATTTAATTGAATTATTTACACCTGATGGGTTGAAAATTGGTAAAAGCACTAAAACGTCCGTGTATATCAAAAAAACAATTTAAAGCACACTTATAAAATCACTGTCGTGCGAAGAGAGGTTGAGACATCTTCTCCCTTTGTCATAATAAAACAAATTAAAACAGGAGGCCCAACTGACTGATGTTTGGCGTTATCCGTGTAGATAGAAATAAAAACCCAACGTAGGGAAAAGGAATCCGCTTGCTTTATGTGGACAAGGATTACGGAGTTAACAGGTTAGTCATGGAGATATTAACGGTGAAGCGTTAAAAATAGCAACCATCTGCCCAATTATTGGTATCTACAATCAACTACAAACGTTGGCCTATCCAGATTGTTTGTCAGATCAGATTTTTACATTTTAAACTTCGTTGTCTGGTTTCAAAACACCCCATGCCACTTTCTATGAGAGGAGTTAACATACCACGGGAATTTCTATTATAATACAATTGTTAATTCATTCAGACTGTTTGGTATGCAATTTCCGAATACTTGACCGAAAGTACTCTAAATTCCATAGAACTGTTGGATGAGACATAAAGTCGAATTACAACAGGAGACTTAACTAATATGGATCAGGATCGGGGTAACGAGGGGGGGGGGGAGGTATCCGTAGTTTGCTACACGACACCAAGAATAACGTGTAACACTATCAATCATGTGTCATGTGTTGCTCTAAATTTAACATCACCAAATATTAAAGGAGAGGGCTCCGAGAATAATGTGATGCTAATTACTTAATGGGTCCACGGAAAATGAGTTCATCTTATTGTCTTCAAATGAACAATATTCCCCAATATTTATATTTTATTGTGTTACTGACCGATGTGGTTTACTGTGACAGTTTCGGGAAACCTATCACCAAATCTTCAATGTGACACTCCACTTTAGTTGTCAATAAAACTTCAAACTTTTTAAATATTAATTCCCTATCACGTGGTGAAAATTACACACTACATGTTGCAAGAAAATTGACTTCAGAGTGTCCTGAGAGAGAAACACCCATACCCACCTCGAGGCTCTGCGGTCAGTCACGCCGGAATATACCCCCGTCACTCTCTGATCGTTGTTCTTTATACGCCACTGTTGAATAAGGTTTCAATATTAGTAAACTGCCTACGCTCCTTGAAATATCGTTTAAACAGAAAATCACTAAATACTTTATATTCCTCATTCATTCTGCCGCACTTTGACTATACCGAGATTATTTGGGACTGATGCACAAACTACCTATCTAATAATCTTGAATCCCTTCATCTTGATGCACTACGCACTATTTGTTGGGCAGTTAGCGGTACTAGCCATGCTTCCCTCTACGCGGAAAGTGGGTTTATTCCACTCAAATAGTAAGTGCAGGGGGACCGCACTACACGAAAAACAAAAACCTATAAGATTAACCTGCGGAAAATATCAAATCAAGTGAATGGATCCGGGGGCCAGCCGTAAGCGTCCACTGCGCTGTACAGTCCCGGACCTGTTAGGGTACAGGCTTCACTAAAAATGATTTGAAAGAACGACGAACACGACACAAAGTTAAATTACTATACAAAATTATAAATAACCTTACTCCTACCTATCTTAAAAATCTCATTAATCCGGAATCAACACATACATATTCATTTCCAAACGTAGATAAAATAAAAGAAATTCGATGCCGTACTGAAATTTTTTCTAAACTCAGACTCCCTGTAAGAAACTCAAGAACTCATAAAATATTTTCCGATCATCCGTCCAAAAAAGATATAAAAATCCCACCTTTTTACGTCAACGGTCAACGGAAGCGCCAGGTAATCCATAGTAAACTCAGACTCCGATGTTCTGACCTACAGGGACACAAGTTTCTCAGACATGTTGCTGACAGCCCCACATGCCTCTGTGGTCATATTTTTGAAGATCCTGATCACTACATTCAAATGTACGAAACGAAACCATAGACAAACTAAAATACGACATCAAAAACATTAACAGTCTCCTGTTCGGGTCCGCAACCCACTGTATCGATGTAAACAACAATATCTTTAATTAAGTTCAAAAGTTTGTTGGTATGTCAAATAGATTTTAATCATCCTCATCAGCAGTTTAATTAACAAATATTAATTTAAATCAACGTATCAATGAAACCTATATTGTATATTAATCATTCCTACCATCTCATTATGTATTTATACTTATATATGTGTGTGTTTGTCATTTTAACTGTGTATATACACCCATTTTGTTCCTTGTATATTATTTATGTATGTATATTATCTAGGGAGAGGGGTTTCACATAGGCTAAGCCTGTTCCCCAATCACATTCAGAGACATCCTGAATAAAATATTGTTTTAAAAAAAAAAAAATTATAAAACGCTTAAATACCGAAGAAGAGTTTCTAAAGCGCTGTTGGCTGTTATATTCACTAATTATTTACAGATGAGGGTTTTGAAACAAGAAGGTTTGTTCAAATATTTATTTGATTACTTACTAGTTATATAAATATAACTTTGTCGATATTTTATATTTATGCTATGATAAAACATACAATAATAATTACATCAAGGTTTTGAAACAAGAAGGATCGTTCATATATTTATTCAATTACTTATTACTTGTATAAATTTAATCATATCGATATTTTATATTTATTCTGGGATGAAGAAAATAGATAAAACATACAATAACAGATATATTATATGAAATTTGTGATCTCTTCACAAAACGACTTGGACAGAGACAGTGATCGGATATGGTCAGAATGTGGATACTTGTACTTTTATCAGTAACAGAACTGGCAGCATTAGAATATAAATATAAATCTCCCAAATCATGTCAACATCTGACAGTACCAACAGCTACAGCTTATAAATCACTTACTGTTGACTGGATGTTGGATTGTGTTCGTCAGTGTAGTCATGATTCCAGTTGTTTATCGGCAACTTTTGATGGATCTCAAACTTGTTTCTTGTTCTCTGATGACCAACTGAACTGTACAGCATCTTTGTGTCCGGCTGGTCTATTTGTATCCAAATTAGAGGTGAGTATCCCTCCTTCGAAATGAAGAAAAATCCAGGGTTATAGAGGTAACCCAGGGTTATATAGGTAATCAAGGATAATAGAGGTAATCCAGGGGATTTTTATTCTGGTGATGTGTTTTATTTACTTGGGGCTGAAAAAGGAATCAAAGTTGTCCGTCGTATTTAAAATAAACCGACATACTCGGGTCACTGGGGCGATCTGAAGTGCAGAAACCAGGTGATATTCTGAAGGGCACTTTTTATTTATAGGACAATTATGGCACCATTCCGACGAAAGACGAATGTTGTCCGCCATACCTGAAACAAATCAGCCTTCTTCTTGTTCAAACGGGATGCTGTGATATGTTCAGTTTGGAAACGTTTTGGAATAGAAACCCAGGAGACTATTTGTTCTGAAGTGAAGGTGTGTTTTATTTTATTCACTATGAGGTGAAAAAGGAATCAAAATTGTCTGCCACTAAAGGGGCGGGGGGGGGGGGGGCGTTCTGAAACCAGAAGCCATTATTTTTTTTATTCTAAAGGTCTGTTCAAATTTGCCATTGCAACGTGAACATATGTAGCGAAGATACACGTTGGTCTCAAAAATTTGAATTAAATCGATCTTTGCCCGCGATTTGGAGGCGTAAAGGATTCCCATTCTGATCATCGGTCGTCATGGAAAGGGTGCTAACTCAAGTTGTGCTTCTGTTATTAAAGTATATGTATGTTCCAGTTCTATCGATCGGGGCGGGGCATCTACTGTCTGTTCCAGGCAACACTACAACTCGAAAATTGCTTGCTATTTCTTCAGTTTTTAATTAAAATGGTTAAAACTTAACGACCTACCTGGAATGGTCACCCCATTACTTTCTTCGTTGAACCTTAACGCCAATAAGTTCGATAAAATCATTCATTCTCTTGTAAATTTCACATTTTTCGAAACATTCAATTTCTCAGAACATCAACATTGACTTTGCGCATGCGTAACTTGGGTCACTCGTACATCATGTAGGGGTAGAAGGTATTCCACAAATCGGGTGCATTCGGTTAATAATACTTTGGGTGGGAGGTTTCGCACCGTCATTTTGCAGCAGTAATACTTATTTTCGATTATTTTCATAATAGATAGCGTGAATGTAGGCCAGACAACTTCAGTGATGTATATAGTTGGAGCATTTTCTGTGAATTTGTGTAAATAAATGATTTCTATAAAACAGTTTATTTCTGCTTTCTTGTTTAAAAGGTAGACTTGCATAAATTTAATAAAGTTCAGGATTAATCAATATGAATAAATTAAATGTAAAAAAAAAATAACTCGTGGTCTGAACACAAAAACGTGCCCTTGATCTAACAGAAGTTGACCTTGTGTGGCTACTACCCCTTTCCGTTTTCTGTCAAAATAAAAAAAAACTAAATCAAAAAAGAAATAGACTAGACTATCTAAAAATAAACCGTATTAGCAAATTTAATATCTAAGGCAGTGGAACAAAAATCTGTGGTCTGAAACCAAATTTATATTACTTCCCTTAAATAGCTCTTTTAAACAAGTTATATTCTACTAGGTCGAAACAACTATCTAAACATTCAGATAGGACGAAATGACTCAGAGCCAAATCCACACCCCTGTTCGATTTGGTTTAGCCCAAATAATTAGGTCAAGCATGGAAGACTTCAATACCGCGAAGTAAATAAAGAAGGATTTTTCAAGAGAGAAAGGTTACATAGGTTGATCTGAAATTGGTAAACGTGCGATAGGAAGTAACGGGATGACCATTCCAGGTAGGTCGTTAAGTTTTAACCATTTTAATTAAAAATTGAAGAAATAGCAAGCAATTTTCGAGTTGTAGTGTTGCCTGGAACAGACAGTAGTCATTTTCTCAACTATTCGTCTGATTTCTTTCAGTCATCAACCTTTGCAGCAACAACTGAAGACCCTGTTAATACCACATCCCTGACCTGTCTTAACAGTGGAACCCTGGATTCTGCAACACAAACATGTAAATGTTATAATGGTTATATAGGCGATACATGTGAACGTATTATGATGGGTGAGATACATTTAAATGAGATTAATAAAACAAATGTAGGTCAACATTTACGATACAATTAGATTTTATAAATGTATCATATATATGTAATGTAAGATATATATAAAGAGTTAAATAGATCATACAAAATGAATATTTTGAAAATTCCAGCCAAATTACCTCTGTGCGAAGTTATCAGTCTTTGGGGTTTTGACAAAATGCAGCATAGACAACCGAGAATCTTGATTATATATTTCATTGTTTTGACATATCTGAAATGACCATCGTGCTGTAATCAAAGAATGGAAGCCATGTTGGCTTGCCATGTTCATAAACACATTTAACATTTACACGTATTTTTCAGATTATACAGAAAAATGACATGACATAGTCAGCTTTAGCTGATACATTATGCAATCGTTAATTATTAAATAAACTCTACACGATCCATACAATAAAACTAACGGATTTTGGTTAAATGGACAATATAAACGTTTTATATGTATTTTTCAGATTGTACAGAAGGGTTTAAATCAGGACATTATAATGAGGATACGTACGATGATTATTTTATTAAACCTACTTTAGCCCCGACAGCTTTTGAAATTCATTGTAATATGAAAAACGGCGGAGGTGGATCTACTCTCATGAAGAATTCAGAATGGTGGCCATTCGTGAACAGAAATTTAAACTGGAACAACTATAAAGATGGTTTTGGATCTCTTGCAGATAATCATTGGCTTGGTCTAGACAAGATTCATTACATCACCACAAGTCGTCCGCATCATTTATTTGTAGAGATCTTTAGTGATATAGATTATAAAGGAAGATGGCGGAAATATGAAAACTTTAAAGTTGAAGATGAATCCACCAACTATCGTATGACGTATTCTGGAAGTTTTCCATGGACTCAGACAGAAGCGAGTGCTGATCCTGACTGGTCCGCAACCATAGAGTGGACACCATTGGGTGATTCTATGATTGGGTTAAATGGTTCAGCTTTCAGTACCTTTGACAAGAGATAATGATCTGGATACTGGTAGAAACTGTGCTCAAGAGTATCTAGGTGGTTGGTGGCATAACGCATGCGCGGATTGTAACCCAAATGGTCCATTCAAGGGTTCTCGAAATCCAGGCGCAGTTGATGAAGCCTTTTGGAAATATGATTTTAACAATAACTATATCCCGTTCTTTCAGATGATATTAAGAGCTGTTTAAGTTGGTATAGTAGATTAATATCGTGCAAACAGTAGAGCATCCTTTGCTATTGTATCTATACCTTGTTAATTATAAAATAAAATAGGCCAACATATCAATATAAATTTTCCAGCCATTGTTTAAACATACATTATGCAAGAGTTAAATCTGCCTATTACAGGTCTTTAATTTACTTATCCAGAATATAATGAAATTTCAATGTTAAAGCTAGCCTTCGATATTGACTGGATTACAATTCCATATGCTTCTTAACGCTCATTGATAATTAAATAAAAAACTGGATAATCGAGAATATGATTTTAATCGTACCTACTTCAGTAATGATAATCAAGGCTACGCGGAAATTTCAGTCGCTTAAATCTAGGCTGCCAACTCTTTATCTAATCTCCCACAATGTTTTTTTTTTTAAGTTCCAGTGTTTTCGTATACTTGTTGCAATCATTATACTTTGAACTTCTGTTGTAACAGAGTGCACTTTTACTAGTATCGTCCGACATATTGGCGTTACATAACATTGTTAAATTGATATTTTAAAGAATTATAAACTTGTAATGTCTTTATGGTGTTTCATTCATTATCGGTATAGCTAAATGTGAAGTAGTAAAATTCGTTATAGCTAAATGTGAAGTAGTAAAATTCCTTTCCTTCATCTAAACGTGAAGTAGTAAAATTCGTTATAGCTAATTGTGAAGTAATAAAATTCGTTATAGCTAAATATGAAGTAGTAAAATTCGTTATAGCTAAATGTGAAGTAGTAAAATTCGTTATAGCTAAATGTGAAGTAGTTAAAATCCCTTTCCTTCATCTAAACGGGACAATTTCCAGTTGTCATTACGTGTTTAAAAATATAAGCCAACATATGCCGAACTTTCACCACAGTGCGGGAATTAAAACTTATAACCTTTTGAGGGTTCGGGGGTCTACAGTGAATTTTCTACTGGAGCCTATTGCGTCTTCATTGTGAGGCAGTATTAGCTATTATATCACAGACTGGACACGAATTGTGTTATCATTCAGCGTCAACTACCACGTCACACACTTATATGATAACTTTGTAAAGTATCCCTGGACATACTATATGAAAGGGCGCACTGTAAATATGCTGTAATAATAATAATATAGAACTTTGGTACCTATAAAGTTGTCACATCACTGGCGAAACTCGGCTGTATGATTGTAAGTGATATGTACCTACACCTATACCATCGGTTTACTTATTAGGAAAACGTCCCGCTTTTAGAAAGACGTTCTCAAAATTGCATCGTTTGAAGAGTGTGTATAATTTTCATTGCAAAGTTATCCTTGTTTAAAGAACATGGGATAAACTTGAAAGAAAAGCTATGTATATATAATTATAGTTAGTGTGTGAGCGCTGTATCATACGGTCTGTCATTGAGTCAACTGGCGTGGTTTCGAATCCCCAGTTGTACGTGGCAAGGAGTAGGGTCGCCTTTCCAGCCTCGTTGGTTTTCTCCGCGTACTCCGGTTTCCTCCCACTGCTAAAGATCCCTACGCGCAAGCGAATTATTGAAATAAAATTAAATCATATGTTAGTCCCGAAATGACTGGTCCATGTCAAGTGGACGTTAAGCCCCATTTCTCCTTTCTCCCCTCTCTCTCCCTCCCTCTCTCTCTCTCTCCCCCTCTCTCTCCCTCTCTCTTATAAGTATTGTGGTACATAGTGTGTTTAATATGTTCATCATAAAATACAAATCATATAAAACTACAGTCGGTACAAACACAGAATATAAATACTTGTCCTTATACAAATACACGCGTAAATGAAATGGAGAAATCACACAATTAATACAGTATTACATTGATCTTATTTCATCTTCTGATCGAGATAGGCCCCGACAAAACAAGCTGAATACCAAAATTTGTATTTGTCTCCACGGAAATACAAAAAATAAATCCAAGAATTTCAGGACACCCGTCCTGCTTCACTACCCACCGTTACTTCTGCGTGGGGTTATAAAAACGAAACGAAATATAGATGAGATTGCGTTGTATTTACAAGTATATAGACCAAGTTTCTATATCTGGCTTAGCCCCGAACTCTAATATCAACGAACAATGAACTTAATTGATGAAAGATATTCATCTTTATTCTTTAATCGAACTGTCTTATTTGGCCAAATATTGGCGTATTAATTAGATTGATTTTAATTAAACGCGTGACTCGCCTACTGATCTAACCTGGTCTTAGATAAAAGATTTGCCACACATATACTGAGTTTTTCGAATTCCTACATTTCACTTACCTAAAGGTGAATATACGATTCTCCTGGTGTCTTGCGGTCATAAATATTAAATTGTTGTCTAGTACCAACACCAACACAATATTCCATTATATATTTTATCTCTATATTAGTAGGGGAGTTGATAGAGCATTACACATTAGGTAATCATGGACGTGCTAAGACTGGTTATCGTTCTTGGTTTCACCAAGACTTCTTTGGCTGATTATAAATACAAATCTCCCAAATTATGTGAACATCAGCTGACAGTACCAACAGCTACAGCATATAAATCACTTACTGTTGACTGGTTGTTGGATTGTGTTCGTCAATGTAGTCATGATTCCAGTTGTTTATCGGCAACTTTTGATGGATCTCAAACTTGTTACATGTTTCCAGCTAATGACAGAAACTGCTCTGTACCTTTACAACTTGGTGGATCTTATTTCCTGAAGGAATCGGTATGTCTCGATAAATTATGTTATTTTTGTTTCCATTTTGACTGGTTAATAGTTTTTTTGTGACAAGTGTGATTGTCCACGACAATTATACGAACCGCTATTCGGCCATTATATAATTATAACGGGTTCTTTTAATTTTTTTTTATAGATAACCTGCTTGAATAACGGGACGCTCAACACTACAACCCACACCTGTAAATGTTATAATGGTTATATCGGTGATAAGTGTCAACGTATTATGATGGGTAAGAATTTATACCTCTCATACGCCAAAATGCCACAAAACACAAAAATTTTTTATTCTATCTACTAAAAAAATTGCACAATTTAAACCAGATAATTGAAACATAGAAGTTATAAAATCACCAATATTTATTTATCATGAGTGTTTGTTTAATTAATGAAAGTCTACTTCAAGAATAATTGTCAAATTTTCACTTTGAGATAAAAACAAGTTCTCTAATTGAGGCCTGTTGTAATTTTATATTTTGGGGGATATTCCTGATTTTACTGTATATTTATGTTTAAATTTATTAGGATTTGTTAACATATATGAAATTTATTGTTTTTATTATCTATTAGTATGGCTTGGAATTTTTCGACCAATTTCACAAATTGTCACGGAAAATGTGTTGCCATCTGCTGAAATGATCTCGGGTTTCCGGGAATTGCAGGAAGCGGCAGGAAATGTTGTTGTTTAATGTAGGCTAGTACGTCCGGTTAAGGAGATTATAATGCCTTCCAGCAAACCGCGACCAAAATGGCTACATTTCAACCAGGCCATCAATGTCGATCTAAGAGAAAATGAGCAAAATGAACCCACCTAAACTTCTTTTTTTAATGAATATGTTGAAACGTATTGAAACAGGTGTAGGAATATCAGAGCCCTATCTATTCCAGTCCTATACAGGGGCGGATCCAGGGGGGGGGGGGTCCAAACCCCACCCTGCTCAGCCTCATATGAATGAATGCCTTGCATCAATGAAATTAAACCACATGTGATCCTTCACCATTATAAAAATAATTTTTCTCTTTTAAAAGCTCAATTTGTATGAATGCCTATGTAATTTAGATGCGCTGATGGCATATTTCCCTAACAGGAACCTGGCAACCCCCCTCCTGCAAAAATTCCTGGATCCATCCCTGCTATATTACACATTTACCTTTTAAATTTCAATATGTTACATCTAAATGGTATTCTGTTTTATTTTACTACAGATTGTACGGAGGGTTTTTATTCTGGACATTATAAAACTGATGAGTTCTCTGAATATCTGATCAAACCGACCCTCGCACCTCAACCTTTCTACGTAGAATGCTACATGAAAGACATTGGTGGTGCTACAGTAATCATGATGAATTCCAAGTGGTCGCCATTCTTAGACAGAACATTAAATTGGGAAAATTACACAGAGGGCTTTGGTACTCCGATAGCCAATCACTGGATTGGTCTACACAATATGAATTATATAACTAACAGTCGTCCACAACATTTATTTGTTGAAGTTATAAGTGGTTTGGACTGGGAAGCAAGATGGAGAAAATATGAAAACTTTAAAGTTGAAGATGAATCCACCAACTATCGCATGACGTATTCTGGAAGTTTTCCATGGACTCAGACAGAAGTTGGTGCTGATCCTGATTGGTCGAAGGTTATCGCGTCAACACCATTGGGTGATTCTATGATTGGGTTAAATGGTTCAGCTTTCAGTACGTTTGACAGAGATAATGATCTGGATGTTGGTAGAAACTGTGCTCGAGAGTATCAAGGTGGCTGGTGGTATAACGCATGCGCAGATTGTAACCCAAATAGTCCTATTGATGAAGTATTTTGGAAATATGATTTTATAAATTATGAAATTGCATACATTGAAATGTTACTTAAAGCAACTTAATTGTTTATATATATATACAATTAAGTTCATATCTACTATCACCGCGCAGATCTTGTATATTCATACTTATTCTTAACTTGTGCGTAGGCACATGATGTTGCTGGTTCACATTTGGGAATTCGATAATTTCTCCATATAGAACGTGCGCTTAAAACCAGGTATTATGTAAGAGCAGGTAAATCTGCTCTATCGCATGCCTTACTTTGGGCTTTACATGCTATATAAATTATCAATTAAACATATATTAACATGACAATGCCATAACCAACCCTCGAGTAGATGAGAACAGTTCGGTCATTTAATGATTTGATTTAAAAATGGAGAAGTGAGGCTAAGACTCAAATGACCAGTGCATTGGTTACAATCAATGCACATATCTTGTCAAAACTATAACCATTGGTAACTTCCCTCCAAATAAACTAATTTGGATGAAATCTTTAATATTCGTTTTGCATTATCAATTTTTGAACTGTTATAATGAAAACGACCAGCTCTTTATCTAAATACTAGTTTAATATTGCACTTTGATTGCTTTAGTCAAAGTATTTGTATTTGAATGTACTCAATAATGTAACGGCCATTCTGCAAGCACATTTTTAGGCCCTACATAGTTATTGTGTGACGTCATGTATTAGATCGATTATTGTTTGATATCTGTTCAATCAATCCGTCGTGTGTCTAAGGGGAGGTAACTTTCAATTATTGTAATTAACCTGTATATGATTTGCGACTCATAGTAATAATTAAAGTAAATTGTTGGTAGATTCATTTCTTTGATCAAGTTAGGAATGCTTAGTGTGTTTAAACGTGACGTAACGTAATACAGTAATTATATATCACTCAAGCAATCATGTATTATTCAGAATCATCAATTAAATATCGAGAAAATTTATTAGGTTGTTACGTGTTGACACTTATTTCTTACACAACATGAACAAGGCACAATCTAGTAAAATGAATTGTGGCAGCTACATTATGGTTGTTGTTTTTACACCAATTTGTGGGGGTTAGAGTGGTAAGAGACAGCTTCCATTTATTTTACTCGTTAGCACTGTGACATTGAGGTCAAAACCATTCAATACGTGTGGTGTATACCTGATACTTGCCTCGTATAGTTCTCATATAGCAAAATCATTTATTAATTGACAATAATAAACAGTATTTAACCATAACGCTAACCAAATGATGGTGTACTAACCAAACAGTAACCCATGGGTTAGCTAGTGTACTTTTCACTTTCATAGTCTGTGATGGATCAGAATTTTCAGGATTTGATGAAGTCAAATTTCGCATTGTCATTATTATCGCCAGCCGACTGAGTACAAGTTCTTTTACACGAATTGTTTGCTTGCATATGTGACCAATCGCGACCATATTGCGCACAATCGTACCAAATCGTATCAGAATTTTTCGACTCGCGTCACCTCATATCCAAACTTGACACATGAGAGAAGTAGAAGTAAGAATAGCCAATAACATATATCATACCAAAAGATTGTAAATCGGCTGGTGTATAACTTTAGATGATAGATTTAAGAGATTATATTGTATAAACCCACGCTAACAATTGGAAACCTGTTACTCACCTTTATTCAAATTAACCAGATATAAAAACACATATTACCATTATAATACACCTTTCATTTCATATGTATAATATTGAAGGAGTCTGGCAGACTAATTGTATTAAAGATCGGAAGTAAAGTTGCTGTAAATAAATATTTCCTTGGTCTGGACCTGAAATGGGGTTTAACTTGGCATGATGTGGGCTACATGCTATTCATTGTGCTATGATGGACAGCGTTATCCGTCATTGAATTCCATCCGTCTAAGTTTTACATGTACGTCAACGTCGGCTGTTCATACCATGTGTCATTAGTTACTATGACAGGACTGGAACTGGGTTTTATGTTTCGCTAGACAATTTTCATTCCAATACACACCGTATAGACGCTGCAACACGTGATGACACCGTCCCTTTAAGGCGATCTGTGTAATTTGTATAATTTGTATTAAATTATTATTTTTGGTTTAGATGCCAAACTGAAATCGAACCAACATGTTGGTGTTAACTTTCATAACCATAATTGGTAAGTATTACACTGATTTTATTTATAAAATATTTAAGAGATTCGTGAGCTAAACATGGAGTTTGAAAAGTTCACTATGTTTTATAATTGAACAATAATTATTGTCCCAATACTCTTTTTTCATTTTTGGTAAAATTAATATTAAAGGCTCAATACCACTCGTGTTGTAACTGAATAATATGTCCCTATCTTTATTCTGGTCAACAAATCCTATTATTTTACAATATTCCAATTAATTGACGAAACAAATTTCATCTTAAAACACCTAATTTAAAAAATTGGAAAAATTCAACGTAAACCTTTTCAAATGTGAATTGGATTTTAAGATATTTTCGAACCCTCTGGACAAGTAAAATAGGATGTAATGGATAATTTACACAACAGGTAGGACACTTAAACATCTAGTACTTAGTACTTAGAATAAGGCTATTATTTATTTTCTGGAGCTGCCAAGCCAGCAGAGTGCTATGGTCCCTTTACATTACCCATGGCTTAACATGCCTTATTCAGGGTGTAAATCTACCTAGTGCTATTCTTTCTTTATATAAATTTAGATATTTATTAACACGACAAGATCTCAGTCAACAATACTCTAGGTTATCAGAATTAATGATATAATTAAACAATGGACAATCCAGACTTGTTTTTTAATGTCGTAACAATGGTAGAAATGACAACCAAGACTACACTTTTCTCCAAACAGTCCACAAGGCTGCTATTAGATAGATCTATATACGATATACACAGTCCACAAGGCTGCTATTAGATAGCGCTATATACGATATAAACAGTCCACAAGGCTGCTATTAGATAGAGCTATATACGATATACGATTATACGGGAATACTTGTGTTCGAAACAGGAATATTTTCAGCGGTTTACACCGCATTATACGCGTATAGGAGGGACATATATACGCGTATGCATGTTCGGGTTTTTTTTCAGGGAGGACAAAATTATATGAGAAGAGTAGAAAATGGGGCATTTGTATGGTAAAACGTTTTGAACACTGATGGACATCTCTCGGTATGGTAGTAGACTATTCTAGTTTCTCATGAACAGTGTTTGCCATTTAACTGCCCCCCCACCATTGTTACCAAAAAAACATGGCGGCGTCTAGATGTACTCGAGCAGCATAGATCAATAAGATTAAATTCAGTATATCTTTGTAAATACCGATCTCCTATCAGAGATGTATTTTAACGTAGTTTACAAGTGATGTCTATTGTTTAAAATAACGCATACGGAATTTAATACTACTGGATATCACCCACAAAATACAACTTCAAAAGTCCTAATTCTACTAATTTGTTTATTTGTTTATTTAAAGGCCTGTCACAAGGTGCACTTTATAGAATTCCAGCACCATTAGAATGGGTACCTGTCACCAATGGGGTTAATCCACCGAGTTCTGTACACGTGGGCACAGAAGAGAGTTTTTGCGAGGTTGATGACACGAAGGTACGTAATATCAACATGAATGAATCTGGTTTAACGTTGAACTGTTCTGTCCCGACTGGGGTAATAAAGATTGGCGCACAAATAGGGGATGTACGCCATACAGCGTGCACTGAGGCAAATACATAGGAATAAAGGATGTACGCCATACAGCGTGCTATGAGGCAAATACATAGGAATAAAGGATGTTCGCCATACAGTATGCTATGAGGGAAACAGATGTAAATAGGGGGTGTAGTTATTAAACCATGTGTACAAATATAACATCCTTATAACATCATATCATTCTTTCAGGACCAGAGTAGGACCAATAGAGGCCCTAAGAACTGAACTCAATGCCCAATATAGACCTATATGCATTTCAGTGCCCCCATACAGACCTATATGTAATGTCAGTGCCCCATGTAGACCTATATGTAATGTCAGTGGACAATAATGAACCATCAAATAAAGTGTTTTGTTTTTCTTAAACACGTCATAATTAACTGAAACAAAGTAAGCAGCAGAGGACAAACAATAAAAAGGTTTTTAATTCATTTTTATATATTTTAAATTTGTCACATAATAGTAAGTGCAAGAGGACCGCACTACAGACAAAACAAACATCTACGAGATAAACCCGCGAACAAAATAGAACAAATCTGATGGTTCACCCCTCCCATGATTCCTACCCTTGCTTATATTTCTTAATGGTAAATCCAGCCCCGCATTCTTTTCTTGTATTTGGCTAGGGGCTGATACCTGGTGTTACCAACAATGGAAAATGTGAATATGAAGTTGACGGCGAGGTTAAATCATCGTCCTCGTACAACGTGCTGGTACGTCCAGAGGGCGTACATACCGGATGGAAGTACAGTAGTGGCCAACCTCCAGTTGGGGCCGTCAAGTGTCACGAAGGATCACAATGTTACCTTGGAATGAGTATATATACTGATGGACTGTGTGAAGAACTTCCGGGAAAGATTTTTGCAGATAAGAAACAAATGATCATGACGTCAGGTGAAAAAGTATATAAGTGTCCCTCTAAATTATATTTAGTTGAAAAAATGATACGAGTATAATATCATTGAGAATATCATTAAGAATTAATGGGCAGTATTTTAATCTGTAAGAAATTAAAGAGAAAATAAAACACACAACGACTTATTTTGTTATTCATCAACAACTTAATGCCTCGTTAAATAATACATTCAACCCCAGAATTGAAGTAAGTATGCTTCAAGTTTATAACGAATTATTATAAATCATGCTTGTGCAATGCAGGGGAAACACTTAACATGTCGTGGTTATGGTCCCTTCGAACCCCATTGACACGGACAAGAAGTGGGGGCGGGGGATTTTCCGGATCCAGTTAAACAACACTGATATCATTGATTAGACAAGTCCTTTCCGATCAAACAACATCCCTGGTATCTCAGTTAAAGCTGAAGGTCTGATAGGTGGAGTGAGGGCAGTTTACCAAGTAGGTATAAAGGCTAGGGGCACCTTGGCGTCATTGTTCTAAAGCAAGTCACACACACTTCATTGTAAAACAGAATCTTTCAAGTATTCTAGACAATATGGCACTATACCATCTCCAGTCTATTTAACACCTAATATTTGGAAACGATCCACAAGTTATTTTGAATACGTTATGAAGCAGAATCTGTGAGAACAATTGTCAGATACTACAGACTATGATGTTGTTAAAATGTTTGTTTTCTTCAATATTAAGTGCCGCACAACAAGAAATATTTATTCTAGCAAATAATTCAGAGAATTTGAGCGAAGGGGATTTAGCTCTTCAAAACCCCAATAAATCACTTGGAGCCTATCTGTACTGTTTGTCAAACCCGAATAACTAGACACCATCAGACACACGCCAATCCCTACATTTTCTTTACAATAATTTCATTTTGAATGTAAACCAAACCTAAGATGAACATTTATACATTATATTTGAAGAAAATCTTCACCCTCTGATATATTTCTACGATTTGTCCAGGGCCCATCATTGTTTATATTTATTTAGATAGCCAATGATAATGTGACTAGTGAAACGTGTAGCGTATGGTGATTTTACTATGCGTAGCGTATAGTGAATATTCTGAGAGAGAGGGGTTGGGGTTTAACGTCCACTCGATACAGACTAGGTTATTTCGAGACTAACATATGGTTTAATGTTATTTCAATAATTCGCTTGTGCGTAGGGGTCTTTAGCAGTGGGGGGAAACCGGAGGGCCCGGAAAAAACCCCACGAGGTACGCGAACTATGGGTTAGTTGTTTTTATATATATCATTATATATACACCAACTTGATTTTAACCGCGAGTTTAAATCGTTAAGAACGTATTTATGAAGTGTCAGATTATGGCATCCGTTTGGAAAGCTGACAAGTTCGAGTCTAGTCACTGATACATGTATAAGGAGAATCGGGTTGTTTGTTTGTGTATTTATCTGTTCAAGACTTTTAACAACAAAGTAAACAATGATATACCATGGAAAAACTGTTTTCTGGTTTCAGTATATGTCCACCCCAATTGTTGTCTTATTTCATCACACACCCATCATCGTTAAAACTGATATTATGACAGGATTGGCTTGGAACCGTTTAATACATGAGAACTGACATGACACAACTATTAAAAAGTCGTTGTTACCTGTCTAATCTTACCTGTCTATCTTACCTGTATATATCCAGGTCGTTAATCGTATAAAACAACACATGTTAATCTTACAACACATCAAACCTTCTCCAACTTGTTCAACAACAGACTGCACTAAAATGAGGATAGAATTTGTTACCTTTTTGATTTTGGGTATGTACGTATTTTAAGTTATCCGCCTGTTCTGTCATCAGCATCCCTGGTATGAGCGAATGTGGCATGGAGATAGGGTGCCTTCTCAACCTCGTGGGTTTCCTCCGGTTTTATCCCACTGCTAAAGACCCCTACGCGCAAGAGAATTATTGAAATAACATTTAACCATATGATAGTCCCGAAATGACCTAGTTTGTGTCTGTCGAGTGGACGTTACCCCCCCCCCCCCTCTCTCTCTCTCTCTCTCATCGGCATTAACTGATTGTCAAAAGGAGACTTGATCACTTTCAAAATGAAAATGTAATATGTATTGGTGATTCCAATTCTTACTTCGACCCCTGCATTGGCCGAGAAAGTTCATTCCGATTTTCCGGTGTGGTTTCCCCTTGTCAGTGATGCAGGGCGGGAGGGCCTGACGGATGAGACAAATGTAGTTTCCTAGAGCACCTGCAATCGGTAAATTTAGCTCTTGAATAATGTAGGCCTACCTTTACAAGGACAGTAGATTAACAATTTTTGGTTACAGTAGACAAATCTATGACATCTTAGTTAAAGGATTCATCTTATGTCGTTATTACTTGACAAAATCATTCACGGAAAGAAATTCACAGCTAACAACATATTTAATTGTGCACAACTCCACCACGATTCATTTCCATCTCCAAATTGGGGCTGGGTGGGTCGATTACGTCTGTCATTGAGTCATGTAACGTGGTTTTGATTCCTGAGTGTACGTGAACAGGCTATAGGCCCCGGGCTCTTCCCACTGTGCAAGGGAAGTATAGAAATAAAATTGAACCATATGTTTAGATTATGGTTTGAGAAGTATATATATCTGTTATTCCAGGCTGACAATCCCTTATCTTTAATGCTTCATTACGCCACAAGGAGACACAACCCCTTTATCTTTAATGTTTCATTACACGACAGGGAGCACATCCGAATTTTCCGGCGAGGTTCTTCCTTGTCCGTAGTACAGGACCGTGAACCTGGCGAGAGAAGGCGTATAGTCGTTGAAGTAGGGGAAATCCAGAGATCCCGCGTACACATTGACCCCCTTATTCTCCGGCGATCTGACTTTTTCGGGCAGGCGGGGAAAGTTGGCAAAATAAATGCCTCAAATCTAATAAAACACTAATTTTACTTTTGTTTTAATTGATTAGAACGAATACGTACTATATTGACTGTGGGTTAAAACATTTTGTCTGGGGCCATTCTTCCTTGTGCGACATTTTTCGGGAATCGATTATTATATGTGAATGCAGCAGCAACAGTCTGATTGGATGGTTGGCATTCAAGTCGGATATCGTTTACAAAACCATTGCACAACTTTGGACTTGCTTTACTCAACCCGCGACGATTGATTGGTTGTTAGCGATTTAGGTTTGTTGTATTCACGAAAACGTGTTTGCGGCCGTCCAATTGTAGGGGCATTTCGACTTCTGCCCCCCAACCCCTAACTGTGACCGAGTCCGTACGCCTATGTGTGTGCGTTAAATAGCTCTTGGCGGCTGGAATTCGAAATGGGTAGAACGTAGCGCCGAAATCAGGGCCAAATTTCTCCAAAACGCACTGCACGGCCTATACCCGTCATCATTAAAGGGAATTTTCGCATCGATATGAAAACGAAACCAAAACAAACATATGTTCGTTTACGTTTTCGTATCTTCTAACAAACGGTTTTGTAATCCAACGTACGCTAGTAGCTAGATGGCGTTAATTTCCACTCGGTGAATTTCTCGGTCAAGCCAAAGTTTTCAATAGATATCTAGCGAATATACAACAATTCAAGCATAATATTGTATTTGAGCACATTCTACATACCCTACACAATCAAAATATAAACACAAGGCCTCGAAACATATTGGAAATTCAATATATGAGACAAGAAACATGTTCGTTTACATGCCTTAGACGTGATTCCAGCTCCATACGCGTAACGTTTTTCACTGACCGAACACTCATTACGGATTGACGTCACAAGTACACATGAATCGATGACGTTTTAGTTTTCGTATTCGTTTGGGTACCGATGCGACAGGTCCCTATTAACCCAGTCGAACCCTCATTTCTTTTGGTTTGTGAAGGGAACTGATTTATTGGTGTATGATGAGTGACACACTGACCTTATTTTAATCTTAGGGGGTCATTTAACTAGCCACACAGTTGACCTTCCCCTATACATATTAAACACAAAACGAGAATAACTGACCCTGAACAAATGAACTAGCCACATATTTTTACGTGTCCTTATATTATAACCGAATCATTGACCGCGATATATATTAACTAGACTATAACGTGTATTACCCTACCTGTATAGAATGTAAGTCTGTATATATTAACAACAGGACAGGTTTACCTTTTGTATGCGAAGAAATTAGAAGTCACTCGTCTGTATCGGTTCATATATCAAATTATGAGCAGTGATGCAGTTGCCGCCCACAAACTTTTATATATTGTAGCTGAGATCGCCTTCTCAGAGCAATGGGGGTCAAAACTATTTAAAAATAATCGAATACAAAAATAGGTAACTTGTGTTGCCCCCCCCCACACCCCATTTTTCTATGATACTCCGCGTTTAGTGTTTTTGCGTAAATGAAATTTGAGTGTGTTAATGGTTATAATCCTTCCATGTGTTTATTGCGTGTTGACATTATTGTGGGAAATATACATAATGTGCTACACAACAATGAACACAACAATTAATCAATCTTTAATCAAAAACTGTCAAAACATGATCATTTGGTACCGTCTTATTGATTCCTAAAATAACTATTACAAAGGCATGGCAAATGTAAACCACCTGGAACAGCAACACAGAAGATAACACTACCAAAGTACTGGATGATCGAACAATCTATAGATTGGGATATTTCTATTTCCATATGAATTCAATGATTTTTGTACCTAACAGCCCGTTATGTCACGTTGAATTGAAACCAGCGTTGATTAATCTATACGAACTAAAGAACTACGATATAGCTCGATATATCAAAATATGTTACAACTCAAGTTGAAGACAAACAATAATACAAACAGTGAATTATGTTAATTGTTATAAATTATAAACATATGGTGTATATGCACGTGTTATTATATTGTATATAAATATTATTGGAAAAACTACTTTATAAAATGTATTCTATGTTTCATATACTATTTCATAAATACCTCGTAATGGCTAACATGTTTCATATCTGTATTTCCGGTCCGAAACATTCCTGATTACTGTTTTGAGTATCTTGTAAAATCAATAGGAAATACTATTAGTATTCTAGTCTAGTTTTACCGAGAGCTTCGGATGGAATACTTGTACTATAAACCAAAAGATGCCGCTCCTAATGGCAAATTATAAAGCAAAATAAAAAACAAAAGGTAATTTCCTAAAGCCACTGTAACAGTCAAAAAACTAAATATTACTGCTACTCAGAATCGTTAAAGAGGGTAAATCTGTAATATTTGGCACCTAGAAATGGACATATATCATGGGTCGCAACGCATTCAATCATTTCGGTTTTAATGCAATTTCTCATCAATTATGTTCGGCGATATAGGCAAAGGGTCCTAATTACATGGCAGTATTTGGCGTCTAGTTATTCAAGGCAACACCGGTAGTTTTCTCCTGTGGCGTATGTTCATCTAGTCACTTCGTTACAAATGACGTTCGAAAGCATTTTAGCACGCCATTCGTCTTAAATTTTGTCTTAAATATTGCATAAGAGAAGCCCAAATTTCCACAGTGAGACAACAACATTAATGTTGATTTAAACTGAGGAAGATTGTGGGTGATATTGAGTTAAATACTTGCCTCCTTTAACAACATTTCCTTCCTGGAGTTTAACTTCCACCAAGAAGAATCCATAAAATAGTTTTGGTCCAGCTTTCTTGTGTAAGACACGATGTCTTTGCAGGGAAGTGCCCAAGGTGAATTTCATCCAAAGGGAGAAACACCGAAAGAATAGCGATCGTGTGCAGTCTGGCCCGCTTTGCCATAAATGCTACGATCTTAGGTAAATGTAGGTTTGACCGTCAGCCCAAGGCCCATCGCCTGTCCGACCGACCCTGGCTAAGCGTTGTTGTGCAGTTGGCCGTGTCAACAAAATATAAAAAAAACCCACACCCACCTGCCCCATGGCACCCGACATGCCTTCACGTACGGACGTCCGACTAGCGGTAACCCACATTACTACCTGTAATCACTAGGGTCATGAAACCGTGACCACCAGCAATGACTGCGTGGGGTACTCTAACTTATGAAATTAGGGAAGTGTGTTACATGTGCGTAATGTGTATATTATATAAAATATTAAATCAAGACAAGCTGATGAATAAAAGTGACAAATATGAGAATTTATGGTCTAACAAATAATTATAAACCGCAAAGGAATCTCCCTTCAATCAACGAAGCCATATTCCACACAGATTTGGACTGTGGTTTCATACGCAGCGTTAAACCCCCAGACCACCCACGCTCTTCACTTACCCAATATAAAGTCAACCGGCGTGGTTTCAAATCCCCGGTTGAACGTGGCGAGGAGTAGGGTCGCCTGTTCAACCTCGTGGGTTATCTCCAGGTACTCCGGTTTTCCCTCACTGCTAAAGACCCGTACGCGCAAGCGAATTATTGAAATATGTTAGTCCCAAATGATATAGTTTGTGTCGAGTGGACGTTAAACCCCATTTCTCTCACTCTTTCGCTATAGGTTTTTATTCCATATGGTTAGAGCTAAATGATAACCTACAATCTCGCTATCAATCACGTGTCCTAACCTTATTTACATCTCAAATTGAGCTGGCCTTAACTTTTACATTTAGCCTATCCTCCATATATTTGGGAACTCCTGTGGTGCAAATTCCATGGACAAAATCAAAAACATCTAATGATAACAGAAATGATTTGACGGATACACGAAATACATGGAAATAATTAAAATTTGATAGTGTTCATAATATTTTCAAACTAAGGCCAACGAAGTACTTTAGTATGAAACGGGATCGGCACCGCCAGGTTATACTCACGCTCCCATTAATATCATTAGTCATTTCGTGCCCTCATTAAAAACATTCATTACGTTCATACTCTCATTAACTTCATGTGTATTCCTACTTATTCAATATTCCTAACTTGTTAATCAAATGGTTAATCGATTTATGAAATATATTATTTGACAGAGTTTATAATTAGATATGCCACCAAATCGCATATTTGGGGTTCATTTTTCAAAAATTTCAAGGCGGAGAGCCTCCGCGGTCAGTCCGCGGTCAGTAAAATGGGCCGCTCCGACACGGCAGCCCGGACCGGTTCCCGGCCCAAATCCGCCCCTGTCTTTTATATCTTTCTTTATTTACTGTCCAAAATTCAAAATTTAAAGAAATTTTCCGAAAATTATCAATTGCGTTCTATGGCTTCAAGGAGAGCATTAAAATTGATGAATCATGATACTAACATGAAAATGGTGGGATTATTAAGTCAATGTGGTATTTATGGGAGTATGACGTGAAAGTGCCGATTCCGTAACAAACACCTCTCTCCATTGATGATTGTCAAATGTTTGGCTATTTGTGATCGTAATAAATGTACCTGTGTAACACCATGGGCCTTTTTGTCTGACGTGGAGAGCGTGTCTTGTCGGTCCGGTCGCCACATCCTACGTACGACCCATGCATATTGTTTTTACTACATATTACCGTTAGCCTTGTGATCGTCTAGGATTTATCTCTGATCGCCTTTGCTTCTCTTTCACGTTGTGTATTTCTTCTTACTGGTTTCTTAAGACGTTTCTCTTCTTCAGTTATAACAATGCAATAGTTCGTTTTTACCTTTTATGTAGCATAAGTATACATACAAGCATATTACAATTACAGTCAATGCTACCTAAACTCTTCTCAACCTAGACACCTCGCGGTGTCTAGGACTCTTAGATGGTAACCCTCTGGAATCTAATCGAAGTCTGGAATCTAAATGTCGTCTGACGAATTCGCGCAAGTATCATAATTTTGTATCAACTGGTTTTGGACATTCAATTATCTAATTGGTCAAACATGATGTAAATAATTAGAGAGATTGGTTAATTGAGCCCAATGACGTCAAAACTCACCCTTATATGGTTATGGAAATTTACTCTAGAAATTGCGCATGAGATATCTGTTATCATGTTGTTGACATGTAAAACCAGCTATGTTTTGTTTCCATAACCTTTTTTCATATACCAATATGTCAATCAAATGTTAGTTGATTTCGGTACACACCTGCATATATGTGAATATGTTAGAAACATAAAACTATATATTATCTCCCCATTCCTTGTCTATATTGCTACATTACTTCCCCCTTTAAGAATATATATAGAAGATAGATATTCTAACGAATTATGCACGCATCAGGAAAATATAAATGATTACTAATACAACAGAGCTGTGAAAGAAAAACACAAATAATCAAAAATCAAAAATCGCATGCAAAAACTATCTCAAAGTCCTATGAAAATTCACTAAGCCGAAACCTAAATTCAAAAAAACACAAATTGTCTTTTTAAAATCTTCAAGTGTCCTAATTTCAAAACACTATTGCACATCACTTCAAATTTCACTTTAAAGTTCAGTTTCACTTTAAATTCTGTCTCAGGAAATCTCAATTTGGTAAACTGGTAAACCATTTTGCCTTGCCTCTGTAGTTGTCCTTTTCAGCTACCATAGTTTCAAGTTGAAAACTTTCTTTTTTTTTCTAGGATTGGCTTGTACAATCTTATTCGTCAATCAAACATGTCATTGCCATCAGACCAAGAACTAACTATTACTATTTTTTTTTTAAACTTTATTTTGATATTAGTCTAACATTATATTAATATATTATTCCTCAAACTTATAAGTAACTCTTACTCTTAATTAAAATTAACCCTCACTTAATTATTAATAAACTTGGATGTGTCTCTTTAATTTTAAATGTCCAAACAAACTTTGACCTCTTGACCTGAACTGAGTAAGTGAATAGTTTATAATTTTGTAATTGCGTTTTCATTTTGTAATTTCCGTTTGTGTTTTAGAATTCCGTCATAACAATTTTATAATTTACTCATGAGTAATGTGACCTTTTTTTGACCTACTCATTTACAATTTAGTAATTCTATTTTACATGTCAACCCAAAAAAATATACTGCTATTGTACAACACTGAATGTCTAAAACAAGCCCGGATCCATAGCCTATTCCAACACCAGTGTGACATAACCTTATTACATTAACCAGGATGACACCCAAATATGGCCACTATTTGAATGACATCACATTTTATTTAATGTATCTACAACTATGTTCAGAGAAAATGACCGTACGCTCCATTCAATCAGACCACAGTCCATATTTGATAAACACAACAATCAAAATACACCTAGCTTTTTACTACACATATAATACTATATCCAATATATATTATATCCTATATACATTAACACAGGTGCTAAAACCTAGTGTTTGTAGTAATTCGACTTAATATCGAATTACACATTCTAATCATCGCGTATTATGTCGACAGCTTATAACAGCAAAAATATATTAAACGTAGCCTATATATGACGTTTCTAAAGCAAAAATGTAATGACACATAAAAATATATACGGACATAATCTACCGTATATCCTCAACTTAAACTCCTATAAAACTCGTATGCGATAATCTCACAATTTAACGAGCCTTTAATTTTAGTTTTTTTTTCCAGGAAAACGATACCTACATCCCCAGATTGTTAACCACATGGGATTTTAACATAACCCATATCTTTTTTTCCAAAAGTTAAATTATCGTACTCTTTGAAACCTTGGACTAGAGCTTCAAAATTACATGACCCTACGTATCGAACCACATACATGGACGACACAAAACACAAACAATAATAGCAATTCAGCCTTTTAGTCAAAAGCTGAATTACCCACATTTAGCCTAACTCGACTAAAATCCTAATTCTTGAGACTTTGGACAAGGATCTCAAAAATGATATACGAAACAACAAATAACACATATTAACGAATTACAGTAGAGAGCATGGCCATCTTGAAAACTAGAGTTAAACACTCACAAACGTCATGCTTAGATCTGCCATCTTACCACTGCAATCCGGAGACAACATTAGTTCTTATTTTAGTCCTATTCCGTTTCCTAATTAATTTTTCTTAGTTATATCCAAAAATAATTTTTGTATTTAAACCTACCCGTAGAGACCCTCACTTTAAACTTTACTTTTACTCAAATTTACTACAGGTCATGATAACCCGATAACCAGTGATATTATATTGTTTACTAAACCTATCAATCAAAACTTATGAATGAATATCATTTATTCTCTAACAGTTAAATTTTGAATATTTAGCTTCGAATTAGATTATAAACTTAAATTAATATTATTTGGTCAGTAAACAAATGAAACACGTTCAATTTAACAAACAAAATGTATTTACCAAGATTTTTAGACTATCATCATCAGGTTTTCGTATTTGCACCAAAAGTGCTCTCCGTCTCTGGATGGTACGGGTGATTTTTCTTCGCTGAACGTCTTCAAATATGTATTCTTCTTCTTCTTCGAAAAATGGTATTAACCCTAAAGGTCGAAACTGTTACGACACCAAATCGTATATGTATTCGTCTTAGTCTAAAAGTTGCTGCTTACCCTAAAGGTCGAAACTTCGTCACGGCACCAAATGGAATATGTAGCACCATGAGCCTTTTTGTCTGACGTGGAGAGCGTCTATGGATAACCGGTCGCCACATCCTACGTATGACCCATGCATCTTGTTTTTGCTACATATTACCGTTAGCCTTGTGATCGTCTAGGATTTATCTCTGATCGCCTTTGCTTCTCTTTCACGTTGTGTATTTCTTCTTACTGGTTTCTTAAGACGTTTCTCTTCTTCAGTTATAACAATGCAATAGTTCGTTTTTACCTTTTATGTAGCATAAGTATACATACAAGCATATTACAATTACAGTCAATGCTACCTAAACTCTTCTCAACCTAGACACCTCGCGGTGTCTAGGACTCTTAGATGGTAACCCTCTGGAATCTAATCGAAGTCTGGAATCTAAATGTCGTCTGACGAATTCGCGCAAGTATCATAATTTTGTATCAACTGGTTTTGGACATTCAATTATCTAATTGGTCAAACATGATGTAAATAATTAGAGAGATTGGTTAATTGAGCCCAATGACGTCAAAACTCACCCTTATATGGTTATGGAAATTTACTCTAGAAATTGCGCATGAGATATCTGTTATCATGTTGTTGACATGTAAAACCAGCTATGTTTTGTTTCCATAACCTTTTTTCATATACCAATATGTCAATCAAATGTTAGTTGATTTCGGTACACACCTGCATATATGTGAATATGTTAGAAACATAAAACTATATCTTATCTCCCCATTCCTTGTCTATATTGCTACACCTGTTTTAGTGGTTATATGTTTTTTTCTGCTTCTTGCTACTAATTTTTATAGAAAATGTAATAGCGTCTTCGTGTGTGACATTCATGATCCGGGGCTCTTCGGTTCTATAATCAAACAACAGAACACAATTTAGACACACCTAATTCAAATTTAAAAAAAACCCTACTCGTCTCCAAAATTTCATGTATAGAATACACACAGAATCTTATTCAAATGACAGTATTTTAAATGTAATGAAATGAGGTGTAACGTCCTACTGTTCTGTCTGACGGAGATAATATAATGAGGTGTAACGTCCTACTGTTCTGTCTGACGGAGATAATATAACGGGTGTTATAATTACGACTATATTTGGGTAACCTGTTTCCGACCATGTACTATTTAATACCTCAACCATTAATAATGTTATGAATATTAATAGGATATACTCATCATTGGCCTATAAACACAATATTGTTAAAAAAAACACTGAATAGAAAATAATTATGTTTCTTCTTGTAACCGGTGAATCAGCTCCGGTTGACTTATTTTTAATCCTTTTGTGTAGTCATTGAACCAGTGTATAAAAGGCGAGAAATTGTAGGTTTTCGGCAATCACGAGTGTAGATTCAGATCGAGTAAGTTTTATTCACTAAGTAAAAGGAAAGATCTCAATATGTCCCCGTTCTTTGGTTGGTTTTTACAGCTGCTGGGTGAGTAAAGTAGATTTATTCTGAATTATATAGTTGAACAAGTATTATAATATGTAAGAGAGAGATAGAGAGAGAGAGAGAGAGAGAGGGGCGCTTTAAAAATATGAAAAATATTTAAATTTAAGGGAAATAAAATTTTTTAGTTCAGAGATATTACATGTATTTGAAATTAGATAGGTCTCAAACGACCAAGGAGTGAATTTGCGATATTCTAATTTTCTTTATTCTAAAATATTTGTCACGTTTCATTATAATCAGGAGAAGATGCGATTCGATCCACACGGACCCATGGTGGTTCATCGAGTAAGATGGGTCGCTAGAGGCCCTGTGTTCGATTCTTCCGTTGGTCGAGAAAGCTTATCGAAATTATCCGCCGTGGTCCCACCTTGTAAATGGCAAGAGCAAACGTATAGTCGATCGGATGAGACAAAAAGAAGCCCTGACAGTTGAAATTCGAAATAACAGTATGTCTTAATGTCTCTGCCCGGGCAAAACTGTCCTCATATAGAACACTGTGTGGCGCATGCCCGCCATCATTAGCTCAGTTGGAGCAGCACGGTGGGACGTTAAACCCCATTTCCTTTTTTTTCGTCTGCTGGTATACATCTATTCCAATGTCCTGGAAGGTAGTATGACAGGTTATTGCGGAAAAAAACAACGTCTGTAGGGCCAAGGAATAAAACAGTATAGGCCTTGTTTATACCTGTTTTACATACAGGTTGAAATAAACAATCTATTCATGTCTTTATCTCTTCGCACTGTAGTATTTTTTATTTATCCGAGTCAATCTATCCACATTGAATAGGTAATTCTATTATCCTGCTATACATCATGTATACGTGACTACACTTTAATCTCGACAAAACCTATCGCTCCATCTAAATTCATATAAAATATTGTAACAAAGTTGTCTTTACCTTTCATAAACTGAACATTCATTTACGTGCAAAGAACTGTATGACCTCTGTTAGTTTTGATATATATTGTACTGGACTTTTCTTTTACTCTCTAAACTTATTAAAGGCACGATCTTATTAACTATATAATTTATTCAATATGTTATCTACAAGCTACATATGATCTGTGCATTACGCGGCAGAACTTCCTTATTTGATGATCCCTCTTGTCCATCTTCCCTAAGCTTTGAAGGCTTTATATAAAGTAGTTTACTCACAGTTAGAAGACAAGACAGACAACCAGGGAGAGAGCAGACGGCAGAGACCGGCGTATGGACTCGCCAGAATGGTAGATACAATATAGTTAGATGTGTTCCTGTCGTAGTAATTGTTCCAGTATAGTAATAGTATTAGTTTCTGTAATGTGGATATAGACCTATCTTTGTACCTGTTCCCCGTATATTTACGAAGCTGGCTCTGTAATAACTAAAATACTGTTACAATATATTTCAACTGTTTTATCTATGGTCTAATAAATTGGGTCTAATAAATTTGTGTAAATCGTTCTTTGAATGGCAATTAGTAATTGGAACATAATCAAATCGTAAATCGTAATAATTGTACTCGACTTTAATTGATTAAATGGATGTGACGATATTTATCATTGTGCATGTACAATTTCTGTATTGGAAGTCGATGTCCTATATGGTTATATATCGTTTAAAATCACTTCCATCAACATTAATATGTTTACTGAAACTAAGAATGATTGCCACGATTAGGCAGGTAGGGTTATGTAATAAGAGAATTAAATTCTACAATATGTGTTAATTGTTGCTTGAAGGAATCACCCGGAGTTTATTTGTCAATTCTATATTAAAACTATTCGACGTCTGTTTAAGGTTCTCCCTACTGAATTCTTGGTTGTCGGGTTTAAGGATAGTACGTAAGACTAAAACAAAAGACTTGAGACGATCGATCGCAAGTCTAAAGTATAATTATTATATTAAGAAAGCTTGCTCGGATAGCTCCACCCAGTTGGTCATTTATAGGTATAGCCACAATCTTCCGTCAAAGAAAGAAGTTTAATTGCACTTTTCTCGAGGGCTAGGACACACGAATGCAATTATGGTACTGCTAAGGTCCATGCTACTATGAATTTCTAATATTTTGTATAAAATGTTGTAAAACCCCTTAAGTCAGACAAGGTGTAATTCAGTCTGATTTGGGTTCAACATAAACAACACAGAATATGTTTGTATCACAGCATATTGATAGGAACACAGCCAGGTATACATTTATTGCGATAAACACGAACTTTAAACAGAAACCCTAATGGTGTAGCTCATGTGACGAAAAACATTGTAACAAGACAAGTTTACTTGAATTTCCCATATAAAGTCATATTGATACACTAATGGCAGAACCCGGGATGTTTTTTACGTGGTATTTCCAGTATGTAATGGGGGTTTGTCGCCCAATTTGCCTAGACAGCGGTGCTACGGGCTATCCTTTTTATCGAATTCCAATTGCCAGGGGGTCTTTTACGTGCACATGAATTTGTACACAGGACTTCGGTTTTGCGTCCCACCCGAACGATTAGACAGCTGCCCTTATCAGACTCTCCGTCCTGCACCACTGACAAGTGGAAGCCTCACCGGAAAACCCCGATAAACTCTCTCGGCCGAGATCGGGATTGAATCCACGAACTCCAGACTATTATGATAACAGAGATCAGTTTGGTAAATAGAAGCTTTATTTACACAGCCCCCCCCCCCCCGCCCTTGTGGATCCTTCGTCCCCTGGTTAGGGTTCGTACTTACCTAGAGACTCTAATTTCTTACTTTCTGTTCTGCTCAAATAGTACCCATAGTAACCTACTGATGTTGATAGCATCGGATGAAATCAGTACTATACAGAAGACCCGATGTCACTTCTTGTTTGAGGAGTAGGTATACCTGGAACTATATTGTTATTTTAAACCCTATTTTTTTATTATGTATTTCAGGATTCAGCGCACTAACACAGCCAATACTACAACCAATAACACAGTCAACCATCAACTTAGAGTGGATAGTAAAACCAGAAAATGGTAATATACCATCCACGGCTATCCAAATCAAGCCCACTATGAGTTCGATTTTTTATTTCTGTGAGGTTACCACTGCCGAGGTAAACATTAGTTTATTTCATTGTTGCCAGGTTTATATAAATACACAAAATAATATAATTATAATATTACTATGTTTCAACACAAATATAAGTATTCTAATGAAAAGTGGCATCATGATTTCTATAAAGAGTGGGTATATCATGGCTCTTGCACTACACCCTTCATACAGCCTTCGATGACAGTTTACGGCTTTACAGACACCCCCCCAACCCCTCCTCAAGAAAATTTTGGAATATTTGACGGATGCAAACACGCTTTCCTGCTATTTCAACTCGTGAATAGAGCAACTTCAAAGTGGTCTAATATAGCTGAATTAAGATGACTGACTCGAATTTCAATGAATCGTTTACAGTCCACGAAGACGAGAAAATTTTTGAAAATTTAAATGCCGCAAACGCGCCTCCCTCTTATTCCAGTCTGTGGATATAGCAGCTTTAATTTGGTCCAAAACAGCCTACCTGCTGAGTCGAATTCCAAACAACCAATCAATCGTCGCGGGGTATGGGGGCCTCGCACTCCCGAAGAAAATTTTGAAAATTAAACCACCGCAAATGCGTTTTCTGCTATTCTAGCCCGTGTAAGTAACTCCAAAAGTATCCAATGATTTTGTAAGCGAAATCCCACTCCGAATTCCAACCATCCAATCAGACTGCTGCAGCTGCATTCACAAATACTAATCAATGCGCGAAAAATGTGGCACAAAGTAGAGTGACTCCAGACAAAATGTTTTAATCCATAGTCAACTCAGTACAAACTCGTGGTATTCAATTAAAGAAGAGTAATATTAGTGTTTTATTAGGGACGTTAGGGAGGCATTAACTAGAAATGCCCGAAAAAATTTAAGGTTTATAGACAGCGGAGGTGGTTTTCTTCCAGAGGCATAGAAGCGAAGCTGACCTTGTATAGACCTCCCACCCCCAAGAAAATTTTGGAGTATTTGACGGCCGCAAACACCCTTAAAATTAGTGTTCGCAAACACCCTTAAAATTAGTGTTTTATTAGTTTTAGGGCACTTAATTTTGCCAAGTAGATGAAATATTTTTTTTTCTCACTTTACCTGTCTGCCCGAAAAGTCGGCTTGGCCGAAAGTTAGCGGGGCAGTTGCACCCCCCCTTCCCCCCTGGCTCGTACGCCTATGACACCTTTCACTACTTTTAGATTAATGGGCAGATAGAATGAGAAGGAGAGTTGATAAAATACAGGAGTGCAATATAATTTGCTAAGCCCGAAGTCGCCGGAAATTAATCCGTTTGACAGCCATTATGAATAAATTAAGATGGCTACGAATATATATATGGACTATGGTCAATGTTTGTCGTTATTCTATCAACTGATTCCCCCCACCCTCAACCAACATGCCATTATTATATTGATAATAAAGTATTTGAATGCGTCTCAAATGATTATCTTGCATATATTTCAGGGACAGAAAATACCTGGAACACTGAAATCAACCGACAATTCCTGTAAATACGAGTCAAACGGTAGTGTTACAAGTTCAACGGAGTTCAGTATTCTCAGTAACCCTAATGGAGCCAAGATAGACTATAAATATAGACCAGCGAATAAGCCTCCCCCTAGTGGTGCCGTTAAATGTAATGAAGGTAGTTACTGTTTCTTAGGCAAAAGTGTTTATAATGATGGAATATGTGAAGAACTCCCCGGAAAAATCGTGGCCCCAAGGGGTCAGTTAATTATGACGACTTCCAATAACAAAGTTAAAACATGTGGTTCCATACTGTACTTGATAAAAAACTGATTTAATTTTCTATAAACAAGGTGAATAGATTAAAACTAATTGTGTAATCAATGTTGGCGTTAATATTATTATTATCCAAGATGGCTGCCATTTCAAATAATCCCCCATATCTGCCATGTATTTAGTCTAGGATGGTGATTTTATTGTCTAACTGTATGATTAGAGATGAAAGTAAGATAACCGGCAGATAATTTAACTCGTTAGTGTTGGTTGTTTCACCAAACTCAGCATGACTATGACTGATACGGTAGCACACCAAACATGTCTACCCGCAAAACACAGACATAACCCCACATTCTAAGCCATCCCTAATTCAGACGCGTACTACATGGGGGTCAATTTTGCATTCGCCGCATGACAGATTCATGAGCTTGTTGAGCCGTCGTAATGTTCTAACTTTTGTGTCCTGAACCCAGTCATATAATTCCGGAAAACCTGAAATTCCAAGGCATCAATAAAGAACATAAAAGAAGACAATGGACTACTTGTGTATTAGACTTAATTTACCGGTATTGATGCTCTATACCGTTATATCTTTAAAACATTGGTATTCTTCTTGATCCACAATAAGATACAATGAAACCAAGTATATAGGGGATTTACAGTGTGGTAAAAACTCGAAGTGTCGAAGATAAAGCAGCTAATAAATTGTATTGTTCCAAACACATGTTAAATACGTGATATTCTTTACGTATAGCAATAATAAAGTACGCCTCATAAAAGGTGGCATTTTGTATGAGTTAATTCTTCGTATTGTCAGCTGTATCCAAATCTTACATAATGTATTTATAAAATCTATTAGAGTAAGGACCCCGCTAGACCGGAGTGGCGTCCCCACGGCGCTACTGTGTCGGTACCGCGACCTGAAAATACATAAGGACGCTGGCAAATGTGAGCACAAAAAATTTACAAACTTGAAAAAAGGTCGCCTTTACACAGCTTTTTAGGTTAGATCGCAGAGCCTTGGCGTGATTATTGGCGACCCCGCTTTTATCACGCTTATGACGATCGTGACGCGCTCTGAGACCATTTCCTTCGCCGTAGCAGCGCAGTAATTACGCCAACTCGGTATCTCGCCCGTCCCCTCTCTCTCTCTACCTCTGTCTCTTTATGAGTCGAAATGGGATTTGAAATTGCCTATATATACATGAACGATTCTCAACACCCATTGTTTTAAGAGTTTAATATACTGTCTATATACCTGGCCATAATCGACGAAGTTACTTTCCGATACATGCCATAAACTTCTATTTCAAGTTTGTATAAAACATTGCGACCTGTACACTGTCCGCAAAAAAGTTGTGGACGGTCGGATGATCGGACGGAAAGGGGCGGCGCCAAAAACGCGTATAAAAAGTAAATTTTCGGTTAAATTCTAGTTCGCCAAAAGGATTCAAGCATTCCCTCACAGTGGTGTAGAGAGAGAGAGAGAGAGAGAGAGAGAGAGAGAGAGAGAGAGATGGTGTGAGAACTGGAGTTAAACGTCCACTCGACACAAACTAGGTCATTTCGGGACTAACATATGGTTCAATTTTATTTCAATAATTCGCTTCTGCGTAGGGGTCTTTAGCAGTGGGAGGAAACCGGGTGCCCGGAGGAAACACAGTGGTGTAATGTGCCTGGGTGTATAATAGACACATACATTGACTTAAAATGATACCATAGATTCATATTAACATAGACTGGTGTTAGTGAAGAATTGTTTTCATCAAAACTCAAATCATTCCCCTCTCTCGGTGTTCTGTCAATTTCCAATCTCGGGGAGTTGGCCATCCTGTTTGAAAACCATATGATTGCGATAGAGGCTATAATTTTGAAGGTTGTTTTTTTTCCCACATGTCCTGCACCAATCTGTTTCACTTACGAATTATCTCTGTAACAGATGACTGTCCACAACACGTGCGTTGATTTCACGTGGCGTTAGTCATTGGCTCAACGGCTCGTGCATTGTTTACATAACACTTAACTGCTTCGGGCAAAATGATGCATTTTACTCATTTTAATACCCATTTACACTAAATAGGAAATAATTTTCATCTACAAATACTTCAAACGTCTTTATTTATTTTTCTTATACTTCAAAAAAGTGTTTGAGAATTTAATTTGTCGGAGTAAAAAAGTTAATATGCGGAACTCATTAAATCTCGTCGATGTCATGCTTATCAGTGATTGCAGCGGTCAAGTGAATATTCACTGCGGGATCAGTTTGGTCCTGCACAAATGACAAGTGGTAGTCACCCCGGAAAAACCGAGGCAAGCATGCATTGGATGTATAAAGCGAATCAAGTGAGTCGATAACCTGTGGATTCGAATATTGTCCATATCTGATGCTTTGTTTTTCCCGATAATCTTCCCAGTAATAACAAGCAACTCAAGACCTTTACAAAGGAACCTATATTAATTAACTGGAATACATTCTATGGAAGTAATTGCTGCTATTTTTAAACTTCTTTACAATTTATTACTTTGAAAAATAAGTACATTCTTTGTTTATTGGCCTTACTGTTGCCATTAGGATATTTAATTGTTCAACAGTTGACTGTTTCGGTTTGTTCAAACAACTACTGAAATAACCAATAGTTATTAAAGAGTCTTTAGCACGATGTAGTTTATAATCTAATGGGGGTCTATTGTACATTTGTATATCCAATATTTGACTCGTTAATCGTGTTGGAGGCCTCTACGGGAGTTAAAAAGCTTAGATGACCACTCGGAATCATATAACAGACCCTACCACTCTGCTATTCATATTATACTATTCAAAAAAAGTAGGGGATATTTGATTTTTAAGTGTTATTAAAGTCGCCTAATGAAACTGACGAAGAAACAAATGACAAAATGAAATGAAGTTCACATTCATCGATTTATTCCAAATGATCGTTAGACTAAGTAAGGCACAGACTGACCATTATAAGGGTAAAATGATACCCGGGGTCAAACAGCAAAGTTACCACAGCATCACAACAAAATCATCCTCTGTTTGCCAAACAAGCATTGATCCGACGTGACATACTCCTAATGAGACGTCTAAGGTCATTTTGGTCCAGATTGTTCCATTCCTGTTGCAACGCAGCAGCAAGTTCTTGGACATTGGCAGGACGTTGTTGACGTTGACGTAACCTCTGTCCAAGCATGTCCCAGACATGCTCGATGGGGGAGAGGTCGGGACTCAGTGCTGGCCAAGGTAATGTGGTGATGTTCTGTTGTTGGAGGTAACCTGTAACGACCCTGGCCCTGTGACATCTTGCGTTGTCATCCTGGAAGATGAAACGGCGGCCATGACGTCGTGCGAACGGCACAACATGGACTGCCAAGATGTTGTCCCGGTAGTACTGGTCTGTAACACGCCCTGCAACAACATGTAAAGCCGTTCTTCCAGCAACAGTGATGCCTCCCCACACCATAACAGAAGCACCCCCAAATCGATCATGTCTGATGACGTTAACGTCTTGGAAGCGCTCGTTTCGACGACGCCACACCCTCCTACGTCTGTCCAAAAAATCAACAGTGAACCTTGACTCATCTGAAAACATCACATTGCTCCAGCGTCGATTATCCCAGTGTTGACGATCCCTACACCAACGACGTCTTGCCTGAATGTGATGATCTCTCAAACAAGGGATCACGCGAGGACGTCGGGCGCGAAGGTGGCCCCTATGCAGTCGATTCCGAATCGTCTGGCCACTCACTCTCACACCAGTGTCTGTTTGAAGACGAGCGCTGATCTGATTTGCTGTGATGACATGATATGTCAAGGTCAAGGTACGGATAAATCGATCCTGGGCTTGAGTTGTCGCCCTTGGTCGACCTGAGCGTGGTCTGTCCTGTACAGATGGTGTATCACGGTATCTGGACCATAGCCTGCTTATGACAAACTGATAAACATTCATCGCCCGCGCCACAACCGCCTGTGTTTTGCCGATCTGTAGCATGCCAAGGGCACGTAACCTTTCATTTTGGGTAAGCCGACGCATATCAAAATTTGTTTTCTGGTCACTAAAACAATTAAACTGATGTTTCCAGCCTGGAATTCAATGCCACAATGACTGTAACATTCAAAGTCAGAGTCGTGCAAATCTTGGGTTGGACCCCCATGATGATCCCAAGCATCACCTGCATTCCATGCGGTAGCTATTGGTGTGTTTGGGCGTCACATGTAACTGAAAATGTTTCTTCTGTTAGGTTCTATAGTGACTTTTTTCGTAGACATTTGCATATTTTAGTATTATGCCCCAAAAATCAAATATCCCCTACTTTTTTTGAATAGTATATATGGCGAAAAGGGGGTAGGGATGCCAAGGTTTTAGGGGTCGAGCAACCATTGCGATTTTACCCCACAATGAAAGATAGCCAGGAATTAGAGCATGAATATGTTTGATTAAGTTAATCTCTTGGTATGGACACCAAACTCGCTCCCTCCACCACATTGACCAGTTGTATCGGTTATATGCATTAGCGGCCAAATTTCACACATGATTCAGAATGACCACTCAAGTTTATATTGCTCCGACAAGGGTTGCCAATATACGTGAAATTGAGGAGGGGGGCATATAACTGCACTCGAACCTACCTACCTTGATTGTTGGAGGTTTTGACCGATAATTAAAATTATAACTTTTCATTTTACTTGTATTAGGATGCAACGTAAATAACGAGACATGTCGTACAATCATTATCGAGTCATATTGTCCAATCATTATTGAGACATGTCGTCCAAACCAAGACATAGACGTTAAACCTATTAATGTGCGAGACGTACATACAATTTAAGTTAAAACTTCTAATGGTTAACTAATAATGGTCAACTAATGGCTTACTACTGGTGGTTAACTAATGGCTAACTAATAATGGTTAACTACTTATATAATGGCTAACTAGTGGTCAACAATCAGTGCAGTGGTTAAATAATGGTTAACTACTTATATAATGGCTAACGAGTGGTCAACAACCAGTGGTTAAATAATGGTTAACTAAGGACTAACCCGTGCTTAACTAATGGTTAACTACCAATGGTAACTAATGGTTAATAACAGTGGTTAAATAATGGTTAACTACCAGTGGTTAATTGATGGTTAACTAACAGTGTTTAAATAATGGTTAACTACCAGCGGCTAACTTATGGTTAACTACCAGTGGTTAAATAATGGTTAACTACGAGTGGTTAACTAATGGTTAATTACCAATGGTTAACGGATGGTTAATTACCAGTGGTTAACGAATGGTTAACTACCAGTGGTTAACGAATGGTTAACTACCAGTGGTTAAGTAATGGTTAACTACCGGTGGTTAAATAATGCCCACACAACAAATGAAATAATAAGTCTTCAGTCTGTTTGACCTGCTTTTTTGCCGGTTACATGGACACCGTCCAGTTACATAAGACCGACTTTTTGGCCGGCGAAAACCCGGACGGACATGTAAAACGAGCCTGAGGTTATTTTGAATATGCTATTAATCAAACTTAATTACACTGAGAATGGTAATGACTCTTTAAATCCCGCGGTAACAATTACATATTGATTTTTATTATTAATTGTACAGTAAAGCTATTTTCAATCCATTAGTATTGTTTTTTCCATCGTAGGTGGTAAATGACAATTGTTGCTGATTCGTCACTGATTTCTTATTATTATCAGATACTATATCATGCCCAGAATATAACGGACAGCAGTGGTTATACGGTGGGATGCAGAACTATATGCACCCGAGATGATTCAAATAACATTCGTTTTCCTATTAATCAGTTTCAGTCGAGCTGTTTTCGTTGAATATAGATACGAATCTCCCAAATCATGTGAACATCTGACAGTACCAACAGCTACAGCATATAAATCACTTACTGTTGACTGGATGTTGGATTGTGTTCGTCAATGTAGTCATGATTCCAGTTGTTTATCGGCAACTTTTGATGGATCTCAAACTTGTTTCTTGTTCTCGGACGATCAAAGGAATTGTTCCGAGCCCAAGTACAACCATGTGTTTTTCGTAGTTGAATTTGCGGTAAGTATGTTCTAGTCTTTTACATAATATGCTCAATGTCAACCCGGTAGACCATCGGAGGGCCTGGAAACAGCTTACATTTAAAAGGTACCACGGGCATTGCAAAATGTGACTCGATAATCGAGATGTATGGGCGGAGTTATCGTCTGTCAATCAAACGATGGGCAATTATTGGAGAAGGTGCTGGAACAGTTGATGCCTATTTCTAGTCCAAACTTCCAACAGTGATAACTTTGTTCAGTATAATTTAACTGCAATTTTATCATCTATTTATGATCTCTTATATCAAGAATGACCAACTCTTTACTTTATTCAAATCTTTACTATTGTATGTTTAACGAACCATTTCTTTTTCCCGCGTCCCAAGACCTTCCATTTCCAAAAAATATGTGAATGTGAAAGAGGCTAAACAATGCAAGGTTACCATAGAGATTAATCATATTGACATCAGATAAGCTGCTGTTATGACTATCGCGTTTTACCTCGATTTTTTGGTGGGTTCATTTTCATGCTTCGCGGCTATCTTTTTCTAAGCCACACAAAATAAATACGTAGGCTGTTAGATTATTTTCGTAGTCTATTTCAAGACACCGAATTCTTTCCCAACAGATTATAATCGGTCGATTTTGAATTTGAACGCATAAAATGGCTGTACATATTGGTGATAATTTCAAGTGGGCGATTCAAATCATTTGTAGTTTGAAATCAGAATAAGAGCATACTAAACTCAGGCTGTCTGTCTACAATTAACCCCACTTGAGAACAAACACTAAGTCTTAAAATAAACGTAAACGATTTAACCTATTATGCCGTAAAATTAATTTCAACTCTAACTTTTCAGCCCGTCGCTATGATGCTAGGTAGCGATGGCACTTCAACCGTAACAGCCCCAACTTGCCTGAACAATGGAACTTTAGATCCTGTATCAGCAACCTGTCAATGTTACAAGGGTTATATTGGTGATAATTGTCACCGAATCATGATGGGTAAGTATTTAAAAACATCGTCAATGTTGATTCCACGTTTTCTATTAACGGAAAAATGACTGTTTGCAAAGATAAATTACAAAGTAAAACAGGACAAAGCTCTTTAAAACAGTATCGCCTACTTCTATTTAATACTATATCTCCTTCTATTTAATACTGTATCTCCTTCTATTTAATACTATATCTCCTTCTATTTAAAACAGTATCTCCCCCTATTTAATGCTGTATCTCCTATTTAATACTATATCTCCCTCTATTTAATACTGTATCTCCCTCTATTACTGTATCTCCTTTTATATAATACTGTATCTCCCTCTATTTAATGTTATATCCCCCTCTATTTAATACTGTATCTCCCTCTATTTAATATTATATCGCTCTCTATTTAATACTGTATCTCCCTTTTTAATACTAGATATCCCTCTATTTAATACTGTATCTCTCTCTATTTAATACGGCATCTCCCTCTATTTAATACTGTATCCTCCTTCTATTTAATTCTGTATCTCCCTTGTTTAAGTATTATCTAGTGGTGCACATGCATTTTACACTTTAAATATTGCACACATTTCGCTCAAATAAATTCAGATTTCACGAGAAATTTGAAAAAATGCGAAAGATTTGGAATATCCGCTGAGCTTATGAATAAGACATTATTTACTAAAAGTGATTTATTTGTAGATTGCACCGAGGGATTTTATTCCGGTCATTATAATAACCACTATAATGGGCTGTATTTAATAAAACCTACTGCAGCATCGGAACCTTTTCAAGTTCAGTGTAACATGAAAGATTTTGGCGGTGGAACGTTTTTCATGATGAATTCTCAATATGCCGTCAATCCCTCCTTAACTAGAAATCTAGATTGGAACAAATACAAAGACGGGTTTGGAGAGATCTTAGTAAACAGCGCAAACTGGATTGGTGTTGAGAAAATCCACTCTATAACCTCCAGTCGTCCTCATCATTTATTTGTGGAGGCTATGGATAACATTAAATGGGAAAGAAGATGGCGAAAATATGAACATTTCAAAGTCGAAGATGAATCCACCAACTATCGTATGACGTATTCTGGAAGTTTTCCATGGACTCAGACAGAAGCGAGTGCTGATCCTGGCTGGACCAAGGCCATCGCGTCAACACCATTGGGTGATTCTATGATTGGGTTAAATGGTTCAGCTTTCAGTACTTTTGACAGAGATAATGATCTGGATGCTGCTAGAAACTGTGCTCGAGAGTATCAAGGTGGCTGGTGGTATAACGCATGCGCGGATTGTAACCCTAACGGACAAATCAAGACAAGTGGCAACGCAAGTTCGATTAATGAATTGTACTGGGAAACTGACACCATCAACAGTCACGTGGTTCATATACAGATGATGTTAATAGCTAACTAACCCATAAACAATATCCACAAATTCTGGAACAAACACCAAGATGTCATTCTTCGCGTAGCCAAATTTATCTCGTTTTAAATTTGTAAATTATCATTGCCAATAACATTCAACAAGCACATTTGCATTAGTACAGTATGGAAATAAAAAGAAATATGGTTTCATGCCAATTCAGCTCCAACAAAACAGTATGGTAAACAAATTTATCACTCGCAGACGAGCTCGATGTGATGATTATAGCTGATTATATAACATGCTGATTCAATATGGTCAAAACTGTTTGAGCTCGAAGGGAAGACATCATACGCGTTCCTAGTCGTGATACCGACACCATGCTGACTTCTTAGGACATACCTTCAGCCCCCTCCGCTTACAGGCCAGGCGACATCCCCATGTCCATGCTAGTGTTTATTTAATACCATAGCGGTGCGTGCAGTTTTCGGTATACAACCTTTGTATTAGGGATGATATATAAACAATAAACATAGTTTTAACAACACAGTGCCAAGGACAGTGCTCCGGAGTTAATTGATCATTGGAATTTTATACACTACGAGGAAGTCCTGATTAGATAAGTTTCACGATGGTGTCACAGGCTACTGTCTGGAGATCTGTGACCTGGATAGCGTCACGTCTTAATTTTTTTATATATTGTCGTGACGAAGGATAGCAACTATGTAACCCCATTGTGTCACACTGGCCCCAAAATAAAAATGTCAATATCACTTATTTTATGTGCTGATTTAGATTGTGGAGTGACCCTCTGTATGTAAACACATTCTGTGTCCAGTATCGCACGGTAAGCAAAATGTTAACTACAATGCCGACCCTCTTAATCTAGCGAAACGACGATTCCACCATGTAGAGCTTGGCCCGGTACTTTTACATATAACAACACAGAAGCTTAACACAGCTGAATATTTTATTTTAACCTAAATCAAAGAGTTTCACATCCTTCAAATGTTTCTTTTAAAAAGTCAACAAATTTTTAAAAAAAACAATGTGTTTATTTATACAGCTGTTTAGTGTAGTGGTGCGTCTATGTTTTTTAAGTAGACAAGTCGATGAGGTGGGAATTTATATCGGCATAGCGGACATTCTGGCTGAAAAACAAATTCAGATCGGAGTAAAGGTAAAACACCAAATGAATATTTTAATACGACCAATACCACATATTAATTCGAACACAATTTACACACCTGCCTTAATTGCGGCTAATTGCAACCATAGCAACCGTGGTTTGGAATAGAATATCTGATGCCGACACACTTTGTGGACAGGAACAGTGTCCACGACAGTCATGAAGTTTATAGGAGCAAGTTATTGGATAACTGAGTCATGAGGTTGTTGGGCGTATCGGATCACATAGAGCTGTATATTGTGTGGTTCTAGTTTCCAACAATGTAAGTTTCGTTATATATTGGAATTTTTTTACCTTCGTTTGACACCACGAATGAATACAATTCCAGCAAAACAAATGGCCACAGGGTGTCAATGTTGGGTTGAGTCTAAGTTCTAAACATAAAGAACATGTTTTATTGGCCGGAACTGGTTCAGAGGAAAGCGATGACCTGTAATAAGTAATATGAATCGTTTAGTTATATTAGGAGAGGGGGAGGAATGGGGTTTAACGTCCACTCGACACAAACTAGGTCATTTCGGGACTAACATATGGTTTAATTTCATTTCAATGATTCGTATTAGCGTAGGGATCTTTAGCAGTGGGAGGAAACCAGAGTGCCCGGAGGAAACCCACGAGGTTGCGAAGGCGCCCCTATCCCCATGCCACATGTATTACACTCACACCAGGGAAGTTATACTAAGTTATATGCTGCAAGTGGTTTAAGTTTGGTCGAGTTCCAAATTCACTTTATTTCGTTTTATTATTTAAAAATCCCACAATACGGACTATTTGAATAACTGAATATCATTATTTGTAATTAAAGGGAGTAATGTTTAACAAACCTTGATACCATGTTTATAGTGTGATGGTGTGATGACGATATGTATAATTTATACAACTGTAATAAAATGGTTAGTCCTAGCTGACACAGTGATAACCAGGCAAGATAGTTAAATGTGGCTGATGATCGAGACATCGATGATTTACTTAGGTATTGAATCTAAAATAAAAAATAATGAAGAAGAAATGGCTATAATTATAATTAAAGTAATCATGAAAACATAAATATATAGAAGAAAGCTAATTAGTTCTCTCCTCCTTCATCCTAATGCTTGACACCAAAGTATAACTAATTCTGTTTCTGGAAAATTGTGGGGGTGGGTCGACCATTCATGACACCTACAATGATCCACACCACATTTGACTTACAAAATCTGCCGGTTTGTAACCTGTGTCTTGTTCACTAGGGTTTAGGAAAAGGTTGAGAAACGGTGATTATCGAGTTCGACCTGACAGGGTCCTAGTGCTGTCCACTAATTTTGAAAACGCTGTAGCCCCTCTGTCCTGTTCACAAGGTTTTGGGAAATTGGGGAGGTGGTAACTCTGGAAGGCTAATAACGATACGTTTCGACCTTCAATGACACAAATGCATCGTATTTTGGAAACAGGTGAATGCGGGCAAGCTTAAGATAGGTTTCCAACATACACCCACAGCAACTAAATCGTCCGGGCAGTCAACAAGAGTTGTCGCATATTTTTACTTTTGTCGGTACACTAAAATCTGATAAGAGTTTCTTTGCTAACGTTTAGTATACAAAACATTTAATATCATGGGCGTATAAAAATTGTTGAAGCCAGACTGGATGGACAGAAAACTGAGAAAGCATGATTCCAATGCTTCAAACCAAAACGGACAATGATAAAATTCGATAGGCGTATATCTGCACGTCACAGTCTCTCTGTCTATTCCAGGTATCAAACCATAAAAATCACAAGAATCGATAAATTGTAGCCTACAGAATTAACACGAGTTAGTTCCCATTAGTATTTGAATGAATCTACATGTATATCAAAATAGGCAGGGCTGATCTCCATAAACATACTGACATTAAAATACTTGTAGCTGTACAGCGAGCACAAGTTAGTATATACTGCCATTGGAATAAATACACTAAGTATTGGGTCCAAATATTGGACACAATTTATCGGATCTGCATCAAATGACTAATCGTAGCTTGTCTACTTTGGACGTATAAAAAAGAAAATAGTTTTATGATACCCGTGAGGATACCAGGGGAATCTGGCAGTATATATCAACATAATACCATAACAAACTATCCATAGTTTTCCCGATTCTTCCATAACACGTATCAGACATAAGACAACTGACAATAAATCATGACAAATATAAAAAACCCAACTCAAAAAGAATTAAACTCACATATCTGACTGCAGTAAAGCGTTTAGCCACATGATAAAAGGCACCATGTAGATAAAATATGCCTAAATGGAATCGATGTAGGTACAGAAATACATTTCTCATAAAGGGAATAATCTTGGGCAGAGTTTGTTTAAGTTCAACGGATGGATGTCTGGATCTCTCCAAACATTTCTCAACGTTTTTCATCGTCTTTTGTAGAAGATACGGACTGCTGACATGCAATATCACCATTAATAGCCGTCTCTAAAATATACATTATTTTAAACATACAACAAAAAACTAGGTGAAACAGGGACGGATCCAGGAATTTTTGCAGGAGGGGGTTTGCCAAGCTTCAGTTAAGGAAATCTGACACCATCGTCTCTAATTTACATAGGCATACATACAAATTGAGCTTTTTAAACAGAGAAATCATTTTTACAATGATTTAGGATCACTTTGTGATGTAATTTCATTGGTGCAAAGCATTATTTCTTTTTTATGTAGCCGAGCAGGGTGGGGTTTTGCCCCCCCCCCCTCCCCTGGATCCGCCAGTGTGAAAATAATAACTGATATCATAACCAAAGCCTGCTTCGCGTTTGAACTAATAATATCATGGCAATGTGAAGCCACGAACTAATTTGATTGACTGTGTGTTTGTGTGTGTGCTGAGGGCTGGGAATTTGGGGGGGGGGGGGGGCGCTACGCCGATATGCACTGCGCGCCGTCAAACCAAAATCTATGCAATAAACAAACGTTAACTAGTTGCAGTGATGAATGATCACGTGTTTCAATAATGAGTGAAATCAATGGATTTGTGAGTCATTCCACCTACACGATAATTACAATTCTCAAGAGGGCAGATGATCAATGACGTGGATATCTATTTACATTTTTAACAATTTATAACGCTTCCTTATTCTATAAATTTGAAATATTTTTGCCATCACGACACTAACATGTTTCCTGACATTATTGTACATGTATGTGTAACTAAAACTATACTTACCCGTAATGTCGGCAGACGTCGTTTAGAAGAATCCACTTGGATTATGTTCACATATTCTTCCCCTATTGTTTGATATCCTGAAGAATATTGTTTTAGAATTATTCACCTGTACCAATAGTATAGGTATATCTACAGGTACCTAGTAGGATCTCTATGCTCCAAACTACAAGAGGTGATAACAGCAGGAGCGGATCCAGGATTTTTTGCAGGGGGGGGGTCTAGGTTTGATAATTGCTTAACTAATTGCGCTCAACCGATAATTTGGTAAATTAGATTCAATTTGGTTCATTCTGACGTATTTCCGGAAGGTAAATTCCAAAATAACAGGTCTAAATCGCCAATAAAATCGCATAAAAAATTTTTCAAGCCTGAGCAGGGGGGGGGGGGCGGGGGTCCGGACCCCCTGGACTCCCCCTCTGGATCCGCGCCTGATCAGGTGGTCTTACCTGCTAACGTGGTTAATATGAAATATCCCAAATCTGATAAAACATCCAGTTCTTTCCTCCATTTTATCCAAAATCGGGCGCCTGAAAGTATTGGCATTATGATAAGCGGTTGCTATGCAAGATACGCCCACATATTGCAAGAGATGGGCAGAAAACAAGCAACAAACACTAACAGGGGGAATAATCCATGAAGTTACTGTCCGATGTGCGCGAATATCAAAACGAATCGAAATCTTATAAAAACTGTCACGGACCAAAACCTAGGAACAACATACCTTTACACTGTTTGTGTACAAATGATGGTGATATAATAAAATGATGTTTTTGAATCGGATAACAATTGTGGCCTATAGAGGGTCCACAAGCTAAAATCGCGATTATTTCGTACAAACAGAGGTCATAATCCAGGAACTTATGATCCGATTATGCGCGACAGAAACCGGGATCTTTGGGTCATAAACACATGTGTAAAGTTTCATGAAAATTGGATCAAAATTGTTACCTTTAGCGGGACCACAAGCTAAAAACACGATGTTTGGTCCAATTAGGGGCTATATTATGTATTTGATGCCAACCTGCCTCAACCTCAACATCTGGTAGTCCGCCAGCATGTAGCAAGGTATTAAAGTACCGTAATAAAATTATAGACTAATTTTCATCACTCTCTTAAAATTTTTTATCTTGTTAGTCTAAAGGTCCCGTGTACACATTGACGTGCACGTAAAAGATCCCTTGGCAGTTGGAATTCGTATGCCCATCTTCCATTAGCCCAGGTTAGGTGCAGAAGAGTAGGACGTTAAACCCCATTTTATTTCATTTTATTGTTAGTCTAAGAAGAAATGTTCATCATGAAATACCATCAAAACACCTACACCAAGTTGGAACATTCTTCTAGCTCAATTAGAAGGAGGAGAGTTATTGTTTCCCAGAAATTGTGACGGACAGGAAAATTTAGTTGTAATTCATCTGTCATGTATAAATGTTAATGTGGTTTTAATCGCAACATTAAAATCACCATTCTATTGCTAACCAGTATACTAACATTCTTATTGATACCCACAATCGTCGCTCAGCTATTCTTTTCATTCATATTTTACGTTTTGGGATTTATCAGTCATGTCTAAACGACTTAAAATATTTTGCGCTGAAATTGTAAGCCAACGTAAATGACACCATTTGTTTGAATATTTTGGCATTAAATTTTATGCGTTATAACAGCCTTTTATTTGCTTGACTGTTAAAACTTGGACCGGCCGTCTGTTCGTTTCTTGAGGGTTAAACCTCCGACTCCAACTGCCAAGGATATTACAGACAAGTATAACCCTTTTTTGCTACCGGCACACTTTGAAACACATCAAAAAAAAAAAAAAAAAAAAAAAAAAATAGTGGCTAACAAACTTAGACACGGACTGGTTCAAACTAAATAAAGAAAGACTCAACTACAAAATTAGTAGACACCAGTGCATACTCAATAGGGATCATGTGGTTTTTCGCTTTTTTTGAGTGTGCCGTTCAAACTTTCGCGGCACACTTGGCAAGATCGCGCGACACACTGGTTAAGAATCACTGGTCTAGCCTATCCAAATTTGGGTCAAAGTTCAGTTTAATATTAATCATTGTCACTCACCTGCTAGCGTTTGACAATTGTCCGCAATCGTAGATCTCAGGAAGGTCATATATTGTTCATCCTTCTGCTGTGATCGCAATATCTCAGCAGACCCCGCATTCTTAAACATAATTATGGTATTTAAATGTTTTATTGGTTCAATCAGAAATAAACCTACCGAAGAAGTTCGATAGTTGTTTGAAGGGAGACAACTCTCTTTATCATTCGACACACTTTCTGAGGTGCATAACCTATTTTGTGCATTGAATTATTCACAGACATCACATTTGTTACCAGCGATTATTATACAGAAACATTGACCTTATCTGTGGAGTTACACCACTGATGGTATGTAATCGATGGGTTAGACGGAGCGCTATTTAAAACCATCACTTTCATAAGTTATGTGGACTGAAGGAAACCAGGTCTGTTTTTAGTGACTCAATTATTTACCTCTAAATTTTGAGAATAATTTAAGGGAGATAAGAAAAACCACACAAAGAAGGATACAGACCGCAGTATGACTATTAAAAAAACATCTATTTTGCTTATTTTCGTTTTACAAAGACATATTATAGAGCAAAACAATATTACATAATGAAATGAGATGGAAAAAGAACATACATGTAATTATAAATTCAAATAGGTCTGGATAACTTATATAAAAGATTCACTGGGTAACACGCCTTTTTAAATAAATTATGTCTTCAGCGATAACATTGACATTACAAATTGGAATAGATTATCTATTCCCCTAAAAGGTTGCTTATACACAGAATGACCAGTTACCATAATGATAATAAATTATACGGCCATTTTATAACTAATGACATGTTAGTAGAGGATTGCAGATGTCTGCTAGGTTTATAGTAGGCCTATTCAAGAACCTATATATCGTTAGCCGGAGAGTATTATACATTGGCGATTATTAACGATCGAGAAATTACACGTGCCGCTGAGAGAGAGAGAGAGAGAGAGAGAGAGGGGGGGGAGATGGGTTTAACGTCCACTCGACGCAAACCTTGTAATTTCGGGACTAACATATGGTTTAATTTTCTATTTCAATAATTCGCTCGTGCGTAGGGGTCTTTAGCAGTGGGAGGAAACCGGAAGATCTGGAGAAAACCCACAAGGTTTAATAGGCGACCCTACTCCTTGTCACGTACAACCGGGGATTCGAAACCACGCCAGTTGACTCAATGACAGGCTTTATGATACAGCACGTACGGGCTAACCATTCAGCCCCACCCCACCCCCAATACGCCAAGGGGTGAGTCTGTAAAGAATCGGGTCTATTACTGACCCCCTTTCGGCATCTTTAGATTTTGGTATCCAATAATAAGTATGAGTTCACGGTTCACGGACTGATTAAAGTGTGCGTATAGAACTGTTTGTATGTCTACTCCGTGTCCGGAACCAACCAAGTGCACGTATAACCCAATTTAATGGCATACCCTTGGCCGATAGTTGAAACTCTTGCTGAGATTGAAGCTTCGGTTAACTTCTACACTATAATATTGAGAAGAGGGGAATTCAGATACATCGGACAAATAAACATAAAAAGTACCAAACACCTGTGATAATTGATGATTGATTATAGATGAAATAACACCTCCTGTCTCTCTCTCTCTCTCTCTCTCTCTCTCTCTCTTTCTCTCTCTCTCTTCGGGTTATCTATCTTTTGTACCTTTCACTATAAATGTAATTATTATCGACCTGGGAGTCAACAAGGGGATCTAGCGAGACAATTTAATCAGCAAATACAGCCTATACAAATGATTATTATGATATTCACGAAACACTTTAAAAGCTGTCAAAACGTCTGTTTAACAATCTCGAGTTGAGTATAGTATCATTCAATACTGTCAATAGTTTAGTCGTTCATTGTAATAATCTATTTGTATATATCGGCGGTAGAGCGGGTGTGGAGACCGTGTGTGGAGACCGTATGGCTCGAAGTGGGGATCTTAACATCAATTATTTACTAAATATATTATGTAGAACAGCTATTAGTATTTCACATAGGAGTATATATCTGTGGTACAGCAGGGCATTGTGTTGTACATTTAGAAACTTGACCTGAAGTTTAAAGTATGTATCTTGTAAAACAACCCGAATAACTCACATCTCCTCACGGAAACACGACCAATCTGTTTATATTGTCGACTGATATGTCACTGATATCATATTATTATACTAATGGAAAGTGAGCAGTCTCAGATTAGGTTATCCAGTACACTGTAAAAGTTGGGAGTGGATTTATGTTAAAATACATGTACATATTCTACAAAGCTTTCAGTGCCAAGCTCCATATTATCGCGTGATCACAATCTAGTCTACAAAATCAACTCCAATTCATTCAAGAACAATTATTTGTCTCTTTCTCAGAGATCGTCCAGATAATTTATCGTTCTGAAACATATAAATATAAAATGGAAAATCGCAATACCAGCATAGCCATATTTATATTTATAGTGTTTGTTTTTTTTTTCTTTCTGTTTTTCTTATCTTATATAATTTTCCACTGTAAACCAATTATTTCACCACGGCAACTTAATTATGTGTTTAACATATCAGAACAGTTTTTCATAATCGAAAAAAATTGTGAATGATTCCAAGTATAACGAAGAACGAACAAATCGTATTATATTATGATAATTTCTTTTACCGAACACTGCAGAGAGTTAATATCGCCTACCACCAGACCACTAGAGAGTTAATATTGCCTACCACCAGACCACTAGAGAGTTAATATTGCCTACCACCGGACCACTAGAGTTAATGTTGCCTACCATCGGGCCATTATACACTATAAAATTGGCGCTCTATGCCAGCACCGTGTCTAAATGTTTTATTTTATGAGCATTGTTTATTTTCATGAGACCCAGGACCTAGTACTTTCTATCCGAATTACTGTGTTTCATTACGTTGATAAATAGTCTGATTATTATCCAAAAGATTTGAAATCTTTATGCAGTATGTGTCAGAGATAGAGGTGTCATGTAAATGCCCAACAGTGAGAATGCGCCAACGTCTATAGTAGCTGCTGTAGTCATAGTCATAAAACTAAAACACCTATGAACCTTACACTAGTAACAAATATTCACTCATTTAAAGATACTTTTCCGCATATAAACTATTTAATTTGATGTTATTAATGTTATAAAATCATACTGAAACTAATTAATCTATCAAACATTTGCGTCGATTCCCACGCAAAACTTTGTATTCGTCAGGGATACCTATAGCTGTAAATAAACTACTACACGCCATGCCTGCGGGGGTGGGGTTGAGGTGGGGGCATTATTCAGAATGTATTTTTATCATTACTTACTTAATATTTACCATGATACACATTGAGGCGTAAGGATTAACGTAAACTCAACACAAACTAGATAATTTCGGGACTAACATATGGTTCAATTTTATTTCAATAATTTGCTTGTACATAGGGATCATTAGCAGTAACAGAAAACCGAAGGACCCGGGGTTGGCCGGGCGACCCTTCTCACGTACAACCGGGAAATCTAAACCACGCCAGTTGACTCAATGACAGACTGGTGCAGCATGTCCCCCGCTAACCATTCGTCCACCCACCACCCCAGTCGGGTTTCCTGTTACTGATACCATCACAATTTTGCTCATTGCTTGCCACGTGGATGTTTTTTGGGTTTCTGGTACTTTTCTTGTAAGATGCGATGTCTTCGCTTTTCTATATATACCAAAGTTACCATACTTTTACTGGAAATAAACAGCCGATAAATAGTTTCAGGACAATGTCTCTTTAAGTTATCCATCAAACCAATTCAAAGATAAATTACACATGCATTGATGAATACGATAGTTTATCACCACAGTTATAAACATCAGTTAGGGTAAAGGCTTACCTGATGATTTACATTTTAAAAATGCTGGGCATTCTACACGTACATTGTTACAGATATATTCCTTTCAACAAAACTTTTCCACCCACAAATATAATATTTATGTGAACCTGCGATACAAAGATATATTGCCAGGCAACGAAACATACGCCCACCGCAGCTAATTCGTCCGAGCAGTCAACATTTTTTTTTCTATTTTTTTTCAGCAATGAAACATTTATAATATACTAAAATCTGATTAAATGTAACAACCCATTAAGTAATAATCAGAAAATCAGTAACTCTGGCAGTAATTATCGGATATCGCTGAAAATCAATAGGATTCTTCATCTCATGACCTTAAACACTGTGTATAAATTTAAAGTCAATCGGATATTTGCTGAAAATCAATAGGCTTCTTTGTCGCATGACTTTAAACACTGTGTATAAATTTAAAGTCAATTAGATATTAACTTTAGCCTCTAAAGCGTTCACAAGAAATTCTGGACGACGGACGGACGGACCGATTGACGGACGGGGTCGACGGCAATATACGACCACGTGTCCATGTGGGCGTATAAAAACTCAAACAGTTTACTTGTGCCGGAAGATCAACTGCTCAACTTTCCGATGCTATCTGAGTGTTGGCATAAATTACGTGGTGTCGTGTAGTACCAGAGGTCACCAATTCATCGACGTACAGGGTCCACTTACCAAACACGCCTGTTCGCCAGCGAATTTTTGTATTTCCATGTTTACTGAAAAATGCCGAAAAGATGCTATGTAAATGACGTAAGAATCGCAGTTTCTGTTTACAACGTGGCGATCGACTTCAAACTGAACATGCAGCAAGGAAGGTGGTTGATTGATTTAGTAGAAGTTGAGTATAACCATCGCGTTGGACATACGTACATATAGTAGTAGATGGAAGTAAAAACATTGTAGAGGAGCAAATAAAAGGTAGAAGAGAAATGGGGCTTAACGTCCACTCGACACAAACTTGGTCATTTCGGGACTAACATGTGGTTTTATTTTATTTTAATAATTCGCTTGCGTGTAGGGGTCTTTAGCAGTGGGAGGAAACCGGAGTACTCGGAGAAAACTCCCGAGGTTGGACAGACGACCCTTCTCCTTGCCACGTACAGCCGGGATTTGAAACCACGCCAGTTGACTCAATGACAGGCTTTATGATACAGTGCACACAAGCTAACCATTCGGCTATCCAACCCCTCAAATAAAAGGTTCTTTTTATTGAGTAACTATTTTTTTTTCACGCGTTACACCTCCACGCCCCCCCCCCCCTTAATCGGCATTTAGAGCTACCCTTCTGGAGGGGCGAAAATGATCACGGAAACATGTACATGTATCTCTTTGAGGTTTCGGCAACATTTTTTTTTCTTGGTAGACTCAAAAGATTTTGCAGTCGATGGTTACGTGTTGAGAATTGAACTTGTACTGCGCATGGTTAATTGTACGCGAATAGCAAAATATAAAACAATTGAATATGGTTTGAAAGAGAGTTTCTGTAAATTAAAACAAAGAAAACACAAAAACAAGGTTCATAAACCAACGGAATTAATTCCAATAATAATTCCGCTACTAAAACTTTTCTGCTTGCTTCATTTCTTAGAAAAGCATGGATATTTACAATTTCGTTTCTTTAATTGGATTATATGTTTAATGTAAAAAAAATAGTCGATGTGTGTATTTATTTAGACATAGTTGTCAAACAAATTTGAAATTAATCTAAGTTGACTATATCTGGAAAGTAAAGAATGAAAATATGTTTCAAAGCAAGAAGAAATTATGACACCTATGTGCTAACTCAAAACTTTAAATAAACCAATTAATACGTATGTTTCTCAAAATATTATATTCAATTTAGTTTAACAATTTAATAGATAATCTTTTACAAGCAGTAAGAGAGAATAATATTTGTATATTCGGCGTATTTTAATAAATTTTGGCTTAACTGAGACGTTCTATTGTTTGGCCGATGTGACAGACGCCACGACGAACGCTAACCGGTTTACAAATGGTAAATATTTACAGGTCATCCAAGTTAATATTTTCAGGACAACAGATAAGAAGGCGAGTGTATTGAACTGCAAATTGGATGTTTAACCTATGACCTCACAATTTTCCTGTTGAAATTGTGTGCGTGTCTGAGAATTAATATTACTATAATCTCGTATTTCAAGATGTGGCCAAACTAAACGTTGTTAAAATGGGGTGACGTTTTTTCATTATTTAGTTAAAGTGTATATTATATAAGATATAGCTACAATAACATCTCGTATTACCCAACTCTTTACGTATTCTATTCATAAACTTATTTATTGTAACGTTTCCAAAATATTCAAAATACACATGCCTTCAATAACAAAATATCCCAAACATTTCGCACCCAAAATTGAAATATTTAATCTTAACAGTTTTAGGAAATCCTTTTCTTTAGGTAATTCTAACACCCCTTTAAAAGCAATCTATCACTTGGAAAATAAACTCTACATCGACGAAAGGATGAATATCGTAGGTATAGAAAACATTAATAACATAAAACAAATATTTATCAAAAAGGGAAATTTAATTGAATTGTCGACTGAATAAATAAATATTCAAAAATACAAAGCTAACAGTAAACTGTGAGGTTTTTTGTTTGGTAAGTGGGGATGTATGCACGATATTTTCAATGTGTAAAATGAATATTCCTTTCTGTAACAGCTTTTAACCAACAGACGATGTGGATAAAGTGAGCCCGTGGCAACCGTTGCTATAATAAACAGAAGAAAATGAAATACCGAATAAAGTTTCAAAAATGTGTAAAAATAATCGAATGTTGTTAGACAGTATTGTCGATTTGTAAAACTTTTGTCTAATACATAACATCTTGTTGAAATTCCATAGGTTTCTTTAGACTTTAATTTTCTTTCTTTAAGATTAAGAGGGGCAATAACTAATTAAAGAATATGAGTGAAATTTGACAGGATACTTGATGTCACTTAGCTGAACGATGAAGATCTTATAATAACGCTTGTCTAAAGGGTGATAACTCATTGGGCTTCGGCGTCTCATTGTATCCGAATAATGCATATAAATTTCAAATCGGATGACAAACGTTAAAGAGAGTGATCAAGGACAATAACCCACTAATGTAAACAATTTATATAAATTTAAAAATACCCATACATGCAGTATTCACTGGAAACTAGGAAAGAATGAAGTTCAGACGGGTCCAACTGCAATAAGCGAACAAATTTTAACCAAATTCAAATTGCATGCACACATCAGATTACATGCACACACCAGGTTGACAATTTTACGGGCATGGTTGAGAAACCTTGCTTCAGCTACCATGTGCCATGGAAAATATAGCAGGATAAAATTTGTTGAAGTAAATTATGGTTGTGTTTATTACGTGTCCAGAAGTTAGTATTTCATATTGATAGATGCGTTGGTAATAGTTGATACCCAGATAACAAAGTTACGTTTTTTACGTGTATATGAAATGTTAACACTAGGTCTGTAATATACAGCCAGACTTAGTAAAGAAAACAGTAATTATTATGACAAACATAACACCAATTCTCATAAATGAATGTTTGTTGACATTGAAACATACACCCATAGAAAAGATGACGGTTTCAATAGCCAATGCTAACCCCATTCTTTCACAGCCTATTTTCTCCATGAGTGGTTTATTATTTTGTGGGTTTTGTCGACATTTGACAGCTAGAAATACACATTCTATAGATATCTCACTGTGTAACTCGTTTCATACTTGTGCACCAATCCTTCACATCATTCTTTACAAAGACAACTTGCTACTTTATAAGTCCGTACACAGTCATTTCTGCCTTTACAAATAACTAGGAGAATAATATAATGTATTCATTATTTTGCAGCAAAGGTAAATTATAAACAAAATTATAACCATAAAAAAGGCTAAAGAAAGAGTTAAATTAACATAAAAAGGGGAAATAAAGGTTAAAATTATGAACGTAAAAAGGAGAAATAATGGGTAAAATTATTGGCGACGTAACTGGATTTATTGAAATGGAATGAAACTCTAAAATAATACAAAGTCTTCTTAGGTGAGAATGCATGTATAAACGGGAAACGGGTCTTATTCTTAGTTCCCAAACAGGCGAATTTTTAATAGTGGCTGCTAACATCAACAATAAGGATATCATTTACATGCCTATCTACAAACATAAACCTACTCTTCCAGAAGTTTTCATATATTTTGGAGAGATAAGTCTACATCAATAAAAACTTAAAGAATTTTTGACAAAATGAGAGGGAAATCTGATGACCCGATACCTGCCCTCTCTCCCTAAATAAACAAGATATTGACAACTTTACTATTACATGATAATATTGTTTTCTCACCCAGGCACAAAGACAAAGACATAATAAAAAAAACTCGACAATTAACTACCCTTAATACTGTGTGCAATGTTTATATATTTATATCGTATCACATACTAATAATACACTTACCTATTTATACTGACAAAACTTATTGATACTGACAAAACTTAAGTATTTTGTACATAAAACTGCACGTAGGATTACTAATGCACTTAAAATGCTCATTCTTGATTCAGAAAATGTAATACAGATTAAACGCATCGTTGAATGGATTAATCAATCAATTAATCAAGGGATAAATTATTAATGAAAGAAAGAAGCAGGAATGAATTAGTTGAAATATAGTCATTTCTGTAAATTAAGCATACAAAGAAATGCCCTGTTAAAAATACTGTGGTAAAGAATCAATATCTTTTAATCAGCAACATTCTCAAGTGAGAAACATTAAAGATTTCACTAGACATAACAATTTCTAAAACTACTTGTTTGATTTCAAATCGTTTGGAAGGGATAAAAGCAGTAAGGTGTAAACTATACCAGGTTTAAGACAATATTGAAGGTAGATGTTTAAATACATCATATAGATACATACATCATACTATACCAACTTCCGCTTACAGTAACTAACGACCCATGTTACTCCCAACCATGTCATTCAGCAGTGGAAGTGTTGCACATTGTTTTAACTGTAGGCTTGCCAATTAATCGTCCAAATCTAAAACAAAAGACTTTTTTAGTGGTGATCTTGAAAGAAATATGCCAGATTTCTACTGATAAACGTATAAACGCGAACTTGTTAAGCTTGGTATGACATTCACGATGCATTATTCCAGAGATAAATTTGCCAATTGTAGATCTTTATTTTGACTTTCATCTGTCTAGGTCAGGTCATCGGATGGCTCCGATTTTAAGTAGATTAAAACCTTCGGCCAACGTCTTACTCTCAGAGCCACCCTGGCTTATCTTAGGCTCAATTCAATACCACTTTTGTGGGCCGAAAAAGTGACTGAATTTGTTTATAAAGAATATATCTTCCAGACTGAGAGATACTGTTCTGGTTAACAAGCACCGTTGTTACAATAATGAACAATCAAAACTCCAAACAGTGATAACTTTGCACAAAATAAAAGTAATGTGAATTACATTTTCAATATATTTATTTTGCATGAACGATTTTTGGACATTCTTTTTAGAGGTACGATTTCACAGTTGTCGATGACGACATAGCTTGACTCTATGCTTACAAGTTGTAGGCGATGCCTTGCGCGGGGCAGGGTGTGCTGTTGTAATAATCTCGCACTAATGTCACACCGAGTCACCCATGGTTATCTTATGACATACCAACCCACCTTTTAACAACAGTTTAATAAATGTTGAATATGAAGGCTTTCTATAATAATGGTATTTAGTGTTGTCAATGTAAGGCTCTGTACAGTGAATATCATAGCTTTGTGTTTCTATATTAACATAACTATTACCATTCACAAGCAAAACGCTTACTCTCATATAAATATACATAGTATTACCGTTAATATACAGTCGTGATATCTGTAAAACAGAAGTTTTGATTCATCGTGCCGTGCTGCGGCAGAATGTGTTACATATAGACTATATTGGCGATGAGGGATATGTATGTTTTTGTGTGTAATATATTTAACTAAGGATATAATGATAAATCTAATATCTCATTGTATTTTATATGCACCAGTTCCGCCTCTCCATGTTTCTCACATTTTTACTGTAAAAATTTGTGATTTTACGAAGTGCGCGCGTGGAACGTAACACTATTTTAAAGCAAAACGATGACGCGTATCAGTGAACTTTAACAGTCAAGTTCGGGTATTGTGTTCGCAAAACTGTTATAAGTGACCACTAAGCGGTTAAAAAAAAGAATCACTGCCCGTGAGAGATGATGAATCCCAAGTGTGTCCGCGTGACGTGTATAGCTCCCCTTGAAACCACCTCGCTAGATCCAACATGCCTTCACTTGAGATGATATGATGTGCTTTTAGTGGTGACAGTCTTAACTCACTCTCACTTAACAAAATACTACCAACGTAGTTGAAATACTTTGTTGGATCCAACTTGTATCAAATACTTTATTTGAAACGGACACGGTGACAGTTTATTACGTTGTGTGGTCGTTGTGTTACACCGTTACACGCGTGGAAATATAAATTCATTCACGATGTATTTGTGACCAATGGTTTCAATCGGAAAAGGGGTATTTTCTTTTAAGGAGTACAAAGCCTTGCAAATACATCGAGAACACAAATGATTAGAATTATAATACATGAACGACAGACAGTTTACAATTTTACAAAAACCTCATTGAAACAGTGATGTGTGGAATATTGTGGTGTGGTGTATTATTATTATTATATTATGTAGAATATTAATACTAGAGCGTCATGTTGTTGGACAGATTATCCTCTAATCACCATGAAGTTATCGTATGAAAAGTTGATCTGTCTTTCATATCTAATTATTCTCTCCGTTTCCATGGTATTCGGATATTTTGGGTAAGTACGGATACATGTTTATATGGCTACGGATACATTTATATTTCACATGATTAATAATAGATAGATTTTATAGATAATATATCTGATAATCTTTTTACTTTAGACTGTGATTTTAGACAGGGATGAGTTAGTGCTTCAACTAAATTGGTTAACCGTACCCGTAATGATACCATGCTAGTAATAAATGTTTCATCGTATATATAAAGTTACTACCCATACTTAATGACACTATTCATTATTTCTCATTTCTACCGAATTCTTTGATTACTTAGATTCTCTCACATTTGGTAACAGAATGAGTTCTGACTGATTATTTGTGAAAGTTTTAGTTCAACCTATTTATGTTTGTTATAAGCGATTTCAATGTAATAAATAGTTCTACTGGTAGAACTGTTTACATGTTGAGGGGGTTGGCATGAAAAACCTCATCCATACGGTCTTCAATTAATTGTTTACTACAAACACTTATGTAATATGATTATCAGTCTTTAAATTTATATACGATGAATATACAAACTTAGAGTAGATCAGTTTCTACTCTAATTATAAGATAAAGCACGTGTTGCTTCTGTCTATCTGCCTGTCTTATGTCCTTAAAATTTGTTTATAAATTATAATGTGCGCCAAGATTCCTTTTTAATATTCCATCTGAGTGTTACATTGAAATCATGTCTGAGGCAATCTTTCAATGCTGCTATTTATAATTTAAATACACCAACGAGAAATTGTATCGTTTCTAAATACAGAAAGCTTTACTAGAAATAGAAACATATGATATATAAGTCAAATGTTTATACGCATATCTTTTTCACACTACACATGCAGATGTTCAGTTTTGGATTAACCTATAAAGTTATTATAGTCGACAAATTTACATAATATTTGTACGTCGTTCAAACTAAATACATTATTGGGGAAGGGAACTACAATATTAAAGAATTTCACCTTCTTTCAATACAGGAAACCATTTATAAAGAATCTTGTATGAAATGTTCATATTTAAATGAATGAAAAGAAAACAAATTGAGATGAGATAGCTATATTTATAAGAATGTTTATATTAACGCCCAATATAATGTAGAATATATAATAATTAATTACACCGGAAACACTTTCATTTCTTAATTCTTATTGAAAAAAAAAAAACTAAACACGCGCTGTGATTTTAAAATATTTTGATTCATGAATTATTCAAATAGATCAATTTTAACTAAAGTTATGAAAATTTCAAGTTTACATTGGTTTTATTGATTTCATCGGTTTAATCACCTAGATATAATAAAATAATAATATTTGTTGATGAAGATGGTTCATGAAGGGCTTTTATATTTTTTAAACTCGGATGTAACTAAATGCATAATAACAACGGCCTTAACGTCAAAATAGCACATTTATATTTTACTTTAAGATGTTTGGCGATCTGTCCTGCTCTGCCTTGAAAACCCACAAAAGACAAGAAAAAAAAAATGATCCGTGTCAATAACTATAAATTATTCAATACATGATAGTAATGTTTGGAATTTAATGCCGTGGTGTTATGCGTACGCTTTTCAAAAGACCAGAAGATATTCTATCAAGCGTTACGGTTTTTAATTCGGGGGTGGGGGTGCTTTAACTCCCGTACGTCCACCCCCTCCCCCTTCCCAGTCCAAATATTGTAATAAGGATATAACAGATGCTAGTTTCGTGGAAATGTCCTATTTTTTTAATAAACAAGCCATGTCTGTGGTATTCTTTCATTTAGTAAATATTTGGATACATTTTCTATGTGTATAAATAAGTGATAAGAAATGATAAGAGATGAAGACAGAAGGATCGCGAACTACATTCATATTAACCCACGTCATAAACACACACAATCATTACACTACGGCAAATTAATACGTTTAATCAACTGGGCGGCCGTTTTGTTCGTTACGCAGTTTCTCACACATGTCCGTACTATAGCCCCAATACTTGTTTTAATGTGTGGAGCATAAACCATGACACTGTCCCCGTCAGTATACGTTAACAACCGAATTAAATACGATGAAATTTAACAGTGAAGCATCGTTAATATAAACTAAGATCATTGGTAATCAATGTTTTCTGTCGTTTATTTCGTTTAAAACAGAAGTTTCGTGTGTGCCTGATATTAATTCCAGATATATTATTATTCTTGATAACGTATCTAACAACCCCCACCCCACGCACCCCTAACCCCTAACCCCCACCGGGAGATAACACATTATGAGCGAAAGCCAAGTTAAATATAAATACGCGTAACAATAAAACTACCCTTTAGAATAATAGAGAGAGAGGGGGAGAAATGGGGTTTAACGTCCACTCAACACAAACTAGGTCATTTTAATTTTATTTCAATAATTCGCTTGCGCGTAGGGGTCTTTAGCAGTGGGAGGAAACCGGAGTGCCCGGAGGAAACCCACGAGGTTGAGAAGGCGCCCCTATCTCCATGCCACATACGCTCACACCCGGGCTCGAAACCAAAGCCGCAAGCCAGAGGTGACCGGCCAGCTAGAGGTCGAAGCGCGGCACTCTAGACCACTAGGCCATCCCAACCCCCTAGAATAATAGAAGAATCGTATCCCCTGCGCACAATGGTAATAATAAACATGTACTGAGAATAATAAATGAATGTTAATAAATATTTTTGAAATTATATGACATAAATATGTACAGATGATGTATGATAAACCTATAATGTAACATACTGTACGATGTACCTGTATGTGATATTTTTTGAATAAATATGTTGAAAAAAAATTCCAATTAAATATAAAAAAATGTGAAATGTCAGTGTATCAATTATCAATATACAAGGAAATACATATATGTTAACCTTTGGTTTATGGTTAATCCCTCTGGCCGGCTTACCACCCACAGAAACCATAAAGACATAGCTTTTTGTGTTCCCATATAATATAGAATTACATATAATTATGTAAAGAATCTCCCCCCCCCTCCAATAAAAAAACCCCAACCAGTTAAGCATGTGGCTAAAGTTTCTCTGGGGTTTTACTATATTCCTGAAGCAATGGTCCGAGGTAGTACGATTAGATCTAATCAAACGGAACACTGCGAGAAGTATGGGGTTTTATAAAAGTCATTATATAGTGAAACAAAAAAAATAACAAGAAAAGACAATAACAAACAATAGAAAAATAATTAAAAGTTCTTATCAATTTTTTAATCAAATACTTTGAATTGCTCATCTAACGAAGGAGAAAGTTTATGGTATCCCCTGTCCATGATATCCTAAGCACGTTCTTATTTTAGCCTTGGGTTTTCCATATTTGAAGAAATTAAGGGAATGTTATTGTTACATTTTATTGAGAACATTTGTTTAATATTATATTTCCAGGTTGACGTCACGAGAACCTCTTATCTCCCTAACCCTGGGATATCAAGACGGTCTCAATAATCGTGATCGTTACTCGTCAGCCAAACTTTGTGAGATGTTAAAGTTACATCGGAAACAGAAAAGAATGTGCAGAAGAGGGAAAGGAATAGCAGACAGCCTTGTAGAAGCCAGCAGACTAGCTGTGATAGAATGTCAATTCCAATTCAAGCATGAACGATGGAATTGTCCATTATTGGGACACTATCGACAAAATATACTCAAGAAAGGTAATTATACATTGAACGTATTGTTATAAGTCTGAAGATAACACCTTTACGCATCGCTATTCGGAAAACAAATAACAATAATTTCACCTTGAACATGCCTATTGCATATCTTTCGTTTGGCCTTAGCAAATATTATATAAATCATTAATTAAACATTTATTTACATGCCAAGCCCATAGTCAACTCACAAGAACATTTAAATATGGTTGCCAGTTAATGATTTAATTAAAAAATGGATAATCGAGACTTTATCGTTACAACGGTAGAAATAAAAGACAACGGAGACTATATACTGTTAATCACCACCATCATCATCGTCATCGTCGTTTCCATCAAAACTATTACCAATCCAAATGTATTTCACCTATCGCTATATTTAATAATAGGAGATTATACAATTAACAAAAGAGATGAACTTTCTACTCTTCTACTCCGACTGTGCTAATGCAAACGGTCATATGAGGGACAATTGCTCGGATACCGGCGCTACGTTCTACAGTTATATCGAATTCCAACTGTCAAGGGATCGTTTACGTTCACTCCAATGTGTACACAGTACCTCGACTTTTGGTCCCATCCGAACGACTATACTTTATCTCTTGCGCGTTCTTCGGCCCTGCTCCACTGACAAGGAAGTACCATGTCGAAAATCTTGATGAACTTTCGGCGCAAACCTTTTACCAAAATCAACTATTACATTCAAGAAATACCCCTTCACGTATTTATTAATATCACCAAACACGTTTACCTTCAGCATGAGCTTCTATTTATGTATTCATATTATTAATAAATAAATCATCATAATCGTTGTCTATAACATCATTATCGTCGCTGAAAAGAAAGGCCCAATCACAAATTAAGTCTCGTAAAGTCTTACCAAATTCATAATAGCAAATTGTATGGCAACACGTTTAGTAATATTACACAACTCGTCCTTATTGTCAAACACGTATTAATGTGGTCATTTAGAGACATTTGGGAACTGGATATAGCAATAGACTATAACACAAACTTATGGAAGAATTATAACACTCTTGGAAACGTTGCCCAAATAAATCAGTAATTGTTCTTCCATAAGAACTCTTCGAAACGCTGCCCAAATAAATCAGTAATTGTTCTTCCATAAGAATGTGTTAAAACGTATTGGTGCCTTTACGAGAATTGTTATAGCGAATTTGGTAACTATACCCAAACGGATTGCGTCAGTTTTCATTATCTATTTTGGAAGGACGAACTTTTTATCTAAATCTTACATAATGTATCTTTAAATTATTATAACATTCATTAGACATTTAGAATAGGTGTTTCTTATTTTAAAATCGTGGGATTTACCTATCCTGATGCCGCAAATGGGTGGACACAGACAAAAACACAACAACAAAGAACGGTAAAGAAATGATTAGTGAATTGCACCGCTTCCGTTTTTGATAATGTGTAGTGGAGTACTTGTATTTGAAAGATAAAAACTAATTATGTTCAAGTGATAAATAAAGGTAATTTGTCTGACCTATCCTCTCATGTAGATGGTTTGAGTCTGGGTTGGGAACATTCAACCTGTTTAACTTCTCCTCTTTGTTTATAAGTTACCGTGTATTGAGATTAGGTGGACAAAATAACTTAATCTCCTGTAAGTAGACCTGTAATTTATGGCTATCTGTATAGCGTATATTAGATGTTTCATGTCGTCTTGCTAGTATTTATCTACATTAATTTCTCCTTATCACCACATATCAATCACTCCATCTACATACTCGTTTATAATATATAATATATAATTAGAATTGGGAGGTACAAGAGATAGTATGTCGGGGGAGGGGGGGGGTTACACCAGGTGATTATTGCGCGCTCTAAATAAATTCGAGTATTGAATAAATTTTCGATGAAACGTCATCCTTAGTTTGATGCCATCTTGTTTTAGCTCTCAGAAAATGCACGTGACACGTAACGCGTGACAAATCTAGAAATAGTAAGCATGTCTTACAACATTATGCTAAAGCTGCCTTATTAACAAAACAAGGGACCAACCCTACATGACATCGGATGCCCGAGACTTTAACTTGATTAGTACTGTTCGCCATTTAAAAATAAATTTAATTTAAAAATGGGAAAAGATGGGTTAAGTCTCGAATATACCAGTTCCTTGGTTACCACTATGAAGATGGGTTAAGTCTCGAATATACCAGTGCCTTGATTACCACTATGCGCACATCTTGTCAATAGTACAAACAGTGTTAACGTCACTCAGTTTATATTATCTGTTTGAGCTCTTATAGCAAGAATGTTCAGTCCTTTGTCTAAATCTTACATAATGTTCTTTAACTAATTGAAGCAGTTGAGAAGCGGAAGTTGGGTGATGATGGGTAACATGGGGACAGATTCATCAACCAACACAAGAACAATATCAATCTGCCTTTCACCATTCCTTCTAATAAAAACAACGGTCGCGCAGTTTCAAATTTCTAACATTTAAATTCTATACCCGTTAAGATGGATGTTACCGAATGAAACCGAGATGTCTCCTTGCTGTTGTAGCATTGTAAGACGAATTTACAATATAGTAGCCTATTTTAGGGTATTAACAACATTCAGTTGGAATAAGTAAAGAGATGATAAGTTACCGAGATTATTATGTTAAAGTAACCGGGAAATGTGGACAGGACACGGAGTGTTAAAGAATTGCTAACGATATCATAGTTGATGGACCTTATTAGTGTCGGCCTCAATTTGACAGTGACAGATACTATGCAATCCATAAATTAAGGCGTTTTAATGTTTGCAAACATCGGTTTCACACGACGAGTTAAACATTTATCTTGCTTGAACTGACAACACTGCAAAAACTAGTGGGAAACAATACTCATCTTATTCTTTGTGACTAGTGTTGGTCTTTATTCCGCGATCTCTATCGATTCTATTTCTCATTAAGAGTAATAATTCAATTCCAGAAGTTATCCTACAGGGCTTTGCCTATTTCACAGTTCGTCTACGCACATATTTTGATTATGCTATATTTCGTTTACTGTACGTATCGTGCACTTTTGGGTCGAGTATGCGTGACATATGTGAATATAACGAGTTGTGAATCCCGAATTCCTGTCAAATTAACATTGTAGATCCTGGTCGACTGTCGACTTGACACAAAACTTGTAAGTTAAGTTTTCACTCAGGCGTGGAATCATAACTCTTACTGTACATTAAAGTAATTAACCCTAGCCAGACATACAGGTCACTTCTCGACACTAAATCTGATAAATGTTGTGTGAACAACCACTTAACCAACAACAAAACATAACTGTTAACAACCCTGCCAACACTAAAATACTCGTTAAACTTCCGAACAAAATAATATTAGTTACGTTAGTAAACCAATAATGCAATTTAAAAACATTGAACCCGAGCCCCCCCCCCCAACACTCACACACACCTTCCCACTCACCCACTCACACTGATGAAATATGCGGACCACACAATTTCTGGGAGTCAGTTAGGTTCAACTATGATAACCTACATCTGTCGAAACGCTTGTGGTTAACTTGCAGTAATAAAATGATGTCATGTAATGCGCGTGGACCTTCGGCTGATTTATGATGTTTCTGAATGGTTTAACAAAAATAATATTTCACCCTTTCTTGAAAGGACTCCTCACTTTTTATGACATTTCCCATTTGGGTAAATCTGACTGACAAACATTATCTTGTAGTTAGCACATGAAACATTACTGGCAATAAATTGTTCCTCTAGTAGCTGTTGTTCCTGAATTTACAAGGCTAAATTCTTCAACCGTGTTTGTCAACATGGTGATAAAGACGTTCCAGTTATATTTAGCTTGGTTGTATATTACAGATTAGATGAATCTCGTTGTCGCTTGTTCAGTGAAATGATGAAAGAATAAAGTTTATCGCATCGACGGGACTAATTTAATAAAGCAATTGTGATCTTTCTTTACCCCATGCGATTCGAAGAGGTATTCCGGAAATCGGTATATCGTTTAAACCAAGATCGAATTCCAATATATTGATAAATAAGAATATTATGGAAAAAAAAACAAAAAACAATCTGCTGTTTTTGAGCACCAAAATGTCCACATTTATTGCTCGTGGACGCTTTAACATTCTCCGTGTCCACGAGGGTCCTATCTGATAACTACTGTATGGGTTATAACCGCTTACCGCTTATAAACAATACCGGATGGTAAGTCAAAAAAGTATATTAATTTTCAACAATTTACGATAGATGGTTCTTGATTCCTTTGAATGACTCCGTGAATGTTTGACAGGCTAAAGTTATTGATGCACGTGTTAATAATAATAATAATAGTATCATCAGCAAATTGGTGGACCATAAGTCATTATTTTAATGCTATTTTGTTCAGTGGTTTTGTAAAGATGATAAAGGAAACAGGACCCAGTACAGAGCCTTGAGGAACCCCACATAGAAGGTTTCTGTTCTCTGATTATTCGCCGGCTAGACCTTGTAATGGATTTGCGTTTCAAAGAATGGGGCCTGTCTATCTTATGCCCGGGGTCTATCTCCCTCACGACGGACTGGGTAACATTTACTTTGCCGTGGGAAACACGACATTTACTTGAACGTCCAATGTTCTAACGTTTACCTTAAACACACAGTTCATAATCCCGCTTCCTAATTTGGTTACCGCTTGTTAAATTGTATTTCTTTAGAAAACATGGCATACCTTTGATTCGTCCTGTACGGAGAAATAGGGTATTACGTTGTCCAGAACGAACATATAATACAGTCATAATAGAAATCAGTTGTTATTTATAACAATACCCTCTCTATGAATGGAAGTGGGTCTTTTTGTTGGGTAAAATAGACAGAAGTGATTTAGTGCTATACGGGGACAACGCATAGTGGTAAATAATAAAGCTGATTTATATATCAATAAATCGTTTATATTGTTAAACTACCATTAAAACATTCTGTATACATTCCAAACAATCTACATAGCTATAGGTAGTACATAGTCCGATTCCAATTCATATCACTCTGCTTACTCTAACAACTAATCTTATCATCCGATAAACACGATATCTATCTGATATCTATATGGATTGAGATAATTCTCGTTAATTATGTATACTGCTTGCCCACCATGCCTTGATTATGATATAGAATCGTGTGAACGCGCCAATGATGTACACTATAATAGATTCTCAATGTGAACTGCTCAGATACGAAAGCAGCTACCGGTTGCAGGTGTATGTGTTATTGTCTGCCAGTTTATTCGGTCTAGTTTCATTTCCTTCTTTAGTCTTGGACATCGGGGACGAACTTGGTATTTATATATATAATATAAAAGAAAGTCATAATTTATTTATTTCTCTATCTGTTGTTAAATCATCGATGATTATAGGAATAATTCCAGCATTTGATAAATATTCATTAGTACAACCTTCAAGTGTATTTTCTATTCGTCAAAGGTACTTAGAAATTGTAAGTGGGGAGTTGTCTATGATTAAACAGAAACGATATGTGGTTGCCCAATCGTCTTAAACCATCACATTCTGAGCGTTAAATTTTACGATCTACGTTTTCTGATCTTTTCAAACAATCACCTTCAGAGTGGCAAACCATCGCATTCTGATGGTTACAGTTATCTACATCATTCGACCTTTTCAAACCATCATATTCTGGTATGAATGTTTGGGAAAGCGGAGAATTATTTGAAAATGTTGTAGTAATCGTACTCGTAGGTTAATCTTATAGATGGCTGTATTTGTTCATTCCTATAAAACTATTACGATTGCTGTAGTTACATCAAAGGTTGGATGTTTATTTAGTACTGATTGGGGTTAGTCTGTATTCAGATCTGGACAACTTCAAATCAATCATTTCGTCAAGGTACGCGTACACAAGGAAACACGATGTATATTGTATGTTCATGGCATTGACTATTGGCCAAAATTCCAATAAAATCCAAATCCGAATTTTGTATCATTGCGGTCTGTTATTTTCATTTTCGGCAAGAGATCGATTCGCCACTCGAAGAGTAATGTGTGGGAGGGTGGCGATGGAGTGAAAGTACTACATGTACAAGCTGCCATATTACCTATATGTGCTTTAAGGGGGATTAGGTGGCCGAATGGTTAGCGTGCGCGCACTGTATCATACGGCCTGTCATTGAGTCAACTGGCATGGTTTCAAATCCCCGGTTGTGCGTTGCAAGGAGTAGGGTTATATGCTACGTTCCACAGTAATCATTCCGGTGTTCAGATATTCGGTTGACCAAAGTTCGCTGGGCTGCTGGTCTAGTTAACGTGTTGAGCAAAGTTCTCTGGGCGGCTGGTCTAGTTTACGCGATGTTGTCAGTTTAAGAATTCAACATCTCATCCAGCTGGATTGAAAAAAAAACCCTATCCATCTAGTATCTAGTTGTTAAACCATCCCGTCATCAGTACAGTTATAATAGTTAAGATCTAAACTGTATCAATATGACACCTGAATAATGGTGGCAGTAATATCAGATCTAGAATTGTTGAGACAAGGAAATATTTGTATTTGATATATAGTGTTGAACAATGATAATAACAAGACAACAACAATCACCCACTCCCGTTCTTCCCTTCTTATACCGTCAATTGATAATGAATTTTACAGAAAAGATAAACTAGTATATGTATGAGATCTACACGAACCTATGCACTCACTGACTTCTTTTATATAATATATGTACCATTTGTATAACAAAGATGCCAAATTCTTTCAAACAATTACTTTGACATTAGCCAACTTGTTTATTTTAACGGTTAATATAGTTTTATAAGTAGGCTAAAATTTGGTATCAGGCCTACTAGAAGAGGTAAAGAACATTTAGTGCAGAAAATCATGAATGGTATGACGTAGAAACATTTGAGAGGTCACAGAAGCATTTCGAATTTTATATATCTTGTCTCATGATATGAAAACATTTTTGCGGACATATCATTGTTTTAAGTGTTACTTAATTTAAAAAAAGGCCCCAAAACAGATAAAATCACTGACAAGCCAAATGCTGGTAGGATTTCAGAATAACAACAACAGCTGTGTCAAGCCTGGGTACATTTCATTTTATCTGTGTTACGAACACATCATAGAACAAATTCTGATTTTCAATACGCATCTACTAGAAATAGCCGACTCTAACTACATTTTATCGCACATCTGCATTACACAAATCTTAATCAGATCCAAAATTACTACATTTGTTCTGACATAAACATAAAACAATGTAGAAGGGAGGGTTGTCATTAACATTTCTTTTCGTACTGTGTAACTTGTAACTTGGAAAAATAGGGCAGTCTGATGAATGATGATTGATTTTAAATTTTATTTTATCTCATATTACTTTGATTGCATTTTTTTTTTTTCATTTCAGGTTTCTCAGAAACTTCATTCCTGTACGCATTATCGTCAGCGGGGCTTGTTCATGCATTTGCCCGTGCGTGTAGTCGTGGTGTTTTGGACAGGTGTACATGTGATGAATCTAAACACTTAGAAAATCGCAAGGCGTGGTTGTGGGGTGGCTGTGGTGACAATCTTAGATTTGGATTAAAATTTACTCGAAAATTTTTGAAACGAGCGCGAAAATCTGGAAAGGATGTACGTGCTAAAGTGGATCAACACAATAGCCGAGTAGGCATAAAGGTAATTATGATAGGTTATAGCCGAGTAGGCATAAAGGTAATTATGATAGGTTATAGCTGAGTATACATAAAGCTAATTAGAATAGGTTATAGCCGATCGGGTAGGCATAAAGGTAATTAGAATATGTTATAGCTGACTAAGCTGAGGATACACGAAGGTAATTATAATAGGTTATAGCTCAGTACACATAAAGGTAATTAGAATAGGTTATAGTCGAGTAGGCATAAAGGTAATTATAATAGGTTATAGCTGAGTATACATGGAGGCAATTAAAATGTTTTTTTATTTTTTTTGTTTTTGTTTTTAAATCAGTATTCTTTAATTACACCTACAATTATAATGAAGAGCAATATTACTTAGTATTAGTTCACCTGAATAACTGGATATAATATAGGTTTAATGATTCGTATTGGTAGTAAAAGGTTGCCAGTAAATATATCATAAGAATTACAGTTAATAAATAAATAAACTACTTGATCCAAAAACTACATGAATCTAGACATTTAAATAACGATGATTGAGATAAAGTTTTACAAGACTGAGTGGTGGTCTGTAGCAGGTTTCCAAGGGTGTTCGCCGTTTATTCTGATAAAAAAAGATGGCAGCTATGTAGGATATCCATAGATACGTTGACAGCTTACTGATAACATGCACATAATCTTTATTACTTAATGTAATTGGGATAACACGCCTTAAATAATCCATATCATACACTTGAATTATACAAATATACAAGCTTATAGTGCCAATTATTGAGACATGTAATTATTTACAATGAACAATACACCCAGTAGTTTCATAATATATTCTTATATCACCTGTACATCTAATATATAAACATCATCTTAAACCTGCTCGAAAAGGCTTTTAATGCTCCGTTCGTCCGTCTGTTGGTCAGTTGTCCACGGCTTCTTGCAAACGCTCTACGGAATACAATTAGAATGTGATTGTTTTGAAATGTGGCCCATGTTTACTTTGTTGAACATTGTGAACGCTCGAATGACAAAAATCAGCATCCGACCAACTACAGGGCAAAATGAGTGAATCGATAGCCAATACGTATAAGCCCACTGTAAAAGTGAACTAAGGTGCTAAATGATAATACTGAATGTAATGCTATTTATTTTTCTATTTGGAGGGTAAAATCTTCTTGTTTACCGATAGTGGTATCCAGCAAAAATATATATAAATAAAACGGAACGAAATCTAGACCCATGTTTTCATCAGATTGCGTTGATTTAGTAGTTAATCGAAATAAGGTAAATTTTACTATTTTCCCGATTGCTTCTCTGTATTCCCTTTTATACGCCCACATTGAAATGTGTGGGTATATTGTCACGGCTTCCGTCCGTCAGTCCCTCGAGGGCTTGGAGTCCACAGCCGCTTGTGGGCGCCCTGGGGCTAAAGTTAATATCCAACTGACAATGATTATACATAATGTTAAAGTTCATGAGACGAAAAAGCCTATTGATTTCAAACCATTTCCAATAATAATGGTAACAGATATTAAATGTTTTGTATGCTTAATGTTAGAATAGGGCAGAACTAGAAGCCAAATGGGTTGTTACTCGTAATCAGCTTGTAATGTGTTGTAAATGTTTTCATGTCTGACAAAAAAAAAACCCAAACAAAACAAACTTTGCGAGCACCCTTGTTGACTCCGCGGAAGACTAAACTACTGTAGGTGTAAGTTTCGTTGCCTGGAAACCTATCTTTCTGTTAACACACTGGTCCGATCTATTTATGCTGTCTGTTTCGATTTTTGCGCTGAAAAACTGTTACAGAATCTTAAGAACGGGTGAATGATATACTTTAAATTAAATAGATATAATGTTAACTGTTCGATATCCCAATTTTTAAATCGGATATTTTGAGAGTTTGCTTTCACTTATCAAGAATAATATCGGGTCGAATGCAGCGAAGCAATGCCTATATTTGACCTCGAACTATCTTAAGTTCAACGCATGACATCTTAACTTCGTGGTCAAAATTCGAGAACCCGAATCATGGATGAGGTTTGGAGCAAAAATAAACGATATCGAGCATAATGATAAATAAATTAAGGATGACTGAATGAAATAGGGTTTAATTTAATATTGTTGTTCATCAACGAAGACGGGGCATGGCAGTATCGTGGAAGATGGACGAGAACGAAATGAAATCAGTGTTTGTTCAGACGTGAAGATTTGACATTCTTGAGGGCAATAAGATTCTGCTATGTCTTTACTTGACGGCTCTACACGACTCTGTTAATTCTTCTGTTGGTAAATATTGGTCACCTAATACTTTTAATCCGCCACTAGGCTAATAAAAAGTCATTTTGTCGAGTCTGTTTGGAGACGATGCGAGTCTTTTATAAATACATCTAATACTTTAGCTTTAACATTTTGTACTGTTACCTTGTTTTCAAAACTCGCCAATAATTTTCTGTAGTAAAGGTGCATGATGAATAGCGTCGTTGGGTGCATACGGAGCCTTGGTGGCCCAGTGAATAAGGTTCCGTGTACGTTCCAGGTGTTGATCGAGAAACTGTATCTGGATTGTCCGGCATGTTTCATCCTTGTCAGTTGTGTAGGACGAGGGTTCTTGCAGGGTCCGTGTACACATTGATGTTCACGTAAAATAACCCTTGACAGCTGGAATAGACCGTGCAATAATTCCCATTCTCATAATCCCAGTCGGAGCAGAACAGTAGGACGTTAAACCCCATTTCACGATGCCACGGTGTATCATGGATTATGTATCATCTTCCCAGTAGTTTTAATACTACGGAAATCTTTCTAATACTTACCTCTAATACATTTCATCAAACTTAGATTATATATTTTGACACTGATGTATTTAACAGGTTATATTCATGTTATTTGAGTTTTCAGAATATGGTCGAAATATTATTTTCAGTGATGAGTTTACACATATAAATGTTGATCATTTTGCCAGCTTGAAAGAAAAACGACATTTTTGAGTCAATGTCAAATATCTTTTACATTTATTTCAATATATATAAATACAACAATCCGCGGACAGATAGGTTAAAATCTAGTCCCATATCTCCCCTCACCGTTCGTCGTGCATGGTCGTATATTTCCGTCATCTTTTTCGGCTGTATATTTACGTTCGACTATGGGCTTGTTGCAATTATTTCAAATATATACCCCTCTCCCCCACTTGTTTCATTGTATATCACTTTTTACTGGGGTTATTGCTCTCAAATTACTTTTATGATTTTACGACATTTTGCCTTTAAAAATCCTTCCTTCGATCCCTGCGTTTGCGCGAGAAAGCATCCTGATTTTCCGGCGTGGTTTTTCCTCGTGAATGATGCAGGACGGTGGACCTGACAAGGGCAGCTTTCTAGTCCTTGGGATGTGACCGATTCGGGGGCGTTTTAATGTTTATCATGACAGGCAATACGATTCTCTTGGCCAGAGGGACCCTTTTGTCAGAAGTGGGACTCTTTTGTCTGCCTTTAGGGCCCCCTAACTAGGATACATTTTCATTTTTCTCATAGGTTTTAGCATTTTTCCCCTGTTTTATTTTTCAAATTTCTTTGATCTTTTTCGAGAGGAGGCTGCCGCCTTAGCTATAAAACGCCTTTGGGACCGAAAACCAAGGTCCCGTGTATACGTTGGCGTACTCGTAAAAGAACCGTTGGCAGTTGGAATTCGATATAAGAGTAGGCCGTAGCGCCGATGCCCGGGCTAAATTTCTCTAAAGAATCACGATTCCAAAACCTACACTAAATGTCCGGACGATTAGACTGTTGTGGACATGTGTAAAATATTCTTCACCATTGATTGACCAGTTGCGTGTGGTGTGTTTTACCTACCCAGCAAGGGAGATTTGGATACATGAATGCAAGGAGGACATGGTTGTCGTCAAGTTGTCGTCACCTTTTTGCCAGGCTCTACCGCGGTGTCCGGGCTAAAACACCTGGATTCACTAAAGCATGCGTGTGGGTGTGATCAATTCACGGCTCAGGATAAGAAATGACTCGACACTCCAGTGATAGACAAAAGCCTCGATACTTGACACTAGTTAAACAGAGGTTGTCATTAGTTTGAGCATATGATCGGTGAACTGGCTTGTCAAGCGTCTTAACTATTCTTATCGTAAATGGACAATTGATTTGTGAAGAGGTAAAGTAAATGAGAATTGAAATTGATCCCCTATGGTGCTGTCAAGCTTTGTCACATTAATATTGCCAGCTCCGTTATTTGTACTTACACAGTTTTAAACTGCTTTTCACTATCTTATTGAGTTGTCTACTTAACAAAACTAAAATACGACATAAATGGATTTCCACTATTTAATGTTCGGAAATATTCAAACATTGATTTTGAAATTTTAGGTTATGATTCAGCGTCCTTTCTCAGCCAATTTATGGATATATTAAACGTATTTGGGGAACTTTAAAACCAGTGTAAAATGCAGATCTTTATTGCGTGTCTACGGTACATGTATCTGCAAAAACTATTTTATTAGTCACGATGTATAATCTGTTATAAACTGTGTTTCAGTAATGATACTACCATTAATACTGTTTTTCTATAATTTCTCTCTCATTAATCATGTTAGTTATTTTCAATATTTGTGTGTTTTGGTTTGTGTGGATTGGTCGATGTTTCACAGATTGTAACGGTACTTTCATTAATCACAACATACACAATAATCCTGAAACCGACTGAAATACCCCATATACAAAAATCCTGAAACTTTCCGCAAACTATGAAACGGACAAGTCAGCAAACGGTTCGAAAGAAATTGAACTTATCTTCCCTTGATTTACAATAATTTGTTATAATTATTTTGTGAATGATTGACATTGTGTTTTACTGTGTGTCAATGGGACGTAATGCACAGTAGATTGAGTCTGTCAGTAAATGATTAAGAATATTTACGATACTTTGATTATTAAACATACATTATGCAAGAGCAAAATCTGCTTTTTACAGGTCTTACTTTAGGCCTGAAATGTTATCTAAATAATCAATTAGGCATTAATTAACTTATCCAGACCATAATAAACTCTTGATGTCAAGGCTACCGTTCGATGTTGGCGGATTAAATTCCTATATGCCGCTTAACGGCCATTGATGATTAAATCAATCAAGTGGATAATCGAGACTATGCTGTTTATATCTATGATTTTAGTAATGACGACCGAGTCTATGTGAATATTTCACTCGCTTCGTTCTCGGCTAATAGTGGATCAATTTCACTGAAATTACCTTTACATTATCTAGTTTTTAACTTTTATAGTGAGAACTGCCAACTCTTTATCTTATCTCCCATAATATAGCTTTAACATTGCTACTTGTTCTATAATTTCCATTGTTTGAGCGAATGGTTTGTATCAATGGTGCTTTACATGCGCCCTGGTGTTCTGTGATGTGGCGTGTAGCCATCTTTTACCAAACCCTCTACAAATTATATGGACTGCATGGACACTTGTTTTGTTGTCTGGCAAACGTTATTTATTCAAATTGTGTGATACCTTTTCTAGAAAACCTAACTTTACATAGTGCGTGGCATTCGTAACATGGTAGCTGAATTTGTGATGAATGCACACGAATTTGCGGTTTAAAACGAATATGCTGGCTTTTAGCTGGAACTAATCATATGTTTAAAATGTCTAACATTTTATTTCTAATATTGGTACATGTTAATCATCTGCGTCACCTTTCTTGAATTTTTCTTTAGATTTCTTTAGATTATGGGGTTGTTAAGTAGGACAAGAATCAGATGAACCAGTAACCTCGTGTTTATAAATAGTGTCGGAACATTTGCTGCGAGGTGTTCATCTCAGTTCCTCGTTCTAAACTAATGACAGACTATTTTCATATTTCTGTGCCTCCTACATCTTATAAACAGTCGCATGAAATATACCACATATAAACACTAGTCTACTTCGTTACTCGGCTAGTAAACCTTAAGTGTATATCTATTTCCCACGACGGTTGAACTAATTTCAATGGAGATGTTTACAAACTGTGACAAAGTTTTGTTTTTTTAAATTCAAGTTTGGCGATAAACCCTACTTGACAGATTGATACATAGAATATGGCGATCCACAAATTACTTCAATATTGTCAATTAAACGCCACATTAAACGTGAATAATAGCCCATCGTATCACGTCTGTCATTTTCCGTGGGACTAACAAATGATGGCCTCTCTTATTGTGACACGAGCTGTTCGACGCCTTGTTGTATCTAAACTTACAATTATTGGAAATGAACCAGTTTTATTAACATTTGAAGTTTTCCATCGTGAATTAGGGATTTTTAATTCTTTGCGACCTACATAAAGAATATCAGTCCAAAAAGTCCAATTTGACTGAGTGTTCGGCTTTCCCTACAGACGCCGTAAGTAAGATATGGCCCAAACAAGCCAGTAGTTGTGATATTGTAGTATTTGGTAACTTTGTATGGATTGTAGACCTATAAGAAGGGTTTGGATGATGCTGATGTTCAAACCTAAATGTTTTCAATAAGTGTCGAACTTATAATTTAGAGTGAAATAACTGACATTAAACATATTGATGCGCAACCGGTTATATAGATTATTGATATGGCCGCCTTTCTGTTTATGGTCCAATCGTATACGTCACGAAAGACAACCGATTAAGTGAACCGGGCAGTATAAGTCAGGGCCGTATGTAGGATTTTAAAGAAAGGGGGTGAAGCAGCGTGGTAGTGCGCCATAGCCTCCGCGTAAGTGATATAAGAAAGTGTGGAGCAGAGCAAATATCCCATTGGTGTGCTGGCGGCTTTAAAACCGACCGATTGATCAGTGCCTTAAGAGTATCACTGTGTGATTATAATCAAGCGTATTATTTTATAATTGAAAGATTGTCCAATTATTTTGGGGAGTTGGGGGCGCCTTATTTGTTTGGAAGTGCACCCCTCGCTAGGTACGACACTGGTCTAAGTTACCCAATAGTTGAGTATGGGCATCTGAATTTAGCTTTTACAAAATGCATTTTTCACACGATCAATAATTTCGCATAACTCACTCCAAATCGTGCACTATCTAATACACGAGGTAGTGCTTATTATATTTAATATAGTTAAAACAGGTGGATCCATTAAACAACTGGATATAGAACACTGATTACCACAATGGACAACTGTAAACGGTCCTTACAGCCGTAAAGATAGGTGTTAAAACGGTGCAACATATTACACAATGTCGTTATTTTATCGTTAGTGATTTTCGTTCCATAATTCACTGAGTGGAGTCATACAGTTTGTTTTATATATATATATATATGTTACACAGTGTCTGGCCTGGTCAAAAATAAAAAGGGATGGAGAAAGAAGGTGGATAATATAAACATAACTTGTTTTATAAGTAGAATCCATTTGCTTGGTTTATTCTAAGAAGTGTTGAAGCCAAAACAAGCTAAGATCAAGCGGTTGTATAATAAAATACTCTTTCTTCTACAAACACAACCCATCCAAGTTGGCGATGCAATAACACGATAAGATACCAATTCCAGCATAATGCCAACAATGTGCACAATTATATTATATTTATGTAATAGCATGACATACCTAGGCCATAAATCTACCCGGTACAATGGGGAAGTGTGCTATCCGTTCTATTAATAGCTTCACTTTCTCAGTGTCTTGTACTTATCTATTAAATAAGATAATGGTAAACGACATTAGAAAATGAAATGTTTTTTTCGTGACAATCAGATATTTTAATATAAGATTTAAAATTATACAGGGCCATGGTTAAGGGTTCGGGGGATAATGCACGTGGTTAAGGGTTCAAGGGTTGATGCGCGATGGTTAAGGGTTCGGGGGATAATAAACGATCGTTAAGGATTTGGGGAATAATGCACGATGGTTAAGGGTTCAATGGGTACCGTACTTTGGTTAAGGGTTCGGGGGATAATGCACGCTGGTTAAGGATTCGGGGGATACATCGACCCATTGTATAAATTACCAAACTCGCCTATACTTATAGTATTTTTCAACAAAAGATTTGCAACTCTATATTTAACATGCAGTTAAAATTGTCGTTAAAAAAAAGTAATTAAGTCATCTTTAATATTGTTTTTTTTATTTCGTTTCAGGTTGTGAAAGAAAATGTGAATACCACGTGTAAATGCCATGGTGTTTCCGGTTCCTGTACAGTAAAAACATGTTGGTTACAGTTATCTCCCTTTAACAAAATCGGCGAAATTTTGAAAAATAAATATGACAATTCGCTTAAAGTGCTCAGTCATACAAATCAAGCCACCGGCAAAAGTCTTTTGGTGAAAAATGTGGATACGAATCCCAATGTCGATGCGGACAATTCGGAGGGAAAGGCACCTCGCCGCGGTGAATTGTTATATATGGACGAATCGCCCAGTTTCTGTCGTAAAAGTCGATATACAGAAGGAACTGGTGGGCGAGTTTGTGACAAGGATAAAAACTGTGAGACAATGTGCTGTGGACGTGGTTATAATGTACAACACACCATGGTAAAGAAGGCGTGTCATTGTCAGGTCATATGGTGCTGTTACGTCAAATGTAAACAATGTTTGGAGGAGGAAGAGATTTATATGTGTAAATGACGTCATAGGACATATATGAATATATTTCAAGAATGCAAACAGTGCTATTGTATATTAGCTAATAATCCATGAATTGTAATGAATACTAATTTGACTGTCAGTGCTAGATGGGGTGGGTTTCACTATTTACCATAGGTTAATGATTTACTCACATGTAATATTGTCCAATTCCATCCAGTTTTCTGGATATTTAATTCACCTGGTTTAACTGAATATACTATTCAAAAAAAGTAGGGGATATTTGATTTTTAAGTGTTATTAAAGTCACCTAATGAAACTGACGAAGAAACAAATGACAAAATGAAATGAAGTTCACATTCATCGATTTATTCCCAATGATCGTTAGACTAAGTAAGGCACAGACTGACCATTATAAGGGTAAAATGATACCCGGGGTCAAACAGCAAAGTTACCACAGCATCACAACAAAGACAGTAACGGGTAAATCCTCCTCTGTTTGCCAAACAAGCATTGATACGACGTGGCATACTCCTAATGAGACGTCTAGGGTCATTTTGGTCCAGATTGTTCCATTCCTGTTGCAACGCAGCAGCAAGTTCTTGGACATTGGCAGGACGTTGTTGACGTTGACGTAACCTCTGTCCAAGCATGTCCCAGACATGCTCGATGGGGGAGAGGTCGGGACTCAGTGCTGGCCAAGGTAATGTGGTGATGTTCTGTTGTTGGAGGTAACCTGTAACGATCCTGGCCCTGGGACACCTTGCGTTGTCATCCTGGAAGATGAAACGGCGGCCATGACGTCGTGCGAACGGCACAACATGGACTGCCAAGATGTTGTCCCGGTAGTACTGGCCTATAACACGCCCTGCAACAACATGTAAAGCCGTTCTTCCAGCAACAGTGACGCCTCCCCACACCATAACAGAAACACTCCCAAATCGATCATGTCTGATGACGTTAACGTCTTGGAAGCGCTCGTTTCGACGACGCCACACCCGCCTACGTCTGTCCAAAAAATCAACAGTGAACCTTGACTCATCTGAAAACATCACATTGCTCCAGCGTCGATTATCCCAGTGTTGACGATCCCTACACCAACGACGTCTTGTCTGAATGTGATGATCTCTCAAACAAGGGATCACGCGAGGACGTCGGGCGCGAAGGTGACCCCTATGCAGTCGATTCCGACCCCTATGCAGTCGATTCCGAATCGTCTGGCCACTCACTCTCACACCAGTGTCTGTTTGAAGACGAGCGCTGATCTGATTTGCTGTGATGACACGATTTCTCAAGGCCAAGGTACGGATAAATCAATCCTGGGCTTGAGTTGTCACCCTTGGTCGACCTGAGCGTGGTCTGTCCTGTACAGATTGTGTATCACGGTATCTGGACCATAGCCTGCTTATGACAGACTGAGAAACATTCATCGTCCGCGCCACAACCGCCTGTGTTGTGCCGATCTGTAGCATGCCAAGGGCACGTAACCTTTCATTTTGATCCCAAGCATCACCTGCATTCCATGTGGTAGCTATTGGTGCGTTTGGGCGTCACATGTAACTGGAAATGTTTCTTCTGTTAGGTTCTATAGTGACTTTTTTCGTAGTCATTTGCATATTTTAGTACTATGCCCCCAAAATCAAATATCCCCTACTTTTTTTGAATAGTATATTTATAAAGACAATCGTCTTATATATTTGGACTACATTTAGTTAATTATTGTTAAATATCAAACCTGATTAGTCACACATTTAACGAAGCACAATTTATGCTGATTATTCCGTGCCATTTTATTAACATCCTTTTTGTCTTCATATCCTCCCGACTCGTTAGAAAAGAAAATGACTTTTGACAACAAATCTCTTTGAGAGTTTATGCTTCACAAGGGTTTACATCAGTTAAAATCAAAAGTTCTGTAATGGTTCCTACCTGTATTTAAAGATGCATTCCCCCCGAAAGTATTTATATCTTTAGGGCAGTATGGCATTGACACTCAAACTTACTCGATAAATACTGGATTCCATGAAAAAACAGTCATGGCTCCCTCAAATGAATAAAATGTAAAGGTATCAATATAACATCCAAGGAATCGTATGTGTTGATCTAATGGCTAGCCGCGGTGAGAACAGTGAAGTGGGCAGAGTACAAGACAAGAATTAATATGGGCTTTGGTAAATGGACAGCAAGTAACAACAAATAATGGCTCAAATTTATTTTTCCCACGTCAAGTCCCCTGGCAAACATGGCTGATTAACATAGATTCTTACGAAATGTGGTAGTTTGCTTGCAATTAAAATGTTTTTGAACGGGATTTGAAATGTTTTTTGTTTTGTAGATGAGACGACGTCTTTAAAGATAAAGCTTTCTAGTTAACAACTTGCATTATTTATAGAAACGGTTAGATATGATGCCGACACATTTAGTTTTATAAAGATATTTATTTGTATATAACAATGGCAACAAAATAAATAAAATCACATTATTGTTGGGTTTTTTTTCTATTAGGGTGGTGTGGGGTGAGTGCTTTACCACCCTCAAGTCATTAATTTCCAGATGACGACATTGAATGAAAAGATATATCCAAGCAAATAAGCGGACAGCAAGTCACGTGAAGCGTGGTGACAGCGGACTCAATTGTACCGGATATGTGATGGCACCATAAAGAGACTTATCCAGGATGTTCCTTGATTTCATTCGATTAAGTAAAGCTGTGTGGGATAGCTGGAGGTGATGTAACAATATCTAACAATGTCTATCAGAATGTTAGCGGTCATTGGGATGTTGATGCTTCCCAAGGATCAACTAATGTTCAAGGTATGGTGACCCAACTATCGTACAATCTGTCCCATTGACATGACGGAATGCTTTCATATTCATAGGTCGTTGTGCACCAACAGCTATAACTAGTATGTGTGGACAACATGATACGTCAACATTTTCATTTCATTTTCGCATATATATTTATTTTAGTAATAAATTTCTTTTGATCGCCCACAGAGGTATCGCACATTTACCGTGTAAAATAATCAGCTAGATTGCTAACCTTAAACACCTAGTCGTTTATGAAAAGTGGAAAGCTGTTGTAATAGAGTGAGCGTTGTATCAATGCTTGCAAACCCCGGGCCCCGTGAAATGCTGGACTGTTATTTGTATATAATGGCACTTAGGATACAAGTTTAATCCGACACGTGGTCGCTTGTTGTTATGGCGAGTACAATAGGACACGCAATGTTTGCGGTTTTTATACCTCCAAATATTTATAACAGAGTTGTACATTATACCATTTCACAGATTGCGTTTAGGACATTACCATTTCACATATTTCGTTAAGGACATTACCAGTTCACATATTTCGTTTAGGACATTACCATTTCGCAGATTGCTTTAAGGACATTACCATTCCACAGATTTCGTTTAGAACATTACCATTCCACAGATTTCGTTTAGGACATTACCATTACACAGATTGCGTTAAGGACATTACCATTCCACAGATTGCGTTTAGGACATTACCATTACACAGATTGCGTTAAGGACATTACCATTCCACAGATTGCGTTTAGAACATTACCATTCCACAGATTTAGTTTAGAACATTACCATTCAACAGATTGCGTTAAGGACATTACCATTTGACAGATTGGGTTAAGGACATTACCATTCCATAGATGTCGTTTAGGACGTTACCATAGGACATTACCATTCTACAGATTGCGTTAAGGACATCAATTGAGAAATGGAAAAAATTATGGAATTTCCACATTAAATACTTCTAGTTCTAATATTTCGTAAGGTCTTATGAACGCTCTGGAAGTCAAAGATACTATGTTCTCTTATTATTTATAAAATGTGTCGATATATTCTGGGTGTATTGTGCCAATATATACAATGATTCCGTGATTAATATTCTGGCCACGTGTTAGATATCCTTGACCACTGTTGATATTATGATATGTCTGTTGATAGACGGGGATGTTATTACGTATTAGATAACAGCAGTATGCTATATCAAAACAAACTTAATAACCGCAACACATCTCGTCAAAAATATTCGTGAAACCTTTTAAAGCTGCAATTTCATATTTTTAAGCATTATTTTTAAATACAGTAAAATAAGGCCTTAAAATAGATGGTCCTAATTCATATTGCCAGTTGAGAAATTGGCACAAATATCATTTTCAACTTCAAATTCAAACGTTTGGGGATAGCTATTGCATGGGAGAATAGAAAAGCAATAGAAGTAATTTGCCTTATTGTTTCCGGTGTGAAAGATGTTAAAGTGTGGAAAATAATGCCTATGATCGTATAATAGTGAGTTGACAACCTATTGAGCAAAAGTTAGAACTGATTATGTTTTGACTTTCTTTGAAAATATGAAATTATCGCTTTAAACGCTAGTTAAAACAATATGTTTAATTCTGTAATATTGTCAACTATACGAAACGCCGTTATATACAACTAAAGTTTGTAATAATATTGTTTTTAAACTCTTATCTTTAATAATGATCATTTACTGTAATTGTAATAAATTATATTTATTCCAACGTGTCCACAACCATCAAGCTGCGATCACTCGTCCAGCCGTCACCACGTTCATCTGTCCGGGTTTATTGATATTTTGTGTGTGTGTGGGGGGGGGGGGTAAACTATTGATTTGAATTATTGATATGTCGTTTTAAGACTATAAAATATCTTAACTAAACCGGTAATAATCGCGATAATAATTATATGACTATATACAGATTCAGATTGAAACTGGTAATTGACGGCCAAATGTTGATAGATGATGGGAGGTGTAATTTCACAGTGTTTATAACCATGTACTTTAAACCTGTCCCGTTTGAACTGATTACCTACGGGAAGGGTCTGTTTGATGTAGGCTTTTCCACCCATACGTTGCATCTCAAGGACGAAAATTACAAAGTTTTACAAAAGAAAAAAAAAACTCTATTAGAACTTCACATGACTTAACTTTGTTTTCTTGCATTTTTGGGCAATAAATAGTTTTCTTTTCACTCTACACATGTTTATTCACTTTAGTGGCTTCTTTAAAACCAATGTTCATCGTCGAAGACATGGAATCAACCGAGTCGCAGATTTCACATTAGATTTTGGAAGCACGTAAAGCAGAGTTATCCCCCTTATATTATCATGCGTTACTATTTAAACATAATGGTTTGTAAGTATTGGTGATGTTGTTATAAAGTAGTTGATGGCTATATAGTACTTAATATATATATAGATAATAACTAACAAAAGGCTTGGTAAAACTGTTAGGTTATCACGGCACCACACACAATAAATATACATCACCACGCTAATCACCCCAGTAAAACTCTCAAATAGTTCTACCTATAACATCATTCGTCTGCCTCCGTTCTTCACACCTTTAAGTAGTAAATCTACACGGGTTCGAATACAGGAAATTTTTCAAGGGTACAAAAGCTTTTGGAAATGTTGGTTAGAACGCCCAGGTCAGTTGGCAGACGCCAGTAATTTGGTCGTCTATTTGACGAGAATTAGTGGTTAACTTGTTTTGGAACGTGTGGACATTCTCACCATTGTTGGTCGTTCAAATTAAAAAGCCAGTGCAAAGACATTGGAAATATTTCGTGCATCAGGCTTACCGTGTTTGCGAACAGTAAGAAAAGCAGGCTACTGTTTGTTCGTTCAATTACACCAAATCCTGACGTCGGTAACCCAACAATCAAGTTTACTTCTCATTTAAAATTCCTCACCAGAAACAATTTAATAGAGGAAAAAAAGCAAGGTCCAAACGAATCGGAGAAAGAAAAAAGAAACGATAGCTGGTGAATTAAAATTAGGATATTTTACATGTTGTCGAGTATATCCCCATTACTTGGTTAAAACAACCACTGGTTTATTACACATATAGTACAACGCTTCCACGAGTATTTACTGATCATTACATGATTTGTATTTGAAAATACTTAAGTTATAGAAGCGTTACGAAGTCATAAACTTACTCTAGAGGATGGCGGAAAATGCGGTATCCAAAAACTAAATAAAACACACTTGGTAGTAACTAACAATGCAAAATATTCCAACGCCATTCTAGAAAAGAGTCTAGCTTCTCATTGAGACTAACACGTGATTATGTTTTACATTGCTGTTATTCTAGATAATCTTGACTGGGATACTTGTCGAAACGTCCTGCCTTTAGAATAAAACCAGTGACTGTTTTCCATAGAAATTGTGTTCTGGTAATATAATTTACGAGACGGAATGTTGCGACATATTGTCCGGATAGAAGACAGCATTGCCATATACTATTCCTTGAATTTCAAATGTTATATTTTACGTGGACTATAAATATAGAAATGGCTGTGTGGGTGTGGCGGACTGTCATCCCCGTATAATAGCTAGACGTCACTTGTCGTCAAACTTCTATCACCAGAATGAAACCTAGTCAACGTTGTTTTCTCTGGTTATCTTTATTATGTTGTTTAAGAATTTATAAGTAATCGTTACTTGGTGTTTCATACCTTGGTAAATTCAAGTTTACTTAAAAGAATCTCGTGTGACCAATGTCTGCGTGATATATAAATATGTAATCCCTGGATGAACCCGTCTTGTGAAAGTATTTAAACACCACGCTCGCTAATTTCCTGCTCAAGACGCAGTAAATCTTTGAACAATTAACAAATAGATTGGTACACACACCTCTCAAGTCAAAGTGCCAAGTCAATATTCTGTCAATAGTAACTGCTCGTGGGAAACAGACATGTATCCTAGTCAACTGTTACCAATTTAAGTCGTAAATGTGAATTATGTCGAGTAAATTCCTCATCTGCAAAGACTAACTATTTTGGAAAAACTGCAATAATATGATATAAACACTGGAATGATCAACGTCAATACTATAACCATGATAAATGTAGATTAGCCATTAGTCTCCCCTGTATTATTATTATATTAAATGGGAGCAATAAAGATATTATATTGAACATAATGAGCGTTTTTGCCAACCAATGCCATGTGACGTACTCTTCGCTTAAAACAAAACACGTTATAGAACGAACAATCACGGACTTAAAAATCATCTACCTTAAAGTAACTAAGTCTCTAACTCAATATCATCCAAAATCTTCAGTATTGAAAACACGATTTTTTTTTCAACTTAAATCAACATTGATGCTGTGATCGTATGGGAAAAGGTGGGCTTCTGATTTCCAATATTTAAGACAAAATAAATATTTTACCATTGGTACACGAATCGTGTACCATAATACATTTCAGCCCCAGTTCTAACAAGAGACTCGAGGGGCGAGGCTAGAAACATTGCACCAAATCAAACGGCGTATGTATACTGGAAAATGCAGACGCTAGAAATTTGCATTCGATTTAGACTGCTGGCTTTTTTCACCGAACATAACTGATTTGAAATTAGAGTAAAAATGGAAACCACTGAATGTAAATCAGTTTATATACATTTATATTACAGTATTATTTGTGTTGAGACCTACTTGTGTCAATTTCTAGGTCCCAAATGTTAGCGATTTATAAATATCTCCTTTAAAAACTGTGGATTTTATTGCCATTCGTAATACTCCCGATCCTCGGTATCTCGGGGGTTCTCATTTCGTTTTACTCCACTATACCCTGGGTTAATCCATTATACCCTGGGTAAATCCATACGGTTTACACTATTTCAAATTATCTGCTCTGGTCGTGATTATAACAACAGTATGCGAACCAATCAAAAACAGTTTACAAACCAGTCGTTTCGCCTTGGTTTTTATAAGGGTAGATAACCCTATGCATGACCATTCGCCCAATGATTTATGTAATGTATATATTTCTAAACATGCATTATGCAAGAGCAAAATCTGCCAATTACGTGGCTTTCTTTAGGCCTGAAATGTTATCTAAATTATCAATTTGCATTAATTAACTTATCCACACCATAATAAATTGTCAAGGATAGCCTTCGATGTTGGCTGCATTAGATTCCTATATGTCGCTTAACGGCCATTTGATAATTAAATTTAAGAAGTGGATAATCTAGACTATGCTGTTTATATTAATGATTTTAGTAATGACGACCGAGGCTAGAGGGAAATTTCACCCGCTTCGTTCTCGGCTCATAGTTTATCAATTTGACTGAAATTTTCCGCAAATTACCTTTACAATATGTAGTTTTTACCTATTATAGTGAGAACTGCCAGCTCTTTATCTTATCTCCCAAAATTTATCTTAATTATCCACAATAACTAGTCTTCGATATCGCGTGGACGTAAAACTATGTGAATGAACGAAGGCTTCTTAATAAAACTCTTAAATAGACCTATATGTATATAAACGCCAGGTCCTCATTAATATATTATATAATGAATATTGTTAATGAATACGCATTTAGAATAATTTGCACTTCACTCATTTAAACTAAATATTAACCGATGAGAGTTACTTCCCTTTGCCAAAGTAGAGATGGACAGAATGAAAACCCAGAATTTCATTTAATTCGTAAAAGCGCCATGCTCTAACAACATTGTGTTCTAATGATGATGTCCCTGCTCTGTGTATGTTTCCCTTTGCATTTCTACCTCGCCTACCTACCTGTAGCGGATGTATTTCTATCCCCTCTACATGTAGGCGAGTGCATATCTATCTCGTCTACATGTAGGCGGGTGCACATCCGTCTCGTCTACATGTAGGCGGGTGCATACCTGTCTCGTCTGTATGTAGGCGGGTCTCGTCTATATGTTGCGGGGTGTATTTCTATCTCGTCTATGTGTAGCGGGGGTGTATTTCCTATCGAAATAATTCTCACAGGAGGGCGCCGTTGTCATAATCAACATTTAATTATCAACGTCAAATATTTTCTTTGAATTCTACCTATATATTTTAAATGATAATATAAAAACCCTATATATTTTAAATGATAATATAAAAACCCGACACATTTATTACCAGAAACTTTTTATCGCTGGTCTAAAAACTCGTTATCAGACTCGCATCTAAACATTGCCCAGGGTGGTTTGGCGGTAACCTTTCAATAATGTTCGAGCTTAAATTGTGGACAGCGATTAACCTGTATTATGCAATTATAAATCAAGAATAGAATTTGATGGACAAGGGGGGGGGGAATGTGTTAACATTTTGGGCTGTTTTGTTTTAGAAGGATTGGCCAGATTGGAGTGACTGGCCGCGACTATTGGTTGACCGTTGCTTGTTTACATCTTTTTCAATCCTTTGCGAGTCCGTAACGGTAACGCAGACACAGTCAACGTAGACTTTATATCATTACTCAACGAATAATCTAAATGCGTTTCGTTTGATTTTGTGTTTCGGTTGTCGGAGAAAAAACGACATCCGACCCCATTGTGTGCACTCTCCGATAAGGCATTAAGTACCATTAGATATTGTACATTTGATCAGCTATTATTAAACTGGGACAAGACAACTGATTTTATATAGATAAATAAATAACTCGTATAGACACTACTCAACGGCTCTCCGACTGGTCGGAGAATAATATTATAAATTGGTCAATCTCAATCCCCGGTAAATCAAGATGGAGTGTGATAATAAATATAATAAGTATAATTAGTACCAAAATCTACCATGAACTAAGGCTATATTCTGGGGTTATCGGGCATTTTAATACCTACTTTAATCCACAAATTTTAAGCATCAATTGTTGAAGGGTGGAGAGGTGGTGGGCATCAATTTTCATTGAATATGAATATTATTGACTCTCGACGGTCTTTATTATGAGAAAATGGACATGGGCAATAAAATGCCTATCTAAGATTTACTACATGTTGGTGATTTCGCTTAATGGAATATTATAATACGGTAATGAAAGAAATCCGTCTATGTGAAAATGTGCCGTTTCTTAATTGAAAATAACATCTAAGTACATGTGAGTAATCAAGTCGATCACCAAAGCGTATAGTAAATTAGAAACCACTTACTGCGAGTTACTTTATTGTCTCACAAGTAAAGTCATCTTTTTACTGGTTTGGGATGAATTTGACCCTGTGGGCCTGTTATTAACGGCGTGTTCCCCTGTTGACTGTTGACTGTATTGAAGTAAGGTGTTATTGAACACGGTTAAAGTGACAGATAGTTGGATAGTTTAACGCAAGGACAAAGGAAGATAGAGAGTGTCATCAACTAATTACCGTCTTAGCGATTGTTAACAGCTTATCAGTGCTTCATCAATTATTATTATTCCAAATTGAATATCTATTGGTGATTTATGCTTTACGATTAACAGTGTGTAACTCACGTGAAATATAATTATTAATTCATGCGAATCAATAATTAGCGCGAGAATTAAGAAATGATAGCAATATATATATCGTGCACTCCATAACAAACAATTGTTTTACAATACAGTTGTCCACAAGGGGCGCCCTTAGTTCCCGCTATATAATCGTTGTGCATAGATGAATTTCACCGATATGATTTGGAATGTTCGGATAAGTGAAATTCGAGACATTGTATTTAAAAAGGAATGATTGAGAAAAAGTGATAGTTTTATTTTACTGTAGTGGATAAACTTACGTTATTTCCTCTATATAACCAGACTACATTCAATTACGTTTTACTACACAAGTTTATCTACAGTTGTCATCATATTATCGTTGCAGGTTAAATTGGCATCTATATTATATTTATTGTATGTAATTGCATTACAGCATGCATATGAAAATACATACCTAAGTGCCCCTCCCCCAATTTATATGTGAACTTCATAAAACATTATCTCTAGATTCATGCGATACAGGGTAAACAGACCATTGGCGTACATGGTGTCCATTCGTGAAACATTCAACGGAATTTAATTGTACAGACAAGGATTTTAACTGTTGCTGACTGCTTATAGCCTTCATCAAACAATTGGGACAAAAAGATTGTTGATGTTTCTTAACCTGTTAAGCGCGTAGGGCGTTATATTACGCCCTGGCAAACTGTCACTTACTGTGTGTATGACGTAATATTACGTCTTTGGAGGTATTTTTCCCCACATGGTTGCTGTACGAGAAAGCAACATGTAAGGGAAATAACTCCAGTTAACCTGTAAGGGGAATAACTCCATTTAACAAGCTTTGGAATGAGACCAGCCATTATTAATTATCTACAAATTTACGTTTTTTCCAAGCTGGACCCTTTCTTGACTGACACTGACACAACTATCATTAATTACGCAATGGGGGGAAGTTAACGTTTTAAAAAGGACACGCTTAACAGGTTAAGTATGTAAATATGTAGAAGAACATTAGGGTAGGCGGTACTCAACCCTTTTTGATAAAACGTTTAGGGTAATAGACAGCGTGTAATTTACCTATTGCTATTAAATGACGAGTTTAAAAGCATATTGCCGAAAACACTTTGAGATTACAGGAGATTAAATTCAATTAATTATTGAAACATTCACCAAAAAAAAACTAACAAAAAAAAAAAAAAAAAAACAGGACGGAGGAACAGAAAAAAGCTTGAAAAAGGATCTTGGGAAATATTTTCTAATGTGAACCAGCATGCGTTTATTATTGTATTGTTTGTTGATTAGTTTGTCTTATTTATTAATTGGCGCCAAAAAAGGTCGACAGCGCGGACGAATGAAAGGAGTACAATGGTGGTAAGATATATTATATCTATTTTATATCCATTTTATATCTATATCCTTCTCTTCACCATCAAATCATTCTAATATAATCCTTTATAAAACCAGTGAAATATTCTATCTTATGTTTTTCTCCAATATCGCACTTTGTAATCTTTCATATATTTGATATAAACCAATATTAATAATTGATAATTATATCCATTTTACAAAACAAAATGGTGAAATGTCTGTTACAGATAATTTTAAAACGCATTTGCTCGTACTTTATACACATGGTCAATTTGATTTTCCTATTATTAATTTATTTCAGGTCTTTAGCAAATATTGGCCAGCGAACAAACGATTTACGAACTTCTGTTAATCAACTCTACAATAATCCTAGTTTGCTCCCGTTAACTAAAAGACAACGGAAGTTAGTGACACGTAATCCTGGAACTATTATGGCCATTGCCAAAGGTGCAAAAATAGCCATTGACGAATGTAAACACCAGTTTCAGAGTAGGCGCTGGAATTGTCCAACATTTTATGACGGACACGGGGGATCTGTGTTTGGAAAAATACTTAATAAAGGTAAGTAAATGTTACTTTCTGGTAAATTATGATTGTATCAAAAGAAACTTATAAAGAATAAATTTTATTAAATATTACTTCCGATTTTTTAAAATGAGAAACCGAATAAATGGGTGTAGAAGGTATATAACTTAACTATAATATAATTATGTACAAACGACAAACGATGGTACTTTTCAGAAATAAGGCAGAATAATTTCTATGTAAAGCAAACAAGACATTGATAACTCAAACTGTTTGATTATATCCAAATCAGTGAAAAGAGCTTGCAAATCATATTTAATAACGTAAATTGCCGAATACAATACTTTATACCCATAATAAAAACAAAACAGGTATATCACAAATTTCGTCCATGGTATCGATACATCAAATGGTCTTATACCCCGGTTAATTATTTCTTGATTATACCTCAATGGGTTTTGCCGATTTGAAGCACAAATCTACTCAAGTACAGTGTATTATACTATTATTGTCGTCATTACGCAGATGAACCTCACTGAAAGTTCGCTCATAGAATGAACATGTGAACCTCACTGATAAGAACAGATGAACCTCACTAATATGAACAGATGAACTTTACTGCTATCAACAGATGAACCTCGCTGAAAGTTAGCTTACTAAATGAATAGATGAACAATGTAGTGAACTACAAGGACTTAGATTGATAGGAATTGTATTCGATAACATTGTGGCCGGAACACTGTGAATCGAGATGACAGGGGTATTTTAAAACAACAAGTACATATAATAGTAAATATCAATTACATAGGTGTCCGACTCCGTTTGGGCGAGTTATCTTTCCCTTCATACAATGCTTGTTGAAGTTTACGAAAGGGATACATACAATTCATTAAAGCTTGCCGAGATTCTTGTAACAAGACATAAGAGATAGCTTCTGATAACATCAATTGCTTTAACTTAATTTTTTTACATAGTCCAATTTTTGTCACGAGCCTGTTGGCAGCCATCATAAGAGGAGCACCATTTGCCGGACACTCCTCGTTTATGTTGGAACGACTATCTCTATTTTACGACATCAAAAACGTGTCTGGTAAAACCCGTACTACAAGGTTTATCAAATATTGATTGCACATCCAGTTTTACTATAGTTTTTTTTTTATTATTCTATTAAATCAATATATAAACCTGTGAGTCTGAAGAATCATACCGAATTCATATTAATATATAATATTGTACGTATATATTCGGCCTTCGGTCGCCATTCCCAATCTCATTTATCAATTTTTGTTCCAAGACTCTATTTGCTGGACAAACTGTGAAATAGTCATCATTGTGTCGTAGTTTCATTTACGGTAATAAACATGTAGAGAGAGGAGTAGTTTTTATTGTTACTCCACCTTCTATTATGACAAGCCATGAGAAAGTTTAACTTATCTATTGTTCGTCATAGTTTCAGCATTCCTTCTCGTCTTGTAGCATACCACACTCATTGACAACAATTCTACACGACTCGGAAAACTTCCAGTTTTATTTTCAGTGTTTAATTATAGACGAGAACCCCGACATTAAAGTGTCCATCTAGATCGGAGTATAAAACATAAAAACTTGGTTTATAACATTAATTATTAAGATGTTACATAGAACGGAAGAAATCTACATTAATATGTCTCAGAAAGATAGCTATAATTACCGTTTCCGATAGAAAGCAACCGTATGACTATTTAGTTATAAGGATGTTCCTGCCAATTTGCAACCATTTTCTTGATTTGAATCTGTGACCGTTTAACCAAATGACTACTGGTACTCATGATTTTAAACAGGGTCATCAAGGGTCACTGCAAATTAGCGCACACAAAATGCGAATCAAGATATTAGACTTCGATCATTATATCTTGCGTTTGTAAAAAACCCCGACAAGATAAAACTAGGGGTGATATAAGTGGTAAGTTAAAACAACATATTATTTTATATGTTTGTTATAATGGATGGAGAATTAGTAATGATAGCTGAGAGTTCTGATGACATGACTCTACCCGCCAATCACCCTATTATCAACATGGATGTCGTCATGCCATTTAAATTTTACCTATTGCGTATATGGAATTAAATTAACCCAGACTGGTACAAAGAAGATAAAATGTACAACAAATTGAATACAAAAACTCGCCTAATATTTGTCGTATATTTTTCAGATGGGTAGATAATACACATTATTAACCTTCCACTGGCGTCAACTAATAATATCTCTCTTCATTGTATTACAAATATCTCCACTTTGTTATCTCTTCCTATTGCCCCAAGGCCAAACTCATTAAAAACACCTTATGTGATTTTTTGAAAATATTTTAAAAAGTCCGAAGAATTTCAGGTAGCGCCTGAAGGAATTATTTTATTAAATAATTAACAAAACGTAATCAATTTCTACTTGCGAAATACTTTCTAATGTATCAATTTATAAAATCAATAAATTATTGATTAGAATAGTTTTCCGTTTCGCCGTATTGTATTTACATTATGAGACCGACCTGATATTTATTCAATAATTCATTAAGGAAAACCTCTTCTCTTTCAAAGATTTATATCTTATTACTCCATATAGTCTATATTACAAACATGTGTAGGTATGTCCTAATTAAACAGATATAAACATTAATAGGTGATTTACTAGCCTATGGTAAACAGGATTAACTTATCAAACTCATCTTTTGATCTTCCCATTTCAAATATTAGATGTAATGTAAATTAATATTAATGTGGCATGTGTCGTTCCACTGATCTACTGCTTGACAAATAAACCAAAATAAATGTTTTTTTCAGCAAGCCCACCAACATCCAATTCCAATTCAAACGTAGAAGATTATCCAAATTGGATAATTATTTTGTACAAAATGTTCAATTATTGGTTCCTTAAGGTTAGCGCTTTGTAGATGCCTACACTTGGATATTTGTGATTGTTGTGCTCGTGCTCTGTGTGTAGTATACTGCCGATGTAACTCTTAGTAGATCAGACATCTTACAGGAGACACATAGAATAGCACTTGGCATTAATTTGGGAATGTTCTTAAGGTGATAATCAAACACCTCAGTATTTTTCAATAAATAATAACCAATTGTTAACCGATAATAAACAGTCTAAATAAGAATTTCAACTAATCTCAATTATCAATCGAGCAATTTATACATATTACATGTACGTGCTATTTCAAGTCAAGTTACCTACGAATTTATTTTCATGAAAATATTTAGACCCACAGGAGTTAATGGCGTTGGCGTGTTAACTCTCCTGTCGGTTTATACACGGGGACTAATAAACACGTGAAATCATTCAACCAGTTGTGTTAATGGACCACTTTTCCTGATTAAGTCATAAAGTTTTATTTTTATTTGGTCCCCGTGGCTTGTTAGAATTCCATACTGCTCTTGTTACTTCTATCAACTATAAATATCTTTGTATCCGTGCCTTTTTTTTTACCGGCGTCTGCGTGTTTCTTCCACCAAATAACATACAAGAACCTCGGACATATCTTCAAATTGCCTTATTAACTACTACTACTTGGTGTTTAACGTCTGCTTCCACATAAGTGATATCGCAGATTGCCTTATTAAACAAACAGAAAGTTTATATAGATATTTGGGGGCGGATTGGCTCCACCGCTCCATAATATGAAATATTACTTGCAAGGTTTTGTATAAGTGACAAGATGTGTATCTCATGTATCTCATGTATCAAATCATTACAATTATAATTGCCATAATTATTAATTGATTGATTGTAATATTTTCACGGCTCTATTTCTTTTCAACATTGTTGTGCATTGACTGCCTTTTTCAACATTGTCGTGTATGTATTGTTTTTTCTTAAAATGCAAACGAATCGTTGTTATATGTGTATTGTGTTGAGTAGGGTGACCCAGTTTGCCCCGGAAGCATGGCTTGAGACAGAGAAAGTTGTATTAATCCAGCCCTTTATTTCCTATTTAATTACAACGTTTTACAACACCTTCGTTCGGTGTCTTTACTTACCAATATATTTACAAGTAGTTGGTACAGTATTAAACGACAAGTGGGGACTATAACTAGGGTCGTAAAATCTATGCAGGGAACACAAACATCGCATTATGGGGTATAAAAAGGAAGTATATTGGCCACCCACCATTCTTAATCAAGTCATGTTTTAAGAGAAGTTGATGTCTTTCTTTAGGTTTTCACGATGTCCTGTTGTATTGTTTTTCTGGGTATTTTACTTTAATAGTGTGATTTATCTCCCAAGATGTAGCGTGTTACAAGTCCCCATTTCATTTTCGCACGCCTTTTTTTTCGCTTACTTCTTTTCATTAATGTGTTTTATGAGTCCCTATTGTGTAAGGTGTTATTAAATTGTCTTTGAAATCTTCAAGTCCCACCTTTATCTAATTATAATATATTAACAATCATTTTCAGATTATAAGTACAAACTTAACAAACAAACATACTATCAGACAAAAATACGAATCGTAAAATAACTGAAAATATTCACATCTCTAGGTATCGCTTAACGTCTCGTCAGCACACTCATTTTAACAATAACATTCTGTGGGGGAGAATTTTGCCCGGAAAGTGGTTTTCTCACCTACTCTTCGCCGTGTGTATGTCAATGAGAACGACTTGAGATAAGGTTTAAAAATGGAGGTTAGGAAACAAATGTTAAGTAAGGCCTGCCTATTCACAGATTATTATCACCTATATTAACATACCATCCCTATATTCTCCTTAAATCTATTTTTAGTGTATATCATTATGTACAATCTAAACTTTAGTACATTCTAAAACAATTTATAGGAAACTGAATTATAATTAGACAATCCTTTATTCGCCTGGCCATAAAATTATAATATACATAAAACAGTAAATCTAATTTTAGAAATGTGGGATAAACTTTACCAATGGCACAGCATTGTCGAAAACCAAACGAATGCAGAAATAGATCCCCCCTTGAGTTGATTATGTAGGTTTCGACATACAATATAATACTGTGAACTTTCTGATCTCAATTAGAGTACGAAAAAAAAGAGGCAGGAAAATAAATAACCGACAATGCTGGGTGGGAATTAAGTAAAACAAAACTACAATAAAATATATGTAAGTCATCCAGACGTTTAGACATTTTTATTGATTAATATCAGCTAAAACCTGATCAGAGACATCGCGTAACGGGTTCGTGATTCCCATCCTCCCTACAATATAATGTTTTAATAGACATGATTATTGTCATTGATAAGTTTTAAATATGTGTACCAACCGACAACATATAATCTTTAAAATGATCAGTAAAATACTCGGTATGTAATATTAATCAATTTATCTTAATACTGAATAATAGAAACTTAACACAACTTTAATCCCAAAACCATACTTATATCTACTTGTTCTTCCATTTTATCAACGAAGAGCAACACATTTTAGTCGAGGCAATTGATTAACAGGCCACCGGAATAGGCTTCAGCAAGCCTAGTGATCTAAATAAAAGGAGACTTTTGAGTGTTTATTAAATCAATACGACTTTTAAAACTAGAATATATAAGATTCCCTACATATTTCCCAAAAATAATATGGAGAAAGCATCTATTTTTAAGAGTTATTTCCCTTCAAACAAAACGATATAAAGAGAACATCAAACTTGAATTTTTTCGGTTCTAAGCAAAACCGTTTATTTTGGATATTTTACGAGTACATATCCTAGTAAAGGGAGGTGTCTGATACATTAATAGGTAATCGATATTTGAGGTATCTGATACAGTGATAGGTTGTCGATATATCTGAGCGGGGCGATAAAAATAAACAAGCAATGGAAACTGTGTAAAAAAAAAGCTGCATTTAAAGATATTATTCTCATTGCACGAGTTCATATATTTAACTCATTCCACGCGTTCATCATCATTCCACGAGTTCATCATCATTCCACTAGTTCATCATCATTCCACTAGTTCATCATCATTCCACCAGTTCATCATCATTCCACGAGTTTATATATCTAACTCATTCCACTAGTTTACAGCAGAAATATTACACTACAGAATAAACGAGATTATAGCTGAAATATTTCACTAATTCTTTTTTTAAGACACATTTTATTCAATATACATGAATGGGAAATTTGGGAAGAGACCACTATCTCTAAATATTTCACCATGTAATAAACTGTATTATAACAAAATATTAAACTAAATTATAGCGAAATATTTCGTTATGTAATAAACTAGATTATTTCACAAAAATACGATGTAATAAACTAGATAATAGCAGAAATATTTCGATGTGTAATAAATTAGATTATAGCAGAAATATTTCGCTGTGGAATAAACTAGATTATAGCACAAAATAGATTATAGCAGAAATATTTCACTGTGTAATAAATTAGATTATAGCAGAATTATTCTCACTGTGTAATAAACTAGAAAAATATTTCATTAATTTGATAAACTATATTATAGTTATTTCTCTATGTTATTATAATAAAATAATAATTAGGATATTTGTACGTGATAGTGGTAATTTCGCACGAGAGACAAGTTAATATTTAATACACCGTGTTGTATTAGAAAGCTGTGCTGGATATATATTAACTTAAACACATAATTACATGTAACTGAAACTTGCTATCTTGGCTTTTTACCAATATGATTTTATAATGCAAACTACATACCAACATATAAATCGTTAATTTCTAATAAGATATTTCAATTTTCAATTCCGGAATCATTTTATATTTGTGTTTTTCTTTTATCGTCTAGACGAAACTTGTTAGAGTTTGAATCTGTTTTTCTAATGTGTTACAATGTTCTTGAAATATATACCTCTTTAAACATGATTAGTTCCAATTTTTATGAGTTTTACTTACAAGATATTAAATGTGTTTATCAAATAGATAACGTTCTAAATAAATTATCATATTTAAATGAAAATATCTTTCATAAAGGCAATAAAAAATACCCGTCATTGTTAATATATTTCTACAACTTATTTATGCATTTTGGAGTAAATAATTTTTTGTGGGTTGAAATTCTAAGATGTAAGGGAATTATAAGGGGTCGGGTACCACAGTCGTGTATTCTATCAATAATTATAAATGGTAAAGACGAGTGGCGACCATGGAGCAATGTAATTTGTCTGTTTCAAATCGATTTATGCCACATTTAAGATACCTCTTTTCTTCATTGTAGACCTTTCATTTATTCTTAATTTTGTCCAATTTCCAATTGGATACTTGTCTTGATTGGAATGATTTTCAGTAAATAATTATTGAACAATATTTTTGTCTTGTGTTCCAGGCTGCAGAGAAACATCGTTTATTTATGCTGTCACTAGTGCTGCCGTGTCTCATTCTGTCGCACGTGCATGTTCAGAAGGCAGTGTTCACACGTGTTCTTGTGACTATGAACATAATAAAGTTCCCGTGGGTAAAGATTGGGAATGGAGTGGTTGTAGTGACAATGCACGCTATGGTCACCGGTTTTCTCGGAGATTTGTGGATGTCATTGAAAAAGGACGAGATTTTCGTTACATGATGAACTTACATAACAATGAGGCGGGTCGTGTGGTGAGTAAATCTTATTATTAATCTGTATATTAATTAAATTGAAAATAAAATTTTCTCTTCAAATACCTGAAAACTATTATTTTATAAATGATAAACCCCCGAGGGTATAAGATTTGGCAGTGATATAATAAAATAATAATGTTCGACGTAGAAATGATTTTATCATAAATAATAACCTGTTCTCAGGACTTTAAACAATAAAATAGATAATGTACTTTTCATATGATAACCTCTGACGCGAACTTTTCAACTACTCTTCTTTGCACGGCAATATTAATCTCTTAAATAGCTGGTAATCTGGGGAGTTGTTGTGGGTAGCTAGGTAGCCAGTCTTTCATCGTATCTTTAATCACTTTGACACGTTCACCTTCTCAATATATATGTAATTGTAACTAGTGACGTGTGGCGCATGTATTAACAGCCAGTTCGGCCATGTTGGAGTGGTCATTTAGCGATCAAATGACAATTTCCGAGATAAAGGGTGTTTACACTTTCTCCTTGAAATTAATTTTAATATTGAATTGCTGATGTTTATCGAGGTATAAATAACATATATAAAGTTATACAGCTTGTATATTCTATCAAAATGATTCACGCACACACTGAATTCTCACCGATATGTATACATGTAAACTTTTATGCTTACGGACATTAATAATTAAAATTATGAAACATACATTATACAAGAGTTTAATCTGCCTATTGTACGCCTATCTTTGGGTCTCAAATGATACATTTATTAAGTTTATTAACATAGTCGTTGAGTGGCATTTAGCGATTGAGCACATTGTAAAAAAAACATGACAAGACCCGATGCCATGAATCCGCTGTTCAAGGCTTCTTGACGATTCAACGCAAAATTGTATAATAGAGACATTGTTACTTATTGTTAGAGCGGTATCAATACCAATCTAGGCAACATTGATTTTAAAATATAGTTGCTGGCTTAAAATGCATCAATTTTATATTTTTTAGTTTTTAATTATTTTAGAAAGTGAGAGCTGTCAGCTCTGATGAATCTAATCTTCCATAATATATCTTTAAATAAAAAAAAAACTAAATAAAGAGTTCCAACAGTCTAATGAATTTTAATGAAAACACGATGTGACCGATACGATGAAAATACGTGGAATATTAACTTTATGATTCATACTTTGCTAATATGAATAGACAAAGTATTTTAAGCTTTCTTCTGTCATACAATGATCTTTTAAGAAGTTTTGCATCTTGTATCTGAAGCAAATTAAATTGTAATTTACAATAGTCATTGAAAAATTGGCTGTTTAATTTTTTTAAAAAAAAAAACAACTAAAAACATTCTTTTGTGTTTCGTGAATTGGCCAAATGGCGGTGGAAACCATTATACCCATGGAATCCACGACGCGGTTTTAGGATATATTAGGATCCCTTGTTTTCACTGTAAGATAACATCAATAACATTAATATTGATTGAAATGCACTAAAATTGAATTATAATTCATGTTTTTAATTTTGAGTTTAGTGTGATGAATTCACAAATAAATTTCGTATACACCGTGTGCTTCTTCCATCTTAAATTTACCTTGTGGAGTAATATTGGTGGAGGTTTAAAATCGTCATAGTGTTTTCCTCAAGACGATCGTTACCTTACAATGCGCGTGTGGCTTTTTCAATACCCAATAATTTCACCCTTGGTTGACTATCTTCATCTAACTATTACTCTATTCAGCGATAATTCTTAATTTACTCTAATAGTCTAATTGATTGCGCATATTTTTGTTTAAGTGTGTTTAACATCTTTTTACTGCGTCTTTGCCATATTCATTTAAGGTGTGTTGGAAAGTGGAAAATCATATAAATTGTTGGGTTGACTTTGAAAAGTGGATTGTCAGTATATTTATCAGTGTAATTGTCAGTATATTTATCAGTGTAATTGTCAGTATATTTATCAGTGTAATTGTCAGTATATCGTACCGACTTAAGTAATGATGATCGAGGCTAGGCCGAAATTTAAATCGCTTAATTCTCGGCAGGGGCGTACATAACGATTTAGTTTGGGGGGGGGGGTAGCCAAAATGCAACCGACTGATGCACACACACCCCCTCCACCAGTGCGAGTGACGCAATCAGGATCCGAGCACCACGTGTGAGTTTTCTAGGGAATATGGTGTTGGGGTAGGAGCGGTTTCAAATCTAGAACGCCATCCACAATCCCACCTCACAGTGAAACTAAACAAAATACTGGCTATAGCATTAAGCGTCCCGGTAGAACATTATATAATTATGTAGTTGTTCGCCGATCCTCGTCGGAAAGTAGTTTTATTTAAGTTCACATATAGTTTATGTCTTATTAATGATTGTGCCTATAACACTGAGAAATTTGAGAAAATTTTTGAAAAATTGATTCAATATCCTGCCATTTGAGGTCATTGCTGGGAGAAATTCCTGTAGACGAGTGGACCAGAAATGTCAGTCAATGGAACAGAATCTCTAGATGTGTTTTACAAGAGTTGGCATAACAATATCTGTACAATCTGACGCCCCCGCCCCACACACCAGTGGAACTACAAATTGCGCAGTTCACTGTAATCGTGAATATGATAGTGCTGAGACAGTATAAGACAACTGCAATCTGATTAAAACACAGATCCAATTTCGTTTCGTTTTTTATAGTTCAAAATTTCGTTTTTACTTGTCTTTACTACTCTTGGATCTGGAGGACTTGTTATTTAACTCGTGTTCTGCCTGAAATGAGGGGTCAGCCAATCAAATGGTCTGTGGAATCGACCGTTTGACCTTTTCATGCGTGGAACTGTGGGTAGATATTACCAGCCAATGACGTCTATACTAACCCCAGCGGATAGAAATCAAAACAAAACAAAAGTAGATTTTAAAAAGCATGGCGGTCGCTAATTGGTTAATCGAATGACTGACGTTATCGGGTCAAATGTCCCGTGCTTGATTCCTGACGTCATAGAACGTGAGCTCCCACTATAACTTGTTAGATCTACATGAGTGTAGGCCATCGAAAGTATAAAAAACGAAACGAAATATAGATCTATATTTTAATTAGATTGGGACAACTGAGGAGTAGAAGAATGATTTTAAAATGAAATCAAGCGCCGCAGGCGCGAAAAAATTTGTACCCGAGTAGAAGAATGATGTTATAAATTTCCGATATGTAACAGAGCTTTAAAATTTTTGGGACTGGGATTGATAAGAAATGGGACAGAATCTTGAGGCTTATCTGTCAATTTCGCCCGTTTTGTGATTGTATGTTAATCTCATTATTACATTAACTCATTTAGTCGGAGAACGACTGCGGTGAGACCGACTATTTTTTGCCATGGTAGAAACATTTCATAGAACAACATACTCACAACAGAATAAGAGTGACAAACAGACATGATTATTTTATGTTTTGTGTGACCTATGCAATTTAGGCGCACGGATTCACGCAAATACATAGTATTTGGGATCTATTCTGGCATTGTTTTTGAGACCGACTCCAGTGACTGCACTTTTTTTGTGACCGACTATTTTTCTCCCTTGGTGAAATTTTGTTGTTAGACCAACATACTCACAACAGAATAAAAGTGACGTATGCAATTTAGGCTCACGGATTCACGAAAATATATAGTATTTGGGATCTATTCTGGCATTGTGTTTGAGACCGACTGCAGTGACTGCACTTATTTTGAGACCGACTATTTTTCTCCCTGGGTGAAATTTTGTTGTTAGACCAACTACTCACAACAGAATGAGAGTGAAACACAATATCTTTTCAAACATGTTAAGTTGACAAGGTTATTTTATACTAAAGACTGCTCCTATTTTGCGACCGACTGCACTGATTTTGCGACCGACTATTTTTATACTTAAGTTTTGCGTGAGTAGCGTGAGTACTTATTTTGATACCGACTACCCCTATTTTGCGACCGACTGCACTAATTTTGCGAGCGACTATTTTTTTGCCGGGGGTACCCCCCCCCCTCGCACCTCTCACATTTACGCCCCTGATTGAAATTTTCCGCAAATATTATGTTGTTGTTAATTATTATTATAAGACCTGTCAACTCGTTATCTAATCTCCCATAACATATCGTTAATTTATTCTATGTAGTAAATTAAATACTGTTCACAATTCCAAAATATAAAATCTTTAATAATCGAAAAATAAACTGAAACCTAAGTCAATATAATAAAAGGATTTGAAATTAAAAATCTAGTTGGGTAATGGTGCGGTAGAATAGAACAAATGAAGGTATATATTATAATATGGGTTTATGTATTTTCCGGATGGCAGAATGAGGAATAGAGGGGAAAACCTTTTGTACAAATTAGTTACAAAAAACATAAAAACCAAAAACCATAACATACCTCCATAAGTGATAATATGGGTGGTCTGATAAATCTTTCCTTGTGGTGGTCGATATTTTCTTTTCAAGAGGTGCAGTTTAATGAAGATTTTTAAAAAATCTTTTAAATTACAGAAAAATTGCATTAATATTTATAAAACGAAAACATACAACAATTACCCTGATCATCCTTCTGTATGGGCTGCATTAAAATAGCAAGTTTGTTTTATCAAATATGCAGTACTTTATTATGTATTTGTGTGGGAAGATGTATTATTATGTATTTATTGTTTATTTGTGTGGGAGGACATGTTATTATGTATTTATTATGTATTTGTGTGGGAAGATGTATTATTATGTATTTATTGTTTATTTGCGTGGGAGGATGTGTTATCGATTACCATGTATATTGATTTTAGTATCCAATGTACATGTTGGGTTTTCTTTTTTTAAAATAAATGAAATGAAGTTTAACGTCCTACCGCTCGTCTGATGAAGACGAGTAAATGCCATAGGGTGCGCTATTGAGGACCATTTTTCCTGGACAGCGGCGCTACGGCCTACTCTTATATCGAATTTCGACTGCCAAAGGATCTTTTACGTGCAGACCATCGTGTACAAGGGACCTTGGGTTTTCGTGTCATCCAAACGGTTGTACGTTGTCCCTTGCGGCAAGTGGTGACCACACAGGAAAATCCCATTGAACATTCTGGGCCAAGAATGGATGGAACGCGGAACCTCCAGGCTAGCGCGCCAACGCCTTACTCACTGTGCCATCGTGGCTCCTGTGAAAATAACCATATTAATTTAACATATATCCACTGTTTCAATGACCGAGGTTTTAGGGAGTAGAGAATAATAAAATAATTAGAAGAATAAAATATATAAATGATTGTATGTGAATTACTCGGGTAGCTTCCTTCTATTCTTACAACAATTTTACTTTTATTTGTCGACTTTGAGTTGGATTGTCTCCAAGGATGGGTGGTGCTTTATTTTAAATAATATTTTTTAATGTTGATATAATAGTTTTATGTCTATTTCTCTATTTTCAGCATGTATCAACAGGAATGAAGCAAGAATGTAAATGTCATGGTATGTCTGGAAGTTGTACCATTAAAACATGCTGGATGCGATTACCAACTTTCAGAACTGTTGGCAATTTGCTTAAAGATCGTTTTGATGGTGCGTCCAGAGTTCTACCAGGTAATTATAACTAACGTGTAATTAGACGATGTGCATGTTAGGTAAATGTGTAGGTATACATGTGCATGTGGTCGTATATTGCTGTTACCTGTGTGATTGGAAGTTTACTCTTAAATCAACACTTGTTATTCAATAGGATAAGCGATGTAAAATGTTGGGAACTAAACGTTTATTTAGATAACAAAACGGTCAGTTGACGTATGCCTCTTCCTTAGCAAGAATTTATATACGTTTGTCTGGAAGAAATTAGCAGGTGTTATTTGCCTTATAGATGGATATAAAATTAACAGTTGTAGGTACCTTGAAGAATACACGTGTGTCATAGGTAGATATTTATATGGGAAACTACCAACCCAATTTAATTTGAAAAAAAAGATATTTTCCATTACAATTCTTTCATTGGTATAAACATTTGAAAGGCGTTTAAAAAACTAGATAAAGAAAATGTAATGGTACTGAAATTAAAACAGCACAAGTCTCGCATCTGCTATATTGGTTTTTGGAAGGAGAAAATAAAACAGTTATTCTAATGGTAGAGAAATGCAAATCGTTTCCTTCTGTCTGTGATTTAGCGTCTCGTAACAATTATTATAGGAGATAGCCCCTTTCAGTAGGGTTTTATTAATGGAGATAGACCCTTTCAGTAGAGTTTATTAATGGAGATAGCCCCGTTCAGTAGAGTTTTATTAATGGAGATAGCCCCTTTCAGTAGGGTTTTATTAATGGAGATAGCCCCTTTCAGTAGAGTTTTATTAATTGAGATAGACCCTTCCAGTAGAGTTTTTTTAATGGAGATAGCCCCTTTCAGAAGACAGTATAGTTTTATTAATGGAGATAGTCCCGTTCAGTAGGGTTTTATTAATGGAGATAGTCCCTTTCAGAAGAGTTTTATTAATTGAGATAGACCCTTCCAGTAGGTTTTTTTTAATGGAGATAGCCCCTTTCAGAAGACAGTAGAGTTTTATTAATGGAGATAGCCCCGTTCAGTAGGGTTTTATAAATGGAAATAGCCCCTTTCAGTAGACAAGTAGAGTTTTATTAATGGAGATAGCCCCGTTCAGTAGGGTTTTATTAATGGAGATAGCCCCTTTCAGTAGAGTTTTATTAATGGAGATAGACCCTTTCAGTAGAGATTTATTAATGGAGATAGCCCCTTTCAGTAGAGTTTTATTAATGGAGATAGCCCCTTTCAGTAGAGTTTTATTAATGGAGATAGCCCCTTTCAGTAGGGTTTTATTAATGGAGATAGCCCCTTTCAGTAGGGTTTTATTAATGGAGATAGCGACTTTCAGTAGGGTTTTTTTAATGGAGATAGCCCCTTTTAGTAGGGTTTTATTAATGGAGATAGCCCCTTTCAGTAGGGTTTTATTTGCGATTGGTTCTCGCATTGGGAAAGCCTCTCCTAACAGTTTTTGAAGGAGATGGCAAGTTTTATGATTGCTAACCTCGCTCACCACGGCCTGTTTTCTGCCATACTTCCCATCAATTGTAAAGTATTCTATTGCCGCTTGAGGTATGGTTTTTGACAGTAGACCGTTATGAACGACACACAAACTGTATAGATAGAAAACTTATATTTACGCTGTAAACGACATATCTCGTGCAAATCCACATCTGAAATCATGACAAGGCTATTTAAATTGTTTAAAATTTTCTGGTTAAGAAAGAAAATCAATCTATTACGACATGTGTTTATGTATAATGAGCTCCTTGATAAACGAAACTATCACAAGCTATACGGATGAGATTATCCAGTACCTACTACAGCTATAAGCCTAGAATCTTGTCTCATATGAAACAAGAACACTAACCGGGCACTCACTGACCGTTTGGTGTTCTTCGAATGCAAATCACAGATTATTATGTTGTTTGTAATAGCCATTGTCTAGAATTTAACCGGCTTCGTTCTCTTTGGTGACTTCTATAACGCCATTATCATGGATCAACTACCGTGTTTGGTAAATAGTTGATATTTCTACAGGGATCCATTATTGATAAAAACGTATTTACTTCTTAGGTAACGATGGAAACAGTATATTAGATAAAGGTCAGTATATTACACCCCGCCCCTTTTAAATCTTCAATTCACTTATTCACCTTATATTGATATCCATGTTACCCATACACTTCGGTTGAAACAAGAAAATAGCAAAACGCCCTGAAATCCTAACCCAAACATACAATTCAAGTCGGATGACCACATCAACATAAAAATATTCTAGTGAACGCATGAACTGGTAGACAGTGCCGGGATGCATGGTTGCTGTAGAAACCAAACAACAATGTTGATTTTAAACCACTCTCTGTAATCTTGGTAAATTAATCTTAGTTACACGTTTTATTGCAATTCGCACCATAAAAATGAATTAGCCCCAGAAATAATTGTCTTGACAACAGCAAATTCTGTTTTGAATATTTTGTGTGTCTACCCAAAGTTTCCATGGAGACGAGAATTATTGATTGCGCAATCTGAAACAATGATAATCCTGTGCTTGACATTACTTGCAGGTAATTAATATTTTTACGTGATGGACAGGTTAGGCCTTAAATGTTACATATAAACTATTAATTAGACATTATCAACCATAATCAATTGTCGATGCCACCGATTTTCAACAGATTTAAATGGCGGTTCAACGGCGTTTGACGAATAACCATAGAAATGGATAATTGAGACTATGTTTATTATCGTAACAACGGTAACAATGACAATCGAGTCTACAGTGTTATTGTATTGAGATGAAGATTGCTCGGTTCATAATGAAGTAATTTGACTGAAATTTCCCATATATTCCCCTTGAATTATCTATTTACTAATATTCCATAATGTTGCTTTAACTAATCATATTTGTGTATCTATAACTTGTCTAGTGCTAACTAACTACGCTAACTGTCCATTACTAACACTCATTATTAATATTAATACCAATATTTATTGACCTGCTCTTACCTCCTCCAGTTGATTTTTTTTTTTAGAAATCAAACTTTGGCAACAAATATTTATTGGTACTTATTGAGAGATGGTTTTGTTGAAGGGGGGGGGGGGCGACACGACTCATGGCGTACGAAACATTGTTATTGAGAGGTAGTCATGTGGGGGCCTGACACGACTCATTGTAATTTTTCAGCTGAAGACATAACAGCCAATCTGATTAAAGCTTAGATCTTTTTTCGTTTCGTTTTTTTTTTCTAGTTCAAAATTTCGATTTACACGTGTTGACTAAATTAGGATATCGAAGAGTTGTTATATAACCCGCGTTCTCGTGTGATGTGAGGGACTAGGATTGACCAATGAAACGCTCTGTTCCTCCGAGTTCTTGGTCTGCAATGTACGTAAGTGTGCGTATCCTACCAGAAACATCAATACTGATTGGGTCATCAATCTCTGACATCATAGGGTCAAAATCCGCTCGTATGACCCCTGTCACGACTTCCATCTACAACTGGCTAGATCTTCATTAACTAGAGACCGTCAAAAATCTAAAAATGGGAAATAAATTTAAATCCGTATTTTAATGAGATTTATTGAGCTACATAACAAGCAATGTTTCAATTCGACCCTTTTTATTCCTTCCAAGTAGGGAAGGCACGTCTCAAGGGCAATCTAATTTGAGGGAAACTAAAAAATTATTTTATGACTTATATTTTTTTCAATATTTCTATAAAACAATTACAAACAAAAATCATTCGTTGTGTTTGATTATAAGGCTGTTTTCAGTTAGTTAAATAGCGATTTGTACATGTATATATAAAATCAACCTTCTGTATCTTTAGGAAATGCAGGACGTGCTGTGGGGCGCAAGAAGAGAAGATTTAATTTTAGTCCAGTAAATCCAAATCATAAGCGGCCAGGAAGACGAGATCTCGTGTACTTCGAGAATTCGCCGACATTTTGCGAGAAGGAAAATGTGATCGGTTTTGAAGGAACTTCCGGGAGAGAATGTAATGCTACGTCACTCGGGGTTCAAGGTTGTGACCTGATGTGTTGTGGCCGAGGCCATAAGTCTGAAACATATACTGTTAGAGAGAGATGTCATTGTACTTTTCACTGGTGTTGTCAAGTTAAATGTGAAGTTTGTACAAGACTTAAAGTGAAACATACTTGTTTGTAATGTTAAAGTATAACTATAACTCGATATCGTCTCATTATCTGAACAACAATAGATACACGTGTGGAGAGCCAACTTTGTCAAGTCTGATGCTGAAACCTTGTATAGAACCTTATAAAGAAGCTGGGGTTGAAACTTTGTATAGAAACCGATGAACTGTTGTAAATACTTACTTGATACTTACATCAATTTCAGCAAAAGAAATAGAAATAAGAATTTAGACTTTAGTCAAATATCTTTTAATTATTTCTGTCTTTTTAATCTTTGAAATTGGTGCAAGTTCCCATGTCTGTTTTAGAGATGATTTGAACTGGCGTAGTGTAAAAGTCTGTCTGATGCGCTCGGCTTCCTGCTTCATCACCAGCCCATTCACTCCCACAATCCTCCACCGGCGTCATTCACGAAAACTAGAATATTTTCAAGGGGGAAGCTATTTCATGGGATGACAGTGAACATCCTAGTACAAAATGTAGTTATTGGCCAATGAAAGAGCCGAATCCCTAAAATATCTCAGTATAAGATTTTGTGAATTTGGCCCCATATCTTTCAAATTTAGTAAATTTGGACTCTTTATGGGTCTAGGACCTGGACTGAGTGAAAGGAACTGACAGGAAGTCGTTTTATATTTAAATGGCGCAGTGATCCATTACATAATTTGTGTATATTGGACCAAGAAATAATTTCTATTTTAATTGGATTTATTTTATTATTGTGGATAATTTATGTTTATAAATACTATACAGTCTCTTATTGTAAAATAAAGTCCTTATATTTATTTAGTCTTCTATGTAGAGATAGTATTTCACTGTGTTATAGGTCTGATGGATTTGTTGTAAATAGTAATGCACTGGTTTTAATTACAATAAGTTGAAGAATTCAAAAATCTACTTATGAAAATAATATCAGACGTTGTAAAACCCATCTTCATCAATAAAAAAAACCTGTTGGGGTGTCATTTTCAATCTGTCTGTGTCAAAAGTATCATGATGCCGACCAAATCACCCATCCTACGACAATAAAAACCCTTCTTCATTTATATTATACTTGTATTACAATTGTCTCAAATTTTCATCTTTACCAGAAACGGTGCTATTTACACATATATCAAGCTTAAAATATTTGTAAAACATTTAATTTCTTTATCGTCTTTTTGCCTATGTGATAGAATATTTAACTTTTTATTTAATAAGAGACCTCAGAGATTCTTATGAGTATTTCTTGTAACTGGTACTTGACCGATTTCACCATCAATTTATTTGTATAATACTCGTTTATTTTACTGTTTTCATGATATATTATTCCCAAGAAAGTGTCCATTTTATTTGCTGTATTTAATCTATTTGATGATAATATTATCAACCTCGTCCCACCCTTGTAGGACAGTAAGAGACTATTGAAATAAATTAGTCGGACCATCCGTCCATTTGTCTGTATGTTCGTCACCGTCTTTCAGACGCAATATCTCTGCTTCTAATTGAGCGAGAATGTCCAGATTTGGATTAGGTTTGATGAGAGATATCTGCTGAACCCACAGAAGATAAGTTTCGACCGTAGACGATGATCCGCTATGGACAGGCAGCACTGCAGCAAAGAGACGTAAGTTGGTTGTAACTGAAGAAGATTTATGAACTTTGCGCCATAGTTCCATTACGCCACTGTCAAAGTTCTATCCTGGTTGTTATCTGTTAGGTCTATGTATAGATAAACTACAAAGAATTTTGTAAATGTGTCATCTATTTACGTTGGCAGTGGTGCGTCCGACATCAACCTCCTTGTCCCATCTATGGTCATATAATAGTTATCTCCAGGCGGTATTATTTCCTACATTATATTATAGATCACAATAACTATAATCATAAAGACACACCCACCCTCTACAGGACAAGAGAAACGCTCTCTAATTTAATGCACTGAATGGAACCGCACGTTTAGCTTTTAGACTGATACAAACAACTGTAAAATTAAAAGAAATTAAAACAAGTTGAAGTTTTATTTATTTTTTTAAAGATTCTATTTTAAATGTTTCATAACATTGCCAATAAAGTAATTACATTAATAATCTATTTTTAGTTTAGCATACAGGTTAAATACAAATAATTAGTTTATTTTAAAATAACACAGACAACAAGAAGCTGTATGACGTATTCATCCTTGGCAGTTATCAAGCTTTGTCATAACTTGGATTATAAATGAGCACACATAAGTATAATATTAAACGATTTTTGTTTTCATAACGCTCTCGTCTGTAGTTGCTAGTAAGTTCCATGATAATTATGGATGAATGTCGTTTTACTGTTTCTACTGGACAATGTGAGAATGATGGTACATCTCAACAACAGCTTATATTACAGGTGCTTTCAATTTATGTTGTGAATAATTTTGGATCTATTTTTATCAAAATGAAAACAACTGTCGGTGTGTATCGCCCCCCCCCCCCAAAAAAAAAACAACGACTGCATCGGTTAAGTTTTCGTTTTCTTCACAATCTTACAGTATATGACATCGTTATTCTACAATGCGACTGGCTACCACGAAAACAAAGAAATATAAATGTGTTTCCATTTCTGCATGTTTTCTGACGAATTAACCAAAAACGTGTCCTGTTTTTATTGGTTTGACCGGATAAATATTATTACCATTTGTCAATGGGGTAAATAATAGCGTGTTTTGTAGTTAAAGCAGTGTTATATATTCCCAAGGAACATGTTAATATATTGCTATAAATGCATAAAAAACGGCGGAACGTATATTATCAATAATATCTAGACATCACCCTATAAATACAAAAACGACAACAATTTATCGTTCTTTTAATATATATATATATACATATATGTTTATTTATCGTTGTTTTGATATATACATGCATATATATTTAAACAACGTACAGTTTTTGTGCGTCTATTTCCACGACTTAATCTACGCTAAAATCTACTCGAATTTATTGTCAAAACACGTAACAGTGATAATTTCGCTCCGAATAAAGTAATTTGAATGGAATTGTCAATATATTTATTTTGAATTACATATTTTTGAACTATTATAGCAAGAACAAACAACTCTTTGTCTAAATCTTATATAATACAGCTTTAAGACAATCGAATTGTAAATAAATACATCAACGGATTTTAGCGAAGACTACAATATGACGTTCAAGGACTTTTACCGACTATTACATTGAAACAATTAATCAGTAAAGCTGGGCTTGAATCGCAGACATTAAGATATATATTCATAAGGCACACTAAATGACCACTATTGTATTGATTACTGGGTCTCACTGTCCCGTAGATTTTCCTTTTCCTAAAACAATAATGTACATCCAGCTGATTCATTGCGCTGGTGTCATATTCTACTTATTTTGATATCTGAGCATGTAATGTAACAACAAGGATTTCTAAACGTTTTGTACACATCTCATATCAATGCATTCATCCAGTTTTCTAATAAACGGCCAAATGTCTTACAATCGTAGTCATTATCACTAAACCTATCATCGTTTGGCGATTGATACCATTACTACGTCTTTTCTAGCTTGTGTCTGTCTATCTATTTATCTATGGGTATTATTTAATCTTATTCTACGATGATGGCAAATTTGCCCCCCCCCCCGCAAATCCAATCTTAAAGATTTCATCATTTCATTATGTTTGATTGTTCCTAAATTTATATAAAGACAACATTACAATTATCTAATTAGCTTGCGTCCATAGGGGCCTATACAAGAGGACGTGGGTAACGGAGTCTCGTCATCAAATTCCATGTAGCAAAGGATCTATTACCTAGACTGGCCTTATTTGGCTACATGTTCTACTTATCAAGGATTTACCTGTACAGGTTAATTAAGACTTGTAAGACTGTGTAATATTTATGTGTATCCGTTTCTAATAAACGTTGAATTTTCATTCAAATGACGTGAGGATTGTGGAAGGAGATGACAGTGACTATTGTTTAAGATTAATAAGAAGGAAATCCTTATTTAATTTGATGCTTTTGGTTATGGCAATTCTACCAAATAGTGTACAAATAGTGTACAAATATTGTACAAATAGTGTACAAATAGTGTACAAATAGCAAATGAACTAAATACCAAGACTATGGTCTATATACATATACTAGGACAGACTACGATCTTTATGAGACGATTATTCGGTGTTATTAATTTTTACATATAAAATAAAGGTGTATGGCAGTTTGCAAATGCGCGTTGACGTCACCATTCCAGATTTATCTTAAATATCTACTGATTCCGAATCCACGCAGCACGATTCCACAGTACTGTTCGACACATAGCCACACCCCTTCCCCAAATCAAGTTATATCTAAACCTTGGCAACTCTTCATCATCAAGCAATATTTTTCTGATTTCTAATAAGCACAGTCGGCAAATCTTCCCAGCAATGTTGATATATGCTAGTTCGTATGACTGATAAATGGATTGGGGCCATTAACCTAGGCTGTAATATTGAGGGGGTATAACCACTAGCAATATTAGCGGTTACTGCATCACTAGCATATAAATATAGCAAATACAGAGATATAAACCAATAAAACATCTCGCAAACAGTATTTGAACGATAGTAACATCACACAATTAGCTGGTCAATGTAGCGCTCTATATAAAATCTAACGTACACTAACATTAAAACATTCAGGCTAACGTCCTCAAAATTATACTTCATGGAAGACATGGAGGTTGAAAAGCCGATTCTATTTTTGTCAATACTAATATCTTTGAACGTTCGAATAAATAGCACGACATTTCCTTTTCTCTCGTATACAGTGTTGTGATGTTTGTAAGCGAACTCATCATAAGCACCTAGTCTCCGTCTTAATATTCACACATGTATCACAAATAACTTCACAGCACCACATAAACCTGCATTTACAATTTTCGTGGAGAGTTACTTGCTTTCTAGAAAATCCCCGACCACAACATAGCAAATCACAGCCTCCTACTGCCATAGAATTTGGATCACATGAACGTCCCTTTGTGCCTAGCGACCCTTCCTTTTTGTTCCTTTTACAAAAATCCGGAGATTCTTCCGTGTACACTAAGTCTTCACGGGAGGGAGGTTTAATTGTTTCTCCTTCAGGTATCAAGTGCTTTCCGTCATTTGAACTTATCACCTTTGCCCCGCCATCAAACTTCTGTTTCAGACGATCTCCAACTTCTCGAAATACGGGCATTTTCAACCAGCACGTTTCTAAAGTGCATGAGCCAGACAAGCCATGGCATTTACATTCTTTCCTCATATACCGCTGTACTGCCTGAAACAATAGGATATGACAAGATTAACACATTTCAAACCAATCGAATAAATGAGATAGCCCAATCTATTTTTTTATCAGGGGTATACCTGACTGTTCCGATTCAAATGACAGCCGACATTTTGACTATTCTACATCTTGTATGGACGGAACACGACCTCATTGACGATACGTAAGATAAGGATTGTAGAAGAAATAAACAGCAGACCACTTTATTGTTACCTACATCAACTTAAATCAAAATAAGTCCTTCCACTAACCTGTCTGCCAGCCTCGTTATTATGCAACTGAACAAGCGTTGTGACGTCACCACGTCGTTTTTTTCGTCGACGAGCGTCCATAAATTCCCTGGATTTTTGGTAGCCAAACTCGACATTATCCCCACATCCTCCCCACTCCCATTCTCCATCAGTAGCCGTGTCTCGGAGATTATTGCCACAGGTACATTGTAGTAAGCGACCCATACTGCATGCTTGTGTAACGGCGTATACAACACCGGCAGCGGTAATGGCGTATACAAACGCAGCTTCTCGTGTATCTGAAATTATAAAAAAAAACAATGATACCGAATTAAAATGAATTGTTTTTAGTTTTTCAAACGAATTAAAAGGACTACTTTACCTAAATACAAGAAAATAATCTCAAGAACACCACCGTAGCCTGGGTAATTCCCAAGGAGATGATGACAATATTTTATTACTTGTTACTTATATTAACATACTATATATGGATATAATAGTTCTATCTAGCCAGGTCTGTAGGGATAGTATCACATTGATGCCTCTTACAATGTGTGTACTATATGTGTGATGCCATCTAACATGAGAGAGTCTATGATAGCTTACATCTTGAGATCAAATACCAACAACAACCTTCAAATAACACACTTTTATGGAATAACAATTACTATAGCTTATTTCACTGTGCCGTTTCAACAAGATTTCACAAGTCGTAATCACGCATATACACAGGCTATTGATGTCCCAAACTATTGTTGTCTTTTGGAACTCGCTCATTTGGTATTATTGCTACCAATTTGTGGAACTTGCTACCTGAAAATCTTTGATTCAATCCACCATTAGACTCCTTTAAAACATACGTATTTGAGAAATATTTGCAAGAGTGATTTTGTTAATTTATTTATTTATTTATTCTAGCGCAATGAGCACAACTGTATGTGGAATTAGATTAGCGCGATATAAAATGGCTTATTATTAATATCATTGTAAGAAAAAACAACCCGTGCAGTAGCAACATTTAAAATATAAACTGATATACCCAGTCTATACTACATTATGATCAAATGATTTTTTTGTCCCAGTTTATGTGGTCAGTATACTAGTGGGGTAGGAAAAGACATAATTCCATGCTTGACATGTATCTATTATATTTGTGGGATCTCTTGTAATAAAGATTTTAATCCTATTAATAAAAGAGGAGAGACAAGTCGGAGATACAATAAGAATTCATTACAATCATTTATGAGTCAGGATCATAAAGTGTTGAGTTATTTTGTTCGTGTCTGGGTGCCACACCAAAGAATAAACCTGACAAAACATGCGTAAACAATTCAAATTACACTAATACATAATCTCTATTTTAATGGCACCGTTTAACGCATCAGAAGACGGAGAAGAAAAGAGGAAGGATCATAAAGTCAGCGACTGTATTTATTAGTCGACTACCCGCAGACAATCCCAAAAAGAAAAGGACTTCAGTAAATTAGACATCGCCTACATCGCTGTAGCGGGAGATTTTTGAAAAGGAGAAAGAGCGATGTGATAGTTTTCTACCCTCATTTCTCAGGCATTTCCGTAATCAAGACATATTGGTGGAAGAAAGTCTGCCTAAATCATCCTGGGTGTCACTAGCAATTCTTTCAATGTATCCGCGTAGAAAGGCAATGCCATATGTACGAACGAGCACTATAGAAAATAAGACCACTTTGAGATAGTCGTCCTAAACGATATAGTAATATTTCTTGAGCATGATAAATATTTCTGGTATCGGATATAACCCACGGGAAATTCCGTCGATTTTCTTAAAAACACATAATATATTGTATTGGAAACTTTTAGGCGACGCTAAAATCCCAACTATATCAAAAACCAACATTAAATGTACTTCTGAACAATTGTATATCCACCCATTTTCCTAACTCTACACTTCCTAACTCAACGTCTCCATTTATATAAATGTGTTGGCTCGTTAAATGTATTCGTTCTAGATAAATATAACTGCAGGGGGTTCCCCGTTTTTACGACTTAAAAGTTAATCCCAATGCTGTTTACATGTGTAACGTGGACCACCATGGCCGTGAAATATAGAGTTATATCATTTACAAATTATTTTCCCTTTGAAGTTTATAAAATGAGCAATCTGATGGGGACTTGGTAGTTTCTGGTCATGTAGGATATATTTTACAAATACATCGACTATTCCACATTTATTCTACAAAATAAAATCAAACATATCTAAACTCTACTTGTCTCATCGAAAATAACCAACAAATACGATACAGGCAGTTGCATACAATATTATGGTAAGAAGACTATATCTACAAAATTATCACAGAAAAAATGGAAACACTTGCTAGGTTATAGGGCGATAAAACAGCTGAATGTTATAAAAAAAGAGGCATTTCTTTTAACACATTTTTGCGCAATAGCTACGGGAATCTAGAAACTAATGTAGTTAAACAACATGGTAAAACTGAGTTTGCGAACAAAACATTCTAAACAAATTCATCTCTATCTTTATAAATCCCCAGTAGAAACTATTATCATTGTAGACCAAAAACTAACTCAGCAGGCGCACTTAGCAGTAAAACTCGGCCAGTCTTCTTTTAACTTTCTTCCAGTTTTTTACCAGCCGTGTTCAAAGAAAAACCTATTAAAAGTAACTAGAAAGAAGTTAGCAGAACTCTTGATATTATCGCTGTTACTTCTTCAAGAGTTTTGTTTCTTCCATCTCTAAAGAACATATGTCTATTTGAAAGCCTCAACATCAAACGACTACTAGACCATAAATATGATAGTTTTCTAGCATCAAAGCGGTAATTATAGCAAAGTGCATATACTGATTCCTCTACCATGCCAGAAAACAAGTAGGAAGCCAGATAATATTTTGTCGGCGCCTTTGATGTGTAACCTTATCCGTATCGCACGCGCTGTTACTGAGTGATGTTTGCCGCTTCATAGAGAAATTCCCTTTCATCTTTTAATTAAATGACCCTAGATGCAGATAGAATTCTGCAAAAATGGCCTAATTTCTGTTAAGAATATACTTCGTTCTCTCAGTTTGTACGTAGAAGTCTGTTCTGCGGATACGTATTAATACTGTTTGTAAATTGTATGTTAGTTAGGCAATAAGTTAGTGAATATGTTAGCTGTACTAGTAGGACTGGTAAGTGGAATTCTTTTCTTTAAAAAAGAAGACTACAATAATTTTGTTGTCTATTACTAATCGATGGTATAGTAGTATTCTATTGTATCAGTGGCTCTTCTCTTTTATCAATGACTCCCTTATAAAGTCGGTATTTGTAAATAGAGACAAATTTCAAGAACATGTGAATTTTACCATATGGATGTGTAGAGTTAGAAAGGGTAAAGGTCTCGCGTATTTATCTATAAAGATACAAAAGGTACCATTTGAAGAGCTTCGTAGCAAGAGACCATTCATTAATTTCGGGATAATTTGAAAGTGTGTGAAACTTCCAATGTTCTAAGTTTAGACACAGCGTGATAGCAAATAGGCATTATTTATTTTTGCCTCTTATTTGATTTTCATAGGAATACGAGATTGTCGTTTGTTTGATATCTTAGAAGGTAAAATTAAGTTTGCCGTATGGCTTAATTTGGTTAGAATGTGCCTAGATATGCTTTACTATTATTATATATAGTCAACTCCCTCGCTGTACAGGTGTTCAGACACATTTCAAGAGAACCATCGCGTTGGTCATCATGTAAAGTTATTTCTGTTGTTGATATTATTGTGGAAAAAGTAAGAAAAAAAAGGGTGGCAATACTTGACGTGCTGTCATAAGTTTGTGTGTAAAATTACAACAAGCACAATTTGTTGTTTATTTTTCCTTATCCATTTCCATTCTTTAAATCATGTCTGGGCAGTTTTAATTTAAAGCTTCTTTAAAAGAAATTGGGCCTTTCTGGCCACATTTAAGTATGCTGATATTGGCTTCGTGTGTGGAAAATAGGGTTAATTTAAATAAGGACTATGGCGAATTACATTGATCTATTAACTGGTTATCACTAATTATCTCAATGAGCCACTGCCCCTACGTCCTTTAAACTTGTTCCAATTTTTTCGCGACATTTAGTTTTCAATTGTTAATTATTTTAACAATATGATTTATAATTTTACATTAAAAAGACAATAAGCGATTACGTCGTACTGTTTCGGTCACGGATTTCAGTATTATGGAGGAGAAGGGCAATATATTGGTCGAGTTTTCCTTCCTCATAAATGATTAGGCGATACTGATTATCGTAATAGGAGCGCCAATAGCGTCAACATCCGTAAAAAACATTTTAACAGTAATTTTATTAAATATTCCTGAATACGGGTTAGGGTTTGTGGTATGATGACGTGTACCGATTAACATATTAGAATAACTCACAGCTTTATTTAAATGAATGTGGACAGTCGGGTAAAAGATAATGAAATGATTAGCAGAGTTTTATAGCCCGCGGATTCCCATCCTCATTGTTCAAATATCAGGTTTCAAATACATCAGTAAGTCAATAACAATTTGTATATGATTATAAAATTTGATTGTTGATGCGGTTATTGAACAAATACATGAATCACCGAAAACGACGTTATCACAAATTGATGTTCATGATCACATATTGTGGTAATTCGAGTTAATTATCAAAAATACTGCTCATAATTAAATTAATCGGCTTTGATCTTGTGCATCCAAAGAATTAGGTTTTCTATGCTTTGTTAGCCTTTTTGATAGGATGAGGCCATGTTGAAATGAATACTATTGACAGTTTTTGATTTGGTAATAATGTCGAACAATACACGTCCGTCGTTATGCTTGATTCACGGTCTGTAAGATGAAGTCATAAACACAGAGTCGTTTCCACTTTAAAAGACACATTCATCTCCAATGTGGAGCAAGGAATCTCATCAAAGTAGTTTTATTAGCACAAATTGCAAACCCATTTAATTGCTCAAACGGTCACTAGTTGATAGAGCGACTAGAGAAAATACACATCTACAATATGTGTAATAAGCTTTTACTTCGGTTCAAGGAAAATATTTTAAATCAAATTACTTAATAATTCACTTTGGATTCTAGATCTGTGACTACATTTGTTATCTATTTTTTGTATTTCTTACATAATCAGTTTATAATAGCTATAATGTATATTTGTGTAATTAGGGGTTTCGAGAATTTGATCAAACATAACTTGGAAAAGGATAACATCCTTTTGTGTTAGTTACTTAATCTTAACGCTGTGAAGGGCAGCAGCGCTTATGTTACACAGACCCACCATTACTTCTTGGAAGTTTTGTTCCACATAAATATATATATACAAGTATGAAGAATTGATTTTACAGCAGCCTGTATTTCAAATTGAGTTTAAATTAGAATACAAAATACTTGAATAAATATAACATTCAAACTTCTGGTAATCATATTGTCGCTTTTGGGTTATCTCATCGAGTAATTAATTTAAACAGTTTTGCCTTTCACCAAATTACCATTTGAAAGACAGGCATTAAACTGAATAGACCCGATTGCCAACCTCCTCGTGTTAACAGTATTCTGACGATAATTAATAATTAGAAAAAATAGATTTTACAAAAACTCAAAAAAAAAATAAATAAAAATGTTATTCGATATGTTAGGATCGTTTTTGTGTAATGTAATTTAAGATATATAAATATTTCAATTTTAGAATAGAAAATATGACACTCGATGTTCGATAGAAATAAAAAATGCACAGATGCTCGTTCTTTTTCTACCTGGAAGTAAAAGTATATTATACATGTACACGTTTATTTAGCTGTGTTTTACAGCCATCTGTCGAGGCTAATTAGAATAGACCTACTCGTCATGCTCAATTAGCTGGCTAGAATTACATATCATGTCGGCGTATGCATTATCAGACACGTACAATTTAACTTACCGTGTCGTAGAATCTTGGATAGGCTGCGTTTCTGTGTTGTACAATTCCATTTCCTCGTTCTAAATTGATACTGACATTCTAGCAACGCTACTTTTGCGCCTTTAGCTACCTCTTCAACGACTTCAGGTTCCTTTCTACAGATTGCTCGCTGCTTGCCGGCTAATCGTCGGGTTTTACGACATATACTATTTGTATCCATGACTAGAGGGCTACCCACCGCCCTGAAATATATATATATAAATACAATGTTAGATAATTTCAGTTTCTAGACCTGTTTAAGACATTACCATTACGTTTTCTCCTATATATTTAACACGCCAACTCCATTGCTTATCTTTAGTTCAAGCTTATATTTATTTTGTTGAACACCTTAACAAATGTAACGAAATAAAACATCTCTATTTGTTGTAGATTATATGAAAAAAACTAACACCACAGTTTAATAGACCACAATACCGCTGATCAGATCGCGGCCAATAATATTCATTTAATTAGTCGATGTGTTACTAGGTAACGTTTTTATCACCCTTTACTATTGACCCAAAAATACAGAACAAATCAAAATAATATCTATAAACAAATTACTAATAATTACAAGACTTCAAATACATCTCTAGTTTCACCATAATTATTATACAGTGTACCTGAATATTCAAACTGTGTTTTTTTATCAATAAACTTCATTACAGGCCACGTGCTCCGTAGATTTTCTAATTTGTTTTTTTCAATTTCTGTGATAATTAGCAAACTTTATTAACAAGATGCGGGAGGCTTACATTATTTAAAAAATTATTATTTGGATATCGGCATAGTCAAAATTCTTGTGTTAACTGGACTAAGTGTAGCGGTTTTCAGCGATACATAATAAACGTGTTTTAAATACTTGTAACAGAAAATAGTTTTATTTCCATTTTACCTGTTCACTTCCACTGACTATACATTGTTATTTTTGGTCTCTCACGTGTCTTTGTTTTTGTGTATTTTATCATGTTTTGATTGTTTTTAAAAAGGAGAAGGGGGCGGGGGTAAGACAATATACTATTTAATCTTACGACAATTTGATATCTAAAAGAAAGTATCCTGTAGTTTCTCCCAAATTTATTTTTCAATTTATAGAATTTTCTAGCAAAAGGCTTAGTTTAGTCTCTGATAAAAATTCTAAAATATTTTTTAAAATACACGCAAAACAGTAAATTTTAAATAACAGAAAATCAAAAAAAGCTGGATTCTTGATAGCAAGTATTGTTAACAATGGCTTGACTTACATTTTCGAGTTTGTTTGTATCCGCTTACGCCGCTGTCAGCTCTGATGAATATAAATTCGAACACATTGTTTTTTATTTCTTAAAACAGCCCTAATTGAAGTAAAATAGTGGTTGGTTTATTCCGATAGAAAATGACGATAAAGCGGAAGTTGTAGAAATAGAAATATGATATCGGTAGCTATGTTTCTTGATGTGGGGGCTAACATAGGAAACAATTTGGTGTGCGTGTGTTTGTTGAATGCACGTGTGTTGGAATGACAAGCTTGCCAAGGGAAAGGCCACTTGTGAATACTTTAAGCTTCAGACGAACGGGATTATTCGCAGATCAAACCACTTTTTAAACTTGGACGAAATGATCTTGTTGTTGGGGGCTACTTAGCATCTGTTTAATATAACAGCAGAATCTTATCTAAAAATATGACCAAAGTCTGCAGTGTAGCACACGTGTTTTTAAATGAATGGGTGTATACATGGGACTTTAGTTCTTCAGTCTGAATCGTCTTTGTTTTACAATCGTGGGTAAATGCCCAAATCTTATTGCCGAATGAGCACTGATTGACGACTATGCTAAATATTAAGATTACCGACCGTGCTCCACTGCACGACATGGTAACAAACACGATTGCGCCACACTGTACAGCATGGTAACAAACACGATCGCGCCACACTGTACAGCATGGTAACAAGCACGATCGCGCCACACTGTACAGCATGGTAACAAACACTGAATGTACGGCATGGTAGCAAACACGGTCGCACCCCACTGTACACCATTGTAGCACGCATTGACTGTACAGCATGGTAACAAACGCGGTCGCGCCGCACTGTACAAAATGGTAACAGTCATGGTCGCTCCCCACTGTACATCATGGTAACACGCACTGACTGTACAGCGTGGTAACAAGCACGATCGCACCCCACTGTAAAGCATGGTAACACGCACTGAATGTACTGCATGGTAACAAGCACTATAAACCTCAGCCAAAAAATGTTTTGATGTAAGGTGAATGATATATAAGAGACATACTTCTATTGATTTATGCACAATAATAAATACATACGTACATATACTACAATATTCAGATATTGCACATAAATAATGTTTGTGAAGTAATTTTAAGAAAAGGAAAAAATAAAATAGAAAATGAATGAAATAAACCACAATTTTATTATCCATAAATAATATAACATTAGGCCACATCACCCCAGTCCGTTATATTAGATATACATGATGGAGATTAGATAAAGAGTTGGCAGTTCTCAATTTAATAGATAAATAATGTAAATGCAATTTGCTGAAAAATTCAGTCAAATTGATCCACCCCACTGTAAAACGAGAATAAAGCGATTGAAAGTTCCGCCTAGCCTCGATCATCATTACTAAAGTAGGTGCGACAAAAATGCAGCAAATCGGGTCATAATCCAACAAATATCGCACGCTAGTGTTGACATCGAGAGTTGATTATGGTCTTGATATGTTAATTAGTGTCTACTTAATAGTTTTTATAACATTTCAGGCCTATAGAAGGACCTGCAATAGGCAGATTTAGCTCTTGCATAATGTATGTTTAAATCAACGAAGACTAGTGTCAGTAACATCACGTATAACATAATGCTAATCCAATTAAAACTTGTTTATTTTTAAAATTATTCTGAAAGGATATTTTATAGTTGATCATATTTCCTACTTTCCCCTCTCATCAGTTTTACTCAGTTACGTTAATTTTCCATGCCTGATATCACATCAGAATAAAGTATATTTTTACATTTCCTACCAACAGAAAGCACAAATAATACTAATTACTCTTTTCAAGATAAGTGACAGATAGATAAATCGATATATTCAAGTAGAATTTAACTTATTATTTATGATATCAACAAATATAAATGGCTTGAACTCATCAGTACAAAAATAGAAAACCCACATCCTTGCTTTAAAGTTATAGGGATAAATGTGATGTACAGTCGGGGTTTTAGAATTTATTCTTGGACCCCATGCAACCCGGAGGGGTGTTTCCTATTATGACGTTTAATTTGTGACGTTTGATTGCACGAAAAAAAAAAAAAAATATCAAATTTCAGTTAAATGGAAATCACTCCGATGTGCTTTTAATATAATATATAGTTATGGCGAAATTCCACCGACTAATGCATTTTCACATTCTTGCCAATTTTATACGATCAAGGAGACATAAATATCTGAATATTACATGGAATGAAAGCATGTTTTGGGTTTGGAAGGGAACGTTGAAGTTTCATACTTATTGTTTAAAGATTAGTAAGGCTAAATGGGTGAACATTTCATTTGAATGACATTTAGTAATTGCAACATAATCGAATAATACACTATATATGGATAACTATTATTATGGTTTATTTCAATGCGACGTTTCAACAAGATTTCACAAGTCGTTTTTTTTCTTTTGTTTTTTTTTTGTTGTTGTTGTTGTTGTTTTTTGTGTTATATGCTTGATTACGACTTGTGAAATCTTGTGGAAACGTTGCATGAAAATAAACCATAGTAATTGTCATTCCATATATAGTGTGTTATTTGAGGATGGACATTTCCACATTACCACAGTGTGATTTACCTTTCTTGTGTATGTCTCCATTGCAATTAAAACTAGAGCCAGATATAGTCGTGGCCAGAATTATTAATAACGTTTATTATTTGTGGTTCAGGTCTCAATTTGTTTTGATTTGTCAATAGCTGTATCTGAGTTGGTGTACAGCTTTCAGTCAGTTAAGGGCGACAGCCTATTAAAGATACATGAAGTAAGACGAGACACGTGTGTGATATAATACAGATCGAACTGCCCTAAGACTGGCAGCAATATCATGGTTTATTTGGAGGTTGTCTAGAACAATATAAATATAAAACTCTAGTTACATACTCGATATTTATTATTGGTTGTATTCAGACTAGCATATCATTAGATTTGATATTGATACTCAACTATTCTTCTCCAACATGAAGTTTTGTTATACCTTAATAAAAGTTACACGTAAATATACAGGTGCGTCATGACCACCTTACCTAAAGAAGAAACCAAACATATGGTTTATGTTCAGTTTCATCTACAAACTGCATGTGTATATTGGAAGAGGTTTGACTCGTCTCAACAATTTTATAATTTGAATCCTAGCATATGGCAGTTTAGCATCGTTTAAATCAGGGAAAATATTACCCCCCCCCCTCCCCATAATTTTGAGTTTAGTTAATTCGATGACTGATGTAGATGCGTGTATCAATGGAGAGGATTCAGTAAAAAAGAAACCGATGCCTAGCTCTAATGCAACACTTCCATTTAAATTAAGTTATGTTACCATCGTATCTAATCTGGAAATCACCTACTTTAAGATGCGGCGGTAGAACTTTCAAGTTATACTGGTCTATAGATGGCGGTTTATAAAAATACAACCTATCCTTTTGTGTTATGTAGACATTAAGTGAGCTATAACTTGAGGCCATTCCCTTCTTTCTCTCATTCTCGAGACTTCTTCTGTCTTATTTATGTAGGAATATTACCTTTGAAGGATTTTAACGGGCGTTGCTCATGTCGACAAATGTATCGCTTTAGGCAACCAATTTTCTATTAACACCCAATAATTGCGTAAAGAGTTATAAATAGGACTCTAAATCTTTCACCCCTTCTTACCATATGGACCCACATGCTCTCATAAAATGACCGAGATAAATAATAGACAACCCATGTATACAACCCATAAAATAATTTCCATTCATCGATAGAATTTCTATTTGTGTTTCTGGTTCCTACATTTGTCTGCGATTTCTGGTTCTACCTCTAAACGACAATAAAGTATTTTTTTGGTAGAATGTCATGTACATCTGGGGTCTTTAGTGGTGGGAGTGAACCGGAGGACTAAGGGAAAACCAAAAAAGTGGGGAATGGAACCCATACCTCTTGACTCAACGACAGACCTCTGGTCCAACGCACACGCGTTAAATCATTCGGTCTCTATCCTCCCTGGAAAACTATTTATATGTAAAGGACTGCCACTTTTAATGACAGAGAACCTAACAAAGTTGATTATTACAAAGCGTCAATCATCGGGTGTCCCCTTTCTATCTTACCATATACTTCATTTATAAGGATAGTAAATGACGGCGCGGCTACCCTAAAATTAAAATTGTTCCTCAAAAATCCCATTGATCGATGACGTATGGTATCCTGTGATTGTTGGAAAGATGATATTCTGATTATTTTATTGATGGTTTATGTCCAGACTAATCACATTGAACGATGACGTATGGTATCACGTCATAAAGGTCTTGTTTAAGGCGTGTAAATCTTGCTGTAACATGACGAATATTCACGTGTATTCGTCATTACTTTTAACAATAGTGTAGATATTAGTGGAGATTTGATTAATTTACATGTGTCTAGGCTATAAAGGTGTACATAGAAGATACTTTAAATTGAACATTTCAATTGAGTAAATCCCTTGTTACTTTCATCTTTATAGACAACTATGGTTAAGTCGAAACAAAATAATGTGTGCTAATCCAACGGTAAATTCGACCGACTCTTCCTTGTATTTGACGAACAACCGTCGTTCTAAAGAATGTTGACACGGTAGTTAACAGGGAATTAAATCAAGACTGCTTTACACGTACCGACAACCCACAACTATTGAAACTCTTCTGTTCTTGGTTTGAAATTAGACCCCATTAGTTCTTAACCGAGTCTCCATACCAAACAAAACAGCATTTTAAGAAAGAAAAGGCAAAGAAAAACTCACTAAATATTTTAAACGCATACCAGTCTTAATATAGACACAATTTATAGACTGTTAAAGTTGAATGTATACAACTAAAGAACGCGGCCCATCAACACAAACAGTCAGAAGAAGTGGGGAAAAAACACAGAAGATTTCAATTGCAAGAATTCTCTTAGCAAGTTAATATATTCGAGCAGACAGTATAAAGTTAACTATGTTGTTGATATCGATGACGACTGATAGTTTATCGATTAATTAACGACATGTGCCTGTATTTTAATATTTTCTGTTATTCGGACACATTGAAGATTAATGTATTAAACTAGACATTGTGATAAACTACAAGCGTTTCTTATCTAACTGATTGGTTTCATGTTAGTCTTTATCTAATCAATCTATGATTATAAAAATACAAGTCAATGGAAATCTATTTGGTTATTTCTTTATATTTTAGCCGCAAGCAGTTTAATTCAATTAATGTATGGTCCGTCTCCCGTACATTGTGCATCACATATTTTATTGAATGCGAAATGGCAGATTTGTATTCAATCAAATTAATTTGAAAACAGTATGTTTACATTCCTGTTTATTTTGATATATCCAGTGATCAGATAGAATCACATGGACAATATATAAATTATCTCTTTAAAAGAAACACGAATTATTTCAGATATTATGTTAGTAATAAAATCAGGGCCTATTAGTACAGCACTCAATTAGTTACATGGACAAACAGTTACTCCTTTAAATTTCAATGTTTAAATTATATTCTGAAATTTTAAAACCCTTCTACAATATTTTCTGTTATTTTCGTTACATTTTACAAGGATTGAAACTAATGTAGGCCTAGACTGTTTAATTTAAAATACTCGTGTTAATTAGAAATTAACATTCACTACCAGATAATTTTAACAACTGAAATCATTCATTAACAACTGCCAGTCTCCCCGTACAACACACGGTTCTAAAGATCTGAAACAAATCTTATCTCTTATATTGTATATACACACTAATCCACAAGGTCATCAATAAAAAAATAAATATCAACACCTCGGCAAATTATGGTCAGTATCTAAATGGTTGACATTAAGATTGGTACATTTAAGGTGTGTATTTTTTAAGTATATTTATGAAGATTGGTCTCTTGTACTTACCACCATAAACCTATTATATTGGCTGGAAAAATCAGGTAGAAATAAAGGCCAATTATAGCTCCTTGTACACGCATCTCTATCAAACTCTAGTCTCGCGATAATTTCTCGTATTATCCCTTACGATAATCCAACACACGTCTTTAGATAACCAATTCAGATCGGACACTATACAAACTACCATGGATAATTATCATATTCCAACTTTAAAAATCACTTTCAATTAAAAGCGTTCGATTATTTCAGGCGATGAAATCATTAACGAACAATTCAAAGTATGGATAAATAAATTATATTTGCTGTTTTGTTTTCTCTCAGCAAATAATGTTCAATCCAATTAAATAATCCAAATGTATGCTAGTCTTCGTATTGTTTAAATTAAGATAAATAAAATGTAATTGATGATAAAGTTGAGACTATCAGTAACTGGTTTCAGTAATACAGTTAGACAGGGGTCTTCGTCTGTCAGACTTGACTGCAATCTGTTGCAGGATTGCACGAACCCTGCGCCAATTATACTTTTTTTTCTGACTATCTATCTCACTCAAGATGTCGATATATGTATAAATCAAAAGTTAGGATAGTTGGCAATAAAAATTCTATTCCGTCATATGTGTCGATTTAATTAGAGCGCTGTGGGGGGTGTTTGTCCCACTCCTGTTTTCACATCTCGCATCCGTAAAACTTGTCCAGGGCTCCCAACGTCACTAACACACAGGGAGTTAACACGGGTCTAAAATCAGGGTTCCAAAGCCGAGTTGAGGTAACTGACGTTTCCACAATAAAATATTAAATAAGAAACAGTTACAAACACACACCCTGGTGACTCCCATTTCATTCTTCTGATTTTACCTTCCCATTCGCCTCTTCTGTCGCCCAAAAAACTCGGGACCTCATGAAAACGTAACGTGTGTGGCCAAGATGCTTTTCAATATGATAAATGAACCACAGGTAGGAATTTGACTGTCATCGAAGTGGAAGACGATTCTTCTTCTCTGAAATCAGGTTTAAAAAAATTATAAAGTAAAAAAATACTGCGATATAAATATACGAAATCTAGTACATGATACCTTTCCTCACATTACTTTAATAAAACTGTTGTGAAATAAGTAAAATATTGCACCGTATTGGTCTACTAGTTGATCAAACACACACACATATATATATATATATATCACGTCTGTATACCACTAAAAGTACTTGAATATATTCAACACATACACCTGCATCATATGTCCCAAGTGCTCTTCACAATGAAAATTCACCCACTTACAATCCAAGACAAACCTCTCCTCTTGCTAGAATTAGACCTGTTATTGTTTTTAATTAAATTTCGATTGGAAAACTTTCTCATTCATTAGGGTATTGATATAGGGGCGACTGAAAACAAGCGATCTTTAGTCGAGTGAAAAATAATGGCTAAATTCAACTGCAGTAATTGGGTTCAATTGAAGACCGGAGAACAATGGTAAATCTGCCGAGAGCTGAATCAAGTAAATTGTTTCATGTTTGAAAGAATGGAAAATGGGTGTTTGGCATCATATCATAAGATACATGCCTAAATGCCCGGTCATTTACTTTAACAGACTGATCAAATTGTCTACTGTGTGACAGGTTAGTTGTAACGTCTTCTCCCAGTTTCTCATATTGTCTTTAACCACACGTAGAATTTAACACATATACACAATCTTAACGTCTTAAGAATGAAGGTAATTAGTCACTATAATTAGAGCGTAATTGTAAATTAGTTAATATCCAGGTTTATTCTAGCTTTTTATCGACAAAAGCCTTTAGAAATACGAAATGAATAATTTATTCAACCTGAAAATATTATATATGTCCGGGATTTTATTAATTTACTTCATTTATTGTAATATAATTATCGTGGAATTTTAAAACCCATTAAAATAAAACCACTTTAGTGATAAACCACCACAAAATCATTTTTTAACCAAGGAAGGAGAATTTTATCTCATGAACAATATTTTATTTTTATTTATACATTGTTTAATACCCGAAATCTTTAAAATTGTTGCACTTTGTAGAAATTGCATAATAACTAAATACCTAATCAATTAACATTCCATTTTATAAATATTATAATACCTCTCAATTATTGAAAACAAATAGTGTAGAATTAAACTGAGTAGCTGTCATGTTGTCATATTTTAAAAGTTTTCATTTGCTTAATTAAACATATTATAGACTTAGTTATAAGATAAATACTTGTTCATTAAGAAATGAAATATTGTTATATGACTAAAATAAAACAATTAGACGGGAAATAGTGGTATTATTTGTTATATTGATATAATTTACCAGAAAGATGCATGTCTATCAGTGTATAAAAAAATAATTTATTAGAGAAATTTATCAGAGATACAAACAGACATACAGACTCACTCCATTATCTGTGTACGTTTAAAAAAAACCTGATTTTCACATTGCTTGTGGCAAAACAGTAATGAATCTATATTTGCTATAAAATATGTGATTGCCTGAGGGGCATTATATCTGGTTCATGCGATTTTTCATCAAACTTGAATGCATACAAATCGGATCGATGATAATATAGAAATAAATTGGACATAAACTATCTTCGTTATTTAATTGTCTGTGTCTGTTTTCAATTACTAGATTTAAACCATGTTTAAAGGCATGTTATATTCATGTATATATGTGAAGTGAGCGCGCATGAATTAAATTTATGAATGAAAATTAATTAATTATTAACTAAGTATACGTGTCAATAAGAAAATGTGAAGCATGTACCGATAGAAAAGGGACGGGTAACATCTATCTTCAAGCGGAGATATGTCGCACACATATCAAGGTACAGACATAAAGAGTTAAGCGGCAAAGATCAAAGAGGTAATAAATTGCATATAAAGTAGGAGGTATATAATATACTTTCATGGGTACATGATTATTTCCTTGTCTATCATTGGGGCTCAATATACATTATATACATTATATATATATATAGATATATAGATCATATACTTCTATCAGATAGTATAATACGTTTTAGTGTCTAATATAAAGAGTTGAAGTAATATATGTATTCTTCGATATATTTACAAAATAATACAAAACTATCCAAGATAACATAAACACGACTTAAAATAAATTAAATGATAATTCATAACAAAAATAATTGTTCTTACCGTGTAAATGAAAACTCCACAAAACGTGCCTGTCGGAGAATTAGTTGTGAGATTCTGTTTTCTTTTATTAAAGTCGCGTTTTTTGTGTCAGTTGTTTTTAATTAAAGCGATCGTTGGTGTTTGCTAATTATAATAAAATATTTGAATGGTCATCATGTTTAAATATACTATCAATAATTTCACTCTAATGTAGAACGAACATAACAGACGCTTTCATCCAATAGGTCACACTTGCCGCTGAGGTCACATGGCTATCCACCAAAACGAGGCACTATTTATTAATCCGAGAACGACGATTAAATGTATTTAAAACAAAGAATGGATCAACAAACAGAGGGTAAATAACAGATATCCATTCGGCAGATTTATCAGACAAAAGATATGCATCTATCATCGGAAGGAAAAACGTGTGTTTTGGGAATAGTTTGCCACGCTGCTTGACTGTAATTCCCCATTTGAGTATGGGTGTACATACATGTATTATTAGTCGGTGAAAACAGGTTGGGAACAAGGCCAACCGTTCTCTTTCGTTTTGTTTAATTTATTGTAATATCAATCTCGAGATACGAGAAGTAAATTATAATACATATTATAATATTAGTTAACACCACTAACACCGCAATTATGTTCTATACACCGTATCACTGTTCACTATAATATTATATTGCCTTAGACGACCAGAAATACAATTATTTTTTAAAATTTAAATTTTTGGAGCAACTATTGAGACAATTGTAGACTATACACTAACTGATTTAAACATCAATTATCAGTTAAGCTTATCATTATATACATTATTCCTATAGGTAAATAAGGGGGGGGGGTGATTATTACTTAAATAAAATGTATATTATTATTAAATATGCTTAAATCGTCAACGGTTTAAATATATATTATGGCTGGTGATTTATTTTGGTTTCTGCATGTAAATGTTGAAACATCTTCTCAAAGTGTGAAACGCGGTCGAGACACAATATAATCTTTAGGTAAACAATTTCTAATTCCTTTGTTTTGTTTTAGACGGTGAAATGTAGAATTTGATGAGCTGTTTATTGATATCTTTCACTTCATGACAAGAAAAGACATATTTTACAAATATTAGGTATTACTGTGATTCTTATAAATAGACTCACATTCTGATAGATTTATTAGTAAATGCTTTCTATCATCGCTAAATATGCATCCTATAAATTGATATTATGGGTGAAACAGAATTCAGGTTCCGGACACAGATTAAGGTTATGACTTTATTCGAAGGAGATGGAAATTTCAACCCTTGTTTCGCGAAAACTAGTGATTTGCCGAGTGTGGTCTAGGCCGATATTAAAGATATATTAAGGGAGATTAGATAAAGAGATGGCAGTTCTCACTATAATAGTTAAAAACCAGATAATGTAAATGAATTTGCTGAAAATTTCAGTCAAATTGATCCACTCTGAACCGTGAATTAATTGAGTGAAATTTCCGCCAAGCCTCGGTCATCATTACTAAAGTTAGTACGATAAAAATCATAGTCTCGATTATCCATTTGTTGATTTAATCGCGAAGGGTAGTTATGCAGTAAATCGGGTCATAATCCACTCGAGATCGCAGGTTAGCGATGCCATCAAGAGTTGATTATGGTACGGATATTTTCATTTATTTCTACTTGATAACATTTCAGGACCAAAGAAAGACCTGCAACAGGCATATTTAGCTCTTGCATAATGTATGTTTAATTCAACTTCACCTTAATACTCACGTTTTTCAACATGCAAAAAAGAAACACGCCATCCTTTCCCACCTGCATTTCATGTACTGCATAATATCATGCCTATGGCACTAAAAATAATTATATTGTTCATCATTGTTCATCATTTACAGAAGGGGGGGGGGGGGGTGGGATGGCCCAGTGGTCTAGAGTGCCGCGCTTCGCCCCTAGCTGGCCGGTCACCTCTGGCTTGCAGCTGTGGTGTGAGCGTATGTGGCATGGAGATAGGTGCGCCTTCGCAACCTCGTGGGTTTCCTCCGGACTCTCCGGTTTCCTCCCACTGCTAAAGACCCCTACGCGCAAGCGAATTATTGAAATAAAATTAAACCGTATGTTAGTCCCGAAATGACCTAGTTTGTGTTGAGTGGACGTTAAAAACCATTTCTCTCGCTCTCATTTACACATACTGAAATCTAGTACTAACATAACCCTTCAATTAGCTACAAATAGTGACAGGTTTCGTGCTCGTGGAAGTATATTCGTTTTATTAATTTGTCGTGAAATTTATGTTGTATTTTTAAGGTGCCAACATATGTCTAAAAGAATGAGATAAATATATATCTGAACCGATTTACATCCAGTATTTATTATTATCAGATAAGGTTCCGTTAAATACGCCAGCCGTCCAAATTAAATGATAGACTGGTTGGTCGAGTCTACAACATTGTCTTTCAGTCGTTTGTGCACCAGCCTTTGTAATTACTTGCACACTGTCCTATGGGGAATGGTTTGCTCTGTAATTTGTTCATTAAACCTTCTCATTACAAATGGCGCCCGACATGGGTACCAGGTTGTAAATTGTTCAAATAGAGCTTTAAAAATAATGGGTATAAAGAGATAATATTTTCAGGGCAATATATCAACACCATATCTGACTGAAATGGGCCATTGTCGAGCTTAAGCGCCTTTAATCTGCTTTTCAAATGTGTTTGAAATCTTTACGGACACACACATAAATAAAAATGGCCTGAATATGTTCAGTACGAACAGAAAGGGCTAGACGGTAAAATAGCATTTTGGTGTTTTTGTTTAATTTATTCATGAATAGCTCAAAGATGATCGAAAAGTACTTTAAAATGTTATTAAACCAATTATGAAACCAGTTTGTGTTCCCATGCATTTTAGCTTTTCATGGTTTATCGTGTAATAAAGTAGTTCCAGTTTACAGTTGTTGTAATATTTACCATGTAGATTAATGAGTATACCTGAATAGAATAAACTGACATGCAGTATGCAGTACATGTTTAGTTTCCTAATAATCTAGTTCCACTTGCCTACTTTATCCACTATGACATTTGTTTCAGTACTGGCGTGTTTTCCATCTATGCTTCATTTTTGATGGGGTGAAGACAGATTATACAGCGGAACATGGTGTTACCTGTATTTATGTTCGTTCGTATGGGGATTACCCCCCCCCCCCCCACACACACACACACACACACACTCCCCCCCCCCCCATCGTAGACATTAAACAAGTCGAAATATGGCAGAATTTATATGGCCACTCAAGACAATAGGGGTATATTTAGTAGCCTACTAGCTTTCCCTGGAAGACTTGGTCTAGAAGATCGCATCACAGATACTTATTACACAGGAGACAAAACACAAGCATCACGGACATGGTAAGCCATAAAAACTGACACAATCCACCTAAAACACGTGATATATTGTAGAGACAAACATGTATTCAACTTAACTTAGGAATTTAGAATTACTATTAATTAGAACAAAAACAACATTAAAAATAAAACATGGATATACTACATCTGAATTTATTAACATGCTACGTTTCGATACACATACAGATTTGCTTGAAAACGATATCTGTATGTGTATCGAAACGTAGCATGTTAATAAATTCAGAAGTAGTATATCCATATAAGTGTGTTTTATTTTTAGTGAAATCTATTTCTTATAAGGATTATAAAAACAACATTTATTCGTATTCTGACATTCGAGTTAAATTACTACTCGAACGTTCGACGAATATCAAGCAAATATTCGAATAGTTTCTATAACAATATGAGAAAGGAGAACTTCAATAGAATACGTCTGATTTCTCAACGATCTATAGTAAAAACCATGTTTTAGACAGATTCTTACAGTATCTGATTTTAGGCTGTTTCTTCCGGTGCCACTATTCACTTACAAGAGCATTGGTTATCAATAGCTCCAAACGTATAATTGTTGTCACGTGCCCGCTGTATCCTAAAGCTTGTCATTGAGTCAACTGGCATGGTTTCGAATCCCTTGATGTACGTGACAAGGAGTAGGGTCGCCTTCCAGCCTCGTGGGTTTTCTCCGGGTCCTCCGGTTTTCTCCCACTGCTGAAGACCCCTACGCACAAGCGAATTATTGAAATAATATTACATCATATGTTAGTCCTGAAATGGCCCAGTTTGTGTCGACTGGACGTTAAACCCCATTTCTCTCTCACCCTCTCTCTCTCCCCTCTCTCTCGCTCCCCCTCTCTCTCTAAAAGTCTTGAAAGACGTGAAAATAACACAATTCTGTATTCTTATTAATATCTGGTAAATGCCATTTGTTTGCTGTGTTTGGCTGTTTAAGTAATAAACATGTTAAAATAGCTAATCACTTCTTCCGGCCCAACGCTCAATCAAAACGCATAACACTTGACAGAAAAAAATTCAATTTTAAAATATTAATATTTCTTTATTATGAGAAAAAGGCAAATGTGGAAATGAATTTCATTGAATTACACGCTCTAGATATGTATATATAACGTTACATCATGACTCACCAATTTATTTCTCCCAATTAACCATAGAACAATGTAAACAATACTGCTTGAAGACGAACAATACTCTTAATACCTGAAATCACTGTCCAAAGTTTTAGAGAAGACCCTAGATTAAACCAAGGACTGTCTTGTTGGTGTACGTAGGACGGATTTATTGAAGGGAAGAACAACACCCCCCCCCCCCCCCTCATAAGCTCAAGGATCAAACGCCAATCCACCAATGGCCAGAAAGGGATTTCTAGGGCCATTGCCTCAGGAATATGTGTTTCAGAAGGGTTCGTCTCCTATGTTCTAAATGATATTAACACCACGCGTTTCCCATGAAAGGATCGAACAAACAAAAAAGCTTGTTCGTTATAAGGAAAACACGTTTTCCACGTACTGAATTTTCCCGAATATAGTTACCAAATAGTATGCCCCCTTATTCGTTCCAAAAGTAAAGAAACCCGAGTACAAAGCCTCGATTAAGTATTTTCATTTCAAAGATGTATTGTAAAGGTTGCGCCGAGGTAAATTCGTTCAGGTAAATCGCTGTTTAAACATACATTATGCAAGAGCTAAATCGACCTACTGTCGGTCTTTTTTTAGGTCCGAAATGTTATCTAAATTATTAATTAAACATTAATTAACCGATTCAAGCCACAATCAACTCTTGGTGGCATAGGATTTGCCCGATTTGAAATGGCTTCGAACAACCAGGACGGTTATAGAACACGTCTTGTCAAACCTTCTAAGGCTAATATGTTCGCTCACAATAGAGTAATTTGGATGAAATCTTCCAATTATTCATTTTACTTTATCTATTTTTTCGAACTGTTAAAACCAGAATGGCCAACTCTTTATTAGTCTCTTAACTAATGTATCTTTAAGGACGATACGGATAATGTCCCGGTTCACACTGTCCAGCTAGTGCCGCGGAGCACTGTTCGTCGGGTTGCGGCAGACTATTCTGAAACGTTTGAATAATTACTATGTTTTCACAAAAAAACATATACGAGGGCAGCTGAAAAAGTTTAAAAGCAGAAAAGCATACATCGAATGGGTTGAAACAATTTTTGCCACCGACAGGTACAATCATTGAATGAATCCGTAGAACTGCTACTGTAGTATTATTATTGTCACAGTACCAGATCATCTTGCGAACATACCCATTGAAATCACCAGACAAAGTGGTTCCAGGACAGCCATCAAGTACCTTCAACTGAACGGACTAGGCCAATATAAATACATGCCGATATGGTCTCCACTTTAGCGGATGAGGCCTCTTCCTTTTTTAACAGTAAAGAAGTTGGTTAGAGCCTTGACGATGATCCGCGCCCTGAAAGGCCAACATCTGCCATGATTAAGAAAACATCATTCAGGCATGGTGATGTCTGATCGACGTTTGGCCACTATATGGCCTATGTTGTGGGCATCTCTCACGAGAGGATGGGGCACGTTATCGCCAGCGAGGGGATGATTCCCTTACGTGTCCAAAGTAAAGAAGTGGGTTGTGGAATTTCAGCGTGACAGAGAGGATGATCCGCGTCTTGGAAGGCCATCAACGGCAACCACTCAACAGAGCATTACCTGGCTGATTGATTCTCGACATTATCATCAACGAGTTAGAACTGTTTCTACAAGATGGGTGCCAATGCTGCCGACTGTGGATCAGAAACGTGTCAGAGTCCTGGCGTCCCGTGACAGTCATTTTGAAGCAGATCCTGATAACATGAATGGCCTGATTTGTAACCATGGATGAGACCTGATTCTAAAAATGAAATCGGAACTTGTCGTTCGTCATTTTCCTAGTAATGATGACGTTGTTTAAGGTGACCGAAGAAAATTACTTCCTTACCATCATCTACACTGTTAGAAGTAATTCTTCATTTTTACATATAAAATGATTGGCAGCAAAGTTGCCAGTCAATTTATCTGTATTTTTACACACATGTGTATTTTTACACTTATTACATGAAATTTTAACATGCTGCTTCAGTAAATGTAAAAATACAATGTAACTTTTTAAATTGGAAACATCTTTTTCAAAACTTTCACAATTTTATTTCACTTATTTTGAATTAATGGTTTGTTTCACGATCATTAACAACACATTTTAATCATGAATAAAAAAAGAACACTAAAAATAAAATAGTTTTATTGAAAGAAATTAGCATAAAAGTATAATCCTTATTTAGGCTTACAACATAGTGTTCAATGGAAACTAATATGTATATAAGCCCTCCTAACTAAATACTTTTTTCGACTCTCCCATTGGTTGAAATATTGCAGTATTTGTAAAATAAATTAATAGAACCATTACTAGGGGGGCTACCATGAAAATTCAAAACATGGACTGGCAAGCAGTCATAGGCATGCATAGGCCTATCCTACGGAATTTGTGTGTGTGTGGCCTGGCAAAACTCGATACTTCGTATTTTTTGTAATGGCACTAGTTTATCTTAGTACACCTAGAACTTGTTAAAAGTATTATTTAATGAAATTGCAATCTATATGTTCTCTATACTCTACACTGTTTCAAACTAGGCTATGCCAGAAATTACACCATGGAAATTTCCATGACGTCACTTGACCTATTAGTAATGGCACAGACGTGACGTTAGAATATATTAGGCCTACTGGCATGGAGGTCGTCGAATTTTGAAGGATACCGTATAATTAGTCGCCAGCGTGCTCAAAAATTTACTAAACAAATTAATTCTTAATGAATTGAATGATACAATCACAGCGAAAGTTGTCACAAATATTAAAAGACCCATTCACCTGTTAAATTGTCCATCTCGATGACTTCACGCCACGAATCCGATGTTGAAACGTGGTCGTTCAGAAATTTGCGACATAGTAAATCGGTTGATACAATTGTCATGGTTTTAGTACACAACAGTTTCTAGTTTTGAAACAGGCGTAAATCCCTAAACTTTTATAACTGACATGAAAACGTGAATAAGAATCAGAAACGGGGTGTAAAATGTTTTTTATAACTTCATTTATTTTTTACGACAACAGTGTCGCATACATTATTTGAATTTACATGGCAATAATCTGTAAATCAACGAGATAACTTCAATTCCGTGTTAAAATACATACTTACAGTAATATTACAAGTTTACTGTATACTTTTTACAGCTAAATTCATAGTAAATTTACGATGATTTCTAACAGTATAAGCTTTGCAATATCTTTACCAAAAGTTTGAATCACAAATCTCTGATCTCTACCCCCCTTGCGACATTGTCATTCTTCTCGCATTACAACATTTTCAACTGTAAATAATAACGATGTTTCATTGTAAAAGGTGACTTTGTTGTTCGAGGGTGGCGATCAGATGATTCTATCTTGAATGGTATCGCAACCAACAAACGATTGGTCACCACTGATCTGGCCAATGTTTTAATAACCATTTTGTAAATGAAATGAAATGAGGTTTAATGAAGACAGTGGCCATTTTGTAACAGGATTCAATCCAAAAGACTTCGGTTGACAAAATACTAAAAATATGTATAATTGTTTGTTTAGTTGCTGATTATAAACTGAGAGGACTGTAATGTTGCAACTGTTCACTTCTTCTAAGCCAAGATACCTTTGGAAGATGGCTGTTTGTTGGTAAACAAATGAAGAGCCTTACGTTACCCAAACGGGAATGGTAGCGTGTTGTAAAACAGACGTTTGACATTATAAGCCTGGTGTTTTTTCGGGCAGAATCGCCACTCGTAGAAAATATGCCACACTATGAATATTTGCATAAAGTTATCTTTTACTTGTGTTGATGTGAATTAGATCCCTTATTGGTCGGAACAGCAAAACGCCCGATTCACTTTTTTGTTTCAAATTCGAATGAAATACGACGGAGTAAATAGGACAAAACACACCACCCTTGTTGATAACCTTAGCGATCTTGGAGTTCCTCTTAATTCAGAAATCAGCATGGAGAAACAAGTAAGTCAAATGCGCAAGATGTGATTCTTTTATATGAGGTCCACTATTTGATTACAAAAAAAATGCGCTAGTTCGCTTTTGGATCATTTCAATCTGTCACGCTTATTCAACTGCCTTGTACACAATTTAAAACTTGCCCAAAGAACACACAAAAAAAGCTAAACCTAACCCTAACCAACAACGGGAAAAACCTAACCCTAACCCCCACACACAGAGGATCAGACTCCCGTTTACCTATTTAGTGTGTTTCCGGTGTTTTCCCGGTGCTTTCCGGTATTCAGTATAACATGGTGTTTTCCGGCAGTTTTCCTTTGTTTTCCAGTGTTTTGGGGTTTTCCACTGTTTTTCGGTATAAATTAATGCCGTAGAATATTGTATACCGGGAAAAACACCGGAAAACACCATGTTACCGGAAAACACTAAATGCTGGAAACACACTAAATATCGGAAAACACAACAAATAGGCAACCCTGGGCCTGGTTCTCTGGAAAACACCGGAAAACCCTAACCGTAACCCCCCACACACAGATGACAGGATCCCCTGACAAAACACCATAAAAACCTCAAACTAACCCTAATCCCCGCACACTGAAGGCTAGGCTACAGGCTACCTATTTAGGGTGTTTTCCGGTATTTAGTGTTTTTCCAGTGTTTTCAGGTATTCGGTATAACATGGTGTTTTCTGGTAGTTTTCCGGAAAAATGTATAGTACTGTGTTTAATTAACAGTTTCAATGCGATTCACATACAAATAAATATTATTAACAAAAAACATGAACTGTGAAAGATAAAAATGGTGGTGGGCAGAAGGCCCACCTGTCAGGTCATGACCAAGGCCCACACAAGTACACTCCGAAGGCATTTCAGACCTATGCTTCCTATCTTTTCTTTCTCCTGTCTTTTCTTTCTTCGTTCTTTTATTTCCTTCCCATCTCCTTTCTTTCTCTTTTCTTTTATCTTTCTCGTTTTTATTTTTTCTTTATAGACTTAGGCCCACTTTTTTTAATGAGCTTAGGCAGGTGGGCCCAGTCCGGCACTAGATATCAATCGAAAGTCTTTAAAATAATTGGGTCAAAACTGGCTATTGCCTAAATTAAATGGACGGCGATTCCAAGATTTTGAAGCTTGTGTACCAAGTACATTTTAATGTTTGGTACAAGTTTTAGTGTTTAAGGTTTTAATACATGTGGTCAGATAATAGTCCGAGACTACCTGCGAAAGCCTGTCAAATACTGTTTAATTTGCAGAAATATTTGACATTTTATGGTATTCACAGTTAGCACTGAACCATTCCATCGCTTCTATGGCTGGAATAAAATGGGGTTTCACTTCCTATTGTTCTGCTCCGAACTGGCATATTCTGGTCCTGCCATCTGCAGTTGATACGCAATATCGATTCTATGAACAGAGCAGTGTCGCCAGTTCTGGTGTTGTTGGGCAAAGTGTAGACGTTGACGTCAATGGCGAGGGATGGGGATTGTTCCATGGTAAGGTCTATGCCAATGGATGTTCTCTTTGGTGAAACGTCGACGCACTGTATCGATACTGATGGGTGCTGGCGCGCTGTCGCAGTTGCCTGTGTGGATGGATTCTGCCCGTGCCGTCGCACAACATGACGGTATAGTTGCCTTGTGGTAATCCTTGGTCTAACAGTTCGGGGTGATCATCCGTGGTGCTATTGGCCCATAAGCGTTGTTGAAGCCTGTAGGTCCAACCTGGAAGTGATTGGCAACTGCTTGGGCAGTGTGAGCAGCGTCGAACTTTTCAAACGCTGTCGTGAGCAGAGATGGCATAATGCTGACCTTGTAGTGTGAATGATCCAACCAGGTATGGGGGTGTCTGAGGTATATGAAAATCATGGAGAAACACATTTCCATCTCAGAATTCGGTTGCGTTTTTCATATTTCTTGAATTCAATTTTGTGTTTTGGGAAGGAGCCTTATTGCTCAGGTAAAGTTGGAGATGGGGTCATGAATATACAATAAAAACATTTGGCAAGTATTATGCAATGGGTCTTGACGTATCTTTTGTTGCTTAGTATATAAAAATATCCTTAGCAAATAAATCTCAGCCCGGATTCGTTATTCACTTTTACATTTTGTACTGTAATGCCTGTAATTTTGTTTCCGAACGTGGCCAAACTCGTTCGTCACATCTTACGGTGCCTTTAACATGTATTAGTATAGACAAGGACAAGGGATTACTACAAGCGATCTCAGGGCGGATTCGTCATCTAAACTTTAAAATATTTTTGTTGAACATCTGTAACTTATTAATTTTAGGAGAAGGCAATACCTAAATAAGGTAAACCCTCCCTTTATTGGCTTCATAAAGAGAGATCAATCACACCCAATTTTATTGGTCACACCAAACAAATCATTTGATGCTGGTATTATTTTGGGGTTTGTACCAATGTGCCCAATTACAGAAATGTAACATTACTAAATCTATTACTGCTGTTTGTCGGTAAAATATCATCTTTGGGCTGTGTCTTTATTATTAAATAAGAATGTTGTATTTAAAAAATAAGACCGTTAATCGTTGTGATTCTTATCCTACCGTGGCGGCAGTTTGTCTTGATTCTCGTACCTTGGAAACGGCTGGGTGTTTCGTTTCAGAATCAGAAATTGTTTTCTCCTATTAGCATAGTTACAATAGACCTAGAGTATATTTATATATGTAAACATGTTAGTTAGCATTGGTTGATATACCAAAAATTTTAATTCGGCTAAAAACAAATACGACACTTTTTTATGCACAATATTCAAAATCAAAAACGCGAATTAAATACCGATATTGGTCAATTTCAATCAATATTACTGTTGTCATCTTAAAGATGGGCTGTCTTCAATGCCACCCTTGAATGCCCGGGATAATTTAAACATCTAATATGGCCACCATGCGACGGTTCTGGCCCAATAAGACATGCTGAACTGTTGTGTTGGTTATTTTGTTTGACTACTTGAATCATACAACAATTTGACCAAGAAAAGTTGTTCAAGACGGCCGTCATTCAGTCACCCTTAAACTATGCTAGTCTCTTTGAAAATGGCACGCTGAATTTAGTGGTTCTAGTTGTGTAATTTTCGATAAATCCGTGACCAGTTCTTGGGGACCTTTTCTTGAAAGTAGTTTCTATAAGAAGTTTGTACCTACCAAATGTGACGGACAACTCCACCAGGGGACCAAATTCAAAAGGAAGGATAATTTTGTCAGGAAAAAAAATCCCCTATATAGATATGCAGTTTATAACAACATAAGTTTCCATGGCCATTCAATGCAAATATGTTCCGACCAATAGGACATATAATCTCATTTTGTAATACGTCAAACTGTAGGTTTTCTTGATCGCCAAATTCAAATCTGAACAGCAAAATGTAATGACCGAACACAACGCCCAGGTAGTCCTGAAATTTAACATAAAAGCCAAGTTTCGGAGACCGTGGAAGAAAGTAGTAATGTGGAAACCAAGAGCAAGGAAGGGTGAGCGTTTATCCACGCCCTGTGGTCTTACAAGAAAACAAGTTCTTCACAGCTAAACACAATCCTTCGTCTGACCTTATTGTGGATTTTAGCGCAGCAAAAGAGAGGGAGAGAAATGAGGTTTAACGTCCACTCGACACAAACTAGGTCATTTCGGGACTAACATATGGTTTAGTTTTATTTCAATAATTCGTTTACGCGTAGGGGTCTTTCGCAGTGGGAGGAAAGCGGAGTATCCGGGGAAAATCCACGAGGTTGGACAGGCGACCCTACTCCTTGCCACGTACAACTGGGAATTCAAAACCACGCTAGTTGACTTAATGGCAGACCGTATGATACCAGCGCGCGCACGCTAACCATTCGGCCACCCACCCCCCTCGCATCAAAAGACTCCTTAAGATTTTTATTATTATATATACTAGTAGTCTTATACACCCCCGCTTGAATCATTTAAACACTTGCTTTCATCTATATCATTCAACAAGGATGAACTTATTAGGTCAAACAAAGAAAGGGGGTTGGTATCGCGCTGGCAAACATTTTACCTCTCCCAATTCCCGTCCATTTTCTAAAGGAGACGTTGGCCAGATGGATTCTCAATATGGATCATAATGTAGGATTGGAAGTTCGTTCGCTCATATATTAGAATCCACCAAAAACAGTCGGTGGATAAATTTCCAGCTTCCGAACTACATACTTGGGACATATTAGCTATTTTTTTGTTGGACCAGTTCGACATGGGCCAAATTGGTTGGTTTTGATGTTTTTAGTAAAATATGTTGAATTTCCTGACCCAGATACATTGTTTAACAAGTGTGTAAAGTGTTTAAAGCCTACATAAGGTATTTCTCTATTAACTCAGGGGGGCATCTATATTGACTAGTCTGTTTTCTTTTTGGGTGTAAAAAGAAAAGATTTTTTAATTTCGATATTACTTGTAAAATGGTTGTAGATGGTGTTAAATGTAATATGACGGTTATATGCTAAGTTTGTTTAGATGGTTACATTAACATGACCATAGTACTATACCGTGATAAATTTAAAACCATATTCTATAATATACACGACAAGTACCTCGTATATTTATAGTTTTATTTAACAAAGGGCCATAAATGAGTAGATAACAAAGACAAAGTTCTGACAAATTATTTCAAAAATGACAATGCAAATCCGATTCTGGATGAGGCTTGCTCATTTTGACACGTGTTTTAAATGGAAATGCAGATCGTCTACAAAACTCAATTGTGACAAAACTCAATTGTGGAAACGGCCAAAATTCCCAAAAGAAATGAAAGATCAGATTAAATCTGTTCTGTATAAGGGGGCTTTAGTGAGATCGAACTCGTCGCTTAGTATAAAAGATGGACAAGCTTTTACAAAAAGTGATTAATTTTAATTTTTGATTAGTATATACCGTTTAAAATCAAAACTGAAATATTGCTGACACCGAGAAAATATGTTTGGGAATCTGGAAGCTGGGGAGGATGTGAGTGGTGTTATGTAGTATAATTGTTTAACTCTCCCATTACGGCAATAACTTTTCATGCATGGTTTAAAATAACTTTTCAATCTTCATCTTTTTGGGGTGTATCATTTAAAAGAATTTCTTCACGAAGCTTGCAAATGCATGTACACCTACAGCTATGTCCAGGGGAAAACACAGCCATAGAAAGCAGCTATTCTATAAAATAAAAACCTGGATGTTGACCCCTAATGCTCTCAAGACGTCTGATCTCTATTTAGTTTAACCGGAAACAGAAATTCCTAGAATGATAAAAATCCTCTCCAATACCAATTCTTTTCTACCAATATGAGATCAAGATGGTTCATCCTCTCAAAGTGCTAATGCCTCGCATCGAACATGGGGAAAGGTTATCTATGTAACTTTCGCTCCGCTTTTGGATTTGGAGGGGGGGGGCGGAAGGACATTGAATATCCATAGGATATAACCGGCAAGAGAGTGATGCATGGGCTTTAAATCAAAAGGTCTATCAATGAATCAAGTGACGGGATGGGATTTCCACACTTGTACGTGACATGGAATAGGACCGCCTACCTAACTAGGCCTTCCAACTGCTAAGCACCACTACGCACAGGCACAAAATTGAAATTATGTCCCGAAATGACCTAGTTGTTATTGTCCCACATTGCTGTAGTAAAATACTTTACAAACCACAGTCTCTTTTTGAGATCGGTGAAGTGTGGTTGAATGGGCGATCGTCCAAAGTATGAAAACGATTCGTTAAAAAATGTAGATGATACCGGGAAAGGGGGTATAACTCTGGGTCAGAAGGTCGTTAAAAATTAAAAAAAGAAACCTATTAAAACCCGAGGCCTTGATCATGTTCACAAGCTAATCATTGGCGGACCGACGGGCGCCCATGGTGGGGATAAATATTTATAAAATTGCAATGTGAAAAACTCAAAAACAAATTAATAAATGCATGGGTTCGTTTCTCACATTATTTTAAGCATGTAAATACCAGACCACGACCAAGATTCTTATTTCTGAAATTGTTCTGTAAAATGTTTCATGTTTTTAAATAGTAAATTGAAATAAAACTACAATTGTTAGTTTTTTTTTATTTCAATCACACTTCAATAATACCTTTTATCATTAAAGTACTAGACGATATCTCACCACAACTGCCGAAATACTTCATACTTTTTATATAACACTAAATACGGCTACCAACAAGTGGTTATACCTTTTTCTCGTCATAAATTTACTTTTGTAGAAATTCTACTTTATCTTTGTTTTTTATTTCTTTTTTATTTACATTTTATACAAATTCTGTGTGCTCAATAAAATGTGCATTTTTTTTATATCTTCATGATGATAGTTTCGCCAGATTCAAAATCATCAGGAAGGGTTTTTTTCATGTTGGTACTCATTCATTGCCCAATTCCCGATTGGCAAAACGGATACATGAGTAATTATAAGAGTATGATAGGGTCGTGTGAATTAATAGATTCCACACAGCATCCTCATAAAATCAACGTAAAAGATCTAAATTCATATCTATTGCTCGTGTCATATAAATTGTATTGGCGTTGGGCTTTCAATTTCCCCTGTTTTGGCATTCATTACAGTTAATTAAGAGCTTATTTCGTAGATAAATATGAACCGAAAAACTATATGACATTTTTACGAGTATCGTGCAACTCTTACTGTGTGTCTATTTGGTTGATAATTACATAGACATATTGCTAAGTGATTTTGTGAATCTTGTTGATATGGAGCCTATTCAGATATACTACCAAGTCGACACGGCAAAAATAAACACGGTGTATTTAACAAAAGAACAAAGTATTTTACTTTTTCACATCAACTGTCTAGACGAAGATAACATATAATCGGCATTTTTACTCAATGATGCAATCGTAAAAACTTGTCTATTAAATGTGAGTTGTTTAATAGAATTTGTGAATGTGTAAATTCAAGTCATAAAGAATATATAGCCACTATAAGTTGAGAAAGATAGGTTGTGATAAACATTCAACCCGTGCCTTAAAGACGACTATTTGAGGTAATCCTTTAAGTGGTAAGCCCTGGGGCGAAACTTTCCACCCTAACATCCCACTTTAGCTGTCATTAGGACTGTAAAAAGCCAAACCAAACCAAATCATTGACCCTACCACAATGTCAGTGTAACATGGCTGGCTATCTTTCCGTTATATTCTGGTTATGCCACAGACAATGTTAATCTTGTGTATACCTGTTTGTTTGGGTTTGTTTTGCTTTAGCAGTATAAATATGTTTTTGTTTGGGCGATATATTTGAAATGTATATAATAGAATGTAGTATAGATTGAGTCTTTTCCTATAATTCTATCAACATCTCAACGATCAATAAACGTTTGTCTACCACATTAACACTTTAATAATTCTTTACTTTTAATTTGATTTCAGTGCCAGACACGAGTCTGAGAATGGAGCGATTCCACCTACTAAGATGTATCAGACTGGAAGAAGTAAATGCAATTCGAAACAATGAATAAAAAAACATGGTATTTTCGTTCAACCTTATCGATGGATGAGACAGTGAGACAATTTTATTGCTTCAAAACGGGAAAAATCAGAAACGAATTTGGCACTAAAATTCATGGCTCACGCATGTGGTTTTAGATTGGGTAAACGTCTGTTGTTTATCATTTAACAAGTGCAAATGTTTATCAGTAGAAATGTGCTCGTGGTTTCATCAAAATTAGTCAGAATGTGTCAGGTCACGATAGCTGTCGGATTGCGAAGACGGTCGGATTGCTGTCGGATTGCGATGGCTGTCGGATTGCAATAGCCGACGTAGGCCCAATTCTGAAATGTTCCAGTTGAATTCCTGTCATGTAAAACGAATATTGGAAATAAATATAGTTTATACAATAAATATACCATGCGTTTGTTCATCCACACGTCCACATGGGTATGATTTCATTGATCAGACTAATACAGGTCATTACAGCGTATCTGCGTGTACGTATAAGAAGTAGTAATGTCTGTCTTCCTGGGTTTTCCTTAGCGTTTCTCATTTCACATTTCTGCTATGAATTAACCACTTGTTAGTCTCAATGTCGACTTTCGTTTAATCACATTGTATTGAAATTGTTCAATCACCGAATAATTTGCCTGTCGATCACACATGTCCGCACGTGCGTTTTGTGGATTGGTTGTAATTCTGTCAATGCGTGACGTTCTGGGCTCACTATAGAACATGCCTCAAAAATTATCGAAAGGCTGGTAATGGGATAAGGCTGTAGTCGGTAAGTGGAGTAATTTCCCTTTAGAAGGGTAAGTTTGTAACTCCCCACTCCATGTGTTTCTATTGATGATCAGATAAATGCAATGAAAATGAATTAAAGGTTTCTAAAAGAAAATGAAATGTGTACACCGTACTAATTTTCTGCAAATTGTTTTTTTTTTAAATTATGATTGGTGAAAATAATGAGCTGGAATCGTGAAACAGAATGAAAGGAAAGAACATTGTCATTGAAATTGGAAATAATTCGGGTTGATATTTTTACTGGTTGGGTTTTAAGGGGTTAAACTAGTAAAAATTAACCAGCAATATAAAGTTTTATTTGCATGAACCCATATTGACTTCATTCAGTTATCAGCAAATGGAATATTGACTTCACTCAGTTATCAACAAATGGAATATTGACTTCACTCAGTTATCAACAAATGGAATATTGACTTTACCCAGTTATCAACAAATGGAATATTGACTTCACTTAGATATCAACAAGTGGAATATTGACTTCACTCAGTTATCAACAAGTGGAATAAGTTATCAACAAGTGGAATATTGACTTCACTCAGTTATCAATAAGTGAATGATAGATATTGCTTACGTTATCTGAATCATTATTTTAATTTGAAGCTTTATATTTTTAAAGAAAGGGAATGTCTAACTTTAGACCAAACCCGAGCAATAGTCAGGTGTCCGTTTAGGGTCATTTTATGGAAAATCAAGATATATATAGCCGCTTAAATTTTCAAACTGACCGAAATTTTCCGATATGGCCGAAATCTTCCGCTTACCTTGTATCCACTGGATAGATTAGGATGTTTTTTTATACTTCCACATATTGTTGCGGACGTACCCCCCCCCCCCACACACACACACACACACTAACTTATACGCATAATTACGAAATTTATAGAAAGGTCATGGATAATCAAGAGGTCACATTTGGGGGTTCTTTTGAGACGAATTTATGTTAAGGATCATCCTTGCAGCGCTCACGCTGTCGATCGCCAAATTCGCCAATTGCGATTTAAATATAATTTTGGCTAAAGAATATTCAATTTGGCGAAATTTTTGGCGATATTTTTTTCCTGTATGGCGATTCTTTTTTTACCTGGAAATAAAAAAATTATCGGCACAAACTCACAAAGCTTTGATTTCCGCGCGTACATACTAAACAGAGTACCGTCGATCGCGCTTCGTTGAGTCAATCAACAATCAATTAGGTATCAATAATAGCCCTATCTTTTGTCTCTTGATCAATCTGGGATTAGTGTTGATAAGTATTTACAGTCAGAGTAGTAATAAACTAATTAAGAGACAAAAGATTTAATTGTGTGTTTTCAAATACGAATCGGTTGCTTTGTTGATGGTTTCGATATATTCAAAATGGCGGACACAGTAAACAATACTCACTCGATTTGTTCGGGATTATTGGATTATGACTGCTGTTTGATCTATTTCAAACCGAAATTGACGATATCGTTAATAAATGAAGCCAGGTATGTTGTCACAGTTTATAAATGCGTATATAAACTTGGGACTGTCAAATCATATGCCATGGGTCGTAAGCGAAAAATTGAACAGTCTTCTTCAACGTCTGACAGAAGAATGTCAGATTTTTTTTAATATTCCACCACCAAAATGGACGAAGACTACAGATGATACTGACATGATGATATTACAGCCTTAGATATTGAACGGATACCCTAAAAGACCACCGCAGAGAAATATTTCGAAAAACGTAAAATAATAAGTGCATTTGGAAAAGGTAGATCTTTCACTTTCAGGGATGAATCGAAATTTTCAAATTCTTGGTTAAGGTATGATGCAGCTAACAAAACAATGTTTTATTAAACATGTGAATCAGTCTTCAAAAAATGGGAGTCTGCAAAGCAGAGAAGAATTTTTTAAATTTTAAAATATATAGTGTATGTATTTATGTAAATAAAATTCCCGAAAAAATTTTTTAATAGTTATTTTATTTTGGCGGAAAAAATATCTGGCTGATAAATTAAAATGAAAAATTGGCGGAAAAAAAATGGAACCCAGAGTGAGCACTGCATCCTTGGGTTACTTACCTTTAATTTACGTAAATGGTACAAAGTTCGTGGATCACCTAAACCCCCAAGTTATTTCTGGCTTTGAGGAAACTTAAATATATCCAATGGAGCAATAAATGAATATATCTCAAACTAAAATATAACTCATTGCCGGGGGGTGACAACCTTGAAAATGGTCGCCTATTACATTTTGGGGCATTTACTAAAAATTAGTCCCCAAGCAGTACATAAACTTCTCTCTGCATTTGAACAGGTTGTTATGTAATCCACTAATAACATCAACGCTGATTGGTTAATGAAAAGTCTGACGCCATGGGGTCAAAAGCCGCTGGTATGACCTCTGGCGTGACCTATCGCAACAACCGGTTAGATCTTCATGAGGTTCGCCCGTTCCACGTATCATACCCCCCCCCCGCCCGCCCACAACACCTGCCCTTTCCTCGTATCATACTCCCTACACCTACCCCACACCCACAACACCCTCCCTTTACTCGTGGTGTGTCAATATTTCTAATTTACCGATTAATGGCAACCAGATCTGACCCTTATTGGACGGATTACCTTTATCGGAATAAGTAGTGCCTAAAGCAGAATATCTACAAAAATGACTTGAAATTGACGAGCATAAGTTCATATTTGTCCATATAATGTGGCGATTCCCCGCCTCGAGAGCGTCATCAGGATGAGAATTTACTACCGAACAGTCATAACCTAAGTGGAAGTTGAGAAAATGGTGTTTATTCCATTCTTACTTCAGCTACGACGTAGGTATTGTACACCGGAAACTGATGCAGATGTCTCCAACTAATTTTCATTTGGTGCGTTCAATTATTGGCGCCGCCCTAACTCGAGCCTACACGAATGCATTCGGGTTACCGATGACGTCATTTAAAGCTGTATGATCAGCTGTATTAATTATTCTTTTATTTGTATTGATTACTGGTCAGCTTCCCGAAATCATCGCGTTTAGTCATAAGCCATGGCTGAAGAGGGCAGACTGGGTCCCCAATTAGGAATTCTCCCTCTTGAAATTTGGTAAATACAAGAATTCCTCAAAACCCGAGCGCCATGTGTACAGCCAGACCAGCCGGTGTGAACATGAGTAAATCGAATTCAAGGGTCACATACAGCCCGGAGTATGACCCAGTGAACTTTTTGCGGTTGATGTATGATATTCGATTTTCGTTCATCTTTGGCGCCATAACTCGAATAGGCCTAAGATAAGATAAGATTGTAATGTATACTAACACCCATTGAAGGCTGCATACAATTCATATACCGATATATGACATAGCAATATACACATATATAGAATACGAAACATATAATACAGGTTCCGGGAAATTTACAATATTCAGCAAAACACTTTCTTGACGTTATTGATAATTGGTTGTCATTAGAAACTCTGCGGCATACAGAATGCGTTGTTGATTTAGATATTCGAGAGCGAGAGAGAAATGGGGTTTAACGTCCACTAACACACACTAGGTAATTTCGGGACTAACATATGGTTTTATTTTTATTTCAATAATTCGATTGTGTGTAGGGGTTGAGAAGGCGCCCCTATCTCCATGCCACATACGCTCGCTCACACCAGGGCTCGAAACCACAGCCGCAAGCCAGAGGTGACCGGCCAGCTAGAGATCGAAGCACGGCACTCTAGACCACTAGGCCATCCCAACCCCCTTAGATATTCGAAATCTCTCGGATAGTGTGCGAAATGCAGTAGCAATATGCCACAGAAACACCACCGCGTGCTTTGAAATTGTAACAGGTTTGCGACAAGTTATCAAAAGTTACATTGGTTACACGAAAGTATGATTTAAAGTCGCCTATTAAGCATATATTCTATCCTTGGGACATTATTTCGCTTCTCCGGATTTAATAATTCCAATAAGATGCCAATGAAAAACGTCAGTGTCTATTAAAGTTTATTGATGTATTATTGTCTGGGCCTTGTTTCTTGAAACCTTAACTAAAGATGAAATCCAACTATTAGTAGATACTTCAATCTAATATTATCCAATCAAAATTTGGATTTTATCCCAGATAAAATTTCGTGAAACAGGTCCCAGCTCTGAAAAACACAAACAAACTTTATGGAAAACACCGAGCATCATTGTTTGGCGGTATTTATCCCCCAAATACCCGAAGAAAGCGCCACGCCGTTCGATTACCGTTCCAACTGCGCATGTCGAAAGGTACTCGATGATCCAGGTCGAGTAAGCCTGGAGAAAGTAATGGAACAAGATAATTATTAAAGGAAACGTGAAATGAAATCAAGACGTATCTTCAACAAGAAAACAATAGATGGGAGGTAACTCCGTACACTTTCCAAGCTTGAATTGGAAATTACAGCAGTGCTTCGTTGTAAATATTTTATTCCAGTGCATTGATTTTTAAAACAAAGTTAACTTTATTTTATATAGCAAGACTTAAGCCAAATATTCGTCCGTATTTAAAAGTGTTAAATTTGTCATTGAAAACCTCATATCTACTACTGTACAGTTTCTGCAAATATAACTAGATAATGGTGACCACTTTAAATAAAACTTAACACAATTAATACACAACATATTTATACATACTGTTTTAATCAAGCTTCCATACCACTCTCAAACATCCTAAATAATGCAGGTGCGTGGGATGTTTGATTTAATTATTTAAAAACGAAACAATAAAACAATGATAATCATTTGGTGGAAGGTGGAGTAAATTAATCAAGAATGTTAAGCTAGGATACTATCGAAGACATTAATATTTAGTATCTAAGAATCTGCTTCTGCCTACCTAGTCATGCGGAATCAGTTAAAATAAATTTATGTCGACCATATCCCTTTTTGCTAAACCAATGGACAACGTTCTGCTCTGTCATCTATTTGATAAAAGCTGTACACACCATCCACTGGAGATTTAATTCGTAAAATTTATACTGTCACTTATCACGGTACACAAATTTATTCAGCATTAAACATTTCCAATGTGTATAACCGAAAGCAATGTGTTGAAAATATCCAATACTGGAGGGGATCGCGTGACTTAGTGGGTAAGACGCTGGTTCGCTAGCTTGAGGTCGAGTGTTCGATCCCTGCATTGGCCGAGAAAGTTCATCTCGATTTTCCGGCGTCTTTTCCCCTTGTCAGTGATGCAGAACGGGGGGCCTGGCCAGGACAGCTGTCCAGTCGTTCGGATAGCACGAAAAACTGAGGTCCCGTATACACATTGGCGTACACGTAAAAGATCCCTTGGCAGTTGGAATTCGATGGCCGTCTTTTATTAAGTGCAGAAGAGTAGGACGTTAAACCCCATTTCATTTCATTTCCAATACTGGATTGAAGACAACAAAACAAGGATGCACGTGAAAAAGTAAAATACTGATGTCCGTCCTCCTTCGCAACATTTGATTTGGTGAATTGATTTATATGATTATATAAAGAATATTAATTTTCACCTATATTATATCGTTGTTGTAGTGTCGTGGTATAACCGGTATAATAACTGAATACTTCGTCCATGTCTGTCCTCGACCATTTACAGCACAAACAATAAATTACAAATAATATGCATTAAAGATAGAGTTTTATAAAGAGTGGGAATTCTTGCTATAATAATTCATCGTTTGTTAGACAGACGATACCATGACCCACATACTCTCGATTATCAAGTAACATTCTCAATGACAATGGTACCCTCGCTTGATAGGCTTTTCATCACCAGTCTCTCGTAGTGACGTCAGTGACCAACGGTAAACGTTACTTGGTCAGCCATTTATTGATTTCATTTTAAATGGGCGACTGTTTCCATTATGGTGTAGCGCAGTTATATTTGAATTGTCTTTAAAATCAGATAAATTTCCAAAATCTGTTGATTCTGGACTAAATTACTGCTCTTAGAGGGTCCATCAACCAAAAACGCGATGCTTTCTACCATGAGGGGCAAGAATTCAGGAAGTTAAGGTCTGATACCTGGCAAAATAACCGAGGTATTTCGGATAAAATCTAACTCTACCTGATCATCGGTATGTTAACATATATTGTCCACTAACACACGCGACCAGACATGCAAGGGGACGGACATATTGACGGACATGTGAGCAGACACGCAAGAAGGCGGACATATTGATGTACATGTGAGCAGACATAAAACGGCCTATCAACGTTTTTTTAGCAGTAGGTTGGTGACAGGGAACTTGAAAATATTAGAGCGTTCGGAAACAACATTACTAACTAACAATGGAGATCTTTATTCAACATCATTTTGTATACTGAATGGCACTAGGTAAGATTATAGGGAACCGATATCATACATGTTAACCACTTGCTTCAATTATACACGGGAAATTATCATTTTCTTAGGTTGTTTACCAACATAATAAAACGTTTAAAAAAAAACAACAAATATTCGAGGAATGTTAAATACATAACGTAATCTTGATTTTATTTCACAGTTGGGTTAACTAATTAAGCGAACCATGCACACGTTGATATAGACATCATGTTATGATCCATAGTGATCTGTACCAGGAATAGTATAACACAGTTTGTATATACCCTACTCAACATTCTATACCCTATTATAGATGGACTGATAACTTTCAATAAATTTTACTTTATAAACTATCTACAAAACAGCCATCATCAAATCATTCAAGTGTCAAAAACCAAATCAATCTGACCTCGTGGCATAATTATGATATAGATCACTGGTTCTCAGCTTTGGAAAACATGAAATAATAGCGACACACATCTAAGAAATATATATGAAAAATATTTGAATTTTGTAAAATAAAAAAAACCCAAGGCAAATCATAGACGGCACACAACCATAGACACAGACTAGCCATAGACACATATAATGACTCTCACTTAATAAGGAAAAACACACCTATGAACATTCCAGTAGACACCAGTGAATACTCAATTGGGATCGCGTGGTTTTTCGCTATTTCTTAGTGTACCGTTGGAAATTCCGCATCAAACTTAAAAAGATCTCCGGCCTCCCTGATAAAGATATTACACTGGACAGATTTTTAATTTTAACAGGAAGAGTTGTAGCGCAACACTGAATTCATTTCACACATTTAAAATCCCATTTGATGTTTGGATGGCTGTCTCCTAGTCGACAATATTCTGTGTACAATCAGGACACAACGATTCAATGTTCGTTTTGGTGTTAATGATATAGTTGGTGTATCGAACCGTGATTTTTTTTAAATCATAAGCAGACAGTAAAGTCAGTCTCATTGTTGAATAATTTATATTCTAATCAAATTATCCCGTTCATTTATTTATTCAAATAGCTTTGAAACTTTGGCGACTTCCTTGAACTCTGCAATATTCTACATAAATTAAAAACGTCGCCCACACAAATCAGCCAAAGGCAGTTGTCAATTTAAGATTTACGTAAAAAAAAAAAATGTTATGAAAACCCTATAAGGGGTAAGACGGAGGATTATTAAATTTATTACCTATATCTTCCAAGTTGTTGGTTTTCTATAGGGATGTCGTGAACGGGTTATCTATATACGACCAATGACAATAACTTCCCCTATGTACTCGTCAATAGTATTGTCAGGTATTAAAAGGTTTCACTGTGACTATCGAACCTATAACCTGTTTGTCTATCATGTAAGGTAAGCTATTTCTTATTCTTTCATTTTAACAGCCAATAAGATAAGGGTGGGTGGCAATAACCTGATGTTCAAACAAAAAAATATATCATTAAATTCAATTAGGATATAGCAAAAAGAAAAAAAAACGCCATTTCGGTGGGTTTTATGATTACTATTACGAATGCCCTTGATTTTGTGAGTTTTGTTAGAACCTCCGGAATTAAGTCTTACCTATCCTATATAATATTTATATAAAGTTCTGTATCGATTGGAGGTATGAGTATCTATAATCTTCTCCAAATAAGGCGTGGACAAACGGAGAGAAATTGTGACAATAAACGCTGCATATTAATATTATGTATTATTACTAGATATTTATCGTTGACATTATTCACTAAAGTGTGTCGATGCGCTTTTTATGTCCAAATAGATTTCGATGATAAAATTATATAAAATGACCAATAAAACATAAATCATTTAACTACAAGATTAGAGTCTGGAAATATTTGGTTATTGAAAACCATTATGTTAATTAATAAAATATTTATACCCATTTGTGATTTACTCGACTCGAGCTGTAATTAGCCTCTTTTAATAGTCATATTATACCGAGGAGAGGTTCATGTTTTTGTAAGCTTTAAAGTATTTTTTTTATGTCACGCGTAGTTTGTTTTATATGGTCTTTACGGCACAGTTAGCGTGACCATTAATCCATCGTATAATATGACTAAGACATTATCCATTGTTAAACAACTGTGTAGGTGGGTGGCGGAATTATAGGTAGGGTCAAATTCAACTTTATTCTTGGACGAAATCAGTTGTAAATCTTATAATCTATTTGATGAACATTTCAACAAATTATCCTTTTAATTTCTAACATACATGGTAAACTATATAAAACATAACATACGGTCTAATAACAAGCAAGAAGATAAATATTACAAATAAGAGTTATGTCCCATGTAATTTGGCCATTGAACACACCAGCGTATTGTAGATTACAAAAGAAACAGACCTAGAATAGAACAGGTTACCCTGTGATTTCATTAGAGTAGCGTAAGTAAATCAACCTTTTTTTTTTAAAAAAAAATGTATTTATACATCTAGGTACATAACGTTGGTTATCTTTTGGCCATAATGGAGAGGAAAGTGAATAGTCTGTTGAATATTCAGAGATGAATAGAAAAAAATTGATCAATTCATCCTTACTTACGCTAACCTGCATTCCCTTTAAAATGAAGTGTTACAATTTATAAAAGACATCATCGTTTCTTGGTATAAACAAACTGACGGTAGTAGTATTTATTTAGGACTTAGTGCAGTGCTAGGGACAACCCATCGTTCAAACGCCATCCCATACAACTGCCTGCTCAAACTTTTCAACTTAAACGTTGTTAGATGGTTTTGTTGGGTAGATGTTTATATTAAAGCCCAGTTATGGTTGTTTTATATACAGAAGGTATAGCACGAATTATTTATGGGGTGTAACTGTATTTATTCTTCTTTGCTGTTTTGTAATCAAGGCGGGCTTCCTCGAAATGTTTTACGACCAGGGGTCAGAGGTGAAGAGGTCAAAAGGTAAGTGGTGCGTTTTCTGCCTTTTCACTATTTAACAGTAATAACAGAGAGAGAGAGAGAGAGAGAGAGAGAGAGAGTTGGGGATAACGTCCACTTGACACAATGTGTTCGTCATTTCGGGACAAATACACGGTTTAATTTTATTTCATAATTCGCATGCGCGTAGGGGTCTATAGCAGCAGGAGGAAACCGGAAAACCCGGCGAAAGCCCACGAGGTGGGAAGGCGACCCCAATCTTTGTCACGTACAATCGAAGAATCAACACCACGCCACTTTACTCAGTGACGGGCCTCTCTCTCTCTCTCTCTCTCTCTCTCTCTCCTCTCTCTCAATAAATACAATGGTACATAATTAACATTAAAACTATCCCCATGTACTAGTGAATAGTGGGAGACGTAACGTTAAACAAACCGACATCTCGTTGGTGGAATAACTGTTTACTGGCGCTCCAGTTTTTGCATTAGTCGCTTTTTGATTTGGTTGAAGACTTTGTCCTTGCCTTGACTAGAAAATTAGAATTGTAACTGGCGCAGTTGGAGCCTAACATATATTGTATTATGTCATTACTGGAACATTTGTAGTAATAAAGTGTCTTGTCTAGGTAATTATTTAAACATGTAGATGGTAGCCGAATTATATAATTGGCCACATGGGCGTCACACATGGGGGGTCCGGGGGGTCGGACCCCCCCCCCCCCCCAAATTGTTTTCCTGGGGGGGGGGGTCTGAATATACTTGGACCCCCCCTAAAATTTGGCAGAATAAAGTGCCCGAAATCTAATAAAACACTTATTTTAGGACTGGAATAGCAGTAAAACGCGTTTGCGGCCATCAAATATTCCAAAATTTTCTTGGGGGGGGGGGGGTCCATACAAGGTCAGCTCCGCTTCTTCGCCCCGCGAAGAAAACAAACTGGCCGCAGCCCGTAAACCTGCTTCGGGCATTTCTAGTTTTGCTTCCCTAACTTTCTAATAAAACACTAATTTCACTTTTTTTTTAATTGAATACCACGAATTTATACTGAGTTGACTTGATTAAAACATTTTGTCCGGGGCCACTCTACTTTGTGCGACATTTTCGGGCATCGATTATTACTTGTGAATGCAACTGCAACAGTGTGATTGGATGGTTGGAATCAGAGTGGGATTTCGGTTACAAAACCATTGGACACTTTTGGAGTTGCTCACAGGCTAGAATAGCAGAAAACGCATTTGCGGTGGTTAAATTTTCAAAATTTTCTCCGGGAGGGTAAGGCTCCCATAGCCCGCAACGATTGATTAGTTGTTTGGAATTCTGGGCAGCCAGGTAGGCTATATTGAACCGAATTGAAGTTGCTGTATTCACAGGTTACAGACTGGAATAGCAGGAAAACGCGTTTGTGGCAGTTAAATTCTCAAAATTTTCTCCCAGCGGTCCCGTCTTCATGGGTGTAATCGATTGATTGGAATTCGAATCAGCAAGCCACCTTAATTAGGCAATATTAGACCACTTTGAAATTGCTTTGTTCATGGGCTGAAATAGCAGGAAAAGGTGTTTGCAGCCGTCAAATATTCCAAAATTTTCTTAGGTGGGGGTAAGCCACGCTTCTTCGTCTCTCGGGGAAGACCAGTGCCGCTTTCTGTAAACATGATAAACGTTGTATTGGTGTGATGTTTTAGTTTAACCCCGTAAAATATGCCAAACAGTGTTTACAGAAGACTGAGACTTTAAACAAAATTTATGGGGTACCCCCTCCCCCCACCGTTGCGGACCCCCCCCCCCCCCCCTCCCATATATATTTCACGGCTACGCCCCTGATTGGCCAGGGCACCAGTAACTAGTCTGAGGCAATCCACAATATTCATTTTATCAGGCGCGGATCCAGAGGGGGGGGGGGGGGGGGTCCAGGGGGTCCGCCCCCCCCCCCCCCCTGCTCAGGCTTGAAATTTTTTTTATGCGATTTTATTGGCGATTTAGACCTGTAATTTTGGAATTTACCTTCCGGAAATACGTCAGAATGAACCAAATTGAATCTAATTTACCAAATGAATCGGTTGAGCGCAATTAGTTAAGCAATTATCAAACCTAGACCCCCCCCCCCTGCAAAAAATCCTGGATCCGCGCCTGTTTATATACTTATAACATTTTCTTATTATACAGCGGTTCTCTTCACCGTGTACACGTAATCATACGAAATAACCAATATCCAAATATATATCAATAGCAGAATGGTTTTATTTGCTGTCCATTATCCAAATATATATCAATAGCAGAATGGTTTTATTTGCTGTCCATTATCCAAATATATATCAATAGCAGAATGGTTTTATTTGCTGTCCATTATCCAAATATATATCATTAGCAGAATGGTTTTATTTGCTGTCCATTATCCTAATATATATCAATAGCAGAATGGTTTTATTTGCTGTCCATTATCCTAATATATATGCGTGATAGGTTTATAAAAAAACGGGTAAATTAAGATACGATTCTAGTTAATTGTAATTTCTTTGTAATTGAAATCGTCATATAATTATAAACAAAATTTTTATATTTGTGTACGGAAGATGTATATAATAGACTCGTCGGTTTGTTTTCACAACCATTAACTTTATTTTATGAAAATATTTATTTATAAAATAGTGTTAAAAAAAACAAAATAATCACTGTGTTTTTTACTCCGATGTATTGTCCTTATGCTAGCGAGTGTTGGAATAAATACCAATATTCCGCTCTTCTGTTAGCGATTGTTAGAATAAATACCAATATAGAAAAAAAAAAATCGAATACTATACTCCCATCAAAAGGCAACACCTAGTAACTCACCTTTTCTCATTTTGAGAAAACAAAGCAAAACGAAACCATAGAAATATATACTGACGGGAATGTCCACCGTATGACGTCATCGCGTTATGTTGTGGGACGGCTGCGTATGATGCCGTTTTGCATTCGCTACTTCCGGTTACTGTCGAGATGCCGGAAAGCAAATGTGTTTTCGGTGGATGCTTCGCTAAACACACGAGAAAATGTGGTCTCTCTTTTCATCGACTGCTGAGAAAAGACCCAGAGTAGATGTCACAACTGTTGAACAATAATAAAATTAAAATCAAGTAAGGAGGACCCAGCAGGCTCACTATTTCAGTATTTGTTATTTGTTTAGTAAAGTACCGGTAAGTTGAGTCTTTATAACTACGACAATATAGGCCTAAACGTAAACAAAAATGCAATCTACTCAGGGTACGTTAAAATCGGAGTATTTTTTATAAATATATATTTATTTTTAATTTCTAAACTACCGGTATTCTAATTTAAATAATTCGTGGAAATAAAAACGAAACAGAATCGGAGATCTCATTTTAAAGGAGCTAAGTCTTTAACTCAATATCTTCCAAAATCTTCAACATAGAAAACACGAATTATTTGTCAATTTAAATCAAAATTGATGATGTGATCTTACCGGAAAAAGATGGGCTTCTGATATCCAATATTTAAGACAAAATAAATATTTTACCATTGGTACACGAATCGTGTACCATAATGCGTTTCAGCCCAGTTCTAGCAAGAGACTCGAGGAACGAGGCTAAAAACATTGTACCAAATCAAACGACGCATTTAGACTGGAATAACTAGACGCTAAAAAAATGCCTTCGGTTGACACTTCTGGTTTATTTCGCCGAACATAACTGATTTGAAATTGGAGTAAAAACGGAAACGATTGAATGCAAATCAGTTTATATACATTCATATCACAGTATTATATGCATTGCGATCCACTTGAGTCAATTTCTAGGTCCCAAATGTTAGCGATTTAGCTCCTTTAAATTTAGTATAAGACTGGACACTACACCTCTAGTAATATAGTATTCTGTCTACTCTATTTCTAGTGTCGGTGGCTAGCAGGTAATTTGTGATACCATAGGCAGTGTAACGAGATACATTACTGTATGTATGTATTTTTTAAAAATGTTATTTAGTCATGAATTAATAACAACGTCCCATCTTCATTAGCCCAGCTGAACAGTAGGCATATAGAAATATATAGTCAGGATATTCATTAATGCATCATGTGGGTAAACCTATATATGCAAACATAACAAAAATGTAAAAAAATAATCAGACCTCGATTCAAGTGACCTGTTTGGAAAAAATGAACATATATACCGGTATATTAATACATATATATATTATTCTAAATAAACAAAATTGATCTTCGCATTCTCCCTGAAAAATTTCTTAATCGGAGGTGAGAAATGATTTATGAAAGGTATGCAGGAAGCATTCTCGGTATCCTTCCATTCTACTCGACTAACCTTCTTGGTATATTCACAGGGTTTTCACGAATTCATATCATGTGTTCTTCGTTGTAGCTTGATTCTACAGACCATGGCAATCATAAAACCGTTTACAATTTGATCATATGAGTTGACTCAGAGGTTAGTGGAGTGAAACGGAACGATATACCACATAAAGAACCGAGAATGAGGGTAAGGATTAATCAAGCTAGTTTTGTTTTCTTGTGTCATCTATTCTTCACCGCCAGTTGGTCTGAGGGCCAAAGTTACCCAGTCATTCCCTAAGCAGGATTTATTAATTAAGTGGAATTTTGTTTTTGAATGTGATTTCTTTGTGAGAAGATTAACATGGTAATCGTAATGATGAAGACATAAAATATTAGATTGATGTCACTGAAAGAATGGATTAATATGTAAATTGAGACCTTGTTTGGGTAGAATTAAAAGAGACGTCAAGTGAATAATTCTGGTTGAAGGAAGCCTTAAAAAAAACTTTTTAAGGTCTTGTGCCAATTCCAACTACCTGAACTGTGATGTGATACATGTACTTTCTTGGCATGAAGTTTGATTTCCATCTGTAATTTATGCATAACTCATGTAAAAAATGTTTTTAGACACAGAAATCCCTAAATAAACACTTTTGGCCTATTTTGTTCAAACATACTAATATAATGTACATGTATATTTTTTTTTATTTTCAGACCACCAATACAGTCGCCATTTATTTACTTTGAAGAGCTTTATTTTGATGTCCACAGGGAGTTTTAAACCAATAATTTCTAACATGGAAAACTGACAATAAAATATTAGGCTTAAATAACTAGTGATTTATTCATTGCTAAATCCTAATTTTACAACAGTTATTTGCATTGAACGAAAAGCAGGCTTGTTATGTGGTTGCCTAAATGACTTTAAAACACATCTTGTGAAGAACTGGAATACACTTACGGTAGCTCAGAACTGTACATCAACCACTTTAGTTATAAATTTCCAATAAATATATTGAATGAAGTCAATGGATTTTTGTGAATTATTTCTGTAACTGAATATTTGGGCGAATGTTCTAGGTATACATTAGTGCTGGGTATATTACCACTGCAGTAAGGATACAATACATATAGCGATTTATTAGGATTCATATCTCAGACTTAAGCATTTTCAGACTTAAAGCTACGTGTAGAATTTCATATTTTCTAAGAAAGTCAAAACATAATTATTTCTATGTCTTTTGCTCAATGGGTTGTCAACTCACTATTATACGATCATAGGCATTATTTCCCATACTTAAACTTCATTCACACGGGAAATAATAACAATAATTACCTCCCATGTTTTTCTATTTCCCCGATGTAACAGCTATCTTCAAACGTTTGAATTTGAAGTTGAAAATGATATTTTTGCAAATTTCTCAACTGGCAATAGTGAATTATAGGATTATTCTTTAACAGGGTAGGACTACTGTTTATACGTGTAGATACCATCTATTTTAAGGCTTTATTTTAATAAACTTTTAAAATATAACTTAAAAATATGAAATTCTCGCTTTAAGTTAAGAATTTTGTCAAAATTGTTCGCCTGATTTTAACTAAAATAATATATTCCTTTATAAAACTTTAGTTGTTTTAATGTTTCTGGGTTAAAGATATTTCTCATAAACAATCTTCAAAAGTTGAGTAAATTCTTAAATCTGAGAATGCTTTATGAACTCGGGGCCAGGTCAATATTTAATAAATGGGACAAATGAATAATTAATATTGTTAGTCCCGATGATGTTGAAGAAATAAAACTGTTTTGTATCATGATATTGATATGGATCCAAATACGAACCTACTAATAATGTGTGAAGTGGATAATTAAGAGTGATAAATTCTTGATTAAAGTGACAAAATAATATAGAAAAAGAATCGCAATCCATTGATTCAACCTCTAGCGATTCAATATGCGGGTCATGAGAAAATGAATTATGATACATTGATACTACAATATATCGTACCTGCACTAGTATGCATGTAGCGACTATTATCTTTATTATGAATTCTCTTTCCAGAAAGGAAATGAAATGGGGTTTAAAGTTTTACTGTTCTGCTCCTAAAATGGGCTAATGAAGACAGGCATATGCCATACAGTGTACTATGAGGGAAATTTTGCCCGGGCATCGGCCCTACGGCTTACTCTTATATCAAATTCCAACTGCCAAGGGATATTTTACGTGCACGCCAATGTGTACACAGGACCTTGGTTTTTCGTCCCATCCGAACGACTAGACAGCTGTACATGTCAGGCCCTCCATCCTGATTCACTGGCAAGGGGAAACCACTTCGGAAAATCTGGAGTAACTTTCTCGACCAATGCAGAGATAGAACACCCGACCTCCAGCCTAGCGAGCCAGCGTCTTACCCACTTAGCCACTGTGGTTCCCTGAATTCTCTTCACTCAATAAAATTAAATTAAACCTGATATTTGTGTAGAGTCAATTTCTATTCAACTGATAATATACACAGCTCTCATATGTACATGTAAGCTACAAAATTTATCAAGTTTGATTTGAATTTTGTAGCATTAACTTCATTAAGCCATTACACACAGATCATTTTACAAAGTATTTTTTATTATAGATTAGTTCACTTTTGCCATTATAAAAATAATAATGTCTTTGGATTTTGTGGATCTCTTGTATCAAATGTAAATTCACATATAAGCGTTCAAATCCACAATTTTTCATATTTCAAATTTATGATCTCCATTACGAATTATTTTGTACTGACAAATGTTCTTGGTGCCAATCTAAACTTAATCTTGAGATCTGTTTGCTTGTTGCTTCCACAATATTTACAATGTAACCTGGAATGTAGAAATTTGAAATGAACTAAAATTCTAAATATTTTCCTGGACAGCAACTCACCATTGCATACACTTAATTTTGAATGCCAAATGTCAAAGGTTCTTTTATGTGCATGCATACAGGCCCTCGGTTTTTGATACAATCAGAACAACTGAACATTGTTCCTGGCCAGGCCCTCCCTCCTGCACCGCACACAAAATGGGAGATCAGGAAATTGTCTCGAGGAACACTGGAATCCTGCTGAATTTTCTTTGCCAACACTGGGATGGAACCCACGACCTCCATATCAGCGAGACAGCATCTTACTCACTGTGCCACTTTGTCTCCCAAATGTAGTAAATAAATACAATATCTTGTGCCCATTTCTTTTTTTATATATCTAATTACAGTTCTTAAGAAATGGGTAGGCCTATATCATGAGGCCTAGTATTTTTTTAATTGTACAAATCCTCACAAAATGCTGTACGATATCTTGCCTGATTATCTATTGAGAACTGATCAACTATTTTTTTTTTTAGAAATATGAAGGCATGTATCACAAGGACTAGTATTATTTACAGTTTTCATAAAAACGCGCTGATAGAATTCTGCGGCCATATCATGACTTTTTTTTGACAACTGATCAGTTTTTAGAAATAGGTAGGCATATAACACAAAGCCTAGTAGGCCTATATTATTTTATAGTTACAAAAAATGCAACGCTTCTGAATGATGCAGAACTGTACTATCAATAGGCCTAGTATTAATTTTTATTTTTTGACAAAATGCAGTGAGATATATTCTGCATGACTTTTTTTAAAGCAATATGTAGACATCTTAGGCCTAGTATTAATTATTTTATTTTTAGAAATGCTGTGAACTATTCTACCTGCATAACCGGACTTTGTTTCTGACAGCTGATTATTTGTAGGCCTATCTCATGAAACCTCCTATTACTATTATTATATTTTTACAAATCTTTGGAGAACCATTAACTGAAAAAAAAAAAAATAAAATAAATAAATTATATTCGACAAAGCGTGAGCGCAACAATTAAAATCATTTGGTCCATTTCTTAATTCAAATTGACAAATCACGTTCTACTTTGCAGTAAGTAGACCTAGTATTTCTCGAATCAAAACACGTGTGCTGCTACGGGTCGTTTTTCGCCAATCTTCACTACGATAAAACCTCAAATATTGTAAGTCCCACCATATTAATTATAATGATATATAGCACAAACTCAACAAAATCTGAGTAGAATTCCTATGACGATAAATAAACTCTATAAACCCCAAAAGTTAGGTCTATTGAATAATATAAAATGGCGACACAGAAAATTTACGAACGGCACAAAATTACATATTGTCATTAAAAATTAAAAAATATTATTATGATATCTGAGAAGCCTCGATGTAATCTAAATCGGGTATTTAGGTTTTAAGAGCAAATTGGTAATCTTTATATTCATAATTTTACCTCATTCACGGCATCATTACGCCGTCAAATTCTGGAAAATCACTCGTGTCTACCATTACTTCATACGGGACAGTGTTATGCCGGAAGTCACTTATGCAAAACGTGTTTCGCGCAGGCGCTGCACAACATAATACAACGTCATAACGCTGAATACGTCATGTGGACATTCCCGTCAGTATATATTTCTATGACGAAACGAATGAATATTAAGCCCAGGCTTATCCATTGATTTTACTATTGAGTTACTAGGTTTTTCCTTGGCATACTTGGCAAATGAATAGAGCTGCTAGGTTGTGTCATGGGTGTAACTGCTTACAAAATCAAAAGATTGGAATATGTACTACAACAACAGGAAGCACATACCCTAGTAACTACAAATTTGGTCCTAACTCAATTTTGATATAAAAAAAAGGGAGTTACTAGGTTTCGCCTTTTTACGTGACAGGGGTAGGAGGGACTTTTTGCAGGGGAATAAAATTTAGGTTATAAAACTACACTTTTTTCACTGATTGGAATATCTACTACAACAACAGGAAGTACATACCCTAGTAACTACAAATTTGGTCCTAACTCAATTTTGATAGAAAAAAAAATAGTGAGTTACTAGCTGTTGCCTTTTGACGTGAGTATTGTCATATATTATGGTGTTTAATTATTTCCAATACCAGTTATAGGTTAAACGTATCCATTTTTCTTCTGAAGTAATTGTGAATGTCGGTCAGGTCAGGACTTCTTTTCGTGTAAAAACAAGTAAATGATATCCAGACACTCTAATTTTATGTTAGGCAGAAATTGATCGGGTTAATTTTCTACTGGTGATAGTTAAATCTGTTAGGTAGTAGGCTAGACCACCCGTAATTATGATATATACCAATACATCCATGATAAACCCCCTTACTTTGTTTATTTATTACGTCCTTTCCTAAAACAAGACAACCATATCGACAAACAATCATTGGACAAGAAAAATAAATAAGGCGACGGTAAAACCTGTTGTTAATTATCCGTTGCCTGTGCATGAGTAGTTTGTTAACATAGTATTATTAGATGTAAAACATGCTTCAATATATATATATATCCGTGGATATTTGGAAAAAAAAAAAACACGGACTAGAAATAAAAACAGTAAATATTTCATTCCATCTTTAATATTTATAACACGAAGCCACGATGGCTAAGTGAGTAAGAAGCTGGCTCGCTAGCCTGGAAGTCGCGGACCTGATAGGGGGGTCTGACAAGGACATCTGTCTAGTCGTTAGAATGGGACGAAAAATCGAGGCCTCGTGTAGGCCTACACATTTAGGTGCACGAAAACAAGCCTTTGGCAGATGGAATTCGAAATGAAGAAGGCCGTAACGTCGCTGTCCGGGCAATTATTTACCCTTAGCACACTGCATGGCGTATTGCTGTCTTTATATGCCCAGTCGAAGCAGGACAGTCGGACCTTAGACTATGGAAGCCTATAACTACCATTCATAATTTCTACTTTTCGCCCCTTCAAAACACGAAAGTCGAAAAGTAGAAAAGTAGAAGTTACGAAAAAATGTAAGGCAACAGCACGGTATACAAGGCAAAATGAACTCGAAAATAGGAAATAAAGAAATAATACACTGCGATAATAGCGCCTCTGGTTATTTCCTAATTTCTTATTTTCGACTTGTATTTTGGCTTCTATACCGTCTTGGCGACATTCGACTTAGTCATATTTTTGTATTTATTGATGTCAGTGAGAAGGCGACAACACGCAAACCAAGCCATAATGCAACTCGAAAAGTAGAAATTAAGAAATAAACACACGCGCTATAAGCGACGTCGTTATTTCTTAATTTCTGATTTTCGATTTTTCGCCTCGGAAGTTGTAGTAGTCTCTACTTTCCAGACCACACTTGAATACGTACAATCAGGGCTCACGCTGGCCTTCATTTGTTTTCGTCAAAATGGATAAAAGATTTTATTCCAAAACCAAAAAATTATTCACATTTTTTCTCCTCCATCTGGAATATTTAATCTGCAAAAAAAAAAAAAAAAATTAGATGATACGTTATTACCGAAATGACCTAGTTTGTGTCGAGTGGACGTTAAACTTCATCTCTCCCTCAGCCTGTTTTGCACTTGGGGCCCTTAGCAGTGGAAAGAAACTGGGGTATCCTACTCCCTATACAAGTTTAACGTTCACGCGACACAAACCTTGTCATTTCGGTAATAACGTATGATTTAATTTTTCTTAATAATTTGCTTCTGCCTAGGGGTCTTTAGCCGTGGGAGAAACTGGGGGAACTCGGAAAAAACTCAGCTATATCAATTGTAAACATTGCAAATAAATATTGTTTAAACCAAGTTGGACAGGCAACCCCACTCCTTGTGACGTACAACCATTCGGCCACCCACCCCATCCCCACACTCACACAGACACACACAAGTGCAAGCGAATTATTGAAATAGTTATTGAATCACATGTTTGTCTCGAAATGATTTAGTTGGCGTCGAGTGAAACACACAGCCCCCTCTCTCTCTCGCCCTCTCTCTCTCTTAAATTTACATTTAAAGACCCCTAGACAGAAACGAATTATTAAAATAAAATTAAATCATACGTTATTCCCTTGTTTATGCCAGGAATAGAAACCACGCCACTTGAATCAATGAAAGATCTTGTCATATCACGCGCACGCGTTAAACTACTAGATCACCCAACGCGTGGTAGGATATTTTATATACTGGTACGTGATAATTGTTTTATAATAGGCCTACATAATAAATTAAATTGTCGTGACTTTGTTTTGTTTTGTTGTTTTTTTTATCAGACATTTTTTGCAGATTAAATATTCCAGTTGGAGAGAAAAAATGTGAATAATTTTTCGGAATAAAATGTTTTATCCATTTTGGCTAAAAACAAATGAAGGCCAATGTGAGTTCTGATTGTACGTATTCAAGTGTGCTCTGAGAAGTAAAGACTACTACAACGTCGAAAATAAGAAATAACGAGGTCGCTTTAATAGCGCGTGTGTTTATTTCTTAATTTCTACTTTTCGAGAGGCATTATGACTTGGTTTGCGTGATGTCGCCTTCTTACTGACATCAATAAATACAAAAATATGACTATATCGAAAGTCGCGGTATACAAGCCAAAATACAAGTCGAAAATAAGAAATTAGGAAATAACCAGAGGCGCTATTATCGCAGTGTATTATTTCTTTATTTCCTATTTTCGAGTTCATTTTGGCTTGTATACAGTGCTGTCGCCTTACATTTTGTCGTAACTTTGACTTTTCTACTTTTCTACTTTCGTGTTTTGAAGGGGCGAAAAGTAGAAAATATGAATGTTAGTTATAGGCTTCCATTTTAAACCCAATTTCATTTCTTATTTATAATAATCATTATACTGTAATACGTGTGTAAAACGCACGCGGGTATGGTCCTGTCAAGTTTTAGATATAACAGTTTATTGTCGAGACTGGCATTACATGTACAAATAATAAATTTACCTATTATTATGGAAATGGTTTACGATTTACAAGCATGAATAAAATTATGTGTAAGTTAGTAGTTCAAGAGCAGTATGAAGCCATATGGTCATGGTCATGACACGAACAGTCCATATCAGAGTTGCTGCTATCATTTATTTGGCCATGTGCTAGTCATTTAAATGTTCTTTATATATAGTTTACAGTCAGGTGTATCTATACACCACTCGTCTTAACGTATTTCATCAATTCACATAAATACTCAAGAATATCCTTTAAAACATTTACTTTTTCCTCAATGGAATCTAGGATTATAATTTTATATTAGAAAATGTTCATATTTTATCCGCCAACTGTGTTTTTAAAAAAACCTAAAATGTCACAATTTTATATCTGGTGTTGACCTGTTATAAAACAAATACTAGTATTAATTACTATAAAACAACCTATTTACATAATAAACAAGTCCAATGATTTATTGAGATCAGATATTTCTCCCGTGTTCTACAAGTAATATCTTCAGATGAAGGGACTTCACTATAATTTCTGTTTTAAGTAAAATGTTACAATTTCTAAATCTTATTCAACTATTTCCTAAAAATAGTAAAGTAATGTGGTGGTAATTGTAAGGTCGGTTTGGTCGATAAGTGTAGGCTAAAACGGTCATATTTCCTTCACACCATGTTCACTGAAATTGTAAGGTTTTGTTGTCAATTCTTTGATCTTTTGTTTTGTAGATTGACGGGTTATTACATTCTTCAGTTTACCAGATAGTTTACTATTTCAACACCATACATTCAACCCCGGTTCAACTTTATTACTTCCGATGTAAAGAAATATTATTCACTAATAGCCATACAGGATTGTCGTGGTTTTGGTGTAAGATATACCGAGTACATACATGTATCGTATATAAATGTAGCAAACACATCTATCGGCGTTTTAGGTAAGTCTACATTATTATTATTATAACACTCATAGACATTGTTTATATAAATCAATAAAATAAACTAATTTAAAACATTTTCTTTAAAATAAAATAATTCTGGCTTATATACAATGTTGGAATATTACGAATTTTAGCAAAATTTGAATTGTATACGTAAGAAAGGTCGGAAAATAAAAACGCGTGTGAATCACTTATTAAATTATGTATGAATAGTTGATAAAAACAAACCCATTGTGGACACTTAAGAGGAAGTTAAACATAGACATAATACTGAATCAATAGAAATGTTTGAGTTTTTTTACTTTATATACTATTCTTTAACATTTCAAAGATAATTTGGATAGGTTGTTTATAAAGCTTTCAATAGAGGTCTTCGAAAAGGCAGAAACGTAATGGCCATTTACATTTACTCACAAGGAGCTAAAAGAGTGATAAACGTCGGGATACTGACATTCAAATAAAATAAAACCAAGTACGAACAAACCAAACCATTAGTCAAAATTCGAAGTCCTAAAAAAACGGTCGAGGCAAAATAGTGTAATCAGCAAATGGACTGTTGATCGTGTACAAAATACACGACAAACAGTTGTAACAGGTGTCTAGAAGAGTAAGCTATATATTTTCTTCTTGACAATGCCATATTTGATGTTGGGAATCGGATAATAACAATATGTATCGACAAAATCTATTTCTTCCAGAACAAAACCTCTTTAATTTAAAGATACATTATTGGAGATTAGTTGGCAGTTCTCACTATAAAAATCAAAACCTAGATAATGTAAAGGCAATTTGTTGAAAACTTCATGTATATGAACCAAGAATTAAGCGATTGAAATTTCTGTCTAGCCTCAATTATCATTACTAAAGTCAGTGCGATTAAAAAAAAACATAGACTTGATTATCCATATATTGATTTAATCGTGATGGGAAGTAATGCAGTAAATTGGGTTATAATCCACTCAAGATCGCAGGCTAACGATGCCATCGAGAGTTCATTATGGTCTGAATAAGTTAATTAATAATTTAGATAATATTTCAGGCCTAAACAAAGACCTACAATAGGCAGATTTAACTTTTGCATAATGTATGTTTAAGTTGGAACATAATTACGTATTTTAAAAGTAATTTCGAAATTCTCATTTGAAGATAAGAAGTAGGATACTGGTTGTAATATAAGTATATAGCTGATTATATATAATCTCCATAGTTACATTTCTTCAACATACTTAGTTTAATATTAATTATAGGTGAAAGGTTTATTATATTTTATGCCATAACATATTTGAATAATACATATCTGTTCCTAAATTGTTAGTTTTAATCCCTTTGTTTTGTCTTGATTACCGCCTTTTTTTACTGTTGTTATGGCGTCGTGTGGCTAAATAGCTACACCCTGTTACCTATAACTATTTTTATAGGTTTTTTGGGGTTGTGTTTATCTTCATATTTTTATTTTTTAGGGTATGAGGAGGGGCTTGCTTTACATTTTTATCGGTTAAATATTTATTTTAAACAATCTTATCAAAATGACGCAAAGTAAATGTTTCCTAATTATAATACATGATTATAAATTACAAGTTTTTACAAAGTCAAATCTTTGTCTCGGATTAAATTATATACAACGCGGAATAAACAGCAATTTAATTCTTAGTCCTATATTATTTTAGCCCTATAAGCTTACTCAAAATCAAATATAAAATACTAATCCATTTTATTAAAATTGGGAAAGGAGCATTATAGGAAATTAGGAAATATATGTAAAATCAGCATCGAACAACTCAGCTGCACACCATTACGTCGTTATTCAATCTATAGTCAGAGTGGACTAACGTTTTTCTACCTTAATGTTGTTCAAAATCTATAATAACCAAGATCAGATCAGGTTATTGCTTGGATTTACTAAATATTCTGTCAATATCAAAATCTTTCGCCTTAAGTGAATCATCGATGTATGTAAGGCGTTTCTAGAAAAGGTCGAACACACGATGCGCAAAATATTACGTAACCATAGCAATTAAACAAAAAATAAAAACAATGTTTATCATAAAATAGTGATCGATGAATTTTTATGTTTAAGTTTTGGTTTCACAATATTGGGTATTTTTGAGTATGAATCTAATAAACACGTAGTTTGGGTGCGCGCGCGCGTGTGTAATGGATATGAAGATTCCCGCTCGCCCTTCCCTTTACTTTTATCTTCTTTGATATCAAAGGAAAATCTAAAGCTGCACTCCTTCATTTTTAAATATATTGAGAACTTAAAGAGAAAACTTCTCGATTTTAAGTGAAACATACTTTGTTTTATGTGTTCGTTTGATTTAATAGAAAAAAGAATTAAGCATGTCTATTAATAACACTGCCCCTGCCCTTTAAATAAATGTATCATTTTCTGCATACCCCAAATCTAAAATAATGACTGTTTTATATATATGTATATATAAAGCTCCATTTCTTTCCAGAATACACAAATTACATGAACCGGAAGAGGTGGATGTAGCTCGACGAGTAGATTATATACATCTGTTGGACTAACTGGAGGATATAATTTACGAGGAGAGTTTTTCATCAAAGGAAAGACGAGAGTATGTGCTGAATGTAGACTAACACCAATTGCTCACGTGTCTTGTATTAAGCAGTCATTCAATAATTACTAAATTAATCATATCCATGAAATATTTTTAGTTTTTTTTATTCGAGTGTAGGGACACACAGAAAGTGATAAATAAGCTCCTGGAAGAGCTGTTTGTGTTACGTGATATGTATTTATTGGATTAATATATTACAACCCAATAAGAAAGTGTTCAGACGAAATTGTGCTGTTGCGACTGTTGTTACGGCTGTAAAGGAAATATGATGTTGATATGTGCTATCTTCGATGGAAATAAGAAATATATATGATAGTCCAAAGCTTGTTTTTGTGATGGATAAAAGGGAAATTTGGATTCATAATCTGTCTCAGAGTTAAAATGCTCGTCCACCTAATTGTTTTTCTTTTGGCATTTCTGCCAAATTTAAGGTAGGCATGTAATAATATACATTTCTTAATACTAAACATTTAACACACACAATATCCCATTAAAACCTAACTTATCAAAGATAATTACTGTCTTTAGGATAACTCCGGTGTTTATTTCGGTATCCTAAAAACAGGGGCGGATCCAGGAATTTTTGCAGGAGGGGGTTTGCCAGGTTTCTGTTACGGAAATCTTCCACCATCACCTCTAAATTACATAGGCATACATACAAATTGAGCTTTTTAAACAGAGAAATCATTTTTATACTGATCTAGGATCACTTTGTGATGTAATTTCATTGATGCAAGGCATTATTTTTTTTTATGTAGCTGAGCAGGGGGGGGGGGGGGAGCCCCCCATACCCCCCCTCTGGATCCGCGCCTGAAAACATTTAAATTAATATCAAAGAAACCTTATCACAGTGTCACCATAAAAAAAATGTTATTATTAAAAGTAATCTTAGACTCAAATCATCATCGAAAATCCAAGCAATGAACAACTATGACTAAAGTATTTGTCCCTCCTTGAACTCAACACAAGACTAAAGTCAAATCGTCTATAGCTCAGACGGATATTGTGTCATATTTAATTTGACAAACACGGGCACTATTGAAACTATTGCCATATATTTTACACATACATTGGGTATTACTATAAAGGGGAGCCACGGTGGCTTAGTGAGTAAGACATTGGCTCGTTAACCTTGAGATCATTTTGTTGAGTAGGCGGAAACGCCACTGTTGGAGCGAAATGTCTCTCACAGAACACCACACGCGGCGTGTCCGTCTTCGTGAGTCCAGTTGATGCAGAAATGTAGAACCGTAAACCCCACATTATTATATTTTATTTCAGAATCACATTTAAATTGTACCGGCTATATTTCTTTTGGAAGTCAATCTAAGTAACATTTTTATTGGTAAATAAGAATTTTGTAAAAAAAATAAATAAATATTGCAAAGATTTTTAATGTTTACTTTGATTTATTACAGATGTATCTCTAATAATATACTACGGTTGAATATTCCAAGAATACCTAAGCTTGATCCCAATACTGTGTGCAAGACATACCCAGACTTATCGGAAAAACAGTACGATTTATGCCGAACCTATCCGGACGTTACAGCATCGGCAATCCAAGGCGTACAAATAGCTATCCATGAATGTCAATTTCAACTGACTGAGTACCGATGGAATTGCTCATCTCTCGAAAGAAAAAATAAAAATCCTCATTCTAGTCCTCTGTTATCTAAAGGTAAGATAAAGCCAAACATCTATTTACCCGCTCGTCGTGTGATTCGTTATTCCACCTATTCCTTGATGTTATTCCATCTCCTTGACGTCATTCCATCTCCTCCATGACGTCATTCCATCTCCTTGATGTTATTCCTTCTCCTCCTTGACGTTATTCGACCACTTCCTTGATGTTACTCCATCTCCTTGACATTAATCCATCTCCTTAACAGTATTCCATCGCCTTAACTTTATTCCATCTCCATGACATTAATCCTTCTCCTTGACATTATTCCATCTCCTTGACATTATTCCATCTCCTTGACGTTATTACATGTCCTTGACGTTATTCCATCTCTTCCATGGCGTTATTCCACCAGGTCCTCTTCATTGACGTTATTCCATCTCCTTGACGTTATTCCATCTCGCCCTTGATTTTAATCCATCCTCTTCTTGGTTTTATCCCTTCTCCTCCTTGACGTTATTCCATCTTCTTAACGTTAATCCAACATGAACGTGACTGGTCATCGCTTGAGCCAATAATCCAGTAAGAGCACCAGATAGCTAACAAATTTTGTTGTATTAACACCGATCAGAACTCAGAAGATTTAAAATGTTCAGTCATCGATTAATGTCGGCCTGTAATTTAGTGCTGAAAATAAAAACCATGTTGTACCTCAGAAGGTAATGAAGCAATTACTGAGCTATGCTTATGCTGAATTCTAGAATGTTTAAGACACCCCCCCCCCTCCTCGATAAATAACAACAACAAAAAACAGCCCACAAGACTTTTTAGTTTCTTACAACTGTGATATTACTCAGCGAGGCCATTCTTCATCGTATGTTTCGACCCCATGCTCGGTACACTCAGGATGGGTGATCTACAGTGGTGATCAGTTACTGCGCGTCGTCGGTGGTGACTACTTATCACTGTAAATCAACCATCAAGCTACTAGTGTCCCTGGCGATCTTTCTGCTGCTGACAGTAATTGTTATTCGAGACTAAATAACTCATTGGAAAAATTATATGAAACTTTATTTCTAGAAATGACTGTTTTCTATTTGTCAAACTCTCGGAGCACGTTGAATTAAATTCCTATGCAGGGACTGGATAAAATAGTTGTGGATAATTACTAAATAACCAGACTGGTCACGCTATAGTGAGAGGGGGGTGGCGTACATGTGTTTTCTAAATATTTAATTCATCAATTAACAGCCGTCCTTATGAACATTTTGTCATCTGTCGAACACGGACGTACGAAAGGGGTACCGGCAATATATGACCACAATACAATACGGGGGTTACAATCTAAATATAGTGTTGACCAAAGCATCCTGCCACATCTACTTAAAACGAGATAGTTGTATCAACTGCTGACGTAAAAACATCACCACGTGTTGCAATAAACACGTCATAAAGCCAGTTTTCATAGATAAAAATAAACTATCTCAAGTACCCCGACATACGTGAATATAGCAAGTACTAGTAAGCATGCTCTCATTACCAGATGATGACGAATGACCTAGGTATATGCAATAAACCGACCTCAACCAATTTTCTATCTGGGTATTGTACCAATTTAAAACCAACCCAGATTACGTTTGAAAGCAAAGAAAATTAACATATTATAGTAGTCATTTATTTGAATTAAAATGAATCCCAGAAACACAGAAACAGAATCGAACAAGGAAGACGATCGTGGGCGTTTGTGGATCTTAAGTATTTTGAATAAAGCCTTGATTTTTCCTCTCTGGTATCCCTCGCGGGATCAAAAACAGATTAGTCATAAATGTGAATCGGTGTTGATTGCTTCCGTCTAGGAAAATGAGAAAAGGAAGGAAGCCATCAGATAGGAAATCGTTCGCTATCAGAAACGGGTTGTTTAGTCTTGTTTTCGAGACACAGCTGCTTCTAAATAAGAGACCCAACACAAACAAAAAAGGGAACGAAATGTTCTCCGCCTTCAATCACCTGTATCCCATTGCATGTTTGGAAGTAGAAACAGATTTGGAGGGGAGATATATCAAGATTTGAATTACTGTAACAGGTTGTCGATAGTTTCTCCCTTGATCTTCGACCGTTACCCCTAGAGCCTTATCAACGCAAATCAAGGCACGTATTTACCTTGTATTACAATATGTCTAGTTGATAAATCTAATGATTTTATGCTTTTGTTCAAGGAAACTGCTGAAGGGTAAATGGCTATCCCACTCTAGGCATGAATTTGGGGGGCATCGGGTTTGAAATGCTTGGTGGGTTTTGTACTTGCCACCTTGTTTTCACAAGGACTTCTTTGATATGAAACCGTAGTAGCAGTTGTATTTATATTATTTGTGGGCAAACACCGATGGTTTGTTTTGTCGCACCCGTTGCACTTAAAACAGATAGATTCACATAGCGGTGAGACACATGTTTCCCAGTCTTTTAGTTCATTATTTAATATGGATTAAAATTGAATACGTGTCAGATCAAGACAGTCTTAAAATAGATATAACAGTATGTACGATAGTTTCAAAAATAAATGAAAAAGAAACATTTCTACCAATTTTAAGTTGCAAAATGAATTGTTACAACTATAAAATACTGCCCTAGATAAATAAAACATGTTCTACAGCGTGTAATCAATTGTCAAAACGGTTTCTGTACAAAACGTAAAGTAACGGAAGTCGTAGGTGTTAGAAATAGAGCCAGGTACGATTATTTCGAGTTGAACTATTTAAGTAATATATACGTTCAACGGCAGTCTACTCTAAGGTCTAACCTTCGCGAGACAAAACATGTCGATTCTGTGAAATCAACAAACGAAAGAAGGTACCATGTGAACTATCTCCAACATAAGGCAAGTTCTGCTTCCATTCTCTCAGTCGGTGAAGAGACACCCCCCCCCCCCCTCGTTTAATTTTAATTGAACATTGTTGTATGATGCTATCTAATTTAGATTTAGAGCGGAGTCTAAATGTTAAATTTTCGTTTTAATTTCAAATTAAATGAAATATCTAGAAACAGCGTTTTCAGTTAAACATGCATCATGCAAGAGGTAAATCTGCCTATTGCAGGTCTTTCTTTAGGTTTAAAATGCTTTCTAAAGTATTAATTAACTTATCCAGGCCTTAATCATCTCTCGATAGCATTAGATTTCTCCGATAATAATTAGATTAGAATGGTTCAGCGATCCTTTGATTTAATCAAATATGGTGGACCGAGACATGGTTTTGGTCAACCAGTACCGTGGTTGATGTTATTGCACACGTCTGTCAAACCTTCAAAGGCTAATATCTTGGCTTGCAATAGATTAATTTGAATGCAATTTTCAAATTATTCATTTTACATTATCAACATTCGAACTATTACAGCAAGAATGACTAGTTATATAATATATCTTTAATAATTGCTCAGTGGATCCAGTGACTATGTCCTAAGTTACCTAATACTACGTTTTTATCCCAGCATTATATTATAATATGTTAATATGTTGCAGGTTTTAAGGAAACCTCGTTTGCCTATGCTATATCTGCAGCAGGAGTGACACATCAAGTATCTAAAGCCTGTAGTATGGGAAAATTAAAATCATGCGGTTGTGATATGAGTGTTTACGGAAATGACAAAAACTTTGAATGGGGTGGATGTAGCCATAATATAGAATTTGGATCCAGATATGCAAGAAGATTTATGGATTCCAAAGAAGTTGCTAAAGATATTCATTCGCAAATTAATCTACATAATAATCGGGCAGGGCGACTGGTAAGTGTGTAGATGTGTGATATAGAAGTCTGATACACGAGTCCGATACACGAGTCTGATACACGAGTCCGATACACGAGTCTGGTGATATCAGTACAATCTTTAATATTGATGTTGTTCAGTGCCTCATTAGGGTGGAAGTCGTGAACCACTTACTTTGTTAAGTGACAAATAGAAAATATGTAACTTGAAAATGAATTAAGAACTTCCAATGATCTTTTGCCATTGCTTCATGTTGTCTGGTTTGTTTCAGTTCATTATGACGTGTTTTATTTCATGGTTTATTACTGTTTATATATAGGTTACATATAGGTCGATATGGGCGATAAGGGGGCACTGACATTACATATATGTCGATATGGGGCCACAGACAATACATATAGGTCTATATGGGGACATTGACATTACTTAGGGCTGTATTGGTCTTCATCTGGTCCTAGGTGTTCGCAAAGGTATCGTAAAAGAACGGCGAAGACAATGAAATGAAATGAAATGTGGTTTTACGTCCTACTCTTTTGCACCTAACCTGGGCTAATGGAAGACGGGCATACGCCATACAGTGTGCTATGAGGGAAATTTTGCCCGGGCAGCTGCGTTACGGCCTACTCTTATATCGAATTCCAACTGCAAAGGGATCTTTTACGTGCACTCCAATGTGTACACGGGACTTCTGTTTTTCGTCTCATCCGAACGACTAGGCAGCTGTCCTTGTCAGGCCCTCCTTCTGCATCACTGACAAGGGGAAACCACGCCGGAAAATCAAGACAAAGCTTTTAAAAGTTTCTGCGATTACCTTTTATGGAATACCCTCTTCCATTCTCTCATTTATATTCACGAATGTTCCAGGCGGTGATTCGTCACGTGAAAAAACTGTGCAAGTGTCATGGGATGTCCGGAAGTTGTGAATTAAAGACGTGTTGGAAAGCTGCACCCGATTTCCGGGCTGTGGGCGCTATTTTAAAACGAAAATATGAGGCGGCGACACAGGTACAGGTAGTAAATTACACATATTAAGCATGTATAGTGCCCATGGCGTATTTAATAAATGTGTAAATATACCACCGACAAAAACAGGGGCAGATCCAGGAATTTTGGCAGAAAGGGGTTTTGCCAGGTTTCTGTTACGGAAATCTGCCATCATCGTCTCTAAATTACATAGGCATAATACAAATTGAGCTTTTTAAACAGAGAAATCATTTTTAAACTGATGTAGGATCAGTTTGTGATGTAATTTCATTGATGCAAGGCATTATTATTTTTTTTATGTAGCTGAGCGTGGGGAGGGGGGAGGTTCCCCCCCCCCCTCTGGATCCGCCCCTGAACAATATAGGCAGATGTAGAATATTTCACTATTTTATATTCTCAAACTAGTTTAAACTGCAATAGTAATCCGTCTAATTCTTTATTTGAATGTTCACGGTAACGTGAGTGCTTGAGAGATATATTGTTGACGCTGTCTATTATAACTGAATGAAGGGAGATAACACGAACCTCGAATCTGGATAGAGACCACCATAGATTAACCTCATTGATTGTCATGTTAATTCCAGTGGAAACCCAAGTACAATCAATTAGAAACAAAAGCCGGTCTAAACGGAGATAGAACCGACATCGAGAGCCATACGATTCTCAATTTCTTTATTGTTTCCCTGTATGTAATAAACAGTGACTGGGATGTTGATCGTTTCTTGTGTTAACTGTATTCGGGTAGACAACTCTGTAAAGTTTCTTCTGGTTGTTTCAATGTTATCAACCCCACACAACAGCTTACAATTGGATTAATGTGGACGACAGTATTTATGTTTTCCATTGTAACCCAAACCTACATGCATCTTCGGTCAGTGTTGCCACCATGTTTAAAAGATAATTGTAGACATCCATGAGTTTAATAGTTCACAGCTCCCCATTTACCCCCCCCACCACCACCACCACCACCAAATGTGATTGACAATTATATTCTAATTACTGATTAGTTTTTTATGTTTAATTGATGTTTTTCAGGTCGACATCTCTAACAGTGCCAATGCCAAGTTAATAAAACGCAACGGACGACGTCCAAAACATTTAGAACTGTTATTTTATGAAAAATCGCCTAACTTCTGTGACCCGAATCCTGTGGTCGACTCTCCTGGTACTACGGGAAGGTTGTGTAATAAAACTACTACAGGAATTGACAATTGTGAGACGCTATGTTGTGGTAGAGGCTATAATACGTTACGAGTAAAAAGAAGAGAACGATGTGACTGTAAATTTTATTGGTGTTGTTACGTTATGTGTAAAACGTGTACCTATGATGAATGGGTGACTGTTTGTAAATAGATAATTGTCAGTTTTAATCTATAATATCACTATGATTTGAAATTCGATCAAAGTGAACCGAAGCGTTACGCCTATTTACTTTTTTGAGGCAAACACCATTTTAAAAATCCAGCTAAATATATTAACTTCTTTAGCCAGAATACTTCCAAGTGGCATCGGCGCTATCCTTCATAAACTGTTGCTATTTTGTTTTGGTAGTGACGTCATGAATGTTTAATAAAATTTCAAACCAGTCACCAATCCATTTCCTCAGCTGTTTGTTCAAACATGTTTTATATATAAAAGACTGTGTGTGTCAGTCATCGACGGTCGTAGGAGATAAATAAAATCATTTCAGTTAATAAAAGTGAGTGTGATCCGCTGCTCCCCAAATTTTTATCCTCAATCTTTTGACGGTCTGATTTATAACGTCAACTGGAATATTATCGCCATCCAGGAAGAGACCACCTCCAAGATCGGTGGCATTATTTCTTTTACCTATTTTTAGTAATTCTTTGTTTTGTTTATTGTTTTGAGTGAAGTCTGTATCATTACCAACCCGACTGTACAGGGTAGTGGACGCTTTTGGCTGACTACCGAATCCATTCACATGATCTGCTACATGTTGGTTTTATTTGTGTGTATTGTGGTTCTCCGGTACCAGGATTGTCCCATAAGCATTGCAAGTCTTGTTGATGTCTTAACATGAGTTTATATATAATAGCAACCAGCATTATGACGCAGTGACTCGTGCATTCAAAGATTTTCTAGTTTTAACATGGCAAACAACATGGAACGTCACAAATATATATTAAACGTATCATGGACGTTCATAAATTTGACGTAGACATGAGGCTTATACAAAATCGAAATTTAGATATTGATTTGATCTCACTGAATATTTTCCGCGAATTTAAAACGAAATGAAACCCTTAACACTAAAACAGATCATAAATGCAGTCTGTGACAAAAAATGAATTGTGGACGACGGATGCAAGGCTCGCATTTTGCAATAGATGGACGGAGAAATTGGATAAAGGGCTCATCCACAAGTTGTCTCGTCAAAGAACAAGAAAAAAAAATCGGTTGTAAAAGGGTGGTAACTTGAAGACGAAATGTCACGGGTTCGTCCAATCATGCTACACTCCCAAATTGAAAAATGTGTTAAAACTTCTAGCCTTTATCACATTGAGGACGTTTGCGGATATGGGGGAACGATTATAAATGATCATAAATTTCGCTTTTATCGCGTTCACGGGGTTTTTGGAAATGGGTGATAACTCTGGATCGAAAGGTCGGATGCGGACCAAAATCAAACTCATTTTGAGATCTTTTGGTGCATTACATATGTCAAGGTTCGGCTGAATCACAGACGGATGAACAAGAGTGGTGATATATGTCCACATGACAATTTTGGCGTATTAAAACCCCGAAGGGAATTGTTGATATAATTAGTTGAGCCTGCACCTTTAATATGTACCAGGTTACTTTCAAAATTCAATTACGAGCTTATACTGCTTGGCTAAAATAAATGATTTGAAATGAGATTTTAACGCACTATGTGTAAATGAAGTCAGCGGTGACAAATTGACGTACTTGACAAGAATTCCAAGCCCATAAATACCTTACCCAGAAATCAGTGGGTGTTAACCTGGTGTGTCGGAATAATAAACAACTGACTCTATAATACTAGAAGAATTTTAAACCCAGTTTTTGGCCCGATATACAAACAAAATTAGAAGTTGCTTTTGTGAAATTCGGGTTCCGAAGGCGGGGTTGTTGTTGGACGATTTTCGGGAGGTCAAATGAAATGAAATGAAATGGGGTTTTACGTCCTCCTGTTCTGCTCAAAACTGGACTAATGAAGACAGGGATACGCCATACAGTGTGATAACAGGGAAATTTTACCCGGGCAGCGCGATACAGTGTGCTATGAGGGAACTTTTTCCAGGACAGCGGCACTACGGCCTACTCCTATATCGAATTCCAACTTTCAAGGAATCTTTTGCGTACACGCCAATATGTACATGAGACCTCGCCTTTTTCGTCCGCAGGTCAAATGACAAACACACATATGTAATGAATGTTTTCAGGGTCCTGATAATTTTACAGTGATGACAAGTATTCGGGCTCAAATATGTCCTTGGAATTTCCATTTGTCTATAATTCGGTATAAGTAGTTTAGTCTATCGACGAGTCTGATTTTACCTATTTGTAAAACCATTCTGTACATGTACATTAGAGATACACGGAATAAGATGGGGCTAAACTAAATAAACGAAGAACAAAAAAAAAAAAAAAACAATTGCCCCTTTATCATTTATTGTGCATCGTATAGTTCAGTCTTGGGATAACCGGAATATTACTCAATGCTGTAAACCGGTGAAACGTCTTCAACCATGTTTTCGTTAACGTCCAAACCCAGAATTACCAAATACTGAAAAATAGAATATTATAAAGAAGGTTACAATATTTAAATAATAGCCCTTTATGTCATGGTAGAAGTTGCTACACTGGAGAATCTTATTCTATCAAATACAGTATATTCTTTCCAAGACAATAATCTAGTATGAGCGATCATTAAACTCTTGTAAAATAGTCCCCGTGGTATATTTCTGATAGTTATTACAGTATATATTATTATGTTTTCATTATAAAAGTACGGTAGATAGAACAAGGAAAAGAGCTCCGAATAATTCCATCTATGACATGTTTATAATGCAAGTTTGTCGATTATTATAAATAATGAGATTTTATTGACTTGGTTGTATATATTAAATCGAGAAACCCACACCTGCCTATTATAACCTATATTATAGATTATCTCCAGTTTGTATAAATACAACTATATTATTTTCATTATACTTCAATAACGCAGGCAATTTGTGTATGTCTAGTTGAAACAACTCAGACAGGGGTTAGAAAGGGTATTCACAACTCGCAAGCCCAGTATGGTGGGGCGATTTATCAAAGTTTTAAATAAAATGAATTAAGAACAAGTTTCTTGCCGACATTGTATTTTTTTCAGACACCAATATTTATAAACATTACTGGTATATAATATACCGATACATATATATGATTATTTTCTATTGTTTCAATTGGCCACTTAAACAAAACTGAATCAACATAATAAATATGTGACTCCGTGGAAATCGCCCCGAAGAAGCATGGGCAAGACCGAGATATATAGCCTGGAAATGAGGAAAACAATTTACAGCGGGGGATTTTGACTTGACAAAAATAGCGTTTAAGATAGAGGGGGGGGGGTAACGTCCACTGGACACGGAGTAGGTCATTTCGGTACTAAGATATGATTCAATTTTATTCAAATAATTTTCGTGCACGTAGGGAACTTAAGCAGCGGGAGGAAACCGAGAATATACAAAATTGTCCTTAGGACATACATGTTTACCAGGAAGAAATATAGTTATCCGCTAGTTCAATTTCCAGTAATATAATTAGAAGTGTCGCTTCTACACCATGCACTACAACATGATTAACAGCGGTCAGTTAAAGTTCAAATGAAAACAGAGTGTGGTCATCAATAGCAAATTAATCTTAGTCACAATAAATATAATTATTTAGGAACTATTAGATTCTTTCGCCAGTCAAGCAACATACATGACGTAAGACTGAGAATTATATCAATAATGAAATGTTCAGGATAACAATATGCAGCGTAGACAGCTCTATGATGTTACTACCCCAATACACCCACCGCGAAGATTTTGAAGTGCATTAAAAACACAATTAAATGCCTAATTCGTGAAATATTCTGGTAAACGTTTTCTTGGGCTTTCTTATCTTGTGACACATACGTGAAACTTGTGATGGGTCTTTTATTTTATTTTGTGGGTTTGAACCCAATATTAGTTCTCGGTAATGAACTTTATTCAAACGCAACACTTGTCTTTTATCAGGGTTTTAAGCAGTCCCATGTCCTATGTTTTGTGCGTGAATTTCCTGCACTCTGCACAGATCAAAATTTCAACATCCATCACTTATTGCTCGGACCATACAACGCTTCCATGCCACTTAAAGAGTTGTTGATCGACCCCCACCTGAAGTGATAGCTGTAACAACCGCTGCACAAGATCGCCGCATCCGACTACAGCATTTGCGCAACAGGCTCCAGTCAGCTACTGCTACTGCCAGGGGAACTGTTTGTGCCGCCATCAACGTCAACTTTCGGTCTCATTTGGTGGTGTTCGAAGGCAATCTCAACACTCAACATAAAATTGACGCCATCCTTCGTCCTGTGTTGCTTCCATTGCTGGCTCAACATGGTTCCGTCGACAGATGGTTTTCCAGTATGACAACGCGCGACACACTACCAGGTTGACAAGAAACTTTCTGAACAATCACCATGTAAGTGTTATGGATTGGCCCGTTATATCTCCCGATGCCGACATGAACCCGATTGAACACCTTTGGGATGACGGGTTCGAACTCAAACCGTGCCTCCACGAACTGTTGCAGGATTGGCACAGGCACTCCAAAATCATTGACAAACAATACCACAACGGGTAGTGAGACATCTGTGCCAGTCCATGCCGAGTCGGCTTTAGGCATGTGTAAGAGCTCAGGGTCGACATACCCAATATTGACGCCTGCTTTGTTTCATGGTTCTCTGACGTTTCGGTTTTGTGCATATGTAGTGAATTCTTTCATGATATTATCCACAGAATCTTGTTATTTCGATGTTTTTGTCAATTGTTATGTACATTTGTTGCATTAAAAAAACTTGGAATTTGGCATTGCGTTTTTAATGGCTTCGATATATTTCGCTTCATTACAGAAACTGTTTCAAGGAGCTACATCTCTATTTTTTGAGACTTGGAAATGGAGGAAAATGGGTCGAATCACATAATGTATATTAACCGATTTACTGTAATTTCTAATGAGTTATGTTCGGCGAAATACGCGAGCAGCCCCAATTAAATGGCTGTATTTTGTGTCTGGTTATTCCAGTCTACATAGGTCCTATTATTTCTGCATTGACTTGTGGATCGTTTAGTCTCATGTATAAATGGCGCTCGGCGGCTAATGTAGGGGATTTAAAAAAAAAATTCAACGTGCTTTAAAATATTGTATATCAGGAGCCCATTACTTTTATGTAATGGTAAGATAACCACACCCGTTTGACTGGAATGAACCAATAAATCGTGTTTGTATTGTTCGAAAACTGTGGATATTACGCAGTTTGAATTAAATTATGCGAGCAAGCGGTTTCAATGGATGAAATTAGTTGATTTTATGCATGATTATACATTCGACTATCATGTAGACGCTCGGGTTTAAAACACTCTCCTTATATATACATCTTGATGACCGCCAGGACATGCATTACTTGTCGGCCGTTGAGACAGGGTGGGGTGAGGGCACTCGGCCATATAGGTGGGGGGATGAGTTCACGAGTACCCCCGTTTAGTAAAAAAAAACTATTCTCGTAACCCCAAAGCGTCAGTGACGAAACATGTAATGGTTGATTAACAACGATTAATTGTGATTTTACCTCGTTTTCTCAAAACACTTGTAGATCTCGGTTCCAAAAGATCAACTATTAAGCTGCTAGGTATCCTTGATTCTGTAATGGAAAAGACATTTAGTTACTGCTGGAATAAAAAAAAAATATAAAATTACAAAGTTGTAGTCGGCAAAACCCAGAAACTCTTAGCTATGTGAAAGCAATGAATGCGCTGTTTGAATAATACCGTCTCACCTGTTGTAATGTATATAACAGGTAGGTAAATAGAAGGAGGATGAACCCTGTCCAGGAGCGGATTGGGGCCGGGGACAGGCCCGGGCTCCCCGTGTCGGAGTGGCCCCTTGTACTGACCGATAGGAGCCCATAGGGGTGGGGTGTTCGGGGGCTCTCCCACTGGACATTTTTGAAAAATGAACCCCAAATATGCGATTTGGGGGCAATATCTGATTATCATCTCTGTCAAATAATAAATTTCATAAATCGATTAACTTAGGCCAAAACCACGACCTGCATGTAATTTACAACCATCAACCTGTGAAGTTATCATATGGTTATATTATTAATTAACGTATTATCATTGTATCGTCAAGACTGAAGAGAATTTAACTGGTAGAAAAATGAGACTAGTTGAACATTTCTTGACCATTTGATTAACCAGTTAGAAATATTGAACCAGCAGGAATATTTTCATTGAAAAATGTCCCATTTTTGTTGCCTGTGATGGAAGTCCACGAAACACATTGTTACAGAGTGACGAAAATGAAAATCTTAAAAGCTGCTTTTTAATTTTGGATTCCGGCGTATCCGGACAAACAGGATGCAGGTGACTTAACAATTGGTAAATTTGCGGGAGACAGTGAATCCGATGAAATTTTCGGTTGAAATTCGCATCCCAATTGCAGGATTCCAAATAAAAGGTTACGTGCCCTTGGCATGCTACAGATCGGCACAACACAGGCGGTTGTGGCGCGGAGGATGAATGTTTCTCAGTCTGTCATAAGCAGGCTATGGTCCAGATACCGTGATACACAATCTCTACAGGACAGACCACGCTCAGGTCGACCAAGGGCGACAACTCAAGCCCAGGATCGATTTATCCGTACCTTGGCCTTGAGAAATCGCGTCATCACAGCAAATCAGATCAGCGCTCGTCTTCAAACAGACACTGGTGTGAGAGTGAGTGGCCAGACGATTCGGAATCGACTGCATAGGGGTCACCTTCGCGCCCGACGTCCTCGCGTGATCCCTTGTTTGAGAGATCATCACATTCAGGCAAGACGTCGTTGGTGTAGGGGTCGTCAACACTGGAATAATCGACGCTGGAGCAATGTGATGTTTTCAGATGAGTCAAAGTTCACTGTTGATTTTTTGGACACACGTAGGAGGGTGTGGCGTCGTCGAAACGAGCGCTTCCAAGACGTTAACGTCATCAGACATGATCGATTTGGGGGTGGTTCTGTTATGGTGTGGGGAGGCATCACTGTTGCTGGAAGAACGGCTTTACATGTTGTTGCAGGGCGTGTTACGGGTCAGTACTACCGGGACAACATCTTGGCAGTCCATGTTGTGCCGTTCGCACGACATCATGGCCGCCGTTTCATCTTCCAGGATGACAACGCAAGATGTCACATGGCCAGGATCGTTACAGGTTACCTCCAACAACAGAACATCACCACATTACCTTGGACAGCACTGAGTCCCGACATCTCCCCCATCGAGCATGTCTGGGACATGCTTGGACAGAGGTTACGTCAACGTCAACAACGTCCTGCCAATGTCCAAGAACTTGCTACTGCGTTGCAACAGGAATGGGACAATCTGGACCAAAATGACCTTAACGTCTCATTAGGAGTATGCCACGTCGGATCAATGCTTGTTTGGCAAACAGAGGAGGATTTACCCGTTATTGACTTTGTTGTGATGCTTTGGTAACTTTGCTGTTTGAGCCTGGGTATCATTTTACCCTTATAATGGTCAGTTTGTGCCTTACTTAGTCTAACGATCATTTGGAATAAATCGATGAATGTGAACTTCATTTCATTTTGTCATTTGTTTCTTCGTCAGTTTCATTAGGTGACTTTAATAACACTTGAAAACCAATTATCCTCTACTTTTTTTGAATAGTATATAACGAACGCTATCTGACGACGGCAAGAATACGCGAGACCAATATGACGACCATGCACGACTACATGTAGCATGGTGCCGAGCACGTCATCGTTGGAACATGGGTTAATGGCAAATAGTTCACTGGTCGGATGAGATTCACTTTTTCATATTAATGACTAATATTGGGTCTGAAAGAGGCTAGAAATTATACGTGGTCGTTAATTAGAGTGCGTGTAATTAATAAGCTGTAAACGATGTTACTACAGGTGTAAAAGCGGTACCCCCCTTCGCCAATTTTCGTATACAAAAGCATCCACTAATCCAATCGCCTATCTCGGATTAATTTAAGGGGAAAACTTTAGTTATCGAACTCGTTCAAGCCATTCACAGTGGGAACAGAACACTATGGAACATTATATTTCATTTAATCGTGTTCGAATGTTTTGATCAATCAAATCGATTATCGGCACTTGGCCTAGTGCACGTATTGGTGCGCCATTCCATTCTCTCACTCAATGAGAATAAAAATTATCGTGTTCCAATGTCTTGGATAATCCACATGGTTATCTCAACACCACTCCGTCTTCATGAGCCCGGTTTAGGAGCAGAAGAGAAGGACGTTAAACCCCATTTCATTTCATTTCTCACCGCCGCCAACCTTGATTAAATTAACATAAACGTTATCGACCAATGAAATGGAATATCTCACCGTTGTTTCGGCGAAGGCATTCGTCTAATGAATAAGGAAGTACGCAAAAGTTTGGACATTCTGGCACAATTATAATCAGACATATTGTTTCCCCACAAACAGTTTACTGGACAGAGAGATAGTCGTGAGTAAAAACTTACCATCAATACACGAAAGTCGTCCATTGACATAACCTATATCTGCATTTAATACAGCCTGACAAAACAGGGTTAATTCGTCAAACGTGTAATTCTCTATACAGGACGGAACATGAAGATAACATCGCCCATTCTCGTTGTCTTCTGACCAATCCTCCGGACAATCCAGTTTTCGTAAACCTAAAAAATGAATCGGATTAACAGATTAGCGGGGGCTGGGGCTCTTCTCGTACAGAATATGGAAATTACATAATTCTGGGGGGGGGGGGGGCGCCCCGCCTCATCCCCTATTCACAACTACGGTATTATAACATATAAACAGACCCATTCGAACATCTATATGATGTTATTACAGACTTAATCTGACTATCGCCTGTAATGGTGATCGGTTCTCTTTGCTCAACTGCCAATTCGGCCAAATGCCAAAATGCAAAGTTTTCATGTGATTGAAGGCTTCATTAAAAATGAGAAATGTACGTCCTGATTTGCAGTAAAATATACACATCAATTACACGAGGTGCAACAATACATCTATATATGTAGCAGGTTACGTAAGTTTCAACAATGGCATACATTAAAGTTATTCTCTCCACCCCAGTCCTGTAAAGTCTAACCAGCGTGATTAGACTCAGGAAACCACCACATCATGATCTTCTGAGAATCAAAAATGATCATCTAAAGAATCCAAGCGGTGTCTGATCTACCGCGCAAAGATCTCGCTTTTTATATGCATAGATTTCTGAGATTAGTTACGTCATTGGTCAAATACACCTAATGACGCCAAAACATCGAATATTAAAGAATATCTCGTAAATTCCCATTTAAATTGAGTTAACTATATCAATAAATTGTAAACAGATATTGCATTGCTCCCTTTCCATCCGTCGGCCACTTCACATTTAGCTTCGCTCACTCTATGGGCTAATCATCTTTATAGATTCTTTTGATTTTGATTTTGTATACAGATCATTATGAAGAGGATGCCTATTGCATTTAGTGAAGATCCGATAATTTTGGTCCGTACTATGGACTCGGATTTTGTGTATTCATTCCAATCGCAGTATGCACAAACCTGTTCCCACTCTACAGGATACGATTATTAATTGATTATTTTGATTTTTTATTGTTGAGGAGGATCTGATAATTTATCGCTGAGATATTTGCGAATATTATTTATTGTGCCAATCGCTCGAATTTGATGACGATTCGATAAATGTACTTCGCAATATTAACTATAGACTTGGCGTGTTTTTGCATTTGTAAAGAAAAAATGTTCACCAAAAAAGTTCATCGTAAAATGTATTGTTTTGAGAAACGAATTCGTTGATTTAGATCTATTTGATATCCATGGTTACGTAGTTAAGACTCAAATTAATGTAGTATGGGTGGTTAATTAATAAACCATTTTCTCGCTTTCTAAATGCCTCCCAAGGATTACTTTTATCAATAGTCCAATATGAATTACTCATGAATAACCTACAACTGTAAACATGTGCATGGGTCCTATAGGCTGATTGTCATTAGATTCCATGAGATTACCAGCGGAGTTCCTAGACCATACGATGTAGCAATTTCTATCGGAAGACTCGCCCCACCTGAATGGATGAGATTTAAGAGAATGACTTTATCATTTCTGGCAAGAAGAAGAGAATACACAACGTGAAGGGAAAGCAACGACGACAAGTAAAATACTATAGGATGATAAGGATACTAAGATATTTACATGTATAACAGTAAAAAAGATGCATGGGTCATACGTAGGATGTGGCACCTGGTTTTAAAAATGGTTCGTTCTTCACATCTGGCAGACGGTCCAAGGTGTTACAGGTACCACAAACCAAAACTCGGTTGAAGGCTAATTGGCGGTACATTATCCCCTCCCTTTGAACAGTTACCAAAAAGAGACGTTTTAGGTTAATAAGTCATAATATCCTGAAATAAGTTTCATATTGTATATAATCTATACATGCTGTTTAGATGATAAAAGTATTGCGAAATTTGGAATTATATCAATAAATATGAATGGATGACTGTGAAATGGTGAGACGGTGGTGAGGCCTTTATAAATAAATGTGCATATATTTTAGCCGATCTTTCCAAGCGTAATGTCTAAATTTTTATTTTAGTATGTTTATTAAATTTCAGTAGGATTTTGTTTATAAGTATTTAATGGTTTAATTCAGTAGTTTAGTTTTCGTTGTATATTTGATCGATTGCTGAAATTTGTTGAAACCCGAAAAAATTTGCTTATTGAAGTTCATTTGGAAATGAAATGAAATGGGGTTTAATGTGTTACTGTTCTGCTCCGAACTGGGCTTATAAAGATGGGCATACGCCATACAGTGTGCTATGACAGCAATTTTCAACGGGCATCAGCGGTTAGACCTACTCTTATATCGAAATCCAATTGCCAAGGGATCTTTTTGTGTGTTCCGAATGACCAGAAAGCCGTGCTTGTCAGGCCCGCCGTCTTGCATCACTGACAAGGGGAAACCACGCCGGATAATCGGGATGATCACTTCAAGGATCGAGCACCCGACCTCCAGGCAAGCGAGCCAGCGTCTTACCCTCTATATTTTAATTATCCTTTAATTATCCTTTTACTACTATCTTATTTCGGATACTAGGCTTTTTATTTGAGATTCATACAAAATCTAGAACATCTGTATAAAAAAAACAAAAGGCTGTTTAGTTTCGTCATCGTATTATAATGGCATTTTAAATTTGCTGTCCATTAGCAAGAACTTATTCGCAGAATTCCAATAAGTTCACCTAGAAATACAGTCAATAGATTTGACTTCTATATATAATAGCTTGTTGTCAAATAAAAATCTGTGTCCCTTATGAATACTTCACAATGGAATTCCTCATAATTACAAACTATTCATTAGAATGAATTCATCTTTAAGATGTCCTGGTAGAATTCTGTCTTTATTAAGAATCTGGAATTCTTCTACATCAATATTGATTTACTTGGCGCTTTCATGATCTTCAGATAACAGTGCTAATCGCAGACATCATATTCCTTAGGTTATATAACAATTTGTTTCACTTGTATTTATCAGCTACTATTGTTCAAACAAAGGCAAGCAGACTAAAATGGGATAAGTGCGCACTATATAACATACAAAGTTATATATATTACATTTTTATGGGATTCGAAAAAATAACATACAAGTTAAAAGTTTATAAATTACCAATGTCAACTCGTAAGCCATCCGATTATATAAGCCGGTACAGGAGATTGACATCGCCGTCTAAATATCCATAAAAAAGCTAATATTTACGCGATCAGGTACGTGATGTATTTGCGTAACAGTACGTATATGAGACACGATTACAACATTGACATCATTGAAAAATCTGGAAGTGACGCAATTAAACCATACATCAGAAGGCGAGACAAATAGAAAAAGTCCGTGCATTATAGGGATTTGATTAATTCTCTGTTTATATTTGAAATGATTGTTTAAGTGTATTCTGGTAGCCCTATTAATAACGCCATACTACCATTACTACTGATTACAAATATACTTTCCCGGATTTCATCACAGTCAATTCTTTACTTGGTTTCCAAATGATATATCCCCCGCAACCTGATAAAATAACTCTTCATTATCATGGGGCTGAAAATCGTCCGTGTATTAGTTATCGACCTTTAAATCGGACGTTAACAATATCTGCATTCGGCTGTATGACAGTAAGTGATATGTACCTACGCCCATACATTTGCGATGCGGCTACGGGTTTACTTTAACAGGAAAACTTGATGCTATTACAAACAAACAAGACACCATGGGCTCAGCCATGTTTCATCCGGGACGTTTAAAGTAGTTCCAATATGGCGGAATTCGTCATACAGCCGAGACTAGATGTTAGTTCCGGAAGCTGTCGAAGTTTGCTGAGTGCAATATCGCATTTCGTTTGTTATTTTAAATTGTTGGTTGCTCACATAATGTAGGCTGTGTAGATTTAGAAACGGGGCATACCAGTTGATGAAGTTACACCATAGATTACCCAGCAACGAATCATAGGCAGACGAGAAGCTACGTCCTCCTAGTAGTTAAGATCTCAGTACTCTGTATACACCTAGGAGTCGTCGTAACAGACAATTTCATTGGCTAATACCTCACACCAATAAGAACGCCTGTTATATAACAACTCTCCCAGATCCTAGCGTAGTAAAAACAAGAAAAACGAAGTTTAGAACTATGAAAAACGGAACAACATGTGATCTGTGTTTTAGAGATTGACGCTTATATTTTGGGGTATTATGCCTTTTACAATGGCAAATATGACCAATTTTCCGATAATGTTCAAGCTTGTCTGAAAAAGCTGCTGTGTGAGCGTGTTTTAATATTGTAACTTAATAAGGACAGACAGGACCATAATAACCAGCGTACACCTCAGCAGTGTTAAGGCCTCTCTAAAGTTTTGATCATATTTTCATGTATTGCCACTGACAGAGTTCTCTTCACAATATCACAATGTTTTTACAGGTGGATACTAATGAGAAAATCGGTAAATTTCAGAGAGTTCTCGCGAAAGCAATTGACAGTTGGTCGTTGATAATAGTTCCTTATTTACTGTTCCTTCGAATTCTTAGACGCCGTCCATCGTCGTTGCCATATGATCACACTTACAAGAATGCTGAGCCATATTTCAGAACTGTTGGAATCTTTGAAAGCAAGCTTAGCGCCTTTGGATGTCGTGACAATAGCCAGGTCATGCCTGTTACCGGAACTCCGGCGCATTGGAAAGACGTTAGTGGTTATAGAAATAGAATGAGGGAAAATGGTACTTAACGTCGACTTGCCACAAACTAGGTCATTTCGGGACAAACATGTCCCAGGGATTGAAACCACAGCCTCAAGCCAGCTGTGGTCGGCCGGCTAGAGGTCGAAGCGCGGCACTCTAGACCACTAGGTCATTTCGGGACAAACATGTGGTTTAATTTTATATTAAAGGGACAATCCCGATAAGAACAGAGTCTCAAAAATTAAAGTCCGAGTATTTATGAAATTTATGGACCAAAATATAGTGGCATGGTGTATTTACCTTGTCTCAAAATTTCAGCTCAAAATATTGAGTCGTTTGGACGTAAACGTCAACACTGCTTATCCGGACACGTAACCCTTTTAAGATTTCGGGTCAATTTTTTCATTGGGTGACCTGGTAATCGATTAATGTTTCTTGAGAGGTCTATACAGTGAATGACCCATGCCCTGTACTTGATAACAAAAGGTAAATTTCACCTACATATTATTTTTATAGAAAAAAGTCTGGTTTTATCCAGATACTGTATAATAAAACGTTCTCCATTTCCAGATGAAGACTGTGAGGTTTAAGTTATTTACAAGCATATCACAAATATGGGGTTAGTAGGTGGGCCTTAGGTTATGGATTTTAAAGGATTTTAACACAAAATTAAGCAGTTTTATTCCCCAAAAAGTTATCGGGATTGTCACTTTAATAATTCTCTTGCGCATAGGAGTTTTTAGCAGTGGACGGAAACCAGGGGACTCGTACAGCCGGGGATTATCAAAATAAATAATTTAACCAAATTGGAGAGAGAGATAGAGAGAAAAAAATGGGGGTTAACGTCCACTCTACTTTCATTTTGTGACTAACATATTATGTTTTCAATTTCATTTCAAAAATTCGCTTGGGAGGAAACCGAAGTGCCCGGAGGAAACCCACGAGGTTGAGAAGGCAACAAACACTCACACCAGGGATCGAAACCCCAGCCTCAAGCCAGGGATGACCACTAGGCCATCCCAACCCCCTTTAACCAAATTGGAATAGGTGTATATTATATGGTATGTATGAGGCTACCATAAATATAGAATTACTACCAGATTGGATGAGTGAAAAGAATCAATAAGCATCATTTACCGTATAAGAAAATACAAATTGGAAGAACTTTCTTCATTTGGTACACCGAGTATGTTCAACTATATCGCATAATTCCCTGCGGTGTTACGTCATTATCTACTTTCATTTTGTGAATAAAACTTGACTTCATGTGGGCGTATATATCGTTCGCTGGTAAGCTTGGTTTACCCCATATCCACCATATTTGTTGAATTGTTCGATACGGTATAATTGTACTAAAAATCGGTAGGATATGGATGAAATTAGTTGAAGTCCACGCACGCCAGTGTAGGTCACACGTGTACAAAACTGTGGTTGGTCTAAAAATTCATTGCAGCTTCAATTTGCATTTTGTACATAATGCCCATATGTTTAATTTTGGATAATCAGGTCGAAATGACTAGAAATATAGATCTTTTTGATAGAGAAAATTGGATGTATAAATAAGGTAAAAACAGATTGATGTGAAAATATAGTGAATATAGCCTTATCAATTTCATAGCCAGACGCTTAGATTTAAAAATATCTAAAATCATGACCATTTGACATGATATGTCTATTATTCTGACGCATATTTCAGTAAATCTTTTGGAATTGGATTAACTCTCCTTCGCCCATACAATTTCACCATTTATATTAAGTGGCAATAAGTCAACTTGTAAGTTAACTTATATGGCAAATCGTATTACAACAGATAGATGGATTGGATGGTAGGCGTTTTCCTTTCTCAAAGTCATTCGAGGGTTTTTTTTTTACTTCATAAGTCTGTTAATCGGACGCTTCCTTTAAATTTAAAGCGAACCACACGATTTAGAAAGAAAGAAAATTACAGGTGCCTATGATCTACGGAATGAAGTCGGAAAGATGCGATTCGATTGAAAACCGTGATTAGTTGATTTCCCGCCCATTTTGTTTTTATATTGTTGTGCTATTAGAATATAACCAAATGATTGTACAAAACGTAACATCGGAAAGAAATAAAATATGACAATATTTCACATAGCATGCCACCAATTTATTTCTTTTATTTATGTTTCCTTTAATATTTGATTAAGTGTTTATTTCGTTTGATAGTATTTATTTAAATCATTCGTTCTTAAACTGTAAATAATGAAATATCAAACACTTTAAAGTAGCTAAATCTCTTTCAATCGTATACATAATCATCGACATTTCCAAACACAAATCAGTTCAATTTCAATTAATGTTCATGTTTTATCATTGTAGACACAGGCAACATTTATAATCGGGTTTAGCGTACACTGTGGTAATACGGATAATTTCCTTCAAATAACAAAAAGTAAGGATTTTAAGAACAGATATTTTTTACAGTGTATTACGGTCATTCTCCGGCTTGGATAATGAAAATGGGCATACGCCATATACATGAAGTGTGCTATGAGGGACATTTTATCCGAATAGCGGCGCTACGGTCTACCCGTATAATATCAACTGCCGATGGATCTTTTACGTCTACGTCAATGAGTACGCGGAACCTCGGCATTTTATCCCATGCGAATGGCTGCATGATATTCATCGCCCGACGAACTAAATTATTAGTGAATAGGTAGTGGATGTCGACTAGAAACCTTATTCTGATAACAATGACAGGTCACAGTATATCCCAGTCAATATGGCTGCCATTCGGAATATCCCAGTCAATATGGCTGCCATTCTGAATATCCCAGTCAATATGGCTGCCATTGTGAATATCTAAACCACTACGTATGGTTAGTGTCTTCTTTGTTCATTTTTTTCTACCTGTGATTTTGTTGGGGTTTTTTTTGTAACAGTAATGAGCTAATTTCTATGCTTCATTAGCCCCCCTTTCATTCACCATTCAAGCCGAATTGTGTAATCAGAAGACGGTTCACGTTGAATCCTATACAGTAACGTAGGGGTTTTACCAATTCAAATTATTATTTTAACAGTATTGTGCACTCCGTCTGCATTAGCCCAGTTAAAACAGAAAAGTAGAAGATGAAACCCCATTTTATTTCACTTCACTACGATTTTATTTATTTTTTTCATATTAACGAATAACACTTCGACGCTTGACAAATTGGGCATGGCATTCTTTGAGGACAAGCCTAATTTGATTTGAGGAGAGGGAAGAGGTATCTTATAAACGCTGGAAAATAAAATAATTTCTGTGGCTAAAAAATTATAATTCAATAAGTGACATGACCATCGATCGGTAAAATACGTTGACAAACTATAATTATTAATGGATATTTGTAGGTCGATCGAAGCAAGGCAATATTTGATGGTTAAGACCGACATATGAGTGATGAAAATTATCTTAGTACGAACATCCCAATTTAAACTCTACTACAACCCATGTATCTATTATACATTATTTTTATCTTTATCGATTTATTATGTTGATTTCTGTATCCAATTCTTCGCTTTTCTATTTAACAGTGGATTGTAACTTGGTCACAGCAGTTACGGTTGTCTCTACTGATGCGTCAGTTACGGTTGCCTGTACACAGCTGCCGTTGGAGTCTTTGGCAGTGGGAGAAAACCAGAAAAAAGTCAAAGAAAACCCATGAAGTTGGACAGGCGACCCTATTCCTTGTCATGCACTCGAGTCCCTTGTTACAATTGGCGCTGAAAGGCACTCTGGTATACGAATGTTAAAATGTTTATGCTGTCTGAAATATTGGATATCAAACGCCCATCTTTTCCGGTAAGATGACAACATCAATGTTGATTTGAATTGACAAATAATTCACTGTCGAAGACTTTAGATGATATTAAGTTACTGAGTTGGCTTTAAGTAGGTTTATCCAGGCAGACAGGTGTTAGCGGTTGTTTATTGTATTTTGTTCTAGTCGTGGGCCGGTTCTACGTACTCCCACACCTATATTACACCTTTTATTACTCCTTTGTTGACCTCTACACACTTACTAGGCTTGGGCGAGATTTGACGGAAACAAATGCCTGAATTGGACAGTTGTACAGTATATATAATCTATGGGTGATAATATGTTGGGTGAAACTATTTCTACACAATGACACACAGCATTTTATAATGTTATTAGATAACCGATAACTTGTTTGTCAACCAAAAATTTTTGTTTTTACATCATACATATTTAAACATGCATTATGCAAGAGCTAAATCTGCCTTATTGTAGGTCTTTCTTTAGGCCTAAAATAGGCTATCTAAATTATGAATTAACTTATTCAGACCATAATGAACTCTAGATGTCTATTGCAATTATATATGCTGCTTAAAGCTTATTGATAATTAAATCAAAAGGTTGGATAATCGAGACTATGATTTTCATTGTATTGCCTTTAAATGATGATCGAGGCCAGGTGGAATTTTCAACCGCTTAAATCCCGGTTCAGGAGGGGATCAACTGGACTGAACTTTTCAGCGCATTATCTTTACATTATCTTGTTTTTTACTATTATAGTGAGAACTGTCAGCTCTTTGTCTTATCATCCATGTATCTTTAACTAATCAGACCATAATTTCTTTAGAAGAGCAACCAACGCCCATCCGTGATAACTGAAAGGTCACCAATAATCGAAGCACTATAAATCTGCTAGCTACCATAATTATGTTCTCCCATCATATTTACTAATCTCTGAAGAGTACACAGTAACGTGCCTTTTTATGTTCAACTTGAAAGTATTGGCGGTAAATGGTAACAGCTAATAACATTATTGTTGAAAACAAGCATGAAGACGGCGACTTAATTAATATCTATTGTAACTGTTAATAAGGCACTATAAAGCACCTACCCACCCACTGTTAAACAGTCCTGATTGTTTCCCCATTCCAGCACAGCAGTTGACTTAATAACTAAATCAAGTCTGCTTCACTGTTCTATAGTTCTAAGAAAACTGATATGTGAACCTTGTGCTTCATTAACTACTAATATTGGATTGCGATAAATAGTAATCTAATCCAAAATCATGCCATGGTCACAAGTAAACTTGGTGAAAACTGAATAACACGAAACGCTATGTTTATGGTGACAACACGCCATGGATATATATGAAGAACCAGAGCCGGATGCTTTTAAATATGGCGTCCACGGACTTTTAAATATGGCGTCCACGAACTTTTAAATATGGCGTCCACAGACTTTTAAAATCAGATTGTGTAACTCCACGACTGGAGTTGACAGAATTCTTAATTCCAATACGACTTGCCTCCACAATCTTTTGAACTATGGAAAAAAGTTTTAGAAACCTGTTTCTAGGCTAAGCTTTCAAAGTTATAATGAACAGAGTTGTTTAAATAGAATATCCTACTAATTCATAATAAATAGTTCATTATATACACGTTTCATGTGGTCGTATATTGTCGTCCCTCGTGTGTGTCAGAATTCTACTGTGTCAGAATTCGTGACTCATTACTTGGATAATTTGCATAAATTATGAACTGAGTAGAAACCGTTCCACTTCAAGGATAAAATTTGTTGCATTGATTTAATACATATTGCCGAAGTCTCAAGTAATGGGCGTAAATGAAGGTGTTATCAGCCCCCGTTTATGTTTTCCATGGGACGATTAACTAAGATGTCGATGGCGTAGACTGTTAAACAAAACGATTAGATAATGTTACTTTAGCATGAAATATATAACTCTACTATTTATTCGTTTTATAATCGTCTAGCTTTAATAGCAGAGGGATTATACATCAACGAAACATACAAAACATAGTGTGTGTCACGAAATATTACTATTTATAAAACTACATTGGAATGGCAATGAGAAAAGATGTTGTTTCTGTGTCCCAAGCTCGTGACACTGTAACCTAAGAGTCTATAACCATACAGATTAGGGCGCCAGGTCTTAAGCTCGTGACCTAACAGAATACCAATTCTAAATATGTGGTCGTAACCAACGATCAATTAAATATCTTATTTAATACAAATCCATTGTTTTAAATAATTTTGACAACTTAATTTTATATCGTCTGCTGGAGACACCGAATTTTACGAAATTTTCAATCATAATATCTTTGTTCATTTTGAACACAATTGAACCGTATTCAACTTTCTCAAAAACTTCTAACGTTCAGAAAACTGACAAAACATGAAGTATACCTACAGAGGTGTTGTGACACTGTTCTAGAAAGAACAGGGGTGTATTGTACTCGATAGTAGCTCCCCATATCAAACGATTTTCCGTCCAGAGGTCTCATTTGTGAGAGATCGTAGGTACACCGACAGATGGTCTGGGTGGCGGAGGGCCTGGTAATCCCTCGCCTCCTACCCTGTGTTACCTTTAAGACTTTGTTGACAATTCTGGCCCTAGCAATCAGAACAAGAATCGGTCCAGACTCCAGAGAGTGAAGTCAGTGGAAAAATATTATAGTCATGAGAGCACTGATTTAAAAATCCTTTTTTGACGTTGGTACCGCATATTTTGGCCCCTCGGCTCTACTCTGTGTAGCTATTAACATCAACTATTGATCATCGATATTCAGCCGTCGGTGATCTTTTGTTCGTTAGTTAATTCACCTTTTTCGAAACCTTTCCGAACCGTGTGTAGTCTGAAGATCCTAACCAGATTTTGTTTTCATTCGAGACCTAACCTCTCAACTTTAATTGTTCCGCGTTATTCCGTTCCAGAGTCACTTCCCCTTTTCCGAAAACCTTGTTTACACGATGAATTATATTTTAAAGTTTGAATTAAAACATTGTGGTGATGAGACTCAGACAACTCTATGGGAGTATTTTCCTTGACATGGGTGATGTGTGTGCATAGTTCTAGATATCTTTTTATAATATGACAGCAGAAAAGAGGACCCATTCACCTGATTTGAGTATTGTTTGCAATGTCTACATTCTGTCTTGTCCGCAGGTTTAGCAGGTTTATCTTGTCCGCGGGTTTATCTTATTTCCCTTTCTATTTAGTGTGGTCCTCCTGTATTTACTATCAAACTTCTCCGTCGATGGAGCATTTAATCGACAATTAATTCCGCTAGTGTGTTAGAAATCTTACTAAACTTAGTTCGCGTGTTATTGTGGTTTCAGTAGAACACATAAAACTTCACCTTGTGGACAAAAAACATCACTTAAAGGTGTGAAACTGCAGAGGGATAAAAACTGTAATAGTTAGACGGATGCTTTCGGTGATATTGTCATATAACAAGCTAGTTAACTAAATCTCTTATAAAGTGCATATATCATGTTCATAACACTTGACACCAATGACAAATCAGTCTAATTAAAGTGTTTATTACTAGAAGGGATCACTTACACTCATTAAAGGGACATTGTCATTTAAAGATAGTTCCAGCACAGATAATTCAAAATAACGTCTCTGAATACATCTTGGCATTCGGTAAATTCTGATATTCTGTCAAGAACTTTGCCAGTCACTTTGAAATTCTGCATACATGTAGCCGGTTTCAGTTGGACACTGACGGTTAACTATACGATATGCAGGAGAAATGTAGAAAACGGACACAAAATATTTTAGCACAAACAAAGGGCTTACAGAAACTGATTACCAGTGGTTTTCAACGTTGTTTTACCAACGGCACACCGTGGAACATATGAACAAATAGCGGCACACCCGGCTAAATATATATGAAAAATATTTTTATTTTGTCAAATTAAAGCATGGCAAGTCATAGACGACATACATCCATAGACAAAAAAAAAAACATGTTTCGCGGCACACTGGTTGTGAATGACTGGATTAGCCGTAAAGTTTCACTCCCGTGGTAGACAGACACCAAACTTTCAGATGAAATAAGCATTATGAATGCAGTAGATGACCAAATTATTCCGACAGGAATTAATACCTGCTTAAATGTTAAATCCTGATAAAACGTTTATTATTCTTGTTTATTACGTAAAATAATTTCACATTATAATGAGAAAGGAATGGCGTAGCCTCCCATTAGAGTAACTTGATGTTGCTATACAGGAAACTAATTATTCCTATAGGCTAACATAATCTAATATCAAAGTTTACGTTGTCTACGGATCGGGCGCATTGGAAACACTAATGCTTAATTCATATCAAATATATAGTCGTGTATCTATCAGTAAAATGGTATATTTAGGAGAAATTGAATTGAGTAATTTGGATGTCAGTTTGGTGGAATATTCCGGGGCCACCTGATCACGGTTTGTTAGCAGAGTAAACATAAATTAAGAGGATTACAAAATCCTTTGTCACCCAATTATTGCGACGAGGTCAAAGGTCAAGACAGTTAATCCCCTGCTGGAAAAGGGATAATTAGAGATTAGAGAGTATGTAAATACTTTAAACAGTTTGGCGAATTTGATATAAAATGGCAATCGACTTACCACTAATCACTTTGTAAATATTCTGACCATGTATAAATAACATGTTATTGTCTGCGATATCACCTCGGTGTAAGCGGACGTTAAATAAAGCTATTTCACACACCAAGATGGCCAACATTACCCCCAAGAAGATATGCGATAAATATAAAGTTTCTTATTTAGGGATATTTTTTATGACTTATATATAATTAATTAATACAGATTTAACTTTTCTGTTGACATTATCATACTATGCTATAGTTCTTTATTTTTAGGCGTCCGTTAGGATGATGCTGTAAATGGTGCCCAGTCCATTCATGCGCATTATTCCATACCCAGTTCGTCAAGGGATAATTCAAACGATAAATTAGCTAACACCCGACTACTATATCTATCTGTTAAATAAACTCATCATACTTCCAGTGAAAATCATAAAATAATTTCGAAACAAATCAATTGTTTTCATCGGCCACCAGGGAAATCCCTTTTGTGTCAATCAAATTTAAAACAAATATTTGTGTCTAGCTCTGTGTGTTTAATAACTACAGTTAAAATATTTCACAAAAATCATTTCAACAAGAATTGCCTGCCACAAATATTAGGCGCACTTATCACTTGGTAAACACCGGGATGGGACACGGGAACTCCGGATTAGCCACCCAAAGTCTTACTCACTGAGTCACAGTGGCTTCAGTATTACAATACAACAGGTAGCAATGGCAATTAAATCGCAAAAAATAGCCAACTTTCAGTTTGTATGTGGTGTTGGGGTTTTATTCCAAACGTCTGTGTTGAACATGTGCGTGGGTAACCATATGTATATTACTGAAGTTACTGTGATAATGGGTCATCGCCATGTTACTTTCAAAAATGTTCAAATAATGATTGCTTAAAATGACACCAATTCCTTTAACTTCTTATCTTAATAGTCTTTAGTGAAGGGGAGTTTACTTAGCCCCCCCCCCCCCGATAAAGTTGTACGAAACTTAAACGAGTAATCATACCTACTTCCGCTTAGTTTTTTGAGAAATTTTGAACGATGACGACACTGAATCAAGGTCATGTCTCGGAATTAAATTCTAGTTTTGTGCTGCTGGATTTTGTAAAATGACCGTCAATCCATATGAAGTCAAAAGCTTTTGTGAAGACCGTGGTTTACTAAACTTAGTAATTTTGTTGAATTTGGGAACCATATTGGCGTTTCGTTCGGTCATGGCACAGTCGTCATTCACATGAATTCGGCGAACCTGTAACCATATGGTTTACTAAATTACTAATATCGTATAGTTTTGCCAAATATGGCAATCTAGAATACTTGTTGGTGGGAACATGTTTTTATTTTGATATTTGATGTAAATGACATTGAAAACCTTTAGTTTAATATATTGGTGGCGACTTTATGAGCCCCCCCCCCCCCAAAAAAAATGAGTCTCCATTTTGAATTTGCCCCCTCTGGTGGATTTGGCCATCTTTTTAGGAAGAATACACAAGTTCATTGGTTTCAGTATTCATTATCGTAATGATGCTCATGTGTGTAGGAATATCTTACCAGAAACTAAAAGATCGGTAAATTGATCGATTCGACTAAATGTTGGTGCGAGGTCATCGTTAGTCCACTTTAACATTCGGTGAAAATCTGAAGTCGCTACGACCACTAGAACTGGAGGAGGTACGTTTGGGAAATACTACCCTTTATAGTAATGCTATTCCCGTTATTTAATCCATACCAGAGGAGACGTCACGTGATAATTTGTCTTTAATAAATTCTCCATAGATTAACAGACATTTTATCGCACCTGTTTACCCCGGAGGATTGCGTTCATCCCAGAAAGAATTTGTTATTACCATGGATGTTATTATTGCTATAAGTCTGCCCGGAAAATATTATTGGCTTCTATTTACCGAACTTCAGATCCTGATGTCCTCTAGTTTGAGTAGACTCGGTTGTCATGTTGTGATTTGAGGTATTCGTTTTTAAATAAAGCAGTAAGGTATTTGGTTTTTTTCCGTAGAATAATCTGCAAATTTCCGTGAAATCCATGAAATGAACCAAGAAGGAAACTATATCTTGTCGTAAAAACCTTAAAAGCCAATAAAAGAATAAGAATTTGGGAGGATGAAAATGTTTAATAAACTTACCCACATACACGAATATTAAGGTAAACTATCTGACATCGTGACCAATGTTATATTTATTCTTGATCTACAACTTTACTCACACAAACACCATATTCCAGTAATTTCTCAATATTTTGTACACAACCGAACTTTACTATTGCAACTCCAGTGGCATTACATTTTACCGAAACGTAACAATCAACAAAATGAAATGAAATGGGGTTTAACGTCCTACTCTTTTGCACCTAACCTGGGCTAATGGAAGACGGGCATACGTCTTACAGTGTGCTATGGGGGAAATTTGGCCCGATCAGCGGCGCTACGGCCTACTCTTATATCGGATTCCAACTACCAATGGATCTTTTACGTGCACTCCAATGTGTACACGAGACCTCGGTTTTTCGTTCCACTCGAACAACTAGGCAGCTGTCCTTGTCCGTTCTGCATCCCTGACACGGGGAAATCACGCCGGAAAATCGAGATGAACTTTCTCGGCCAATGCAGGTATCGAACACCCGACCTCCAGGCTAGCGAACCAACGCCTTATCCACTTAGCCACTATGACCCCTATACAATCAACAAGGAGTCCATTAATAGCATTACTTTTAAGTGAAACGTAGGCACCAGGGTTGAAAATAATAAAAATCAGTAACAGGTACGTCCAATTCTTACAACCACAACGCTCCATACGCGTTTTAGTCACCATAATCTCTTGTATAGGCTACATCTTATAACTTTATTCCGACTGAAGTTAGCAGTGTTTGAAGTTTTGATAAGTAACATTAATAAGTTACGTTAAACTGGTAAACCGAGATTTGTTTATTATAGTAACAAACGTCAAATACCGATAACATCAGTCAGAATAAAGTATTTTCACTCGAAAGTATCGCTTTCAAAAAAGATTGGTTATATTAGAAAAGTAACTCGTTAAAATTACAATGTTATAATAATTCTATAGTTTATCATAGCGAGGAATTAATGGTCAATGCTAAACATACATCCTAACAAGTAGGCCTTTGAATAAAAGAACTTAATTTGGGTGTCCAATGCAAGTCTGTCTACAACAGTGGTTCTCGGCCTTTTTTGGAAAACGGCACACTGGTTGCGAATCACTGGTCTACAAGATTTTACATGTTTCGTGGTTATCTTTACATTATCTTCCTGGGCGAAACAGTTAGTTTTCTATTTATCAATGGTTAATACTAACTCTCTGTAAATGTTAACTAAACAGTTATGAATTATTAATCAAGCTCTCTTTCAGATGAAGGTTAGAGATAAGTAATTAATTAGGCATTAGTGCAACCGACGTAATCCGTCACCAATAAAATATATGTGTATATTCATAATTCTGTTATACAATAAAACAAAACAAATTGTTGGATAAAAAGTAATATTAAAATATTTCGGTCCTTCATGAACACACAAAAATATTAAAGTCACAATAATTTTAAGATATTGGAAATTGAATAAATAAGAAAGTCTGGTTATTATTCAATACGGTGTTGGAAAAGACTAAAGTTACCAATGGTAATAGACACCAAACATAAAATCTGATCTTAAAATCATCTCTAGAGTGTTTTAATGATCCATGTGATTTAGTAAGTGGTTGTGTATCGTCTAACGGTAATTGTTTTATAATAGGCCCAACTGAGAAATAAAACTTTTTTTTTCACACATTATTGACAGATAAAATATTGTAGTTCGCGGAAAAAATTATAAAAAATTTAATACAAAATGTTATCTGGCTTTGGGGAAAAAGAAATTGTTGACAGACAGTATAAGCATTTGAAAAATATTTAAAAAAAAACAATTTTGATTAATTTCCAAATAAACGTTTAAAATTGGTTCATATCCTTCGGTTGATTGTTTTCTTTTAGTTTTCTTTTTCTTTTTCTTGGAGGGGGGGGGGGGTCTTTTGCCCACCCAGCCGATAAAAAAAAAACACGATAAAACTACAAATACAACATTTACATATATTTGACAAATATTTGATAAAATCTAAATAACCATTAATTTTAACCAAACGACAAGTTATCGTCGAAGAAAAATTTCACTTTAAAATAATGATGGAAAACATAAAATTACCTGTGAGTTTCTGTGATCTAACGCTTCTTATTAAAATGAGAGCTGATATAACTATAACGGTGACAAACTGAGTGATATCCATGTTCTATTGAATAGATCTGATACGAGTGCCCTGTATCTGGTAGTTATCGCACTATCGACTCGTTCTCACCTCTACACATATATACCCACTTTTATCCTAAACTCTACCTTCAGTCATAGGCGTTCGCAGATGACGTTGTGTCGTGATGTCAAATCGGCGTGGTAAGGGAATAGAAAGTTTTCAAGAGCTGCAGCATTCGCTCTTTTGTTAGATACTTAGGTAGCCGTGCATACTAATTTCTATGGTTGTTCGAGTGTGATTCCCGAGCCAAATCTATGGAATTGTCAAGAGGGGTTGTTATAAACTTAGTTGCTAACCGCCATATATAATTTATTGCCCTTCCTAGTGTCGTCGTGTATATCGCAACACACAATCACAGATTCGCTATTGTCATAAGGGAATGGACACGGTTCTAGTGACACAACCAAATGACTTATGGTATAACATGAGTTTCATAATAAAATCCATGCAAAAATAATGTTTATAGTATATTTCATATTTCTGTAAACAAGTTTTATATAGTTACGTGTCTTTTGGGTTTTTTTTGTGTAACCCCCTGCACTTACTAATAATACTATTTGATTCTTTTTTTGTACTTGTATTAAATATCACTGATACACACGTCTGGAAAACAAAGGAGAATATTTCATATCTTGATATAAAATCACCGTTTACTAGAAGCTATTGGTGTATTTTTCAAACGAAAGCTACATGTACTGTCATTATTTTAGGGATTAAGGTAACATGAGGCTCTTGTCTGAAAATGTCATTGTTCGTCCCATTCAAACAGATAACTAAGTTTCCCATACCAATCTTTTATTCAGAACAATAAGTAACTGTTTAAATTATGCCAAGCGCCACATTCTCTATGGTTTAGAATTTGCCGTAATTACACGGACAATAACAACATTTTTTTATTAACAAAATAAATACCATACCCTTGAAACTGTTTAATAAAAAACTAGATCCATTGAAACCTGATTTTCCTATCCTACTTCATTCCCATCTTGAAGAAAATTGGATTTCTTTGTTGATAAAGCTACAGAAGGAACTAGATAGCCAATCACTCACAACAAGCAAAATGGATAATAAAACAGATTTTATATGGCCATGAAGTCCGCTGGTTTTTAATACCTTCTGTATCATTATATATTATTTGAATATGACTTTATCTTGGTCTCTACTTCTTTACGACAATAAACAAGTTATAATTTATATGGAACGCGGTAAGTATCAAAGGTGAGCTAAATGCATAACGCATTGAGTAATTTGAATAAGGATTAAACATGATTTATGCAATGCTAAATCTGCTTTTTGCAGGCCTTTCTTTAGGTTTGAAATGTTATCTAAATTATTAATTATCATAAATTAATGATGAACTAAGTAAAGTTTAAAGGCGGGTAACTGTGAAGGTAACAAAGTAAGTAAGGCTTTGAGGATGGTAACGGTGAAGGTAACAAATTTAGCAAGACTTAAAGGATGGTAACAGTGAAGGTAACAAACTAAGTAAGGCTTAAAGGATAATAACGGTGAATGTAACAAATTTAGTAAGGTTTTGAAGGATGGTAACAGTGAAGGTAACAAACTAAGTAAGGCTTAAAGGAGGATAACGGTGAAGGTAACAAACTAAGTAAGGCTTAGTTAGCTGACATATTTTAAGTAGAGTTGGGTGTAGTCTATTATCTTCGGATCGCAAGACAGACCTACATTGTGCAATGTTAAGTGCATTTGTCGTCCAAGAATGAATTAAACATACATTATGCAAGAGCTAAATCTGCCTATTGTAGGTCTTTATTTAGGCCTGAAATGTTATCTAATTTATCATTTAGACATTAATTAATTTATCTAGACCATAATAAACTCTCAATGTCTAGACTAGCCTTCGAGGCTAGATTAGATTCCTATATGCTGCTTAACGGCCATTGATAATATGTTTTTTATATTACTGATTTTAGTGATGATGATCGAGCCTAGGCGGAAATTTCTTCCGCGTAGTTCTCGGCTCATAGTGGACCAATTGGACTGAAATTTTCATCGAATTACCTTTACGCTATCTAGTTTTTAACTACATGTATTAAAGTGAGAACTGCCAACTGTTTATCTAATCTCCAATAATGTATCTTTATCCCTATCTACCGTACAAACAATTTTACGATATACTTTCAAGATATTAATTGTGATCCTAGCCAATTTGAAACGCCCACGACCTTAATGAATGAATACACGTGTTGGTGGGAGATGTTAACGATATGAAAACAATGCAAGCAATATCCAAATTTAAAGTTCTCCCACTAATTTTCAGAATCTGGTGTTTTCTGGGGGAGTTGGTCTGAGACAAAATTATAAGTGAAGATAGCGGGGGTGGAGATCTTGATTTAACCGTTAAATGGCTGGAAAATGTGAATAACGAGACGGAAGTATATGAAACGAACAGCTCGATCACAAAAGCTATTACTTTGTAATATTTATTATTATTTAGATTGGATTTTATCTAACTATTTTGAAAAATGGGAAATATCAAATCATTTGAAAGTTTTTGTGATAAAACGCATTATTTACACTGTAGAGGTTGATTATCAAACTGTTTCGTTTTATGGAAAACGTTATTTAGTGATTTATCATTGCCCTGTAACCGTATACCTACTGAATTTAATATACACTGACAGTAACGGCAATCCTGTAATCATAGTATACCTTTCATCAATGTAATACACATTCCTATTACATTTATACATAACTACATATTTGTTTCCGTCCAGGGGGAGCTTTGATCATTGAGACGAAGAGAGCTGTCTTTTTCAATTTCATTCTTTGCTATTTGATATTTTTTTATCAGCATCTAATTTTAAAATGGTTTTAAAGTTTGAAGATGTGTAAAAACATTTTACTACTATTGAGTTTTAGCTTGGTATAAGTTCCTAGTACACGCCACGCTGATATTAATGTAATATTGGAGAACATGCGTAAAATATTACTAAACATTGCAAAATATTGATATGGGTCACACTGTGATATTTACAATCACAGGTATATTAGAGAAGCGGTGTATTTTGACAAATAATTAACACCTTTAGACAAAAGGAAATATTAGTATAATTATAAGGAACCGCTTCAACTTTCTGTACGACTTGATTAGTAGACATTACAGTTCTACCAAGAACCATGGTTCATTTTGCTATATGACTTCAATACATTAAGTTCCTTCAATCAAAACTCAAGAACTATCTCTTCAAACGTTATAATTAGTGAAATTGTGTTGTTGTGTGATAGTATGTGTTCGTTGTGTGGTCGGCGCTTTGACCATATCCCTTTTGTGGTGCGGATTTTAGCGCAATATAAGACTCCTTATTATTATTATTAAGCTAATTAATCTAGCGAACGTGATCTCGCTGGTACACTTTTTGAGATTTCATAAAGAAGGGAGTGTGTTGCTACCACTAGAAATAGTAAAACCCTAACCCTAAGAACTACAAGTCTAAATATATTTTTTTATCCAAAACTCGGGGCCGGTTGTCTTGGAGGCCTGGTGCCCCGAATCAAACCAAACATTTCAAAGAAATCAGAACACGCAGTTATGACAAAAAGCCCACCATACCAATTGATCAGAGAATCTAAGGTTGATAAATCAATCAGAAATAACTTAGCCTGAATTTATAAATTTGTTGAATGATACCATCCTCGCCTTAAATTACCTATGGGCATAGATTGTTAAATTTGTGGTGAACTCTTAAAACAGTTTCGCCCTGGTTATCATTAAAGCGAGAATTTCATATTTTCTAAGACAGTCAAAAGATAATCATTTATTCGGTTTTTTTGATCAGTAGGTTGTCAACTGACTATTATAAGGATATAGGCATTATTTCCACTCTTATAAATCATAAACACCGGAACTAATAACACAATAACTTCAAACGTTTGAATTTGAAGTTGAAAATGATACTTTTGCCAATTTCTCAACTGGCAATAGTGAATTATAGGATTAATAGGATTATTCTTTAACAAGGCGGGACTGTATATAGATACCATCTATTTCAAGGCTTTATTTTAATACATTTTAAAAATATAACTTTAAAATATGAAATTACGGCTTTTGAGGCCATTGTTCCAGACATAACATTGGGTATTGTCACAGTTATTAATAAAAGGTAGAACTGAAAAACCTCGTGTTAATAAACGATTCTTCATTAGCAATATGAAACCACACAACTCTTGTAACACGTGATGCTATCTCTAGACGGATTAAAGATACATTATGGGAGATTATATATACGAGGTGACAGTTCTCACTGTAATAGTTAAAAACAAGATAATATAAAGGATATTTTCTGAAAATTTCAGTCCAATTGATCGGATCGACCCACCCCTTAACAGCGAATTAGGCAATTGAATTTTCCGCCTAGCCTCAATCATCATCGCTAAAGCTGGTACGATGAAAAAAAAACATAGTCTCGATTATCCATTTCATGATACAGGTTGAGCAATAAATCGGATCATAATCCAGTAAAAATCCCAGACTAGCGATGACACCGAGAGTTGATTTTATAGTCTGGATAAGTTCACTATTGTACAACAATAGACAAATATGGCATATTGGTGACAAATGTTAAGAAACCCCAAACAGAGAGGAATGTTAACTCCAAACCTAAGGCAACTCATATAATTATTCAAATTGTGGAAATACAAGATGTCTCAAGTCCAGTTCAATCAACCTTTCTGAACTTCGGCATCTTCGGTCCAGCCGTCCATACACACGTTCCGTACCTGAAAAATCCCTACAAATATAAATGAAGAACTCCAGAAGCTGCTCCTGAAGAGTCCGAGCTCCAGAAGCTGCTCCTGAAGAGTCCGAACTCCAGAAGCTGCTCCTGAAGAGTCCGAACAAGTCTTGTAGTGTTGACCCTTGTCCTTACATGGAGATCAGCAGTAGTGTGCCACGTGTCAACAATAATGCACATAAATTAGATACAGATCTGACAATAGTTTAAACAAAATGAAACAAGGGCCATAATCCCAGACGTCATATACGGAAATTGCTTATATTCAACATTCTTCTTTGGTTTATTAATTCAAATAATGCGTATCAATTTCATGCCGATCGATACTAGCTTTAGTCGTTAAAGCATTTGCTAGGTTGTACAAAGTGAAACAAAGGCCATAATTTCAGATGTAATTAACGAAAATGGTTGAAATTCAATCGGAGCAGACAATAAATGTATCCAGTGGAGTATTCACTGCAGTATACGAATAGACAACTCTATCAGTGTGCTCTTCTCTTTTAGCTTGACGTATTTTTGGACTTCTTATGCTGGGCGTGCGTAGCTCTAATACGTCGAAGCACACAGCACTCTCACAATAAGTATTATTCAAGGAGCTTTAATCTATAAGAAACAGAAGTACTGATTATTTGACGTCGAACCGGGTTTATTATCGAATGAACATAATTGTCCGTATTTCGTCTCTTATTGTACTATAACAACTCCATAAATAATTCCTGAAATTAATGAAATTAAAAAGACTTCTTCGTCTCACTAAGTAAACACCATATATAAATTTTTAAACGGTCAGATTGGTTTAATCAGGTCCTTTAAACAAAGCCGTCACAATTGAAATTTGACGTCTTGTCGAAACTCGACATGTCGTTTTGAGATATACATGCGGTTAATTTGATTTGAGGTTTGGACGTATCTTGACTCACTGTGGAGAAACGGACTATGTGTTCTTGAAGCCCCAAAATCTTCATTTTCCATGTCAAATTGCATACCCTGACCAAGAAGTAAATACAAATTCCTTGTTAGTAGGGACGTTATCCCTGATCAGTCTGAATGTAGATTTGCTGATCTATATTGAGTTGTAACATTTAGCTGAATTCATGTTTAAAGTTCACCAAAACACTCGACCATCCGACAAACTGTTATTAATGGTTCTCTGGCTAGTCTACACATATAATCAACAACTTTATAGAATTTCGCTTCCCGAGTACGTTAAATAGTGAAAAAATAATTTAAGCTTGGTCACTTATGGTTAATGTAATAAAGAATGCGAGACCGAGTAGGAGGTGGTATATTATAACATGATCAGTACAACCAATGTTAAGATAAGCTCATTATCCCCGAAAATAAAGAAAAATCATTTACTATGGACGGCAGTGAAACCTAAATGCTAGGTCTTACAGATTGAAGTAGAGATAAATATTTGTTGACCTTTCCACAATTAGAGACAGCCCACTTAACAATACTCCACCAAAGCCAAAATGGCAATCTCGTCGGTCACCCTTCTATATCTCCACCAAAATAAAACGTTTCGCATACTCCGATACTACATGCATCAAAAATGATATCGCCCATGTCACCATAATCAAAACCATATGCACATCATAAAGGTTTCAAAATCAACCTATTTAGAAATCCTTTTAGTTTTACTTCAATATCTAAAGAATAAAATGTACAGCAGCGTGATCAAATATATTTAACAGAAACCTGGAGACGTTTGTTGAGTTGAAAACCTGCGTCATTGGATCTTTCATTAAAAATGTTTCTTCGAACAAAATATTACAAACACGTGTACAGTTGAAGTCACACTCCGGGTAATTTACTTGAGTTTATACGGGTTTTTATTGCTACAATGTCCATCTTTTTGTATTTTCATCCGGTTTTGAAATCTAAATCTGAAGACACAGGTAAACGCCTTCTATTAAGGTTATGTTGCTGAATATAAACTTTATTAACCCTTGTGCGTACACGTCGCACGAAAAACGTTGTCGGCAACAAGGGGTAATCTAAGACCCCAGGCATAAATAGGTTTTGGGGTGAATAATTTTATTCAAATACGATCAAACTACAGCTTCATATCAAGACTGAACAATAATCAATCAGGCTAGATCAAAATATTTCAGGTATTATCAGTGACGATAAGAATTAGAAGATTTTTCTGAAACCATACAAATCTAAAAAATATCGTAATTGTCATGTTCCATGTAGAATCGTCTTTTGATGGGGTTGGTAGTGTACCTTGATTTGCTTTCAGATCTAGATTACTAGACTAACCAAAACAATATCATCAGTAAGAAAGATTCCTTATACAAACGTAGCACCGATTGCAGGACAGATTAGACACCTGTAACCATCAAAATGTTGAAATGAAAGGGAAGGGGGTCCACAGGACCCCTGGTATACGTTAATGTAATATTCGTAGTTTCTTTTCAAATGATGAATGTTGCCACTGCCCCGCGTCCATATTTATTTACAGCATCAAGTAGGTGACAATGTATAAAATTCTCGCTAGACTATTATGAACTAATTTCTCACAAACGTTAAGGATATGGTCGTTTGGGTCCAAAATACCCCTTTTATACGCACAAGGGTTAATGCATTTGCCCATCTAGCACTTGGGGAAATTTCGCGCACGCTCATTCCAATTACTTAGTCTAAATCATTTGGGGATGACTACGACCAAGTAACTACGAAGAGCCCATAAGAATTATTACCGCTCTCAGTTGGTGAGTCAAAGACGATGTGGTACAATTCCTTATGAACCTAAATTCAAATTGAATGCCTGAGCTGAGACAAACAGCAAAGCATTGAAAAATCCGAAACTTTCAACTCAGCTATTATGAATAAGCTGTGAATATTTTTACAACTAAAACAGCACATAACTATTAATAACCTCATATATTATCCAGTTTAAAGATCGGTTCCCAGCAAAGTATTTATCGGGGCATTGCCAATAAAAGTATGTCAATTTTGGTAGAGATATCCAATCTTACTAGAAAAATATTGGAATCCCTGAAAAACACTCATTGAGCGTATACAGGGCAAACATGTAAGGGTTTTCCGACGATTAGGGCTATACCCACGCGTGACGTCGAAGGCTGCACGTGCACATTGGGCGCTTTGTGTACATGTTGATAAACTCTCTCAAGAGTCAGACCTACAACACTTTCTGAGATAAAATCACGGAAAAAGACGCAGGCAGTGGATAATCCGAGAATTTAATTAAGATTCGATATTTGTAATAAACAGTCAGCGATTACAGACAACAACGTCTTTAGTTACTATAATGTAACGATAACTATAGCTGGTTATCGTTACAAGTGGTAGAGTCTCAGACCGTTGACGCAAGTTCAAATAGGTTAAAACGCACAATTGTCATTACAGTTTGTATTAAAATAAGTAGTCCTATCATACATAATGAAGTCTTAACAACTAAAAGAGTTACCGAACAGTTTTTCTTTGTGGTAATGCGTTTTACATTTTCTTAGCGGTGTTCTTGTAATGTGCAGGCAGCCATGACACAGGCCAGTTGAAATCTCGTCAAATACCGCGACGCCTTAACTCCGCCCATCACTTTCCATATAAGGCAATGCCTACGATACGCTGACCCAGCACTATAAGAGAATCTCGGCTGAAATGTCAAAGACCCCCATTACATCCTTGTTTTGAACAATAAAATCTATTATCAGTTTTTGTTCAGGTTGGAGCGAAAAATTTATGCCCAACCTTCCCAACACGAAGTCTATTATTGTTTCTGACGTATTTTCGCACGCTGAGGTCATTAGCATATAATTACGGTCATATGCCATGTATGGAAGGGGCGTATGATCACGTGAGTTGGATTGCGCATGCTCTATTTGACTGGGCGGCCATTATAATTTCAGAACTTGAGAATTTTCATGAAGGGATTTGATTTTATCAAATCATTTAATTATGCGGTAAGGCTTCACCTTTATTTCAATGGGGAATTGATTTATTATATGTTAAGCTATGTGCAGCACAGTTTTGGGTTAGTGTCTGTGTAAATTAAGGGAGCTATAGGCCAGTAAACTTTTTGTAGTCATTTGACTACAAAACTTGCGCAAAGGAACTCTGTAGGAAAAGCCACTACTGTACCTGAAGTATGACGGAAGGCATCAGTAGTGGAACCATTTCTACAACGTCTTGTGTATGCAAAGAATTCTAACCCGTCTCCCCAACGGTTGCCATAGGGACGGAGAAGGGTAATCCCCTGACGCAAACATGGCCGCTTTTAATCGATTTTCATAGCGGGATATACTTGGCAATTACAGTGTTTTGAGAAGGATTTGAAGCAAAAGTATGATAAATTAATTAGTTTGAATATGTTTTTAGTCCTAATATATCATCAAATCAACCAGTTTGAACCCGGGAAACCAACTTAAAGGTTGTGAAGGTTTGGTCGGTATTCCGCGGCCCAATAACCGTCACTGTTTCCGTTTTATATCACATTGCAAGGTTGTGGTTGGTACCGTGTCGGGTGACTGCGTCTTCGTTAGCCGAGAAGGAACAGAACAGTAAAACGTTAAACACTGGCTGATACTGACTGACACTAACTAAAACAGAAGTACAACAACAACAACTCTAACGGTACATACTGATCACGGATTGGTTGTATTAGATACCCTCACTTTTATTTTAGAGTCTTTGACAGACTAAACCCGAGAATCGCAAGTCAAGTATGGTTGGTGGGCTAACTATTACTTTCCCGAATAAAATCTCTTTATTTTAAGTGCACTGCCAAAGGTGATACACAATTACGCATTTTAAAAGAAATTTCGAAACTTCCATTTCTTCACCATACCAAGTTTGACATTTCGTATAAATATATAACCGACTGGATATTGGATAATATTCCAATTTAATATTTATTTGAATTGTCTGTAGGTTCCTAATCCTATATGGATTATCGCCCTTATTTTATGCCTTTATAAATACACTTCTATAATATTATTATGTTTTCTTCAGCATAACTGTTTTGAATTTCTTGTAGGGGTATTACTTATTATATTGTGTGCAATTACATAAACTTAAATTCCGACTAGTAGCTAAACCAATAGTTTATTAACCTTTCTGTGTTATTTTATCTGGATTATCGCCCCTTTTTACTGTGGCTTAGGCCCCCTACCGTATTGTACGCCACGTCATTCAGCCAACAGACGACTGTCTTTCGAGATGGTCTACATTTTGTCATTTGCTTTTTTGTATTCTGTATTGTTGGAAAGTGTACAACATCTCTATTCATTGAATACTAAAACGTTTCTCGTTCGACTTAGAGTATTTGGTTTTAGACTACTTTTTTTTATACCGTTCAATATGCTTACATTCATATTTCTTGTAAGAACCAGCGGACAAGACAGGCTACATAGACAATGATAGAAAAAACAACAAATATCAAAACAAATAAAATGAAATGGGGTTTAATGTGCTACTGTTCTGCTCCAACCGAGCTAATGAAGGCGGGAAATCAAGTAGAACACTGCCGGGTAGGAGCCTGCACGTCATGTTGCTGTACTTAAGTGATAGCTTTGATTGAACGGGAAGCACAGACATACTCCCGCAAAAGTTCAAGAATCAGACGCTAATCCAGCAATGGCCAGAGAGGGATTTCCAGGGCCATTGCTTCAGGAATATGAGAGAGTCTGGATTAATTTACGTCCCTCTTTGTTCGTAATAAAGGTGAAAATGTTCCTACGCCTAGTTGTCTGTTTGTTAACCGTTTGTATCAATACAGTGGGGTAGTTTATTAAATAGATGACCATATAGTATTTACCATCAATATAGTAATTACCATCAATGGCGGAATTGGGGTGATTTCCGAATTGTTGTTTTTGTCATTTTACTGGTTTTGGTTACATACGAATGACGAAGCACTACCCCTTGCACAACCAAATGCAAGACCGGCCTAAAAAAAAGTCACGTGGAACTTTCTGGGCCTTCACAGGGAATGAACTTGGGGCCTTCGGTTTCGTGAGCTATAGCCGTAACCTTACCGTCGTGTCACCAGTTCTGAATGAACCTCATTCACACCACTTATTGTGCATCCTCACGGTTTGACGTTTGCCCTATACGTCATATAACGATAATGGATGCCAAAGAGCAAATGGAATGTATGTTACGGTTGTTTTTATAAAGTGAAAGAAAACGGATGCTAATGTATCAAGATATTACCTTTAATGAATACAAGTTCATTATGGCTTTCTGTTGGGCTATTTTTGAAAGAACAGAAAGCTTTCAGTATATCAACAGAATAATTCCTGTTCAAACAAATCTTCATTTTGATACTAGACAACAATAGATGATAACGAAGTAGCTCACCTAGGCTCACCAAGGCCTAAACTGGAAAGATTCTTTGGAATTTCTAAACATTGCCATTACAGTAAATACATACACTCGAAATTTTATAACCAGTAAAAGGTCTACCAGTGAGTCTGTTGCTCTCATTTCACAGGGGGTGGGCTCAAAACCGTTTTTCCTGATCAACAAAGCAAGAGAGAGAGAGAGAGAGAGAGGCAGAGGGAGGGACACAGAGAGAGACAGAGAGAGGGGGGTCAACATGGTGTTTACAAACTAGGCCATTTAGGGAATAATATTATTTCAATAATCATGCTTGGGAGTAGGGGTATTTGAGAGCGGAGGAAATCTACAAGCGGGGAATCAAAACCATTCCACTCAGCGAAAGATATTAAATCACTATACACCCAACCCCTAGTTCAGGTCCCGTGCCATTCAATACATGTCCAAACTGGAATCGGCCCCAGTCAATTTTACTGGGCATTTTTTTTTACTGCTAAACGGTCGCGTTTCGGTCCATTTGAACGCCTGAACAATGTAAATGAACATCTTAGTGAGAAAATAAGACATTGCTTACCTCGCTAGAATCAGCATGACCGACACAACACGCTGTTAAAAAATACGTCTCCGTCTTCTAGACGACTTGGTCGATGCCATGGATAGGGTAACAACGTGTTGTGTCGGTCATTGTGCTTGATAGCGATAGGAGGATACTTATCGAAACGTCACGCTTGTTTATAATAAACCAGTGATTATTTTCCCATAGAACTGTGTTAGTTTTGTACAACCATATTTGTATTAAACAAAACTAAATGTTTACTAAGAAATGATGAAAAAATAACCAAATATCACAGCACGTGTTTTTAAAATACTTAATGTAGCTATGTCTCTAACTCAATCTGATCCAAATTCTTCGACAATGAAAACACGAATTGTTTGTCAATTAAAATCAACATTGATGTTGTGATCTTACCTGGAAAAGATGGACTACTGATGTCCAATATTTAAGACAACATACAAAATTTACCATTGGTACACGAATCTTGTACCATAATGTGTTTTAGGACCATTTTTAACAAGGGACTTGACGAACGAGGCTAGACGGTGACGCATATTCTTATCTGGAGAGCATACACAATAAATACTATGTAGATTTGAATAACCAGATGCTAGACAGGCGTAGACCCTATTTCGCCGAAAATAACTGATTTGAAATTAGAGTAAAGACGGAAATGATTGAATGTAAATCAGTTTATATACATTCATATTTCAATATTATATGCGTTGTGAAACATTTGGGGCAATTTCTAGGTCTCAAATATTAGCGATTTAGCTCCTTTAAGTCCAAATTCGGTTTATGTTTCAATGCAATGACTCGAATTGGAAATTATTTCGATATTTAAGAAATGCCAACCAGTTCCACCCGCTCAATAGGGTTTCCAATTTTGACAAGACGAACACTAAAACTAAAGGAGCGGATATGCAAATCTGAAGATGCGCTGATGACTCCCCCGACAATTCAATCAAAAAAAGTACCTCTTTATATTTTGAGTGCTACTAAGAGTGTAGTGGAAGGGTTCACACTTCTTCAAACAGCCTCCAAATCTCTTTTAGTTTCCTTCTGAGGACCAACCCAACAATCCCAAAATTTATAAGGTTTCTGTGATGGCCAATTCTCAATTCCCTGGTATAGGGTAGTTATTTTTTACGGTATTCCAAAGGTCAAGGCTTTTTGACCTTGACCAATCGCCTGAAACCTTCAATGTTGATTCCTTTTAGTATTTTGTGTAGCAGTCACCAGTATGAATTATCAGTGTTATAACAATGTTGATCGGCGACACGAAGACACCACAGGGACTTGAAGGGATTAAAATAAAACTTCTTACTACTGCTTGACTATGATAGTATAGTACGTGATAGTATAGTATTAGTATATAACACTATACTATTATAGTCAAGCAGAAGTAAGAAGTTTTATTTTAATACCTTCAAGTCCCTGTGGAAGACACAGGTGACAACAGCTAGAAACATGAATAACACACTATCAACAATGGAGACGTGACATCTGCATTTAGCCTCTAATCGGCAAATATTTTGTCGCATCACGAATCGGGTTACAATGAAAAAATACTCTTAGCAGGATAAAAGGGTAGTGAAATTATTTCGCAATAGCTTAAAAGCCCTCAGTAGAAACACAACTACAAACATAATCCTGTATGTGGCGTTTTTTTAAAGCTAATAGATTTAAGGCGCCTTTCAGACTCCTACAATTGGATATATATCTAGTATTTTATGGTGTGAGTACGGGGAGATGAGTAAAGTTTACCATTTACCGTAGAAGTTGTGATTAAGAATGGGTTTAACTGCTTTGTATTTTATGAGACGCAGCGAAAAAAACAGGAGTGTGGAAACAATTGTTCTCAGATCATCGACTGTTATAAACCATGCGTTGTGAAAACTTCCAGCTCTGCTCAAAATCCATGTATGTAAAAACAATAGAAGCCTAGTGCAATAGAAATATATAGTAAAAAACAAAGGATTGGCAACAAGCTAGTGCTAAACCAAAAATATTAAACAATTAAATGATCATATAGTAATTAAAAAATTAAATAATCATTTATACAAGACCTGTTTATTAATACTTATTGGTGAGGTAACCGTGTTTCGGTGAAATAATTAGCAAATGCAGAATGCAAATTCAATTCTATGTTAATATTTGCTACACTGTATCTACTCCGATTGTTAATAATGGTTTTGCGCAAAACACACATGGATGACAGAAGACTGCGGGCACACTGTATCACCGGCGTCTATTGAGGACACTTATACAGCACGTTAGATGTTGGCCCACCTTATTGAGTACCTTCGATTTATGTACGTAATGTAACAAAACCCAAGCTGTATTCCTGAACATGTATCAGTTATTGACAATAACAAACGTCATGACCTTGAACTGGATGGCCTTAAACTAAAGTCATCACTTGGAACATTTGTGTCTCCAAATCCAGATTCCCTACTACATCACGGCAGTGCAATGTCTAATTATTTTTGGGCTCATTCATATTCTAATTCAATCGATCCTCACGTGACGTTTCCGATAATGACGTAGTATGATGTATTGAATTCATTGTTTCTATCATTTAAAATATTTTCGTCAATTAAAATATTTAAGAAGAAGACGTTTATAACTTGTAAGAACGTGTGTTTAATCAATTTGTATTGTACAATGTTAGTTGGTGTAAGAAACATCGAGGGCATATTGATTTGGTATTCAACTTTTAAAGTCCTGGTGGAAACCGGCAAACCTGAAATTGTTTGTGCAGAATTAGTAATATTTAGTGGAGAAATTTATTGATGAAGCACCAAACAAACGATAATAATTTAGCACGATTTCAGGTACGTTTAAAACAGATTCGTTAGACTGTTGAATTATAACGCACTATGAATTTGGCCTTGTCCGCCTTTATATGAATAGGCACTTCCGGTGAAATTGTTCTGAATCTAAATTGTTTGTTTAAAGCGAAGTATTAATATGCATAGAAGCAATATCGATGCTAAATTACATACATGGCATCAGTGCTAAATCACTCCGTTGATGTTAACTTCACCACTACGTTAAACGTAGTGGGCTTCCCTTAGATATCTAACTGAACGTCGCTGATATCAAAGTTAGAATTAACGCATAGAATAAAGTAGAGCTAATTTGGAGAACCATATCAGCTGTCCGAACAATTAAATCGATTATAAGGTACTTTTGGAAGATTAATTAAATTTGATTGGTTATTTTTCAGTTAACCATTAATTTCCATTACATCAACCAATTACATTATTGAAGGGGTTTACTCATATTTTTCCAGTGCACATTGAGTCAATTTTTGAAAACACTTGTTCAAAATACATTTCTTTGATCTGCCAGTTTATTGGACCAACTACATGTAGTGGACTACCGAATTCAAACTTTGTATAGCGCGTAGATTAGTTTTAACACAAGTACTTGTTTTGAGATCCAACACAAGATTTGTTTCAGTGTATGTTTTGTTTTGTCTTAACACATAGTTAGTTTTGAATAAATTAATGGTGAAATGAGTTCAGATCTTTATCATTTACTTTGAGGAAAAAATAATATGGCAAAATCTTTTTGCAAATTTGGTTTCTATTTTTGGTCGTGTTATCTGTCCACGGTGCGATTAAGATAGGCCAAAACGCATGTCGTTAAGTATACCGTACGGGTGGCGCAAATACTAACAGTCCTAATGCTTCAAGCCAAATTAAAAAAAATAATAAAAGACTCTAGCCTCCATCGCGTTCATTGACTCACATGTTGATCTTGAAGCGAGAGCCTCAACCAGAAAGTGAACACTTTCATTTTACTTTGACAATTAAGCATTTCCTGTTTGAGTGAAAGCAACGCAAGATTGTTCCATCGCATTTTAAATATAGAATAAAAGTAAAGATTTCAGCTCTCGCTATTACATCTCTAAAAACAATATTGTGAATTCAACAATAATGAAGCAGTGGTTCAATTTATATTTGAAGCAGCGAACATCTGTATCCATGGTGTTTGTTTTTATATGATATATAAATGTATAGTTGTAGGATATTATATAGTCTGTGTCATATTGCAACGTGTTTGGAGCATTATAGCCTGTTACTATAAAACTCAATTTCAATTCAGCATATTTCTAATCTTTTCGGGGAAGCAGACCACCATTAATTTCCCCATTGACTTCAATGTTAATTCTGGTGCGCTGTTGCCACCTCGAACTTTTCCCCAAATTTTAGTTGGCTTGAATGCTTTTCACTACAGAGTAGACTGAGGAACTAAATAGTCATGTCTTTGCACTAAAATTTGTATGACGCTGACCACCAAAGTTTTGAGAACCACCAAAGTTTTAAAGAAGCATACTATAAAACATGTAACTAGTTGAAGTAGGCTATATATCACCGTAGCCAACCCCAAAACCCGCTTCCCCCATACTAGACCAAAACAATCAACAAAATGGGGCATACAATAGGAAGGAAAAGAGACAGGGTGAGAATTGATATAAATAGACGAACTATGGTGAAATTTAATGGTGGTCTGCCTTCGTAGCGATTACAAGATTATAAGAAAGAGGTTGTAAATCCTGGATGTAAGGTCGTGAAATGGTGATATTCTTCACCGAATTTGAAAATAACCGTCAAAAATAGGTTGCCAGGCAACGAAACATACGCCCACACAGCAGCCAAATCGTCCGGGCAGTCAACAAGAGTTGTTGCATTTTAAGTAATCATCAGAAAATCATAATTCAAACTCACCCATAACTACGGTGTAACTGTGATATAATCAAACGTTTTTTAAATCAGATAATAATTGTGACTTCCAGAGGGACCACAGGCTAAAAAGGGTGATTTTTCGTACAATCAGGGGCCATAATTCAGGAAGTTATGATCCGATATAGGCAAATATGCAATGGAACCAAGATCATTAGGTTATAAACATGTATTTCAAGTTTCATCAAAATCAGTTCAAAATTGTGACCTCTATAGAGTCCACAACCTTGATATAACATATTTTCACACTATTCACGTACAGACGGCGGCCATTTTATCCGTCAACTCTGGTCCGATTTTCACGAAATTCATATTCTCTCTTCATTACCATGAAACGGTGATATAATCAAACGGTTTTTTAAATCGGATAATAATTTTGACCTCCAGAGGGACCACAAGCTAACAAAAGCGAATTTTCGGACAATCCGGGGACATAATTCTGGAAGTTATGATTCGATGGGCGCAAATATCGAAAGGAACCAAGATCTGTGGGTTATAAACATACATGTCAAGTTTCATCAAAATCGGTTCAAAATTGTGACCTTTATAAGGTCCACAACCTTGAGATAACATATTTTCAAACGGCGGCCATTTTGTCCGTCAATTTTGGTCCAATTTTCACGAAATTCGAACTCAACCTTCATAACCATGTAACGATGATATAATCAAACGGTTTTTTAAATTGGATAACAATTTTGACCTCCAGAGGGACCACAAGCTAAAAAGGGCGATTTTTCGGACAATCAGGGGCCATAATTCAGGAAGTTACGATCCGATTGGCGTAAATATCGACAGGAACCAAGATCTTTGGTTTATAAACACGCATTTCAAGTTTCATTCAAATCGGTTCAAACTTTGTGACCTCTACACTGTTCACAAGCTAAAAAAAAAAGGTGATTTTTCGTATATACAATCAGGGGCCATAACCCATGAAGTTACAGTCCGATACATGCCAATATTGAAAGTTATTTTAAGTTTCATTGAAATCGGATAAAAATTGTGACCTGTAGACTGTTCACAAACAATTGTGGACGTCCGGACGGGCGAACAGGGGCGACGACAATACGTCCACATGATAATGTGGGCGTATAAAAACGATATAGCCAATGTGGCGTTTACGGTTTACAAATTGTGGGGGTGTTGAAATAAAAAGTTCCATGTCATTTCAAATTATTTGCCCTATTTTTTAGCGTGTTTAAGTGTACGTGTTCTCTGCAGCTTGCCTGACAAAATAAGACACATTATAATGGAATGCATTCTAACTATAAAGAAGTCTATGTAAAGTCGCCTACGCGTAAAGCCATTGTTATCATAGACGAATGAACAAATCTATCTTTTCTATTATATAATGTTAAAGAATGATTTTTACTGGCGGATCAGATATCAGAGAACGTGTGGGTTAAAGTTTGTGATTGTTCCAACACGAGGTAACGTATTGATGATATAAGTTTGTGATGTACTAAATATATGAGAATTAAAACCGTCATCTACCTAATTGTATTTAAATATGAGGCACAGTTTTACGACCAATCTTCTTCTCGTTCATTCAGGCTTATCCTACCAACACTTTCTTCATATACTACGTTCATTATATCCACAGGTATTTTGTTTAACAGAAAGAAATCTAATCTCTTTTTTGGAACATGGCAGCGACTTCTGATCCAGTAACCCATTCCATTTCGTTTAGACTTCATCCCTAGTATATTTTCTATAGCTTTCGTGGAAATGTTTTTCGATCTATGAAATATAGACGCCATCTGAATCAGTATCCTCTAAATTGTTCATCCTTCGATGATGTTTGTGCCTGGGATTTTGTAAACAATTCCCCTGATACTTATCACCGATATCCCACGTAGGCCTACCAGATTGAGGCAGACTGAACTCAATGAAGGGTAAATAGAAAAAGGCGCTTCTCGTACAAGCTGGTCCTCATGGCACCATTTGTTCTGATTATTTAACGAGTTTCGTATAAATTATTGCACCTAGAAATATTGCAAGCTAATTTTAAAAATGAAAAACAATATAATAAGGGTCTTACAATATCGATACAGCTTATTTTATACAAAACAACAAAAGTTATTTCCCTTGAAAATATCGTTTGTGGTAAATAAATGGAACAGTAATATTGTCTGAGTGACACGAAATTAACACTATTTGATTGGAAATGACATCAGCCTTAATCATTAATCATACCGGAAGTGGCGTTCTTTAGTCAGGTTCGGTCCAATATCCAATGATATAAAACTTGTTTTGTTTTTTGTTTTTTTTTTTTTGGGGGGGGGGGGGGGTTAACGTTATGAAATTAGGAAACTTGTTAATTTATCTGATTTAAATACCGGTTCGTTGTGAAACGAACTACCAATATTTGACCAGTCTAAAACGTCCTATACTGTGAACAGAACGTGCTATTTTAATATGTTATAGAAGATCAAGTTTTTTCTGTATCTAAATGAAACCTATTGATTTACGTAGTTGAATTAAAATCTATCCATTAAAGGGTGATTTTGTAGTTTTTATGTATATGATTGTGTGTACCAGGTGGAATTACCAGGGCATTACAGGTGATTAATTATAAAATAACTGTTTAGATAAAGGTAACATGAGAAGCATGGCGTTGGTTGTAGTCAGAAGTAACGCGTGTCTACATGCTAGTATGTAAATTGAATGACGGGACATAAAGCTCAACCGTGATATTGTAAATCCGATAAAACGTTTGGATTAACGTGTGCCATATTGGTCAATACTCTATTTCAACATTGATAAAGTCTTAATAACAAATGCATCGGAGTCATTGGGTTCGTTTAAAGGGACATTTCCATTAAAATCATTAACATGAACTTTAGCTTTCATTGTCCACTACAAATTTGTTTAAAAAACAAACAAATTCTCAAATACAAAAATCTTTCTCAAGCAATAATTCAGATAAAATTGTCTGTACGATTGATGCCTCCTCATAGACCGACAGTATTTCCAATAAAAGGAGGCACGGAAAGATAACAGTCTGTCCGAAGGGAAACGTTGGAGATTGACCAAATTTGATCATGGCCCTTCAAACTGGCATGATATCCTTTCCCAATCGTGATACAACTCTAAAACAGAAGGTCCCAGAATTCTCAAAATCAACACAGTTCATCCTCTCTCATCCAAATGCTTCCCACCAAATTGAAACACACATTCAAAACTGTAGCCGCCAACACGTTCATACTATTTTCGGAATAGGGGGCGTAATTCCGGAACGGGGGATAATGTACACTTAATCGGCGTCATTGCCCCAATGTTTAAAAAGTATATTTGAAAGCAAACGTCAATTATTATATAAAGATGTAGTCACAAATCGTCCTTGAAATCTACGTTCATTGATAAGGAGGGGAGTATTGTAATTTTGCTGTGAAAGTTAAACAAGCTTAAACATATACATTATGCAAATGCAAAATCTGCCTGTTGTAGCTCTCTCGATAGGCCTGAAATGTTATAAAAGCTCTTCATTAGACATTGATTAACTAGCCTGCGTTATTTGTTGGATTGTAATTCGATTTGCTTCAATTTTTTCCTTCGTGATTAACGATTAAATGGATAACCGAGACTATTGGTTTTGTCTTACCGACTTTAGTAATGCTGATCGCGGCTAATCGTTCGCGTTTTCGGTTAATAGTGGATCAATTTGACTGACATTTTCAGCAACTTGCCTTTACATTAGTTAGTTTTTAACTATTATAGTGAGAACTGCCAACTCGTTTTCTAATCTCCAATAATCTATCTTTAAGATTCTGAAATCTATGTTAAGGCATGTGACGTGACGATTATCGTGAACGAGGTATGATGGCCTCCTAATAATTTACGATAAAAATTTTACATAACAATTATATTTAGTATTTGATGCCAAGAGCGATTTTTTTACTACAGTTCTATTCCTGCAGCCAAGTGTGTTTTGGTTCCACACAAATCGGCCCCACAGGTACTACAGTCGTACGTTTCCCTCGACCCATGTATAGCCCAGGTTACTAAGATGACCAGATGACTATTCTGATGATTTGTGGAACTTGTTGTCACATCTGTATTACTTAAAGGCGTTCAACACACGTTAGTTTATTCAATGAGCGCTAACAATCTTCCTGTTATTCCAGCGTCCGAATACAGAAACTTCGTCTTCCTGTTATTCCAGCCTGCGAATACAGAAACTTCGACTGGGTCCAATGCACCCCACCTGCTACCCGAATTCCAAACGACCAGTCAGTCGTCACGGAGTATGGGGCCCTCTCCCTCCCGGAGAAAATTATGAAAATTTTATCAACGCAAATGCGTTTTCTGCTATTCTAGCACGTGTAAGTAACTCCAAAAGTATCCAATGGTTTTGTAACCGAAATCCCTCTCCGAATTCCATGCATCCAATCAGACTGTTGCAGACGCATTTACAAATACTTATCGATGCCCGAAAAATGTCGCACAAAGTAGAGTGGCTCCAGACAAAATGTTTTAATCCATAGTCAACTTAGTACAAATTCGTGGTATTCAATTGAAAGAAAAGTAAAATTAGTGTTTTATTAGGGCTCGATGACAGTTAGAGAAGCAAAGCTAGAAATGCCCGAACAAATTTCAGGTTTACAGACAGCAGCGCCGGTTTTCTTCGACAGGTTTCGTCAAAATCGAATAAAAATTGTGACCTGTACAGTGTCCAGAAACAAATTGTGAAAATGTGACCGTATAATGTTTGGGGCAATATAGCCCGTTGGAACGTGCAGTGCCATAAAACTCAATTTCATTTCATCTCCATCACGTTCCCAATCTTTCTGGAAAAAAGTGCAAAACTCAAGCAAATGTTAGCTCGTACAGGGTTCACAAAATGTTCAAAAAGGGGGTGTAACTCCGGGGTGGAAGATGACGGAATGCTGAAAAAGATTATACTCTCATGAATGACCCCGATGTTCCTCAGAAAATTTGAAAATAACCGTCCAAAACTCTAGCCATTACATGGCGTCCAAAGGCTGTGGACATGTAAAAATGAAAGTGTTAAATGTTAATTTCTTTTGTCCGATTTTCTGGCATGTTAAGAAACTGTGCGCTACGTACGACACCATGGCCGTAGCTAGTGGGGGGGGGGGGCAAGGGGGGCAGCTGCCCCCTGGAAATTTCCGGCGCCCTTTACCCCTTGGGGAAAAATCGGCTCCCTCAACGACAATACGAGACCAACGACTCCATGATAGTATGGGCGTCACATAAAGTTAAGTGACATTGGTTGGGCGCCCATGACGATATTGGCGCCCAACCAATGCCAATTAATATCGGGTAACACCACACTATTAACACCACAACAGGAGGGTCGCCCAAACGGCTTGATCTGTGGGGTGCCTTACCCCGGAGAGGCGCACATAATGATATGATTGGTGGGGCACCTTTTAAAGCTGGGGCACACATAGTGTATAATACCGAATTAGATTGGTTGGGCGCCAACCACTAGATCAATGAGGCGCCCAAAACGGCATGATTTGCGGGGTGCCTTAGTCAAAAGGGGCGCCCATAATGCCGAGATCATGGGCGCCCATAATGCCGAGATCACGGCCGCCTATAATATAATGCTAGTGAGATTGGTTAGGGGCCCACGAATGAATTTGGCGCCCAAAAGGCGTGATAATTTTCTAAATTCAAACGACACATTTTGTGGGATGCCTTATCCCAAAGATCATGCCGAGATCATGGGAACCCATAATATAATGTTTGTGAGATTGGTTAGGGGCCCATGAATGAATTGGGCGCCCAAGACGGCTTGGTAATCTAAAAAATTCAAACGAAATGATTTGTGGGGTGCCCCATCCAGAAGGGGCGCCCATGATATAATGCCAGTGAGATTCGTTCGGCGGCCACGAATGGATTGGGCGCACAAAACGGTTTGATCTGTGGGGTGCCTTATCCCGGAGATGCGCCCATAATGACATGAATGGTGGGGCGCTTTAAAATGTTGGGTCGTAAATAGTACATTATGTTGAAATCAGATTTTTTGGGCACCCGCAACTTGTTCAATGGGGCTTCAAAAACGACTCGGCCATTTAAGTGAGGCTATATCATACAACCTATACTGTCTGGTTGACTGGAATAGCAAGAAAACGCGTTTGAGGTCGTCAAATTTTCCCACTAGACGTCTGTAAGGCTAACCCGAACCCCCGTACGCCTATGGAGAGCACTCTATAAACCCTTCCGTGGTGTAGGTACATCGGCGCCCCCAGTAGCAACATCGGCGCCCTTGGAAGCCTTTGCCCCCTAACAAATGTGGGCTAGTTACGGGCCTGGGCCCTTGCGTGACAAAATAAGACAACGTATAATGGAATGAATTGTAAATAGCCACACGTCTGTGTAAAGCCATTGTTGTCATTAAACAAATCAACAAATCTATCTTTTCATGTGTCGGGTCACAATAACAGTGTCCATTTTTACTGCTGAAAGTGTCCTTTCTCAGACCCAAATATGTCCGTTCCAAACGTCTACTTAGACGAAAATATCAACCAAATAGCTCTTGGAAATCCGCTTAGCGGCGTGCCCCTCTTCCGCGGCCAGTGTCCTCATTTTGCGCCCCCCCCCCTTTACAAAACTCCTACATCCGCCCGTATATAATGTTAAATAATGGTTTTTACTGGCGGATCAGATATAAGCGAACGTTGGAGAGAGAGAGAGAGAGAGGGGGAGAGAGAGAGAGGGGGGGGTGAAATGAAATGGGGTTTAACCTAACCTGGGCTAATGGAAGACATGTATGTGCCATACAGTGTGCTTATGAGGGAAATTTTACCCGGGCAGTGGCGCTACGGTCTACTCTTATATCGAATTCTGACTGTCAAGGGATATTTTATGTGCACGCGGGACTAGATGAACTTTTTTCTTTCCGATCTTTTAAAATGACTTTAAAAGGGGGAAAATGGGCTAGATTATTACCGCAAAAATAACCGGGTAACAGTCAAGTCAAAGGGGCTGCGGTACATTTTAATAAGGTCAGGTAATATGGCAAGTTTAATTATTATTTATTAGCGCAGAGTGGTTCTTTTCTTTACTGCTGAAATGGGAAAATTGGGCAGGTTCCGAAGTTCGGATGTTGAAGTTGAATTAATTTAAATATATTAGGTTTTCGTAAAAAAAAAAAAAAAAGGATGGTTTGATGTTGATAAATTATACCCTTGGCGGACGATTTTATTTTTTCCATATTTTCTTGTGCGAAAATATAATATAACTTAATTTTTATAGTACCGGTATGGATCGTACTGTTATTAACCACATGGATGGACAGATCCCCCCCCCCACACCCACCCCGCAGCCAATATGTTAAAAGCCTCAGCAGTGCCCGATATGACCAATAGATTTTTACTCATACGGACACCTGTAAACAGCCAGTCACTGCACATGACCGAAAATAAAGGTCATAAGGGAAACCCAATGACGTATAGTAAACAACCAAGATGGCCGCCTTCCGGCAATAACCAGCATGGATCACCGCGGTACAGACATATAGAACAAAACTAAAAGAGTAAAAGGTCTATAAAATATAAAGTTATTTACCGAGTCGTCGTGGGACCACCATTATGCAATTTTTTGGTTATAAATTTCAAGAGGTATCACACTGTGTGTGTACCGTAACTAATGTTTTCAAACGTTGAGACAATCAATATTGAATACTTTTCCTTAACTTTTGCTTTGCTTCGTTTCTTCGTTTCTTCGAGCGATTTTTTTACTACAGTTCTATTCCTGCAGCCAAGTGTGTTTTGGTTCCACACAAATCGGCCCCACAGGTACTACAGTCGTACGTTTCCCTCGACCCATGTATAGCCCAGGTTACTAAGATGACCAGATGACTATTCTGATGATTTGTGGAACTTGTTGTCACATCTGTATTACTTAAAGGCGTTCAACACACGTTAGTTTATTCAATGAGCGCTAACAATCTTCCTGTTATTCCAGCGTCCGAATACAGAAACTTCGTCTTCCTGTTATTCCAGCCTGCGAATACAGAAACTTCGACTGGGTCCAATGCACCCCACCTGCTACCCGAATTCCAAACGACCAGTCAGTCGTCACGGAGTATGGGGCCCTCTCCCTCCCGGAGAAAATTATGAAAATTTTATCAACGCAAATGCGTTTTCTGCTATTCTAGCACGTGTAAGTAACTCCAAAAGTATCCAATGGTTTTGTAACCGAAATCCCTCTCCGAATTCCATGCATCCAATCAGACTGTTGCAGACGCATTTACAAATACTTATCGATGCCCGAAAAATGTCGCACAAAGTAGAGTGGCTCCAGACAAAATGTTTTAATCCATAGTCAACTTAGTACAAATTCGTGGTATTCAATTGAAAGAAAAGTAAAATTAGTGTTTTATTAGGGCTCGATGACAGTTAGAGAAGCAAAGCTAGAAATGCCCGAACAAATTTCAGGTTTACAGACAGCAGCGCCGGTTTTCTTCGACAGGTTTCGTCAAAATCGAATAAAAATTGTGACCTGTACAGTGTCCAGAAACAAATTGTGAAAATGTGACCGTATAATGTTTGGGGCAATATAGCCCGTTGGAACGTGCAGTGCCATAAAACTCAATTTCATTTCATCTCCATCACGTTCCCAATCTTTCTGGAAAAAAGTGCAAAACTCAAGCAAATGTTAGCTCGTACAGGGTTCACAAAATGTTCAAAAAGGGGGTGTAACTCCGGGGTGGAAGATGACGGAATGCTGAAAAAGATTATACTCTCATGAATGACCCCGATGTTCCTCAGAAAATTTGAAAATAACCGTCCAAAACTCTAGCCATTACATGGCGTCCAAAGGCTGTGGACATGTAAAAATGAAAGTGTTAAATGTTAATTTCTTTTGTCCGATTTTCTGGCATGTTAAGAAACTGTGCGCTACGTACGACACCATGGCCGTAGCTAGTGGGGGGGGGGGGCAAGGGGGGCAGCTGCCCCCTGGAAATTTCCGGCGCCCTTTACCCCTTGGGGAAAAATCGGCTCCCTCAACGGCAATACGAGACCAACGACTCCATGATAGTATGGGCGTCACATAAAGTTAAGTGACATTGGTTGGGCGCCCATGACGATATTGGCGCCCAACCAATGCCAATTAATATCGGGTAACACCACACTATTAACACCACAACAGGAGGGTCGCCCAAACGGCTTGATCTGTGGGGTGCCTTACCCCGGAGAGGCGCACATAATGATATGATTGGTGGGGCGCCTTATAAAGCTGGGGCACACATAGTGTATAATACCGAATTAGATTGGTTGGGCGCCAACGACTAGATCAATGAGGCGCCCAAAACGGCATGATTTGCGGGGTGCCTTAGTCAAAAGGGGCGCCCATAATGCCGAGATCATGGGCGCCCATAATGCCGAGATCACGGCCGCCTATAATATAATGCTAGTGAGATTGGTTAGGCGCCCACGAATGAATTGGGCGCCCAAAAGGCGTGATAATTTTCTAAATTCAAACGACACATTTTGTGGGATGCCTTATCCCAAAGATCATGCCGAGATCATGGGAACCCATAATATAATGTTTGTGAGATTGGTTAGGGGCCCATGAATGAATTGGGCGCCCAAGACGGCTTGGTAATCTAAAAAATTCAAACGAAATGATTTGTGGGGTGCCCCATCCAGAAGGGGCGCCCATGATATAATGCCAGTGAGATTCGTTCGGCGGCCACGAATGGATTGGGCGCACAAAACGGTTTGATCTGTGGGGTGCCTTATCCCGGAGATGCGCCCATAATGACATGAATGGTGGGGCGCTTTAAAATGTTGGGTCGTAAATAGTACATTATGTTGAAATCAGATTTTTTGGGCACCCGCAACTTGTTCAATGGGGCTTCAAAAACGACTCGGCCATTTAAGTGAGGCTATATCATACAACCTATACTGTCTGGTTGACTGGAATAGCAAGAAAACGCGTTTGAGGTCGTCAAATTTTCCCACTAGACGTCTGTAAGGCTAACCCGAACCCCCGTACGCCTATGGAGAGCACTCTATAAACCCTTCCGTGGTGTAGGTACATCGGCGCCCCCAGTAGCAACATCGGCGCCCTTGGAAGCCTTTGCCCCCTAACAAATGTGGGCTAGTTACGGGCCTGGGCCCTTGCGTGACAAAATAAGACAACGTATAATGGAATGAATTGTAAATAGCCACACGTCTGTGTAAAGCCATTGTTGTCATTAAACAAATCAACAAATCTATCTTTTCATGTGTCGGGTCACAATAACAGTGTCCATTTTTACTGCTGAAAGTGCCCTTTCTCAGACCCAAATATGTCCGTTCCAAACGTCTACTTAGACGAAAATATCAACCAAATAGCTCTTGGAAATCCGCTTAGCGGCGTGCCCCTCTTCCGCGGCCAGTGTCCTCATTTTGCGCCCCCCCCCCTTTACAAAACTCCTACATCCGCCCGTATATAATGTTAAATAATGGTTTTTACTGGCGGATCAGATATAAGCGAACGTTGGAGAGAGAGAGAGAGAGAGGGGGGGGGGTGAAATGAAATGGGGTTTAACCTAACCTGGGCTAATGGAAGACATGTATGTGCCATACAGTGTGCTTATGAGGGAAATTTTACCCGGGCAGTGGCGCTACGGTCTACTCTTATATCGAATTCTGACTGTCAAGGGATATTTTATGTGCACGCCAATGTGTACACGGGACTAGATGAACTTTTTTCTTTCCGATCTTTTAAAATGACTTTAAAAGGGGGAAAATGGGCTAGATTATTACCGCAAAAATAACCGGGTAACAGTCAAGTCAAAGGGGCTGCGGTACATTTTAATAAGGTCAGGTAATATGGCAAGTTTAATTATTATTTATTAGCGCAGAGTGGTTCTTTTCTTTACTGCTGAAATGGGAAAATTGGGCAGGTTCCGAAGTTCGGATGTTGAAGTTGAATTAATTTAAATATATTAGGTTTTCGTAAAAAAAAAAAAAAAGGATGGTTTGATGTTGATAAATTATACCCTTGGCGGACGATTTTATTTTTTCCATATTTTCTTGTGCGAAAATATAATATAACTTAATTTTTATAGTACCGGTATGGATCGTACTGTTATTAACCACATGGATGGACAGATCCCCCCCCCCCCCACACCCACCCCGCAGCCAATATGTTAAAAGCCTCAGCAGTGCCCGATATGACCAATAGATTTTTACTCATACGGACACCTGTAAATAGCCAGTCACTGCACATGACCGAAAATAAAGGTCATAAGGGAAACCCAATGACGTATAGTAAACAACCAAGATGGCCGCCTTCCGGCAATAACCAGCATGGATCACCGCGGTACAGACATATAGAACAAAACTAAAAGAGTAAAAGGTCTATAAAATATAAAGTTATTTACCGAGTCGTCGTGGGACCACCATTATGCAATTTTTTGGTTATAAATTTCAAGAGGTATCACACTGTGTGTGTACCGTAACTAATGTTTTCAAACGTTGAGACAATCAATATTCAATTTGAATACTTTTCCTTAACTTTTGCTTTGCTTCGTTTCTTGTCTTTGAAACGTCGCCCAAACAAATCAGTAATTGTTCTTTCATTAATTTGTGTTATGGTTTATTGCTGTGTCCAGTTACTAAATGATAGGGTTCCGTATTATAAAGTTGTTTTGGTACTGATAATAATATTTTGAATTGATTAATTTTCTTGCTGATGATGAAGTTGAGTGCAGATTTCACCACATGGATGGACAGATCCCCCCCCCCCCCCGCAGCCAATCTGTTTCACACAGAGAATTACAAATTATCTCAGTCACACATGACAGTCTTCAACATGTGCAATGACATCATGCAGCGTTAATGATTGGCTCAATAGCGCATGCATTGTTTCACAGGAATCTGAGCTTCTATGCGCATATAAATATATGCATACACCACACCAAACTATACAATATAATAAAAAAAGAACAGGAATGCAATGCCTGTTGAGGACTCCATTTTACCTGCTCTCGCCTGGTTTGTTTTTTTTCAACAGTTCGTAATGTCAGGCAATCTAACCTCTGCCAATTCACTCAGATATGTTTTTTTCTTCAATGTTCCGTAGCCTTTTTGATATGCATAAATAATCCCAAAAACGATATCATAGCCACTTGTTTCCAATATTTACACATTTTCCTTCGTTACCGTTTGTCCCCAACTCCATGCGCTGACATCATACAAAATCAATCTGTAGTGACTAGATCACTAAAGCAAGTGTCAAAGATATTTTAAAATTTCTCTTCCTTCCATTCCATTTTCCTCCTTTTGCATGGCAATTTTTATTAACTGTGGAGTGCAGAATCGAAGAAGAGGGTTTGAATATACATTTTCTGTCAGGTTTTGGAGAATATTCATGATTTCGAGGCGGAAGTATATATATACAACTTCAAAGGTTGGTTAGCTTTTGCGTGACGCCACCGCATGGAGTCAGGGATCGATATCAACGCTGGAAAATAATGAAAATATTGGAAATAAGTGGCTGTCATTTTGTGAGGAGTTGATTAAGCTTCGAGTTTGGAATAAAGCCTGTCTGGGGTATTTAATGAATTACCTCTAATATAATCATCATAATCCGCCTAAACCTACTTGGTAGGGTTAGATTTATTCATTTTTGACCATTAGTTTTCAACATGTTCTATTTACGTTATGGAGTTTTTAACTTGACTCAATGACAGATAAGCATTCTCAAATGACTACTCAGTTTCCGAGTCCCTCAATAAAAAAAGAGAGAGAGAAATGGGGTTTAACGTCCAATCAACGCAACGTCCACTCAAAAGAGATTGAAATGGGATTTAACGTCAATTCAATGCAAATTAGGTCATTTTGGGACTAACATATGGTTTCATTTTATTTCTATAATTCGCTTGCGCGTAGGGGTTTTTAGCAGTGGGAGGAAACCGGAGTGCCCAGAGGAAACCCACGACGTTGAGAAGGCTCCCCTATCTCCATGCCACATACGCTCACACCAGGGCTCGAAACCACAGCTGCAAGCCAGAGGTGACCGGCCAGCTAGAGGTCGAAGCACAGCACTCTAGACCACTACGCCATCCCAACCCCACTCAATAAAAAAGACTTTATTTACTGCTTAGATTGTTTTATTATATTATTGTATCTGTACGTACGGCATGCTGTCTTTCTCATATTTCATTTTATATGGAAAGTTGTTCTGTCTCTCTTGTACAATTTACTTTTTACAATTGAATTGTTTCTCTTTACAGGGTTAGCTATAAAGTTATATTTGGAAGGATTGATAAGTAAACAATGGGTAAAGTAAAGAAGATAAGATTGAAGCTACACAATGCTTCTGCTAAGAGTAAAATCAATGTTGACAATAAAACAAAGGAAGAGAGTAATTTACCTAATGAAATCACATCCTTAATACCGGTATGATTTATATTTGACTCTTTATGTTATTAATTCATTGTATTAAATGGTTTTAAAATACAAATATGTCTTCATTTGATGAAATTTAAAATATATATTTATAACCCAAAGATCTCAGTCACTTACATTTGCGCATTTCAGACCATAACTATCTGGATTATGGCCCCTGAATGTACGAAAAATCACTTTTGATTTAATTTGTTCTCTATCCATCTCTTGGAAAATGTGGGCGTATCCTGCTTGGCAGCCGCTGGTTTCTTCCTATAGGTCTAGTACTGTACTGACTACTGACTCAACCATTGGTTCTTGGAGTTCTAGTACCATACTGACTCAACCAAGTCACATAGAATATTATATATATACTAGTATAGATTTTGATACTTCAACCTCATACATGCTTCGGAGCAAGACATGGTGTTTAGAATTGCCGCAGATGACTTTGTGGCTAATGGGTCATAACAAGCCCTTGTCTCTGAATGTCATTTTTACTGCACATGAAATATAGATGTATATATGGCAAGGGATGGGGTCAAGTGTTAATGTTAAGTTGTGTGTTATTTCCAGGTTGACAGTAAGAACATGGTTATCAGTGCCAATTTATTCAGTGGCATGAATATAGATAAAACAAATTTAACACAAAGATTACCTGATTTTGATGCCAGAAGTGCTATCACCAGTAAGACGCTAAAAGGTCTTAGTATGAAGAAAAAAGATAAATTAAAGCTGCGTCGAGAATATTTTATGCAGAGTAAGTAGTTTACAAACAAATATAAAAGCAAAATTCCTGCACACAAGAAAAATTATTTGTTGACAATAATCTCTGTTGAATAACAGCCCACTGTACAGCGCAGTGGATGCTTAAGGCTGGCCCCCAGATCCATTCGCTTGATTTGATATTTGTTAATATTTTTTTTGCAAAGTCTGTTTTCTGTCTTGTCCGCAGGTTAATCGTGTAGATTTTTGTATGGCTGTTGTGCGGTCCTACGGCACTTACTAATAAAGATACATATTGAGGCCTAAGTAAATTCTTGAATTATTTTCTGCCAAGTTATTTTTATGTCGTTTAATTGCACCTCTCAATGTTCCTTACGCTGTCTAACCATTAGGGCTGGCATTCAATTTTGTTTCAAGTATCGATTATCACCGACCATTCACCGATCAATAATCGATAATATCGGCAATTTATTTTGACTTAAAATGATTTGAAAACAATCATAATTTGTACACAAACAACGAATTATAATTAAGTTTATGTTGAGATATTATCCTGTATTTTTGTAGAATTTTTTTCATACATTTGACAATAAAATAATAGCATTCCATAGCAAAACAAAGGTGTAGAATGAAACTCGATCAAGTTTGTTTCGAAGACAGAACCCGCCACCGCTCGCCATATCTTTGTCACTTATGACCTGAACAATATTGAATAAAAAAACATAGTTATTTCCCTTTGATCATGTCAAACGAATTCTTCATCCAGTTCGTCGTAACAGTTTATTTCTTGCAGTGATTTTGTTTCTGGCAACCCACCATCTTCAGTATGTGGTATGTCAAAATTTAAAGCTAAAAAGAAGACATGTTGACACTAGCTGAGCCATGACCACTAGTCTGGACTTACTGATAAATGAAAAGATAAAAGTATAAAAACAAAATCTTACTCAGTATATTTGTTTTGTTTAGAAATAAATGCCATTGAAGTAAATAAAAAGAAAGCTAAAGAGAAAAAGAAACGAATGAAGACTGCAATTGTTGGAGATATGTCAGTTATAGAAGATGCGTTACCTACATTAGATTTACTCATGAAAACATCGACATCTAAAGACAGTGTGTAAGTGTGGGATTATATGATTAGTGCAGTGAGATCAGGGATGGACGGAGGAATCTACGAGTATCTAGCAAACAGGGGTCTATAAACAATCGAATGTTCTCACATAGTTTGAGAAACCTTTTTAGTCTTGAATGTTCGTTGTTTTTTGATGAATTGATAATCAAAGAAGTCTTTGCAGGTTTTGTACTTATGGTATACTTCCTTAGCGAGAGACACCTAGAGTTATAGCCCATAATCCCTGAATGTAACGTATGTATACTATACTATAGAGTAGCCAGCGGTACCTAATACAGATGTAAACATTTGGGACATAGTTCCAAACAACGAATAAACTTATCCACTCAAAATATAATGTCCTTACTTTCCTGACATGTTCTGTATTATGAAGCTTATCTATCCATGAGTTTTTACGCTCACATCAAAGCTTATCCATCCATGAGTTATCCTTGACACCACAGAATTCTCCAATAAAAATCTGTCTATAATTTACCTTGAACAATTATTCAACAAAATCTTATTGTTATCCCCATTAGAGGCTAAAAATTTGTACATTCATGTTTTCATGTGGACGTATATAGTGTCATCAGGGGCCATACTCAAAGTTAAAGTCTGATACATGGCAATATTGAAAGGCTCCAAGGTCTTTGGGAGATAAACTTATATTTCAAATTTCATCAAAATGGGATAAATTTTGTTACCTGTAGAATGTCTACAAACAAAATGTGGACTGATTGTAAGAAAATCACATTTTTAGGTTGTGGACACAGGAGTTTAAAAGCTTTACCAGATTTTGGTTCAGTTCAATATTTGCACATATTGAAAAATAACTTCATGGATTATGGCCCCTGGTCACAATTGTTTTAAAAATCAATTCAATATATACCATAAGGTGAGTTGAGTGTGAATTTCGTGAAAATTGGGCAGTAACTGGCAAAAAAAATGGACACTATCTTAACACAAGTAATGTAAAATTATGTAATACCAAGTTTGTCAACCCTCTAGAAGTCACAATTTTCATCTGGTTTTGAAGCAACTTATAACGTAGTTTCTTTCGGTATTCGTGCATGTAGGACAGTAACTCCCTGGATTAAGATTCCTGATTCTATGAAAAATGACTTTTTAGCTTATGTTCATATATAGCACCTTTAAACCATGATTACTGTTGAGTTTGAATTTGGGACAATCGGTCTAAAACATGTCAAAATAAAATGACCAGAATAGTGTTTAAGAATGTACTGCCAAGGTGGTGAATGTGAACCCTCTAGAGGAAACAATTTTTATCTGATTGTGATGAAATTTATAATGTAATCCCCAAAATCTTGGGTCCTTTTGATATTGTTGCATGTTGGATAGTATGATCGAACATTATGGCCCCTTTTTGTACTTAATCCCTTTTTTAGCTTGTTCTCTATCCATCCCTTGCAAAATTTGGGCTTATCTTGCCGGGCAGCCACCTGTGAACAGATTCTTTTCAAACTTGGTGCAAAGTATTGGGGTAGTGAGAAGGCAAACCTTATCAATTAGTTAACCTTCCATTCAGGAACTTGCGTGGTTTCGAATCCCGGGTTGTACGTGGCAAGGAGTAGTCACCTGTCTAGTCTCGTGGGTTTTCTCTAGGTACTCCGGTTTCCTCCCACTGCTAAAGACCCCTACGCACAAGCGAATTATTGAGATAAAATTAAACCATATGTTAGTCCCGAAATGACCTGGTCAGTGTCAAATGGACATTAAACCCCATTTCTCTCTTTCTCTTTGTCTCCATTCAAGGGGCCCCCCCCCGCCCCCCGCCCCCCCCACCCCAAACCCAACCCACTTTTAAGATGTAAAGATAAACTGCTGTGTTGGTGTATTCCTATCTTATTTCACTTGATTTCATTTGATCTCCACATGGTTGGGAATTCCAGCACTATAAAAGATTAAAACCTTTCTCACCAGTTTAAAATTGGTAATGAATGTATATAGAATTATTATCCAGGGACCTACCCATGTTCTGGTTCATGTACAGCTCTAACAATCAAATAATGACTATTTGTTTCAGTTATCTCTCTTCCAATTTCAATGTGACCCTTTTTATACGCCCACTTTGAAATGTGGTCGTATATTGTCGTCACCCCCGTCGGTCTGTCGAAGCTAAAGTTAATATCCGAGTGACTTCAAATTTATACACAGTGTTTAAGGACATAAGACGAAGACAGCTATTGATTTTCAGCAATTTCCGATAATTAGTGCCAGAGTTATAGCCCTTGATCACTTGAACAAATCTTGTGGACGCTCTAGAGGCCAAAGTTAATATCCGATTGACTTTAAATTTACTCACAGTCTTTAATGTCATGAGAGAAGGAAGCCTATTGCTTTTCAGTGATTGCAAATAATTGCTGTCAGAGTTATCTTCCTTGATAACTTCCAAAAATCTTGTGACACTAAGAGGCCAAACTTAATTATCATCTGATTTACTTCAGATTGATACACAGGAGTTTAAGGTGTTGAAAGGAACAAGTATTTTGATTTTCAGTGAATTTTGATAACTGAACAGCTAAATCCATGATATTAAATGTTTCGTATACTAATTGTTAGCGTGGGGCAAAACTTTATAAAAAGCAAACAAATTCTAATGATTTTCTGATAATTACATAATGAGCTAAATCCATGATATTAAATGTTTCGTATACTAATTGTTAGTGTGGGGCAAAACTTTATAAAAAACAAACAAATTCTAATGATTTTCTGATAATTACATAATGAGTTGTTACTCTAAATAAGGTTTTAGTATATTACAAATGTTTCATTACCGTAAAAATATGCGACAACCCTTGTTGACTGCCCGGAGGATTTAGCTGCTGTGGGCGTATGTTTCGTTGCCTGGCAACCTATCTTTTTATTTACAGGCCACATGTCCCGAAGAATCGTTGCGTACAGAAAGCTAAAAACAGAGTTAAAAAGGGGTAGGTATTTGGTGAAAGAGAGAGATCTACTCATGTTAAGAATCCTCTTGATTTTCAATTATGTTGATAATTACAGCCCTAGAAATCTCCCTTGGCGCTCTTGTGGCTAAAGTTAATATCCGATTGACTTTAATTAAACAAAGAATCCTATTCATTTGTGTTGTAAATATTCTCATTACTGGCAAAAGAAAAAATATAGGAAACCCTTGTTGAATGCCTGGACAACTTAACTTCTGTTGGCATATGTTCCATTGCCTGGCAACCTGTCTTTATCACAATTTAGTGTATACATATAGCTAATCAGCACCAATAGCAGTGACTGACTGTGGCCATTGCTTTGTTGTCTACTAATCTATCTTTTATAGGAGTGTTACCAATTTATTACTGTCCATATAAACATCTTAGCTCAACTCTATTGTTTATCCGATTCCTATTTGAGTCTAAGACGGAAGATTAGCTGCTATTGACATTTAATTAATAACCAATTAGAGTATATTTTAATTGGGACTGGGTGATGAAGAATTAGAACATATAAAAAACATGTACAAATTTATTGTATTAAACTTTGTATCTTTCAGTTTGAATAATATGAAGATGTTTAAGCAGGTTTTAAAACATCCAGCTTTTCGAAATGATCCAGGATCAACAATTAATGAACACTTACATAATAAACTCAAACAAGAGGAACAATAAATGCTTTGGCTTTAAATAACATTTCCTACTTTGACTTCATATTGATTCCCCATACATTCATGGGCAGCTTATCCAAAAGGTGCTACTTCATAAATGTCACTAGCTAAGACTGTTGAAGTATTGTAATGGACATTAACATTATTTTATTTATATACTTCCATATTTTTATGTGGATATACCATGCCATTGTCACTGTCTACTCTTGGGTCACAATTCAATTGTAGATAAGTTCAATTATCGTGGAAATCAGACGGTAACTTGTACTGAAATTGCCTCTAACCGTTACACAAAGAGTGCCAGATACTAATGTTATGGATCTTCTACAGACTACAATGTTTGTGCGTTTTCGATGGAGCTTGAGGAATAACAAACTAGGTCATTTTGTGACTTATTTCAAAAATTTTGCTTGCGCATGGAGGTCTTTTAACAGAAGAAGGAAACCAGAGAACCCAGAGAAAACCCACAAGGTTGAACAAACGCTCTACTCACCTACATCCAGGTCCAGTGATTTGAAACCACCCAAACCATTCGGCCATCACCGAGGAACGACAGATCTTGAATGAGTTCAATTTTGGTGGCATATTGTTTTTGCATTTTTTTTCCATTGTCATAAAATGTATTAAATAAATAAAAACGTGTAAGCGAAATGTACCAAACTTTCTAGAAATTTCTCCCCCTTGTGGTGTAAGACAGAGGGCCTGACAATGACAGCTGTCTATTCATTTGGATGTGACCAAAAACCGAGGTCCAGTGTTTGCGGCCGCCAAAATTCCTTGCTGGGTTGTCTCTGCACGAAAAGCTCTGCTCCCACCACTCTCGAAGAAGACCAGCGCGGTCTCCTATCAGGAGCAGAACAGTAGGATAATTTAAAAACCCCATTTCATTTCATTTGTAGAACCTCTAGTGTTCACAAGTCGTGTCAGATTAGATGAAACTTTAAATAGATGTGGATCAACGGCACGCTTCATTTAATATGTTGGCTGTGCTCTACTAATTATTACGGAAGTTATTAAAAAAAGAACAAATTCTATACACGGTAGAAGTGTTATGGTCAAGGAGATAGCAAAGAATTAATTAGCATATCGAATCTCGAGCTGTGTGGATGGGACTTTCAAAAAAGCAACCCTTAGAGATATAATGTATGATTTAGATAAAGAGCCGACATTTCTTACTATAATAGTTAATGTCGATTGTCATTGTTGCCGTTGTGACGAAAATAAAATAAAGTCTTGATTATCCATTTTCGCGTTTAATCATCAATGCTCGTTGAACTGTAGATCGCATGCAAATCCAATGAAAATCAGACCTCTCAGATGGCATCGAGCTAAGAAAAAAACAGCAATAGGCAGATTTAGATCTTGCATAATGTATGTTTAAGTTATGCTTTTGGGGACACCACCAAGGGCGCTGTTCACATTACCGCCAAAATTGGTACATCATTACAACACGTGTCAATATGTTCCTTTGAATCCCCGATGACAATATAAATACCCATTTCCTGGTACTTCAAAAATCACAAATGGTCTGCCACGCCCAGTCGATTTTAAATATGTCGGGCGGGGGGTATAGAATTTAGTCGTCAGGCAGTGATTAACCCATCGGCGTTGACGTTTCTAGTGGTTTACCCACAGTTCCGTGCATCGTGCGCTAAGAACTCTCCATAACAGACCGTTTCATTGGCTAATCTCCCTCACTTCAACCAGAACGCCTGTTATATAACTACTCTTCCAGATCCGAGTGAAGAATTAAAAACGAAACGAAACAGAATCTGTGTTTTAATCACGCTGATTTTATAATCGACGGATCAGGACCTGGTTCAATTAGTGATTGATTACTTCGATAACAAACAGCTAAATCAGCTAATGAAATGAAATAAAATGGGGTGTACTGTTCTGCTCCGAAGTGGGCTAATGGAAACGACTGGGCAGTTGTCCTTGTCAGGCCCCCCGCCCTGCATTAATGACAAGGGGGAATCATGCCGAAAAATCTGGATGAACTTTGTCGGCCAATGCCACTGACAAAGTTCTAATTGCATACACAACCTCCAAAATTGGCTTTTATCAATTTGTCTTTTATCAATTTATAAATGATAGGATATATATACTATTCAAAAAAAAGTAGGGGATATTTGATTTTTAAGTGTTATTAAAGTCACCTAATGAAACTGACGAAGAAACAAATGACAAAATGAAATGAAGTTCACATTCATCGATTTATTCCAAATGATCGTTAGACTAAGTAAGGCACAGGCTGACCATTATAAGGGTAAAATGATACCCGGGGTCAAACAGCAAAGTTACCACAGCATCACAACAACGTCAGTAACGGGTAAATCCTCCTCTGTTTGCCAAACAAGCATTGATCCGACGTGGCATACTCCTAATGAGACGTCTAAGGTCATTTTGGTCCAGATTGTCCCATTTCTGCTGCAACGCAGCAGCAAGTTCTTGGACATTGGTAGGACGTTGTTGACGTTGACGTAACCTCTGTCCAAGCATGTCCCCGACATGCTCGATGGGGGAGAGGTCGGGACTTAGTGCCGGCCAAGGTAATGTGGTGATGTTCTGTTGTTGGAGGTAACCTGTAACGATCCTGGCCCTGTGACATCTTGCGTTGTCATCCTGGAAGATGATACGGCGGCCATGACGTCGTGCAAACGGCACAACATGGACTGCAAAGATGTTGTCCCGTTAGTACTGGCCTGTAACACGCCCTGCAACAACATATAAAGCCGTTCTTCCAGCAACAGTGATGCCTCCCCACACCATAACAGAACCACCCCCAAATCGATCATGTCTGAAGACGCTAACGTCTTGGAAGCGCTCGTTTCGACGACGCCACACCCTCCTACGTCTGTCCAAAAAATCAACAGTGAACCTTGACTCATCTGAAAACATCACATTGCTCCAGCGTCGATTAATCCCCTTGTTGACGATCCCTACACCAACGACGTCTGGCCTGAATGTGATGATCTCTCAAACAAGGGATCACGCGAGGACGTCGGGCGCGAAGGTGACCCCTATGCAGTCGATTCCGAATCGTCTGGCCACTCACTCTCACACCAGTGTCTGTTTGAAGACGAGCGTTGATCTGGTTTGCTGTGATGACACGATTTCTCAAGGCCAAGGTACTGATAAATCGATCCTGGGCTTGAGTTGTCGCCCTTGGTCGACCTGAGCGTGGTCTGTCCTGTAAAGATTGTGTATCACGGTATCTGGACCATAGCCTGCTTATGACAGACTGAGAAACATTCATCGTCCGCACCAAAACCGCCTGTGTTGTGCCGATCTGTAGCATGCCAGGGGCACGTAACCTTTCATTTTGGGTAAGCCGACGCATATCAAAATTTGTTTTCTGGTCACTAAAACAATTAAACTGATGTTACCACCCTGGAATTCAATGCCACAATGACTGTAACATTCAAAGTCAGAGTCGTGCAAATCTTGGGTTGGACCCCCATGATGATCCCAAGCATCACCTGCATTCCATGCGGTAGCTATTGGTGCGTTTGGGCGTCACATGTAACTGGAAATGTTTCTTCTGTTAGGTTCTATAGTGACTTTTTTCGTAGTCATTTGCATATTTTAGTATTATGCCCCAAAATCAAATATCCCCTACTTTTTTTGAATAGTATAGTTTTCCTAATATTTAGTCTCAAAATTCAATGTACACGGAAAACGTACAAAATATACCCATATCACCTTCGATTTGTGCTATGTGGGACAGAGGTTAAAATTCTGAGAAAAGTTTGATAATGAAACTTAAATTACCCTACTATAACACACAATACAGTCTATATTGTGTATTTGATGGCTGATATTTTTAATTGACATTTGAAATCTGTGCGGTGATGAAATTTTAATGGCTGTTATCAAAGCAGAAGAAGGCAAATTTTTGATGTTTCTTTGTGTGTCTGTGTGTTTTGCCCCATAGTTTGCAAATGTAAGAGGATTTTCCTTTGTGTGTTTGTGTATTTTGACAATAGTCCGAAATTCTTAATGGATTGTCTCGAAAACTATTCATATATATTCCCTATCCTAACGATGACTGTTGTTATATTTGCGTCCGATCCCCAGGGGCACAACTACAGCGACGAGAGCTTAGATTTTGACAACATGGGCACCCCATCAATCAAGTTGTGATGTTAATCGTGAGAGTCATTATGAGGCGCTGCACTATTCCAACGGCGCCTCATATAATATATATATATTATAACGACACGATTGGCGAGACCGAACACAAATTGGCCGCCTATTCGGCTAGCCAGCTATTCGACCGATCCAGCTGGCCACCTGTTCGTTGGCAACCTATTCAGAATTAAGACAACAGTCGCCCAAACTCATCTATTTTTACCAACCAATAAAATCCAACGTTACGTCTATCAAATGAAAGTAGAATAATATATTATTTTTTATCCATTCCTTTAGCTCAGAATAGAGGTGTAATTTCGCATTATCGTACAAAATTCTAGACATTCAACTAAATATATTCCGAAAGGTAATTAAATAGGCTTTCCAGATATTATTAGTAAAAGTTGGCACAATCATATTAAAGGGGTGCGCTCTCATCCTCAACGTCGACAATTTTTCAATATTTTAAACTCAAAGAACGGTAATATTCCGAGTCAAAATTCGCACCATCGTACAAAATTCTTAGCAACCAGCTATATATATTCTGAAAGGTAATTGATAACGCTTTCCAAATATTATTAGTAAAAGTTGGCACAATCATATTAAAGGGGGGCGCTCTCAACCTGAATATAGCCAATTTTTCAATATTCTATATGTAAAGATAGACCGGTATTTTATTCGAAGTCCAAATTCGGACCATCGTACAAAATTCTGAGCAACCAGCTATATATATTCTGAAAGGTAATTGAATAAGCTTTCCAAATATTATTAGTAAAAGTTGGCACAATCATATTAAAGGGGCGCGCTCTCAACCTGAACATAGCCAATGTTTCAACATTTAAAGTGAAAGAACGGTAATATTCCGAGTCGAAATGCGGACCATCGTACAAAATTCTAAGCATCCATCTATATATATTCTGAAAGGTAATTGGATAAGCTTTCCAAATATTATTAGTAAAAGTTGGCACAATCATATTAAAGGGGCGCCCTCTCAACCTACAAATAGCCAATTTTTTAATATTTTAAAGTGAAAGAACGGCAATATTCCGAGTCGAATTCGGACTATCGTACAAAATTCTAAGCGTCCAGCTATATATATTCTGAAAGGTATTTGCATAAACTTTCCAAATATTATTAGTAAAAGTTGGCACAATCATATTAAAGGGGCGCGCTCTCAACCTACAAATCGCCATTTTTTCAATATTTTAAACTGAAAGAATGGTAATATTCCGAGTCGAAATTCGGACCATCGTACAAAATTCTGAGCAACCAGCTATATATATTCTGAAAGGTAATTGGATAAGCTTTCCAAATATTATTAGTAAAAGTTGGCACAATCATATTAAAGGGGCGCGCTCTCAACCTGAACATAGCCAATTTTTCAATATTCTGAATGTAAAGACAGACCAGTATCTTTTTCGAAGTCCAAATTCGAACTATCGTACAAAATTCTGAGCAACCAGCTATATATATTCTGAAAGGTAATTGAATAAGCTTTCCAAATATTATTAGTAAAAGTTGGCACAATCATATTAAAGGGGCGCGCTCTCAACCTGAACATAGCCAATGTTTCAACATTTAAAGTGAAAGAACGGTAATATTCCGAGTCGAAATGCGGACCATCGTACAAAATTCTGAGCATCCATCTATATATATTCTGAAAGGTAATTGGATAAGCTTTCCAAATATTATTAGTAAAAGTTGGCACAATCATATTAAAGGGGCGCCCTCTCAACCTACAAATAGCCATTTTTTTAATATTTTAAAGTGAAAGAACGGCAATATTCCGAGTCGAATTCGGACTATCGTACAAAATTCTAAGCATCCAGCTATATATATTCTGAAAGGTAATTGCATAAGCTTTCCAAATATTATTAGTAAAAGTTGGCACAATCATATTAAAGGGGCGCCCTCTCAACCTGAACATAGCCAATTTTTTAATATTTTAAAGTGAAAGAACGGCAATATTCTGAGTCCAAATTCGGACTATCGTACAAAATTCTCAGCATCCAGCTATATATATTCTGAATGGTAATTGGATAAGCTTTCCAAATATTATTAGTAAAAGTTGGCACAATCATATTAAAGGGGCGCCCTCTCAACCTGAACATAGCCAATTTTTCATTATTCTGAATGTAAAGACAGACCAGTATTTTTTTCGAAGTCCAAATTCGAACTATCGTACAAAATTCTAAGCATCCAGCTATATATATTCTGAAAGGTAATTGCATAAGCTTTCCAAATATTATTAGTAAAAGTTGGCACAATCATATTAAAGGGGCGCACTCTCAACCTTAACATAGCCACTATTTCAACATTTAAAATGAAAGAACGGTAATATTCCGAGTCGAAATTCGGACCATCGTACAAAATTCTGAGCATCCATCTATATATATTCTGAAAGGTAATTGGATAAGCTTTCCAAATATTATTAGTAAAAGTTGGCACAATCATATTAAAGGGGCGCCCTCTCAACCTACAAATAGCCAATTTTTTAATATTTTAAAGTGAAAGAACGGCAATATTCCGAGTCGAATTCGGACTATCGTACAAAATTCTAAGCGTCCAGCTATATATATTCTGAAAGGTATTTGCATAAACTTTCCAAATATTATTAGTAAAAGTTGGCACAATCATATTAAAGGGGCGCGCTCTCAACCTACAAATCGCCATTTTTTCAATATTTTAAACTGAAAGAATGGTAATATTCCGAGTCGAAATTCGGACCATCGTACAAAATTCTGAGCAACCAGCTATATATATTCTGAAAGGTAATTGAATAAGCTTTCCAAATATTATTAGTAAAAGTTGGCACAATCATATTAAAGGGGCGCGCTCTCAACCTGAACATAGCCAATGTTTCAACATTTAAAGTGAAAGAACGGTAATATTCCGAGTCGAAATGCGGACCATCGTACAAAATTCTGAGCATCCATCTATATATATTCTGAAAGGTAATTGGATAAGCTTTCCAAATATTATTAGTAAAAGTTGGCACAATCATATTAAAGGGGCGCCCTCTCAACCTACAAATAGCCAATTTTTTAATATTTTAAAGTGAAAGAACGGCAATATTCCGAGTCGAATTCGGACTATCGTACAAAATTCTAAGCATCCAGCTATATATATTCTGAAAGGTAATTGCATAAGCTTTCCAAATATTATTAGTAAAAGTTGGCACAATCATATTAAAGGGGCGCGCTATCAACCTGAACATAGCCAATTTTTTAATATTTTAAAGTGAAAGAACGGCAATATTCCGAGTCCAAATTCTGACTATCGTACAAAATTCTCAGCATCCAGCTATATATATTCTGAAAGGTAATTGGATAGGCTTTCCAAATATTATTAGTAAAAGTTGGCACAATCATATTAAAGGGGCGCCCTCTCAACCTACAAATAGCCAATTTTTTAATATTTTAAAGTGAAAGAACGGCAATATTCCGAGTCGAATTCGGACTATCGTACAAAATTCTAAGCATCCAGCTATATATATTCTGAAAGGTAATTGCATAAGCTTTCCAAATATTATTAGTAAAAGTTGGCACATTCATATTAAAGGGGCGCCCTCTCAACCTGAACATAGCCAATTTTTTAATATTTTAAAGTGAAAGAACGGCAATATTCCGAGTCCAAATTCGGACTATCGTACAAAATTCTCAGCATCCAGCTATATATATTCTGAATGGTAATTGGATAAGCTTTCCAAATATTATTAGTAAAAGTTGGCACAATCATATTAAAGGGGCGCCCTCTCAACCTGAACATAGCCAATTTTTCATTATTCTGAATGTAAAGACAGACCAGTATTTTTTTCGAAGTCCAAATTCGAACTATCGTACAAAATTCTAAGCATCCAGCTATATATATTCTGAAAGGTAATTGCATAAGCTTTCCAAATATTATTAGTAAAAGTTGGCACAATCATATTAAAGGGGCGCACTCTCAACCTTAACATAGCCACTATTTCAACATTTAAAATGAAAGAACGGTAATATTCCGAGTCGAAATTCGGACCATCGTACAAAATTCTGAGCATCCATCTATATATATTCTGAAAGGTAATTGGATAAGCTTTCCAAATATTATTAGTAAAAGTTGGCACAATCATATTAAAGGGGCGCCCTCTCAACCTACAAATAGCCAATTTTTTAATATTTTAAAGTGAAAGAACGGCAATATTCCGAGTCGAATTCGGACTATCGTACAAAATTCTAAGCGTCCAGCTATATATATTCTGAAAGGTATTTGCATAAACTTTCCAAATATTATTAGTAAAAGTTGGCACAATCATATTAAAGGGGCGCGCTCTCAACCTACAAATCGCCATTTTTTCAATATTTTAAACTGAAAGAATGGTAATATTCCGAGTCGAAATTCGGACCATCGTACAAAATTCTGAGCAACCAGCTATATATATTCTGAAAGGTAATTGAATAAGCTTTCCAAATATTATTAGTAAAAGTTGGCACAATCATATTAAAGGGGCGCGCTCTCAACCTGAACATAGCCAATGTTTCAACATTTAAAGTGAAAGAACGGTAATATTCCGAGTCGAAATGCGGACCATCGTACAAAATTCTGAGCATCCATCTATATATATTCTGAAAGGTAATTGGATAAGCTTTCCAAATATTATTAGTAAAAGTTGGCACAATCATATTAAAGGGGCGCCCTCTCAACCTACAAATAGCCAATTTTTTAATATTTTAAAGTGAAAGAACGGCAATATTCCGAGTCGAATTCGGACTATCGTACAAAATTCTAAGCATCCAGCTATATATATTCTGAAAGGTAATTGCATAAGCTTTCCAAATATTATTAGTAAAAGTTGGCACAATCATATTAAAGGGGCGCGCTATCAACCTGAACATAGCCAATTTTTTAATATTTTAAAGTGAAAGAACGGCAATATTCCGAGTCCAAATTCTGACTATCGTACAAAATTCTCAGCATCCAGCTATATATATTCTGAAAGGTAATTGGATAGGCTTTCCAAATATTATTAGTAAAAGTTGGCACAATCATATTAAAGGGGCGCCCTCTCAACCTACAAATAGCCAATTTTTTAATATTTTAAAGTGAAAGAACGGCAATATTCCGAGTCGAATTCGGACTATCGTACAAAATTCTAAGCATCCAGCTATATATATTCTGAAAGGTAATTGCATAAGCTTTCCAAATATTATTAGTAAAAGTTGGCACATTCATATTAAAGGGGCGCCCTCTCAACCTGAACATAGCCAATTTTTTAATATTTTAAAGTGAAAGAACGGCAATATTCCGAGTCCAAATTCGGACTATCGTACAAAATTCTCAGCATCCAGCTATATATATTCTGAATGGTAATTGGATAAGCTTTCCAAATATTATTAGTAAAAGTTGGCACAATCATATTAAAGGGGCGCCCTCTCAACCTGAACATAGCCAATTTTTCAATATTCTGAATGTAAAGACAGACAAGTATTTTTTTCGAAGTCGAAATTCGGACCATCGTACAAAATTCTGAGCAACCAGCTATATATATTCTGAAAGGTAATTGAATAAGCTTTCCAAATATTATTAGTAAAAGTTGGCACAATCATATTAAAGGGGCGTGCTCTCAACCTGAACATAGCCATTCTTTCAGTTTAAAATATTGAAAAAATGGCGATTTGTAGGTTGAGAGCGCGCCCCTTTAATATGATTGTGCCAACTTTTACTAATAATATTTGGAAAGTTTATGCCAATACCTTTCAGAATATATATAGCTGGATGCTTAGAATTTTGTACGATAGTCCGAATTCGACTCGGAATATTGCCGTTCTTTCACTTTAAAATATTAAAAAATTGGCTATTTGTAGGTTGAGAGGGCGCCCCTTTAATATGATTGTGCCAACTTTTACTAATAATATTTAGAAAGCTTATCCAATTACCTTTCAGAATATATATAGATGGATGCTCAGAATTTTGAACGATGGTCCGAATTTCGACTCGGAATATTACCGTTCTTTCATTTTAAATGTTGAAACATTGGCTATGTTCAGGTTGAGAGCGCGCCCCTTTCACTTTAAAATATTAAAAAATTGGCTATTTGTAGGTTGAGAGGGCGCCCCTTTAATATGATTGTGCCAACTTTTACTAATAATATTTGGAAAGCTTATCCAATTACCTTTCAGAATATATATAGATGGATGCTCAGAATTTTGTATGATGGTCCGCATTTCGACTCGGAATATTACCGTTTTTTCACTTTAAATGTTGAAACATTGGCTATGTTCACGTTGAGAGCGCGCCCCTTTAATATGATTGTGCCAACTTTTACTAATAATATTTGGAAAGCTTATGCAATTACCTTTCAGAATATATATAGCTGGTTGCTCAGAATTTTGTACGATGGTCCGAATTTCGACTCGGAATATTACCATTCTTTCAGTTTAAAATATTGAAAAAATGGCGATTTGTAGGTTGAGAGCGCGCCCCTTTAATATGATTGTGCCAACTTTTACTAATAATATTTGGAAAGCTTATTCAATTACCTTTCAGAATATATATAGCTGGTTGCTCAGAATTTTGTACGATGGTCCGAATTTCGACTCGGAATATTACCATTCTTTCAGTTTAAAATATTGAAAAAATGGCGATTTGTAGGTTGAGAGCGCGCCCCTTTAATATGATTGTGCCAACTTTTACTAATAATATTTGGAAAGTTTATGCAAATACCTTTCTGAATATATATAGCTGGATGCTTAGAATTTTGTACGATAGTCCGAATTCGACTCGGAATATTGCCGTTCTTTCACTTTAAAATATTAAAAAATTGGCTATTTGTAGGTTGAGAGGGCGCCCCTTTAATATGATTGTGCCAACTTTTACTAATAATATTTGGAAAGCTTATCCAATTACCTTTCAGAATATATATAGATGGATGCTCAGAATTTTGTACGGTGGTCCGAATTTCGACTCGGAATATTACCGTTCTTTCATTTTAAATGTTGAAACATTGGCTATGTTCAGGTTGAGAGCGCGCCCCTTTAATGTGATTGTGCCAACTTTTACTAATAATATTTGGAAAGCTTATGCAATTACCTTTCAGAATATATATAGCTGGATGCTTAGAATTTTGTACGATAGTTCGAATTTGGACTTCGAAAAAAATACTGGTCTGTCTTTACATTCAGAATATTGAAAAATTGGCTATGTTCAGGTTGAGAGGGCGCCCCTTTAATATGATTGTGCCAACTTTTACTAATAATATTTGGAAAGCTTATCCAATTACCATTCAGAATATATATAGCTGGATGCTGAGAATTTTGTACGATAGTCCGAATTTGGACTCGGAATATTGCCGTTCTTTCACTTTAAAATATTAAAAAATTGGCTATGTTCAGGTTGATAGCGCGCCCCTTTAATATGATTGTGCCAACTTTTACTAATAATATTTGGAAAGCTTATGCAATTACCTTTCAAAATATATATAGCTGGATGCTTAGAATTTTGTACGATAGTTCGAATTTGGACTTCGAAAAAAATACTGGTCTGTCTTTACATTCAGAATATTGAAAAATTGGCTATGTTCAGGTTGAGAGGGCGCCCCTTTAATATGATTGTGCCAACTTTTACTAATAATATTTGGAAAGCTTATCCAATTACCTTTCAGAATATATATAGATGGATGCTCAGAATTTTGTACGATGGTCCGCATTTCGACTCGGAATATTACCGTTCTTTCACTTTAAATGTTGAAACATTGGCTATGTTCAGGTTGAGAGCGCGCCCCTTTAATATGATTGTGCCAACTTTTACTAATAATATTTGGAAAGCTTATTCAATTACCTTTCAGAATATATATAGCTGGTTGCTCAGAATTTTGTACGATGGTCCGAATTTCGACTCGGAATATTACCATTCTTTCAGTTTAAAATATTGAAAAAATGGCAATTTGTAGGTTGAGAGCGCGCCCCTTTAATATGATTGTGCCAACTTTTACTAATAATATTTGGAAAGTTTATGCAAATACCTTTCTGAATATATATAGCTGGATGCTTAGAATTTTGTACGATAGTCCGAATTCGACTCGGAATATTGCCGTTCTTTCACTTTAAAATATTAAAAAATTGGCTATTTGTAGGTTGAGAGGGCGCCCCTTTAATATGATTGTGCCAACATTTACTAATAATATTTGGAAAGCTTATCCAATTACCTTTCAGAATATATATAGATGGATGCTCAGAATTTTGTACGGTGGTCCGAATTTCGACTCGGAATATTACCGTTCTTTCATTTTAAATGTTGAAACATTGGCTATGTTCAGGTTGAGAGCGCGCCCCTTTAATATGATTGTGCCAACTTTTACTAATAATATTTGGAAAGCTTATGCAATTACCTTTCAGAATATATATAGCTGGATGCTTAGAATTTTGTACGATAGTTCGAATTTGGACTTCGAAAAAAATACTGGTCTGTCTTTACATTCAGAATATTGAAAAATTGGCTATGTTCAGGTTGAGAGGGCGCCCCTTTAATATGATTGTGCCAACTTTTACTAATAATATTTGGAAAGCTTATCCAATTACCATTCAGAATATATATAGCTGGATGCTGAGAATTTTGTACGATAGTCCGAATTTGGACTCGGAATATTGCCGTTCTTTCACTTTAAAATATTAAAAAATTGGCTATGTTCAGGTTGATAGCGCGCCCCTTTAATATGATTGTGCCAACTTTTACTAATAATATTTGGAAAGCTTATGCAATTACCTTTCAGAATATATATAGCTGGATGCTTAGAATTTTGTACGATAGTTCGAATTTGGACTTCGAAAAAAATACTGGTCTGTCTTTACATTCAGAATATTGAAAAATTGGCTATGTTCAGGTTGAGAGGGCGCCCCTTTAATATGATTGTGCCAACTTTTACTAATAATATTTGGAAAGCTTATCCAATTACCTTTCAGAATATATATAGATGGATGCTCAGAATTTTGTACGATGGTCCGCATTTCGACTCGGAATATTACCGTTCTTTCACTTTAAATGTTGAAACATTGGCTATGTTCAGGTTGAGAGCGCGCCCCTTTAATATGATTGTGCCAACTTTTACTAATAATATTTGGAAAGCTTATTCAATTACCTTTCAGAATATATATAGCTGGTTGCTCAGAATTTTGTACGATGGTCCGAATTTCGACTCGGAATATTACCATTCTTTCAGTTTAAAATATTGAAAAAATGACGATTTGTAGGTTGAGAGCGCGCCCCTTTAATATGATTGTGCCAACTTTTACTAATAATATTTGGAAAGTTTATGCAAATACCTTTCTGAATATATATAGCTGGATGCTTAGAATTTTGTACGATAGTCCGAATTCGACTCGGAATATTGCCGTTCTTTCACTTTAAAATATTAAAAAATTGGCTATTTGTAGGTTGAGATGGCGCCCCTTTAATATGATTGTGCCAACTTTTACTAATAATATTTGGAAAGCTTATCCAATTACCTTTCAGAATATATATAGATGGATGCTCAGAATTTTGTACGGTGGTCCGAATTTCGACTCGGAATATTACCGTTCTTTCATTTTAAATGTTGAAACATTGGCTATGTTCAGGTTGAGAGCGCGCCCCTTTAATATGATTGTGCCAACTTTTACTAATAATATTTGGAAAGCTTATGCAATTACCTTTCAGAATATATATAGCTGGATGCTTAGAATTTTGTACGATAGTTCCAATTTGGACTTCGAAAAAAATACTGGTCTGTCTTTACATTCAGAATATTGAAAAATTGGCTATGTTCAGGTTGAGAGGGCGCCCCTTTAATATGATTGTGCCAACTTTTACTAATAATATTTGGAAAGCTTATCCAATTACCTTTCAGAATATATATAGCTGGATGCTGAGAATTTTGTACGATAGTCCGAATTTGGACTCGGAATATTGCCGTTCTTTCACTTTAAAATATTAAAAAATTGGCTATGTTCAGGTTGATAGCGCGCCCCTTTAATATGATTGTGCCAACTTTTACTAATAATATTTGGAAAGCTTATGCAATTACCTTTCAGAATATATATAGCTGGATGCTTAGAATTTTGTACGATAGTCCGAATTCGACTCGGAATATTGCCGTTCTTTCTTTTTAAAATATTAAAAAATTGGCTATTTGTAGGTTGAGAGGGCGCCCCTTTAATATGATTGTGCCAACTTCTACTAATAATATTTGGAAAGCTTATCCAATTACCTTTCAGAATATATATAGATGGATGCTCAGAATTTTGTACGATGGTCCGCATTTCGACTCGGAATATTACCGTTCTTTCACTTTAAATGTTGAAACATTGGCTATGTTCACGTTGAGAGCGCGCCCCTTTAATATGATTGTGCCAACTTTTACTAATAATATTTGGAAAGCTTATTCAATTACCTTTCAGAATATATATAGCTGGTTGCTCAGAATTTTGTACGATGGTCCGAATTTCGACTCGGAATATTACCATTCTTTCAGTTTAAAATATTGAAAAAATGGCGATTTGTAGGTTGAGAGCGCGCCCCTTTAATATGATTGTGCCAACTCTTACTAATAATATTTGGAAAGTTGATGCAAATACCTTTCAGAATATATATAGCTGGATGCTTAGAATTTTGTACGATAGTTGGAATTTGGACTTCGAAAAAAATACCGGTCTGTCTTTACATTCAGAATATTGAAAAATTGCCTATGTTCAGGTTGAGAGCGCGCCCCTTTAATATGATTGTGCCAACTTTTACTAATAATATTTGGAACGCTTATGCAATTGCCTTTCAGAATATATATAGCTGGATGCTCAGAATTTTGTACGATGGTCCGAATTTCGACTCGGAATATTACCGTTCTTTCACTTTAAATGTTGAAACATTGGCTATGTTCAGGTTGAGAGCGCGCCCCTTTAATATGATTGTGCCAACTTTTAGTAATAATATTTGGAAAGCTTATCTAATTACCTTTCAGAATATATATAGCTGGATGCTGAGAATTTTGTACGATGGTCCGAATTTGGACTTCGAATAAAATACCGGTCTATCTTTACATATATAATATTGAAAAAATGGCTATGTTCAGGTTGAGAGCGCGCCCCTTTAATATGATTGTGCCAACTTTTACTAATAATATTTGGAAAGCTTATTCAAGTACCTTTCAGAATATATATAGCTGGTTGCTCAGAATTTTGTACGATGGTCCGAATTTCGACTGGAAATATTACCATTCTTTCAGTTTAAAATATTGAAAAATTGGCTATTTTTAGGTTGAGAGCGCGCCCCTTTAATATGATTGTGCTAACTTTTACTAATAATATTTAGAAAGCTTATGCAATTACCTTTCAGAATATCTATAGCTGGATGCTCAGAATTTTGTACGATGGTCCGAATTTTGACTCAGAATATTACCATTCTTTCAGTTTAAAATATTGAAAAAATGGCTATTTGTAGGTTGAGAGCGCGCCCCTTTAATATGATTGTGCCAACTTTTACTAATAATATTTGGAAAGCTTATTCAATTACCTTTCAGAATATATATAGCTGGTTGCTCAGAATTTTGTACGATGGTCCGAATTTTGACTCGGAATATTGCCGTTCTTTCACTTTAAAATATTAAAAAATTGGCTATTTGTAGGTTGAGAGGGCGCCCCTTTAATATGATTGTGCCAACTTTTACTAATAATATTTGGAAAGCTTATCCAATTACCTTTCAGAATATATATAGATGGATGCTCAGAATTTTGTACGATGGTCCGCATTTCGACTCGGAATATTACCGTTCTTTCACTTTAAATGTTGAAACATTGGCTATGTTCAGGTTGAGAGCGCGCCCCTTTAATATGATTGTGCCAACTTTTACTAATAATATTTGGAAAGCTTATTCAATTACCTTTCAGAATATATATAGCTGGTTGCTCAGAATTTTGTATGATGGTCCGAATTTGGACTTCGAATAAAATACCGGTCTATCTTTTACTAATAATATTTGGAAAGCTTATTCAATTACCTTTCAGAATATATATAGCTGGTTGCTCAGAATTTTGTACGATGGTCCGAATTTTGACTCGGAATATTGCCGTTCTTTCACTTTAAAATATTAAAAAATTGGCTATTTGTAGGTTGAGAGCGCACCCCTTTAATATGATTGTGCCAACTTTTACTAATAATATTTGGAAAGCGTAATCAATTACCTTTCAGAATATATATAGCTGGTTGCTAAGAATTTTGTACGATGGTGCGAATTTTGACTCGGAATATTACCGTTCTTTGAGTTTAAAATATTGAAAAATTGTCGACGTTTAGGATGAGAGCGCACCCCTTTAATATGATTGTGCCAACTTTTACTAATAATATCTGGAAAGCCTATTTAATTACCTTTCGGAATATATTTAGTTGAATGTCTAGAATTTTGTACGATAATGCGAAATTACACCTCTATTCTGAGCTAAAGGAATGGATAAAAAATAGTATATTATTCTACTTTCATTTGATAGACGTAACGTTGGATTTTATTGGTTGGTAAAAATAGATGAGTTTGGGCGACTGTTGTCTTAATTCTGAATAGGTTGCCAACGAACAGGTGGCCAGCTGGATCGGTCGAATAGCTGGCTAGCCGAATAGGCGGCCAATTTGTGTTCGGTATTGGCGAGGCGGCCATAAACCAAGTGACATTAGTTGGGCGCCACGCATTGCGTTCAATGGAAAGGGCGCCTTCGGGGGAGCCGATTTTAGCTACGGGCCTGAATATAAACTAATAGAGTCTTTTGGCAAGCGTAAATTCCTTGTGCGTATCGCGTGTGCGTCTGGATTTTGTGTATGACGTCATCAATGTGTATGTATTTCTCATACGTGCTACGGCACACGGATACACCGGCCCGTATCGAACAGCTTTCATACGGAGAAGGTCCGTATAACATTGTCGTCTTTTTAGACGCTGAAATGTTGTATCGTAGCGTTTTTATGAATCTATGGCCATCTTAGAACACGGAGGTGTATATTTGATGTGAATTTAATCATAATAAAGACTGGAATTTAATCATTATTTTTGATGGGTTTTTCATACTTTTCCTGTCGTTCTGCACGCCGGTTGATCTACGCCCTAGATTTAGGTAGATATGGGACCTTGCAAATCTGTACTAGATGTGATTCTATGGTAAAAGCCTAAAGGGGTGTAAATGTTAAATTAGTGAGGCCAAAAATAGCTGTCGAGTCGAAGTCTAAAGACCCTTTTTTAATAAGATGCGACATTATTTTTTTCAATAGTTCAGCGGCTGTCGAGTGACTTCACCCACTCAGGAAATTGTAGGCAAGGCACTAATTGACTAGTACTGATGGTGATCTTGGTAGATAACTGCCATCATGCTGTACTTTAAAGGGCCAATCCCGATAACTTTTTGGGGAATAAAACTGCTTAATTTTGTGTTAAAATCCTTTAAAATCCATAACCTAAGGCCCACCTACTAACCCGATATTTGTGATACGCTTGTAAATAACTTAAACCTGACAGACTTCATCTGGAAATGGAGACCGTTGTATTTTACAGTATCTGAATAAAACCAGACTTTTTTCTATAAAAATAATATGTAGGTGAAATTTACCTGTTGTTATCAAGTACAGTGCATGGGTCATTCACTTTATAGACCTCTCAAGAAACGTTAATCGATTATCAGGTCACCCAATGAAAAAATTGACCCGAAATCTTAAAAGGGTTACGTGTCCGGATAAGCAGTGTTGACGTACACGCCCAAACGACTGAATATTTTGAGCTGAAATTTTGAGACAAGGTAAATACACCATGCCACTATATTTTGGTCGATAAATTTCATAAATACTCGGACTTTAATTTTTGAGACTCTGTTCTTATCGGGATTGTCCCTTTAAGCTCAGCTCAGTGACGGGTACGCAACGCAAGCATCTGCCAAAAGTCTAAAACTACTCTGACGCAACGTGTCACGTATACGATACGGATACGTGATACGGATCGGACAAATGCCACTTGCCAAAAGTCCCTCATTATGGTTGTACTATCCGTTTTTAAACCTGTTTTATGCTGTCCACTTTGAACCTGTTCTTCACCTTTAACCTTTCTTATTTGTCTAGTGAGTTGTTCTAGCAATGTTCATCCTATAGTTTTCATTGTCCTGTATATCCAGTTAGTCTTTCATTTCCAGTGGTTTATAGTATAAAGAGGAGGCTATTGTAAGATGGTGAGCTGTATTCCGTAACTTAGATACCGTCCTAACATCCTGTTTTCAACTGGTCATTTTATCCCCTGGCTACCGGTAATCTCAGACGCATCAATTTGTTTTTTTAGCACCGATTTCACTAACCAAGGTAGGTTTATATTGGTTTGACTTGACATTATTAAATATGACAATTCCTTTCTAATTTAAAGACTATTTTATCCTGGTATAAATTACAAATGTTTTCTTCTATATGTAGTGATTTCGTAACTTGACGAGTTTCTAACTTTCAGAGTAAGTTTGGCTCTCCCTATATGGATCGCCCATAAACTCTTGCATAATCTTTTAGTGCACGTTCGCCTATATAAGAGGGTTGATTAGCTGGAGTGGGGTTAGTTCAGCTCTGAACGTCGGTCTCATTACACTCACCCTGGACGTTCAGGGACTGGCCCATTCAATCAATGTCGAAAATAATTTGACCCCCAATTTTACTGGGCAACTTTTCACTGCTAAACGATGGGTGTCACTCCGTGTGGACGCGTGTACAGTGTAAAGGAACATCTCGGTGAGAAAATAAGACCTTGCTCATTTCGCTAGAGTCAGTATGAGCATCACAACACGCCGTGTCATGGTGGCGAAAGGGTAGTTTGATATGAGGGGACGTATTTTAAACAGCGTGTTGTTTCGCTCATACTGAGTCTAGCTAGGTAAGCAAGGTCTTATTTTGTCACTAAGATGTTCCTTTACATTGTACAGACGTCCATACGGATTGACAATCGGATGTTTCGCAGTGAAAAGTTGCCCAGTAAAATTGACTGGGGTTCAAATTATTTTCGACATTGATTGAATAGGCGAGTCCCTGAACGGTCAGGGTGAGTGTAATGAGACCGACGTTCAGAGCTGAACTAACCCCACTCCAGCTAATCAACCCTCTTATATAGGCGAACGTGCACTTCAAGATTATGCAAGAGTTTATGGGCGATCCATATGGTTGATTATATGGTTATCGTGGGCCGCTTCTCTAGCAGACCGGGTTATTATATATTCTATTTTCTGATGGAGTTTTCGATTGGTAGATCTGACTAACGGTTATCTATACCTTCCTTCATTTGGCAAATCACTTCATATACTAAGAGCAGCTTTTTCAGGGTAGTCTTATACATGTAATCTTATATAATTTATTTCATTATTATATGTATTGCGTATAGGTCAAACAAAGATATTCGTAAACACTGTTTTATCTTTTAGTATTTCACTCTTTTGTAAATTTGTGGTTTTCCTGATTTTATAGTTTCTCTTTTTTTAGACGCTCTCATTTGCATGTGGACGTATATTGTCGTCGCCCCTGTCATTCGTCCGACCGCAATTTGTTTATGGACTATAAATTCTTATCCGATTTTGACGAAACTTGAAATTTAGGTTTATCCCCATGAGATCTCGGCTGCTTTCGATATTGGCATGTATAAGATCGAAACTTCATGGATTATGGCCGCTGGTTGTACAAAAAATCACTCTTTTAGCTTGTGGACCCAGTAGAGGTCACAATTTTGAACTGATTTTGATGAAAATGGACATGTATGTTTATAACTCAAAGATTTTGGTTCCTTTCGATATTCAGGCACATCAGATGGTAACTTCCTGAGTTATGGCCTTTGATCGTACGAAAAATCGCCTTATTAGCTTATGGTCACAATGGAGGTCACAATTATTAAAAAAAACGATTAATTATATCACCGTTACACCTTGAGGAAGGTTTGAGTTCGAATTTCGGGAAAATCGGACAAAATTGACAGACAAAATGGCCGCCGTTTGTACTCGAATACTGTTAAAAAATGGTATATCATGGTTGTGGACCCTGTATAGGTCACAATTTTAATTCGATTTTGATGAAACTTGAAATGCATGGTTATAACTCAAAGATATTGATTCCTGTCGTTAATTGCGCATATCGGATTGTAACTTCTTGAATTATGGCCGCTGATTGTCCTAAAAATCACCTATGGTCCCTCGAGAGGTCATAATTATTATCCGATTTAAAAAAACGTTAGGTTATATCACCGTTACACCTTAAGGCAGGTTTGAGTCAGAATTTCAGGAAAATTGGACCAAAATTGACAGACAAAATGGCCACCATTTGTACTCGAATACTGTTAAAAAATGGTATATCATGGTTGTGGACCCTGTATAGGTCACAATTTTAATTCGATTTTGATCTTGGTTCCTTTCATTATTTGCGCATATCGGATCGTAACTTCCCGAATTATGGCCTCTGATTGTCCGAAAAATCGCCTATGGTCCCTCTGGGGGTCACAATTATTATCCGATTTAAAAAAACGTTTGACTCTATCACCATTACACCTGAGAAAATCGGACCATAGTGTAAAAATATGGCATATCATGGTTGTGGACTCTCTACAGGTCACAATTCTTATCCGATTTTGATGAAAAGTCACATTTCTAGGTTGTGTACCGTCACACCATAATCATTGTCGGCTTCGAAATTCATGAATATCAGACTGGAACTGACCAACAAAATGGCTGCTCCAAATACGGTATGAAATACAGGACTTAATGATGTAGGAAAAATCACTTTCGGTATTGCTTGTTCTCTATCCATCTCTCAAAGATGTGGGCGTATCCTGCCTGGCAGTGCCAGCCTATCTTTTAGCTTGTGGTCCCTCTGGAGGTCACAATTATTATCCGATTTAAAAAAATGTTTGATTATATAACCGTTACACCCTAAGGAAGCTTGAGTTTGAATTTCGGGAAAATCAGACCAAAATTGCCATACAAAATGGCTGCCATTTGTACGCAAATACTGCTAAAAAATTGTATGTCATGGTTGTGGACCCTATAGAGGTCACAATTTTAATTTGATTTTGATGAAACTTGAAATGCATGGTTATAACCCAAAGATTTTGGTTCCTTGCGTTATTTGCACATATCTGATCGTAACTTCCTGAATTATGGCCCCTGATTGTCCGGAAAATCGCCTATGGTCCCTCTGGAGGTCACAATCATTATCCGATTTAAAAAAACGTTTGACTCTATCACCGTTACACCCTACAGAAGGTTGAGTTCGAATTTCGAGAAAATCAGACCATAATTGCCAGAAAAAATGGCCGCCGTTTGTACGCGAACAGTGTAAAAATATGGTATGTCAAAGTTGTGGACCCTGTAGAGGTCACAATTTTAATTCGATTTTGATGAAACCTGAAATACTTGTTTATAACCTAAAGATCTTTATTCTTTTCGATATTTGCGCATATCAAATTGTAACTTAATGAATTATGGCCTTTGATTGTAGGAAAAATCACTTTCGGTATTGCTTGTTCTCTGTCTATTTCTCGAACAATTATTATCTGATTTAAAAAAAAACTCTGATTATATTACTGTTGCACCGTAAGGAAGGTTTAGTTCGAATTTCGTGAAAATCGTACCAAAATTGCCGGACGAAATGGTATATCATGGTCACAATTCTTATCCGATTTTGAGGAAAAGTAACATTTCATTGTCAGCTTCGAATATCATGAATATCAGACTGGAACTGACCAACAAAATGGCTGCTCCCAATACAGTATGAAATACAGGACTTAATGATGTGGGAAAAATCACCCAGAACCCCCTAGTCTTAAACGCACGGAGGGTCTGGGTCGGTTCTCAATTTTTGACGAAAATTACTGAATACGCATGGGCAATGGAAACTTTTGGCTAAAGTCTCGGTAAGTGCTAGATCTTATGAAGTTGGGCCGATTCTGCTAGATTCTATAAAGCTTGGTTGAAATATATCCCACAATTCACTCGACACATCTATTATTAGAAACAAAATAGAGACGAGGAATAAGCATGAAGAATTAAGAAGGTTGTGAGAAACCATACGTCTGATTCATGACGAGAGAAAATTACCATTTCAATTGAAACCTTTACAAACAAAATTTTAAAGAGTGTCATCGTTGACAAGCGAGCTGTTTTGATAGATTCAGTACGTGGTAACTTAAAAGACTGGATAATCCAGACAATGACCTATTTTCCGTCAAATTTTGAGGACCTATCCAGACTAATATTCGTAGAATATTTGTATGGAAGATAGAGACTAGAAAATCAAACCAAAATTGACAGACAAAATGGCTGCCGTTTGAACGCGATTAGTGTGAAAATGTTATATCAAGGTTGTGGACCCTTAGAGGTCACAATTTTGAACCGATTTTGATGAAACTTGACATGCGTGTTTATAACCCAATGATCTTGGTTCCTTTCGATATTTGCGCCCATCGGATCGTAACTTCCTAAATTATAGCGCCTGATTATATGAAAAATCACCCTTTTTAACTTGTGGTCCCACAGGAGGTCAAAATTATTATCCGTTTTAAAAAAACTGTTTGATTATATCACCATTACATGGTATTGAAGATTGAGGTAAAATTTCGTGAAAATCGGACCAAAATTGACAGACAAAATAGACGCCATTTGTACGCGATTAGTGTGAAAATATGTTATATCAAGGTTGTGGACCCTATAGAGGTCACAATTTTGAACCGATTTTGATGAAACTTGACATACATGTTTATAACCCAAAGATCTTGGTTCTGTTCGATATTTGCGCCCATCGGATCGTAACTTCCTAAATTATAGCGCCTGATTATATGAAAAATCACCCTTTTTAGCTTGTGGTCCCACTGGAGGTCAAAATTATTATCCGTTTTAAAAAAACTGTTTGATTATATCACCATTACATGGTATTGAAGATTGAGGTAAAATTTCGTGAAAATCGGACCAAAATTGACAGACAAAATGGACGCCAATTGTATGCGATTAGTGTGAAAATATGTTATATCAAGGTTGTGGACCCTATAGAGGTCACAATTTTGAACCGATTTTGATGACACTTGACATACGTGTTTATAACCCAAAGATCTTGGTTCTGTTCGATATTTGCGCCCATTGGATCATAACTTCCTGAATTATGACCCCTGATTGTCCGAAAAATGACCTTTTTTTAGCTTGTGGTCCCTCTGGTGGTCCCATATGAAAAAAAAAGTTTGATTATATCAACGTTACATCGTAATGAAGGTTGAGGTCGAATTTCGTGAAAATCGGACCAAAATTGACAGCTGTTCTTGTGAGGCCATCCATCCTTCATCACTAACAAGGGGAAACCATGCTAGAAAATCTAGATGAACTTTGTCACCCAATGCAGTGATCAAACACCCAACCTCAAGGCTACCAAGCCAGCATCTTACCCACTTAGCAACATGATCCCCAGTCAAATTTGAAGCCTACTGAAATGAACCTTTATAACCCAAAGATCTTAATTCATTTCGATATTTGTACATATCAAAATCTAACTTAATGATGTAGGAAAAATCACTTTCGGTATTGCTTGTTTTCTATCCATCTCTCAAAAATGTGGGCGTATCCTGCCAGACAGTGCCAGCCTATCTTTTTTTAAAAAAAAAAAAGAAAATCCATTCAAATAGGTTACAATAAAAAGTGGGAGTATAATGATGGATATTGTAAGCTTTAATTTTTTAACAATATAACGCAAATAGAAAACAACATATTAGTAGCAATATACAATACCCTTGCCTTCTAAATTAGACTGGACAAATTATACAGTGTTATTTACAAATCTGTCATTTGAGAAATTCATAGATATTGCGTAAGTACCTACACTTTAGATTTTGACAGGCCTGCTTCATTATTTTTTTACCTAAATAAATACTACCGATTATATACGGGAATGAGTTGTAAAAAATAGATCATGCCTTACTTCTCGCAGTAGTATAACTAATTTCTGAAATCTTTAAAGCCATATCTCCACAAATGAATTTAACTTTATTGTATTACAGCCATGGAAACATACAAACATAACATGTTAAATGATCAGGGGAAAATATCCTTAACTACATCGGTGGTAATAACCTTATACTCTATTATGGCACTACAACATCAAAGTTGACGGTCAGCTACGGTCGGCGACATTGTCTTTGTTTTAATCTGAATTCTCTATCTTTTAAAATCGCCATTACGGGACTGCTTCTACAGCATTCAAAGAAGTCATTATAATCTCACTTAACTTTAAGGTACCTCCAATAGGTCACTTAAAGTTAAATGGATATTTCTCACCTAAACTGGCCTTTGAATACCACTTAGACTAACACTTAAAAGTTAAGGCAGCTTAACTTTAAGGGAAAATTTGATAGTGCCTTTGAATACCACTTGCCCTTAACTTTCAGGAAGTTGCATATATTTAAGTGAAAGCTAGTAGTTAAGTGACTATCTTAGACTTGAGATATCCTTTGAATATGGACCCAGTTCTTCTTCCGTTTATGCAGAAACATGGGCCTGGACTAACGTTTCAACAAGACAATGCTCGACCCCATACCACAATTGCTACCGAGATTTTTTAAGAAATGCCAGTTTCCAAGTCCTGGATTGGCCGTCGCTTAGCCCCGACCTTAATCCTATTGAACACATCTGGGACGAACTGGGTCTACGTGTTTGTCAGCAAGTGAATCCACTGCTGACATTGCAGAACCTTTAACATGCTCTTGCTGAGCAGTGGCAACACTTCCTCTGGAATGTTTATACCAATGTTCTGAGATCCATGAGAAGACGTTGTGTGGCAGTACGAGACGCTAGAGGAGGCCACAGCCGTTACTAAACACTTTAATGTCAAGAACTTTCGGCAAGACGTATTCTTGCTTTCTGTTGATATGAAGGTTGTCTGTGCACAACATAACACTAAAATAGTTGCCTTAAACCAAATATTAAAAATCTAATACCAAAAATGCTTAGTGTCAAGTTTTTAATTTGGCTGAGTATATGTCCGTTAAGGGCCCTGTTTCACAAAAACTTAAGTTAAAATCACTAAAATAGATTTTAACTAAAATCAAAATGAAATTTTAAATTTTATACGTTTCACGAAGATTGCTTGTAACTTAAAATGCAATTTTAATAGATTTTAGTTAAAATCGCTTGCGCCCGCGCAGTGCACATTTCCGCTGTGGGTACTTACGGTGAAAGCAAATACGCATCGAAACTGAAAACTGTTTGTCAGGTTGAATTAACGGTTGAAATATCAATGGGGAGAGTTTCATACGTTGAACCAATGTTTGCACACGGTCATACATTCGTAGAGAGGCGAAATAAATGATTGTACTGCGTAATATGTGATTCGAAAAGTATCGGTTGGTTGGCCTTGATCTTGGCATTTGATTCATGACATGGGAATTTGATTTACTCGCAGGCTTCACATTTTAAAAGTATTTATCAACTTTGAAATTGATACACCAAATAGCCAATGTTCCGATGACTAGATTTGACATTTCATTCTCATAGACCCACCCTTTCAATGATACTTTGAAAATGATACTTACTCAATTAAATTATTTTTTTCCCTAAGATAAAATAACTTTGGCTCCTTAAATGCCAGTTATTTTTGTTGTTTTATTGATGTAAGACTTCGTTAAGAAATAATAATAAATTTATAATAAAATTTAATTTCAAATAGGACTAGGCCTATAACATTTTTCAATAAACACATTTGAGATTATTTATTTATCGCTTTACATATCGTCATAACCCCCAAAAGTATGCGTAAATTCTACATATGGTTTGCCTAGTATTATAGACCTTTAGGCCTTCTATAACCAAGAAAGGGGTCATATTAAACCATTGTACAAGAACATATTTTCTTTATAAACATAAGGGCTCGTCTTTCCAAGTGTTTAGTTTACTGGGGTTTTGAGTGGGTTTTTTTTTCTTGGAGTTCTAATATGGAGCACCATCCAAATGCTTAAATTGACTTACAATGAAATAAACGGGTGAAAAGAATTTGAATGAGAATTGTTTCTGTGAATGGTGGTTGGAATATTAAAATTATGTGACCGGGTCGTTCACAATATTATCATTATTCCAATTATATCTATATGTCGCAATATATGTAACAATGTAGCTCTAATCAATGTTTGTTAATGTCTTGATTTTAAGTTAAGACAGGGTGAAGGCTATCCTAAGTTAAAATTGATTTTAGTTAAAATTGTCCTTAAAATGGGTTTGTGAAACGACACTATTTTAAGTTAAGATTAGATTTTAACTTAAAATATTATTTTAGTGGATTTTAACTAAAATGCTTAAAATCGTTTTGTGAAACTCATCTATCTTAAGTTAGGATGAAATTTTAGTTTAAGACGATTTTAAGGAGATTTAAATTTTTGTGAAACAGGGCCCAGAACATTTACTTAGACAAAAATATCAGCCAAATAGCCCTTCGAATGGCTACAGATGCAAGATGATTTTTTTTTTGCACCCCCCCCCCCCCCGCCCTCGGTGGCATGCCACATCTCCGCAATCAGTGCCTCATTTTGCGGCGCCCCACCCCCCTTTCAATACTTGCCCCTGCCCTAAACTCATCTTGTTGAAAATAATATAATTTTTAATTGTGCAATACTAGTGATAGCTTATCAATACTTGCATTGGCCGAGATCGAAGTTCATCCCAATTTTACGGCGTGGTTTCCCCCTCATCAATGATGCAGGACGGAGGGTGTTTAATTGGAACGAAAAACCGAGGTACTGCGTACACATTGGCGTGCACGTAAAAGATGCCTTGACAGTTGGAATTATTTATAAGATTAGGCCATAGTGCCACTGCCCGGGCAAAATTTCCCTCAAAGCACACTGTATGGTGTATGCCCGTCTTCATTAGCCCAGTTCAGAGCAGAACAGTAGGACGTTAAACTATATATCATTTCGTTATCAATACTGTAGTAAACTTGCCCAGTCGCCCTTGTGTCAATAATGGACTGGGCTAGTTTTGATAGACTGGAACAATTCACATGCTTTATAATTAACTTTTGAGAAGTTTACCCTCGACCTATTTGCATTTCCTTGGCATTGTCGGCCGATGATGGGTGCATAGATATAGCACATTCTTACATTAATACTAAAGTAACAAAATAAAAATTTTTCCTAGTTCCATAATTATCAGGAGTGAACAGTGTTTTGATCTTATTTATCAGCCTTACTATTTTGCAGTTGAAAGATGTTTTAGAGCTTTCAGAGAAATGAATGGAATCTATCATGAATAAGGTTATGGCATTTAAAAAGATCCAGTTGCTATATAATAGTAAGTGTTGCATTTCTTGTAGAAATATGAACAAACTGCTGGCCATTTAAATCTGCTGTAGATTAGGGGCCTAGGGCCCTGTTCAACCAATAAAATTCAATGTATCAAGTGAAAGTAGAATATATTATTTTTTATCCTTTCCTGGAGCGCATAATTGGTAAAGTTTGATTGTGAGCTAAGCGGTAAATATGGTCGATGTCATGGCTTGAAACAATCCTGAAAGTATCCTAGGCTGTTCTGGCTTGGTAAATACGGTCAATAGTATCCTAAGCTGCCCTGGCTTAAAACAATGCCGCTAGTACCCTAAGCTGGTGTGGCTTGGTAAAATTGGACGAAAGCAAACCTAATTGTATCCCAAGCTGCACTGGCTTTAAAATGGTTGATTGTATCCCAAGCTGCTCTGGTTTGGTGAAAACAATGTATGGTCAGTGGTATACCAAGCTGTCCTAGCTTTAAACAATCCTGGCTTGTGACGGTATTCTAAGCTGTCCTGTCTTGATAAGTTTCGAATGTGGCCAAAGCTGTCTTGGCTTGGTAAAAATGGCTTGTGATGGTATCCTAAGCTGTCCTGGCTTGATAAGATTTGAATGTGACCTAAAGCTGTCCTGGGCCTGATTCTATCGCAAACTTAGAGCCTATTTTGTGAAGGAAACCCATAGATTTAAGATAAGGTAACCAAATTGACATTGTACAGTGATGAGTTAATGGAAGATCTCAAACATAGGCTATGGGGCGGACGGAACCATAGAAATGCATGATACATGAGATTCCCTCTGAGTACAATGCTGATGAGATAATGGATGATCTCAAACTTAAAGCCCCATAGATTTAAGATAAGAGGTAACTAAATTGACATTGTACAGTGATGAGCTAATGGAAGATCTCAAACATAGGCTATGGGGCGGACGGAACCATAGAAATGCATGATACATGAGATTCCCTCTGAGAACAATGCTGAGGAGATAATGGACGATCTCAAACTTAAAGCCCCATAGATTTAAGATAAGAGGTAACCAAATTGACATTGTACAGTGATGAGCTATTGGAAGATCTCAAACATAGGCTATGGGGCGGACGGAACCATAGAAATGCATGATACATGAGATTCCCTCTGAGTACAATGCTGAGGAGATAATGGACGATCTCAAACTTAAAGCCCCATAGATTTAAGATAAGAGGTAACCAAATTGACATTGTACAGTGATGAGCTATTGGAAGATCTCAAACATAGGCTATGGGGCGGACGGAACCATAGAAATGCATGATACATGAGATTCCCTCTGAGTACAATGCTGATGAGATAATGGATGATCTCAAAATTAAAGCCCCATAGATGTAAGATAAGAGAAGGTAACCATATTGACATTGTACAGTGATGAGCTAATGGGAAAATCTCAAACATAGGCTATGGGGCGGACGGAACCATAGAAATGCATGATACATGAGATTCCCTCTGAGTACAATGCTGAGGAGATAATGGACGATCTCAAACTTAAAGCCCCATAGATTTAAGATAAGAGGTAACCAAATTGAAATTGTACAGTGATGAGCTAATGGAAGATCTCAAACATAGGCTATGGGGCGGACGGAACCATAGAAATGCATGATACATGAGATTCCCTCTGAGTACAATGCTGATGAGATAATGGATGATCTCAAACTTAAAGCCCCATAGATTTAAGATAAGAGAAGGTAACCATATTGACATTGTACAGTTATGAGCTAATGGGAAAATCTCAAACATAGGCTATGGGGCGGACGGAACCATAGAAATGCATGATACATGAGATTCCCTCTGAGTACAATGCTGAGGAGATAATGGACGATCTCAAACTTAAAGCGCCATAGATTTAAGATAAGAGGTAACCAAATTGACATTGTACAGTGATGAGCTAATGGAAGATCTCAAACATAGGCTATGGGGTGGACGGAACCATAGAAATGCATGATACATGAGATTCCCTCGGAGTACAATGCTGATGAGATAATGGATGATCTCAAACTTAAAGCCCCATAGATTTAAGATAAGAGAAGGTAACCATATTGACATTGTACAGTGATGAGCTAATGGGAAAATCTAAAACATAGGCTATGGGGCGGACGGAACCATAGAAATGCATGATACATGAGATTCCCTCTGAGTACAATGCTGAGGAGATAATGGACGATCTCAAACGTAAAGACCCATAGATTTAAGATAAGAGGTAACCAAATTGACATTGTACAGTGATGAGCTAATGGAAGATCTCAAACATAGGCTATGGGGCGGACTTAACCATAGAAATTCATGATACATGAGATTCCCTCTGAGTACAATGCTGAGGAGATAATGGACGATCTCAAACTTAGAGCCCCATAGATTTAAGATAAGAGGTAACCATATTGACATTGTACAGTGATTAGCTAATGGGAAAATCTAAAACATAGGCTATGGGGCGGACGGAACCATACAAATGCATGATACATGCGATTCCCTCTGAGTACAATGCTGAGGAGATAATGGACGATCTCAAACTTAAAGCCCCATAGATTTAAGATAAGCGGTAACCAAATTGACATTGTACAGTGATGAGCTATTAGAAGATCTCAAACATAGGCTATGGGGCGGACGGAACCATAGAAATGCATGATACATGAGATTCCCTCTGAGTACAATGCTGAGGAGATAATGGACGATCTCAAACTTAAAGCCCCATAGATTTAAGATAAGAGGTAACCAAATTGACATTGTACAGTGATGAGCTAATGGAAGATGTCAAACATAGGCTATGGGGCGGACGGAACCATACAAATGCATGATACATGCGATTCCCTCTGAGTACAATGCTGAGGAGATAATGGACGATCTCAAACTTAAAGCCCCATAGATTTAAGATAAGAGGTAACCAAATTGACATTGTACAGTGATGAGCTATTGGAAGATCTCAAACATAGGCTATGGGGCAGACGGAACCATAGAAATGCATGATACATGAGATTCCCTCTGAGTACAATGCTGAGGAGATAATGGACGATCTCAAACTTAGAGCCTATGGAGTGGAGGAGACCCATAGATTTAAGATTAAAGATGGTAGTCTACTGACAATAACGCAAACGAAAACCTGAGACATCACTTCCTCTCCTGGTAATCTTGCAGGCAGCGAAGCGGTCGGAAGGCAGGGGATGATTATGACCAATCTCTCGTCCAGTAACCGTGCACTCTTTCGTACGATCCAAGACTCAATGGAGACCGTGTCACAAATCGGAAAAGGAAGCCAAATGAGAACCAGAAACCTCACTTCCTCTCCGGTAATCTTGCTGGCAGCGACGCGGTCGGAAGGCAGGGGATAGTCAAGCTCGATCTCTTGTCCGGTAACCGCGCACTTTCATACGATCCAAGACTCAATGGAGACCGTGTAACTTGGCCGACCCCGAGATGGCGTCTGGTCACAAATCGGAGAAGGTAGCCAAACGAGAACCAGAGACCTCACTTCCTCTCTGGTAATCTTGCAGGCAGCGAATCGGTCGGAAGGCAGGGGATAGTCAAGCTCGATCTCTTGTCCAGTAACCGCGCACTTTGATAGGATCCAAGACTCGATGGAGACCGTGAAACTAGGCCTGCCCCGAGATGGCGCCTGGTCACAAATCGGAGATGGTAGCCAAATGAGAACCAGAGACCTCACTTCCTCTCCGGTAATCTTGCAGGCAGCGAAGCGGTCGGAAGGCAGGGGATAGTCAAGCTCTATCACTTGTCCAGTAACCGCGCACTTTCATACGATCCAAGACTCGATGGAGACCATGAAACTAGGCCGGCCCCAGGATGTGCTTAGGAGCTTGTGGAAGATCGGAAGCTGGTAGGCTATGATGTGGAGACCCATCGATTTAAGATTAGAGAAGGTAACCAAATTGATATCGTTAATTGCATAGACATACATACCGGTGTAAAATCTGTCCGAAACTCGGGCATACGGAGAAGTTCTGCTCAGCCAAAGCCGTCTGTAGTTAAATCTCTGGACATTTTAGTGTGGTATGACATGTCATAAAAACATCTCCCGTGGGATTTGTTTGCTAAAATTGATTTTTGTTTTGGGTTGATTAAGGCCCAAGCTACCCAAAAATGTTGGGCTTCAAATTTTCCAATCCTTTGACCCATATGGGAGGGGCATTTTTGAAATCGGGACCCCTCTGAACAAGAACATGACTATCTCCGCCAATAATCATTGGATTTTGGTGATCTAAAGTCCATTCGTGTGTTTTTTCATCATGCCAATCCCACCTGTGATACTTTTAAAGCAATTATGATTATTTTTGATTGACTTCCGGTTGGGAATGCCAATTTCCGGTGGTCGATTTCAGTCAATCTTTGTTGTACTTTTAGTTTTGACCCCTCTGACTTTGTACCGTTGATTACAGATTAACCATCCATAAGTGTACAAATGTGGTGTTATTGATGTGTTCCCATTTGAATATTGTTCACAATAACAAGCGAAATAAATAAGATGTTTAGAGGATCATTTTGTTATACGAAAAACTAAGTGTGTTTTCTATAGGCTCAGTATATTATTAGGTTGTTTTTTGGTGGAAAGCTACAGATATGGGGAGTAATTAAATTGGGATATATTAATATGGCATCAACTAATGCCACATCTGGTTTAGGCAACATTTTTGTATAAGCTTGGCTTGTGCACCAGATTTGTTTGTAAATATCATGTGAAGTTTTCCATGATGTCCTTTTTTTTTTTTGCACGTTTTTCACCATTTTGCATTAGCTTGCTAAGGGGTGCTATATTTAATATATTCTGATATTTGATTTATCTTAGATTTTTAATGCCTTTTACGTATATTGCAAATTTCTCCTGAGGGTCCAGTACAGATAATCTTGTAGAACGTGTTTCTATGATAAGCTTACAGTCGTGGCCAAAAGAATAGGACCACACTTGAAAATGGTTGGATTTCTTACTTGGTTTGTAAATTCATTTGATCATATATCTGCCACCTGAAGGCTGATTTGCACAAATGAGGTATCGATGGATAGGTTATTTGAAGTATGATCATTATGCATGCACATGCATGTTTGAATGATGACGTCCTTATGGCTATGACGTCATCAACGACACCCTAAATCGGAGCGGAAGCAAGCACCTTTTCAAGCCAACAGTGGGGGACACACGAAGTATTGACTACTGATCATCACCGATGTTAGTTTGCATGTTAACTAATCATTTAGAAATGAAATAAATGGTCGTTGATCTAATTTTATCTCAGTTTGGTAATAATTTCTGCCACCATCCCGATGTTGCTATATTCTAAATCTTCAGTACACTGTTATGACATCATAGTTGTGATGACGTCATTGTTCAAACATGCATGTGCATGTATGATGAACATACTTCACAAAACCTATCCATGGATACCTCATTTGTTAAAATCGGCCTTCAAGTGGCAGATATATGATCACATGAATTTATACGGAAGAAATCGAACCATTTTCAAGCGTGATCCTATTCTTTTGGCCGACTGTAGATGTAATTGTTGATAGCGGGGTCTAGAGAGTATGATTATTATTGTTTGATCAAAAAAAAAATAAAGGGTCTTGGAAGATCTAACTAAACATAAATATATTTTTCTTTAAAAAATAGTAACGGCGCCGGTTAAAGTAGACATAAACTGAGATTAGATGCTGTGTGGGAATTTAGAATGTATAATACTTAATAATCCTCCTCTTAATTACAGGATCGTGGAGATATGTTTGTAAGAGACATATGAAGACGGTGATAGTTGTGGATGAGCAGGACACACAGTGTATTATACATGGCATGTACAGGCATTTGTTATGCAATTGTTGAGGTAAGCATTAATATCAATATTTTCATTAATACAAAATTTCAAACATGAGTTTTTTTTTAAAACATAAAATGTCGTATAATGTAATATAGTGAACCGAAATAGTAATGGTTATTCATAGGAATTTCTGCACGCTGTATCATAGAGCCTGTCATTGAGTTAACTGGCTTGGTTTCGAATCCCCAGTTAAACCATATGTTGATGAAACCTGAAGTGCATGTTTATAACCTAAAGATCTATTCATAGGAATTTCACGAATTTGGTTGGCTTATTGTGTTTTCACTATTTTCCTTATTTTAAAACATTAGCAAAACACACCTACTTGTTAATTACAGCTTCTCTAGTTCCTATGTAGGCAGGAAGTTCGTATTTGGCTATTGAAATGTCTCTGTTGGCATGCAAAAATACTGCCCGATGTTATAAAAAATATATAATTGTTGTACATTTTACAGGACCACAACAATGTTAAGGCGCCAAATGATCAATATGATTATGATTACCGCGGATATAGGAGAAGACAGGGTAGGTACCAAACTTTAATTTTTCTAAATTATTCCTACAATTTATAAATAATTAAAATTAAATTACATGTGATCTACTTAATTACATAATATTCTGTTCTTTGAATTAAGTATACATATTGACTGTTGGGACATTCCTGTAAATAGAAATTACACCTTCAGATCTGACATTTCAACTGAACGAATCATTTGCTCACCATAGATGTCCAGTAGTGGATTTATTCTATCGGTTTACTTTCAACAAATCATACTTAAGCTGCAAGTTGTGATTTTCTAGTCGCAAAACAATACAGCATGACAGTAGGAAACATCTGTTTGTAGTTTTCGAAAACGTTTCAGATTTGCCGAAGTATTTATCGTGTTGTAGGCCTACAGATGGGCAAATTTTCAACTATATCCTTTTTATACGCCCCCATTTTCATGTGGACGTATTATGTCATTGCCCCTGTCCGTCCGGACGTCCGTCCGTCCGTCCACAATTTGGGGGACTATTAAAATGGGTTCGTCTGTCTGTCTGTCTTACTGTCTGTCTGTCTGTCTGTCTGTCTGCCCTCCCACCCGCCCGCCCGCCCGCCCGCCCGTCCGTCACACTTTTTGGGACACAATAACTCTCTTCCTTATTGAGCCAGAATGTTCAAACTTGGTGTATATCCTTATTAGGTCAATGATTTGATGGAGTTTTAAGATGAGCATTTTTCCCTTGGGGTAAGCAGAGATAAGCAATTTGATTGGTTGATGCTTTGGGACACGATAACTTTAGTTCTAATTAAGTGAAATTGATGAAACTTGGTGTATAGTTTCATTACAGTAATACCTTGACTAAGTTCGATAATGAGCATTTTCTGCTCAGGGTAAGCAGAGCGATACGCAATTTGATTGGTCGAGACTTTGGAACACAATAACTCTCCTTCTAATTGAGTTAAAATGTTCAAACTTGGTGTATATGCTTATTAGGTCAATGCCTTGATGGAGTTCGAAGATGAGCATTTTCCGCTTAGGGTAAGCAGAGATAAGCAATTTGATTGGTTGATGCTTTGGGACACGATAACTTTAGTTCTAATTAAGTGAGAGTGATGAAACTTGGTGTATAGTTTCATTACAGTAATACCTTGACTAAGTTCGATAATGAGCATTTTCTGCTCGGGGTAAGCAGAGCGATACACAATTTGATTGGTCGAGACTTGGGAACACAATAACTCTCCTTCTAATTGAGTTAAAATGTTCAAACTTGGTGTAGATGCTTATTAGGTCAATGCCTTGATGGAGTTCGAAGACGAGCATTTTCCGCTTAGGGTAAACAGAGATAAGCAATTTGATTGATTGATGCTTTGGGTTAGATAACTTTAGTTCTAATTAAGTGAGAGTGATGAAACTTGGTGTATAGTTTCATTACAGTAATACCTTGACTACTGTGTGAGTTCTGGTAAATAATAAACGGATTTCTTCGATTATGAACAAACTAGTTAACTTTGGTTATTATAAACTTACCTGTGTGTTTGAAATTAACTCCCGTTAAATAAAATCCATTGCACAATAAAATATCTCAACGAATAAAAACAGTTCTCTCTTGAAAGATTTGAATATTTACTTGTTATTTCGACAGAGTGGATAATAACATTGCTTTCGTCACATATTGGACGAATCCAACACACGGAAGCGAGGGTGTTTAAATTTGACGCATATTTTGTCAAGCACATGCTATCCTCAAAGCAAAGCGCCAACATTACAATCGTTTGAGTTTGGGCAACGAAAATATCAATTGAAGGCAATTACATAGGAGCTTTATCTTTATATTGAAACCATTGATCGCAAGTCTATCAAATTTTATTCACAATGAAAGAATCACTGATTGCACGGATACTCGTAAAAATAAAGTCATGTATAAAACATAGATTTTAATATTCTATCTTTATGTAACCAGCTGCAATATTGAAATTTTTCTTAACCGAAAGTTTGTGGGATTTCAATTTTTCAAGAGAGAACTGTTTTTATACGTTGGGACATTTAGTGGTGCGATGGATTTTATTTAACGGGAGTTCATTTTAAACACACGGGTAAGTTTATAATAACCATAGTTAACTAGTTTGTTCATAATCGAAGAAATCTGTTTATTATTTACCAGAACTCACACAGTAAGATCGATAATGAGCATTTTCTGCTCAGGGTAAGCAGAGCGATAAGCAAAATAATTTGCCGATACTCTAGAACACAATAACACTTCTTCGAATTGAGTTAAAATGTTCAAAATTGGTGTGTATGCTTATTAGGTCAATGCCTTGATGGAGTTCGAAGATGAGCATCTTCTTCTTAGGGTCGGCAGAGATAAGCAGATTGATTGGTTGATACTTTGGGACAAGATAACTTAGGTTCATCTTGATTGATGATTTTTATGCCAATACAATGACTGCATTCTCATTCAGTAATGGATTCGACAGTAACAGTGTATAGAAACGATTGACTCGACCACGAGGGCCCTTTCCCTTGACCAGAGGGGCCCTTTTGTCTGCCTTTAGGGTCCCTCTAACTAGGGTACATTTTCATTTTTCTCGTTGATTTTAGCATTTTTCTTTATAAAACACTTTTGGATGACACTTTGTGTACAGTTTGATTGCTCGATATATTTGAAAAAAACAAATGTGCGATTAATTAATGTGTCATCTATGTATTTTGGGATTTCGGCGGGGGACATCAGCCTCACTGTTGGCTTGTTTAGCTTGTGCTCCCCCTGGAGGTCAGAATTATTATCCCATTTAAAAAAAAAACGTTTAATTATATCACCGTTACATCTTAATGAAGGTTGAGATCGAATTTCATGAAAATGGGACCAAAATTGACTGAAAAAATGGCTGTCGTTTCTATGCGAAGAGTGTAAAAATATGGTATATCAAGGTTGTGAACCTTGTAGAGATCACAATCTTCATTCAATTTTGATGAAACTTGAAACACATGTTTACAACCTTGGTTCCTTTCAATATTTGTGCATATCGGATTGTAACTTCCTGAATTATGGCCCCTGATTGTACAAAAAATGACCTTTTTTTTAGATTGTGGTCCCTCTGGGGTTAGAATTATTATCCCATTTAAAAAACTGATTATATCACCGTTGCATCGTAATGAAGGTTGAGGTCGAATTTCGTGAAAATCGGACTAAAATTGACAGCTGTTGTCAGGCCATCCATCCTTCATCACTAACAAGGGGAAACCACGCTAGAAAATCTAGATGAACTTTGTCACCCAATGCAGGGATCAAACGCCCAACCTCAAGGCTACCAAGCCAGCATCTTACCCACTTAGCAACATGATCCCCAGTCAAATTTGTAGCCTACTGAAATGCACCTTTATAACCCAAAGATCTTAATTCATTTCGATATATGTACATTATATCACCGTTACATCATAACGAAGGTTGAGGTCAAATTTCGTGAGAAGCAGACCAAAATTGACAGCTGTTCTTGTCAGGCCATCCATCCTTCATCACTAACAAGGGGAAACCATGCTAGAAAATCTAGATGAACTTTGTCACCCAATGCAGGGATCAAACACCCAACATCAAGGCCACCGAGCCAGCATCTTACCCACTTAGCAACATGATCCCCATCGAATATGAAGCCTACTGAAATGAACCTTTATAACCCAAAGATCTTAATTCATTTTGATATTTGCACATATCAAATTCTAACTTAATGATGTAGAAAAATCACTTTCGGTATTGCTTGTTCTCTATCCATCTCTCGAAAATGTGGGCGTATCCTACCTGGCAGTGCCAGCCTATCTTTTCAAACGATATTATCCATGTGGACATTTTAATTGTCATTGTTTACCTTTTTTCCAGCAGTGATTTGGATGGATGTCAAGCGGCAGTTTATGGTACCAGGAACTCGGCTGGGAAATGGAAGTTGAATAGGGAAATTCTAGATTAGCAATAACAGGTTTATGTGTGTATATATATTCTAAATTTTCATGGGTCCATTGAATAGGTACAGTAAAGGACATTCTGTTTACAAGTTTGAAACACATCAAAGTCTATCAAATCACTTCTCTATGTAAAGGTGTTTCGAAGACCTGTTAGCTCATGTTTCTTTACTGTAAATTTTGATTCAGATATTGATGGGGTTCGTTTGCAATTTGGATTTAATCATTGCCTGAATAAGCTTGTTATTGCCAAACTAGTATTTCTCTAATCAAGTCATCTACAGATGTCTTCTGTTTTAATTTTTCATTTATATTATATCCACGATTGTTCTTTTATTTTTTATTTATATTATATACATGATTATTTTTTATTTACAATGTAAGGTCAGTATTGAATAAATACTTCTGGTTGATCCAAGTATTTTTGAAAATCCTACCACCCCTTCCTAAATGGTAGTTAGGGTTAGGTAGCCGGCTTACAATACCTACCACTGATGTCAGAAGCGCCTACAAAGATCAGGATGTTTAATTTTGGGTAACATAATACTTTCTATGGAGGTTAGGTCAACATTCAAAATTTTTCTTTGTCTGTACATTGAACATAAAACTTTATGGGATTCTTAATGAGGTCTAATTACAATTCTTTCGAAACCAGCTACCAGATATTTTGGGTAAAATAAATGTTACCTTTTCATATTTGTATTGTTTTCAAGGGGAGGATTTGAGTAAGGTTAATTATTTTTGTAATTCTTATATTACTCAAATAATTACCTTAGAATAATATCTTTAAAAACTGTAGGCTTTTCTGACAGAATATGTAATGTTTTTTGGAAACAATTATTCACCTATAATGTGTATTATTGTGTTTGTTGTTGTTTAAGTTACACTATTAGAAATGACAAGTTCAAATTGACAATTTTATCGAAACTTTCAAAAATCTAACATGATTTTTTGTTTTCATCTAAATAAGCTTGATTGTACTAAACTAGTATTTTTCTAATGAAATTTTGTACAATTGTCTACTGCTTTAATTTTTTCATTTATATTATATACATCATTGTCTTTTATTTATATTATATACATGATTATGTTTATTTAGAATGTAAGGTCAATAGTGAGTAAACACTTCCAGCTGATCAGAGCACATGGAAAATCGTACCTCCCCCTTCCTAAATGGGAGTTAGGGTTGGGTAGCCGCTCTCAGCACCGACCATTGTCTACAGCTGTCCACTGTTATAATTATTCATATATATTATATACATGATTGTTTATTTAGAATGTAAGGTCAACAGTGAGTTAATACTTCTGATTGATCTGAGTACTTTTGAAAATCCTACCACCTCTTCCTAAATGGTAGTTAGGGTTAGGAAGCCGGCTTTCAATACTGACCACTGATGTCAGAAACGCCTACAAGATCTGGCCCTGAGTTCACACAGCTTTCTCAGACTTAAGTTGAGAATTTGCTCAACTTTCAATCACTGTTTATAGGAAATATATTTGTTCAAGAAATACCAAACTTTCCACATAGTTTCTTATTGGTGTTTCTGATACATTAAAACATCAAAAGTATTATAAAGGGCTATGTTTTAGTTAAAATAAGGTGAACAAATGTGAGTATATTCTCAACTTAAGTGTGAGAATGCTTTGTGAACTCGGGGCCAGAAAATTTAATTTTTGGGTAACATAATATTTTCTATGGAGGTTAGGTGAACATTCAAAATTTTTCATTGTCTTTACTTGGGACATAAAACTTCATGGGATTCATAATGAGGTCAAATTACAATTCTTTCGAAACTTTCGACCGAGCAACAGGATTTATAGGGGTAAAGAGATGTTACCATTTCATTTTTGTATTGTTTTCGAGGGGAGGTTTTGATTAAGGTTAATTATTTCTGTAATTCTCTTATATTACTCAAATAATTACCTTAAAATATTATCTTTCAAGAATGTAGGCTTTTCTGACAGAATTCTTTTTTTTTTTTTTTTTTGAAACAAAATATCCATCCAATACGTCACTATAAATAAACATTTCATTTAGTTTTTATGCACCCATATTTTCAGGCCAAAGGTTTAAATTTATATTTGTATATATTATAATATAATGATACCAGTCACTAGAGATTCCCTCAAAGATTGACAGTTATATTATTGACAGTTATATTATTGTCAGTGTGCTAGGGTAAAATAATACTTTATAAGGAAATAGAATGAGGTCAAAATTCGAATAATCTCTCTTGAATAGATTATATTTCTTAATCAATTATTTACTTATAGATAAGAGATTATGATTTGTATTTCCTCAATTATTATACATTATTTAGTTATTTTTATAGGCCTATATTAAACAATAATTTGATAATTTTATATGCCCATATTTTATGTTACAGAACAAAATTCTAAATTTTGCATTTTACTAAACTTGGAATGTAAACCGTTACGGGAATTTGAATGGGGTCATAATTGTTTAGATATTTTCGACAAACAAACCTGATATGGTATGGGGGAGGGGAGATGTATTATGTCTGTCCGTTCATCATGCCATAGGTCCAAAATGTAAATTTTCCCTTTTCTCTAAACTTGGAACATACTAGTTTATGGTAATTTGAATGGGGTCAATTTATTTCGAAATTTTCGACATACAAATAATATAAGGGGAAGGTGGTGGGGATGAGATTTTTATTTTTTTTTTTTTGCGCAGCCACATTTATTATTCTTTTATTTACCCTTACCCATATATTTTAAAATATTGTTTAATATGGGTCAACTGATAATTCATCAGTCTAAATAGATTATATTATTTCTTAATCAGTTGTATTCTTATAGATTAGAGGTTTTGATTTGTATTAGTATTTCAATATATCTGATGTTAAATTAGGCAAATTATTATCTTATAGGACTGGTATCTACTCTTACTATTGGTTAGTTATATTATATGCAGGATTATGTAGTTTACATTGTAAGGTCAGTATTGAGTAAACACTTCCGGTTGATCAGACTTAGGGTTGGGTAGCCGGCTCTCAATACTGACCACTGATGTCAGAAACGCCTACAAAGATCAGAATGTTTAATTATGGGTAACATAATTTATAATGACGTTAGGTGAACATTCAAAATTTTTCTTCATTGTCTTTACTTGGGACATTAAACTTTATGGGATTCTTAATGAGGTCAAATTACAATTCTTTCGAAACTTTCGACCGAGCAACATGATTTGTTTGGTAAAGAGATGTTACCTTTTCAAATTTGTATTGTTTTCGAGGGGAAGTTTTGATTAAGGTTAATTATTTCTGTAATTCTCTTATATTACTTAAATAATAACCTTAGATTAATATTTTTGAAGACTGTAGGCTTTTCTGAGGTCAAATAACGATTCTTTCAAAACTGGACACACCGACATGATTTTGTGTTGTTGAAATGGAATGTTATGTCAGACACCAACATGATTTTGTGTTGGAGAAATGGAATGTTTTGTCAGACGCATAAGATGTTTGATTTATATTTGTATATATAATAATACCAGACACTATAGATTGCCTACAAAGATTCACAGTTATATTATTGTCAGTGTGTTAGGGTAAAATAATACTTTTTAAGGAAATAGAATGAAGTCGAAATTCAAATAATCCATCTGTTGAATAGATTATATTATTTCTTAATCAATTATTTACTTATAGATAAGAGATTATGATTTGTATTTCCTCAATTATTATACATTATTTAGTTATTTTTATAGGCCCATATTAAACAATAATTTGATAATTTTATATGCCCATATTTTATGTTACAGAACAAAATTCTAAATTTTGCATTTTCCTAAACTTGGAATGTAAACCGTTATGGGAATTTGAATGGGGTCATAATTGTTTAGACATTTTCGACATACAAACGTGATATGGTATGGGGGAGGGGAGATGTTTTATGTCTGTCCGTTCATCATGCTACAGGTCCAAAATATAAATTTTCCCTTTTCTCTAAACTTGGAACATACTAGTTTATGGTAATTTGAATGGGGTCAATTTATTTCGAAATTTTCGACATACAAATAATATATGAGGAAGGTGGTGGGGTTGAGATTTTTATATTTTTTCATGCAACCACATTTATTATTCTTTATTTACCTTTACCCATATATTTTAAAATATTGTTTAATATGGACCAACTGGTAAATTCACCTATCGAAATAGATTATATTATTTTTTGATCAATTATATTCTTATATATTTGAGGTTTTGATTTATATTAGTATTTCAATATATCTGATGTTAAATTAGGCAAATTATTATCTTATAGGACTGGTATCTACTCTTATTATTGGTTAGTTATATTATGTGCAGGATTATGTAGTTTACATTGTAAGGTCAGTATTGAGTAAACACTTCCGGTTGATTAGACGTAGGATTGGGTAGCCGGCTCTCAATACTGACCACTGATGTCAGAAACGCCTACAAAGATCAGAATGTTTAATTATGGGTAACATAATTTATAATGACGTTAGGTGAACATTCAAAATTTCTCTTCATTGTCTTTACTTGGGACATTAAACTTTATGGGATTCTGAATGCGGTCAAATTACAATTCTTTCGAAACTTTCGACCGAGCAACATGATTTGTTTGGTAAAGAGATGTTACCTTTTCATATTTGTATTGTTTTTCGAGGGGAGGTTTTGATTAAGGTTAATTATTTCTGTAATTCTCTTATATTACTTAAATAATAACCTTAGATTAATATTTTTGAAGACTGTAGGCTTTTCTGAGGTCATATAACGATTATTTCAAAACTTGACACACCGACATGATTTTGTGTTGGAGAAATGGAATGTTATGTCAGAGGCATAAGATGTTTTAATTTATATTTGTATATATAATAATACCAGACACTATAGATTGCCTACAAAGATTGACAGTTATATTATTGTCAGTGTGTCAGGGTAAAATAATACTTTTTAAGGAAATAGAATGAAGTCGAAATTCAAATAATCCATCTGTTGAATAGATTATATTATTTCTTAATCAATTATTTACTTATAGATAAGAGATTATGATTTGTATTTCCTCAATTATTATACATTATTTAGTTATTTTTATAGGCCCATATTAAACAATAATTTGATAATTTTATATGCCCATATTTTATGTTACAGAACAAAATTCTAAATTTTGCATTTTCCTAAACTTGGAATGTAAACCGTTATGGGAATTTGAATGGGGTCATAATTGTTTAGACATTTTCGACATACAAACGTGATATGGTATGGGGGAGGGGAGATGTTTTATGTCTGTCCGTTCATCATGCTACAGGTCCAAAATATAAATTTTCCCTTTTCTCTAAACTTGGAACATACTAGTTTATGGTAATTTGAATGGGGTCAATTTATTTCGAAATTTTCGACATACAAATAATATAAGGGGAAGGTGGTGGGGTTGAGATTTTTATATTTTTTCACGCGACCACATTTATTATTCTTTTATTTACCTTTACCCATATATTTTAAAATATTGTTTAATGTGGGCCAACTGGTAAATTCACCAGTTGAAATAGATTATATTATTTCTTAATCAATTATATACTTATAGATTTGAGGTTTTGATTTATATTAGTATTTCAATATATCTGATATGGGTAAAAGATATTACCTTTTCATGTTTGTATTGATTTGTGGGGAGGTTTTGATTAAGATTTATTTCTGTAATTCTCTTATATTACTCAAATATTTACCTTAAAATATTATCTTTTAAAGACTGTAGGCTTTTCTGACTGAATATTTAATGTTTTTTTGGAAACAAAATTTTAATTCAATACGCCATTATAAATATTTCAAGATAACATTTTTTTCGAAACTTTTGACAAACTATAACGTGATTTTTTTAAAACTTTAATGCGAAGGGATGGATAAAGATGTTACCCTCCCATATTTTAAATCAAATATCTTATGATACATTTTGGATGGATATGTTTCTTAGGGCAACTGTATTTCAAAGCTTTTAAAATAATGTTTAATATAGACGTACATGTACTGATCATTTATCAGTTAAGAGATTATGTTATTGTTTTTTAATCAATTAAATACTCATAGCTGTAGTTAAGAATCATTTACAAATAAAATATTTCACCAACACTGTGGTTTGCATCTGATTGGGTGAAAAAAAACAAGCCCATGTTCAGGGATATTCCAGCTGCAAAGTGTTTCATTTTGTTCTACCCGAACTAGGCATATCTCCATATTGGCTCCCAAGATGCATAGATTCCTCTTGGCCCATTTTGTTACACTATTTGATGGCTATTCTGATGATTAGTGAAAGACATTGTTACATCTATTGTACAAAAAGGGGTTGAACCCACGTCGAATTAATCAACCAAAATTAATATAATAGAAGGGGGTGGGGGCATTTGATGATAAACATGTGGTCAAAGTATATAATTTAAATTATTTGTGTGGAGTGGTCTTTGGGTGGGAATGAAATGGAATTTAACGTCCTGTTCTTCTCCAAGACAGGAGGGCCAAGTGGTTAGCGTGCACGCTCTATCATACGGCCTGCTATTGAGTCAACAGGTGTTTAGAACCCCCAGTTTTACATGGCAAGGAGTAGGGTCGCCTGTCCAACCTCATGGGTTTTCTCTGGGTACTCAAGTTTCCTCCCTCTGCTAAAGTCCCCTAAGCACAAGCGAATTATTTTAATACAATTAAACCTTATGTTTGTGTCAAGTAGACGTTAAACCCCATTTCTCTCTCCAACTCCCTAGGGATAATTTACATGCACGCTAATGTGTATAGGGCATGTTGGATTGTCTTCCCATCCTACATCACTGACAAGTGGAACCAGGCCGGAAAATCTGGTTTAACTTTCTCGGTCAATGCCAGGCCTGCAGCTAGCTGTGTGTGTGTCTGTCTGGGGTGGGGGGGGAGAGGGGGTACTTATTTTGTCCTAAATATTGAACATCCTGCTCATCGTTTTCTGGTACGACCACAGCATCAATGTTGATTTAAATTGACAAATAATTCCTGTTTTCAATGTCGAAGACTTTTGATGATATTGAGATAGATTTGGCTACTATAAGTTCAGTAGTGGAGATCACATGGTAAGGCCCTGGCTCGCTAGTCTGGAGGTCGGGTGTTCGATCCCTGCATTGACCTATAGAAAGTTTATCTCGATTTTCCGGCGTGGTTCCCTCTTGTCAGTGATGCAGAACAGAGGGCCTGATAAAAACAGCTGTCTAGTCGTTCGGATGGGATGAAAAACCCGAGGTCCATTTGTACACTTTAGCGTGCATGTAAAAGATCCCTTGGCAGTTGGAATTCAATATAAGAGTAGGCCCTAGCGCTTGTGCTGGAGCAAATTTCCTTCATAGCACACTGTAGGCTATATGAATAAAATCTTATGAAACCATATACACAATATATGTAACAAGTACTTCTAGCCATTAAACAATAGGGGAAACCACTAATGATTGGATAATGTTACATCTAAATCAACAGGGGAAACCACTTAATTTTAACATATTCATATAAGGGAACACACATAATATTGTTGGGTTTTTTGGGGGGTGGGGGGTCCTCCCATCGATAATAGTCCAAAAAATAGGAAACGAAAAAAAAGGAGTCTACCCCCAACAAATTGCAAGACAAAGTTTTTTGATAGTTGCTGGTAGTTGGGTGTACTGAATGACATGGCCTAAAAGTTTACTAAAATGGGACGTCTGGAAAGTACCTAATTTTGAGATTAATTGTTAGGCCTTTTAGTACGTCAGTCAATTTATGAAAAAAGGTAGGCCAACACCCAAACTGTTGAGAAGTATGCACACTTTAGAGAAATATATAACGATATTAAGTTCAGTAATATAATGTACATCATGATATAGTTCAGACGTATGGAAGCCTATTGCGGCCATTTCAGAATCTCGTGTTCTCGCCGCGAGAAGTCGAGGGCGAGGGAGCGAGAACGCGAGGAAACAGGGCGAGAATACGAGGATCTCGCCCCGAGAACACGAGATTACTTTCACCTCGACTTCTCGTGTTCTCGTCCCTCGACTTCTCGTCTTCTTGTGTTCTCGCCTTTGAAAAACCTTGTGTTCTCGCACTCTCGCCCTCGACTTCTTGTCTTCTCGTGTTCTCGCCCTCGACTTCTCGCTCTCTCGTGTTCTCGCCTTTGAAAAACCTTGACTTCTCGCTCCCTCGCTCCCTCGCCTTTGAGTCAATCTCGTCCTCTCGTCTTCTCGTGTTCTCGCCCTCGACTTCTCGTCTTCTCGCCTCGGAAGTGCAGTTTATACGCAAGTCCATATTGACTACCGTATCGGCATTTGTATTTAGAAATAGATTATAATAAACGGAAATGTTGTAGAATATTTAATAGTCCTAAACCATTTTAATCTCTTCTTGTACAGATAGTATTGTATCTGCAATCGATTTTAAGTCTTCAGTCGAATTTTTCTTTGCTCTCTAACTTAATCAGCCGTCATCTGGTGTTTTCACTTGATGCGTGGTTTTGTCAGTGCTGTGGGATGGAGAGCCTGACAAAGGACAATGTATAGTCGTTCGAATGGTATTTTAAAAAAACAGGTCCCGTGCCCGGAATCGACATGAAGTTGATTTTACGGTGGCTCAGTGGGTAGGACGTTTGCTCTCAAACTTCTTCAAAGTTGGTCGTGATTTTTCTGGCGATGATTCCTCTTGTCAGTGGTGTAGGTCGGAGAGCCTGGCAAGAGACACCACATAATCGTTCGGATGAAATAAAAATAACCGAGGTGACGTGTCCGAAATCTAAATGAGATAAAATGGGGTTTAACGTCCTACTGTCTGTTCCTAAGTTGGGCCAATGAAGACGTGCATACGATATACAGTGTGTTATAAAGGAAATTTGCCCGGGCAGCGGCGCTACGGCCTACTCTTGTATCAAATTTAAACTGCCAACGGATCTTTTATGTGCAAGCCAATGTCAGGCCCAATGTCCTGCATCACTGACAAGGAGAAGCCGCGCCAAGAAATTTGGATGAACTTTCTCAGTCACCGCAAGGATCGAAAACCCAGTGGTGTCAGTGGTGTAGGACGGAGGGCCTGAGAAGGGACGATGAATATTTGTTCGGATGGAATACAATAAACCGAGATCCCGTTGCTGGAATATAACTGGAACTACGATGGCTCAGTCAGTAGGATCGACGTTTGCTCTTATACTTTATTAAAGTTTTCTGTGATTTTTCGGTCGGTGGCTACAGTATCTCAGTGTGTAGGACGTTTGCTCTCTACCTTCATCGAAGTGCGTCGGGCTATTTCTGGAGATGTCCTCCCTTGTCAGTTGTGTAAGATGGGGGACGGACGGCCTGGCAACGGATAACGTGTAGTCGTTCGGATGGGACAAAAAAAAAACGGGGGTCCGTGTAGCCTACACATTAGCGTGGACGTTGGGGAGGTGGGGTCTGTCATTTGTTAAGTTTAGCCATAATGGGGTGAAAAAAATCAAATTCTAAGCCAATCAGAAACCATAAAATCAATCAACGTCATGGGTCACGGGTCAATAGCCATAAATAGACCATGGGATGACTTTACGAGAGGGAACACGTTGGTTTGTTTACATTTGTCAGAGAGAATTTTTCTGCAGATATGCCGGGATTACTGTATAATACCACATATTAAATGTTGTATTGATACGATGAAAACGACTATTCCCTGATCTGTGGAATAAATATGGCCAGTAGTAGAGAAATAGCACCAATGATTGAAAAAATATGTTATTTACTGGAAACTAGTTATTTTTCAAAACTATTTCAGTGAAACAATATCCAAGAGAAGTATATACTAAATACACATGAAAACGATTTTGGCATGATTGAAATACTGGTTTGGTACTATAATTATATATAATGTTAAGAAAAAACAAAAATAATAATACCGTGTGACCTTAACCATACAATTAACAATAAGTCACCTTCATCAATTATACCATTTTTTTTAAAGAAAAGAAAACAATAGACTAATTATAAGAGAGAATAGAGAGAGAGAAATTGGGATTTAACCTCCACTCGACATATCCTAGATGATTTCGGGACTAACATATGGTTCAATTTTAATCCAATAATCTTTTTGTACGTAGTCGTCTTTAGCAGTGGGAGGACATCTTAGGACCCCCAGAAAACCGACGAGGTTGGGAGAGAAATGGGATTTAACGTCCACTCAACACAAACTAGATCAATTCGGGACTTACATAGGGTTTAGCTGAAAACGGAGGACCCAAAGTAAACCCATGACAGACGACCCTACTTCTCATCACGTACCACTGGGGATTCGAATCCACATCAGTTGAATTAAGTTAATCGATTTATGAAATATATTATTTGACAGAGATAATAATCAGATATGCCACCAAATCGCATATTTGAGATTCATATTTCAAAAATTTCCTGGGGAGAGCCCAGACGGGTGGAGGCGGGGTCAGTGAAAGGGGCCACTCCAACACGGGAGCCCGGGCCGGTTCCTGACCCTAATCCTGCCCTACTCCTTGTCACATATAAACGGGGATTGAAACCGAGCCCCCCCCCCCCCACATACACACACACCATCACCACCACCCCACCAATGTGTATACGAGAACTCCGTTTTCCATGTCATCCCAACGACCGGCTGTCCCTAGGCCTCCCATCCTACTCTGATAAGACGGTACCTCGCCAGAAAAGTCTAGACTACCCACTGAGCCACCGCAGCTCAAACTTCATTTCGAATCCGGACACAGTAACTCGCTCTTTTTTTTACCCCATCCTTCCTTCTCCACTGGCATGGTAAACCCCGCCAGAAAATTTCCGATGAACTTGGATTAAATTAAATAAAATAGGGTTTAACGTCCCACTGTTCTGTTCCGACTGTGCTATAAAAGAAATTGTGCCAGGGAAGCGGCACCTAGGTATCCTCATAATTTCGAATTCAAACTGCCATGGGATCTTTTACGTGCATGCAATTTATAATCCGGTTTTTTGCGTCCCATTCGAACAAATAAACTGTCTTTGCCAAACTCTCCGTCCTGCACCAATGATATAACCACGTCGGAAAACCCGATAAACTTTCTAGTCCAATGCAGAGATCGAACACATGACCTTCAGTTTAGTGAGCCAGCATCTTACCCACTTAGCCGCCGTGGTTCCAAACATTAACGTCCTACTCATTGGGCCACCCTAGCTCCCACTTCATTTCGATTCCGAACACGGGACATCGTTTTTCTATGCCATCCGAACATACGTGGTCCCCTATCAGGTCTTCCTACTACACCACAGAAGTAAGAGAGCAAACGTCCTAATCACTGACCTACCGTAGCTCCTATTTCAATTAGATTCCGGACACGGGGCCTCGGTTATTTTTATTCCATCCGCACGATTATACTTTGTCTCTTGCTAAGCTGTCCGTCCTACACCACTGACAAGAGGAAACATCGCCAGAAAAATCACGACCATCTTTGAAGAAGTTAGAGAGCAAACGTCCTACCCACTGAGCCACCGTAGAATCAACTTCATGTTGATTCCGTGCAAGGGACCTGTTTTTTTTAAAAATACCATTCGAAGGACTATACATTATACTATATTTTTATAATGCACTACTATGTACTATGGGCCAGAGGCCTTAAATACTGAATAAACATTTGATTGATTGATTGACACTGTTCTGACAAAACCACGCATCAAGTGAAACACCTGATGGCGGCTGATCAAGTTAGAGAGCAAAGAAAGATTCGACTGAATACTATCTGTACAAGAAGAGATTAAAATTGTTCAGGACTATTAAATATTCTAGAACATTTCCGTTTATTATAATCTATTTCTAAATACAAATGCCGATACGGTAGTCAATATGGACTTGCGTATAAACTGCACTTCCGAGGCGAGAACACGAGAAGTCGAGGGCGAGAACACGAGAAGACGAGAGGACGAGATTGACTCAAAGGCGAGGGAGCGAGGGAGTGAGAAGTCGAGGTTTTTCAAAGGCGAGAACACGAGAGAGCGAGAAGTCGAGGGCGAGAACACGAGAAGACGAGAAGTTGAGGGCGAGAGTGCGAGAACACGAGGTTTTTCAAAGGCGAGAAGACGAGAAGTCGAGGGAAGAGAAGTCGAGGTGAAAGTAATCTCGTGTTCTCGGGGCGAGATCCTCGTATTCTCGCCCTGTTTCCTCGCGTTCTCGCTCCCTCGCACTCTCGCCCTCGTGTTCTCGTCCTCTCGTGTTCTCGCCCTCGACTTCTCGTCTTCTTGTGTTCTCGCCCTCGACTTCTCGCGGCGAGAACACGAGATTCTGAAATGGCCGCAATAGGCTTCCATACAGACGGGAAATTGTCGAATGCGCCTAAAACAGAACGTCAGTCTTTGAATAGTTGTTGATGATGCATGTTGTTAATAAAGATGATTAAAAGCCATTGGGTCGTCTAGAATCTGATATCAGCAGTGACATTTTTATAGACAAAAACTTTAAAAAGCGACTTGTAGCAACGGAAAAAGTTAGAAACCATTTTGTGAATTCAATAAATTCGCATGGGTTCATTCTATTTGTTAATTGTAAGCAAAACAGGACCCAGTTGAATAAAATATTTGTTTTGGTGGTTAAAATGACATTTCCGGTGACACAGAAAATGGGAAATTGCTTCCGGCCGCCCAGCCCAAAGAGCATTAAGGAAAAAAATCGAAAATCGGACTATAATTAACTCGTTTACAGGCTAAATAACGTGAAAAGTGATTCATGCAAAATCACCCATTTCTCGGCAACTGCTATTAATATTACTTACTGACATACATTGTGTTCACATGGACTAATGCTACGGGTTTATGGAAGTTGCCAAGAAATAATTTGATCGCATTGATCCATACGATTTGTCCATTGGAATCAAATATCAAAATTGTATACTAATAATGAATTGCTCACCTAAAAAAAGAATTTGTTTGGGAGGCTAAAAATACAGTTTTTGCCTAAATGACATTACTTCCGGTGATAATGACAATGTGAAATTAATAACATTTTTATTTTGTTGAAAATAACATGTAGAGATATTTCTATTACCAAGTTATGGCCAAGACAACTTTATGTTAAGTTCTTTAGTTCAGAGTCTTAAGAAAACAATAGCCACTTGAATATTTATGTGTGACGTTTTGTTTTTACAAAAATTTAAAACTTGAAATCCGAATGAAAATCTTAATACATATTCCTGTAGAACAAAAATTCAGATGAATGTGACCTAAGGGCGCTGTATTCTCTGGTCACAATTTAGAGATTTTGACTCTGTAAATACATTTTTAAAGAGTTGAATCTGCCTATTGCAATTCTTTCTTTAGGACTGAAATTATTAATTAAACATTAATTAGCTTATCAAGACCATAATCAACTCTCAATGCCATCGTTAGCCATCCCAAACTTAGGATCAGATGCATTTGTATTTAATATTAGTTCAGGGGGATACATTTTACTTCTATATTTATTGAAATTTCCTATACCATTGATGGGTATGGATGGTATAATTTAGACTTTAAGCTAGCTTGTAATCTGTTTTTCTTTTATGGTCTTGAAAGCAGAATTCTTATTTATATAAATGTGCATTTGCCATAAATTGGACGGGGTCAGTACCCATTGGTAAACCAATAGTTTGCTGTATTATCTGATCCCCAACCTCAAATATGGCATTGTCAATGAAAAAATGTATGATATTTTGAAATGTTTCTTTATCAAAAACTATCATGACGGCATTGTGACGTTTTGCAATCCATCTCGCATCTTGTTAGTAGACGGCCATCAAGTTTCTGCCTTTTCCGAAAGCTTCATTAAAGGCTTTATCTACGAACCAATCCAACTTATTTTTGCGATCTGCATGTTGCAGTATAGAATATAAGGTAGAAAAATCGAACGTTTCTATAATTCGCATTATCTTTTTTATTGATTTTATCTAGAGTATCTACTATCGGTTTGTTTTTATCAATTATGAAATTCCAGTATAATTACAAAGTGTTTTGCACCAAATGGCATGTTGGGTTTGCCATAATTTAAGTCCTTTGGTGATAGTTTGTGCAAGCTGTTTAGTCTGGCAGATACTGCAGGATATCATGTATCTGAATTTTACTGGGTTTTTATGAAATTTAGGAATATAATAAATGTAAGGTAGTGCATCTGATCTATCATTGTCTTTAATGTCATTACTCCTGTTCAAAGTATAATAATTATGTAAGTTCAACATCAGTAAGGATATTTTTCACAGAGATGAAGGCAATAATAGTGGTGGCCTTATCGACAGTTATTAGAACAAATCTCTCTTGAAGAGTAGTAACAGGTACATCAATCGCTCAATCCTCGCTCAATCCCCGCACGTGACCTTTAAAGTCACACAAGAAGACATTCCCAATTACTGGACTGCCGATTAGCGAAACCCTTACACTTTTGTTCTGTGTATACATTCCAGCGAATCAAGTATTTTTCTAGTAAGATTGGATATCTCTACTTTCAATATTTATCAAAATTGCCATAATTATATTGAAATGAACATTCCATAAATACTTTTTCTGGGAAGTGTCTTTAACCCTATAGCAGATGACTGATCTTTAGCGTTTGTGAGCATAATAGGACTAGGCTTGACTCTACCACATACTCGTAACACAATGGAAAGGACGGGTGTGTTTAGCACTGGGCAGGAATCCAGGGACCACAGTTATTCTTCAGAGAAAACGGGGGCATGTGTCAGTTCAAAAGTGATTATACTCATATATTGCCAGACCCGAGACCCTGAATTTATGAAAATGTCTTGACGTTTAAAGATCCCCAAATTCTCTCTTGCTAGTTTCAGTAAAACAAAAACACAAGATTATACAGGTGATACTTTATATATAAAAATATAAAAGCATCAAGTAATAAGGTAAAAATAATAATAATAATAATATCAACAATGAAGCAATCGGTATCCAGGTAATAACACATAAACATATAAAATAATCCAACAAAATGACGATCACATCAAATCAATAATTCACAGGTAAATACACTGGGATGGAATATAAAATAAGGCACTTCACTACAATCTAATAGAGGCCTAAGGTTGACACAAATCTCAACCTACAAAAGGCTTGCTCAGAGTTAACATATGAGTGGGAGTTAGTTATACACTAACGGGAAAGCGACCAACACACAGCTGACGATAACGCATTGTACGAAAAGCCAAGAAAATGGGAAGAAGGGGAGTGGATGGCCAAATGATTAGCGCTGTATCATAAAGCATATCATTGAGTCAACTGGCGTGGTTTCTAATCCCTGGTTGTATGTGACAAGGAGTAGGGTCGTCCGTCCAATCTTGCGGGCTTTTTCCGGGGCCTCCGGTTCCCCCCCCCCACCGCTAAAGACCTCTAGGCGCAAGCGAATTACAGAAATAAAATTAAACCATATGTTAGTCCCACAATGACCTAGTTTGTATTGAATTATTAAACCCCATCTTTCTCTCTCCAAAAAAATTGCTTGGCCTACGAGACACGTTCGCAGCCACCCGCTGCATTCCAATAGAACATACTGGTTAACTAGAGACACTATAGTTACTATAATGTAACGATAACTATAGCTGGTTATCGTTACAAGTGGTACAGTCTAAGACCGTTGACGCAAGTTCAAATAGGTTAAAACGCACAATTGTCATTACAGTTTGTATTAAAATAAGTAATCCTATGATACATAATGAAGTCTTAACAACTAGAAGAGTTACCGAACAGTTTTTCTTTGTGGTTATGCGTTTTACATTTTCTTAGCGGTGTTCTTGTAATGTGCAGGCAGCCATGACACAGGCCAGTTGAAATCTCGCCAAATACCCCGACGCCTTAACTCCGCCCATCTTTTTCCATATAAGGCAATGCCTACGATACGCTGACCCAGCACAGATACTATAAGAGAATCTCGGCTGAAATGTCAAAGACGCCAATTACATCCTTTTTTTGAACAATAAAATCTATTATCAGTTTTTGTCCAGGTTTGAGCGACAAATTTATGCCCAACCTCCCCAACACGCAGTCTATTATTGTTTCTGACATATTTTCCCACGCTAAGGTCATTAGCATATAATTACGGTCATATGCCATGTATGGAAGGGGCGTATGATCACGTGAGTTGGATTGCGCATGCTCTATTTGACTGGGCGGCCATTATAATTTCAGAACTTGAGAATTTTCATGAAGGGATTTGATTTTATCAAATCATTTAATTATGCGGTAAGGCTTCACCTTTATTTCAATGGGGAATTGATTTATTATATGTTAAGCTATGTGCAGTACAGTTTTGGGTTAGTGTCTGTGTAAATTAAGGAAGCTATAGGCCAGTAAACTTTTTGTAGTCATTTGACTACAAAACTTGCGCAAAGGAACTCTGTAGGAAAAGCCACTACTGTGCCTGAAGTATGACGGAAGGCATCAGTAGTGGAACCATTTCTAGAGACACTAGGGCGTACAAATATCGAGACAAAGGCCAGATTATGGCCAAGGTAATTTAAAACACACAGCGCAAGAAATGGTCACGTATCCAGACACAATAAGAAACACACGACTGTAAAGATTGGTAGTTGTTTTTGTGTAAGGTTTTATATCTCGCATGACTTCTGATGTGGGTCTGTAGATTACCATTCTGGCTAAATGATTTACTACAAACATCACATTTATACGGTTTCTCTCCCGCATGATTTCTCATTTGGATCTGTAGATTACTACTAGTGGTAAATGATTTACTACAAACATCACATTTATAAGGTTTTTCTCCAGTATGAGTTCGGATATGTTTCTGTAGATTACCATTATGAGTACTACAAAAATTACATTTATAATCTCTTTCTCCTCTTTGCCCTTGGCGACTAACATGTTTTTCACAGTGTTTTGTTAAATCAGTGCAAGATTTAAATTCTTCATCACACACGTGACACTGATAAATAGTTCCGTCATCTTCAGTTTGACAAAAGCCATCCACACGATCAGGTTTCTCTTCTTTCACCTGACAATATTCATCTACATCATCAATTTTCTCTTCTTTAAAATGAACATGACAGTATTCATCTACATCAACAGTTAAATCTTCTTTAACATGTATCTTATTGTGTTTTTCTAAATCATCATATTGTTTAAAAATCTCATCACATACAACACACTATTTGAAAGTATTAACATCATTACATTCCTGTAATATATAAAGGATTAACATCATTAGCTTCCTGTAATATATAAAAGTTATAACACCATTAGCTTCCTGTAATATATTTACCTATCTTTATCGTGGCACTTCAAAGTCACGTGTCTCCATTCATATTAAAAAAATGTTTTTAAGCACTTTAAATGCGCACGTCGACACTACATGAAGATCTGACCGGTTCTAGTGGAAGATCGCGTCAGAGGTCGAGCGGGGTTTTCTAGCATTTAGTCGTCAGGCAGTGATTAACCCATCGGCGTTGACGTTTCTAGTGGTTTACCCACAGTTCAGCGCAGAGAATGCCAAGAGGTGACCATAACAGACCGTTTCATTGGCTAATCTCCCTCACTTCAGCCAGAACGCCTGTTATATAACTACTCTTCCAGATCCCAGAGAACAATAAAAAACGAAACGAAACAGAATCTGTGTTTTAATCACGCTGATTTTATATTAATCGGTGGATCAGGACCTGGCTCAATCTGGATTCAGTGTAATTAATGATTGATTACTTCGATAACAAACAGCTAAATCACGGAAAGGTCCATCAATTGCGATTGGCGATTTCTACATAGCTTTCTTACACAGAGCACGTAACTTATTAATATATACGGAAACGAGACCGAAATGGACGAGGTGTGAGGCTATGCGGGCTAATGAAATGAAATAAAATGAGATAGCTATGAGGGAAATTTTTCCGTATTTCGTGTTCCAATGTGAACACAGAACCTCTGTTTATCGTCCCACCGAACGACTGGGCAGCTGTCTTGTCAGGCCCTCCGTCCTGCATTAATGACTAGGGGGGATCGTGCCGAAAAATTTGGCTTTTATCAATTTGTCTTTTAACAATTTATAAATGATTCTGAGTCGATAGGATATATACTTTTCCTAATATTTAGTCTCAAAATTCAATCAAAATTGTTTACTTTTCACATTGATTTTAAAATTGGGCTTGAATAATCAGATTAAAATTACTTCTGATAGACTTAGACCCCTCATATTTGTCAATTTAGAGCAACTTCAGATCAAAGCAGAAGAAGGCAAATTTTTGATTTCCTGATACAATTAGAAAGAGAATGACCTAAGAGCACTATTATACACATCTTTTTCTTTTGTTGTTTGTCAGTCAATTTTTTCCTATCTTTTCATTCTCCTGTCCTGTGTCCTGTCCTCTCCTTCCTTCTTTCTTTTCTCCCCTCCTCCTTCCTTCCTTTCTTTCCCTCTTCTTTTTCTTCTTATTTTTTCTTTCTTATAAGCTTAGGCCGTACTTGGCCCACAGACAGGTGGGCCAAGTACGGCACTGGGTCAGAGGCACACTAAATGGATTTTCCTTTGTGTGTCTGTGTATTTTGACAATAGTCCGAAATTCTAAATGGATTGTCTTGAAAACTATTCATATATATTCCTTATCCTAACGATTACTGTTATTATTTTTGCGCCCGATCCCCAGGGGCACAACTGCAGCGATGATAGCTTAGATTTTGACAACATGGGCGCCCCATCACTCAAGTTGTGATGTTAATCGTGAGAGTCATTATGAGGCGCTGCACCATTCAAACGGCGCCTCATATATAACGACATGATTGGCGAGGCGGCCATAAACCACATGATTGGCGAGGCGCCCATAAACCACGTGACATTAGTTGGCCCGGCACCACGCATTACGTTCAATGGAAAGGGCGCCTTCGGTGCCCATTGGGGGAGCCGACTTTTTCGGCAATCGTCAAAGCCCCCCCCCCCCACCTCCGGTGCTAGCTACGGGCCTGAATATGAACTAATAAGGGTTGTAGGCTACTAACCGTTTAAACCTGTTTTATGCTGTCCACTCTGTACCAGTTCTTCACCTTTAACCTTTCTTATTTGTCTAGTGAGTAGTTCTAGGAATGTTCATCCTATAGTTTTTATATGCAAATTTAGTAGGGTGTTATATTCTCTTTGAGTATTTTAGTAGAGTGTTATATTCTCTTTAAATATTTTAGCCAGTTTCCATGTTCCTGTATATCCAGTTAGTCTTTCATTTCCAGTGGTTATAATTACTTTTATAGTGTAGTGCCGGTTAATAACCAACAATAGGGTTTTGGGGTATAGTAACTCTGCCACTAGACTGGCCCAGTCTCTTCTATTTATTTTACATTTCGATTTATATAAAAGTAGTAATTTTTAGTAAACCAACACTTTCGTTTCCATTTGTATAAAAAAAAAATTTGAGTAAACCTGTAACCAGCACTATAGACTGGACAATTTGCGAGCTTCACAATAAAATGGGCGTTTCTTGTCCTGTTTTACGTTGTTCCTTATTTGGAATGATTGACAGTTGTCAAGCAAGCCCCGAGTGACGTGACACCACTTTGTAAATGTGATGTCTAAGATAAATTAAGTTCGATATTTACCTTCATGAATCATGCGTCTCGAATGGAGTGCAAAGCAGTCATGCTGAAACCGTCTGCGGGCTGATGTCACGTTTTTGTTTCCATTCGCCATTCGGTTTCGTCCCGATACGCATGAACTGGCTTCGTTAAAGGGACAAGCCCGATAAGAACAGAGTCTCAAAAATTAAAGTCCGAGTATTTATGAAATTTATGGACCAAAATATACTGGCATGATGTATTTACCTTGTCACAAAATTTCAGCTCAAAATATTGAGTCGTTTGGACGCGAACGTCAACACTGCTTATCCGGACACGTAACCCTTTTAAGATTTCGGGTCAATTTTGTCATTGTTTCTTGAGAGGTCTATACAGTGAATGACCAATGCCCTGTACTTGATAACAAAAGGTAAATTTCACCTACATATTATTTTTATAGAAAAAAGTCTGGTTTTATCCAGATACTGTATAATAAAACGTTCTCCATCTTCAGATGAAGACTGTCAGCTTTAAGTTATTTACAAGCGTATCACAAATATCGGGTTGGTAGGTGGGCCTTAGGTTATGGATTTTAAAGGATTTTAACACAAAATTAAGCAGTTTTATTCCACAAAAAGTTATCGGGATTGGCACTTTAAGTTGTTATAATGATGTCGTGTGTAATTATTTATCTTCATTCACCTAATCCCATACGTTGTATCCGTTCATTCGACAGATATTGTCCGTCAACAAAATTCTTAGATCGTTAAAGTATCACTAAATAACAATAACTGTTATCCACAACAAACATCTCGCACCTACACCAGTTTGCCAGTGCAAATGCAGTAATCCCGTGCACGACGTCACACGACCTAAATAATGCAGATTGACCTACTAGATGAGAATGAAGCTCTATTTGCCCAGTCTCTAGAGAGTACGTTTTTTTTTTTTTCGTTTTTTTTTTTTTGAGAGGACTGGCCAATTTTTGGTGTGTGGAGAAGACTGGCCACCAGTCTACTCTGCCACCAGTGATTGATATTAGGCCAATCACGAACCTTGTGTAAAGTAAGCAAGACGTAAAGGCTCCCCCCTTCAAGAGACAAGGATTGGAATTAGCCTAAAGGTAATTCTCCTCAAGTATCCCCAAGCATAGAATAAGTGACAGCCAAATTATAATTAATGTGTATTTATTACCATTAATATTACATTAAACATAGTATATTAATCAGACATGTAGGTGCATAAGTTTAATTTAAGAAGGGTGTTAGAACTTGCTACCTTGATTAGGCGGTTTCGTTATTTCTAACCTTAGATCAGTTACACTCAGGTATTAGCGAGAATACCTTCAGCGATTGAACATTATCACTTACGTAGACTCAAACCAATCACACCAATAAAAAGTAAATTATCGAGTATATGTACAGTAATAATGAACAAAACAGAATGGTAATGATTTATGAACCATTTCAGACAAAGAATGAATATTAACAATTATAACAAACATGAAACATACACATGTTATACATATTTCAAATCGGCAGAACATACTACAGATTTTGATAATATAATAAAATATAAACTAATTACAGATATATACATCATGTATATAAATAATTCAATAAATGGACATAAATAGGGTTATCTACCCTTATGAAAAAACGAACGAGAAACGAGGACCGTTTCAATAGTTTAAAGAGGAGGCTATTGTAAGATGGTGAGCTGTATTTAGTAACTTAGATACCGTCCTAACATCCTGTTTTCAACTGGTCATTTTTTCCCCTGGCTACATCTCGGACGCATCAATTTGTGTTTTAGCACCGATTTCACTAACCAAGGTAGGTTTATATTTGTTTAACTTGATTTGAATTATTAAATATGACAATTTCTTTCTAATTTAAAGCGTATTTTATTCTGGTATAAATTACAAATGTTTTCTTCATATATGTAGTGATTTCGTCACTTGATTTTCTAACTTTCAGAGTAAGTTTGGCTCTCCCAAACGCAACCGCATTTGATGGGCTTCCTAGACTCGACTACCTCTATGGATGCGCGGATCCAGAGAATTTTTTATGCGATTTTATTGGCGACTTTTAGACCTGTAATTTTGGAATTTACCTTCGGGAAGTCCGTCAGAATGGACCATATTGAATCTAATTTACCAAATTTTTGGAGGGGAGGCCGCCCAACCCCCCCGTTAATTGGTTGAGTGCCTTTGGAGCTACGCCCACCGCAATTATCAAACCTAGATCCCCCCCTGCAAAAAATCCTGGATCCGCGCCTGGGATCGCCCAAACTCTTGCATAATCTTGGAGTGCACGTGCGCCTATATAAGAGGGTTGATTAGCTGGACTGGGGTGTGTTTTATTGCAATTTAGAAATTGTCGCCTGTCGAGCAGACCGGTTGATTGTATGGTTATCTTGTGTCACTTCTCTAGCAGACTATATTGTATTTTATACTGTTCTGATGGAGTTTTCGATTGGTAGATCTGACTAGCCGTTATCTATATCAAGGTTGTGGACCCTGTAGAGTCACAATTTTAATCCGATTTTGATGAAATTTGAAATGTAAGTTTATAACCCAAAGATTGCAGTTCCTGTCGATATTCGGGCACATTGGACCATAACTTCCTGAATTATGGCCCCTGATTGTACGAAAAATCATGTTTTTTACTTTGTGGACCCAATGGAGGTCACAATTTTATTCTGGGGCATAACTTTATAAAAACCAAACAAATTCTAATGATTTTGCTGATAATTACTTAATACATGTATATGCGACAACTCTTGTTGACTGCCCGGACGATTTAGCTATTGTGGGCGTATGTTTTTTTTGCCTGGCAACCTATTTTCTTCATATACTAAGAGCACCGTTTTCATGGTACGTTTCTTACATATACTATTCAAAAAAAGTAGGGGATATTTGATTTTGGGGGCATAATACTAAAATATGCAAATGACTACGAAAAAAGTCACTATAGAACCTAACAGAAGAAACATTTCCAGTTACATGTGAAGCCCAAACACACCAATAGCTACCGCATGGAATGCAGGTGATGCTTGGGATCATCATGGGGGTCCAACCCAAGATTTGCACGACTCTGACTTTGAATGTTAGTCATTGTAGCATTGAATTCCAGGGTGGAAACATCAGTTTAATTGTTTTAGTGACCAGAAAACAATTTTTGATATGCATCGGCTTACCCAAAATGAAAGGTTACGTGCCCTTGGCATGCTACAGATCGGCACAACACAGGCCGTTGTGGCGCGGACGATGAATGTTTCTCAGTCTGTCATAAGCAGGTTATGGTCCAGATACCGTGATACACAATCTGTACAGGACAGACCACGCTCAGGTCGACCAAGGGCGACAACTCAAGCCCAGGATCGATTTATCCGTACCTTGGCCTTGAGAAATCGTGTCATCACAGCAAATCAGATCAGCGCTCGTCTTCAAACAGACACTGGTGTGAGAGTGAGTGGCCAGACAATTCGGAATCGACTGCATAGGGGTCACCTTCGCGCCCGACGTCCTCGCGTGATCCCTAGTTTGAGAGATCATCACATTCAGGCAAGACGTCGTTGGTGTAGGGATCGTCAACACTGGGATAATCGACGCTGGAGCAATGTGATGTTTTCAGATGAGTCAAGGTTCACTGTTGATTTTTTGATATCGAATTGTAACTTCATGAATCATGGCCCTTGATCGAAGGAAAAATCATTTTCTTTTTAGCTTGTTCTCTATCCATCTCTCGAATGTTGGTGTAACCTGCTGGCAGCCGCTGGTTTAGCTTGTGGTCACTCTTGAGGTCACAATTATTACACAATTTACAAAACCGTCTGATTATCTCACCGTTACACTGTGAGGAAGGTTGAGTTCGAATTTTGTGAACATCGGACCAAAATTGCCAGACAAAATGGCCGCCGCTTGTACGCGAATTGTGTTAAAGTATGGTATATCACCATTACACCGTAACGAATGCTCGATCGAATTTCATGAACATCGGACCAAAATTGCTGAAAAAAATGGCCGCCACTTTTAAGTGAATGGTGTAAAAATATTGTATGTCTAGGTTGTGGACCCTATAGAGTCACAATTTTAATCCAATTTTGATGAATTTGAAATGTAAGTTTATAACTCAAAGATTGCAGTTCCTGTCGATATTCGGGCACATTGGACCATAACTTCCTGAATTATGGCCCCTGATTGTGCCAAAAATCATGTTTTTTTACTTTGTGGACCCAATGGAGGTGACAATTTTATTCTGGGGCATAACTTTATAAAAACCAAACAAATTCTAATGATTTTGCTGATAATTACTTAATGTGCAACCGTGGACGTATGTTTCGTTGCCTGGCAACCTATTTTCTTTATATACTAAGAGCACTGTTTTCATGGTATGTTTCTTATATATTTCATTATTATATCTATTACGTGTATAATAATCCTAAAGCTGTTATTACCTGTAATAGGCAACATATCTCTATTTTATAAAATTAGTTGATAGTCATTATAAGATATATGTATACCACATAGTGGTGGTGTTAACTATCTTTCTTATTGAATATAAACTAATTTCGTTCTTTTTATTATTTCAGTGCTCTTTTGTATACAATCCTGTCCTGTGTAAATTAACTGTTTTGTGATGTTCCTGTTTGTATCTTTATGGTTTAACCCACCACCTGGAAAGGTGGAAGTCTGTCCGACGATCCTGCTACACAAAGGTAGGCACTTTTTTCTCCTTAGTTATAATAATAGACTGAAACATGGTTCCGTGTGTCGTCCATAATATCTAGACACTTTTGAGTAAATAGGTTACATGCCCTTGTTTTGAAAATAGTTTCGCTTAACCAGTCTACCGACCATTCTACGTCTAATTGACAGGTCGGTATAATCAAGACTACTTTGTAAAAGTAAAATGAAACTACTGCTAGTGGTAAACGCTAGATCTTATAAAGCAAGTACGATATAGAGCGAGGAACATGTCAGTCAATTTGATTGACAGTTCGTTGTACGGCCTTGACATTATGTATAGTAAAGGCTAAAATCAGATGTTGGATCTTCTTGTAAATATTTGTTCGGTCTCGCTGTATAGTATGTCTGTTTCAATTAAGATTTTGGAATATTTTTATACGCCCACATTTTCATGTGGTTGAAATATATAAAACTGCCATTTAAAACCATCATACATGTTCACTATCCTGACTAGTTTCGTCAAATAAATTTTAACTTTTTCAAAGGAACAGTTCAACAGAAACAGGAAACAAATTTGAAAAATGATGTCATATGTTGATGACATCACTAAGTTGTAATGGTTGCCCTGTCGTTGGTAACATGTAAGTTCTTCATTTTCTAGAAAGGTGATCTATCACATGAAAATGTGATGATACTATTAACAAAGGTGCCCATACACAAGTTGAAAATCCACAAATATTTACAGTAGGCATCCTCAAACCAATCTTCCAACGAATTTCTGATGGGATCACAATTACTAGGTAACTGGATACATAAACAGCATAATTGTAGTGGTTGAAATATATAAAACTGACATTTAAAACCATCATACATGTTCACTATCCTGACTAGTTTCGTCAAATAAATTTTAACTTTTTCAAAGGAACAGTTCAACAGAAACAGGAAACAAATTTGAAAAATGATGTCATATGTTGATGACATCACTAAGTTGTAATGGTTGCCCTGTCGTTGGTAACATGTAAGTTCAAATATACGTTTATCCCCATAAGATCTTGGCATGGATTGAAACTTCATGGATTATGGCCCCTGATTGTAAGAAAAATCATGTTTTTAGCTTGTGGACTCTATAGAGGTCACAATTTTGAACCGATTTTGATGAAACTTGACATGTATGTTTATAACCCAAAGATCTTGGTTCCTTTCGATATTTGCACTCATCGGATCGAAACTTCCTGATTTATGGCCCCTGATTGCCCTATTTAGCTTGTGGTCCCATTGGAGGTCAAAATTATTATCCGATTTAAAAAAACATTTGATTATATCACCATTACATGGTAATAAAGATTGAGTTCAATTTTTGTGGAAATCAAATCAAAATTGACGGACAAAATGGTGGCCGCTTGTACCTGAAAAGTGTAAAAATATGGTATATAGGTTGTGGAACCTGTAGGGGTCACAATTTTAAATCAATTTTGATGAAACTTAAAATACATGTTTATAACCAACAGATCTTGGTTCCTTTCGATATTTGCGCATATCGGATCATAACTTCCTGAATTATGGCCCCTGATTGTCCGAAAAATCACCTTTTTATACGCCCACATTTTTATGTGGACGTATATTGTCGTCGCCCCTGTCCGTCCATCCGTCCACAATTTGTTTGTGGACTCTCTTCAGGTCACATTTCTTATCCGATTTTGACGAAACTTGAAATATAGGTTTATCCCCAAAAGATCTCGGCTGCTTTCGATATTGGCATGTATCGGATGAAAACTTCATGGATTATGGCCCCTGATTGTACGAAAAATCACGTTTTTAGCTTGTGGAACCTATAGAGGTTACAATTTTGAACCGATTTTGATGAAACTTGACATGCATGTTTATAACCCAAAGATCTTGGTTCCTTTCGATATTTGCACTCATCCCATCGAAACTTCCTGAATAATGGCCCCTGATTGTCCGAAAAATCGCCCTATTTAGCTTGTGGTCCCTCTGGAGGTCAAAATTATTATCCGATTTAAAAAACCATTTGATTATATCACCGTTACATAGTAATAAAGATTGAGTTCAATTTTTGTGGAAATCAGATCAAAATTGACGGACAAAATGGCGGCCGCTTGTACCCGAAAATTGTAAAAATATGGTATATAGGTTGTGGAACCTGTAGAGGTCACAATTTTAAATCAATTTTGATGAAACTTAAACTACATGTTTATAACCCACAGATCTTGGTTCCTTTCGATATTTGCGCATATCGGATCATAACTTGCTGAATTATGGCCCCTGATTGTCCGAAAAATCGCCCTTTTTAGCTTGTGAAAGCTTATTTTTTCTGTTAAGATTATTATTTTTTTTTTTTTTTTTTTTCCTGCAAATCGGTTTTCACAGAATCTAATCATAGGATGTTTCTGAAACTTTGACCTACCCCCCCAAAAATGGGTGGTGGCTGTTGATAAAATATATTTTCAAAACGTTTTACGTAGTCGAAATCATCAAATTTTACGAACAAAAAAACTAACAATACATAGTCGTAAATTTGTTATTAATTTTTATACGCCCACATTTTCATGTGGACGTATTATGTCGTCATCCCTGACAGTCCGTCCGGACGTCCATCCGGCCACAATTTGTGGACTCTCTACAGGTCACAATTCTTATCCGATTTTGACGAAACTTGAAATATAGGTTTATCCCCAAAAGATCTCAGCTGCTTTTGGATATTGGCATGTATCGGATCAAAACTTCATGGATTATGGCCCCTGATTGTAAGAAAAATCACGTTTTTAGCTTTTGGACCCTATAGAAGTCACAATTTTGAAACGATTTTGATGAAACTTGACATGCATGTTTGTAACCCAAAGATCTTGGTTCCTTTTGATATTTGCCTCTATCGGAATGTAATTTCCTGAATTATGGCCCCTGATTGTCCGAAAAATCACACTTTTTAGCTTGTGGTCCCTCTGGAGGTCACAATTATTATCCGATTTAAAAAAACTGTTTAATTATATCACCGTTACACCATAAGGAAGGTTGAGTTCAAATTTCGGGAAAATCGGACCAAAATTGCCATACAAAATGGCCGCCGTTTGTACGCGAATACTGTTAAAAAATGGTATATCAAGGTTGTGGACCCTGTGGAGGTCACAATTTTAATTCGATTTTGATGAAACTTGAAATTCATGGTCATAACCCAAAGATCTTGGTTCCTTTCGATATTTGCGCATATCGGATCTAACTTCCTGAATTATGGCCCCTGATTATACGAAAAATCCCCCTTTTTTTTTAGCTTGTGGTTCCTCTGGAGGTCACAATTATTATCCGATTTAAAAAAACTTTTGTTTATATTACCGTTACACCGTAAGGAAGGTTGAGTTCGAATTTCGGGAAAATCGGACCAAAATTGCCATACAAAATGGCCGCCGTTTGTACGTGAATACTGTTAAAAAAATGGTATATCAAGGTTGTGGACCCTGTAAAGGTCACAATTTTAATTCAATTTTGATGAAACTTGAAATTCATGGTTATAACCCAAAGATCTTGGTTCTTTTCGATATTTGCGCATATCGGATCGTAACTTCCTGAATTATGGCCACTGGTTATACGCAAAATCCCCCTTTCTTTAGCTTGTGGTCCCTCTGGAGGTCACACTTATTATCCGATTTAAAAAAACGTTTGATTATATCACCGTAAGGAAGGTTGAGTTTGAATTTCGGGAAAATCGGACCAAAATTGACAGACAAAATGGCCGCCGTTTGTATGCGAATACTGTTTAAAAAAAATGGTATATCATGTTTGTAGTAGACCCTGTATAGTCACAATTTTAATTCGATTTTGATGAGGAAGGTTGAGTTCTAATTTCGTGAAAATCGTACCAAAATTGACGGACGAAATGATCGCCGTTTGTACGCGAATAGTGTAAAGATATGGTATATCATGGTTGTTGACTCTGTACAGGTCACAATTCTTATCCGATTTTGACGAAAAGTCACATTTCTAGGTTGTGGACCCTATCAAGGTCACAATTTTGAACCGATTTTGATGAAACTTGACATGCATGTTTGTAACCCAAAGATCTTGGTTCCTTTCGATATTTGCGGCTATCTGAATGTAATTTCCTGAATTATGGCCCCTGATTGTCCGAAAAATCACCCTTTTTAGCTTGTGGTCCTTCTGGAGGTCACAATTATTATTCGATTTAAAAAACCGTTTGATTATATCACCGTTACACCCTAAGAAAGGTTGAGTTCGAATTTCGGGAAAAATCGAACGAAAATTGCCATACAAAATGGCCGAGTTCGAATTTCGGGAAAATCAGACCAAAATTGCCATACAAAATGGCCACCGTTTGTACGTGAATACTGTTAAAAAATGGTATATCAAGGTTGTGGACCCTGTAAAGGTCACAATTTTAATTCGATTTTGATGAAACTTGAAATGCATGGTTATAACCCAAAGATCTTGGTTCCTTTCGGTATTTGCGCATATCGGATCGTAACTTCCTGAATTATTTGAATTTCGTGAAAATGGTACCAAAATTGCCTGACGAAATGGTCGCCGTTTGTACGCGAATAGTGTAAAGATGTGGTATATCATGGTTGTTGACTCTCTATAGGTCACAATTCTTATCCGATATTGATGAAAAGTCACATTTCTCGGTTGTGTACCGTCACACCATAATCATTGTCGGCTTCGAATTTCATGAATATCAGACTGGAACTGACCAACTAAATGGCTGCTCCCAATACAGTATGAAATACAGGACTTAATGATGTAGGAAAAATCACTTTTGGTATTGCTTGTTCTCTATCCATCTCTCGAAAATGTGGGCGTATCCTGCCTGGCAGTGCCAGCCTATCTTTTTTTTAGCTTGGAGGTCACAATTATTATCCGATTTAAAAAAATGTTTGATTATATTACCGTTACACTATAAGGAAGGTTTAGTTCAAATTTCGGGAAAATCAGACCAAATTGCCATACAAAATGGCCGCCGTTTGTACGCGAATACTGTTAAAAAATGGTATATCAAGGTTGTGGACCCTGTGAAGGTCACAATTTTAATTCGATTTTGATGAAACTTGAAATTCATGGTTATAACCCAAAGATCTTGGTTCTTTTCGATATTTGCGCATATCGGATTGTAACGTCCTGAATTATGGCCCCTGGTTATACGCAAAATCCCCCTTTCTTTAGCTTGTGGTCCCTCTGGAGGTCACAATTATTATCCCATTTAAAAAAACGTTTGATTATATCACCGTTACACTGTAAGGAAGGTTGAGTTTGAATTTCAGGAAAATCGGACCAAAATTGACAGACAAAATGGACGCCGTTTGTACGCGAATACTGTTAAAAAAATGATATATCATGGTTGTGGACCCTGTATAGGTCACAATTTTAATTCGATTTTGATGAGGAAGGTTGAGTTCTAATTTCGTGAAAATCGTACCAAAATTGACGGACGAAATGGTCGCCGTTTGTACGCGAATAGTGTAAAAATATGGTATATCATGGTTGTGGACTCTCTACAGGTCACAATTCTTATCCGATTTTGACGAAAAGTCACAATTCTTATCCGATTTTGACGAAAAGTCACATTTCTAGGTTGTGTACCGTCACACCATAATCATTGTCGGTTTCGAATTTCTTTAATATCAGACTGGAACTGACCAACTAAATGGCTGCTCCCAATACAGTATGAAATACAGGACTTAAAGATGTAGGAAAAATCACTTTCGGTATTGCTTGTTCTCTGTCCATCTCTCGAAAATGTGGGCGTATCCTGCCTGGCAGTGCCAGCCTATCTTAATTCGATTTTGATGAAACTTGAAATTCATGGTTATAACCCAAAGATCTTGGTTCCTTTCGATATTTGCGCATATCGGATCGTAACTTCCTGAAATATGGCCCCTGATTATACGCAAAATCGCCTTTTTTTATACGCCCACATTTTCATGTGGACGTATTATGTCGTCGCCCCTGTCCGTCCGGACGTCCGTCCGTCCACAATTTGTTTGTGGACTCTCTACAGGTCACAATTCTTATCCGATTTTGACGAAACTTGAAATATAGGTTTATCCCCAAAAGATCTCGGTTCCTTTCGATATTGGCATGTATCGGATCAAAACTTCATGGATTATGGCCCCTGATTGTACGAAAAATCACGTTTTTAGCTTGTGGACCCTATAGAGGTCACAATTTTGAACCGATTTTGATGAAACTTGACATGCATGTTTGTAACCCAAAGATCTTGGTTCCTTGCGATATTTGCGGCTATCGGAATGTAATTTCCTGAATTATGGCCCCTGATTGTCCGAAAAATCACCCTTTTTAGCTTGTGGTCCCTCTGGAGGTCACAATTATTATTCGATTTAAAAAACCGTTTGATTATATCACCGTTACACCCTAAGGAAGGTTGAATTCGAATTTCGGGAAAATCGGACGAAAATTGCCATACAAAATGGCCGCCGTTAGTACGCGAATACTGTTAAAAAATGGTATATCAAGGTTGTGGACCCTGTGGAGGTCACAATTTTGATTCGATTTTGATGAAACTTGAAATTCATGGTTATAACCCAAAGATCTTGCTTCCTTTCGATATTTGCGCATATCGGATCGTAACTTCCTGAATTATGGCCCCTGATTATACGCAAAATCGCCTTTTTTTTAGCTTGGAGGTCACAATTATTATTCGATTTAAAAAACGTTTGATTATATCACCGTTACACCCTAAGGCAGGTTGAGTTCGAATTTCGGGAAAATCGGACGAAAATTGCCATACAAAATGGCCACCGTTTGTACGCGAATACTGTTAAAAAATGGTATATCAAGGTTGTGGACCCTGTAAAGGTCACAATTTTAATTCGATTTTGATGAAACTTGAAATTCATGGTTATAACCCAAAGATCTTGGTTTTTTCGATATTTGCGCATATCGGATCGTAACTTCCTGAATTATGGCCCCTGGTTATAGGCAAAATCCCCCTTTCTTTAGCTTGTGGTCCCTCTGGATGTCACAATTATTATCCAATTCGATTTTGATGAGGAAGGTTGAGTTCTAATTTCGTGAAAATCGTACCAAAATTGACGGACGAAATGGTCGCCGTTTGTACGCGAATAGTGTAAAAATATGGTATATCATGGTTGTGGACTCTCTACAGGTCACAATTCTTATCCGATTTTGATGAAAAGTCACATTTCTAGGTTGTGTACCGTCACACCATAATCATTGTCGGTTTCGAATTTCATTAATATCAGACTGGAACTGACCAACTAAATGGCTGCTCCCAATACAGTATGAAATACAGGACTTAAAGATGTAGGAAAAATCACTTTCGGTATTGCTTGTTCTCTGTCCATCTCTCGAAAATGTGGGCGTATCCTGCCTGGCAGTGCCATCCTATCTTTAAATTCAAATATTACGTTATTGATATCCTATCCCGGAAGTAAAACCAACATGACAACTTCTAGAACATTAGTTCGATTTTCATGAAATTGGGAATGTAAGTAGATTTTGTCGATCTACATGTAGCTTCAACGATATCATTAGAAATTTTCTAATTTATCTCCCCTTGCAGAAATTGAGGACCTACACGAATTGGAAGGATTACAAAAAACAGTTTCCCAATCGGACAAAAAAAGGAATCATATGTCTAAGACAACTTCCAAAAACTAAACAATAATAACCGGCGTTGGTTTTTATACGCCCACATTTTCATGTGGACGTATTATGTCGTCGCCACCGTCCGTTCGTCCGTCTGTCCACAATTTGTTTATGGACTCTCTACAGGTCACAATTCTTATCTGAATTTGACGAAACTTAAAATATACGTTTATCCCCAAAAGATCTCGGCTGCTTTCGATATTGGCATGTATCGGATCAAAACTTCATGGATTATGGCCCCTGATTGTACGAAAAATCACGTTTTTAGCTTGTGAACACTGTAGAGGTCACAATATTGAACCGATTTTGATGAAACTTGAAATGCATGTTTATAACTCAAAGATCTTGGTTCCTTTCGATATTTGCGCCTATCTGAATGTAATTTCCTGAATTATGGCCTGATTGTCCGAAAAATCACCCTTTTTAGCTTGTGGTCAATCTGGAGGACACAATTATTATCCGATTTAAAAAACTGATTGATTATATCACCATTACACCCTAAGGAAGGTTGAGTTCGAATTTCGGGAAAATCGGACCAAAATTGCCATACAATATGGCCGCCGTTTGTACGCGAATACTGTTACAAAATGGTATATCAAGGTTGTGGACCCTGTAGAGGTCACAATTTTAATTCGATTTTGATGAAACGTGAAATTCATGTTTATAACCCAAAGTTCTAGGTTCCTTTCGATATTTGCGCATGTCGAATCGTAACTTCCTGAATTATGGCCCCTGATTATACGCTAAATCGCCTTTTTATACGCCCACATTTTTATGTGGACATATATTGTCGTCGCCCCTGTCCGTCCGTTCACAATTTGTTTGTGGACTCTCTACAGGTCACAATTCTTATGATTTTGACGAAACTTGAAATATAGGTTTATCCCCAAAAGATCTCGGCTGCTTTCGATATTGGCATGTATCGGATCAAAACTTCATGGATTATGGCCCCTGATTGTACGAAAAATCACGTTTTTAGCTTGTGGACCCTATAGAGGTCACAATTTTGAACCGATTTTGCTGAAACTTGACATGCATGTTTATAACCCAAAGATCTTGGTTCCTTTCGATATTTGCGCATGGCATATCGGATCATAACTTTCTGAATTATGGCCCCTGATTGTGTACGAAAAATAGCCTTTATTATCTTGTGGTCCCTCTGGAAGTCAAAAATATTACCCGATTTAAAAAAACGTTTGATTATATCACCGTTACAACGTAATGAATGTTGGGTTTGTGAAAATCGGACAGACAAAACTAGGGTATAAAAATAAGGTATATCAAGGTTGTGGACCCTGTAGAGGTCACTATTTTAATCTGAAGTTGATGAAACTTGAAATGCATGTTTATAACCCAAAGATCTTGGTTCCTTTTGATATTCAACGGATAATATTGGATTGTAACTTCCTGAATTATAGCCCCTGATTGTACGCAAAATTGACTTTTTATACGCCCACATTTTTATGTGGACGTATATTTTCGTCGCCCCTGTCCGTCCGTCCGTCCACAATTGTTTGTGAACAGTCTACAGGTCACAATTTTTATCCGATTTCAATGAAACTTGAAATATAGGTTTATCACCCTAAGATCTCGGTTCCTTTCGATATTGGCATGTATTGGACTGTAACTTCATGAATTATGGCCCCCGATTGTCCAAAAAATCACGTTTTTAGCTTGTGAACAGTGTAGAGGTCACAATTTTTAAATCGATTTTGATGAAACTAGAAATGCATGTTTATAATCCAAATATCATGGTTCCTTTCGATATTTGCTCATATCTGATTGAAACTTTCTGAATTATAGCCCCTGATTGTACGCAAAAATGACTTTTTATACACCCACATTGAAATGTGGATAAAAACAAAGTCAAAGCTATCACAAAACCATCTTTTAAAGTATCTAACGTTTCGTAGGTAAAAATCTACTTCTTCAGAGAATATAAGTTACAAAAATGAGGCAGTTGAAATTCAAGGTTAGTCGTGGTAACAAGTGATGTCATAATGTAAATATGACGTCATAACATTGATGACATAATAATTATAAAGGGTGTAAAGTTAAAAAAAATTTAAAATTAATTTACAGGCATTTCATTTAAACCATAAGGCCATACAGTATTTAATCTGTGGATCCAAAGTGATTCAGCAATATTAAGTTTAGTTCTATCATTCTGAGGGATTTTATCGAGTACAGTGGAAACATACGATTCGTGACCGAGTGTATTAAAATGTGGGGCAATGTGGGGGGATTTTCCAATTTTTTTTAGTTTAATGTTACTTCTATGGCTGGTAAGTCTCGTGCTAAAAGGAGTGATAGTTTGGCCTACATATTGTTTTTTACAAAATTGACAAGTTATACAGTATATTACATAAGAACTGTGGCAATTTAAACAATTAGCTTTAATATACAAATTTTTTTGGTCTTTACTAGTAATATGATTGGTGGTTTCCATAGTTGCACATTGTCAATTTTGTAAAAAACAATATGTAGGCCAAACTATCACTCCTTTTAGCACGAGACTTAACAGCCATAAAATCCCTCAGAATGATAGAACTAAACTTAATATTGCTGAATCACTTTGGATCCACAGATTAAATACTGTATGGCCTTATGGTTTAAATGAAATGCCTGTAAATTAATTCTAACATTTTTTAACTTTACACCCTTTATAATTATTATGTCATCAATGTTATGACGTCATATTTACATTATGACATCACTTGTTACCACGACTAACCTTGAATTTCAACTGCCTCATTTTTGTAACTTATATTCTCTGAAGAAGTAGATTTTTACCTACGAAACGTTAGATACTTTTAAAGATGGTTTTGTTATACCTTTGACTTTGTTTTTAACCACTCCTACTACTGGTGTCACTGTATCAAGTTTATTATGACTTTGATCCTGTCTATGTTTATGTTATTTAAATGGTTTTGGATTCCTCTCACTTTATCATTCGGATTCACACGTTGAAATGTGGTCGTATATTGTTGTCAGTCCAGCATCCACAATTGCTTGTGGACGCTCTAGAGGCTAAAGTTAATATCCGATTGAATTTAAATTTATACACATAGTTTAAGGTCATGAAGACGAAGACACCTATTGATTTTCAGCAATTTCCGATATTAACTGCCAGAGTTATGGCCCTTGATCACTTCAAAATATCTTGTGGACGCTCCAGAGGCCAAAGTTAATATCCGATTGACTTTAAATTTATACACAGTGTTTGAGGTCACAATTTTGAACCGATTTTGATGAAACTTGACATATATGTTAGTAATCCACAGATCTTGGTTCCTCTGGATATTTGCGAGCTTCGGATTGTAACTTCCTGAATTATGGCCCCTGACCGTCCAAAAAATAGCCCTTTTTAGCTTGTGGTTCCTTTGGAAGTCAAAATTATTATCCAATTTAAAAAAAACATTTAATTATATCACCGTTACATGGTAATTTAACATGGGGCAGAACTTTATAAAAAAATGAAACAAATTCTAATGATTTTCTGATAACTCGTGCGGTCCTCCTGCACTTACTATTAATGAGACAACTCTTGTTGACTGCCCGGACGATTTAGCTGCTATGTGGGCGTATGTTTCGTTTCCTGGCAATCTATTTTTTGTCCCCCGCCTTTTCCACTTAGGGTAAGCAGAGATAAGCAATTTGATTGGTTGATGCTTTGGGACACGATAACTTTAGTTCTAATTAAGTGAGAGTGATGAAACTTAGTGTATAGTTTCATTACAGTAATACCTTGACTAAGTTCGATAATGAGCATTTTCCACTCAGGGTAAGCAGAGCAATTTGATTGGTTGAGACTTTGGAACACAATAACTCTCCTTCTAATTGAGTTGAAATGTTAAAACTTTGTGTATATGCTTATTAGGTCAATGCCTTGATGGAGTTCGCAGATGAGCATTTTCCGCTTAGGGTAAGCAGAGCGATACGCAATTTGATTGGTCTAGACTTTGGAACACAATAACTCTTCTTCTAATTGAGTAAAAATGTTCAAACTTGGTGTATATGCTTATAAGGTCAATGCCTTGATGGAGTTCGAAGATGAGCATTTTCCACTTAGGGTAAGCAGAGATACGCAATTTGATTGGTTGATGCTTTGGGACACGATAACTTTAGTTCTAATTAAGTGAGAGTGATGAAACTTGGTGTATAGTTTCATTACAGTAATACCTTGACTAAGTTCGATAATGAGCATTTTCTGCTCAAGGTAAGCAGAGCGATACGCAATTTGATTGGTCGAGAGTAGTCGAAACTTTGGAACACAATAACTCTCCTTCTAATTGAGTTAAAATGTTCAAACTTGGTGTATATGCTTATTAAGTCAATGCCTTGATGGAGTTCGAAGATGAGCATTTTCCGCTTAGGGTAAGCAGAGATAAGCAATTTGATTGGTTGATACTTTGGGACAAGATAACTTAGGTTCATCTTGATTGATGATTTTTATGCCAATACAATGACTGCATTCTCATTTAGTAATCGATTCGACAGTAACAGTGTATAGAAACGATTGACTTGGACACGAGGGCCCTTTCCCTTGGCCAGAGGGGCCCTTTTGTCTGCCTTTAGGGTCCCCCTAACTAGGGTACATTTTCATTTTTCTCGGCGGTTTTAGCATTTTTCTTTATAAAACACTTTTGGATGTCACTTCGTGTACAGTTTGATTGCTCGATACATTGAAAAAAATAAATGTGCGATTAATTAACATGTGTCTTCTATTTATTTTGGGATTTCGGCGGGGGACATCAGCCTCACTGTTGGCTTGGTTATTTTTGTGGTTCCTCTAAAGATCTCAATTATTATCCGATTTTAAAAAAACACGTTTAATTATATCGCAGTTATACTATAATGAAGGTTGAGGTCTAATTTCGCGAAAATCAGACCAAAACTTCCGGACAAAATGGCTGCCGATAATATGCGAATAGTGTAAACATTTGATTTATCAAGGTTGTGGACCCTGTAGAGGTCACATTTTAAATCCGATTTTAATGAAGTTTGAAATATAAGTATATAACCCAAAGATTGAATTATTCTGAATTAAAAAAACGTTTGACTATATCCTCGGTACACATTAATGATGGTTAAGTTTGAATTTCTCGAAAATCGATAATTGAACAGCTAAATCCATAATATTAAATGTTTCGTATACTAAACGTTCGCTTAGGCAGAACTTTATAAAACCCAAACAAATTCTAATGATTTTATGATAATTACTTATATGCAACAACTCTTGTCGACTGCTCGGGCGATTTAGTTGCTGGTGTTTTGATATTCGCATGTATCGGACAGTAGCATCATGGATTATGGCCCCTGATTGTACGAAAAATCACATTTTTAACTTGAACAGTGTAGAAGTCACAATTTTCAACTGATTTTGATGAAACTTGAAATGGATCTTTATAACCCAACGAACTTGGTTCCGTTCGATATTTGCGCACATCGGATGGTAACTTCCTGAATTATGGCCCCTTATTGTACGAAAAATCACCTTTTTGTCCCCCGTCTGTCTAAGAATGCAGGGTACCATTAAAATGGGTGTGTCTGTCCGTCAGTCTTTTGAGACACAACTGGATAACTTCAGTTCTAATATAAGTGGGCGTGATGAAACTTGGTGTTTAGTTTCATTACATTCATGCCTAGAATTAGTTCAATAATGAGCATTTTCTGCTCATGGTAAACAATTTGATTGGCCGAGACTATGGAGCATGATAGCTGTAATTGAGGTAGAATGTTCAAACTTGGTGTAGGCATTCATTAGGTCTATAGGGGAATCACGTGAGTAAGGTGTTGGCTCGCTAGTCTGGAGGTCGGGTGTTCGATCCCTGCATTGCCCCTTGTCAGTGTTGTAGAAGGGAGGGCCTGACAACACCAGATAAAGGGTGTTAAATTTTCCAGCGTGGTGTCGTCCTTGTCAGTGTTGTAGAATGGGGGTGCCTGGCAAGGACAGATGTCTAGTTGTTCAGTAAGGGACGAAAAATTGAGGTCCCGTGTACACATTGACTTGCACCTAAAAGATCCCTTGGCAGTTGAATCCGTTATAATTCTCTACAGGTCACAATTCTTATCCGATTTTGACAAAACTTGAAAAATAGGTTGTTGTCCCTCTGGAGGTCAATATTATTATCTGATTTAAGAAAACTTTTGATTATATCACCGTTGCATGGTAATGAAGGTTGAGTTCGAATTTCGTGAAAATCGGACCAAAATTGATGGTTGAAATGGTCGCCATTTGTACGCGATTAGTGTGAAAATATGTAATATCACGGTTGTGGACCCTGTAGAGGTCACAATTTTAATTTTGATGAAACTTGAAATGCAAGTTTATAACTCAAAGATCTTGGTTCCTTCCGATATTTGCACATATCGAATTGTAACTTCATGATTGTAGGAAAAGTCACTTTCTTTTTTAGCTTGTTCTCTATCCATCTCACGAAAATGTGGGCGTATCCAGCCTGGCAGCCGCTGGTTTACTGCTGAAATTGTCTTCTCTCAGACAAAATATACTCAGCCAAATTAAAAACTTGACACTGATCAATTTCAAATTTTTTTTTCTGGTAAGTCAAATAAATTTTAAAGTGTTTCTAACGATAGTAAGTAGTAAGAAGTCTTTAATTTCATAAAATTGTAAAGTGGATCACGTGACTTTTGAGCATATAAAGATGAAAAACACGTGCAAACACAAACTCGTGAGGTCAACCGATGCAAGATTGCTTAAACTGAACACGCACATGTAACTTGAACTGAAAAAACAAATTAAAATTGTTATTTTCATCTTTGTTAGAAAATGCCGCACCTTTCAAATGTAGAACGTCTACGTGCTATATATAGGTAGGCTCTATGCCTGTCAGTCTGTGGTCACTGTTGCAAGAGCCTTTAATTGTTGACGCAATACAATAATTAATCTTAGAATGAGAGTGCTTCAAACTGGAACTATTGCCGACATTGCTCCAGGAAGATCAAGCAATACGATTACGTCATCTTGCAAACAGATTTGTCACTGCAACCTCCACAAGTAGACAGATGTTTGGTGGAAGGGTAACTGAACAAACTGTTCGAAATTTCTTGCAGGCTGCTGGTCTTCGAGCTCGGAGGCCCTATAATGGACCAATATTGCACCTCTTCATCGCTGTAACCAACTTGTGTGGGCCACAAGACACATAAGATTTACTCAAAGACCGTGGGATCAGTTGTCTTTAGTGACGAAACTCGATTCACTTTGAGATTTTCCGATGGCAGGGTCTGAGTGTACGGCAGAAGAGGTGAACATTACGCTCAAGTATGCGTCGGAGAAGTTGACCGATTTGGTGGCGGCAGCGTCATGGTTTGGGGTTCTTTTTGTGCACATGGATGTTCTCCTCTTGTTGTTGTCCAAGGGAACTTAAATGCTGTCCAGTACAGGGATAAGATTTTGCAACCTGTTTTTCTTCTGTTTATGCAGAGACATGGGCCTGGACTAACGTTTCAACAAGACAATGCTCAACCCCATACGGCAATTGCTACCCAGAATTTTTTAAGAAATGCCGGTGTCCAAGTCCTGGATTGGCCGTCGCTTAGCCCCAACCTTAATCCTATTGAACACATCTGGGACGAACTGGGTCGACGTGTTCGTCAGCAAGTGAATCCACTACTGACGTTGCAGGACCTTCAACATGCTCTTGCTGAGCAGTGGCGACGTCTTCCTCGGGAATGTTTTTACTAATGTTCTGAGATCCATGAGAAGACATTGTGTGGCAGTACGAGACACTAGAGGAGGCCACAACCGTTACTAAACACTTTATTCCGATTGTTCTCCAAATCTGTGAATTTCTTTTTGGGGGGTACTGTGACATCACGAACGTTATCAATGTCAAGGACTTTCGGCGAGACGTATTCTTGCTTTCTGTTGATGTCAAGGTTGTCTGTGCACAACATAACACTAAAATAGTTGCCTTAAACCAAATATTAAAAATCTAGTCCCAAAAATCCCGATTGTCAAGTTTTTAATTTGGCTGAGTATGTCCGTTCAGAAAGTTTACTAAGACAAAAATATCAGGCAAATAGCCCTTGGAATGGCTACAGATGCAAGATGATTTTTTGGGACCCCCCCCCCCCTCTCAGTGGCTTGCCCCATCTCCGCAATCAGTGCCTCATTTTGCGGCAGCCCACCCCAATTTCAAAATTCCTAGATCCGCCCCTGCCCTAAACTCTCCTTGTTGAAAAATAATATAATTTTTAATTGTGCAATACTAGTGATAACGTATCGAAGTTCATCCCAATTTTACGGCGTGGTTTCCCCCTCATCAATGATGCAGGACGGAGGGTGTTTAATTGGAACGAAAAACCGAGGTACTGCGTACACATTGGCGTGCACGTAAAAGATGCCTTGGCAGTTGGAATTAGATTAGGCCATAGTGCCACTGCCCGGGCAAAATTTCCCTCAAAGAACACTGTATGGCGTATGCCCGTCTTCATTAGCCCAGTTCAGAGCAGAACAGTAAGACGTTAAACTATATTTTATTTCGTTATCAATACTGTAGTAAACTTGCCCAGTCACCCTTGTGTCAATAATGGACTGGGCCAGTTTTGATGGAAGAATTCACATGCTTTTCCTTTTGAGAAGTTACCCTCTACCTATTTGCAATTCCTTGGCATTGTAGGCTGATCATGGGTGCATCCTAGTTAGAGATAGCACATTCTTACATCAATACTAAAGTAACAAAATTCAAATTTTTCCTAGTTGCATTATTATCAGGAGTGAACCATGTTTTGATTTTATTTATCAGCCTTACTATTTTGCAGTTGAAGGATGTTTTAGAGCTTTCAGAGAAATGAATGAAATCTATCATGAATAAGGTTATGGCATTTAAAGATCCAGTTGTTATATAATAGTAAGTGTTGCATTTCTTGTAGTATTCTATGTCCCCATAAATGTTGGCCATTTAAATCTGCTGTAGATTAGGAGCCTAGGGCCCTATTCAATCAATAAAATCAACCAATAAAATCCAACGTTACACGTATCAAGTGAAAGTAGAATATATTATTTTTTATCTTTTCATGTAGCGCATAATTGGTAAAGTTCGATTGTGAGCTAAGCTGTAAATATGGTCGATCTTGAAAGTATCCTAGGCTGTTCTGGCTTGGTAAATATGGTTGATATTATCTTAAGCTGTTCTGGCTTGGTAAATATGGTCGATAGTATCATAAGCTGCCCTGGCTTGAAACAATCCTGGTTAGTACCCTAGGCTTTCCTGGATTAAAGTGATCCTGACAGTATCCTGACTTGAAACAATCCTGCTAGTATCCTAAGCTGGTCTGGCTTGGTAAAATTGGACGAAAGCAAACCTAATTGTATCCCAAGCTGCACTGGCTTTAAAATGGTTGATTGTATCCCAAGCTGCTCTGGTTTGGTGAAAACAATGTATGGTCAGTGGTATACCAAGCTGTCCTAGCTTTAAACAATCCTGGCTTGTGACGGTATTCTAAGCTGTCCTGTCTTGATAAGTTTCGAATGTCCTGTCTTGATAAGCTGTCTTGGCTTGGTAAAAATGGCTTGTGATGGTATCCTAAGCTGTCCTGGCTTGATAAGTTTCGAATGTGACCTAAAGCTGTCCTGGGCCTGATTCTATCGCAAACTTAGAGCCTATTTTGTGAGGGAAACCCATAGATTTAAGATAAGAGGTAACCAAATTGACATTGTACAGTGATGAGCTAATGGAAGATCTCAAACATAGGCTATGGGGCGGACGGAACCATAGAAATGCATGATACATGAGATTCCCTCTGAGTACAATGCTGAGGAGGTAATGGACGATCTCAAACTTAAAGCCACATAGATTTAAGATAAGAGGTAACCAAATTGACATTGTACAGTGATGAGCTAATGGAAGATCTCAAACATAGGCTATGGGGCGGACGGAACCATAGAAATGCATGATACATGAGATTCCCTCTGAGTACAATGCTGAGGAGATAATGGACGATCTCAAACTTAGAACCCTATAGATTTAAGATAAGAGGTAACCAAATTGAAATTGTACAGTGATGAGCTAATGGAAGATCTCAAACATAGGCTATGGGGCGGACGGAACCATAGAAATGCATGATACATGAGATTCCCTCTGAGTACAATGCTGAGGATATAATGGACGATCTCAAACTTAGAACCCTATAGATTTAAGATAAGAGGTAACCAAATTGACATTGTACAGTGATGAGCTAATGGAAGATCTCAAACATAGGCTATGGGGCGGACGGAACCATAGAAAAGCATGATACATGAGATTCCCTCTGAGTACAATGCTGAGAAGATAATGGACGATCTCAAACTTAAATCCCCATAGATTTAAGATAAGAGGTAACCAAATTGACATTGTACAGTGATGAGCTAATGGAAGATCTCAAATATAGGCTATGGGGCGGACGGAACCCATAGAAATGCGTGATACATGAGATTCCCTCTGAGTACAATGCTGATGAGATAATGGATGATCTCAAACTTAAAGCCCCATAGATTTAAGATAAGAGAAGGTAACCATATTGACATTGTACAGTGATGAGCTAATGGGAAAATTTCAAACATAGGCTATGGGGCTGACAGAACCATAGAAATGCATGATACATGAGATTCCCTCTGAGTACAATGCTGAGGAGATAATGGACGATCTCAAACTTAAAGCCCCATAGATTTAAGATAAGAGGTAACCAAATTGACATTGTACAGTGATGAGCTAATGGAAGATCTCAAACATAGGCTTTGGGGCGGACGGAACCATAGAAATGCATGATACAACAGATTCCCTCTGAGTACAATGCTGATGAGATAATGGATGATCTCAAACTTAAGGCCCCATAGATTTAAGATAAGAGAAGGTAACCATATTGACATTGTACAGTGATGAGCTAATGGGAAAATCTCAAACATAGGCTATGGGGTGGACGGAACCATAGAAATGCATGATACATGAGATTCCCTCTGAGTACAATGCTGAGGAGATAATGGACGATCTCAAACTTAAAGCCCCATAGATTTAAGATAAGAGGTAACCAAATTGACATTGTACAGTGATGAGCTAATGGAAGATCTCAAACATAGGCTATGGGGTGGAAATAAACCATAGAAATGCATGATACATGAGATTCCCTCTGAGTACAATGCTGAGGAGATAATGGACAATCTCAAACTTAGAGCCTATGGAGTGGAGGAAACCCATAGATTTAAGATTAAAGATGGTAGTCTGCTGACTATAACGCAATCGAGAACGGGAGACCTCACTTCCTCTCCCGGTTATCTTGCAGGCAGCGAAGCGGTCGGAAGGCAGGGGATGGTTAAGACCAATCTCTCGTCCAGTAACCGTGCACTCTTTCGTACGATCCAAGAGACCGTGTAACTAGGTCGACCCCGAGATGGCGCCTGGTCACAAATCGGAGAAGGTAGCCAAATGAGAACCGCAGACCTCACTTCCTCTCCCGGTAATCTTGCAGGCAGCGAAGCGGTCGGAAGGCAGGGGATGGTTAAGACCAATCTCTCGTCCAGTAACCGTGCACTCTTTCGTACGATCCAAGAGACCGTGTAACTAGGTCGACCCCGAGATGGCGCCTGGTCACAAATCGGAGAAGGTAGCCAAATGAGAACCGCAGACCTCACTTCCTCTCCCGGTAATCTTGCAGGCAGCGAAGCGGTCGGAAGGCAGGGGATGGTTAAGACCAATCTCTCGTCCAGTAACCGTGCACTCTGTCGTACGATCCAAGACTCGATGGTGACCGTGTAACTAGGCCGACCCCGAGATGGCGCTTGGTCACAAATCCGAGAAGGTAGCCAAATGAGAACTGGAGACCTCACTTCCTCCCCCGGTAATCTTGCAGGCAGTGAAGCGGTCGGAAGGCGGGGGATCTCTCGTCCAGTAACTGCGCACTTTTGTACGATCCAAGACTCGATGGAGACCGTGAAACTATTCCGGCCCCCGGATGCGCCTGGTCACAGATAGGGTAATTGACACTGTACAGTGCCGAGGAGCTAATGGAAGATCCGAAACTGGTAGGCTATGGTGTGGAGACCCCATCGATTTAAGTTTAGAGAAGGTAACCAAATTGATATCGTTACTTGCGTAGACATACATACCGGTGTAAAATCTGTCTGAAACTCGGGCATACGGAGAAGCCTGTAGTTAAATCTCTGGACATTTTAGTGTGGTATGACATGTCATAAAAACAGCTCCCGTGGGATTTGTTTGCTAAAATTGATTTTTTTGTTTTGGGTTGATTAGGGACCAAGCTGCCAAAAAATGTTGGGGTTCAAATTTTCCCATCGCCTGACCCATATGGGAGGGGCATTTTTGAAATTGGGACCCCTCTGAACAAGAACATGACTATCTCCGCCAATAATCGTTGGATTTTCATGATCTAAAGTCCATTCTCGTGTTTTTTCATCATGCCGATCCCATCTGTGATACTTTTGTATATTTTACAGGACCACAACAATGTTAAGCGCCAAATGATCAATATGATGATGATTACCACGGGTATAGGACAAATACAGGGTAGGCATTAATACTAAACTTTATCCAACGCCGGATTAACCATGGGGCACATGCCACAGGGCCCCCCACATTGGGGGACCCCCTCAAAAATCTCAGTTGCACGCCTAGAGCATGGTCGGGCCGGTGACCTAGTGACGGGGCCTCTCCTATGCTCCAAGGGCCCTCCATCGGAAATCCCTAGGGCCCCCTCAATCCATGGTGTCACGATTGACCTCCTAGAATTCGTTGTAATCCGGTGATGGGTGTAACACATGGTCTTTTATTTTCATGAGATCTTCTATCGGACCAAACATTGTCTAATTTGAATTATCGTATAACTCAAACAAATTACTCGTCCCCATTTCGAGTAGCGCGAATTGCCTCAGATTGACATACGATTGTATATAAGCTGTGGTTGTTGTTGTTGATATTTGTTGTGGGTATAAGCTGAATTTGAGATGCACATCATGATCACACGAAATATTCCGATTTCTTGATTAAATCTTGTATTACCATTTGGTACTTACAGTGTTAGACGTTTGTCAAAAATCGAGTCCGGCTTGGTCGTAACTTTACGGCCTCCATTCATCAAATCATCGCGTGGGATATAATACGATTCCGAATCAACTGACCCTGTTATTTATCACTGAGCGACTTCAAAATTAGGTTTGATGTAGCTCTGCTCACTTACAGTGGCGGATTTAACGGACTCAATGAGCTCCAGCCCACTCCTCTACAAATGCCCTCATTTCATAGCACTCACGTGGATTGATCCACTGAAATAATGCCAGAATGCGCTAATTTTGTGGCAGAATTTTATTTGTTTTCTTGGGGAGCTACTCTAAATGGCTCCGACACAAGTGCCTGAAATGCCAGGAAATCACGTTTTCGGCATTCAATTTCTAAATATTTCCTGGGGCGAGACCTTGCGGTGCTTCGGGCCTACTGCACTCGTGGTGGACTGCTTCGTTGGCCATAGATCCACGATCGGTGCTCAGGGCCCCCCACATGTTCCAGGTCCCAGGGCCCCCCACCATACAGGCCAAGTCTGGGGTCTTTCCCACAGAATTAACAAGTGTGTCTACTAACATATATCGATATTTCCATTACATATTACAGACGATGGTGGCATGACAGTAGTTCTTGGGGTAATCAGCATTTGTTTAAATAAGGGATCTTCACCTATGACAAGGTTCTAGACCATTGTTACTGACATTCATGAATGTAATCCTTCAACACCAATGAATAGGGAAAATAGTTAACGCTAATATTAATTCATGGGGTTTTATTTTCAGATAAAGGAGTAAAGAAGTTTATGGTATCATAGAACGTTATCATGCATCTTATACTGGGCCTGTCGATATATTCTATGTTGTATAAGCTTGGCTTGTGCACCAGATTCGTTTGTAAATATCATGTGAAGTTTTCCATGATGTATTATTAGGTTTTTTGGTAGGAAGATGTAGACATGGGTAGTTATTAAATCGGGATATATTAATATGGCATCAACTAACCCCACATTTCGTTTAGGGAACTAATTTCTTTTTTTTTTATTATTTTGCACGTTTTTCACCATTTTGCATTTGCTTGCTAAGTAAGGGGTGCTATATTTAATATATTCTGATATTTGGTTTATCTTAGATTTTTAATGCTTTAACATATATTGCAAATTTCTCCTGAGTGTCTAGTAGAGATAATCTTGTATAACATGTTTCTATGATAAGCTTAGATGTAATTGCTGATAGCGGGGTCTAGAGAGTTTACTGATACAGGTGAGTTATGCCATCACCATTGGTAGATTTTAATGTTTTTGTTGTATGACAATAGACAAAACTAAAACATGCTGTCTTTTTTATTAGTCCATAAACACATTGTATTTTACATGATGATTATAATTGTTTGATAAAAAAAAAATAAAGGTTCTTGGAAGATCTAACTAAACATAAATATATTTTTCTTTAAAACTAGTAACAGCGGCGGTTAAAGTAGACATAAACTGAGATTAGATGCTGCGTGGGAATTTAGAATGTATAATACTTAATAATCCTCCTCTTAATTACAGGATCGTGGAGATATGTTTGTAAGAGACATATGAAGACGGTGATAGTTGTGGATGAGCAGGACACACAGCGTATTATACATGACGATATTAATGTACAGGCATTTGTTATGCAATTGTTGAGGTAAGCATTAATATCAATATTTTCATTAATACAAAATTTCAAACATGAGTTTTATTTAAAACATAAAATGTTGTAAACCGAAATAGTAATGGTTATTCATATGAATTTCTGCACGCTGTATCATACGGCCTGCCATTGAGTCAGCTGGCTTGGTTTCTAATCCCCAGTTGAACCATATGTTAGTCCCAAAATGACCTAGTTTGTGTTGATTGGGCGTTAATCGCCATTTTTCTCTCTCATAGGAATTTCACAAATTTGGTTGGCTGATTGTGTTTTCAATATTTTCCTTATTTTATTTAAAACATTAGCAAAACACACATACTTAATTACAACTTCTCTAGTTCCTGTAGGCAGGATGTTTGTCTTTGGCTATTGAAATGTCTCTGTTGGCATGCAAAAATACTGCCCGATGTTATAAAAAATAAACATATAATTGTTGTACATTTTACAGGACCACAACAATGTTAAGGCGCCAAATGATCAATATGATTATGATTACCGCGGATATAGGAGAAGACAGGGTAGGTACCAAACTTTAATTTTTCTAAATTATTCCTACAATTTATAAATAATTAAAATTAAATTACATGTGATATACTTAATTACATAATATTGTGTTCTTTGAATTAAGTATACATATTGACTGTTGGGACATTCCTGTAAATAGAAATTACACCTTCAAATCTGACATTTCAACTGAACGAATCATTTGGTCACCATAGATGTTCAGTGGTGGTTCTTAGGCGAATTTATTCTATTGGTTTACTTTCAACAAATCATACTTAAGCTGCAAGTTGTGATTTTCTAGTCGCAAAACAATACAGCATGACAGTAGGAAACATCTGTTTGTAGTTTTCGAAAACGTTTCAGATTTGCCGAAGTATTTATCGTGTTGTACAGATGGGCAAATTTTCAACTAGGTCCTTTTTTCAAACGATATTATTCATGTGGACATTTTAATTGTCATTGTTTACCTTTTTTCCAGGAGTGATTTGGATGGATGTCAAGCGGCAGTTTATGGTACCGGGAACTCGACTGGGAAATGGAAGTTGAATAGGGAAATTCTAGATTAGCAATAACAGGTTTATGTGTGTATATATTTTCTAAATTTTCATGGGTCCATCGAATAGGTACAGTAAAGGACATTCTGTTTACAAGTTTGAAACACATCAAAGTCTATCAAATCACTTCTCTATGTAAAGGTGTTTCGAAGACCTGTTAGCTCATGTTTCTTTACTGTAAATTTCGATTCAGATATTGATGGGGTTCGTTTGCAATTTGGATTTAATTATTGTCTAAATAAGCTTGTTATTGCCAAACTAGTATTTTTCTAATCAAGTCATCTACAGACATCTTCTGTTTTAATTTTTCATTTATATTATATGCATGATTGTTTATTATTTTTTATTTATATTATATACATGATTATTTTTTATTTGTATTAAGTTTATTTACAATGTAAGGTCAGTATTGAGTAAATACTTCTGGTTGATCCGAGCATTTTTGAAAATCCTACCACCTCCTTCCTAAATGGTAGTTAGGGTTAATAGCCGGCTTACAATACTTACCACTGTTGTCAGAAACGCCTACAAAGATCAGGATGTTTAATTTTAGGTAACATAATACTTTACTAGGACGTTAGGTGAACATTCAAAATTTTTCTTTATCTGTACATGGGACATAAAACTTTATGGGATTCTTAATGAGGTAAAATTACAATTCTTTCGAAACTTTCGAGCTAGCAACGGGATTGATAGGGGTAAAGAGATGTTACCTTTTCATTTTTGTATTGTTTTCAAGACTCAAGGCTGGTTTTGATTAGTAATTATTTCTGTAATTATAATATTACTCAAATAATTACCTTAGAATAATATCTTTAAAAACTGTAGGCTTTTCTGACAGAATATTTAATGTTTTTTGGAAACAATTATTCACATATAATGTGTGTTATTGTGTTTGTCTTTGGTTAAGTTACGTTATTAGAAATCACCAGTTCAAATTGACAATTTTATCGAAACTTTCAAAAAACCAACATGATTTTTTGTTTTCATCAAAATAAACTTGATTGTACTAAAGTAGTATTTTTCTATTGAAATCGTCTACAGATGTCTACTGTTATTATTTTTCATTTATATTATATACATGATTGTCTTTTATTTATATTATATACATGATTATGTTTATTTAGAATGTAAGGTCAATAGTGAGTAAACACTTCCAGCTGATTAGAGCACATGGAAAATCGTACCTCCCCCTTCCTAAATGGGAGTTAGGGTTGGGTAGCCGCTCTCAGCATCGACCATTGTCTACAGCTGTCCACTGTTATAATTTTTTCATTTATATTATATACATGATTGTTTATTTAGAATGTAAGGTCAGATATATTGTGAGTAAATACTTCTGGTATATCCAAGCACTTTTGAAAATCCTACCACCTCCTGCCTAAATGGTAGTTAGGGTTAGGAAGCCGGCTTTCAATACTGACCACTGATGTCAGAAACGCCTACAAAGATCAGAATGTTTAATTTTGGGTAACATAATATTTTCTATGGAGGTTAGGTCAAAATTCAAAATTTTTCATTGTCTTTACTTGGGACATAAAACTTCATGGGATTCTTAATGAGGTCAAATTACAATTCTTTTGAAACTTTCGACCGAGCAACGGGATTTATAGGGGTAAACAGATGTTACCTTTTCATTGTTTTGATTAAGGTTAATTATTTCTGTAATTCTCTTATTTACTCAAATAATTACCTTAAAATATTATCTTTCAAGAATGTAGGCTTTTCTGACAGAATTCTTTTTTTTTTTTTTTGAAACAAAATATCCATCCAATACCCCATTATAAATAAACATTTCATTTAGTTTTTATGCACCCATATTTTCAGGCCAAAGGTTTAAATTTATATTTGTATATACTATAATATAATGATACCAGTCACTAGAGATTGCCTACAAAGATTGACAAAATTATTCAATGTTTATATTATTGTCAGTGTGTTAGGGTAAAATAATACTTTATCACCCAATAACACATTTGACAGTAGATATCGGTTGTATGATAAATTACATAATCTACTGCGATATCCCCTTAGGAGATATCGCTTTACATGAATTTGATTGGCCAATCAAAAAGGAACTACTTTCTTTTATTTTAAAGAAACCACTTATTTTAGATAAAAAGTGACTTTTTTTTTTGTTAAAAAGAAACTGTTTTAATTTATCTCCAACTCATGTTTTTTGATATCAAAAAACACTCGTAGAAGATTCTCTATTTATAAGGAAATAGAATGAGGTCGAAATTCAAATAATCCATCTGTTGAATAGATTATATTATTTCTTAATCAATTATTTACTTATAGATAAGATAATATGATTTGTATTTCTCCAATTATTATACATTATTTAGTTATTTTTATAGGCCTATATTAAACAGTTATATGATATTTTTATATGCCCATATTATTGTCAGTGTGTTAGGGTAAAATAATACTTTATAAGGAAATAGAATGAGGTCGAAATTCAAATAATCCATCTGTTGAATAGATTAAGAAATAATATAATCAATTATTTACTTACAGATAAGAGATTATGATTTGTATTTCCCTAATTATTATACATTTAGTTATATTTATAGGCCTATATTAAACAATTTGATATTTTTATATGCCCATATTTTATGTTACAGAACAAAATTCTAAATTTTGCATTTTCCTAAACTTGGAATGTAAACCGTTATGGGAATTTGAATGGGGTCATAATTGTTTAGACATTTTCGACATACAAACGTGATATGGTATGGGGGAGGGGAGATTATGTCTGTCCGTCCATCATGCTACAGGTCCAAAATACAAATTTTCCCTTTTCTCTAAACTTGGAACATACTAGTTTATGGTAATTTTAATGGGGTCAATTTATTTCGAAATTTTCGACATACAAATAATATAAGGGGAAGGTGGTGGGTTGAGATTTTTATATTTTTTTCTCGCAACCACATTTATTATTCTTTTATTTACCTTTACCCATATATTTTAAAGTATTGTTTAATATGGGCCAACTGGTAAATTCACCAGTCGAAATAGATTATATTATATCTTAATCAGTTGTATTATTATAGATTAGAGGTTTTGATTTATATTAGTATTTCAATATATCTTATCTTAAATTAGGCAAATTATTATCTTATAGGACTGGTATCTACTCTTATTATTGGTCAGTTATATTATATGCAGGATTATGTAGTTTACATTGTAAGGTCAGTATTGAGTAAACACTTCCGGTTGATCAGACGTAGGGTTGGGTAGCCGGCTCTCAATACTGACCCCTGATGTCAGAAACGCCTACAAAGATCAGAATGTTTAATTATGGGTAACATAATACTTTATAAGGACGTTAGGTGAACATTCAAAATTTTTCTTTGTTGTCTTTACTTAGGACATTAAACTTTATGGGATTCTAAATGAGGTCAAATTACAATTCTTTCGAAACTTTCGACCGGGCAACGGGATTTATAGGGGTAAAGAGATGTTACCTTTTCATTGTTTTGATTAAGGTTAATTATTTCTGTAATTCTCTTATATTACTTAAATAATAACCTTAGATTAATATCTTTGAAGACTGTAGGCTTTTCTGAGGTCAAATAACGATTATTTCAAAACTGGACACACCGACATGATTTTGTGTTGGAGAAATGGAATGTTATGTCAGAGGCATAAGATGTTTTAATTTATATTTGTATATATAATAATACCAGACGCTAGAGATTGCCTACAAAGATTGACAGTTATATTATTGTCAGTGTGTTAGGGTAAAATAATACTTTATAAGGAAATAGAATCAGGTCGAATTTCGAATAAACCATCTGTTGAATAGATTATATTATTTCTTAATCAGTTATTTACTTATAGATAAGATAATATGATTTGTATTTCTCCAATTATTATACATTATTTAGTTATTTTTATAGGCCTATATTAAACAATAATTTGATATTTTTATATGCCCATATTTTATGTTACAGAACAAAATTCTAAATTTTGCAATTTCCTAAACTTGGAATGTAAACCGTTATGGGAATTTGAATGGGGTCATAATTGTTTAGACATTTTCGACCTACAAACGTGATATGGTATGGGGGAGGGGAGATGTATTATGTCTGTCCATCCATCATGCTACAGGTCCAAAATACAAATTTTCCCTTTTCTCTAAACTTGGAACATACTAGTTTATGGTAATTTGAATGGGGTCAATTTATTTCGAAATTTTCGACATACAAATAATATAAGGGGAAGGTGGTGGGGTTGAGATTTTTATATTTTTTCGCGCAACCACATTTATTATTCTTTTATTTACCTTTACCCATATATTTTAAAGTATTGTTTAATATGGGCCAACTGGTAAATTCACCAGTCGAAATAGATTATATTATTTCTTGATCAATTATATTCTTATAGATTTGAAGTTTTGATTTATATTAGTATTTCAATATATCTGATAGGGGTAAAAGATATTACCTTTTCATATTTGTATTGATTTGTGGGGAGGTTTTGATTAAGATTTATTTCTGTAATTGTCTTATATTACTCAAATAATTACCTTAAAATATTATCTTTTAAAGACTGTAGGCTTTTCTGACAGAATATTTAATGTGAAGGGAGGGATAAAGATGTTACCCTCCCATATTTTAAATCAAATATCTTATGATACATTTTGGATGGATATGTTTCTTAGGGCAACTGTATTTCACAGCTTTTAAAATGTTTAATATAGACCAACTGATAATTAAGAGATTATATTATTGTTTCTTAATCAATTAAATAATCATAAATGTAGTTAAAAATCATTTACAAATAAAATATTTTACTATCGCTGTGGTTTGCATCTGATTGGGTGGGGGAACATCAGCCTTGTAATTTTGCTGTGAAAATGAGCTGCAGAATAAGGTTCTGAAATCCATGTTCAGGGATATTCCAGCTCCAAAGGAGCGGGGGCTTATTTCGTCCTAAATATTGAATATGCTCATCGTTTTCTGGTACGACCACAGCATCAATGTTGATTTAAATTGACAAATAATTCGTATTTTCAATGTCGGAAGACTTTAGATGATATTGAGTTAGACTTGGCTACTATAAGTTCGGGAGTGGGGATCACGTGGCTAAGTGGGTAAGGCCCTGGCTAGCTAGTCTGGAGGTCGGATGTTCGATCCCTGCATTGATCTAGAAAGTTCATTTCGATTTTCCGGCGTGTTTCTCCCTTGTCAGTGATGCAGAACCGAGGGCCTGATAAAGACAGCTGTCTAGTCGTTCAGATGGGATGGAAAACCGAGGTCCATGTGTACACTTTAGCGTGCATGTAAAAGATCCCTTGGCAGTTGGAATTCAATATAAGAGTAGGCCCTAGCGCTGGTGCCGGGGCAAATTTCCCTCATAGCACACTGTATATGAATAAAATTTTATGAAACCATATACACAACATATGGTAACCAGTACTTATAGCCATTAAACAATAGAGGAAACCACTAATGATTGGATAATGTTACATCTAATTAGCCAAAAATCAACAGGGGAAACCACTTTATGCATATAAGGAACACACATAATATTGTTTTTTTTATGGGTTTTTTTTTCTCCCATCGATAATAGTCCAAAAAATAGGAAACGGCCCAATCAATTTACGAAAAAAAGGAGTCTACCCCCAACAAATTGCAAGACAAAGTTTTTAGATAGTTGCTGGTGGTGTTGGGTGTACTGAATGACATGGCCTAAAAGTTTACTAAAATGGGACTTCCGGAAAGTACCTAATTTTGAGATTAATTGTTAGGCCTTTTAGTACGTCAGTCAATTTATGAAAAAAGGTGGGCCAAAACCCAAACTGTTGAGAAAGTAAAGTATAGACACTTTAGAGAAATAGACTATAATGATATTAAGTTCAGTATTATTAATATAATGTACATCAATATGATATAGACTATAGTTTAGGCGGGAAATTGTCGAATGCGCCTAAAACAGAACGTCAGTCTTTGAATAGTTGTTGATGATGCATGTTGTTAATAAAGATGATTAAAAGTCATTGGGTCATCTAGAATCTGATATCAATGACACTTTTATAGACAAAAACTTTAAAAGCAACTTGTAGCAACGGAAAAAGTTAGAAACCATTTTGTGAATTCAATATGTTCGTATATTAATAACATTTTTATTTTGTTGAAAATAATATGTACAGATATTTCTATGGTAGGCCTAGGGCCTACCAAGTTAAGGCCAAGACAACTTTATGTTAAGTTCTTTAGTTCAGAGTCTTAAGAAAACAATAGCCACTTGAATATTTTTGTATAACGCTTTGTTTTTACAAAATTTTAAAACTTGAAATCCGAATGAAAATCTTAATACATATTCCTGTAGAACAATGATTCAGATGAATGTGACCTAAGGGCGCTGTATTCTCTGGTCACAATTTAGAGATTTTGACTATTTTAATACATTTTTAAAGAGTTAAATCTGCCTATTGCAAGTCTTTCTTTAGGACTGAAATTATTAATTAAACATTAATTATAGCTTATCAACTCTCAATGCCTGTCTGTCTACAGCTGGCTCTGCCTGAGAACAGGTGGAAGTATACCGTATATAAATCGCTGCGTGCAGTAAGATCTACTTTGGAACTATTATAGCGAGAACTGTCAGCTCTTTATTTAAATCTTCCATAATGCTTCTTTAAATATAATATAATATTAAATTAAAAACCTATTCAAAAGGTTGATTAAAGACAAGGACAAATTATTCTGGTTGGCACAAGTAAACATGATTTATATGGGGCGAGAGTGAGTATTGTAGACTAAATGGGTTGAGTTGAGAGTAATATATATGGGGTTTAATAACGTCCTACAGTTCTGCTCATGACCAGGCAAATGCCATACAGTGAGCTAGGAGGGGAATTTTGCCCGGACAGTGGTCACTACGACATACTCTTATGTTCAAACTGCCAAGGGTTCTTTTACGTGCATGTCAATGGGTACACGGGACCTTGGTTATTCGAACGACTAGACAGCTGTTCTTGTCAGGTCTTCCGTCCTGCCTCAGTGACAAGGGGGAACCACGCCAGAAAATCTGGATGAACTATCTCTGTCAAAGCAGGTATCGACCTCCAGGCTGACAAGCCAGCATCTTACTCGTTTAGAGCCCCCCCACACACACCCACACTAAACACGTACAACTGGGGAATCGAAACGACGCCAGTTGACACAATGACCTTATGATACAGCTCCTACAATCAGTGGGCGGGGCAGGTAGATGGGTTTCATATAGTCAGTCAGTTGCTGAGTAATGGTGTAGGTGTTTATTAGATCAGTTCCTTCATGCTCAAAATGTCTTAAAAGTTTAGAAATTTCTTTTAAATGGTTTAGGGCCTACCGCCTTTGGCAGTGGGGGTTTGGCATGGCCTTGTGGACTAGAGTGCCGCGCTACGACATCTAGCTGGCCGGTCACCTCTGGCTTGCGGCTGTGGTTTCGATCCCTGGTGTGAGCATATGTGGCATGGAGATAGGGGCGCCTTCTCAACCTCGTGGGTTTCCTCCGGGCACTCACACCAGGGCTCGAAACCACGGTCGCAAGCCAGAGTTGATCGGCCAGCTAGAGGTCGAAGCGCGGCACTCTAGACCACTAGGCTATCCCAACCCCCTCGTATTTATATAAATGTGCATTTGCCATAAATGGAACGGGGTCAGTACCCATTGGTAAACCAATAGTTTGCTGTATTATCTGATCCCCAACCTCAAATATGGCATTGTCAATGAAAAAATGTATGATGTTTTGAAATGTTTCTTTATCAAAAACTATCATGACGGCATTGTGACGTTTTGCAATCCATCTCGCATCTTGTTAGTAGACGGCCATCAAGTTTCTGCCTTTTCCGAAAGCTCCATTAAAGGCTTTATCTACGAACCAATCCAACTTATTTTTGCGATCTGCATGTTGCAGTATAGAATATAAGGTAGAAAAATCGAACGTTTCTATAATTCGCATTATCTTTTTTATTGATTTTATCTAGAGTATCTACTATTGGTTTGTTTTTATCAATTATGAAATTCCAGTATAATTACAAAGTGTTTTGCACCAAATGGCATGTTGGGTTTGCCATAATTTAAGTCCTTTGGTGATAGTTTGTGCAAGCTGTTTAGTCTGGCAGATACTGCAGGATATCATGTATCTGAATTTTACTGGGTTTTTATGAAATTTAGGAATATAATAAATGTAAGGTAGTGCATCTGATCTATCATTGTCTTTAATGTCATTACTCCTGTTCAAAGTATAATAATTATGTAAGTTCAACATCAGTAAGGATATTTTTCACAGAGATGAAGGCAATAATAGTGCTGGCCTTATCGACAGTTATTAGAACAAATCTCTCTTGAAGAGTAGTAACAGGTACATCAATCGCTCAATCCTCGCTCAATCCCCGCACGTGACCTTTAAAGTCACACAAGAAGACATTCCCAATTACTGGACTGCCGATTAGCGAAACCCTTACACTTTTGTTCTGTGTATACATTCCAGCGAATCAAGTATTTTTCTAGTAAGATTGGATATCTCTACTTTCAATATTTATCAAAATTGCCATAATTATATTGAAATGAACATTCCATAAATACTTTTTCTGGGAAGTGTCTTTAACCCTATAGCAGATGACTGATCTTTAGCGTTTGTGAGCATAATAGGACTAGGCTTGACTCTACCACATACTCGTAACACAATGGAAAGGACGGGTGTGTTCAGCACTGGGCAGGAATCCAGGGACCACAGTTATTCTTCAGAGAAAACGGGGGCATGTGTCAGCTCAAAAGTGATTATACTCATATATTGCCAGACCCGAGACCCTGAATTTATGAAAATGTCTTGACGTTTAAAGATCCCCAAATTCTCTCTTGCTAGTTTCAGTAAAACAAAAACACAAGATTATACAGGTGATACTTTATATATAAAAATATAAAAGCATCAAGTAATAAGGTAAAAATAATAATAATAATAATATCAACAATGAAGCAATCGGTATCCAGGTAATAACACATAAACATATAAAATAATCTAACAAAATGACGATCACATCAAATCAATAATCCACAGGTAAATACACTGGGATGGAATATAAAATAAGGCACTTCACTACAATCTAATAGAGGCCTAAGGTTGACACAAATCTCAACCTACAAAAGGCTTGCTCAGAGTTAACATATGAGTGGGAGTTAGTTATACACTAACGGGAATGCGACCAACACACAGCTGACGATAACGCATTGTACGAAAAGCCAAGAAAATGGGAAGAAGGGGAGTGGATGGCCAAATGATTAGCGCTGTATCATAAAGCATATCATTGAGTCAACTGGCGTGGTTTCTAATCCCTGGTTGTATGTGACAAGGAGTAGGGTCGTCCGTCCAATCTTGCGGGCTTTTTCCGGGGCCTCCGGTTCCCCCCCCACCGCTAAAGACCTCTAGGCGCAAGCGAATTACAGAAATAAAATTAAACCATATGTTAGTCCCACAATGACCTAGTTTGTATTGAATTATTAAACCCCATCTTTCTCTCTCCAAAAAAATTGCTTGGCCTACGAGACACGTTCGCAGCCACCCGCAGCATTCCAATAGAACATACTGGTTAACTAGAGACACTAGGGCGTACAAATATCGAGACAAAGGCCAGATTATGGCCAAGGTAATTTAAAACACACAGCGCAAGAAATGGTCACGTATCCAGACACAATAAGAAACACACGACTGTAAAGATTGGTAGTTGTTTTTGTGTAAGGTTTTATATCTCGCATGACTTCTGATGTGGGTCTGTAGATTACCATTCTGGCTAAATGATTTACTACAAACATCACATTTATACGGTTTCTCTCCCGCATGATTTCTCATGTGGATCTGTAGATTACTACTAGTGGTAAATGATTTACTACAAACATCACATTTATAAGGTTTTTCTCCAGTATGAGTTCGGATATGTTTCTGTAGATTACCATTATGAGTAGTACAAAAATTACATTTATAATCTCTTTCTCCTCTTTGCCCTTGGCGACTAACATGTTTTTCACAGTGTTTTGTTAAATCAGTGCAAGATTTAAATTCTTCATCACACACGTGACACTGATAAATAGTTCCGTCATCTTCAGTTTGACAAAAGCCATCCACACGATCAGGTTTCTCTTCTTTCACCTGACAATATTCATCTACATCATCAATTTTCTCTTCTTTAAAGTGAACATGACAGTATTCATCTACATCAACAGTTATTTCTTCTTTAACATGTATCTTATTGTGTTGTTCTAAATCTTCATATTGTTTAAAAATCTCATCACATACAACACACTATTGGAAAGTATTAACATCATTACATTCCTGTAATATATAAAAGTATTAACATCATTAGCTTCCTGTAATATATAAAAGTTATAACACCATTAGCTTCCTGTAATATATTTACCTATCTTTATCGTGGCACTTCAAAGTCACGTGTCTCCATTCATATTAAAAAAATGTTTTTAAGCACTTTAAATGCGCACGTCGACACTACATGAAGATCTGACCGGTTCTAGTGGAAGATCGCGTCAGAGGTCGAGCGGGGTTTTCTAGCATTTAGTCGTCAGGCAGTGATTAACCCATCGGCGTTGACGTTTCTAGTGGTTTACCCACAGTTCAGGGCAGAGAATGCCAAGAGGTGACCATAACAGACCGTTTCATTGGCTAATCTCCCTCACTTCAACCAGAACGCCTGTTATATAACTACTCTTCCAGATCCCAGAGAACAATAAAAAACGAAACGAAACAGAATCTGTGTTTTAATCACGCTGATTTTATATTAATCGGTGGATCAGGACCTAGCTGGCTCAATCTGGATTCAGTGTAATTAATGATTGATTACTTCGATAACAAACAGCTAAATCACGGAAAGGTCCATCAATTGCGATTGGCGATGTCTCAAATATCCCGTTTCACCCAACCCAGACCTTTTTACATAGCTTTCTTACACAGAGCACGTAACTTATTAATATATACGGAAACGAGACCGAAATGGACGAGGGGTGAGGCTATGCGGGCTAATGAAATGAAATAAAATGAGATAGCTATGAGGGAAATTTGTCCGTATTTCGTGTTCCAATGTGAACACAGAACCTCTGTTTATCGTCCCACCGAACGACTGGGCAGCTGTCTTGTCAGGCCCTCCGTCCTGCATTAATGACTAGGGGGGATCGTGCCGAAAAATTTGGCTTTTATCAATTTGTCTTTTAACAATTTATAAATGATTCTGAGTCGATAGGATATATACTTTTCCTAATATTTAGTCTCAAAATTCAATCAAAATTGTTTACTTTTCACATTGATTTTAAAATTGGGCTTGAATAATCAGATTAAAATTACTTCTGATAGACTTAGACCCCTCATATTTGTCAATTTAGAGCAACTTCAGATCAAAGCAGAAGAAGGCAAATTTTTGATTTCCTGATACAATTAGAAAGAGAATGACCTAAGAGCACTATTATACACATCTTTTTCTTTTGTTGTTTGTCAGTCAATTTTTTCCTATCTTTTCATTCTCCTGTCCTGTGTCCTGTCCTCTCCTTCCTTCTTTCTTTTCTCCCCTCCTCCTTCCTTCCTTTCTTTCCCTCTTCTTTTTCTTCTTATTTTTTCTTTCTTATAAGCTTAGGCCGTACTTGGCCCACAGACAGGTGGGCCAAGTACGGCACTGGGTCAGAGGCACACTAAATGGATTTTCCTTTGTGTGTCTGTGTATTTTGACAATAGTCCGAAATTCTAAATGGATTGTCTTGAAAACTATTCATATATATTCCTTATCCTAACGATTACTGTTAATATTTTTGCGCCCGATCCCCAGGGGCACAACTGCAGCGATGATAGCTTAGATTTTGACAACATGGGCGCCCCATCACTCAAGTTGTGATGTTAATCGTGAGAGTCATTATGAGGCGCTGCACCATTCAAACGGCGCCTCATATATAACGACATGATTGGCGAGGCGGCCATAAACCACATGATTGGCGAGGCGCCCATAAACCATGTGACATTAGTTGGCCCGGCACCACGCATTACGTTCAATGGAAAGGGCGCCTTCGGTGCCCATTGGGGGAGCCGACTTTTTCGGCAATCGTCAAAGCCCCCCCCCCCCACCTCCGGTGCTAGCTACGGGCCTGAATATGAACTAATAAGGGTTGTAGGCTACTAACCGTTTAAACCTGTTTTATGCTGTCCACTCTGTACCAGTTCTTCACCTTTAACCTTTCTTATTTGTCTAGTGAGTAGTTCTAGGAATGTTCATCCTATAGTTTTTATATGCAAATTTAGTAGGGTGTTATATTCTCTTTGAGTATTTTAGTAGAGTGTTATATTCTCTTTAAATATTTTAGCCAGTTTCCATGTTCCTGTATATCCAGTTAGTCTTTCATTTCCAGTGGTTATAATTACTTTTATAGTGTAGTGCCGGTTAATAACCAACAATAGGGTTTTGGGGTATAGTAACTCTGCCACTAGACTGGCCCAGTCTCTTCTATTTATTTTACATTTCGATTTATATAAAAGTAGTAATTTTTAGTAAACCAACACTTTCGTTTCCATTTGTATAAAAAAAAAATTTGAGTAAACCTGTAACCAGCACTAGAGACTGGACAATTTGCGAGCTTCACAATAAAATGGGCGTTTCTTGTCCTGTTTTACGTTGTTCCTTATTTGGAATGATTGACAGTTGTCAAGCAAGCCCCGAGTGACGTGACACCACTTTGTAAATGTGATGTCTAAGATAAATTAAGTTCGATATTTACCTTCATGAATCATGCGTCTCGAATGGAGTGCAAAGCAGTCATGCTGAAACCGTCTGCGGGCTGATGTCACGTTTTTGTTTCCATTCGCCATTCGGTTTCGTCCCGATACGCATGAACTGGCTTCGTTAAAGGGACAATCCCGATAAGAACAGAGTCTCAAAAATTAAAGTCCGAGTATTTATGAAATTTATGGACCAAAATATACTGGCATGATGTATTTACCTTGTCACAAAATTTCAGCTCAAAATATTGAGTCGTTTGGACGCGATCGAACGTCAACACTGCTTATTCGGACACGTTACCCTTTTAAGATTTCGGGTCAATTTTGTCATTGTTTCTTGAGAGGTCTATACAGTGAATGACCAATGCCCTGTACTTGATAACAAAAGGTAAATTTCACCTACATATTATTTTTATAGAAAAAAGTCTGGTTTTATCCAGATACTGTATAATAAAACGTTCTCCATCTTCAGATGAAGACTGTCAGCTTTAAGTTATTTACAAGCGTATCACAAATATCGGGTTGGTAGGTGGGCCTTAGGTTATGGATTTTAAAGGATTTTAACACAAAATTAAGCAGTTTTATTCCACAAAAAGTTATCGGGATTGGCACTTTAAGTTGTTATAATGATGTCGTGTGTAATTATTTATCTTCATTCACCTCATCCCATACGTTGTATCCGTTCATTCGACAGATATTGTCCGTCAACAAAATTCTTAGATCGTTAAAGTATCACTAAATAACAATAACTGTTATCCACAACAAACATCTCGCACCTACACCAGTTTGCCAGTGCAAATGCAGTAATCCCGTGCACGACGTCACACGACCTAAATAATGCAGATTGACCTACTAGATGAGAATGAAGCTCTATTTGCCCAGTCTCTAGAGAGTACGTTTTTTTTTTCGTTTTTTTTTTTTTTGAGAGGACTGGCCAATTTTTGGTGTGTGGAGAAGACTGGCCACCAGTCTACTCTGCCACCAGTGATTGATATTAGGCCAATCACGAACCTTGTGTAAAGTAAGCAAGACGTAAAGGCTCCCCCCTTCAAGAGACAAGGATTGGAATTAGCCTAAAGGTAATTCTCCTCAAGTATCCCCAAGCATAGAATAAGTGACAGCCAAATTATAATTAATGTGTATTTATTACCATTAATATTACATTAAACATAGTATATTAATCAGACATGTAGGTGCATAAGTTTAATTTAAGAAGGGTGTTAGAACTTGCTACCTTGATTAGGCGGTTTCGTTATTTCTAACCTTAGATCAGTTACACTCAGGTATTAGCGAGAATACCTTCAGCGATTGTACATTATCACTTACGTAGACTCAAACCAATCACACCAATAAAAAGTAAATTATCGAGTATATGTACAGTAATAATGAACAAAACAGAATGGTAATGATTTATGAACCATTTCAGACAAAGAATGAATATTAACAATTATAACAAACATGAAACATACACATGTTATACATATTTCAAATCGGCAGAACATACTACAGATTTTGATAATATAATAAAATATAAACTAATTACAGATATATACATCATGTATATAAATAATTCAATAAATGGACATAAATAGGGTTATATACCCTTATGAAAAAACGAACGAGAAACGAGGACCGTTTCAATAGTTTAAAGAGGAGGCTATTGTAAGATGGTGAGCTGTATTTAGTAACTTAGATACCGTCCTAACATCCTGTTTTCAACTGGTCATTTTTTCCCCTGGCTACATCTCGGACGCATCAATTTGTGTTTTAGCACCGATTTCACTAACCAAGGTAGGTTTATATTTGTTTAACTTGATTTGAATTATTAAATATGACAATTTCTTTCTAATTTAAAGCGTATTTTATTCTGGTATAAATTACAAATGTTTTCTTCATATATGTAGTGATTTCGTCACTTGATTTTCTAACTTTCAGAGTAAGTTTGGCTCTCCCAAACGCAACCGCATTTGATGGGCTTCCTAGACTCGACTACCTCTATGGATGCGCGGATCCAGAGAATTTTTTATGCGATTTTATTGGCGACTTTTAGACCTGTAATTTTGGAATTTACCTTCGGGAAGTCCGTCAGAATGGACCATATTGAATCTAATTTACCAAATTTTTGGAGGGGAGGCCGCCCAACCCCCCCGTTAATTGGTTGAGTGCCTTTGGAGCTACGCCCACCGCAATTATCAAACCTAGATCCCCCCCTGCAAAAAATCCTGGATCCGCGCCTGGGATCGCCCAAACTCTTGCATAATCTTGGAGTGCACGTGCGCCTATATAAGAGGGTTGATTAGCTGGACTGGGGTGTGTTTTATTGCAATTTAGAAATTGTCGCCTGTCGAGCAGACCGGTTGATTGTATGGTTATCTTGTGTCACTTCTCTAGCAGACTATATTGTATTTTATACTGTTCTGATGGAGTTTTCGATTGGTAGATCTGACTAGCCGTTATCTATATCAAGGTTGTGGACCCTGTAGAGTCACAATTTTAATCCGATTTTGATGAAATTTGAAATGTAAGTTTATAACCCAAAGATTGCAGTTCCTGTCGATATTCGGGCACATTGGACCATAACTTCCTGAATTATGGCCCCTGATTGTACGAAAAATCATGTTTTTTACTTTGTGGACCCAATGGAGGTCACAATTTTATTCTGGGGCATAACTTTATAAAAACCAAACAAATTCTAATGATTTTGCTGATAATTACTTAATACATGTATATGCGACAACTCTTGTTGACTGCCCGGACGATTTAGCTATTGTGGGCGTATGTTTTGTTGCCTGGCAACCTATTTTCTTCATATACTAAGAGCACCGTTTTCATGGTACGTTTCTTACATATACTATTCAAAAAAAGTAGGGGATATTTGATTTTGGGGGCATAATACTAAAATATGCAAATGACTACGAAAAAAGTCACTATAGAACCTAACAGAAGAAACATTTCCAGTTACATGTGAAGCCCAAACACACCAATAGCTACCGCATGGAATGCAGGTGATGCTTGGGATCATCATGGGGGTCCAACCCAAGATTTGCACGACTCTGACTTTGAATGTTAGTCATTGTAGCATTGAATTCCAGGGTGGAAACATCAGTTTAATTGTTTTAGTGACCAGAAAACAATTTTTGATATGCATCGGCTTACCCAAAATGAAAGGTTACGTGCCCTTGGCATGCTACAGATCGGCACAACACAGGCCGTTGTGGCGCGGACGATGAATGTTTCTCAGTCTGTCATAAGCAGGTTATGGTCCAGATACCGTGATACACAATCTGTACAGGACAGACCACGCTCAGGTCGACCAAGGGCGACAACTCAAGCCCAGGATCGATTTATCCGTACCTTGGCCTTGAGAAATCGTGTCATCACAGCAAATCAGATCAGCGCTCGTCTTCAAACAGACACTGGTGTGAGAGTGAGTGGCCAGACAATTCGGAATCGACTGCATAGGGGTCACCTTCGCGCCCGACGTCCTCGCGTGATCCCTTGTTTGAGAGATCATCACATTCAGGCAAGACGTCGTTGGTGTAGGGATCGTCAACACTGGGATAATCGACGCTGGAGCAATGTGATGTTTTCAGATGAGTCAAGGTTCACTGTTGATTTTTTGATATCGAATTGTAACTTCATGAATCATGGCCCTTGATCGAAGGAAAAATCATTTTCTTTTTAGCTTGTTCTCTATCCATCTCTCGAATGTTGGTGTAACCTGCTGGCAGCCGCTGGTTTAGCTTGTGGTCACTCTTGAGGTCACAATTATTACACAATTTACAAAACCGTCTGATTATCTCACCGTTACACTGTGAGGAAGGTTGAGTTCGAATTTTGTGAACATCGGACCAAAATTGCCAGACAAAATGGCCGCCGCTTGTACGCGAATTGTGTTAAAGTATGGTATATCACCATTACACCGTAACGAATGCTCGATCGAATTTCATGAACATCGGACCAAAATTGCTGAAAAAAATGGCCGCCACTTTTAAGTGAATGGTGTAAAAATATTGTATGTCTAGGTTGTGGACCCTATAGAGTCACAATTTTAATCCAATTTTGATGAATTTGAAATGTAAGTTTATAACTCAAAGATTGCAGTTCCTGTCGATATTCGGGCACATTGGACCATAACTTCCTGAATTATGGCCCCTGATTGTGCCAAAAATCATGTTTTTTTACTTTGTGGACCCAATGGAGGTGACAATTTTATTCTGGGGCATAACTTTATAAAAACCAAACAAATTCTAATGATTTTGCTGATAATTACTTAATGTGCAACCGTGGACGTATGTTTCGTTGCCTGGCAACCTATTTTCTTTATATACTAAGAGCACTGTTTTCATGGTATGTTTCTTATATATTTCATTATTATATCTATTACGTGTATAATAATCCTAAAGCTGTTATTACCTGTAATAGGCAACATATCTCTATTTTATAAAATTAGTTGATAGTCATTATAAGATATATGTATACCACATAGTGGTGGTGTTAACTATCTTTCTTATTGAATATAAACTAATTTCGTTCTTTTTATTATTTCAGTGCTCTTTTGTATACAATCCTGTCCTGTGTAAATTAACTGTTTTGTGATGTTCCTGTTTGTATCTTTATGGTTTAACCCACCACCTGGAAAGGTGGAAGTCTGTCCGACGATCCTGCTACACAAAGGTAGGCACTTTTTTCTCCTTAGTTATAATAATAGACTGAAACATGGTTCCGTGTGTCGTCCATAATATCTAGACACTTTTGAGTAAATAGGTTAAATGCCCTTGTTTTGAAAATAGTTTCGCTTAACCAGTCTACCGACCATTCTACGTCTAATTGACAGGTCGGTATAATCAAGACTACTTTGTAAAAGTAAAATGAAACTACTGCTAGTGGTAAACGCTAGATCTTATAAAGCGAGTACGATATAGAGCGAGGAACATGTCAGTCAATTTGATTGACAGTTCGTTGTACGGCCTTGACATTATGTATAGTAAAGGCTAAAATCAGATGTTGGATCTTCTTGTAAATATTTGTTCGGTCTCGCTGTATAGTATGTCTGTTTCAATTAAGATTTTGGAATATTTTTATACGCCCACATTTTCATGTGGTTGAAATATATAAAACTGCCATTTAAAACCATCATACATGTTCACTATCCTGACTAGTTTCGTCAAATAAATTTTAACTTTTTCAAAGGAACAGTTCAACAGAAACAGGAAACAAATTTGAAAAATGATGTCATATGTTGATGACATCACTAAGTTGTAATGGTTGCCCTGTCGTTGGTAACATGTAAGTTCTTCATTTTCTAGAAAGGTGATCTATCACATGAAAATGTGATGATACTATTAACAAAGGTGCCCATACACAAGTTGAAAATCCACAAATATTTACAGTAGGCATCCTAAAACCAATCTTCCAACGAATTTCTGATGGGATCACAATTACTAGGTAACTGGATACATAAACAGCATAATTGTAGTGGTTGAAATATATAAAACTGACATTTGAAACCATCATACATGTTCACTATCCTGACTAGTTTCGTCAAATAAATTTTAACTTTTTCAAAGGAACAGTTCAACAGAAACAGGAAACAAATTTGAAAAATGATGTCATTTGTTGATGACATCACTAAGTTGTAATGGTTGCCCTGTCGTTGGTAACATGTAAGTTCAAATATAGGTTTATCCCCATAAGATCTTGGCATGGATTGAAACTTCATGGATTATGGCCCCTGATTGTAAGAAAAATCATGTTTTTAGCTTGTGGACCCTATAGAGGTCACAATTTTGAACTGATTTTGATGAAACTTGACATGTATGTTTATAACCCAAAGATCTTGGTTCCTTTCGATATTTGCACTCATCGGATCGAAACTTCCTGAATTATGGCCCCTGATTGCCCTATTTAGCTTGTGGTCCCTCTGGAGGTCAAAATTATTATCCGATTTAAAAAAACATTTGATTATATCACCATTACATGGTAATAAAGATTGAGTTCAATTTTTGTGGAAATCAAATCAAAATTGACGGACAAAATGGTGGCCGCTTGTACCTGAAAAGTGTAAAAATATGGTATATAGGTTGTGGAACCTGTAGGGGTCACAATTTTAAATCAATTTTTATACGCCCACATTTTCATGTGGACGTATTATGTCGTCGCCCCTGTCCGTCCGGACGTCCGTCCGTCCACAATTTGTTTGTGGACTCTCTACAGGTCACAATTCTTATCCGATTTTGACGAAACTTGAAATATAGGTTTATCCCCAAAAGATCTCGGCTGCTTTCGATATTGGCATGTATCGGATCAAAACTTCATGGATTATGGCCCCTGATTGTACGAAAAATCACGTTTTTAGCTTGTGGACCCTATAGAGGTCACAATTTTGAACCGATTTTGATGAAACTTGACATGCATGTTTGTAACCCAAAGATCTTGGTTCCTTTCGATATTTGCGGCTATCGGAATGTAATTTCCTGGATTATGGCCCCTGATTGTCCGAAAAATCACCCTTTTTAGCTTGTGGTCCCTCTGTCGGTCACAATTATTATTCGATTTAAAAAACCGTTTGATTATATCACCGTTACACCCTAAGGAAGGTTGAGTTTGAATTTCGGGAAAATCGGACCAAAATTGACAGACAAAATGGCCGCCGTTTGTACGCGAATACTGTTAAAAAATGGTATATCAAGGTTGTGGACCCTGTGGAGGTCACAATTTTGATTCGATTTTGATGAAACTTGAAATTCATGGTTATAACCCAAAGATCTTGCTTCCTTTCGATATTTGCGCATATCGGATCGTAACTTCCTGAATTATGGCCCCTGATTATACGAAAAATCGCCTTTTTATTAGCTTGGAGGTCACAATTATTATTCGATTTAAAAAACCGTTTGATTATATCACCGTTACACCCTAAGGAAGGTTGAGTTCGAATGTCGGGAAAATCGGACGAAAATTGCCATACAAAATGGCCGCCGTTTGTACGCGAATACTGTTAAAAAATGGTATATCAAGGTTGTGGACCCTGTGGAGGTCACAATTTTGATTCGATTTTGATGAAACTTGAAATTCATGGTTATAACCCAAAGATCTTGCTTCTTTTCGATATTTGCGCATATCGGATCGTAACTTCCTGAATTATGGCCCCTGATTATACGCAAAATCGCCTTTTTTTTAGCTTGGAGGTCACAATTATTATCTGATTTAAAAAAATGTTTGATTATATTACCGTTACACCGTAAGGAAGGTTGAGTTCGAATTTCGGGAAAATCAGACCAAAATTGCTATACAAAATGGCCGCCGTTTGTACGCGAATACTGTTAAAAAATGGTATATCAAGGTTGTGGACCCTGTAAAGGTCACAATTTTAATTTGATTTTGATGAAACTTGAAATTCATGGTTATAACCCAAAGATCTTGGTTCTTTTCGATATTTGCGCATATCGGATCGTAACTTCCTGAATTATGGCCCCTGGTTATACGCAAAATCCCCCTTTCTTTAGCTTGTGGTCCCTCTGGAGGTCACAATTATTATCCAATTTAAAAAAACGTTTGATTATATCACCGTTACACTGTAAGGAAGGTTGAGTTTGAATTTCGGGAAAATCGGACCAAAATTGACAGACAAAATGGCCGCTGTTTGTACGCGAATACTGTTAAAAAAATGGTATATCATGGTTGTGGACCCTGTATAGGTCACAATTTTAATTCGATTTTGATTAGGAAGGTTGAGTTCTAATTTCGTGAAAATCATACAAAAATTGCCGGACGAAATGGTCGCCGTTTGTACGCGAATAATGTAAAAATATGGTATATCATGGTTGTGGACTCAATACAGGTCACAATTCTTATCGGATTTTGATGAAACGTCACATTTCTAGGTTGTGTACTGTCACACCATAATCATTGTCGGTTTCGAATTTCATTAATATCAGACTGGAACTGACCAACTAAATGGCTGCTCCCAATACAGTATGAAATACAGGACTTAAAGATGCAGGAAAAATCACTTTCGGTATTGCTTGTTCTCTGTCCATCTCTCGAAAATGTGGGCGTATCCTGCCTGGCAGTGCCAGCCTATCTTGATGAAACTTAAAATCAATTTTTTTAACCAACAGATCTTGGTTCCTTTCGATATTTGCGCATATCGGATCATAACTTCCTGAATTATGGCCCCTGATTGTCCGGAAAATCGCCTATGGTCCGTCTACAATTTGTTTGTGGACTCTCTACAGGTCACATTTCTTATCCGATTTTGACGAAACTTGAAATATAGGTTTATCCCCAAAAGATCTCGGCTGCTTTCGATATTGGCATGTATCGGATGAAAACTTCATGGATTATGGCCCCTGATTGTACGAAAAATCACGTTTTTAGCTTGTGGAACCTATAGAGGTTACAATTTTGAACTGATTTTGATGAAACTTGACATGCATGTTTATAACCCAAAGATCTTGGTTCCTTTCGATATTTGCACTCATCCAATCGAAACTTCCTGAATAATGGCCCCTGATTGTCCGAAAAATCGCCCTATTTAGCTTGTGGTCCCTCTGGAGGTCAAAATTATTATCCGATTTAAAAAACCTTTTGATTATATCACCGTTACATAGTAATAAAGATTGAGTTCAATTTTTGTGGAAATCAGATCAAAATTGACGGACAAAATGGCGGCCGCTTGTACCCGAAAATTGTAAAAATATGGTATATAGGTTGTGGAACCTGTAGAGGTCACAATTTTAAATCAATTTTGATGAAACTTAAACTACATGTTTATAACCCACAGATCTTGGTTCCTTTCGATATTTGCGCATATCGGATCATAACTTGCTGAATTATGGCCCCTGATTGTCCGAAAAATCGCCCTTTTTAGCTTGTGAAAGCTTATTTTTTCTGTTAAGATTATTATTTTTTTTTTTTTTTTTTTTCCTGCAAATCGGATTTCACAGAATCTAATCATAGGATGTTTCTGAAACTTTGACCTACCCCCCCAAAAATGGGTGGTGGCTGTTGATAAAATATATTTTCAAAACGTTTTACGTAGTCGAAATCATCAAATTTTACGAACAAAAAAACTAACAATACATAGTCGTAAATTTGTTATTAATTTTTATACGCCCACATTTTCATGTGGACGTATTATGTCGTCATCCCTGACCGTCCGTCCGGACGTCCATCCGGCCACAATTTGTGGACTCTCTACAGGTCACAATTCTTATCCGATTTTGACGAAACTTGAAATATAGGTTTATCCCCAAAAGATCTCAGCTGCTTTTGGATATTGGCATGTATCGGATCAAAACTTCATGGATTATGGCCCCTGATTGTAAGAAAAATCACGTTTTTAGCTTGTGGACCCTATAGAGGTCACAATTTTGAAACGATTTTGATGAAACTTGACATGCATGTTTGTAACCCAAAGATCTTGGTTCCTTTTGATATTTGCCTCTATCGGAATGTAATTTCCTGAATTATGGCCCCTGATTGTCCGAAAAATCACCTTTTTTAGCTTGTGGTCCCTCTGGAGGTCACAATTATTATCCGATTTAAAAAAACTGTTTAATTATATCACCGTTACACCATAAGGAAGGTTGAGTTCAAATTTCGGGAAAATCGGACCAAAATTGCCATACAAAATGGCCGCCGTCTGTACGCGAATACTGTTAAAAAATGGTATATCAAGGTTGTGGACCCTGTGGAGGTCACAATTTTAATTCGATTTTGATGAAACTTGAAATTCATGGTCATAACCCAAAGATCTTGGTTCCTTTCGATATTTGCGCATATCGGATCTAACTTCCTGAATTATGGCCCCTGATTATACGAAAAATCCCCCTTTTTTATACGCCCACATTTTCATGTGGACGTATATTGTCGTCGCCCCTGTTCGTCCGTCCGTCCGTCCGGACGTCCGTCCGTCCGTCCGTCCGTCCGTTCACAATTGTTTGTGAACAGTCTACAGGTCACAATTTTTATCCGATTTCAATGAAACGTAAAACATAGGTTTATCACCCTAAGATCTCGGTTCCTTTCGATATTGGCATGTATCGGACTGTAACTTCATGGGTTATGGCCCCTGATTGTACGAAAAATCACGTTTTTATACGCCCACATTTTCATGTGGACGTATTATGTCGTCGCCCCTGTCCGTCCGGACGTCCGTCCGTCCGTCCGTCCACAATTTGTTTGTGGACTCTCTACAGGTCACAATTCTTATCCGATTTTGACGAAACTTGAAATATAGGTTTATCCCCAAAAGATCTCGGTTCCTTTCGATATTGGCATGTATCGGATCAAAACTTCATGGATTATGGCCCCTGATTGTACGAAAAATCACGTTTTTAGCTTGTGGACCCTATAGAGGTCACAATTTTGAACCGATTTTGATGAAACTTGACATGCATGTTTGTAACCCAAAGATCTTGGTTCCTTTCGATATTTGCGGCTATCAGAATGTAATTTCCTGAATTATGGCCCCTGATTGTCCGAAAAATCACCCTTTTTAGCTTGTGGTCCCTCTGGAGGTCACAATTATTATTCGATTTAAAAAACCGTTTGATTATATCACCGTTACACCCTAAGGAAGGTTGAGTTCGAATTTCGGGAAAATCGGACGAAAATTGCCATACAAAATGGCCGCCGTTAGTACGCGAATACTGTTAAAAAATGGTATATCAAGGTTGTGGACCCTGTGGAGGTCACAATTTTGATTCGATTTTGATGAAACTTGAAATTCATGGTTATAACCCAAAGATCTCGCTTCCTTTCGATATTTGCGCATATCGGATCGTAACTTCCTGAATTATGGCCCCTGATTATACGCAAAATCGCCTTTTTTTTAGCTTGGAGGTCAAAATTATTATTCGATTTAAAAAAACGTTTGATTATATCACCGTTACACCCTAAGGAAGGTTGAGTTCGAATTTCGGGAAAATCGGACGAAAATTGCCATACAAAATGGCCGCCATTTGTACGCGAATACTGTTAAAAAATGGTATATCAAGGTTGTGGACCCTGTGGAGGTCACAATTTTGATTCGATTGTGATGAAACTTGAAATTCAAGGTTATAACCCAAAGATCTTGCTTCTTTTCGATATTTGCGCATATCGGATCGTAACTTCCTGAATTATGGCCCCTGATTATACGCAAAATCGCCTTTTTTTTTAGCTTGGAGGTCACAATTATCCGATTTAAAAAAACATTTGATTATATTACCGTTACACCGAAAATCAGACCAAAATTGCCATACAAAATGGCCACCGTTTGTACATGAATACTGTTAAAAAATGGTATATCAAGGTTGTGGACCCTGTAAAGGTCACAATTTTAATTTGATTTTGATGAAACTTGAAATGCATGGTTATAACCCAAAGATCTTGGTTCCTTTCGGTATTTGCGCATATCGGATCGTAACTTCCTGAATTATTCGAATTTCGTGAAAATGGTACCAAAATTGCCGGACGAAATGGTCGCGGTTTGTACGCGAATAGTGTAAAGATATGGTATATCATGGTTGTGGACTCTGTACAGGTCACAATTCTTATCCGATTTTGACGAAAAGTCACATTTCTAGGTTGTGTACCGTCACACCATAATCATTGTCGACTTCGAATTTCATGAATATCAGACTGGAACTGACCAACAAAATGGCTGCTCCCAATACAGTATGAAATACAGGACTTAATGATGTAGGAAAAATCACTTTCCGTATTGTTTGTTCTCTATCCATCTCTCGAAAATGTGGGCGTATCCTGCCTGGCAGTGCCAGCCTATCTTTTAGCTTGTGAACAGTTTAGAGGTCACAATTTTGAACCGATTTGGACGAAACTTGAAATGCATGTTTATAACCCAAAGACCTTGGTTCCTTTTGATATTTGCGCCAATCGGATCGTAACTTCCTGGATTATGGCCCCTGATTGTCCGAAAAATTGCCCTTTTTAGCTTGTGGTCCCTCTGGAGGTCAAAATTGTTATCCGATTTAAAAAAACGTTTGATTATATCACCGTTCCATGGTTATGAAGGTTGAGTTCGAATTTCGTGAAAATCGGACCAAAATTGACGGACAAAATGGCCGCCATTTGTACGCGAATAGTTTGAAAATATGTTAAATCAAGGTTGTGAACAGTGTAGAGGACACAATTTTGAACCGATTTGGATGAAACTTGAAATGCATGTTTATAACCCAAAGATCTTGGTTCCTTTCGATATTTGCGCCAATCGGATTGTAACTTCCTGAATTATGGCCCCTGATTGTCCGAAAAATTGCCCTTTTTAGCTTGTGGTCCCTCAGGAGGTCAAAATTGTTATCCGATTTAAAAAAACGTTTGATTATATCATTGTTCCATGGTTATGAATTTCGTGAAAATCGGACCAAAATTGACGGACAAAATGGCCGCCATTTGTACGCGAATAGTGTGCAAATATGTTATATCAAGGTTGTGAACAGTGTAGAGGACACAATTTTGAACCGATTTGGATGAAACTTGAAATGCATGTTTATAACCCAAAGATCTTGATTCCTTTCGATATTTGCGCCAATTGGATCGTAACTTCCTGAATTATGGCCCCTGATTGTCCGAAAAAATGACCTTTTTAGCTTGTGGTCCCTCTGGAGGTCAAAATTGTTATCTGATTTAAAAAAACGTTTGATTATATCACCGTTCCATGGTTATGAAGGTTGAGTATGAATTGTGTGAAAATCGGACCAAAATTGACGGACAAAATGGCTGCCGTTTGTACGCGAATATTGTGAAAATATGTTATATAAAGGTTGTGGACCTTATAGAGGTCACAATTTTGAACCGATTTTGATGAAACTTGACATGTATGTTTATAACCCAAAGATCGTGGTTCCTTTAGATATTTGCGCCCATTGGATCATAACTTCCTGAATTATGTCCCGGGATTGTCAGAAAAATCGCTTTTGTTCGCTTTTGGTCCCTATGGAGGTCAAAATTATTATCCGATTTAAAAAAACGTTTAACTATATCACCGTTACATGGTAATGAAGAGAGAGTTTGAATTACGTGAAAACCGGACTAGAATTGATGGACAAAATGGCCGCCGTTTGTACACGAATAGTGTGAAAATATGTTATATCAAGGTTGTGGACCCTATAGAGGTCACAATTTTGAATCGATTTTGATGAAACTTGACAGGTATGTTTTAAACCCAAAGATCTTGGTTCCTTTCGATATTTGCGCCCATCAGGTCATTACTTCCTGAATTATGTCCCCTAATTGTACGAAAAATCACCCTTTTTAGCTTGTGGTGCCTCTGGAGGTCACAATTATTATATGATTTAAAAAAAAACGTTTGATTATAAAAACCAAACAAATTCTAATGATTTTCTGATAATTCCTTAATATGCGACAATTCTTGTTGACTGCCCGGACGATTTGGCTGCTGTGTGGGCGTATGTTTCGTTGCCTGGCAACCTATTTTTTTTAGCTTGTGGTTCCTCTGGAGGTCACAATTATTATCCGATTTAAAAAAACGTTTGTTTATATTACCGTTACACCGTAAGGAAGGTTGAGTTCGAATTTCGGGAAAATCGGACCAAAATTGCCATACAAAATGGCCGCCGTTTGTACGTGAATACTGTTAAAAAAATGGTATATCAAGGTTGTGGACCCTGTAAAGGTCACAATTTTAATTCAATTTTGATGAAACTTGAAATTCATGGTTATAACCCAAAGATCTTGGTTCTTTTCGATATTTGCGCATATCGGATCGTAACTTCCTGAATTATGGCCACTGGTTATACGCAAAATCCCCCTTTCTTTAGCTTGTGGTCCCTCTGGAGGTCACACTTATTATCCGATTTAAAAAAACGTTTGATTATATCACCGTAAGGAAGGTTGAGTTTGAATTTCGGGAAAATCGGACCAAAATTGACAGACAAAATGGCCGCCGTTTGTATGCGAATACTGTTTAAAAAAAATGGTATATCATGTTTGTAGTAGACCCTGTATAGGTCACAATTTTAATTCGATTTTGATGAGGAAGGTTGAGTTCTAATTTCGTGAAAATCGTACCAAAATTGCCGGACGAAATGATCGCCGTTTGTACGCGAATAGTGTAAAGATATGGTATATCATGGTTGTTGACTCTGTACAGGTCACAATTCTTATCCGATTTTGACGAAAAGTCACATTTCTAGGTTGTGGACCCTATAAAGGTCACAATTTTGAACCGATTTTGATGAAACTTGACATGCATGTTTGTAACCCAAAGATCTTGGTTCCTTTCGATATTTGCGGCTATCTGAATGTAATTTCCTGAATTATGGCCCCTGATTGTCTGAAAAATCACCCTTTTTAGCTTGTGGTCCTTCTGGAGGTCACAATTATTATTCGATTTAAAAAACCGTTTGATTATATCACCGTTACACCCTAAGAAAGGTTGAGTTCGAATTTCGGGAAAAATCGGACGAAAATTGCCATACAAAATGGCCGAGTTCGAATTTCGGGAAAATCAGACCAAAATTGCCATACAAAATGGCCACCGTTTGTACGTGAATACTGTTAAAAAATGGTATATCAAGGTTGTGGACCCTGTAAAGGTCACAATTTTAATTCGATTTTGATGAAACTTGAAATGCATGGTTATAACCCAAAGATCTTGGTTCCTTTCGGTATTTGCGCATATCGGATCGTAACTTCCTGAATTATTTGAATTTCGTGAAAATGGTACCAAAATTGCCTGACGAAATGGTCGCCGTTTGTACGCGAATAGTGTAAAGATATGGTATATCATGGTTGTTGACTCTCTATAGGTCACAATTCTTATCCGATATTGATGAAAAGTCACATTTCTAGGTTGTGTACCGTCACACCATAATCATTGTCGGCTTCGAATTTCATGAATATCAGACTGGAACTGACCAACTAAATGGCTGCTCCCAATACAGTATGAAATACAGGACTTAATGATGTAGGAAAAATCACTTTTGGTATTGCTTGTTCTCTATCCATCTCTCGAAAATGTGGGCGTATCCTGCCTGGCAGTGCCAGCCTATCTTTTTTTTAGCTTGGAGGTCACAATTATTATCCGATTTAAAAAAACGTATGATTATATTACCGTTACACCGTAAGGAAGGTTGAGTTCGAATTTCGGGAAAATCAGACCAAAATTGCCATACAAAATGGCCGCCGTTTGTACGCGAATACTGTTAAAAAATGGTATATCAAGGTTGTGGACCCTGTGAAGGTCACAATTTTAATTCGATTTTGATGAAACTTGAAATTCATGGTTATAACCCAAAGATATTGGTTCTTTTCGATATTTGCGCATATCGGATTGTAACGTCCTGAATTATGGCCCCTGGTTATACGCAAAATCCCCCTTTCTTTAGCTTGTGGTCCCTCTGGAGGTCACAATTATTATCCCATTTAAAAAAACGTTTGATTATATCACCGTTACACTGTAAGGAAGGTTGAGTTTGAATTTCGGGAAAATCGGACCAAAATTGACAGACAAAATGGCCGCCGTTTGTACGCGAATACTGTTAAAAAAATGATATATCATGGTTGTGGACCCTGTATAGGTCACAATTTTAATTCGATTTTGATGAGGAAGGTTGAGTTCTAATTTCGTGAAAATCGTACCAAAATTGACGGACGAAATGGTCGCCGTTTGTACGCGAATAGTGTAAAAATATGGTATATCATGGTTGTGGACTCTCTACAGGTCACAATTCTTATCCGATTTTGATGAAAAGTCACATTTCTAGGTTGTGTACCGTCACACCATAATCATTGTCGGTTTCGAATTTCATTAATATCAGACTGGAACTGACCAACTAAATGGCTGCTCCCAATACAGTATGAAATACAGGACTTAAAAGATGTAGGAAAAATCACTTTCGGTATTGCTTGTTCTCTGTCCATCTCTCGAAAATGTGGGCGTATCCTGCCTGGCAGTGCCATCCTATCTTTAAATTCAAATATTACGTTATTGATATCCTATCCCGGAAGTAAAACCAACATGACAACTTCTAGAACATTAGTTCGATTTTCATGAAATTGGGAATGTAAGTAGATTTTGTTGATCTACATGTAGCTTCAACGATATCATTAGAAATTTTCTAATTTATCTCCCCTTGCAGAAATTGAGGACCTACACGAATTGGAAGGATTACAAAAACCAGTTTCCCAATCGGACAAAAAAAGGAATCATATGTCTAAGACAACTTCCAAAAACTAAACAATAATAACCGGCGTTGGTTTTTATACGCCCACATTTTCATGTGGACGTATTATGTCGTCGCCACCGTCCGTTCGTCCGTCTGTCCACAATTTGTTTGTGGACTCTCTACAGGTCACAATTCTTATCTGATTTTGACGAAACTTGAAATATACGTTTATCCCCAAAAGATCTCGGCTGCTTTCGATATTGGCATGTATCGGATCAAAACTTCATGGATTATGGCCCCTGATTGTACGAAAAATCACGTTTTTAGCTTGTGAACACTGTAGAGGTCACAATATTGAACCGATTTTGATGAAACTGATTGTCCGAAAAATCACCCTTTTTAGCTTGTGGTCAATCTGGAGGACACAATTATTATCCGATTTAAAAAACTGATTGATTATATCACCATTACACCCTAAGGAAGGTTGAGTTCGAATTTCGGGAAAATCGGACCAAAATTGCCATACAATATGGCCGCCGTTTGTACGCGAATACTGTTACAAAATGGTATATCAAGGTTGTGGACCCTGTAGAGGTCACAATTTGAATTCGATTTTGATGAAACTTGAAATTCATGTTTATAACCCAAAGTTCTAGGTTCCTTTCGATATTTGCGCATGTCGAATCGTAACTTCCTGAATTATGGCCCCTGATTATACGCTAAATCGCCTTTTTATACGCCCACATTTTTATGTGGACATATATTGTCGTCGCCCCTGTCCGTCCGTTCACAATTTGTTTGTGGACTCTCTACAGGTCACAATTCTTATCTGATTTTGACGAAACTTGAAATATAGGTTTATCCCCAAAAGATCTCGGCTGCTTTCGATATTGGCATGGATTATGGCCCCTGATTGTACGAAAAATCACGTTTTTAGCTTGTGGACCCTATAGAGGTCACAATTTTGAACCGATTTTGATGAAACTTGACATGCATGTTTATAACCCAAAGATCTTGGTTCCTTTCGATATTTGCGCATGGCATATCGGATCATAACTTCCTGAATTATGGCCCCTGATTGTGTACGAAAAATAGCCTTTATTATCTTGTGGTCCCTCTGGAAGTCAAAAATATTACCCGATTTAAAAAAACGTTTGATTATATCACCGTTACAACGTAATGAATGTTGGGTTCGTGAAAATCGGACCATAACTGACAGACAAAACTAGGGTATAAAAATATGGTATATCAAGGTTGTGGACCCTGTAGAGGTCACTATTTTAATCTGAAGTTGATGAAACTTGAAATGCATGTTTATAACCCAAAGATCTTGGTTCCTTTTGATATTCAACGGATAATATTGGATTGTAACTTCCTGAATTATAGCCCCTGATTGTACGCAAAATTGACTTTTTATACGCCCACATTTTTATGTGGACGTATATTTTCGTCGCCCCTGTCCGTCCGTCCGTCCACAATTGTTTGTGAACAGTCTACAGGTCACAATTTTTATCCGATTTCAATGAAACTTGAAATATAGGTTTATCACCCTAAGATCTCGGTTCCTTTCGATATTGGCATGTATTGGACTGTAACTTCATGAATTATGGCCCCCGATTGTCCAAAAAATCACGTTTTTAGCTTGTGAACAGTGTAGAGGTCACAATTTTTAAATCGATTTTGATGAAACTAGAAATGCATGTTTATAATCCAAATATCATGGTTCCTTTCGATATTTGCTCATATCTGATTGAAACTTTCTGAATTATAGCCCCTGATTGTACGCAAAAATGACTTTTTATACACCCACATTGAAATGTGGATAAAAACAAAGTCAAAGCTATCACAAAACCATCTTTTAAAGTATCTAACGTTTCGTAGGTAAAAATCTACTTCTTCAGAGAATATAAGTTACAAAAATGAGGCAGTTGAAATTCAAGGTTAGTCGTGGTAACAAGTGATGTCATAATGTAAATATGACGTCATAACATTGATGACATAATAATTATAAAGGGTGTAAAGTTAAAAAAAAATTAAAATTAATTTACAGGCATTTCATTTAAACCATAAGGCCATACAGTATTTAATCTGTGGATCCAAAGTGATTCAGCAATATTAAGTTTAGTTCTATCATTCTGAGGGATTTTATCGAGTACAGTGCAAACATAAGATTCGTGACCGAGTGTATTAAAATGTGGGGCAATGTGGGGGGATTTTCCAATTTTTTTTAGTTTAATGTTACTTCTATGGCTGTTAAGTCTCGTGCTAAAAGGAGTGATAGTTTGGCCTACATATTGTTTTTTACAAAATTGACAAGTTATACAGTATATTACATAAGAACTGTGGCAATTTAAACAATTAGCTTTAATATACAAATTTTTTTGGTCTATACTAGTAATATGATTGGTGGTTTCCATAGTTGCACATTGTCAATTTTGTAAAAAACAATATGTAGGCCAAACTATCACTCCTTTTAGCACGAGACTTAACAGCCATAAAATCCCTCAGAATGAAAAAACTAAACTTAATATTGCTGAATCACTTTGGATCCACAGATTAAATACTGTATGGCCTTATGGTTTAAATGAAATGCCTGTAAATTAATTCTAACATTTTTTAACTTTACACCCTTTATAATTATTATGTCATCAATGTTATGACGTCATATTTACATTATGACATCACTTATCACAACGACTAACCTTGAATTTCAACTGCCTCATTTTTGTAACTTATATTCTCTGAAGAAGTAGATTTTTACCTACGAAACGTTAGATACTTTTAAAGATGGTTTTGTTATACCTTTGACTTTGTTTTTAACCACTCCTACTACTGGTGTCACTGTATCAAGTTTATTATGACTTTGATCCTGTCTATGTTTATGTTATTTAAATGGTTTTGGATTCCTCTCACTTTATCATTCGGATTCACACGTTGAAATGTGGTCGTATATTGTTGTCAGTCCAGCATCCACAATTGCTTGTGGACGCTCTAGAGGCTAAAGTTAATATCCGATTGAATTTAAATTTATACACATAGTTTAAGGTCATGAAGACGAAGACACCTATTGATTTTCAGCAATTTCCGATATTAACTGCCAGAGTTATGGCCCTTGATCACTTCAAAATATCTTGTGGACGCTCCAGAGGCCAAAGTTAATATCCGATTGACTTTAAATTTATACACAGTGTTTGAGGTCACAATTTTGAACCGATTTTGATGAAACTTGACATATATGTTAGTAATCCACAGATCTTGGTTCCTCTGGATATTTGCGAGCTTCGGATTGTAACTTCCTGAATTATGGCCCCTGACCGTCCAAAAAATAGCCCTTTTTAGCTTGTGGTTCCTTTGGAAGTCAAAATTATTATCCAATTTAAAAAAAACATTTAATTATATCACCGTTACATGGTAATTTAACATGGGGCAGAACTTTATAAAAAAATGAAACAAATTCTAATGATTTTCTGATAACTCGTGCGGTCCTCCTGCACTTACTATTAATGAGACAACTCTTGTTGACTGCCCGGACGATTTAGCTGCTATGTGGGCGTATGTTTCGTTTCCTGGCAATCTATTTTTTGTCCCCCGCCTTTTCCACTTACGGTAAGCAGAGATAAGCAATTTGATTGGTTGATGCTTTGGGACACGATAACTTTAGTTCTAATTAAGTGAGAGTGATGAAACTTAGTGTATAGTTTCATTACAGTAATACCTTGACTAAGTTCGATAATGAGCATTTTCCACTCAGGGTAAGCAGAGCAATTTGATTGGTTGAGACTTTGGAACACAATAACTCTCCTTCTAATTGAGTTGAAATGTTAAAACTTTGTGTATATGCTTATTAGGTCAATGCCTTGATGGAGTTCGCAGATGAGCATTTTCCGCTTAGGGTAAGCAGAGCGATACGCAATTTGATTGGTCTAGACTTTGGAACACAATAACTCTTCTTCTAATTGAGTAAAAATGTTCAAACTTGGTGTATATGCTTATAAGGTCAATGCCTTGATGGAGTTCGAAGATGAGCATTTTCCACTTAGGGTAAGCAGAGATAAGCAATTTGATTGGTTGATGCTTTGGGACACGATAACTTTAGTTCTAATTAAGTGAGAGTGATGAAACTTGGTGTATAGTTTCATTACAGTAATACCTTGACTAAGTTCGATAATGAGCATTTTCTGCTCAAGGTAAGCAGAGCGATACGCAATTTGATTGGTCGAGAGTAGTCGAAACTTTGGAACACAATAACTCTCCTTCTAATTGAGTTAAAATGTTCAAACTTGGTGTATATGCTTATTAAGTCAATGCCTTGATGGAGTTCGAAGATGAGCATTTTCCGCTTAGGGTAAGCAGAGATAAGCAATTTGATTGGTTGATACTTTGGGACAAGATAACTTAGGTTCATCTTGATTGATGATTTTTATGCCAATACAATGACTGCATTCTCATTTAGTAATCGATTCGACAGTAACAGTGTATAGAAACGATTGACTTGGACACGAGGGCCCTTTCCCTTGGCCAGAGGGGCCCTTTTGTCTGCCTTTAGGGTCCCCCTAACTAGGGTACATTTTCATTTTTCTCGGCGGTTTTAGCATTTTTCTTTATAAAACACTTTTGGATGTCACTTCGTGTACAGTTTGATTGCTCGATACATTGAAAAAAGTAAATGTGCGATTAATTAACATGTGTCTTCTATTTATTTTGGGATTTCGGCGGGGGACATCAGCCTCACTGTTGGCTTGGTTATTTTTGTGGTTCCTCTAAAGATCTCAATTATTATCCGATTTTAAAAAAACACGTTTAATTATATCGCAGTTATACTATAATGAAGGTTGAGGTCTAATTTCGCGAAAATCAGACCAAAACTTCCGGACAAAATGGCTGCCGATAATATGCGAATAGTGTAAACATTTGATATATCAAGGTTGTGAACCCTGTAGAGGTCACATTTTAAATCCGATTTTAATGAAGTTTGAAATATAAGTTTATAACCCAAAGATTGAATTATTCTGAATTAAAAAAACGTTTGACTATATCCTCGGTACACATTAATGATGGTTAAGTTTGAACACAATAACTCTCCTTCTAATTGAGTTAAAATGTTCAAACTTGGTGTATATGCTTATTAAGTCAATGCCTTGATGGAGTTCGAAGATGAGCATTTTCCGCTTAGGGTAAGCAGAGATAAGCAATTTGATTGGTTGATACTTTGGGACAAGATAACTTAGGTTCATCTTGATTGATGATTTTTATGCCAATACAATGACTGCATTCTCATTTAGTAATCGATTCGACAGTAACAGTGTATAGAAACGATTGACTTGGACACGAGGGCCCTTTCCCTTGGCCAGAGGGGCCCTTTTGTCTGCCTTTAGGGTCCCCCTAACTAGGGTACATTTTCATTTTTCTCGGCGGTTTTAGCATTTTTCTTTATAAAACACTTTTGGATGTCACTTCGTGTACAGTTTGATTGCTCGATACATTGAAAAAAGTAAATGTGCGATTAATTAACATGTGTCTTCTATTTATTTTGGGATTTCGGCGGGGGACATCAGCCTCACTGTTGGCTTGGTTATTTTTGTGGTTCCTCTAAAGATCTCAATTATTATCCGATTTTAAAAAAACACGTTTAATTATATCGCAGTTATACTATAATGAAGGTTGAGGTCTAATTTCGCGAAAATCAGACCAAAACTTCCGGACAAAATGGCTGCCGATAATATGCGAATAGTGTAAACATTTGATATATCAAGGTTGTGAACCCTGTAGAGGTCACATTTTAAATCCGATTTTAATGAAGTTTGAAATATAAGTTTATAACCCAAAGATTGAATTATTCTGAATTAAAAAAACGTTTGACTATATCCTCGGTACACATTAATGATGGTTAAGTTTGAATTTCTCGAAAATCAATAATTGAACAGCTAAATCCATAATATTAAATGTTTCGTATACTAAACGTTCGCTTAGGCAGAACTTTATAAAACCCAAACAAATTCTAATGATTTTATGATAATTACTTATATGCAACAACTCTTGTCGACTGCTCGGGCGATTTAGTTGCTGGTGTTTTGATATTCGCATGTATCGGACAGTAGCATCATGGATTATGGCCCCTGATTGTACGAAAAATCACATTTTTAACTTGAACAGTGTAGAAGTCACAATTTTCAACTGATTTTGATGAAACTTGAAATGGATCTTTATAACCCAACGAACTTGGTTCCGTTCGATATTTGCGCACATCGGATGGTAACTTCCTGAATTATGGCCCCTTATTGTACGAAAAATCACCTTTTTGTCCCCCGTCTGTCTAAGAATGCAGGGTACCATTAAAATGGGTGTGTCTGTCCGTCAGTCTTTTGAGACACAACTGGATAACTTCAGTTCTAATATAAGTGGGCGTGATGAAACTTGGTGTTTAGTTTCATTACATTCATGCCTAGAATTAGTTCAATAATGAGCATTTTCTGCTCATGGTAAACAATTTGATTGGCCGAGACTATGGAGCATGATAGCTGTAATTGAGGTAGAATGTTCAAACTTGGTGTAGGCATTCATTAGGTCTATAGGGGAATCACGTGAGTAAGGTGTTGGCTCGCTAGTCTGGAGGTCGGGTGTTCGATCCCTGCATTGCCCCTTGTCAGTGTTGTAGAAGGGAGGGCCTGACAACACCAGATAAAGGGTGTTAAATTTTCCAGCGTGGTGTCGTCCTTGTCAGTGTTGTAGAATGGGGGTGCCTGGCAAGGACAGATGTCTAGTTGTTCAGTAAGGGACGAAAAATTGAGGTCCCGTGTACACATTGACTTGCACCTAAAAGATCCCTTGGCAGTTGAATCTGTTATAATTCTCTACAGGTCACAATTCTTATCCGATTTTGACAAAACTTGAAAAATAGGTTGTTGTCCCTCTGGAGGTCAATATTATTATCTGATTTAAGAAAACTTTTGATTATATCACCGTTGCATGGTAATGAAGGTTGAGTTCGAATTTCGTGAAAATCGGACCAAAATTGATGGTTGAAATGGTCGCCATTTGTACGCGATTAGTGTGAAAATATGTAATATCACGGTTGTGGACCCTGTAGAGGTCACAATTTTAATTTTGATGAAACTTGAAATGCAAGTTTATAACTCAAAGATCTTGGTTCCTTCCGATATTTGCACATATCGAATTGTAACTTCATGATTGTAGGAAAAGTCACTTTCTTTTTTAGCTTGTTCTCTATCCATCTCACGAAAATGTGGGCGTATCCAGCCTGGCAGCCGCTGGTTTACTGCTGAAATTGTCTTCTCTCAGACAAAATATACTCAGCCAAATTAAAAACTTGACACTGATCAATTTCAAATTTTTTTTTCTGGTAAGTCAAATAAATTTTAAAGTGTTTCTAACGATAGTAAGTAGTAAGAAGTCTTTAATTTCATAAAATTGTAAAGTGGATCACGTGACTTTTGAGCATATAAAGATGAAAAACACGTGCAAACACAAACTCGTGAGGTCAACCGATGCAAGATTGCTTAAACTGAACACGCACATGTAACTTGAACTGAAAAAACAAATTAAAATTGTTATTTTCATCTTTGTTAGAAAATGCCGCACCTTTCAAATGTAGAACGTCTACGTGCTATATATAGGTAGGCTCTATGCCTGTCAGTCTGTGGTCACTGTTGCAAGAGCCTTTAATTGTTGACGCAATACAATAATTAATCTTAGAATGAGAGTGCTTCAAACTGGAACTATTGCCGACATTGCTCCAGGAAGATCAAGCAATACGATTACGTCATCTTGCAAACAGATTTGTCACTGCAACCTCCACAAGTAGACAGATGTTTGGTGGAAGGGTAACTGAACAAACTGTTCGAAATTTCTTGCAGGCTGCTGGTCTTCGAGCTCGGAGGCCCTATAATGGACCAATATTGCACCTCTTCATCGCTGTAACCAACTTGTGTGGGCCACAAGACACATAAGATTTACTCAAAGACCGTGGAATTCAGTTGTCTTTAGTGACGAAACTCGATTCACTTTGAGATTTTCCGATGGCAGGGTCTGAGTGTACGGCAGAAGAGGTGAACATTACGCTCAAGTATGCGTCGGAGAAGTTGACCGATTTGGTGGCGGCAGCGTCATGGTTTGGGGTTCTTTTTGTGCACATGGATGTTCTCCTCTTGTTGTTGTCCAAGGGAACTTAAATGCTGTCCAGTACAGGGATAAGATTTTGCAACCTGTTTTTCTTCTGTTTATGCAGAGACATGGGCCTGGACTAACGTTTCAACAAGACAATGCTCAACCCCATACGGCAATTGCTACCCAGAATTTTTTAAGAAATGCCGGTGTCCAAGTCCTGGATTGGCCGTCGCTTAGCCCCAACCTTAATCCTATTGAACACATCTGGGACGAACTGGGTCGACGTGTTCGTCAGCAAGTGAATCCACTACTGACGTTGCAGGACCTTCAACATGCTCTTGCTGAGCAGTGGCGACGTCTTCCTCGGGAATGTTTTTACTAATGTTCTGAGATCCATGAGAAGACATTGTGTGGCAGTACGAGACACTAGAGGAGGCCACAACCGTTACTAAACACTTTATTCCGATTGTTCTCCAAATCTGTGAATTTCTTTTTGGGGGGTACTGTGACATCACGAACGTTATCAATGTCAAGGACTTTCGGCGAGACGTATTCTTGCTTTCTGTTGATGTCAAGGTTGTCTGTGAACAACATAACACTAAAATAGTTGCCTTAAACCAAATATTAAAAATCTAGTCCCAAAAATCCCGATTGTCAAGTTTTTAATTTGGCTGAGTATGTCCGTTCAGAAAGTTTACTAAGACAAAAATATCAGGCAAATAGCCCTTGGAATGGCTACAGATGCAAGATGATTTTTTTGGGACCCCCCCCCCCCCTCTCAGCGGCTTGCCCCATCTCCGCAATCAGTGCCTCATTTTGCGGCAGCCCACCCCAATTTCAAAATTCCTAGATACGCCCCTGCCCTAAACTCTCCTTGTTGAAAAATAATATAATTTTTAATTGTGCAATACTAGTGATAACGTATCGAAGTTCATCCCAATTTTACGGCGTGGTTTCCCCCTCATCAGTGATGCAGGACGGAGGGTGTTTAATTGGAACGAAAAACCGAGGTACTGCGTACACATTGGCGTGCACGTAAAAGATGCCTTGGCAGTTGGAATTAGATTAGGCCATAGTGCCACTGCCCGGGCAAAATTTCCCTCAAAGAACACTGTATGGCGTATGCCCGTCTTCATTAGCCCAGTTCAGAGCAGAACAGTAAGACGTTAAACTATATTTTATTTCGTTATCAATACTGTAGTAAACTTGCCCAGTCACCCTTGTGTCAATAATGGACTGGGCCAGTTTTGATGGAAGAATTCACATGCTTTTCCTTTTGAGAAGTTACCCTCTACCTATTTGCAATTCCTTGGCATTGTAGGCTGATCATGGGTGCATCCTAGTTAGAGATAGCACATTCTTACATCAATACTAAAGTAACAAAATTCAAATTTTTCCTAGTTGCATTATTATCAGGAGTGAACCATGTTTTGATTTTATTTATCAGCCTTACTATTTTGCAGTTGAAGGATGTTTTAGAGCTTTCAGAGAAATGAATGAAATCTATCATGAATAAGGTTATGGCATTTAAAGATCCAGTTGTTATATAATAGTAAGTGTTGCATTTCTTGTAGTATTCTATGTCCCCATAAATGTTGGCCATTTAAATCTGCTGTAGATTAGGAGCCTAGGGCCCTATTCAATCAATAAAATCAACCAATAAAATCCAACGTTACACGTATCAAGTGAAAGTAGAATATATTATTTTTTATCTTTTCATGTAGCGCATAATTGGTAAAGTTCGATTGTGAGCTAAGCTGTAAATATGGTCGATCTTGAAAGTATCCTAGGCTGTTCTGGCTTGGTAAATATGGTTGATATTATCTTAAGCTGTTCTGGCTTGGTAAATATGGTCGATAGTATCATAAGCTGCCCTGGCTTGAAACAATCCTGGTTAGTACCCTAGGCTTTCCTGGATTAAAGTGATCCTGACAGTATCCTGACTTGAAACAATCCTGCTAGTATCCTAAGCTGGTCTGGCTTGGTAAAATTGGACGAAAGCAAACCTAATTGTATCCCAAGCTGCACTGGCTTTAAAATGGTTGATTGTATCCCAAGCTGCTCTGGTTTGGTGAAAACAATGTATGGTCAGTGGTATACCAAGCTGTCCTAGCTTTAAACAATCCTGGCTTGTGACGGTATTCTAAGCTGTCCTGTCTTGATAAGTTTCGAATGTCCTGTCTTGATAAGCTGTCTTGGCTTGGTAAAAATGGCTTGTGATGGTATCCTAAGCTGTCCTGGCTTGATAAGTTTCGAATGTGACCTAAAGCTGTCCTGGGCCTGATTCTATCGCAAACTTAGAGCCTATTTTGTGAGGGAAACCCATAGATTTAAGATAAGAGGTAACCAAATTGACATTGTACAGTGATGAGCTAATGGAAGATCTCAAACATAGGCTATGGGGCGGACGGAACCATAGAAATGCATGATACATGAGATTCCCTCTGAGTACAATGCTGAGGAGGTAATGGACGATCTCAAACTTAAAGCCACATAGATTTAAGATAAGAGGTAACCAAATTGACATTGTACAGTGATGAGCTAATGGAAGATCTCAAACATAGGCTATGGGGCGGACGGAACCATAGAAATGCATGATACATGAGATTCCCTCTGAGTACAATGCTGAGGAGATAATGGACGATCTCAAACTTAGAACCCTATAGATTTAAGATAAGAGGTAACCAAATTGAAATTGTACAGTGATGAGCTAATGGAAGATCTCAAACATAGGCTATGGGGCGGACGGAACCATAGAAATGCATGATACATGAGATTCCCTCTGAGTACAATGCTGAGGATATAATGGACGATCTCAAACTTAGAACCCTATAGATTTAAGATAAGAGGTAACCAAATTGACATTGTACAGTGATGAGCTAATGGAAGATCTCAAACATAGGCTATGGGGCGGACGGAACCATAGAAAAGCATGATACATGAGATTCCCTCTGAGTACAATGCTGAGAAGATAATGGACGATCTCAAACTTAAATCCCCATAGATTTAAGATAAGAGGTAACCAAATTGACATTGTACAGTGATGAGCTAATGGAAGATCTCAAATATAGGCTATGGGGCGGACGGAACCCATAGAAATGCGTGATACATGAGATTCCCTCTGAGTACAATGCTGATGAGATAATGGATGATCTCAAACTTAAAGCCCCATAGATTTAAGATAAGAGAAGGTAACCATATTGACATTGTACAGTGATGAGCTAATGGGAAAATTTCAAACATAGGCTATGGGGCTGACAGAACCATAGAAATGCATGATACATGAGATTCCCTCTGAGTACAATGCTGAGGAGATAATGGACGATCTCAAACTTAAAGCCCCATAGATTTAAGATAAGAGGTAACCAAATTGACATTGTACAGTGATGAGCTAATGGAAGATCTCAAACATAGGCTTTGGGGCGGACGGAACCATAGAAATGCATGATACAACAGATTCCCTCTGAGTACAATGCTGATGAGATAATGGATGATCTCAAACTTAAAGCCCCATAGATTTAAGATAAGAGAAGGTAACCATATTGACATTGTACAGTGATGAGCTAATGGGAAAATCTCAAACATAGGCTATGGGGTGGACGGAACCATAGAAATGCATGATACATGAGATTCCCTCTGAGTACAATGCTGAGGAGATAATGGACGATCTCAAACTTAAAGCCCCATAGATTTAAGATAAGAGGTAACCAAATTGACATTGTACAGTGATGAGCTGTTGGAAGATCTCAAACATAGGCTATGGGGTGGACGGAACCATAGAAATGCATGATACATGAGATTCCCTCTGAGTACAATGCTGAGGAGATAATGGACGATCTCAAACTTAGAGCCCCATAGATTTAAGATAAGAGAAGGTAACCAAATTGACATTGTACAGTGATGAGCTAATGGAAGATCTCAAACATAGGCTATGGGGTGGAAATAAACCATAGAAATGCATGATACATGAGATTCCCTCTGAGTACAATGCTGAGGAGATAATGGACAATCTCAAACTTAGAGCCTATGGAGTGGAGGAAACCCGTAGATTTAAGATTAAAGATGGTAGTCTGCTGACTATAACGCAAACGAGAACGGGAGACCTCACTTCCTCTCCCGGTTATCTTGCAGGCAGCGAAGCGGTCGGAAGGCAGGGGATGGTTAAGACCAATCTCTCGTCCAGTAACCGTGCACTCTTTCGTACGATCCAAGACTCAATGGTGAGACGGGAGACCTCACTTCCTCTCCCGGTTATCTTGCAGGCAGCGAAGCGGTCGGAAAACCGGGGATGGTTAAGACCAATCTCTCGTCCAGTAACCGTGCACTCTTTCGTACGATCCAAGAGACCGTGTAACTAGGCTTACCCCGAGATGGCGTCTGGTCACAAATCGGAGAAGGTAGCCAAACGAGCACCGCAGACCTCACTTCCTCTCCCGGTAATCTTGCAGGCAGCGAAGCGGTCGGAAGGCAGGGGATGGTTAAGACCAATCTCTCGTCCAGTAACCGTGCACTCTTTCGTACGATCCAAGACTCAATGGTGAGACGGGAGACCTCACTACCTCTCCCGGTAATCTTGCAGGCAGGGAAGCGGTCGGAAGGCAGGGGGTGGTTAAGACCAATCTCTCGTCCAGTAACCGTGCACTCTTTCGTACGATCCAAGAGACCGTGTAACTAGGTCGACCCCGAGATGGCGCCTGGTCACAAATCGGAGAAGGTAGCCAAATGAGAACCGCAGACCTCACTTCCTCTCCCGGTAATCTTGCAGGCAGCGAAGCGGTCGGAAGGCAGGGGATGGTTAAGACCAACCTCTCGTCCAGTAACCGTGCACTCTTTCGTACGATCCAAGAGACCGTGTAACTAGGTCGACCCCGAGATGGCGCCTGGTCACAAATCGGAGAAGGTAGCCAAATGAGAACCGCAGACCTCACTTCCTCTCCCGGTTATCTTGCAGGCAGCGAAGCGGTCGGAAGGCAGGGGATGGTTAAGACCAATCTCTCGTCCAGTAACCGTGCACTCTGTCGTACGATCCAAGACTCAATGGAGAAACGGGAGACCTCACTTCCTCTCCCGGTTATCTTGCAGGCAGCGAAGCGGTCGGAAGGCAGGGGATGGTTAAGACCAATCTCTCGTCCAGTAACCGTGCACTCTGTCGTACGATCCAAGACTCGATGGTGACCGTGTAACTAGGCCGACCCCGAGATGGCGCTTGGTCACAAATCCGAGAAGGTAGCCAAATGAGAACTGGAGACCTCACTTCCTCCCCCGGTAATCTTGCAGGCAGTGAAGCGGTCGGAAGGCGGGGGATCTCTCGTCCAGTAACTGCGCACTTTTGTACGATCCAAGACTCGATGGAGACCGTGAAACTATTCCGGCCCCCGGATGCGCCTGGTCACAGATAGGGTAATTGACACTGTACAGTGCCGAGGAGCTAATGGAAGATCCGAAACTGGTAGGCTATGGTGTGGAGACCCCATCGATTTAAGTTTAGAGAAGGTAACCAAATTGATATCGTTACTTGCGTAGACATACATACCGGTGTAAAATCTGTCTGAAACTCGGGCATACGGAGAAGCCTGTAGTTAAATCTCTGGACATTTTAGTGTGGTATGACATGTCATAAAAACAGCTCCCGTGGGATTTGTTTGCTAAAATTGATTTTTTTGTTTTGGGTTGATTAGGGACCAAGCTGCCAAAAAATGTTGGGGTTCAAATTTTCCCATCGCCTGACCCATATGGGAGGGGCATTTTTGAAATTGGGACCCCTCTGAACAAGAACATGACTATCTCCGCCAATAATCGTTGGATTTTCATGATCTAAAGTCCATTCTCGTGTTTTTTCATCATGCCGATCCCATCTGTGATACTTTTGTATATTTTACAGGACCACAACAATGTTAAGCGCCAAATGATCAATATGATGATGATTACCACGGGTATAGGACAAATACAGGGTAGGCATTAATACTAAACTTTATCCAACGCCGGATTAACCATGGGGCACATGCCACAGGGCCCCCCACATTAGGGGACCCCCTCAAAAATCTCAGTTGCACGCCTAGAGCATGGTCGGGCCGGTGACCTAGTGACGGGGCCTCTCCTATGCTCCAAGGGCCCTCCATCGGAAATCCCTAGGGCGCCCTCAATCCATGCTGTCACGATTGACCTCCTAGAATTCGTTGTAATCCGGTGATGGGTGTAACACATGGTCTTTTATTTTCATGAGATCTTCTATCGGACCAAACATTGTCTAATTTGAATTATCGTATAACTCGAACAAATTACTCGTCCCCATTTCGAGTAGCGCGAATTGCCTCAGATTGACATACGATTGTATATAAGCTGTGGTTGTTGTTGTTGATATTTGTTGTGGGTATAAGTTGAATTTGAGATGCACATCATGATCACACGAAATATTCAGATTTCTTGATTAAATCTTGTATTACCATTTGGTACTTACATTGTTAGACGTTTGTCAAAAATTGAGTCTGGCTTGGTCGTAACGGCCTCCATTCATCAAATCATCGCGGGGGATATAATACGATTCCGAATCAACTGACCCTGTTATTTATCACTGAGCGACTTCAAAATTAGGTTTGATGTAGCTCTGCTCACTTACAGTGGCGGATTTAACGGACTCAATGAGCTCCAGCCCACTCCTCTACAAATGCCCTCATTTCATAGCACTCACGTGGATTGATCCACTGAAATAATGCCAGAATGCGCTAATTTTGTGGCAGAATTTTATTTGTTTTCTTGGGGAGCTACTCTAAATGGCTCCGACACAAGTGCCTGAAATGCCAGGAAATCACGTTTTCGGCATTCAATTTCTAAATATTTCCTGGGGCGAGACCTTGCGGTGCTTCGGGCCTACTGCACTCGTGGTGGACTGCTTCGTCGGCCATAGATCCACGATCGGTGCTCAGGGGCCCCCACATGTTCCAGGTCCCAGGGCCCCCCACCATACAGGCCAAGTCTGGGGTCTTTCCCACAGAATTAACAAGTGTGTCTACTAACATATATCGATATTTCCATTACATATTACAGACGATGGTGGCATGACAGTAGTTCTTGGGGTAATCAGCATTTGTTTAAATAAGGGATCTTCACCTATGACAAGGTTCTAGACCATTGTTACTGACATTCATGAATGTAATCCTTCAACACCAATGAATAGGGAAAATAGTTAACGCTAATATTAATTCATGGGGTTTTATTTTCAGATAAAGGAGTAAAGAAGTTTATGGTATCATAGAACGTTATCATGCATCTTATACTGGGCCTGTCGATATATTCTATGTTGTATAAGCTTGGCTTGTGCACCAGATTCGTTTGTAAATATCATGTGAAGTTTTCCATGATGTATTATTAGGTTTTTTGGTAGGAAGATGTAGACATGGGTAGTTATTAAATCGGGATATATTAATATGGCATCAACTAACCCCACATTTCCTTTAGGGAACTAATTTCTTTTTTTTTTTATTATTTTGCACGTTTTTCACCATTTTGCATTTGCTTGCTAAGTAAGGGGTGCTATATTTAATATATTCTGATATTTGGTTTATCTTAGATTTTTAATGCTTTAACATATATTGCAAATTTCTCCTGAGTGTCTAGTAGAGATAATCTTGTATAACATGTTTCTATGATAAGCTTAGATGTAATTGCTGATAGCGGGGTCTAGAGAGTTTACTGATACAGGTGAGTTATGCCATCACCATTGGTAGATTTTAATGTTTTTGTTGTATGACAATAGACAAAACTAAAACATGCTGTCTTTTTTATTAGTCCATAAACACATTGTATTTTACATGATGATTATAATTGTTTGATAAAAAAAAAATAAAGGTTCTTGGAAGATCTAACTAAACATAAATATATTTTTCTTTAAAACTAGTAACAGCGGCGGTTAAAGTAGACATAAACTGAGATTAGATGCTGCGTGGGAATTTAGAATGTATAATACTTAATAATCCTCCTCTTAATTACAGGATCGTGGAGATATGTTTGTAAGAGACATATGAAGACAGTGATAGTTGTGGATGAGCAGGACACACAGCGTATTATACATGACGATATTAATGTACAGGCATTTGTTATGCAATTGTTGAGGTAAGCATTAATATCAATATTTTCATTAATACAAAATTTCAAACATGAGTTTTATTTAAAACATAAAATGTTGTAAACCGAAATAGTAATGGTTATTCATATGAATTTCTGCACGCTGTATCATACGACCTGCCATTGAGTCAGCTGGCTTGGTTTCTAATCCCCAGTTGAACCATATGTTAGTCCCGAAATGACCTAGTTTGTGTTGATTGGACGTTAATCGCCATTTTTCTCTCTCATAGGAATTTCACAAATTTGGTTGGCTGATTGTGTTTTCAATATTTTCCTTATTTTATTTAAAACATTAGCAAAACACACATACTTAATTACAACTTCTCTAGTTCCTGTAGGCAGGATGTTTGTCTTTGGCTATTGAAATGTCTCTGTTGGCATGCAAAAATACTGCCCGATGTTATAAAAAATAAACATATAATTGTTGTACATTTTACAGGACCACAACAATGTTAAGGCGCCAAATGATCAATATGATTATGATTACCGCGGATATAGGAGAAGACAGGGTAGGTACCAAACTTTAATTTTTCTAAATTATTCCTACAATTTATAAATAATTAAAATTAAATTACATGTGATATACTTAATTACATAATATTCTGTTCTTTGAATTAAGTATACATATTGACTGTTGGGACATTCCTGTAAATAGAAATTACACCTTCAAATCTGACATTTCAACTGAACGAATCATTTGGTCACCATAGATGTTCAGTGGTGGTTCTTAGGCGAATTTATTCTATTGGTTTACTTTCAACAAATCATACTTAAGCTGCAAGTTGTGATTTTCTAGTCGCAAAACAATACAGCATGACAGTAGGAAACATCTGTTTGTAGTTTTCGAAAACGTTTCAGATTTGCCGAAGTATTTATCGTGTTGTACAGATGGGCAAATTTTCAACTAGGTCCTTTTTTCAAACGATATTATTCATGTGGACATTTTAATTGTCATTGTTTACCTTTTTTCCAGGAGTGATTTGGATGGATGTCAAGCGGCAGTTTATGGTACCGGGAACTCGACTGGGAAATGGAAGTTGAATAGGGAAATTCTAGATTAGCAATAACAGGTTTATGTGTGTATATATTTTCTAAATTTTCATGGGTCCATCGAATAGGTACAGTAAAGGACATTCTGTTTACAAGTTTGAAACACATCAAAGTCTATCAAATCACTTCTCTATGTAAAGGTGTTTCGAAGACCTGTTAGCTCATGTTTCTTTACTGTAAATTTCGATTCAGATATTGATGGGGTTCGTTTGCAATTTGGATTTAATTATTGTCTAAATAAGCTTGTTATTGCCAAACTAGTATTTTTCTAATCAAGTCATCTACAGACATCTTCTGTTTTAATTTTTCATTTATATTATATGCATGATTGTTTATTATTTTTTATTTATATTATATACATGATTATTTTTTATTTGTATTAAGTTTATTTACAATGTAAGGTCAGTATTCAGTAAATACTTCTGGTTGATCCGAGCATTTTTGAAAATCCTACCACCTCCTTCCTAAATGGTAGTTAGGGTTAATAGCCGGCTTACAATACTTACCACTGTTGTCAGAAACGCCTACAAAGATCAGGATGTTTAATTTTAGGTAACATAATACTTTACTAGGACGTTAGGTGAACATTCAAAATTTTTTTTTATCTGTACATGGGACATAAAACTTTATGGGATTCTTAATGAGGTAAAATTACAATTCTTTCGAAACTTTCGAGCTAGCAACGGGATTGATAGGGGTAAAGAGATGTTACCTTTTCATTTTTGTATTGTTTTCAAGACTCAAGGCTGGTTTTGATTAGTAATTATTTCTGTAATTATAATATTACTCAAATAATTACCTTAGAATAATATCTTTAAAAACTGTAGGCTTTTCTGACAGAATATGTAATGTTTTTTGGAAACAATTATTCACATATAATGTGTGTTATTGTGTTTGTCTTTGGTTAAGTTACGTTATTAGAAATCACCAGTTCAAATTGACAATTTTATCGAAACTTTCAAAAAACCAACATGATTTTTTGTTTTCATCAAAATAAACTTGATTGTACTAAAGTAGTATTTTTCTATTGAAATCGTCTACAGATGTCTACTGTTATTATTTTTCATTTATATTATATACATGATTGTCTTTTATTTATATTATATACATGATTATGTTTATTTAGAATGTAAGGTCAATAGTGAGTAAACACTTCCAGCTGATTAGAGCACATGGAAAATCGTACCTCCCCCTTCCTAAATGGGAGTTAGGGTTGGGTAGCCGCTCTCAGCATCGACCATTGTCTACAGCTGTCCACTGTTATAATTTTTCATTTATATTATATACATGATTGTTTATTTAGAATGTAAGGTCAGATATATTGTGAGTAAATACTTCTGGTATATCCAAGCACTTTTGAAAATCCTACCACCTCCTGCCTAAATGGTAGTTAGGGTTAGGAAGCCGGCTTTCAATACTGACCACTGATGTCAGAAACGCCTACAAAGATCAGAATGTTTAATTTTGGGTAACATAATATTTTCTATGGAGGTTAGGTCAAAATTCAAAATTTTTCATTGTCTTTACTTGGGACATAAAACTTCATGGGATTCTTAATGAGGTTAAATTACAATTCTTTTGAAACTTTCGACCGAGCAACGGGATTTATAGGGGTAAACAGATGTTACCTTTTCATTGTTTTGATTAAGGTTAATTATTTCTGTAATTCTCTTATTTACTCAAATAATTACCTTAAAATATTATCTTTCAAGAATGTAGGCTTTTCTGACAGAATTCTTTTTTTTTTTTTTTGAAACAAAATATCCATCCAATACCCCATTATAAATAAACATTTCATTTAGTTTTTATGCACCCATATTTTCAGGCCAAAGGTTTAAATTTATATTTGTATATACTATAATATAATGATACCAGTCACTAGAGATTGCCTACAAAGATTGACAAAATTATTCAATGTTTATATTATTGTCAGTGTGTTAGGGTAAAATAATACTTTATCACCCAATAACACATTTGACAGTAGATATCGGTTGTATGATAAATTACATAATCTACTGCGATATCCCCTTAGATATCGCTTTACATGAATTTGATTGGCCAATCAAAAAGGAACTACTTTCTTTTATTTTAAAGAAACCACTTATTTTAAATAAAAAGTGACTTTTTTTTTTGTTAAAAAGAAACTGTTTTAATTTATCTCCAACTCATGTTTTTTGATATCAAAAAACACTCGTAGAAGATTCTCTATTTATAAGGAAATAGAATGAGGTCGAAATTCAAATAATCCATCTGTTGAATAGATTATATTATTTCTTAATCAATTATTTACTTATAGATAAGATAATATGATTTGTATTTCTCCAATTATTATACATTATTTAGTTATTTTTATAGGCCTATATTAAACAGTTATATGATATTTTTATATGCCCATATTATTGTCAGTGTGTTAGGGTAAAATAATACTTTATAAGGAAATAGAATGAGGTCGAAATTCAAATAATCCATCTGTTGAATAGATTAAGAAATAATATAATCAATTATTTACTTACAGATAAGAGATTATGATTTGTATTTCCCTAATTATTATACATTTAGTTATATTTATAAGCCTATATTAAACAATTTGATATTTTTATATGCCCATATTTTATGTTACAGAACAAAATTCTAAATTTTGCATTTTCCTAAACTTGGAATGTAAACCGTTATGGGAATTTGAATGGGGTCATAATTGTTTAGACATTTTCGACATACAAACGTGATATGGTATGGGGGAGGGGAGATTATGTCTGTCCGTCCATCATGCTACAGGTCCAAAATACAAATTTTCCCTTTTCTCTAAACTTGGAACATACTAGTTTATGGTAATTTGAATGGGGTCAATTTATTTCGAAATTTTCGACATACAAATAATATAAGGGGAAGGTGGTGGGTTGAGATTTTTATATTTTTTTCTCGCAACCACATTTATTATTCTTTTATTTACCTTTACCCATATATTTTAAAGTATTGTTTAATATGGGCCAACTGGTAAATTCACCAGTCGAAATAGATTATATTATATCTTAATCAGTTGTATTATTATAGATTAGAGGTTTTGATTTATATTAGTATTTCAATATATCTTATCTTAAATTAGGCAAATTATTATCTTATAGGACTGGTATCTACTCTTATTATTGGTCAGTTATATTATATGCAGGATTATGTAGTTTACATTGTAAGGCCAGTATTGAGTAAACACTTCCGGTTGATCAGTTGTAGGGTTGGGTAGCCGGCTCTCAATACTGACCCCTGATGTCAGAAACGCCTACAAAGATCAGAATGTTTAATTATGGGTAACATAATACTTTATAAGGACGTTAGGTGAACATTCAAAATTTTTCTTTGTTGTCTTTACTTAGGACATTAAACTTTATGGGATTCTAAATGAGGTCAAATTACAATTCTTTCGAAACTTTCGACCGGGCAACGGGATTTATAGGGGTAAAGAGATGTTACCTTTTCATTGTTTTGATTAAGGTTAATTATTTCTGTAATTCTCTTATATTACTTAAATAATAACCTTAGATTAATATCTTTGAAGACTGTAGGCTTTTCTGAGGTCAAATAACGATTATTTCAAAACTGGACACACCGACATGATTTTGTGTTGGAGAAATGGAATGTTATGTCAGAGGCATAAGATGTTTTAATTTATATTTGTATATATAATAATACCAGACGCTAGAGATTGCCTACAAAGATTGACAGTTATATTATTGTCAGTGTGTTAGGGTAAAATAATACTTTATAAGGAAATAGAATGAGGTCGAAATTCGAATAAACCATCTGTTGAATAGATTATATTATTTCTTAATCAGTTATTTACTTATAGATAAGATAATATGATTTGTATTTCTCCAATTATTATACATTATTTAGTTATTTTTATAGGCCTATATTAAACAATAATTTGATATTTTTATATGCCCATATTTTATGTTACAGAACAAAATTCTAAATTTTGCATTTTCCTAAACTTGGAATGTAAACCGTTATGGGAATTTGAATGGGGTCATAATTGTTTAGACATTTTCGACCTACAAACGTGATATGGTATGGGGGAGGGGAGATGTATTATGTCCGTCCGTCCATCATGCTACAGGTCCAAAATACAAATTTTCCCTTTTCTCTAAACTTGGAACATACTAGTTTATGGTAATTTGAATGGGGTCAATTTATTTCGAAATTTTCGACATACAAATAATATAAGGGGAAGGTGGTGGGGTTGAGATTTTTATATTTTTTCGCGCAACCACATTTATTATTCTTTTATTTACCTTTACCCATATATTTTAAAGTATTGTTTAATATGGGCCAACTGGTAAATTCACCAGTCGAAATAGATTATATTATTTCTTGATCAATTATATTCTTATAGATTTGAAGTTTTGATTTATATTAGTATTTCAATATATCTGATAGGGGTAAAAGATATTACCTTTTCATATTTGTATTGATTTGTGGGGAGGTTTTGATTAAGATTTATTTCTGTAATTGTCTTATATTACTCAAATAATTACCTTAAAATATTATCTTTTAAAGACTGTAGGCTTTTCTGACAGAATATTTAATGTGAAGGGAGGGATAAAGATGTTACCCTCCCATATTTTAAATCAAATATCTTATGATACATTTTGGATGGATATGTTTCTTAGGGCAACTGTATTTCACAGCTTTTAAAATGTTTAATATAGACCAACTGATAATTAAGAGATTATATTATTGTTTCTTAATCAATTAAATAATCATAAATGTAGTTAAAAATCATTTACAAATAAAATATTTTACTATCGCTGTGGTTTGCATCTGATTGGGTGGGGGAACATCAGCCTTGTAATTTTGCTGTGAAAATGAGCTGCAGAATAAGGTTCTGAAATCCATGTTCAGGGATATTCCAGCTCCAAAGTTTCATTTTGTTCTACCCGAACTAGGCGTAGATTCCCCCTGGCCCATTTTGTTAAACTATTTGATGGCTATATTCTGATGATTAGTGGAAGACATTGTTACATCTATTGTAGGGGGGGGGGGCATTTAATGTTCACTCGGCACAGACTAGGGCATTTTGTGATAAACATGTGGTCAAAGTATATAATTTAAATTATTTGTGTGGATTGGTCTTTAACCGTTGGGAGGAAATGAAATGGAATTTAACGTCCTGTTCTGCTCCAAAACTGGGCTAATGAAGACATGAGGGCCGAGTGGTTAGAGCACGCTCTATCATACGGCCTGCTATTGAGTCAACAGGTATGGTTTAGAACCCCCAGTTGTACATGGCAAGGAGTAGGGTCGCCTGTCCAACCTCGTGGGTTTTCTCTGGGTACTCCAGTTTCCTCCCTCTGCTAAAGTCCCCTAAGCACAAGCGAATTATTTTAATAAAATTAAACCTGATGTTTGTGTGTCGAGTGGACGTTAAACCCCATTTCTCTCTCTCCAACTGCCTAGGGATTATTTACGTGCACGCTAATGTGTATAGGGCACATTGGTTTGTCTTCCCATCCTACATCACTGACAAGGGGAACCATGCCGGAAAATCTGGTTTAACTTTCTTGGTCAATGCCAGGCCCGTAGCTAGCTGTGTGTGTCGGGGGGGGGGAGGAGCGGGGGCTTATTTCGTCCTAAATATTGAATATGCTCATCGTTTTCTGGTACGACCACAGCATCAATGTTGATTTAAATTGACAAATAATTTGTATTTTCAATGTCGAAGACTTTAGATGATATTGAGTTAGACTTGGCTACTATAAGTTCGGGAGTGGGGATCACGTGGCTAAGTGGGTAAGGCCCTGGCTAGCTAGTCTGGAGGTCGGATTAATTATAGCTTATCAACTCTCAATGCCTGTCTGTCTACAGCTGGCTCTGCCTGACAACAGGTGGAAGTATACCGTATATAAATCGCTGCGTGCAGTAAGATCTACTTTGGAACTATTATAGCGAGAACTGTCAGCTCTTTATTTAAATCTTCCATAATGCTTCTTTAAATATAATATAATATTAAATTAAAAACCTATTCAAAAGGTTGATTAAAGACAAGGACAAATTATTCTGGTTGGCACAAGTAAACATGATTTATATGGGGCGAGAGTGAGTATTGTAGACTAAATGGGTTGAGTTGAGAGTAATATATATGGGGTTTAATAACGTCCTACAGTTCTGCTCATGACCAGGCAAATGCCATACAGTGAGCTAGGAGGGGAATTTTGCCCGGACAGTGGTCACTACGACATACTCTTATGTTCAAACTGCCAAGGGTTCTTTTACGGGCATGTCAATGGGTACACGGGACCTTGGTTATTCGAACGACTAGACAGCTGTTCTTGTCAGGTCTTCCGTCCTGCCTCAGTGACAAGGGGGAACCACGCCAGAAAATCTGGATGAACTATCTCTGTCAAAGCAGGTATCGACCTCCAGGCTGACAAGCCAGCATCTTACTCGTTTAGAGCCCCCCCCACACACACCCACACTAAACACGTACAACTGGGGAATCGAAACGACGCCAGTTGACACAACGACCTTATGATACAGCTCCTACAATCAGTGGGCGGGGCAGGTAGATGGGTTTCATATAGTCAGTCAGTTGCTGAGTAATGGTGTAGCCTAGGTGTTTATTAGATCAGTTCCTTCATGCTCAAAATGTCTTAAAAGTTTAGAAATTTCTTTTAAATGGTTTAGGGCCTACCGCCTTTGGCAGTGGGGGTTTGGCATGGCCTAGTGGACTAGAGTGCCGCGCTACGACATCTAGCTGGCCGGTCACCTCTGGTTTGCGGCTGTGGTTTCGATCCCTGGTGTGAGCATATGTGGCATGGAGATAGGGGCGCCTTCTCAACCTCGTGGGCACTCACACCAGGGCTCGAAACCACGGTCGCAAGCCAGAGTTGATCGGCCAGCTAGAGGTCGAAGCGCGGCACTCTAGACCACTAGGCTATCCCAACCCCCTCGTATTTATATAAATGTGCATTTGCCATAAATGGAACGGGGTCAGTACCCATTGGTAAACCAATAGTTTGCTGTATTATCTGATCCCCAACCTCAAATATGGCATTGTCAATGAAAAAATGTATGATATTTTGAAATGTTTCTTTATCAAAAACTATCATGACGGCATTGTGACGTTTTGCAATCCATCTCGCATCTTGTTAGTAGACGGCCATCAAGTTTCTGCCTTTTCCGAAAGCTCCATTAAAGGCTTTATCTACGAACCAATCCAACTTATTTTTGCGATCTGCATGTTGCAGTATAGAATATAAGGTAGAAAAATCGAACGTTTCTATAATTCGCATTATCTTTTTTATTGATTTTATCTAGAGTATCTACTATTGGTTTGTTTTTATCAATTATGAAATTCCAGTATAATTACAAAGTGTTTTGCACCAAATGGCATGTTGGGTTTGCCATAATTTAAGTCCTTTGGTGATAGTTTGTGCAAGCTGTTTAGTCTGGCAGATACTGCAGGATATCATGTATCTGAATTTTACTGGGTTTTTATGAAATTTAGGAATATAATAAATGTAAGGTAGTGCATCTGATCTATCATTGTCTTTAATGTCATTACTCCTGTTCAAAGTATAATAATTATGTAAGTTCAACATCAGTAAGGATATTTTTCACAGAGATGAAGGCAATAATAGTGCTGGCCTTATCGACAGTTATTAGAACAAATCTCTCTTGAAGAGTAGTAACAGGTACATCAATCGCTCAATCCTCGCTCAATCCCCGCACGTGACCTTTAAAGTCACACAAGAAGACATTCCCAATTACTGGACTGCCGATTAGCGAAACCCTTACACTTTTGTTCTGTGTATACATTCCAGCGAATCAAGTATTTTTCTAGTAAGATTGGATATCTCTACTTTCAATATTTATCAAAATTGCCATAATTATATTGAAATGAACATTCCATAAATACTTTTTCTGGGAAGTGTCTTTAACCCTATAGCAGATGACTGATCTTTAGCGTTTGTGAGCATAATAGGACTAGGCTTGACTCTACCACATACTCGTAACACAATGGAAAGGACGGGTGTGTTCAGCACTGGGCAGGAATCCAGGGACCACAGTTATTCTTCAGAGAAAACGGGGGCATGTGTCAGCTCAAAAGTGATTATACTCATATATTGCCAGACCCGAGACCCTGAATTTATGAAAATGTCTTGACGTTTAAAGATCCCCAAATTCTCTCTTGCTAGTTTCAGTAAAACAAAAACACAAGATTATACAGGTGATACTTTATATATAAAAATATAAAAGCATCAAGTAATAAGGTAAAAATAATAATAATAATAATATCAACAATGAAGCAATCGGTATCCAGGTAATAACACATAAACATATAAAATAATCTAACAAAATGACGATCACATCAAATCAATAATCCACAGGTAAATACACTGGGATGGAATATAAAATAAGGCACTTCACTACAATCTAATAGAGGCCTAAGGTTGACACAAATCTCAACCTACAAAAGGCTTGCTCAGAGTTAACATATGAGTGGGAGTTAGTTATACACTAACGGGTATGCGACCAACACACAGCTGACGATAACGCATTGTACGAAAAGCCAAGAAAATGGGAAGAAGGGGAGTGGATGGCCAAATGATTAGCGCTGTATCATAAAGCATATCATTGAGTCAACTGGCGTGGTTTCTAATCCCTGGTTGTATGTGACAAGGAGTAGGGTCGTCCGTCCAATCTTGCAGGCTTTTTCCGGGGCCTCCGGTTCCCCCCCCCACCGCTAAAGACCTCTAGGTGCAAGCGAATTACAGAAATAAAATTAAACCATATGTTAGTCCCACAATGACCTAGTTTGTATTGAATTATTAAACCCCATCTTTCTCTCTCCAAAAAAATTGCTTGGCCTACGAGACACGTTCGCAGCCACCCGCTGCATTCCAATAGAACATACTGGTTAACTAGAGACACTAGGGCGTACAAAAATCGAGACAAAGGCCAGATTATGGCCAAGGTAATTTAAAACACACAGCGCAAGAAATGGTCACGTATACAGACACAATAAGAAACACACGACTGTAAAGATTGGTAGTTGTTTTTGTGTAAGGTTTTATATCTCGCATGACTTCTGATGTGGGTCTGTAGATTACCATTCTGGCTAAATGATTTACTACAAACATCACATCTATACGGTTTCTCTCCCGCATGATTTCTCATGTGGATCTGTAGATTACTACTAGTGGTAAATGATTTACTACAAACATCACATTTATAAGGTTTTTCTCCAGTATGAGTTCGGATATGTTTCTGTAGATTACCATTATGAGTACTACAAAAATTACATTTATAATCTCTTTCTCCTCTTTGCCCTTGGCGACTAACATGTTTTTCACAGTGTTTTGTTAAATCAGTGCAAGATTTAAATTCTTCATCACACACGTGACACTGATAAATAGTTCCGTCATCTTCAGTTTGACAAAAGCCATCCACACGATCAGGTTTCTCTTCTTTCACCTGACAATATTCATCTACATCATCAATTTTCTCTTCTTTAAAATGAACATGACAGTATTCATCTACATCAACAGTTATTTCTTCTTTAACATGTATCTTATTGTGTTGTTCTAAATCTTCATATTGTTTAAAAATCTCATCACATACAACACACTATTGGAAAGTATTAACTTCATTACATTCCTGTAATATATAAAAGTATTAACATCATTAGCTTCCTGTAATATATAAAAGTTATAACACCATTAGCTTCCTGTAATATATTTACCTATCTTTATCGTGGCACTTCAAAGTCACGTGTCTCCATTCATATTAAAAAAATTTTTTAAGCACTTTAAATGCGCACGTCGACACTACATGAAGATCTGACCGGTTCTAGTGGAAGATCGCGTCAGAGGTCGAGCGGGGTTTTCTAGCATTTAGTCGTCAGGCAGTGATTAACCCATCGGCGTTGACGTTTCTAGTGGTTTACCCACAGTTCAGGGCAGAGAATGCCAAGAGGTGACCATAACAGACCGTTTCATTGGCTAATCTCCCTCACTTCAACCAGAACGCCTGTTATATAACTACTCTTCCAGATCCCAGAGAACAATAAAAAACGAAACGAAACAGAATCTGTGTTTTAATCACGCTGATTTTATATTAATCGGTGGATCAGGACCTGGCTCAATCTGGATTCAGTGTAATTAATGATTGATTACTTCGATAACAAACAGCTAAATCACGGAAAGGTCCATCAATTGCGATTGGCGATGTCTCAAATATCCCGTTTCACCCAACCCAGACCTTTTTACATAGCTTTCTTACACAGAGCACGTAACTTATTAATATATACGGAAACGAGACCGAAATGGACGAGGGGTGAGGCTATGCGGGCTAATGAAATGAAATAAAATGAGATAGCTATGAGGGAAATTTGTCCGTATTTCGTGTTCCAATGTGAACACAGAACCTCTGTTTATCGTCCCACCGAACGACTGGGCAGCTGTCTTGTCAGGCCCTCCGTCCTGCATTAATGACTAGGGGGGATCGTGCCGAAAAATTTGGCTTTTATCAATTTGTCTTTTAACAATTTATAAATGATTCTGAGTCGATAGGATATATACTTTTCCTAATATTTAGTCTCAAAATTCAATCAAAATTGTTTACTTTTCACATTGATTTTAAAATTGGGCTTGAATAATCAGATTAAAATTACTTCTGATAGACTTAGACCCCTCATATTTGTCAATTTAGAGCAACTTCAGATCAAAGCAGAAGAAGGCAAATTTTTGATTTCCTGATACAATTAGAAAGAGAATGACCTAAGAGCACTATTATACACATCTTTTTCTTTTGTTGTTTGTCAGTCAATTTTTTCCTATCTTTTCATTCTCCTGTCCTGTGTCCTGTCCTCTCCTTCCTTCTTTCTTTTCTCCCCTCCTCCTTCCTTCCTTTCTTTCCCTCTTCTTTTTCTTCTTATTTTTTCTTTCTTATAAGCTTAGGCCGTACTTGGCCCACAGACAGGTGGGCCAAGTACGGCACTGGGTCAGAGGCACACTAAATGGATTTTCCTTTGTGTGTCTGTGTATTTTGACAATAGTCCGAAATTCTAAATGGATTGTCTTGAAAACTATTCATATATATTCCTTATCCTAACGATTACTGTTATTATTTTTGCGCCCGATCCCCAGGGGCACAACTGCAGCGATGATAGCTTAGATTTTGACAACATGGGCGCCCCATCACTCAAGTTGTGATGTTAATCGTGAGAGTCATTATGAGGCGCTGCACCATTCAAACGGCGCCTCATATATAACGACATGATTGGCGAGGCGGCCATAAACCACATGATTGGCAAGGCGCCCATAAACCACGTGACATTAGTTGGCCCGGCACCACGCATTACGTTCAATGGAAAGGGCGCCTTCGGTGCCCATTGGGGGAGCCGACTTTTTCGGCAATCGTCAAAGCCCCCCCCCCACCTCCGGTGCTAGCTACGGGCCTGAATATGAACTAATAAGGGTTGTAGGCTACTAACCTGTTTTATGCTGTCCACTCTGTACCAGTTCTTCACCTTTAACCTTTCTTATTTGTCTAGTGAGTAGTTCTAGGAATGTTCATCCTATAGTTTTTATATGCAAATTTAGTAGGGTGTTATATTCTCTTTGAGTATTTTAGTAGAGTGTTATATTCTCTTTAAATATTTTAGCCAGTTTCCATGTTCCTGTATATCCAGTTAGTCTTTCATTTCCAGTGGTTATAATTACTTTTATAGTGTAGTGCCGGTTAATAACCAACAATAGGGTTTTGGGGTATAGTAACTCTGCCACTAGACTGGCCCAGTCTCTTCTATTTATTTTACATTTCGATTTATATAAAAGTAGTAATTTTTAGTAAACCAACACTTTCGTTTCCATTTGTATAAAAAAAAAATTTGAGTAAACCTGTAACCAGCACTAGAGACTGGACAATTTGCGAGCTTCACAATAAAATGGGCGTTTCTTGTCCTGTTTTACGTTGTTCCTTATTTGGAATGATTGACAGTTGTCAAGCAAGCCCCGAGTGACGTGACACCACTTTGTAAATGTGATGTCTAAGATAAATTAAGTTCGATATTTACCTTCATGAATCATGCGTCTCGAATGGAGTGCAAAGCAGTCATGCTGAAACCGTCTGCGGGCTGATGTCACGTTTTTGTTTCCATTCGCCATTCGGTTTCGTCCCGATACGCATGAACTGGCTTCGTTAAAGGGACAATCCCGATAAGAACAGAGTCTCAAAAATTAAAGTCCGAGTATTTATGAAATTTATGGACCAAAATATACTGGCATGATGTATTTACCTTGTCACAAAATTTCAGCTCAAAATATTGAGTCGTTTGGACGCGAACGTCAACACTGCTTATCCGGACACGTAACCCTTTTAAGATTTCGGGTCAATTTTGTCATTGTTTCTTGAGAGGTCTATACAGTGAATGACCAATGCCCTGTACTTGATAACAAAAGGTAAATTTCACCTACATATTATTTTTATAGAAAAAAGTCTGGTTTTATCCAGATACTGTATAATAAAACGTTCTCCATTTTCAGATGAAGACTGTCAGCTTTAAGTTATTTACAAGCGTATCACAAATATCGGGTTGGTAGGTGGGCCTTAGGTTATGGATTTTAAAGGATTTTAACACAAAATTAAGCAGTTTTATTCCACAAAAAGTTATCGGGATTGGCACTTTAAGTTGTTATAATGATGTCGTGTGTAATTATTTATCTTCATTCACCTCATCCCATACGTTGTATCCGTTCATTCGACAGATATTGTCCGTCAACAAAATTCTTAGATCGTTAAAGTATCACTAAATAACAATAACTGTTATCCACAACAAACATCTCGCACCTACACCAGTTTGCCAGTGCAAATGCAGTAATCCCGTGCACGACGTCACACGACCTAAATAATGCAGATTGACCTACTAGATGAGAATGAAGCTCTATTTGCCCAGTCTCTAGAGAGTAGGGTTTTTTTTTTCGTTTTTTTTTTTTTTGAGAGGACTGGCCAATTTTTGGTGTGTGGAGAAGACTGGCCACCAGTCTACTCTGCCACCAGTGATTGATATTAGGCCAATCACGAACCTTGTGTAAAGTAAGCAAGACGTAAAGGCTCCCCCCTTCAAGAGACAAGGATTGGAATTAGCCTAAAGGTAATTCTCCTCAAGTATCCCCAAGCATAGAATAAGTGACAGCCAAATTATAATTAATGTGTATTTATTACCATTAATATTACATTAAACATAGTATATTAATCAGACATGTAGGTGCATAAGTTTAATTTAAGAAGGGTGTTAGAACTTGCTACCTTGATTAGGCGGTTTCGTTATTTCTAACCTTAGATCAGTTACACTCAGGTATTAGCGAGAATACCTTCAGCGATTGATCATTATCACTTACGTAGACTCAAACCAATCACACCAATAAAAAGTAAATTATCGAGTATATGTACAGTAATAATGAACAAAACAGAATGGTAATGATTTATGAACCATTTCAGACAAAGAATGAATATTAACAATTATAACAAACATGAAACATACACATGTTATACATATTTCAAATCGGCAGAACATACTACAGATTTTGATAATATAATAAAATATAAACTAATTACAGATATATACATCATGTATATAAATAATTCAATAAATGGACATAAATAGGGTTATCTACCCTTATGAAAAAACGAACGAGAAACGAGGACCGTTTCAATAGTTTAAAGAGGAGGCTATTGTAAGATGGTGAGCTGTATTTAGTAACTTAGATACCGTCCTAACATCCTGTTTTCAACTGGTCATTTTTTCCCCTGGCTACATCTCGGACGCATCAATTTGTGTTTTAGCACCGATTTCACTAACCAAGGTAGGTTTATATTTGTTTAACTTGATTTGAATTATTAAATATGACAATTTCTTTCTAATTTAAAGCGTATTTTATTCTGGTATAAATTACAAATGTTTTCTTCATATATGTAGTGATTTCGTCACTTGATTTTCTAACTTTCAGAGTAAGTTTGGCTCTCCCAAACGCAACCGCATTTGATGGGCTTCCTAGACTCGACTACCTCTATGGATGCGCGGATCCAGAGAATTTTTTATGCGATTTTATTGGCGACTTTTAGACCTGTAATTTTGGAATTTACCTTCGGGAAGTCCGTCAGAATGGACCATATTGAATCTAATTTACCAAATTTTTGGAGGGGAGGGCGCCCAACCCCCCCGTTAATTGGTTGAGTGCCTTTGGAGCTACGCCCACCGCAATTATCAAACCTAGATCCCCCCCTGCAAAAAATCCTGGATCCGCGCCTGGGATCGCCCAAACTCTTGCATAATCTTGGAGTGCACGTGCGCCTATATAAGAGGGTTGATTAGCTGGACTGGGGTGTGTTTTATTGCAATTTAGAAATTGTCGCCTGTCGAGCAGACCGGTTGATTGTATGGTTATCTTGTGTCACTTCTCTAGCAGACTATATTGTATTTTATACTGTTCTGATGGAGTTTTCGATTGGTAGATCTGACTAGCCGTTATCTATATCAAGGTTGTGGACCCTGTAGAGTCACAATTTTAATCCGATTTTGATGAAATTTGAAATGTAAGTTTATAACCCAAAGATTGCAGTTCCTGTCGATATTCGGGCACATTGGACCATAACTTCCTGAATTATGGCCCCTGATTGTACGAAAAATCATGTTTTTTACTTTGTGGACCCAATGGAGGTCACAATTTTATTCTGGGGCATAACTTTATAAAAACCAAACAAATTCTAATGATTTTGCTGATAATTACTTAATACATGTATATGCGACAACTCTTGTTGACTGCCCGGACGATTTAGCTATTGTGGGCGTATGTTTTGTTGCCTGGCAACCTATTTTCTTCATATACTAAGAGCACCGTTTTCATGGTACGTTTCTTACATATACTATTCAAAAAAAGTAGGGGATATTTGATTTTGGGGGCATAATACTAAAATATGCAAATGACTACGAAAAAAGTCACTATAGAACCTAACAGAAGAAACATTTCCAGTTACATGTGAAGCCCAAACACACCAATAGCTACCGCATGGAATGCAGGTGATGCTTGGGATCATCATGGGGGTCCAACCCAAGATTTGCACGACTCTGACTTTGAATGTTAGTCATTGTAGCATTGAATTCCAGGGTGGAAACATCAGTTTAATTGTTTTAGTGACCAGAAAACAATTTTTGATATGCATCGGCTTACCCAAAATGAAAGGTTACGTGCCCTTGGCATGCTACAGATCGGCACAACACAGGCCGTTGTGGCGCGGACGATGAATGTTTCTCAGTCTGTCATAAGCAGGTTATGGTCCAGATACCGTGATACACAATCTGTACAGGACAGACCACGCTCAGGTCGACCAAGGGCGACAACTCAAGCGCAGGAACGATTTATCCGTACCTAGGCCTTGAGAAATCGTGTCATCACAGCAAATCAGATCAGCGCTCGTCTTCAAACAGACACTGGTGTGAGAGTGAGTTGCCAGACAATTCGGAATCGACTGCATAGGGGTCACCTTCGCGCCCGACGTCCTCGCGTGATCCCTTGTTTGAGAGATCATCACATTCAGGCAAGACGTCGTTGGTGTAGGGATCGTCAACACTGGGATAATCGACGCTGGAGCAATGTGATGTTTTCAGATGAGTCAAGGTTCACTGTTGATTTTTTGATATCGAATTGTAACTTCATGAATCATGGCCCTTGATCGAAGGAAAAATCATTTTCTTTTTAGCTTGTTCTCTATCCATCTCTCGAATGTTGGTGTAACCTGCTGGCAGCCGCTGGTTTAGCTTGTGGTCACTCTTGAGGTCACAATTATTACACAATTTACAAAACCGTCTGATTATCTCACCGTTACACTGTGAGGAAGGTTGAGTTCGAATTTTGTGAACATCGGACCAAAATTGCCAGACAAAATGGCCGCCGCTTGTACGCGAATTGTGTTAAAGTATGGTATATCACCATTACACCGTAACGAATGCTCGATCGAATTTCATGAACATCGGACCAAAATTGCTGAAAAAAATGGCCGCCACTATTAAGTGAATGGTGTAAAAATATTGTATGTCTAGGTTGTGGACCCTATAGAGTCACAATTTTAATCCAATTTTGATGAATTTGAAATGTAAGTTTATAACTCAAAGATTTCAGTTCCTGTCGATATTCGGGCACATTGGACCATAACTTCCTGAATTATGGCCCCTGATTGTGCGAAAAATCATGTTTTTTTACTTTGTGGACCCAATGGAGGTGACAATTTTATTCTGGGGCATAACTTTATAAAAACCAAACAAATTCTAATGATTTTGCTGATAATTACTTAATGTGCAACCGTGGACGTATGTTTCGTTGCCTGGCAACCTATTTTCTTTATATACTAAGAGCACTGTTTTCATGGTATGTTTCTTATATATTTCATTATTATATCTATTACGTGTATAATAATCCTAAAGCTGTTATTACCTGTAATAGGCAACATATCTCTATTTTATGAAATTAGTTGATAGTCATTATAAGATATATGTATACCACATAGTGGTGGTGTTAACTATCTTTCTTATTGAATATAAACTAATTTCGTTCTTTTTATTATTTCAGTGCTCTTTTGTATACAATCCTGTCCTGTGTAAATTAACTGTTTTGTGATGTTCCTGTTTGTATCTTTATGGTTTAACCCACCACCTGGAAAGGTGGAAGTCTGTCCGACGATCCTGCTACACAAAGGTAGGCACTTTTTTCTCCTTAGTTATAATAATAGACTGAAACATGGTTCCGTGTGTCGTCCATAATATCTAGACACTTTTGAGTAAATAGGTTACATGCCCTTGTTTTGAAAATAGTTTCGCTTAACCAGTCTACCGACCATTCTACGTCTAATTGACAGGTCGGTATAATCAAGACTACTTTGTAAAAGTAAAATGAAACTACTGCTAGTGGTAAACGCTAGATCTTATAAAGCGAGTACGATATAGAGCGAGGAACATGTCAGTCAATTTGATTGACAGTTCGTTGTACGGCCTTGACATTATGCATAGTAAAGGCTAAAATCAGATGTTGGATCTTCTTGTAAATATTTGTTCGGTCTCGCTGTATAGTATGTCTGTTTCAATTAAGATTTTGGAATATTTTTATACGCCCACATTTTCATGTGGTTGAAATATATAAAACTGCCATTTAAAACCATCACACATGTTCACTATCCTGACTAGTTTCGTCAAATAAATTTTAACTTTTTCAAAGGAACAGTTCAACAGAAACAGGAAACAAATTTGAAAAATGATGTCATATGTTGATGACATCACTAAGTTGTAATGGTTGCCCTGTCGTTGGTAACATGTAAGTTCTTCATTTTCTAGAAAGGTGATCTATCACATGAAAATGTGATGATACTATTAACAAAGGTGCCCATACACAAGTTGAAAATCCACAAATATTTACAGTAGGCATCCTCAAACCAATCTTCCAACGAATTTCTGATGGGATCACAATTACTAGGTAACTGGATACATAAACAGCATAATTGTAGTGGTTGAAATATATAAAACTGACATTTAAAACCATCATACATGTTCACTATCCTGACTAGTTTCGTCAAATAAATTTTAACTTTTTCAAAGGAACAGTTCAACAGAAACAGGAAACAAATTTGAAAAATGATGTCATATGTTGATGACATCACTAAGTTGTAATGGTTGCCCTGTCGTTGGTAACATGTAAGTTCAAATATAGGTTTATCCCCATAAGATCTTGGCATGGATTGAAACTTCATGGATTATGGCCCCTGATTGTAAGAAAAATCATGTTTTTAGCTTGTGGACCCTATAGAGGTCACAATTTTGAACCGATTTTGATGAAACTTGACATGTATGTTTATAACCCAAAGATCTTGGTTCCTTTCGATATTTGCACTCATCTGTTCGAAACTTCCTGAATTATGGCCCCTGATTGCCCTATTTAGCTTGTGGTCCCTCTGGAGGTCAAAATTATTATCCGATTTAAAAAAACATTTGATTATATCACCATTACATGGTAAATCAAAATTGACGGACAAAATGGTGTCCGCTTGTACCTGAAAAGTGTAAAAATATGGTATATAGGTTGTGGAACCTGTAGGGGTCACAATTTTAAATCAATTTTGATGAAACTTAAAATCAATTTTGTTAACCAACAGATCTTGGTTCCTTTCGATATTTGCGCATATCGGATCATAACTTCCTGAATTATGGCCCCTGATTGTCCGAAAAATCACCTTTTTATACGCCCACATTTTTATGTGGACGTATATTGTCGTCGCCCCTGTCCGTCCATCCGTCCACAATTTGTTTGTGGACTCTCTTCAGGTCACATTTCTTATCCGATTTTGACGAAACTTGAAATATAGGTTTATCCCCAAAAGATCTCGGCTGCTTTCGATATTGGCATGTATCGGATGAAAACTTCATGGATTATGGCCCCTGATTGTACGAAAAATCACCATTTTAGCTTGTGGAACCTATAGAGGTTACAATTTTGAACCGATTTTGATGAAACTTGACATGCATGTTTATAACCCAAAGATCTTGGTTCCTTTCGATATTTGCACTCATCGGATTGAAACTTCCTGAATTATGGCCCCTGATTGCCCTATTTAGCTTGTGGTCCCTCTGGAGGTCAAAATTATTATCCGATTTAAAAAAACATTTGATTATATCACCATTACATGGTAATAAAGATTGAGTTCAATTTTTGTGGAAATCAAATCAAAATTGACGGACAAAATGGTGGCCGCTTGTACCCGAAAAGTGTAAAAATATGGTATATAGGTTGTGGAACCTGTAGGGGTCACAATTTTAAATCAATTTTGATGAAACTTAAAATCAATTTTTTTAACCAACAGATCTTGGTTCCTTTCGATATTTGCGCATATCGGATCATAACTTCCTGAATTATGGCCCCTGATTGTCCGAAAAATCGCCTTTTTATACGCCCACATTTTTATGTGGACGTATCTTGTCGTCGCCCCTGTCCGTCCGGACGTCCGGACATCCGTCTACAATTTGTTTGTGGACTCTCTACAGGTCACATTTCTTATCCGATTTTGACGAAACTTGAAATATAGGTTTATCCCCAAAAGATCTCGGCTGCTTTCGATATTGGCATGTATCGGATGAAAACTTCATGGATTATGGCCCCTGATTGTACGAAAAATCACGTTTTTAGCTTGTGGAACCTATAGAGGTTACAATTTTGAACCGATTTTGATGAAACTTGACATGCATGTTTATAACCCAAAGATCTTGGTTCCTTTTGATATTTGCACTCATCCAATCGAAACTTCCTGAATAATGGCCCCTGATTGTCCGAAAAATCGCCCTAGTTTCTGAAACTTTGACCTACCCCCCCAAAAATGGGTGGTGGCTGTTGATAAAATATATTTTCAAAACGTTTTACGTAGTCGAAATCATCAAATTTTACGAACAAAAAAACTAACAATACATAGTCGTAAATTTGTTATTAATTTTTATACGCCCACATTTTCATGTGGACGTATTATGTCGTCATCCCTGACCGTCCGTCCGGACGTCCATCCGGCCACAATTTGTGGAGTCTCTACAGGTCACAATTCTTATCCGATTTTGACGAAACTTGAAATATAGGTTTATCCCCAAAAGATCTCAGCTGCTTTTGGATATTGGCATGTATCGGATCAAAACTTCATGGATTATGGCCCCTGATTGTACGAAAAATCACGTTTTTAGCTTGTGGAACCTATAGAGGTTACAATTTTGAACCGATTTTGATGAAACTTGACATGCATGTTTATAACCCAAAGATCTTGGTTCCTTTTGATATTTGCACTCATCCAATCGAAACTTCCTGAATAATGGCCCCTGATTGTCCGAAAAATCGCCCTATTTAGCTTGTGGTCCCTCTGGAGGTCAAAATTATTATCCGATTTAAAAAACCATTTGATTATATCACCGTTACATAGTAATAAAGATTGAGTTCAATTTTTGTGGAAATCAGATCAAAATTGACGGACAAAATGGCGGCCGCTTGTACCCGAAAATTGTAAAAATATGGTATATAGGTTGTGGAACCTGTAGAGGTCACAATTTTAAATCAATTTTGATGAAACTTAAACTACATGTTTATAACCCACAGATCTTGGTTCCTTTCGATATTTGCGCATATCGGATCATAACTTGCTGAATTATGGCCCCTGATTGTCCGAAAAATCGCCCTTTTTAGCTTGTGAAAGCTTATTTTTTCTGTTATTTTTTCACAGAATCTAATCATAGGATGTTTCTGAAACTTTGACCTACCCCCCCAAAAATGGGTGGTGGCTGTTGATAAAATATATTTTCAAAACGTTTTACGTAGTCGAAATCATCAAATTTTACGAACAAAAAAACTAACAATACATAGTCGTAAATTTGTTATTAATTTTTATACGCCCACATTTTCATGTGGACGTATTATGTCGTCATCCCTGACCGTCCGTCCGGACGTCCATCCGGCCACAATTTGTGGACTCTCTACAGGTCACAATTCTTATCCGATTTTGACGAAACTTGAAATATAGGTTTATCCCCAAAAGATCTCAGCTGCTTTTGGATATTGGCATGTATCGGATCAAAACTTCATGGATTATGGCCCCTGATTGTAAGAAAAATCACGTTTTTAGCTTGTGGACCCTATAGAGGTCACAATTTTGAAACGATTTTAATGAAACTTGACATGCATGTTTGTAACCCAAAGATCTTGGTTCCTTTTGATATTTGCCTCTATCGGAATGTAATTTCCTGAATTATGGCCCCTGATTGTCCGAAAAATCACCCTTTTTAGCTTGTGGTCCCTCTGGAGGTCACAATTATTATCCGATTTAAAAAAACTGTTTAATTATATCACCGTTACACCATAAGGAAGATTGAGTTCAAATTTCGGGAAAATCGGACCAAAATTGCCATACAAAATGGCTGCCGTTTGTACGCGAATACTGTTAAAAAATGGTATATCAAGGTTGTGGACCCTGTGGAGGTCACAATTTTAATTCGATTTTGATGAAACTTGAAATTCATGGTCATAACCCAAAGATCTTGGTTCCTTTCGATATTTGCGCATATCGGATCTAACTTCCTGAATTATGGCCCCTGATTATACGAAAAATCCCCCTTTTTTTTTTAGCTTGTGGTTCCTCTGGAGGTCACAATTATTATCCGATTTAAAAAAACGTTTGTTTATATTACCGTTACACCGTAAGGAAGGTTGAGTTCGAATTTCGGGAAAATCGGACCAAAATTGCCATACAAAATGGCCGCCGTTTGTACGTGAATACTGTTAAAAAAAATGGTATATCAAGGTTGTGGACCCTGTAAAGGTCACAATTTTAATTCAATTTTGATGAAACTTGAAATTCATGGTTATAACCCAAAGATCTTGGTTCTTTTCGATATTTGCGCATATCGGATCGTAACTTCCTGAATTATGGCCACTGGTTATACGCAAAATCCCCCTTTCTTTAGCTTGTCGTCCCTCTGGAGGTCACACTTATTATCCGATTTAAAAAAACGTTTGATTATATCACCGTAAGGAAGGTTGAGTTTGAATTTCGGGAAAATCGGACCAAAATTTACAGACAAAATGGCCGCCGTTTGTATGCGAATACTGTTTAAAAAAAATGGTATATCATGTTTGTAGTAGACCCTGTATAGGTCACAATTTTAATTCGATTTTGATGAGGAAGGTTGAGTTCTAATTTCGTGAAAATCGTACCAAAATTGCCGGACGAAATGATCGCCGTTTGTACGCGAATAGTGTAAAGATATGGTATATCATGGTTGTTGACTCTGTACAGGTCACAATTCTTATCCGATTTTGACGAAAAGTCACATTTCTAGGTTGTGGACCCTATAAAGGTCACAATTTTGAACCGATTTTGATGAAACTTGACATGCATGTTTGTAACCCAAAGATCTTGGTTCCTTTCGATATTTGCGGCTATCTGAATGTAATTTCCTGAATTATGGCCCCTGATTGTCCGAAAAATCACCCTTTTTAGCTTGTGGTCCTTCTGGAGGTCACAATTATTATTCCATTTAAAAAACCGTTTGATTATATCACCGTTACACCCTAAGAAAGGTTGAGTTCGAATTTTGGGAAAAATCGGACGAAAATTGCCATACAAAATGGCCGAGTTCGAATTTCGGGAAAATCAGACCAAAATTGCCATACAAAATGGCCACCGTTTGTACGTGAATACTGTTAAAAAATGGTATATCAAGGTTGTGGACCCTGTAAAGGTCACAATTTTAATTCGATTTTGATGAAACTTGAAATGCATGGTTATAACCCAAAGATCTTGGTTCCTTTCGGTATTTGCGCATATCGGATCGTAACTTCCTGAATTATTTGAATTTCGTGAAAATGGTACCAAAATTGCCTGACGAAATGGTCGCCGTTTGTACGCGAATAGTGTAAAGATATGGTATATCATGGTTGTTGACTCTCTATAGGTCACAATTCTTATCCGATGTTGATGAAAAGTCACATTTCTAGGTTGTGTACCGTCACACCATAATCATTGTCGGCTTCGAATTTCATGAATATCAGACTGGAACTGACCAACTAAATGGCTGCTCCCAATACAGTATGAAATACAGGACTTAATGATGTAGGAAAAATCACTTTTGGTATTGCTTGTTCTCTATCCATCTCTCGAAAATGTGGGCATATCCTGCCTGGCAGTGCCAGCCTATCTTTTTTTTAGCTTGGAGGTCACAATTATTATCCGATTTAAAAAAACGTTTGATTATATTACCGTTACACCGTAAGGAAGGTTGAGTTCGAATTTCGGGAAAATCAGACCAAAATTGCCATACAAAATGGCCGCCGTTTGTACGCGAATACTGTTAAAAAATGGTATATCAAGGTTGTGGACCCTGTGATGGTCACAATTTTAATTTGATTTTGATGAAACTTGAAATTCATGGTTATAACCCAAAGATCTTGGTTCTTTTCGATATTTGCGCATATCGGATTGTAACGTCCTGAATTATGGCCCCTGGTTATACGCAAAATCCCCCTTTCTTTAGCTTGTGGTCCCTCTGGAGGTCACATATTATCCCATTTAAAAAAACGTTTGATTATATCACCGTTACACTGTAAGGAAGGTTGAGTTTGAATTTCGGGAAAATCGGACCAAAATTGACAGACAAAATGGCCGCCGTTTGTACGCGAATACTGTTAAAAAAATGATATATCATGGTTGTGGACCCTGTATAGGTCACAATTTTAATTCGATTTTGATGAGGAAGGTTGAGTTCTAATTTCGTGAAAATCGTACCAAAATTGACGGACGAAATGGTCGCCGTTTGTACGCGAATAGTGTAAAAATATGGTATATCATGGTTGTGGACTCTCTACAGGTCACAATTCTTATCCGATTTTGACGAAAAGTCACATTTCTAGGTTGTGTACCGTCACACCATAATCATTGTCGGTTTCGAATTTCTTTAATATCAGACTGGAACTGACCAACTGAATGGCTGCTCCCAATACAGTATGAAATACAGGACTTAAAGATGTAGGAAAAATCACTTTCGGTATTGCTTGTTCTCTGTCCATCTCTCGAAAATGTGGGCGTATCCTGCCTGGCAGTGCCAGCCTATCTTAATTCGATTTTGATGAAACTTGAAATTCATGGTTATAACCCAAAGATCTTGGTTCCTTTCGATATTTGCGCATATCGGATCGTAACTTCCTGAAATATGGCCCCTGATTATACGCAAAATTGCCTTTTTTTATACGCCCACATTTTCATGTGGACGTATTATGTCGTCGCCCCTGTCCGTCCGGACGTCCATCCGGACGTACGTCCGTCCACAATTTGTTTGTGGACTCTCTACAGGTCACAATTCTTATCCGATTTTGACGAAACTTGAAATATAGGTTTATCCCCAAAAGATCTCGGTTCCTTTCGATATTGGCATGTATCGGATCAAAACTTCATGGATTATGGCCCCTGATTGTACGAAAAATCACGTTTTTAGCTTGTGGACCCTATAGAGGTCACAATTTTGAACCGATTTTGATGAAACTTGGCATGCATGTTTGTAACCCAAAGATCTTGGTTCCTTTCGATATTTGCGGCTATCAGAATGTAATTTCCTGAATTATGGCCCCTGATTGTCCGAAAAATCACCCTTTTTAGCTTGTGGTCCCTCTGGAGGTCACAATTATTATTCGATTTAAAAAACCGTTTGATTATATCACCGTTACACCCTAAGGAAGGTTGAGTTCGAATTTCGGGAAAATCGGACGAAAATTGCCATACAAAATGGCCGCCGTTAGTACGCGAATACTGTTAAAAAATGGTATATCAAGGTTGTGGACCCTGTGGAGGTCACAATTTTGATTCGATTTTGATGAAACTTGAAATTCATGGTTATAACCCAAAGATCTTGCTTCCTTTCGATATTTGCGCATATCGGATCGTAACTTCCTGAATTATGGCCCCTGATTATACGCAAAATCGCCTTTTTTTTAGCTTGGAGGTCACAATTATTATTCGATTTAAAAAACGTTTGATTATATCACCGTTACACCCTAAGGAAGGTTGAGTTCGAATTTCGGGAAAATCGGACCAAAATGGCCACCGTTTGTACGCGAATACTGTTAAAAAATGGTATATCAAGGTTGTGGACCCTGTAAAGGTCACAATTTTAATTCGATTTTGATGAAACTTGAAATTCATGGTTATAACCCAAAGATCTTGGTTTTTTCGATATTTGCGCATATCGGATCGTAACTTCCTGAATTATGGCCCCTGGTTATAGGCAAAATCCCCCTTTCTTTAGCTTGTGGTCCCTCTGGATGTCACAATTATTATCCAATTCGATTTTGATGAGGAAGGTTGAGTTCTAATTTCGTCAAAATCGTACCAAAATTGACGGACGAAATGGTCGCCGTTTGTACGCGAATAGTGTAAAAATATGGTATATCATGGTTGTGGACTCTCTACAGGTCACAATTCTTATCCGATTTTGATGAAAAGTCACATTTCTAGGTTGTGTACCGTCACACCATAATCATTGTCGGTTTCGAATTTCATTAATATCAGACTGGAACTGACCAACTAAATGGCTGCTCCCAATACAGTATGAAATACAGGACTTAAAGATGTAGGAAAAATCACTTTCGGTATTGCTTGTTCTCTGTCCATCTCTCGAAAATGTGGGCGTATCCTGCCTGGCAGTGCCATCCTATCTTTAAATTCAAATATTACGTTATTGATATCCTATCCCGGAAGTAAAACCAACATGACAACTTCTAGAACATTAGTTCGATTTTCATGAAATTGGGAATGTAAGTAGATTTTGTTGATCTACATGTAGCTTCAACGATATCATTAGAAATTTTCTAATTTATCTCCCCTTGCAGAAATTGAGGACCTACACGAATTGGAAGGATTACAAAAAACAGTTTCCCAATCGGACAAAAAAAGGAATCATATGTCTAAGACAACTTCCAAAAACTAAACAATAATAACCGGCGTTGGTTTTTATACGCCCACATTTTCATGTGGACGTATTATGTCGTCGCCACCGTCCGTTCGTCCGTCTGTCCACAATTTGTTTGTGGACTCTCTACAGGTCACAATTCTTATCTGATTTTGACGAAACTTGAAATATACGTTTATCCCCAAAAGATCTCGGCTGCTTTCGATATTGGCATGTATCGGATCAAAACTTCATGGATTATGGCCCCTGATTGTACGAAAAATCACGTTTTTAGCTTGTGAACACTGTAGAGGTCACAATATTGAACCGATTTTGATGAAACTTAAAATGCATGTTTATAGCTCAAAGATCTTGGTTCCTTTCGATATTTGCGCCTATCTGAATGTAATTTCCTGAATTATGGCCTGATTGTCCGAAAAATCACCCTTTTTAGCTTGTGGTCAATCTGGAGGACACAATTATTATCCGATTTAAAAAACTGATTGATTATATCACCATTACACCCTAAGGAAGGTTGAGTTCGAATTTCGGGAAAATCGGACCAAAATTGCCATACAATATGGCCGCCGTTTGTACGCGAATACTGTTACAAAATGGTATATCAAGGTTGTGGACCCTGTAGAGGTCACAATTTTAATTCGATTTTGATGAAACTTGAAATTCATGTTTATAACCCAAAGTTCTAGGTTCCTTTCGATATTTGCGCATGTCGAATCGTAACTTCCTGAATTATGGCCCCTGATTATACGCTAAATCGCCTTTTTATACGCCCACATTTTTATGTGGACATATATTGTCGTCGCCCCTGTCCGTCCGTTCACAATTTGTTTGTGGACTCTCTACAGGTCACAATTCTTATCTGATTTTGACGAAATTTGAAATATAGGTTTATCCCCAAAAGATCTCGGCTGCTTTCGATATTGGCATGTATCGGATCAAAACTTCATGGATTATGGCCCCTGATTGTACGAAAAATCACGTTTTTAGCTTGTGGACCCTATAGAGGTCACAATTTTGAACCGATTTTGATGAAACTTGACATGCATGTTTATAACCCAAAGATCTTGGTTCCTTTCGATATTTGCGCATGGCATATCGGATCATAACTTCCTGAATTATGGCCCCTGATTGTGTACGAAAAATAGCCTTTATTATCTTGTGGTCCCTCTGGAAGTCAAAAATATTACCCGATTTAAAAAAACGTTTGATTATATCACCGTTACAACGTAATGAATGTTGGGTTCATGAAAATCGGACCATAACTGACAGACAAAACTAGGGTATAAAAATATGGTATATCAAGGTTGTGGACCCTGTAGAGGTCACAATTTTAATCTGAAGTTGATGAAACTTGAAATGCATGTTTATAACCCAAAGATCTTGGTTCCTTTTGATATTCAACGGATAATATTGGATTGTAACTTCCTGAATTATAGCCCCTGATTGTACGCAAAATTGACTTTTTATACGCCCACATTTTTATGTGGACGTATATTTTCGTCGCCCCTGTCCGTCCGTCCGTCCACAATTGTTTGTGAACAGTCTACAGGTCACAATTTTTATCCGATTTCAATGAAACTTGAAATATAGGTTTATCACCCTAAGATCTCGGTTCCTTTCGATATTGGCATGTATTGGACTGTAACTTCATGAATTATGGCCCCCGATTGTCCAAAAAATCACGTTTTTAGCTTGTGAACAGTGTAGAGGTCACAATTTTTAAATCGATTTTGATGAAACTAGAAATGCATGTTTATAATCCAAATATCATGGTTCCTTTCGATATTTGCTCATATCTGATTGAAACTTTCTGAATTATAGCCCCTGATTGTACGCAAAAATGACTTTTTATACACCCAAATTGAAATGTGGATAAAAACAAAGTCAAAGCTATCACAAAACCATCTTTTAAAGTATCTAACGTTTCGTAGGTAAAAATCTACTTCTTCAGAGAATATAAGTTACAAAAATGAGGCAGTTGAAATTCAAGGTTAGTCGTGGTAACAAGTGATGTCATAATGTAAATATGACGTCATAACATTGATGACATAATAATTATAAAGGGTGTAAAGTTAAAAAATGTTAGAATTAATTTACAGGCATTTCATTTAAACCATAAGGCCATACAGTATTTAATCTGTGGATCCAAAGTGATTCAGCAATATTAAGTTTAGTTCTATCATTCTGAGGGATTTTATGGCTGTTAAGTCTCGTGCTAAAAGGAGTGATAGTTTGGCCTACATATTGTTTTTTTACAAAATTGACAATGTGCAACTATGGAAACCACCAATCATATTACTAGTATAGACCAAAAAAATTTGTATATTAAAGCTAATTGTTTAAATTACCACAGTTCTTATGTAATATACTGTATAACTTGTCAATTTTGTAAAAAACAATATGTAGGCCAAACTATCACTCCTTTTAGCACGAGACTTAACAGCCATAGAAGTAACATTAAACTAAAAAAAATTGGAAAATCCCCCCACATTGCCCCACATTTTAATACACTCGGTCACGAATCTTATGTTTGCACTGTACTCGATAAAATCCCTCAGAATGATAGAACTAAACTTAATATTGCTGAATCACTTTGGATCCACAGATTAAATACTGTATGGCCTTATGGTTTAAATGAAATGCCTGTAAATTAATTTTAAATTTTTTTTAACTTTACACCCTTTATAATTATTATGTCATCAATGTTATGACGTCATATTTACATTATGACATCACTTGTTACCACGACTAACCTTGAATTTCAACTGCCTCATTTTTGTAACTTATATTCTCTGAAGAAGTAGATTTTTACCTACGAAACGTTAGATACTTTTAAAGATGGTTTTGTTATACCTTTGACTTTGTTTTTAACCACTCCTACTACTGGTGTCACTGTATCAAGTTTATTATGACTTTGATCCTGTCTATGTTTATGTTATTTAAATGGTTTTGGATTCCTCTCACTTTATCATTCGTATTCACATATTGAAATGTGGTCGTATATTGTTGTCAGTCCAGCATCCACAATTGCTTGTGGACGCTCTAGAGGCTAAAGTTAATATCCGATTGAATTTAAATTTATACACATAGTTTAAGGTCATGAAGACGAAGACACCTATTGATTTTCAGCAATTTCCGATATTAACTGCCAGAGTTATGGCCCTTGATCACTTCAAAATATCTTGTGGACGCTCCAGAGGCCAAAGTTAATATTCGATTGACTTTAAATTTATACACAGTGTTTGAGGTCACAATTTTGAACCGATTTTGATGAAACTTGACATATATGTTAGTAATCCACAGATCTTGGTTCCTCTGGATATTTGCGAGCTTCGGATTGTAACTTCCTGAATTATGGCCCCTGACCGTCCAAAAAATAGCCCTTTTTAGCTTGTGGTTCCTTTGGAAGTCCAAATTATTATCCAATTTAAAAAAAACATTTAATTATATCACCGTTACATCGTAATTTAACATGGGGCAGAACTTTATAAAAAAATGAAACAAATTCTAATGATTTTCTGATAACTCGTGCGGTCCTCCTGCACTTACTATTAATGAGACAACTCTTGTTGACTGCCCGGACGATTTAGCTGCTATGTGGGCGTATGTTTCGTTTCCTGGCAATCTATTTTTTGTCCCCCGCCTTTTCCACTTAGGGTAAGCAGAGATAAGCAATTTGATTGGTTGATGCTTTGGGACACGATAACTTTAGTTCTAATTAAGTGAGAGTGATGAAACTTAGTGTATAGTTTCATTACAGTAATACCTTGACTAAGTTCGATAATGAGCATTTTCCACTCAGGGTAAGCAGAGCAATTTGATTGGTTGAGACTTTGGAACACAATAACTCTCCTTCTAATTGAGTTGAAATGTTAAAACTTTGTGTATATGCTTATTAGGTCAATGCCTTGATGGAGTTCGCAGATGAGCATTTTCCGCTTAGGGTAAGCAGAGCGATACGCAATTTGATTGGTCTAGACTTTGGAACACAATAACTCTTCTTCTAATTGAGTAAAAATGTTCAAACTTGGTGTATATGCTTATAAGGTCAATGCCTTGATGGAGTTCGAAGATGAGCATTTTCCACTTAGGGTAAGCAGAGATAAGCAATTTGATTGGTTGATGCTTTGGGACACGATAACTTTAGTTCTAATTAAGTGAGAGTGATGAAACTTGGTGTATAGTTTCATTACAGTAATACCTTGACTAAGTTCGATAATGAGCATTTTCTGCTCAAGGTAAGCAGAGCGATACGCAATTTGATTGGTCGAGAGTAGTCGAAACTTTGGAACACAATAACTCTCCTTCTAATTGAGTTAAAATGTTCAAACTTGGTGTATATGCTTATTAAGTCAATGCCTTGATGGAGTTCGAAGATGAGCATTTTCCGCTTAGGGTAAGCAGAGATAAGCAATTTGATTGGTTGATACTTTGGGACAAGATAACTTAGGTTCATCTTGATTGATGATTTTTATGCCAATACAATGACTGCATTCTCATTTAGTAATCGATTCGACAGTAACAGTGTATAGAAACGATTGACTTGGACACGAGGGCCCTTTCCCTTGGCCAGAGGGGCCCTTTTGTCTGCCTTTAGGGTCCCCCTAACTGGGGTACATTTTCATTTTTCTCGGCGGTTTTAGCATTTTTCTTTATAAAACACTTTTGGATGACACTTCGTGTACAGTTTGATTGCTCGATACATTGAAAAAAATAAATGTGCGATTAATTAATGTGTCTTCTATTTATTTTGGGATTTCGGCGGGGGACATCAGCCTCACTGTTGGCTTGGTTATTTTTGTGGTTCCTCTAAAGATCTCAATTATTATCCGATTTTAAAAAAACACGTTTAATTATATCGCAGTTATACTATAATGAAGGTTGAGGTCTAATTTCGCGAAAATCAGACCAAAACTTCCGGACAAAATCGCTGCCGATAATATGCGAATAGTGTAAACATTTGATTTATCAAGGTTGTGGACCCTGTAGAGGTCACATTTTAAATCCGATTTTAATGAAGTTTGAAATATAAGTTTATAACCCAAAGATTGAATTATTCTGAATTAAAAAAACGTTTGACTATATCCTCGGTACACATTAATGATGGTTAAGTTTGAATTTCTTGAAAATCGATAATTGAACAGCTAAATCCATAATATTAAATGTTTCGTATACTAAACGTTCGCTTAGGCAGAACTTTATAAAACCCAAACAAATTCTAATGATTTTATGATAATTACTTATATGCAACAACTCTTGTCGACTGCTCGGGCGATTTAGTTGCTGGTGTTTTGATATTCGCATGTATCGGACAGTAGCATCATGGATTATGGCCCCTGATTGTACGAAAAATCACATTTTTAACTTGAACAGTGTAGAAGTCACAATTTTCAACTGATTTTGATGAAACTTGAAATGGATCTTTATAACCCAACGAACTTGGTTCCGTTCGATATTTGCGCACATCGGATGGTAACTTCCTGAATTATGGCCCCTTATTGTACGAAAAATCACCTTTTTGTCCCCCGTCTGTCTAAGAATGCAGGGTACCATTAAAATGGGTGTGTCTGTCCGTCAGTCTTTTGAGACACAACTGGATAACTTCAGTTCTAATATAAGTGGGCGTGATGAAACTTGGTGTTTAGTTTCATTACATTCATGCCTAGAATTAGTTCAATAATGAGCATTTTCTGCTCATGGTAAACAATTTGATTGGCCGAGACTATGGAGCATGATAGCTGTAATTGAGGTAGAATGTTCAAACTTGGTGTAGGCATTCATTAGGTCTATAGGGGAATCACGTGAGTAAGGTGTTGGCTCGCTAGTCTGGAGGTCGGGTGTTCGATCCCTGCATTGCCCCTTGTCAGTGTTGTAGAAGGGAGGGCCTGACAACACCAGATAAAGGGTGTTAAATTTTCCAGCGTGGTGTCGTCCTTGTCAGTGTTGTAGAATGGGGGTGCCTGGCAAGGACAGATGTCTAGTTGTTCAGTAAGGGACGAAAAATTGAGGTCCCGTGTACACATTGACTTGCACCTAAAAGATCCCTTGGCAGTTGAATCCGTTATAATTCTCTACAGGTCACAATTCTTATCCGATTTTGACAAAACTTGAAAAATAGGTTGTTGTCCCTCTGGAGGTCAATATTATTATCTGATTTAAGAAAACTTTTGATTGTATCACCGTTGCATGGTAATGAAGGTTGAGTTCGAATTTCGTGAAAATCGGACCAAAATTGATGGTTGAAATGGTCGCCATTTGTACGCGATTAGTGTGAAAATATGTAATATCACGGTTGTGGACCCTGTAGAGGTCACAATTTTAATTTTGATGAAACTTGAAATGCAAGTTTATAACTCAAAGATCTTGGTTCCTTCCGATATTTGCACATATCGAATTGTAACTTCATGATTGTAGGAAAAGTCACTTTCTTTTTTAGCTTGTTCTCTATCCATCTCACGAAAATGTGGGCGTATCCAGCCTGGCAGCCGCTGGTTTACTGCTGAAATTGTCTTCTCTCAGACAAAATATACTCAGCCAAATTAAAAACTTGACACTGATCAATTTCAAATTTTTTTTTCTGGTAAGTCAAATAAATTTTAAAGTGTTTCTAACGATAGTAAGTAGTAAGAAGTCTTTAATTTCATAAAATTGTAAAGTGGATCACGTGACTTTTGAGCATATAAAGATGAAAAACACGTGCAAACACAAACTCGTGAGGTCAACCGATGCAAGATTGCTTAAACTGAACACGCACATGTAACTTGAACTGAAAAAACAAATTAAAATTGTTATTTTCATCTTTGTTAGAAAATGCCGCACCTTTCAAATGTAGAACGTCTACGTGCTATATATAGGTAGGCTCTATGCCTGTCAGTCTGTGGTCACTGTTGCAAGAGCCTTTAATTGTTGACGCAATACAATAATTAATCTTAGAATGAGAGTGCTTCAAACTGGAACTATTGCCGACATTGCTCCAGGAAGATCAAGCAATACGATTACGTCATCTTGCAAACAGATTTGTCACTGCAACCTCCACAAGTAGACAGATGTTTGGTGGAAGGGTAACTGAACAAACTGTTCGAAATTTCTTGCAGGCTGCTGGTCTTCGAGCTCGGAGGCCCTATAATGGACCAATATTGCACCTCTTCATCGCTGTAACCAACTTGTGTGGGCCACAAGACACATAAGATTTACTCAAAGACCGTGGAATTCAGTTGTCTTTAGTGACGAAACTCGATTCACTTTGAGATTTTCCGATGGCAGGGTCTGAGTGTACGGCAGAAGAGGTGAACATTACACTCAAGTATGCGTCGGAGAAGTTGACCGATTTGGTGGCGGCAGCGTCATGGTTTGGGGTTCTTTTTGTGCACATGGATGTTCTCCTCTTGTTGTTGTCCAAGGGAACTTAAATGCTGTCCAGTACAGGGATAAGATTTTGCAACCTGTTTTTCTTCTGTTTATGCAGAGACATGGGCCTGGACTAACGTTTCAACAAGACAATGCTCAACCCCATACGGCAATCGCTACCCAGAATTTTTTAAGAAATGCCGGTGTCCAAGTCCTGGATTGGCCGTCGCTTAGCCCCAACCTTAATCCTATTGAACACATCTGGGACGAACTGGGTCGACGTGTTCGTCAGCAAGTGAATCCACTACTGACGTTGCAGGACCTTCAACATGCTCTTGCTGAGCAGTGGCGACGTCTTCCTCGGGAATGTTTTTACTAATGTTCTGAGATCCATGAGAAGACATTGTGTGGCAGTACGAGACACTAGAGGAGGCCACAACCGTTACTAAACACTTTATTCCGATTGTTCTCCAAATCTGTGAATTTGTTTTTGGGGGGTACTGTGACATCACGAACGTTATCAATGTCAAGGACTTTCGGCGAGACGTATTCTTGCTTTCTGTTGATGTCAAGGTTGTCTGTGCACAACATAACACTAAAATAGTTGCCTTAAACCAAATATTAAAAATCTAGTCCCAAAAATCCCGATTGTCAAGTTTTTAATTTGGCTGAGTATGTCCGTTCAGAAAGTTTACTAAGACAAAAATATCAGGCAAATAGCCCTTGGAATGGCTACAGATGCAAGATGATTTTTTTGGGACCCCCCCCCCCCCTCTCAGCGGCTTGCCCCATCTCCGCAATCAGTGCCTCATTTTGCGGCAGCCCACCCCAATTTCAAAATTCCTAGATCCGCCCCTGCCCTAAACTCTCCTTGTTGAAAAATAATATAATTTTTAATTGTGCAATACTAGTGATAACGTATCGAAGTTCATCCCAATTTTACGGCGTGGTTTCCCCCTCATCAATGATGCAGGACGGAGGGTGTTTAATTGGAACGAAAAACCGAGGTACTGCGTACACATTGGCGTGCACGTAAAAGATGCCTTGGCAGTTGGAATTAGATTAGGCCATAGTGCCACTGCCCGGGCAAAATTTCCCTCAAAGAACACTGTATGGCGTATGCCCGTCTTCATTAGCCCAGTTCAGAGCAGAACAGTAAGACGTTAAACTATATTTTATTTCGTTATCAATACTGTAGTAAACTTGCCCAGTCACCCTTGTGTCAATAATGGACTGGGCCAGTTTTGATGGAAGAATTCACATGCTTTTCCTTTTGAGAAGTTACCCTCTACCTATTTGCAATTCCTTGGCATTGTAGGCCGATCATGGGTGCATCCTAGTTAGAGATAGCACATTCTTACATCAATACTAAAGTAACAAAATTCAAATTTTTCCTAGTTGCATTATTATCAGGAGTGAACCATGTTTTGATTTTATTTATCAGCCTTACTATTTTGCAGTTGAAGGATGTTTTAGAGCTTTCAGAGAAATGAATGAAATCTATCATGAATAAGGTTATGGCATTTAAAGATCCAGTTGTTATATAATAGTAAGTGTTGCATTTCTTGTAGTATTCTATGTCCCCATAAATGTTGGCCATTTAAATCTGCTGTAGATTAGGAGCCTAGGGCCCTATTCAATCAATAAAATCAACCAATAAAATCCAACGTTACACGTATCAAGTGAAAGTAGAATATATTATTTTTTATCTTTTCATGTAGCGCATAATTGGTAAAGTTCGATTGTGAGCTAAGCTGTAAATATGGTCGATCTTGAAAGTATCCTAGGCTGTTCTGGCTTGGTAAATATGGTTGATATTATCTTAAGCTGTTCTGGCTTGGTAAATATGGGCGATAGTATCATAAGCTGCCCTGGCTTGAAACAATCCTGGTTAGTACCCTAGGCTTTCCTGGATTAAAGTGATCCTGACAGTATCCTGACTTGAAACAATCCTGCTAGTATCCTAAGCTGGTCTGGCTTGGTAAAATTGGACGAAAGCAAACCTAATTGTATCCCAAGCTGCACTGGCTTTAAAATGGTTGATTGTATCCCAAGCTGCTCTGGTTTGGTGAAAACAATGTATGGTCAGTGGTATACCAAGCTGTCCTAGCTTTAAACAATCCTGGCTTGTGACGGTATTCTAAGCTGTCCTGTCTTGATAAGTTTCGAATGTCCTGTCTTGATAAGCTGTCTTGGCTTGGTAAAAATGGCTTGTGATGGTATCCTAAGCTGTCCTGGCTTGATAAGTTTCGAATGTGACCTAAAGCTGTCCTGGGCCTGATTCTATCGCAAACTTAGAGCCTATTTTGTGAGGGAAACCCATAGATTTAAGATAAGAGGTAACCAAATTGACATTGTACAGTGATGAGCTGATGGAAGATCTCAAACATAGGCTATGGGGCGGACGGAACCATAGAAATGCATGATACATGAGATTCCCTCTGAGTACAATGCTGAGGAGGTAATGGACGATCTCAAACTTAAAGCCACATAGATTTAAGATAAGAGGTAACCAAATTGACATTGTACAGTGATGAGCTAATGGAAGATCTCAAACATAGGCTATGGGGCGGACGGAACCATAGAAATGCATGATACATGAGATTCCCTCTGAGTACAATGCTGAGGAGATAATGGACGATCTCAAACTTAGAACCCTATAGATTTAAGATAAGAGGTAACCAAATTGACATTGTACAGTGATGAGCTAATGGAAGATCTCAAACATAGGCTATGGGGCGGACGGAACCATAGAAATGCATGATACATGAGATTCCCTCTGAGTACAATGCTGAGGAGATAATGGACGATCTCAAACTTAGAACCCTATAGATTTAAGATAAGAGGTAACCAAATTGACATTGTACACTGATGAGCTAATGGAAGATCTCAAACATAGGCTATGGGGCAGACGGAATCATAGAAATGCATGATACATGAGATTCCCTCTGAGTACAATGCTGAGGAGATAATGGACGATCTAAAACTTAAATCCCCATAGATTTAAGATAAGAGGTAACCAAATTGACATTGTACAGTGATGAGCTAATGGAAGATCTCAAATATAGGCTATGGGGCGGACGGAACCCATAGAAATGCGTGATACATGAGATTCCCTCTGAGTACAATGCTGATGAGATAATGGATGATCTCAAACTTAAAGCCCCATAGATTTAAGATAAGAGAAGGTAACCATATTGACATTGTACAGTGATGAGCTAATGGGAAAATTTCAAACATAGGCTATGGGGCTGACAGAACCATAGAAATGCATGATACATGAGATTCCCTCTGAGTACAATGCTGAGGAGATAATGGACGATCTCAAACTTAAAGCCCCATAGATTTAAGATAAGAGGTAACCAAATTGACATTGTACAGTGATGAGCTAATGGAAGATCTCAAACATAGGCTTTGGGGCGGACGGAACCATAGAAATGCATGATACATGAGATTCCCTCTGAGTACAATGCTGATGAGATAATGGATGATCTCAAACTTAAAGCCCCATAGATTTAAGATAAGAGAAGGTAACCATATTGACATTGTACAGTGATGAGCTAATGGGAAAATCTCAAACATAGGCTATGGGGTGGACGGAACCATAGAAATGCATGATACATGAGATTCCCTCTGAGTACAATGCTGAGGAGATAATGGACGATCTCAAACTTAAAGCCCCATAGATTTAAGATAAGAGGTAACCAAATTGACATTGTACAGTGATGAGCTGTTGGAAGATCTCAAACATAGGCTATGGGGTGGACGGAACCATAGAAATGCATGATACATGAGATTCCCTCTGAGTACAATGCTGAGGAGATAATGGACGATCTCAAACTTAGAGCCCCATAGATTTAAGATAAGAGAAGGTAACCAAATTGACATTGTACAGTGATGAGCTAATGGAAGATCTCAAACATAGGCTATGGGGTGGAAATAAACCATAGAAATGCATGATACATGAGATTCCCTCTGAGTACAATGCTGAGGAGATAATGGACAATCTCAAACTTAGAGCCTATGGAGTGGAGGAAACCCATAGATTTAAGATTAAAGATGGAAGTCTGCTGACTATAACGCAAACGAGAACGGGAGACCTCACTTCCTCTCCCGGTTATCTTGCAGGCAGCGAAGCGGTCGGAAGGCAGGGGATGGTTAAGACCAATCTCTCGTCCAGTAACCGTGCACTCTTTCGTACGATCCAAGACTCAATGGTGAGACGGGAGACCTCACTTCCTCTCCCGGTTATCTTGCAGGCAGCGAAGCGGTCGGAAAACCGGGGATGGTTAAGACCAATCTCTCGTCCAGTAACCGTGCACTCTTTCGTACGATCCAAGAGACCGTGTAACTAGGCTTACCCCGAGATGGCGTCTGGTCACAAATCGGAGAAGGTAGCCAAACGAGCACCGCAGACCTCACTTCCTCTCCCGGTAATCTTGCAGGCAGCGAAGCGGTCAGAAGGCAGGGGATGGTTAAGACCAATCTCTCGTCCAGTAACCGTGCACTCTTTCGTACGATCCAAGACTCAATGGTGAGACGGGAGACCTCACTACCTCTCCCGGTAATCTTGCAGGCAGCGAAGCGGTCGGAAGGCAGGGGGTGGGTTAAGACCAATCTCTCGTCCAGTAACCGTGCACTCTTTCGTACGATCCAAGAGACCGTGTAACTAGGTCGACCCCGAGATGGCGCCTGGTCACAAATCGGAGAAGGTAGCCAAATGAGAACCGCAGACCTCACTTCCTCTCCCGGTAATCTTGCAGGCAGCGAAGCGGTCGGAAGGCAGGGGATGGTTAAGACCAATCTCTCGTCCAGTAACCGTGCACTCTTTCGTACGATCCAAGAGACCGTGTAACTAGGTCGACCCCGAGATGGCGCCTGGTCACAAATCGGAGAAGGTAGCCAAATGAGAACCGCAGACCTCACTTCCTCTCCCGGTTATCTTGCAGGCAGCGAAGCGGTCGGAAGGCAGGGGATGGTTAAGACCAATCTCTCGTCCAGTAACCGTGCACTCTGTCGTACGATCCAAGACTCGATGGTGACCGTGTAACTAAGCCGACCCAGAGATGGCGCTTGGTCACAAATCCGAGAAGGTAGCCAAATGAGAACTGGAGACCTCACTTCCTCCCCCGGTAATCTTGCAGGCAGTGAAGCGGTCGGAAGGCGGGGGATCTCTCGTCCAGTAACTGCGCACTTTTGTACGATCCAAGACTCGATGGAGACCGTGAAACTATTCCGGCCCCCGGATGCGCCTGGTCACAGATAGGGTAATTGACACTGTACAGTGCCGAGGAGCTAATGGAAGATCCGAAACTGGTAGGCTATGGTGTGGAGACCCCATCGATTTAAGTTTAGAGAAGGTAACCAAATTGATATCGTTACTTGCGTAGACATACATACCGGTGTAAAATCTGTCTGAAACTCGGGCATACGGAGAAGCCTGTAGTTAAATCTCTGGACATTTTAGTGTGGTATGACATGTCATAAAAACAGCTCCCGTGGGATTTGTTTGCTAAAATTGATTTTTTTGTTTTGGGTTGATTAGGGACCAAGCTGCCAAAAAATGTTGGGGTTCAAATTTTCCCATCCCCTGACCCATATGGGAGGGGCATTTTTGAAATTGGGACCCCTCTGAACAAGAACATGACTATCTCCGCCAATAATCGTTGGATTTTCATGATCTAAAGTCCATTCTCGTGTTTTTTCATCATGCCGATCCCATCTGTGATACTTTTGTATATTTTACAGGACCACAACAATGTTAAGCGCCAAATGATCAATATGATGATGATTACCACGGGTATAGGACAAATACAGGGTAGGCATTAATACTAAACTTTATCCAACGCCGGATTAACCATGGGGCACATGCCACAGGGCCCCCCACATTAGGGGACCCCCTCAAAAATCTCAGTTGCACGCCTAGAGCATGGTCGGGCCGGTGACCTAGTGACGGGGCCTCTCCTATGCTCCAAGGGCCCTCCATCGGAAATCCCTAGGGCCCCCTCAATCCATGGTGTCACGATTGACCTCCTAGAATTCGTTGTAATCCGGTGATGGGTGTAACACATGGTCTTTTATTTTCATGAGATCTTCTATCGGACCAAACATTGTCTAATTTGAATTATCGTATAACTCGAACAAATTACTCGTCCCCATTTCGAGTAGCGCGAATTGCCTCAGATTGACATACGATTGTATATAAGCTGTGGTTGTTGTTGATATTTGTTGTGGGTATAAGCTGAATTTGAGATGCACATCATGATCACACGAAATATTCCGATTTCTTGATTAAATCTTGTATTACCATTTGGTACTTACAGTGTTAGACGTTTGTCAAAAATCGAGTCCGGCTTGGTCGTAACTTTACGGCCTCCATTCATCAAATCATCGCGGGGGATATAATACGATTCCGAATCAACTGACCCTGTTATTTATCACTGAGCGACTTCAAAATTAGGTTTGATGTAGCTCTGCTCACTTACAGTGGCGGATTTAACGGACTCAATGAGCTCCAGCCCACTCCTCTACAAATGCCCTCATTTCATAGCACTCACGTGGATTGATCCACTGAAATAATGCCAGAATGCGCTAATTTTGTGGCAGAATTTTATTTGTTTTCTTGGGGAGCTACTCTAAATGGCTCCGACACAAGTGCCTGAAATGCCAGGAAATCACGTTTTCGGCATTCAATTTCTAAATATTTCCTGGGGCGAGACCTTGCGGTGCTTCGGGCCTACTGCACTCGTGGTGGACTGCTTCGTCGGCCATAGATCCACGATCGGTGCTCAGGGGCCCCCACATGTTCCAGGTCCCAGGGCCCCCCACCATACAGGCCAAGTCTGGGGTCTTTCCCACAGAATTAACAAGTGTGTCTACTAACATATATCGATATTTCCATTACATATTACAGACGATGGTGGCATGACAGTAGTTCTTGGGGTAATCAGCATTTGTTTAAATAAGGGATCTTCACCTATGACAAGGTTCTAGACCATTGTTACTGACATTCATGAATGTAATCCTTCAACACCAATGAATAGGGAAAATAGTTAACGCTAATATTAATTCATGGGGTTTTATTTTCAGATAAAGGAGTAAAGAAGTTTATGGTATCATAGAACGTTATCATGCATCTTATACTGGGCCTGTCGATATATTCTATGTTGTATAAGCTTGGCTTGTGCACCAGATTCGTTTGTAAATATCATGTGAAGTTTTCCATGATGTATTATTAGGTTTTTTGGTAGGAAGATGTAGACATGGGTAGTTATTAAATCGGGATATATTAATATGGCATCAACTAACCCCACATTTCGTTTAGGGAACTAATTTCTTTTTTTTTTATTATTTTGCACGTTTTTCACCATTTTGCATTTGCTTGCTAAGTAAGGGGTGCTATATTTAATATATTCTGATATTTGGTTTATCTTAGATTTTTAATGCTTTAACATATATTGCAAATTTCTCCTGAGTGTCTAGTAGAGATAATCTTGTATAACATGTTTCTATGATAAGCTTAGATGTAATTGCTGATAGCGGGGTCTAGAGAGTTTACTGATACAGGTGAGTTATGCCATCACCATTGGTAGATTTTAATGTTTTTGTTGTATGACAATAGACAAAACTAAAACATGCTGTCTTTTTTATTAGTCCATAAACACATTGTATTTTACATGATGATTATAATTGTTTGATAAAAAAAAAATAAAGGTTCTTGGAAGATCTAACTAAACATAAATATATTTTTCTTTAAAACTAGTAACAGCGGCGGTTAAAGTAGACATAAACTGAGATTAGATGCTGCGTGGGAATTTAGAATGTATAATACTTAATAATCCTCCTCTTAATTACAGGATCGTGGAGATATGTTTGTAAGAGACATATGAAGACGGTGATAGTTGTGGATGAGCAGGACACACAGCGTATTATACATGACGATATTAATGTACAGGCATTTGTTATGCAATTGTTGAGGTAAGCATTAATATCAATATTTTCATTAATACAAAATTTCAAACATGAGTTTTATTTAAAACATAAAATGTTGTAAACCGAAATAGTAATGGTTATTCATATGAATTTCTGCACGCTGTATCATACGGCCTGCCATTGAGTCAGCTGGCTTGGTTTCTAATCCCCAGTTGAACCATATGTTAGTCCCGAAATGACCTAGTTTGTGTTGATTGGACGTTAATCGCCATTTTTCTCTCTCATAGGAATTTCACAAATTTGGTTGGCTGATTGTGTTTTCAATATTTTCCTTATTTTAAAACATTAGCAAAACACACATACTTAATTACAACTTCTCTAGTTCCTGTAGGCAGGAAGTTTGTCTTTGGCTATTGAAATGTCTCTGTTGGCATGCAAAAATACTGCCCGATGTTATAAAAAATAAACATATAATTGTTGTACATTTTACAGGACCACAACAATGTTAAGGCGCCAAATGATCAATATGATTATGATTACCGCGGATATAGGAGAAGACAGGGTAGGTACCAAACTTTAATTTTTCTAAATTATTCCTACAATTTATAAATAATTAAAATTAAATTACATGTGATATACTTAATTACATAATATTCTGTTCTTTGAATTAAGTATACATATTGACTGTTGGGACATTCCTGTAAATAGAAATTACACCTTCAAATCTGACATTTCAACTGAACGAATCATTTGGTCACCATAGATGTTCAGTGGTGGTTCTTAGGCGAATTTATTCTATTGGTTTACTTTCAACAAATCATACTTAAGCTGCAAGTTGTGATTTTCTAGTCGCAAAACAATACAGCATGACAGTAGGAAACATCTGTTTGTAGTTTTCGAAAACGTTTCAGATTTGCCGAAGTATTTATCGTGTTGTACAGATGGGCAAATTTTCAACTAGGTCCTTTTTTCAAACGATATTATTCATGTGGACATTTTAATTGTCATTGTTTACCTTTTTTCCAGGAGTGATTTGGATGGATGTCAAGCGGCAGTTTATGGTACCGGGAACTCGACTGGGAAATGGAAGTTGAATAGGGAAATTCTAGATTAGCAATAACAGGTTTATGTGTGTATATATTTTCTAAATTTTCATGGGTCCATCGAATAGGTACAGTAAAGGACATTCTGTTTACAAGTTTGAAACACATCAAAGTCTATCAAATCACTTCTCTATGTAAAGGTGTTTCGAAGACCTGTTAGCTCATGTTTCTTTACTGTAAATTTCGATTCAGATATTGATGGGGTTCGTTTGCAATTTGGATTTAATTATTGTCTAAATAAGCTTGTTATTGCCAAACTAGTATTTTTCTAATCAAGTCATCTACAGACATCTTCTGTTTTAATTTTTCATTTATATTATATGCATGATTGTTTATTATTTTTTATTTATATTATATACATGATTATTTTTTATTTGTATTAAGTTTATTTACAATGTAAGGTCAGTATTGAGTAAATACTTCTGGTTGATCCGAGCATTTTTGAAAATCCTACCACCTCCTTCCTAAATGGTAGTTAGGGTTAATAGCCGGCTTACAATACTTACCACTGTTGTCAGAAACGCCTACAAAGATCAGGATGTTTAATTTTAGGTAACATAATACTTTACTAGGACGTTAGGTGAACATTCAAAATTTTTCTTTATCTGTACATGGGACATAAAACTTTATGGGATTCTTAATGAGGTAAAATTACAATTCTTTCGAAACTTTCGAGCTAGCAACGGGATTGATAGGGGTAAAGAGATGTTACCTTTTCATTTTTGTATTGTTTTCAAGACTCAAGGCTGGTTTTGATTAGTAATTATTTCTGTAATTATAATATTACTCAAATAATTACCTTAGAATAATATCTTTAAAAACTGTAGGCTTTTCTGACAGAATATTTAATGTTTTTTGGAAACAATTATTCACATATAATGTGTGTTATTGTGTTTGTCTTTGGTTAAGTTACGTTATTAGAAATCACCAGTTCAAATTGACAATTTTATCGAAACTTTCAAAAAACCAACATGATTTTTTGTTTTCATCAAAATAAACTTGATTGTACTAAAGTAGTATTTTTCTATTGAAATCGTCTACAGATGTCTACTGTTATTATTTTTCATTTATATTATATACATGATTGTCTTTTATTTATATTATATACATGATTATGTTTATTTAGAATGTAAGGTCAATAGTGAGTAAACACTTCCAGCTGATTAGAGCACATGGAAAATCGTACCTCCCCCTTCCTAAATGGGAGTTAGGGTTGGGTAGCCGCTCTCAGCATCGACCATTGTCTACAGCTGTCCACTGTTATAATTTTTCATTTATATTATATACATGATTGTTTATTTAGAATGTAAGGTCAGATATATTGTGAGTAAATACTTCTGGTATATCCAAGCACTTTTGAAAATCCTACCACCTCCTGCCTAAATGGTAGTTAGGGTTAGGAAGCCGGCTTTCAATACTGACCACTGATGTCAGAAACGCCTACAAAGATCAGAATGTTTAATTTTGGGTAACATAATATTTTCTATGGAGGTTAGGTCAAAATTCAAAATTTTTCATTGTCTTTACTTGGGACATAAAACTTCATGGGATTCTTAATGAGGTCAAATTACAATTCTTTTGAAACTTTCGACCGAGCAACGGGATTTATAGGGGTAAACAGATGTTACCTTTTCATTGTTTTGATTAAGGTTAATTATTTCTGTAATTCTCTTATTTACTCAAATAATTACCTTAAAATATTATCTTTCAAGAATGTAGGCTTTTCTGACAGAATTCTTTTTTTTTTTTTTTGAAACAAAATATCCATCCAATACCCCATTATAAATAAACATTTCATTTAGTTTTTATGCACCCATATTTTCAGGCCAAAGGTTTAAATTTATATTTGTATATACTATAATATAATGATACCAGTCACTAGAGATTGCCTACAAAGATTGACAAAATTATTCAATGTTTATATTATTGTCAGTGTGTTAGGGTAAAATAATACTTTATCACCCAATAACACATTTGACAGTAGATATCGGTTGTATGATAAATTACATAATCTACTGCGATATCCCCTTAGGAGATATCGCTTTACATGAATTTGATTGGCCAATCAAAAAGGAACTACTTTCTTTTATTTTAAAGAAACCACTTATTTTAAATAAAAAGTGACTTTTTTTTTTGTTAAAAAGAAACTGTTTTAATTTATCTCCAACTCATGTTTTTTGATATCAAAAAACACTCGTAGAAGATTCTCTATTTATAAGGAAATAGAATGAGGTCGAAATTCAAATAATCCATCTGTTGAATAGATTATATTATTTCTTAATCAATTATTTACTTATAGATAAGATAATATGATTTGTATTTCTCCAATTATTATACATTATTTAGTTATTTTTATAGGCCTATATTAAACAGTTATATGATATTTTTATATGCCCATATTATTGTCAGTGTGTTAGGGTAAAATAATACTTTATAAGGAAATAGAATGAGGTCGAAATTCAAATAATCCATCTGTTGAATAGATTAAGAAATAATATAATCAATTATTTACTTACAGATAAGAGATTATGATTTGTATTTCCCTAATTATTATACATTTAGTTATATTTATAGGCCTATATTAAACAATTTGATATTTTTATATGCCCATATTTTATGTTACAGAACAAAATTCTAAATTTTGCATTTTCCTAAACTTGGAATGTAAACCGTTATGGGAATTTGAATGGGGTCATAATTGTTTAGACATTTTCGACATACAAACGTGATATGGTATGGGGGAGGGGAGATTATGTCTGTCCGTCCATCATGCTACAGGTCCAAAATACAAATTTTCCCTTTTCTCTAAACTTGGAACATACTAGTTTATGGTAATTTGAATGGGGTCAATTTATTTCGAAATTTTCGACATACAAATAATATAAGGGGAAGGTGGTGGGTTGAGATTTTTATATTTTTTTCTCGCAACCACATTTATTATTCTTTTATTTACCTTTACCCATATATTTTAAAGTATTGTTTAATATGGGCCAACTGGTAAATTCACCAGTCGAAATAGATTATATTATATCTTAATCAGTTGTATTATTATAGATTAGAGGTTTTGATTTATATTAGTATTTCAATATATCTTATCTTAAATTAGGCAAATTATTATCTTATAGGACTGGTATCTACTCTTATTATTGGTCAGTTATATTATATGCAGGATTATGTAGTTTACATTGTAAGGTCAGTATTGAGTAAACACTTCCGGTTGATCAGACGTAGGGTTGGGTAGCCGGCTCTCAATACTGACCCCTGATGTCAGAAACGCCTACAAAGATCAGAATGTTTAATTATGGGTAACATAATACTTTATAAGGACGTTAGGTGAACATTCAAAATTTTTCTTTGTTGTCTTTACTTAGGACATTAAACTTTATGGGATTCTAAATGAGGTCAAATTACAATTCTTTCGAAACTTTCGACCGGGCAACGGGATTTATAGGGGTAAAGAGATGTTACCTTTTCATTGTTTTGATTAAGGTTAATTATTTCTGTAATTCTCTTATATTACTTAAATAATAACCTTAGATTAATTTCTTTGAAGACTGTAGGCTTTTCTGAGGTCAAATAACGATTATTTCAAAACTGGACACACCAACATGATTTTGTGTTGGAGAAATGGAATGTTATGTCAGAGGCATAAGATGTTTTAATTTATATTTGTATATATAATAATACCAGACACTAGAGATTGCCTACAAAGATTGACAGTTATATTATTGTCAGTGTGTTAGGGTAAAATAATACTTTATAAGGAAATAGAATGAGGTTGAAATTCGAATAAACCATCTGTTGAATAGATTATATTATTTCTTAATCAGTTATTTACTTATAGATAAGATAATATGATTTGTATTTCTCCAATTATTATACATTATTTAGTTATTTTTATAGGCCTATATTAAACAATAATTTGATATTTTTATATGCCCATATTTTATGTTACAGAACAAAATTCTAAATTTTGCATTTTCCTAAACTTGGAATGTAAACCGTTATGGGAATTTGAATGGGGTCATAATTGTTTAGACATTTTCGACATACAAACGTGATATGGTATGGGGGAGGGGAGATGTATTATGTCTGTCCGTTCATCATGCTACAGGTCCAAAATACAAATTTTCCCTTTTCTCTAAACTTGGAACATACTAGTTTATGGTAATTTGAATGGGGTCAATTTATTTCGAAATTTTCGACATACAAATAATATAAGGGGAAGGTGGTGGGGTTGAGATTTTTATATTTTTTCGCGCAACCACATTTATTATTCTTTTATTTACCTTTACCCATATATTTTAAAGTATTGTTTAATATGGGCCAACTGGTAAATTCACCAGTCGAAATAGATTATATTATTTCTTGATCAATTATATTCTTATAGATTTGAAGTTTTGATTTATATTAGTATTTCAATATATCTGATAGGGGTAAAAGATATTACCTTTTCATATTTGTATTGATTTGTGGGGAGGTTTTGATTAAGATTTATTTCTGTAATTGTCTTATATTACTCAAATAATTACCTTAAAATATTATCTTTTAAAGACTGTAGGCTTTTCTGACAGAATATTTAATGTGAAGGGAGGGATAAAGATGTTACCCTCCCATATTTTAAATCAAATATCTTATGATACATTTTGGATGGATATGTTTCTTAGGGCAACTGTATTTCACAGCTTTTAAAATGTTTAATATAGACCAACTGATAATTAAGAGATTATATTATTGTTTCTTAATCAATTAAATAATCATAAATGTAGTTAAAAATCATTTACAAATAAAATATTTTACTATCGCTGTGGTTTGCATCTGATTGGGTGGGGGAACATCAGCCTTGTAATTTTGCTGTGAAAATGAGCTGCAGAATAAGGTTCTGAAATCCATGTTCAGGGATATTCCAGCTCCAAAGTTTCATTTTGTTCTACCCGAACTAGGCGTAGATTCCCCCTGGCCCATTTTGTTAAACTATTTGATGGCTATATTCTGATGATTAGTGGAAGACATTGTTACATCTATTGTAGGGGGGGGGGGCATTTAATGTTCAGTCGGCACAGACTAGGGCATTTTGTGATAAACATGTGGTCAAAGTATATAATTTAAATTATTTGTGTGGATTGGTCTTTAACCGTTGGGAGGAAATGAAATGGAATTTAACGTCCTGTTCTGCTCCAAAACTGGGCTAATGAAGACATGAGGGCCGAGTGGTTAGAGCATGCTCTATCATACGGCCTGCTATTGAGTCAACAGGTATGGTTTAGAACCCCCAGTTGTACATGGCAAGGAGTAGGGTCGCCTGTCAAACCTCGTGGGTTTTCTCTGGGTACTCCAGTTTCCTCCCTCTGCTAAAGTCCCCTAAGCACAAGCGAATTATTTTAATAAAATTAAACCTGATGTTTGTGTGTCGAGTGAACGTTAAACCCCATTTCTCTCTCTCCAACTGCCTAGGGATTATTTACGTGCACGCTAATGTGTATAGGGCACATTGGTTTGTCTTCCCATCCTACATCACTGACAAGGGGAACCATGCCGGAAAATCTGGTTTAACTTTCTTGGTCAATGCCAGGCCCGTAGCTAGCTGTGTGTGTCGGGGGGAGGAGCGGGGGCTTATTTCGTCCTAAATATTGAATATGCTCATCGTTTTCTGGTACGACCACAGCATCAATGTTGATTTAAATTGACAAATAATTCGTATTTTCAATGTCGAAGACTTTAGATGATATTGAGTTAGACTTGGCTACTATAAGTTCGGGAGTGGGGATCACGTGGCTAAGTGGGTAAGGCCCTGGCTAGCTAGTCTGGAGGTCGGATGTTCGATCCCTGCATTGATCTAGAAAGTTCATTTCGATTTTCCGGCGTGTTTCTCCCTTGTCAGTGATGCAGAACCGAGGGCCTGATAAAGACAGCTGTCTAGTCGTTCAGATGGGATGGAAAACCGAGGTCCATGTGTACACTTTAGCGTGCATGTAAAAGATCCCTTGGCAGTTGGAATTCAATATAAGAGTAGGCCCTAGCGCTGGTGCCGGGGCAAATTTCCCTCATAGCACACTGTATATGAATAAAATTTTATGAAACCATATACACAACATATGGTAACCAGTACTTATAGCCATTAAACAATAGAGGAAACCACTAATGATTGGATAATGTTACATCTAATTAGCCAAAAATCAACAGGGGAAACCACTTTATGCATATAAGGAACACACATAATATTGTTTTTTTTATGGGTTTTTTTTTCTCCCATCGATAATAGTCCAAAAAATAGGAAACGGCCCAATCAATTTACGAAAAAAAGGAGTCTACCCCCAACAAATTGCAAGACAAAGTTTTTAGATAGTTGCTGGTGGTGTTGGGTGTACTGAATGACATGGCCTAAAAGTTTACTAAAATGGGACTTCCGGAAAGTACCTAATTTTGAGATTAATTGTTAGGCCTTTTAGTACGTCAGTCAATTTATGAAAAAAGGTGGGCCAAAACCCAAACTGTTGAGAAAGTAAAGTATAGACACTTTAGAGAAATAGACTATAATGATATTAAGTTCAGTATTATTAATATAATGTACATCAATATGATATAGACTATAGTTTAGGCGGGAAATTGTCGAATGCGCCTAAAACAGAACGTCAGTCTTTGAATAGTTGTTGATGATGCATGTTGTTAATAAAGATGATTAAAAGTCATTGGGTCATCTAGAATCTGATATCAATGACACTTTTATAGACAAAAACTTTAAAAGCAACTTGTAGCAACGGAAAAAGTTAGAAACCATTTTGTGAATTCAATATGTTCGTATATTAATAACATTTTTATTTTGTTGAAAATAATATGTACAGATATTTCTATGGTAGGCCTAGGGCCTACCAAGTTAAGGCCAAGACAACTTTATGTTAAGTTCTTTAGTTCAGAGTCTTAAGAAAACAATAGCCACTTGAATATTTTTGTATAACGCTTTGTTTTTACAAAATTTTAAAACTTGAAATCCGAATGAAAATCTTAATACATATTCCTGTAGAACAATGATTCAGATGAATGTGACCTAAGGGCGCTGTATTCTCTGGTCACAATTTAGAGATTTTGACTATTTTAATACATTTTTAAAGAGTTAAATCTGCCTATTGCAAGTCTTTCTTTAGGACTGAAATTATTAATTAAACATTAATTATAGCTTATCAACTCTCAATGCCTGTCTGTCTACAGCTGGCTCTGCCTGAGAACAGGTGGAAGTATACCGTATATAAATCGCTGCGTGCAGTAAGATCTACTTTGGAACTATTATAGCGAGAACTGTCAGCTCTTTATTTAAATCTTCCATAATGCTTCTTTAAATATAATATAATATTAAATTAAAAACCTATTCAAAAGGTTGATTAAAGACAAGGACAAATTATTCTGGTTGGCACAAGTAAACATGATTTATATGGGGCGAGAGTGAGTATTGTAGACTAAATGGGTTGAGTTGAGAGTAATATATATGGGGTTTAATAACGTCCTACAGTTCTGCTCATGACCAGGCAAATGCCATACAGTGAGCTAGGAGGGGAATTTTGCCCGGACAGTGGTCACTACGACATACTCTTATGTTCAAACTGCCAAGGGTTCTTTTACGTGCATGTCAATGGGTACACGGGACCTTGGTTATTCGAACGACTAGACAGCTGTTCTTGTCAGGTCTTCCGTCCTGCCTCAGTGACAAGGGGGAACCACGCCAGAAAATCTGGATGAACTATCTCTGTCAAAGCAGGTATCGACCTCCAGGCTGACAAGCCAGCATCTTACTCGTTTAGAGCCCCCCCCCCACACACACCCACACTAAACACGTACAACTGGGGAATCGAAACGACGCCAGTTGACACAATGACCTTATGATACAGCTCCTACAATCAGTGGGCGGGGCAGGTAGATGGGTTTCATATAGTCAGTCAGTTGCTGAGTAATGGTGTAGGTGTTTATTAGATCAGTTCCTTCATGCTCAAAATGTCTTAAAAGTTTAGAAATTTCTTTTAAATGGTTTAGGGCCTACCGCCTTTGGCAGTGGGGGTTTGGCATGGCCTTGTGGACTAGAGTGCCGCGCTACGACATCTAGCTGGCCGGTCACCTCTGGCTTGCGGCTGTGGTTTCGATCCCTGGTGTGAGCATATGTGGCATGGAGATAGGGGCGCCTTCTCAACCTCGTGGGTTTCCTCCGGGCACTCACACCAGGGCTCGAAACCACGGTCGCAAGCCAGAGTTGATCGGCCAGCTAGAGGTCGAAACGCGGCACTCTAGACCACTAGGCTATCCCAACCCCCTCGTATTTATATAAATGTGCATTTGCCATAAATGGAACGGGGTCAGTACCCATTGGTAAACCAATAGTTTGCTGTATTATCTGATCCCCAACCTCAAATATGGCATTGTCAATGAAAAAATGTATGATGTTTTGAAATGTTTCTTTATCAAAAACTATCATGACGGCATTGTGACGTTTTGCAATCCATCTCGCATCTTGTTAGTAGACGGCCATCAAGTTTCTGCCTTTTCCGAAAGCTCCATTAAAGGCTTTATCTACGAACCAATCCAACTTATTTTTGCGATCTGCATGTTGCAGTATAGAATATAAGGTAGAAAAATCGAACGTTTCTATAATTCGCATTATCTTTTTTATTGATTTTATCTAGAGTATCTACTATTGGTTTGTTTTTATCAATTATGAAATTCCAGTATAATTACAAAGTGTTTTGCACCAAATGGCATGTTGGGTTTGCCATAATTTAAGTCCTTTGGTGATAGTTTGTGCAAGCTGTTTAGTCTGGCAGATACTGCAGGATATCATGTATCTGAATTTTACTGGGTTTTTATGAAATTTAGGAATATAATAAATGTAAGGTAGTGCATCTGATCTATCATTGTCTTTAATGTCATTACTCCTGTTCAAAGTATAATAATTATGTAAGTTCAACATCAGTAAGGATATTTTTCACAGAGATGAAGGCAATAATAGTGCTGGCCTTATCGACAGTTATTAGAACAAATCTCTCTTGAAGAGTAGTAACAGGTACATCAATCGCTCAATCCTCGCTCAATCCCCGCACGTGACCTTTAAAGTCACACAAGAAGACATTCCCAATTACTGGACTGCCGATTAGCGAAACCCTTACACTTTTGTTCTGTGTATACATTCCAGCGAATCAAGTATTTTTCTAGTAAGATTGGATATCTCTACTTTCAATATTTATCAAAATTGCCATAATTATATTGAAATGAACATTCCATAAATACTTTTTCTGGGAAGTGTCTTTAACCCTATAGCAGATGACTGATCTTTAGCGTTTGTGAGCATAATAGGACTAGGCTTGACTCTACCACATACTCGTAACACAATGGAAAGGACGGGTGTGTTCAGCACTGGGCAGGAATCCAGGGACCACAGTTATTCTTCAGAGAAAACGGGGGCATGTGTCAGCTCAAAAGTGATTATACTCATATATTGCCAGACCCGAGACCCTGAATTTATGAAAATGTCTTGACGTTTAAAGATCCCCAAATTCTCTCTTGCTAGTTTCAGTAAAACAAAAACACAAGATTATACAGGTGATACTTTATATATAAAAATATAAAAGCATCAAGTAATAAGGTAAAAATAATAATAATAATAATATCAACAATGAAGCAATCGGTATCCAGGTAATAACACATAAACATATAAAATAATCTAACAAAATGACCATCACATCAAATCAATAATCCACAGGTAAATACACTGGGATGGAATATAAAATAAGGCACTTCACTACAATCTAATAGAGGCCTAAGGTTGACACAAATCTCAACATACAAAAGGCTTGCTCAGAGTTAACATATGAGTGGGAGTTAGTTATACACTAACGGGAATGCGACCAACACACAGCTGACGATAACGCATTGTACGAAAAGCCAAGAAAATGGGAAGAAGGGGAGTGGATGGCCAAATGATTAGCGCTGTATCATAAAGCATATCATTGAGTCAACTGGCGTGGTTTCTAATCCCTGGTTGTATGTGACAAGGAGTAGGGTCGTCCGTCCAATCTTGCGGGCTTTTTCCGGGGCCTCCGGTTCCCCCCCCCCACCGCTAAAGACCTCTAGGCGCAAGCGAATTACAGAAATAAAATTAAACCATATGTTAGTCCCACAATGACCTAGTTTGTATTGAATTATTAAACCCCATCTTTCTCTCTCCAAAAAAATTGCTTGGCCTACGAGACACGTTCGCAGCCACCCGCAGCATTCCAATAGAACATACTGGTTAACTAGAGACACTAGGGCGTACAAATATCGAGACAAAGGCCAGATTATGGCCAAGGTAATTTAAAACACACAGCGCAAGAAATGGTCACGTATCCAGACACAATAAGAAACACACGACTGTAAAGATTGGTAGTTGTTTTTGTGTAAGGTTTTATATCTCGCATGACTTCTGATGTGGGTCTGTAGATTACCATTCTGGCTAAATGATTTACTACAAACATCACATTTATACGGTTTCTCTCCCGCATGATTTCTCATGTGGATCTGTAGATTACTACTAGTGGTAAATGATTTACTACAAACATCACATTTATAAGGTTTTTCTCCAGTATGAGTTCGGATATGTTTCTGTAGATTACCATTATGAGTACTACAAAAATTACATTTATAATCTCTTTCTCCTCTTTGCCCTTGGCGACTAACATGTTTTTCACAGTGTTTTGTTAAATCAGTGCAAGATTTAAATTCTTCATCACACACGTGACACTGATAAATAGTTCCGTCATCTTCAGTTTGACAAAAGCCATCCACACGATCAGGTTTCTCTTCTTTCACCTGACAATATTCATCTACATCATCAATTTTCTCTTCTTTAAAGTGAACATGACAGTATTCATCTACATCAACAGTTATTTCTTCTTTAACATGTATCTTATTGTGTTGTTCTAAATCTTCATATTGTTTAAAAATCTCATCACATACAACACACTATTGGAAAGTATTAACATCATTACATTCCTGTAATATATAAAAGTATTAACATCATTAGCTTCCTGTAATATATAAAAGTTATAACACCATTAGCTTCCTGTAATATATTTACCTATCTTTATCGTGGCACTTCAAAGTCACGTGTCTCCATTCATATTAAAAAAATGTTTTTAAGCACTTTAAATGCGCACGTCGACACTACATGAAGATCTGACCGGTTCTAGTGGAAGATCGCGTCAGAGGTCGAGCGGGGTTTTCTAGCATTTAGTCGTCAGGCAGTGATTAACCCATCGGCGTTGACGTTTCTAGTGGTTTACCCACAGTTCAGGGCAGAGAATGCCAAGAGGTGACCATAACAGACCGTTTCATTGGCTAATCTCCCTCACTTCAACCAGAACGCCTGTTATATAACTACTCTTCCAGATCCCAGAGAACAATAAAAAACGAAACGAAACAGAATCTGTGTTTTAATCACGCTGATTTTATATTAATCGGTGGATCAGGACCTGGCTCAATCTGGATTCAGTGTAATTAATGATTGATTACTTCGATAACAAACAGCTAAATCACGGAAAGGTCCATCAATTGCGATTGGCGATGTCTCAAATATCCCGTTTCACCCAACCCAGACCTTTTTACATAGCTTTCTTACACAGAGCACGTAACTTATTAATATATACGGAAACGAGACCGAAATGGACGAGGGGTGAGGCTATGCGGGCTAATGAAATGAAATAAAATGAGATAGCTATGAGGGAAATTTGTCCGTATTTCGTGTTCCAATGTGAACACAGAACCTCTGTTTATCGTCCCACCGAACGACTGGGCAGCTGTCTTGTCAGGCCCTCCGTCCTGCATTAATGACTAGGGGGGATCGTGCCGAAAAATTTGGCTTTTATCAATTTGTCTTTTAACAATTTATAAATGATTCTGAGTCGATAGGATATATACTTTTCCTAATATTTAGTCTCAAAATTCAATCAAAATTGTTTACTTTTCACATTGATTTTAAAATTGGGCTTGAATAATCAGATTAAAATTACTTCTGATAGACTTAGACCCCTCATATTTGTCAATTTAGAGCAACTTCAGATCAAAGCAGAAGAAGGCAAATTTTTGATTTCCTGATACAATTAGAAAGAGAATGACCTAAGAGCACTATTATACACATCTTTTTCTTTTGTTGTTTGTCAGTCAATTTTTTCCTATCTTTTCATTCTCCTGTCCTGTGTCCTGTCCTCTCCTTCCTTCTTTCTTTTCTCCCCTCCTCCTTCCTTCCTTTCTTTCCCTCTTCTTTTTCTTCTTATTTTTTCTTTCTTATAAGCTTAGGCCGTACTTGGCCCACAGACAGGTGGGCCAAGTACGGCACTGGGTCAGAGGCACACTAAATGGATTTTCCTTTGTGTGTCTGTGTATTTTGACAATAGTCCGAAATTCTAAATGGATTGTCTTGAAAACTATTCATATATATTCCTTATCCTAACGATTACTGTTATTATTTTTGCGCCCGATCCCCAGGGGCACAACTGCAGCGATGATAGCTTAGATTTTGACAACATGGGCGCCCCATCACTCAAGTTGTGATGTTAATCGTGAGAGTCATTATGAGGCGCTGCACCATTCAAACGGCGCCTCATATATAACGACATGACTGGCGAGGCGGCCATAAACCACATGATTGGCGAGGCGCCCATAAACCACGTGACATTAGTTGGCCCGGCACCACGCATTACGTTCAATGGAAAGGGCGCCTTCGGTGCCCATTGGGGGAGCCGACTTTTTCGGCAATCGTCAAAGCCCCCCCCACCTCCGGTGCTAGCTACGGGCCTGAATATGAACTAATAAGGGTTGTAGGCTACTAACCGTTTAAACCTGTTTTATGCTGTCCACTCTGTACCAGTTCTTCACCTTTAACCTTTCTTATTTGTCTAGTGAGTAGTTCTAGGAATGTTCATCCTATAGTTTTTATATGCAAATTTAGTAGGGTGTTATATTCTCTTTGAGTATTTTAGTAGAGTGTTATATTCTCTTTAAATATTTTAGCCAGTTTCCATGTTCCTGTATATCCAGTTAGTCTTTCATTTCCAGTGGTTATAATTACTTTTATAGTGTAGTGCCGGTTAATAACCAACAATAGGGTTTTGGGGTATAGTAACTCTGCCACTAGACTGGCCCAGTCTCTTCTATTTATTTTACATTTCGATTTATATAAAAGTAGTAATTTTTAGTAAACCAACACTTTCGTTTCCATTTGTATAAAAAAAAAATTTGAGTAAACCTGTAACCAGCACTAGAGACTGGACAATTTGCGAGCTTCACAATAAAATGGGCGTTTCTTGTCCTGTTTTACGTTGTTCCTTATTTGGAATGATTGACAGTTGTCAAGCAAGCCCCGAGTGACGTGACACCACTTTGTAAATGTGATGTCTAAGATAAATTAAGTTCGATATTTACCTTCATGAATCATGCGTCTCGAATGGAGTGCAAAGCAGTCATGCTGAAACCGTCTGCGGGCTGATGTCACGTTTTTGTTTCCATTCGCCATTCGGTTTCGTCCCGATACGCATGAACTGGCTTCGTTAAAGGGACAATCCCGATAAGAACAGAGTCTCAAAAATTAAAGTCCGAGTATTTATGAAATTTATGGACCAAAATATACTGGCATGATGTATTTACCTTGTCACAAAATTTCAGCTCAAAATATTGAGTCGTTTGGACGCGAACGTCAACACTGCTTATCCGGACACGTAACCCTTTTAAGATTTCGGGTCAATTTTGTCATTGTTTCTTGAGAGGTCTATACAGTGAATGACCAATGCCCTGTACTTGATAACAAAAGGTAAATTTCACCTACATATTATTTTTATAGAAAAAAGTCTGGTTTTATCCAGATACTGTATAATAAAACGTTCTCCATCTTCAGATGAAGACTGTCAGCTTTAAGTTATTTACAAGCGTATCACAAATATCGGGTTGGTAGGTGGGCCTTAGGTTATGGGTTTTATAGGATTTTAACACAAAATTAAGCAGTTTTATTCCACAAAAAGTTATCGGGATTGGCACTTTAAGTTGTTATAATGATGTCGTGTGTAATTATTTATCTTCATTCACCTCATCCCATACGTTGTATCCGTTCATTCGACAGATATTGTCCGTCAACAAAATTCTTAGATCGTTAAAGTATCACTAAATAACAATAACTGTTATCCACAACAAACATCTCGCACCTACACCAGTTTGCCAGTGCAAATGCAGTAATCCCGTGCACGACGTCACACGACCTAAATAATGCAGATTGACCTACTAGATGAGAATGAAGCTCTATTTGCCCAGTCTCTAGAGAGTACGTTTTTTTTTTCGTTTTTTTTTTTTTTGAGAGGACTGGCCAATTTTTGGTGTGTGGAGAAGACTGGCCACCAGTCTACTCTGCCACCAGTGATTGATATTAGGCCAATCACGAACCTTGTGTAAAGTAAGCAAGACGTAAAGGCTCCCCCCTTCAAGAGACAAGGATTGGAATTAGCCTAAAGGTAATTCTCCTCAAGTATCCCCAAGCATAGAATAAGTGACAGCCAAATTATAATTAATGTGTATTTATTACCATTAATATTACATTAAACATAGTATATTAATCAGACATGTAGGTGCATAAGTTTAATTTAAGAAGGGTGTTAGAACTTGCTACCTTGATTAGGCGGTTTCGTTATTTCTAACCTTAGATCAGTTACACTCAGGTATTAGCGAGAATACCTTCAGCGATTGTACATTATCACTTACGTAGACTCAAAACCAATCACACCAATAAAAAGTAAATTATCGAGTATATGTACAGTAATAATGAACAAAACAGAATGGTAATGATTTATGAACCATTTCAGACAAAGAATGAATATTAACAATTATAACAAACATGAAACATACACATGTTATACATATTTCAAATCGGCAGAACATACTACAGATTTTGATAATATAATAAAATATAAACTAATTACAGATATATACATCATGTATATAAATAATTCAATAAATGGACATAAATAGGGTTATATACCCTTATGAAAAAACGAACGAGAAACGAGGACCGTTTCAATAGTTTAAAGAGGAGGCTATTGTAAGATGGTGAGCTGTATTTAGTAACTTAGATACCGTCCTAACATCCTGTTTTCAACTGGTCATTTTTTCCCCTGGCTACATCTCGGACGCATCAATTTGTGTTTTAGCACCGATTTCACTAACCAAGGTAGGTTTATATTTGTTTAACTTGATTTGAATTATTAAATATGACAATTTCTTTCTAATTTAAAGCGTATTTTATTCTGGTATAAATTACAAATGTTTTCTTCATATATGTAGTGATTTCGTCACTTGATTTTCTAACTTTCAGAGTAAGTTTGGCTCTCCCAAACGCAACCGCATTTGATGGGCTTCCTAGACTCGACTACCTCTATGGATGCGCGGATCCAGAGAATTTTTTATGCGATTTTATTGGCGACTTTTAGACCTGTAATTTTGGAATTTACCTTCGGGAAGTCCGTCAGAATGGACCATATTGAATCTAATTTACCAAATTTTTGGAGGGGAGGCCGCCCAACCCCCCCGTTAATTGGTTGAGTGCCTTTGGAGCTACGCCCACCGCAATTATCAAACCTAGATCCCCCCCTGCAAAAAATCCTGGATCCGCGCCTGGGATCGCCCAAACTCTTGCATAATCTTGGAGTGCACGTGCGCCTATATAAGAGGGTTGATTAGCTGGACTGGGGTGTGTTTTATTGCAATTTAGAAATTGTCGCCTGTCGAGCAGACCGGTTGATTGTATGGTTATCTTGTGTCACTTCTCTAGCAGACTATATTGTATTTTATACTGTTCTGATGGAGTTTTCGATTGGTAGATCTGACTAGCCGTTATCTATATCAAGGTTGTGGACCCTGTAGAGTCACAATTTTAATCCGATTTTGATGAAATTTGAAATGTAAGTTTATAACCCAAAGATTGCAGTTCCTGTCGATATTCGGGCACATTGGACCATAACTTCCGGAATTATGGCCCCTGATTGTACGAAAAATCATGTTTTTTACTTTGTGGACCCAATGGAGGTCACAATTTTATTCTGGGGCATAACTTTATAAAAACCAAACAAATTCTAATGATTTTGCTGATAATTACTTAATACATGTATATGCGACAACTCTTGTTGACTGCCCGGACGATTTAGCTATTGTGGGCGTATGTTTTGTTGCCTGGCAACCTATTTTCTTCATATACTAAGAGCACCGTTTTCATGGTACGTTTCTTACATATACTATTCAAAAAAAGTAGGGGATATTTGATTTTGGGGGCATAATACTAAAATATGCAAATGACTACGAAAAAAGTCACTATAGAACCTAACAGAAGAAACATTTCCAGTTACATGTGAAGCCCAAACACACCAATAGCTACCGCATGGAATGCAGGTGATGCTTGGGATCATCATGGGGGTCCAACCCAAGATTTGCACGACTCTGACTTTGAATGTTAGTCATTGTAGCATTGAATTCCAGGGTGGAAACATCAGTTTAATTGTTTTAGTGACCAGAAAACAATTTTTGATATGCATCGGCTTACCCAAAATGAAAGGTTACGTGCCCTTGGCATGCTACAGATCGGCACAACACAGGCCGTTGTGGCGCGGACGATGAATGTTTCTCAGTCTGTCATAAGCAGGTTATGGTCCAGATACCGTGATACACAATTTGTACAGGACAGACCACGCTCAGGTTGACCAAGGGCGACAACTCAAGCCCAGGATCGATTTATCCGTACTTTGGCCTTGAGAAATCGTGTCATCACAGCAAATCAGATCAGCGCTCGTCTTCAAACAGACACTGGTGTTAGAGTGAGTGGCCAGACAATTCGGAATCGACTGCATAGGGGTCACCTTCGCGCCCGACGTCCTCGCGTGATCCCTTGTTTGAGAGATCATCACATTCAGGCAAGACGTCGTTGGTGTAGGGATCGTCAACACTGGGATAATCGACGCTGGAGCAATGTGATGTTTTCAGATGAGTCAAGGTTCACTGTTGATTTTTTGATATCGAATTGTAACTTCATGAATCATGGCCCTTGATCGAAGGAAAAATCATTTTCTTTTTAGCTTGTTCTCTATCCATCTCTCGAATGTTGGTGTAACCTGCTGGCAGCCGCTGGTTTAGCTTGTGGTCACTCTTGAGGTCACAATTATTACACAATTTACAAAACTGTCTGATTATCTCACCGTTACACTGTGAGGAAGGTTGAGTTCGAATTTTGTGAACATCGGACCAAAATTGCCAGACAAAATGGCCGCCGCTTGTACGCGAATTGTGTTAAAGTATGGTATATCACCATTACACCGTAACGAATGCTCGATCGAATTTCATGAACATCGGACCAAAATTGCTGAAAAAAATGGCCGCCACTTTTAAGTGAATGGTGTAAAAATATTGTATGTCTAGGTTGTGGACCCTATAGAGTCACAATTTTAATCCAATTTTGATGAATTTGAAATGTAAGTTTATAACTCAAAGATTGCAGTTCCTGTCGATATTCGGGCACATTGGACCATAACTTCCTGAATTATGGCCCCTGATTGTGCCAAAAATCATGTTTTTTTACTTTGTGGACCCAATGGAGGTGACAATTTTATTCTGGGGCATAACTTTATAAAAACCAAACAAATTCTAATGATTTTGCTGATAATTACTTAATGTGCAACCGTGGACGTATGTTTCGTTGCCTGGCAACCTATTTTCTTTATATACTAAGAGCACTGTTTTCATGGTATGTTTCTTATATATTTCATTATTATATCTATTACGTGTATAATAATCCTAAAGCTGTTATTACCTGTAATAGGCAACATATCTCTATTTTATAAAATTAGTTGATAGTCATTATAAGATATATGTATACCACATAGTGGTGGTGTTAACTATCTTTCTTATTGAATATAAACTAATTTCGTTCTTTTTATTATTTCAGTGCTCTTTTGTATACAATCCTGTCCTGTGTAAATTAACTGTTTTGTGATGTTCCTGTTTGTATCTTTATGGTTTAACCCACCACCTGGAAAGGTGGAAGTCTGTCTGACGATCCTGCTACACAAAGGTAGGCACTTTTTTCTCCTTAGTTATAATAATAGACTGAAACATGGTTCCGTGTGTCGTCCATAATATCTAGACACTTTTGAGTAAATAGGTTACATGCCCTTGTTTTGAAAATAGTTTCGCTTAACCAGTCTACCGACCATTCTACGTCTAATTGACAGGTCGGTATAATCAAGACTACTTTGTAAAAGTAAAATGAAACTACTGCTAGTGGTAAACGCTAGATCTTATAAAGCGAGTACGATATAGAGCGAGGAACATGTCAGTCAATTTGATTGACAGTTCGTTGTACGGCCTTGACATTATGCATAGTAAAGGCTAAAATCAGATGTTGGATCTTCTTGTAAATATTTGTTCGGTCTCGCTGTATAGTATGTCTGTTTCAATTAAGATTTTGGAATATTTTTATACGCCCACATTTTCATGTGGTTGAAATATATAAAACTGCCATTTAAAACCATCATACATGTTCACTATCCTGACTAGTTTCGTCAAATAAATTTTAACTTTTTTAAAGGAACAGTTCAACAGAAACAGGAAACAAATTTGAAAAATGATGTCATATGTTGATGACATCACTAAGTTGTAATGGTTGCCCTGTCGTTGGTAACATGTAAGTTCTTCATTTTCTAGAAAGGTGATCTATCACATGAAAATGTGATGATACTATTAACAAAGGTGCCCATACACAAGTTGAAAATCCACAAATATTTACAGTAGGCATCCTCAAACCAATCTTCCAACGAATTTCTGATGGGATCACAATTACTAGGTAACTGGATACATAAACAGCATAATTGTAGTGGTTGAAATATATAAAACTGACATTTAAAACCATCATACATGTTCACTATCCTGACTAGTTTCGTCAAATAAATTTTAACTTTTTCAAAGGAACAGTTCAACAGAAACAGGAAACAAATTTGAAAAATGATGTCATATGTTGATGACATCACTAAGTTGTAATGGTTGCCCTGTCGTTGGTAACATGTAAGTTCAAATATAGGTTTATCCCCATAAGATCTTGGCATGGATTGAAACTTCATGGATTATGGCCCCTGATTGTAAGAAAAATCATGTTTTTAGCTTGTGGACCCTATAGAGGTCACAATTTTGAACCGATTTTGATGAAACTTGACATGTATGTTTATAACCCAAAGATCTTGGTTCCTTTCGATATTTGCACTCATCGGATCGAAACTTCCTGAATTATGGCCCCTGATTGCCCTATTTAGCTTGTGGTCCCTCTGGAGGTCAAAATTATTATCCGATTTAAAAAAACATTTGATTATATCACCATTACATGGTAATAAAGATTGAGTTCAATTTTTGTGGAAATCAAATCAAAATTGACGGACAAAATGGTGTCCGCTTGTACCTGAAAAGTGTAAAAATATGGTATATAGGCTGTGGAACCTGTAGGGGTCACAATTTTAAATCAATTTTGATGAAACTTAAAATCAATTTTTTTAACCAACAGATCTTGGTTCCTTTCGATATTTGCGCATATCGGATCATAACTTCCTGAATTATGGCCCCTGATTGTCCGAAAAATCACCTTTTTATACGCCCACATTTTTATGTGGACGTATATTGTCGTCGCCCCTGTCCGTCCATCCGTCCACAATTTGTTTGTGGACTCTCTTCAGGTCACATTTCTTATCCGATTTTGACGAAACTTGAAATATAGGTTTATCCCCAAAAGATCTCGGCTGCTTTCGATATTGGCATGTATCGGATGAAAACTTCATGGATTATGGCCCCTGATTGTACGAAAAATCACCATTTTAGCTTGTGGAACCTATAGAGGTTATAATTTTGAACCGATTTTGATGAAACTTGACATGCATGTTTATAACCCAAAGATCTTGGTTCCTTTCGATATTTGCACTCATCGGATCGAAACTTCCTGAATTATGGCCCCTGATTGCCCTATTTAGCTTGTGGTCCCTCTGGAGGTCAAAATTATTATCCGATTTAAAAAAACATTTGATTATATCGCCATTACATGGTAATAAAGATTGAGTTCAATTTTTGTGGAAATCAAATCAAAATTGACGGACAAAATGGTGGCCGCTTGTACCCGAAAAGTGTAAAAATATGGTATATAGGTTGTGGAACATGTAGGGGTCACAATTTTAAATCAATTTTGATGAAACTTAAAATACATGTTTATAACCAACAGATCTTGGTTCCTTTCGATATTTGCGCATATCGGATCATAACTTCCTGAATTATGGCCCCTGATTGTCCGAAAAATCGCCTTTTTATACGCCCACATTTTTATGTGGACGTATCTTGTCGTCGCCCCTGTCCGTCCGGACGTCCGGACATCCGTCTACAATTTGTTTGTGGACTCTCTACAGGTCACATTTCTTATCCGATTTTGACGAAACTTGAAATATAGGTTTATCCCCAAAAGATCTCGGCTGCTTTCGATATTGGCATGTATCGGATCAAAACTTCATGGATTATGGCCCCTGATTGTACGAAAAATCACGTTTTTAGCTTGTGGAACCTATAGAGGTTACAATTTTGAACCGATTTTGATGAAACTTGACATGCATGTTTATAACCCAAAGATCTTGGTTCCTTTTGATATTTGCACTCATCCAATCGAAACTTCCTGAATAATGGCCCCTGATTGTCCGAAAAATCGCCCTATTTAGCTTGTGGTCCCTCTGGAGGTCAAAATTATTATCCGATTTAAAAAACCATTTGATTATATCACCGTTACATAGTAATAAAGATTGAGTTCAATTTTTGTGGAAATCAGATCAAAATTGACGGACAAAATGGCGGCCGCTTGTACCCGAAAATTGTAAAAATATGGTATATAGGTTGTGGAACCTGTAGAGGTCACAATTTTAAATCAATTTTGATGAAACTTAAACTACATGTTTATAACCCACAGATCTTGGTTCCTTTCGATATTTGCGCATATCGGATCATAACTTGCTGAATTATGGCCCCTGATTGTCCGAAAAATCGCCCTTTTTAGCTTGTGAAAGCTTATTTTTTCTGTTATTTTTTCACAGAATCTAATCATAGGATGTTTCTGAAACTTTGACCTACCCCCCCAAAAATGGGTGGTGGCTGTTGATAAAATATATTTTCAAAACGTTTTACGTAGTCGAAATCATCAAATTTTACGAACAAAAAAACTAACAATACATAGTCGTAAATTTGTTATTAATTTTTATACGCCCACATTTTCATGTGGACGTATTATGTCGTCATCCCTGACAGTCCGTCCGGACGTCCATCCGGCCACAATTTGTGGACTCTCTACAGGTCACAATTCTTATCCGATTTTGACGAAACTTGAAATATAGGTTTATCCCCAAAAGATCTCAGCTGCTTTTGGATATTGGCATGTATCGGATCAAAACTTCATGGATTATGGCCCCTGATTGTAAGAAAAATCACGTTTTTAGCTTGTGGACCCTATAGAGGTCACAATTTTGAAACGATTTTGATGAAACTTGACATGCATGTTTGTAACCCAAAGATCTTGGTTCCTTTTGATATTTGCCTCTATCGGAATGTAATTTCCTGAATTATGGCCCCTGATTGTCCGAAAAATCACCCTTTTTAGCTTGTGGTCCCTCTGGAGGTCACAATTATTATCCGATTTAAAAAAACTGTTTAATTATATCACCGTTACACCATAAGGAAGGTTGAGTTCAAATTTCGGGAAAATCGGACCAAAATTGCCATACAAAATGGCCGCCGTTTGTACGCGAATACTGTTAAAAAATGGTATATCAAGGTTGTGGACCCTGTGGAGGTCACAATTTTAATTCGATTTTGATGAAACTTGAAATTCATGGTCATAACCCAAAGATCTTGGTTCCTTTCGATATTTGCGCATATCGGATCTAACTTCCTGAATTATGGCCCCTGATTATACGAAAAATCCCCCTTTTTTTTTAGCTTGTGGTTCCTCTGGAGGTCACAATTATTATCCGATTTAAAAAAACGTTTGTTTATATTACCGTTACACCGTAAGGAAGGTTGAGTTCGAATTTCGGGAAAATCGGACCAAAATTGCCATACAAAATGGCCGCCGTTTGTACGTGAATACTGTTAAAAAAAATGGTATATCAAGGTTGTGGACCCTGTAAAGGTCACAATTTTAATTCAATTTTGATGAAACTTGAAATTCATGGTTATAACCCAAAGATCTTGGTTCTTTTCGATATTTGCGCATATCGGATCGTAACTTCCTGAATTATGGCCACTGGTTATACGCAAAATCCCCCTTTCTTTAGCTTGTGGTCCCTCTGGAGGTCACACTTATTATCCGATTTAAAAAAACGTTTGATTATATCACCGTAAGGAAGGTTGAGTTTGAATTTCGGGAAAATCGGACCAAAATTGACAGACAAAATGGCCGCCGTTTGTATGCGAATACTGTTTAAAAAAAATGGTATATCATGTTTGTAGTAGACCCTGTATAGGTCACAATTTTAATTCGATTTTGATGAGGAAGGTTGAGTTCTAATTTCGTGAAAATCGTACCAAAATTGCCGGACGAAATGATCGCCGTTTGTACGCGAATAGTGTAAAGATATGGTATATCATGGTTGTTGAATCTGTACAGCCTATCTTTTTTTTAGCTTGGAGGTCACAATTATTATCCGATTTAAAAAAACGTTTGATTATATTACCGTTACACCGTAAGGAAGGTTGAGTTCGAATTTCGGGAAAATCAGACCAAAATTGCCATACAAAATGGCCGCCGTTTGTACGCGAATACTGTTAAAAAATGGTATATCAAGGTTGTGGACCCTGTGAAGGTCACAATTTTAATTCGATTTTGATGAAACTTGAAATTCATGGTTATAACCCAAAGATCTTGGTTCTTTTCGATATTTGCGCATATCGGATTGTAACGTCCTGAATTATGGCCCCTGGTTATACGCAAAATCCCCCTTTCTTTAGCTTGTGGTCCCTCTGGAGGTCACATATTATCCCATTTAAAAAAACGTTTGATTATATCACCGTTACACTGTAAGGAAGGTTGAGTTTGAATTTCGGGAAAATCGGACCAAAATTGACAGACAAAATGGCCGCCGTTTGTACGCGAATACTGTTAAAAAAATGATATATCATGGTTGTGGACCCTGTATAGGTCACAATTTTAATTCGATTTTGATGAGGAAGGTTGAGTTCTAATTTCGTGAAAATCGTACCAAAATTGACGGACGAAATGGTCGCCGTTTGTACGCGAATAGTGTAAAAATATGGTATATCATGGTTGTGGACTCTCTACAGGTCACAATTCTTATCCGATTTTGACGAAAAGTCACATTTCTAGGTTGTGTACCGTCACACCATAATCATTGTCGGTTTCGAATTTCTTTAATATCAGACTGGAACTGACCAACTAAATGGCTGCTCCCAATACAGTATGAAATACAGGACTTAAAGATGTAGGAAAAATCACTTTCGGTATTGCTTGTTCTCTGTCCATCTCTCGAAAATGTGGGCGTATCCTGCCTGGCAGTGCCATCCTATCTTTAAATTCAAATATTACGTTATTGATATCCTATCCCGGAAGTAAAACCAACATGACAACTTCTAGAACATTAGTTCGATTTTCATGAAATTGGGAATGTAAGTAGATTTTGTTGATCTACATGTAGCTTCAACGATATCATTAGAAATTTTCTAATTTATCTCCCCTTGCAGAAATTGAGGACCTACACGAATTGGAAGGATTACAAAAAACAGTTTCCCAATCGGACAAAAAAAGGAATCATATGTCTAAGACAACTTCCAAAAACTAAACAATAATAACCGGCGTTGGTTTTTATACGCCCACATTTTCATGTTGACGTATTATGTCGTCGCCACCGTCCGTTCGTCCGTCTGTCCACAATTTGTTTGTGGACTCTCTACAGGTCACAATTCTTATCTGATTTTGACGAAACTTGAAATATACGTTTATCCCCAAAAGATCTTGGCTGCTTTCGATATTGGCATGTATCGGATCAAAACTTCATGGATTATGGCCCCTGATTGTACGAAAAATCACGTTTTTAGCTTGTGAACACTGTAGAGGTCACAATATTGAACCGATTTTGATGAAACTTGAAATGCATGTTTATAACTCAAAGATCTTGGTTCCTTTCGATATTTGCGCCTATCTGAATGTAATTTCCTGAATTATGGCCTGATTGTCCGAAAAATCACCCTTTTTAGCTTGTGGTCAATCTGGAGGACACAATTATTATCCGATTTAAAAAACTGATTGATTATATCACCATTACACCCTAAGGAAGGTTGAGTTCGAATTTCGGGAAAATCGGACCAAAATTGCCATACAATATGGCCGCCGTTTGTACGCGAATACTGTTACAAAATGGTATATCAAGGTTGTGGACCCTGTAGAGGTCACAATTTTAATTCGATTTTGATGAAACTTGAAATTCATGTTTATAACCCAAAGTTCTAGGTTCCTTTCGATATTTGCGCATGTCGAATCGTAACTTCCTGAATTATGGCCCCTGATTATACGCTAAATCGCCTTTTTATACGCCCACATTTTTATGTGGACATATATTGTCGTCGCCCCTGTCCGTCCGTTCACAATTTGTTTGTGGACTCTCTACAGGTCACAATTCTTATCTGATTTTGACGAAACTTGAAATATAGGTTTATCCCCAAAAGATCTCGGCTGCTTTCGATATTGGCATGTATCGGATCAAAACTTCATGGATTATGGCCCCTGATTGTACGAAAAATCACGTTTTTAGCTTGTGGACCCTATAGAGGTCACAATTTTGAACCGATTTTGATGAAACTTGACATGCATGTTTATAACCCAAAGATCTTGGTTCCTTTCGATATTTGCGCATGGCATATCGGATCATAACTTCCTGAATTATGGCCCCTGATTGTGTACGAAAAATAGCCTTTATTATCTTGTGGTCCCTCTGGAAGTCAAAAATATTACCCGATTTAAAAAAACGTTTGATTATATCACCGTTACAACGTAATGAATGTTGGGTTCGTGAAAATCGGACCATAACTGACAGACAAAACTAGGGTATAAAAATATGGTATATCAAGGTTGTGGACCCTGTAGAGGTCACAATTTTAATCTGAAGTTGATGAAACTTGAAATGCATGTTTATAACCCAAAGATCTTGGTTCCTTTTGATATTCAACGGATAATATTGGATTGTAACTTCCTGAATTATAGCCCCTGATTGTACGCAAAATTGACTTTTTATACGCCCACATTTTTATGTGGACGTATATTTTCGTCGCCCCTGTCCGTCCGTCCGTCCACAATTGTTTGTGAACAGTCTACAGGTCACAATTTTTATACGATTTCAATGAAACTTGAAATATAGGTTTATCACCCTAAGATCTCGGTTCCTTTCGATATTGGCATGTATTGGACTGTAACTTCATGAATTATGGCCCCCGATTGTCCAAAAAATCACGTTTTTAGCTTGTGAACAGTGTAGAGGTCACAATTTTTAAATCGATTTTGATGAAACTAGAAATGCATGTTTATAATCCAAATATCATGGTTCCTTTCGATATTTGCTCATATCTGATTGAAACTTTCTGAATTATAGCCCCTGATTGTACGCAAAAATGACTTTTTATACACCCAAATTGAAATGTGGATAAAAACAAAGTCAAAGCTATCACAAAACCATCTTTTAAAGTATCTAACGTTTCGTAGGTAAAAATCTACTTCTTCAGAGAATATAAGTTACAAAAATGAGGCAGTTGAAATTCAAGGTTAGTCGTGGTAACAAGTGATGTCATAATGTAAATATGACGTCATAACATTGATGACATAATAATTATAAAGGGTGTAAAGTTAAAAAATGTTAGAATTAATTTACAGGCATTTCATTTAAACCATAAGGCCATACAGTATTTAATCTGTGGATCCAAAGTGATTCAGCAATATTAAGTTTAGTTCTATCATTCTGAGGGATTTTATGGCTGTTAAGTCTCATGCTAAAAGGAGTGATAGTTTGGCCTACATATTGTTTTTTACAAAATTGACAATGTGCAACTATGGAAACCACCAATCATATTACTAGTATAGACCAAAAAAATTTGTATATTAAAGCTAATTGTTTAAATTGCCACAGTTCTTATGTAATATACTGTATAACTTGTCAATTTTGTAAAAAACAATATGTAGGCCAAACTATCACTCCTTTTAGCACGAGACTTAACAGCCATAGAAGTAACATTAAACTAAAAAAAATTGGAAAATCCCCCCACATTGCCCCACATTTTAATACACTCGGTCACGAATCTTATGTTTGCACTGTACTCGATAAAATCCCTCAGAATGATAGAACTAAACTTAATATTGCTGAATCACTTTGGATCCACAGATTAAATACTGTATGGCCTTATGGTTTAAATGAAATGCCTGTAAATTAATTTTAAATTTTTTTTAACTTTACACCCTTTATAATTATTATGTCATCAATGTTATGACGTCATATTTACATTATGACATCACTTGTTACCACGACTAACCTTGAATTTCAACTGCCTCATTTTTGTAACTTATATTCTCTGAAGAAGTAGATTTTTACCTACGAAACGTTAGATACTTTTAAAGATGGTTTTGTTATACCTTTGACTTTGTTTTTAACCACTCCTACTACTGGTGTCACTGTATCAAGTTTATTATGACTTTGATCCTGTCTATGTTTATGTTATTTAAATGGTTTTGGATTCCTCTCACTTTATCATTCGTATTCACATATTGAAATGTGGTCGTATATTGTTGTCAGTCCAGCATCCACAATTGCTTGTGGACGCTCTAGAGGCTAAAGTTAATATCCGATTGAATTTAAATTTATACACATAGTTTAAGGTCATGAAGACGAAGACACCTATTGATTTTCAGCAATTTGCGATATTAACTGCCAGAGTTATGGCCCTTGATCACTTCAAAATATCTTGTGGACGCTCCAGAGGCCAAAGTTAATATCCGATTGACTTTAAATTTATACACAGTGTTTGAGGTCACAATTTTGAACCGATTTTGATGAAACTTGACATATATGTTAGTAATCCACAGATCTTGGTTCCTCTGGATATTTGCGAGCTTCGGATTGTAACTTCCTGAATTATGGCCCCTGACCGTCCAAAAAATAGCCCTTTTTAGCTTGTGGTTCCTTTGGAAGTCCAAATTATTATCCAATTTAAAAAAAACATTTAATTATATCACCGTTACATCGTAATTTAACATGGGGCAGAACTTTATAAAAAAATGAAACAAATTCTAATGATTTTCTGATAACTCGTGCGGTCCTCCTGCACTTACTATTAATGAGACAACTCTTGTTGACTGCCCGGACGATTTAGCTGCTATGTGGGCGTATGTTTCGTTTCCTGGCAATCTATTTTTTGTCCCCCGCCTTTTCCACTTAGGGTAAGCAGAGATAAGCAATTTGATTGGTTGATGCTTTGGGACACGATAACTTTAGTTCTAATTAAGTGAGAGTGATGAAACTTAGTGTATAGTTTCATTACAGTAATACCTTGACTAAGTTCGATAATGAGCATTTTCCACTCAGGGTAAGCAGAGCAATTTGATTGGTTGAGACTTTGGAACACAATAACTCTCCTTCTAATTGAGTTGAAATGTTAAAACTTTGTGTATATGCTTATTAGGTCAATGCCTTGATGGAGTTCGCAGATGAGCATTTTCCGCTTAGGGTAAGCAGAGCGATACGCAATTTGATTGGTCTAGACTTTGGAACACAATAACTCTTCTTCTAATTGAGTAAAAATGTTCAAACTTGGTGTATATGCTTATAAGGTCAATGCCTTGATGGAGTTCGAAGATGAGCATTTTCCACTTAGGGTAAGCAGAGATAAGCAATTTGATTGGTTGATGCTTTGGGACACGATAACTTTAGTTCTAATTAAGTGAGAGTGATGAAACTTGGTGTATAGTTTCATTACAGTAATACCTTGACTAAGTTCGATAATGAGCATTTTCTGCTCAAGGTAAGCAGAGCGATACGCAATTTGATTGGTCGAGAGTAGTCGAAACTTTGGAACACAATAACTCTCCTTCTAATTGAGTTAAAATGTTCAAACTTGGTGTATATGCTTATTAAGTCAATGCCTTGATGGAGTTCGAAGATGAGCATTTTCCGCTTAGGGTAAGCAGAGATAAGCAATTTGATTGGTTGATACTTTGGGACAAGATAACTTAGGTTCATCTTGATTGATGATTTTTATGCCAATACAATGACTGCATTCTCATTTAGTAATCGATTCGACAGTAACAGTGTATAGAAACGATTGACTTGGACACGAGGGCCCTTTCCCTTGGCCAGAGGGGCCCTTTTGTCTGCCTTTAGGGTCCCCCTAACTGGGGTACATTTTCATTTTTCTCGGCGGTTTTAGCATTTTTCTTTATAAAACACTTTTGGATGACACTTCGTGTACAGTTTGATTGCTCGATACATTGAAAAAAATAAATGTGCGATTAATTAATGTGTCTTCTATTTATTTTGGGATTTCGGCGGGGGACATCAGCCTCACTGTTGGCTTGGTTATTTTTGTGGTTCCTCTAAAGATCTCAATTATTATCCGATTTTAAAAAAACACGTTTAATTATATCGCAGTTATACTATAATGAAGGTTGAGGTCTAATTTCGCGAAAATCAGACCAAAACTTCCGGACAAAATCGCTGCCGATAATATGCGAATAGTGTAAACATTTGATTTATCAAGGTTGTGGACCCTGTAGAGGTCACATTTTAAATCCGATTTTAATGAAGTTTGAAATATAAGTTTATAACCCAAAGATTGAATTATTCTGAATTAAAAAAACGTTTGACTATATCCTCGGTACACATTAATGATGGTTAAGTTTGAATTTCTTGAAAATCGATAATTGAACAGCTAAATCCATAATATTAAATGTTTCGTATACTAAACGTTCGCTTAGGCAGAACTTTATAAAACCCAAACAAATTCTAATGATTTTATGATAATTACTTATATGCAACAACTCTTGTCGACTGCTCGGGCGATTTAGTTGCTGGTGTTTTGATATTCGCATGTATCGGACAGTAGCATCATGGATTATGGCCCCTGATTGTACGAAAAATCACATTTTTAACTTGAACAGTGTAGAAGTCACAATTTTCAACTGATTTTGATGAAACTTGAAATGGATCTTTATAACCCAACGAACTTGGTTCCGTTCGATATTTGCGCACATCGGATGGTAACTTCCTGAATTATGGCCCCTTATTGTACGAAAAATCACCTTTTTGTCCCCCGTCTGTCTAAGAATGCAGGGTACCATTAAAATGGGTGTGTCTGTCCGTCAGTCTTTTGAGACACAACTGGATAACTTCAGTTCTAATATAAGTGGGCGTGATGAAACTTGGTGTTTAGTTTCATTACATTCATGCCTAGAATTAGTTCAATAATGAGCATTTTCTGCTCATGGTAAACAATTTGATTGGCCGAGACTATGGAGCATGATAGCTGTAATTGAGGTAGAATGTTCAAACTTGGTGTAGGCATTCATTAGGTCTATAGGGGAATCACGTGAGTAAGGTGTTGGCTCGCTAGTCTGGAGGTCGGGTGTTCGATCCCTGCATTGCCCCTTGTCAGTGTTGTAGAAGGGAGGGCCTGACAACACCAGATAAAGGGTGTTAAATTTTCCAGCGTGGTGTCGTCCTTGTCAGTGTTGTAGATTGGGGGTGCCTGGCAAGGACAGATGTCTAGTTGTTCAGTAAGGGACGAAAAATTGAGGTCCCGTGTACACATTGACTTGCACCTAAAAGATCCCTTGGCAGTTGAATCCGTTATAATTCTCTACAGGTCACAATTCTTATCCGATTTTGACAAAACTTGAAAAATAGGTTGTTGTCCCTCTGGAGGTCAATATTATTATCTGATTTAAGAAAACTTTTGATTATATCACCGTTGCATGGTAATGAAGGTTGAGTTCGAATTTCGTGAAAATCGGACCAAAATTGATGGTTGAAATGGTCGCCATTTGTACGCGATTAGTGTGAAAATATGTAATATCACGGTTGTGGACCCTGTAGAGGTCACAATTTTAATTTTGATGAAACTTGAAATGCAAGTTTATAACTCAAAGATCTTGGTTCCTTCCGATATTTGCACATATCGAATTGTAACTTCATGATTGTAGGAAAAGTCACTTTCTTTTTTAGCTTGTTCTCTATCCATCTCACGAAAATGTGGGCGTATCCAGCCTGGCAGCCGCTGGTTTACTGCTGAAATTGTCTTCTCTCAGACAAAATATACTCAGCCAAATTAAAAACTTGACACTGATCAATTTCAAATTTTTTTTTCTGGTAAGTCAAATAAATTTTAAAGTGTTTCTAACGATAGTAAGTAGTAAGAAGTCTTTAATTTCATAAAATTGTAAAGTGGATCACGTGACTTTTGAGCATATAAAGATGAAAAACACGTGCAAACACAAACTCGTGAGGTTAACCGATGCAAGATTGCTTAAACTGAACACGCACATGTAACTTGAACTGAAAAAACAAATTAAAATTGTTATTTTCATCTTTGTTAGAAAATGCCGCACCTTTCAAATGTAGAACGTCTACGTGCTATATATAGGTAGGCTCTATGCCTGTCAGTCTGTGGTCACTGTTGCAAGAGCCTTTAATTGTTGACGCAATACAATAATTAATCTTAGAATGAGAGTGCTTCAAACTGGAACTATTGCCGACATTGCTCCAGGAAGATCAAGCAATACGATTACGTCATCTTGGAAACAGATTTGTCACTGCAACCTCCACAAGTAGACAGATGTTTGGTGGAAGGGTAACTGAACAAACTGTTCGAAATTTCTTGCAGGCTGCTGGTCTTCGAGCTCGGAGGCCCTATAATGGACCAATATTGCACCTCTTCATCGCTGTAACCAACTTGTGTGGGCCACAAGACACATAAGATTTACTCAAAGACCGTGGAATTCAGTTGTCTTTAGTGACGAAACTCGATTCACTTTGAGATTTTCCGATGGCAGGGTCTGAGTGTACGGCAGAAGAGGTGAACATTACACTCAAGTATGCGTCGGAGAAGTTGACCGATTTGGTGGCGGCAGCGTCATGGTTTGGGGTTCTTTTTGTGCACATGGATGTTCTCCTCTTGTTGTTGTCCAAGGGAACTTAAATGCTGTCCAGTACAGGGATAAGATTTTGCAACCTGTTTTTCTTCTGTTTATGCAGAGACATGGGCCTGGACTAACGTTTCAACAAGACAATGCTCAACCCCATACGGCAATCGCTACCCAGAATTTTTTAAGAAATGCCGGTGTCCAAGTCCTGGATTGGCCGTCGCTTAGCCCCAACCTTAATCCTATTGAACACATCTGGGACGAACTAGGTCGACGTGTTCGTCAGCAAGTGAATCCACTACTGACGTTGCAGGACCTTCAACATGCTCTTGCTGAGCAGTGGCGACGTCTTCCTCGGGAATGTTTTTACTAATGTTCTGAGATCCATGAGAAGACATTGTGTGGCAGTACGAGACACTAGAGGAGGCCACAACCGTTACTAAACACTTTATTCCGATTGTTCTCCAAATCTGTGAATTTGTTTTTGGGGGGTACTGTGACACCACGAACGTTATCAATGTCAAGGACTTTCGGCGAGACGTATTCTTGCTTTCTGTTGATGTCAAGGTTGTCTGTGCACAACATAACACTAAAATAGTTGCCTTAAACCAAATATTAAAAATCTAGTCCCAAAAATCCCGATTGTCAAGTTTTTAATTTGGCTGAGTATGTCCGTTCAGAAAGTTTACTAAGACAAAAATATCAGGCAAATAGCCCTTGGAATGGCTACAGATGCAAGATGATTTTTTTGGGACCCCCCCCCCCCTCTCAGCGGCTTGCCCCATCTCCGCAATCAGTGCCTCATTTTGCGGCAGCCCACCCCAATTTCAAAATTCCTAGATCCGCCCCTGCCCTAAACTCTCCTTGTTGAAAAATAATATTATTTTTAATTGTGCAATACTAGTGATAACGTATCGAAGTTCATCCCAATTTTACGGCGTGGTTTCCCCCTCATCAATGATGCAGGACGGAGGGTGTTTAATTGGAACGAAAAACCGAGGTACTGCGTACACATTGGCGTGCACGTAAAAGATGCCTTGGCAGTTGGAATTAGATTAGGCCATAGTGCCACTGCCCGGGCAAAATTTCCCTCAAAGAACACTGTATGGCGTATGCCCGTCTTCATTAGCCCAGTTCAGAGCAGAACAGTAAGACGTTAAACTATATTTTATTTCGTTATCAATACTGTAGTAAACTTGCCCAGTCACCCTTGTGTCAATAATGGACTGGGCCAGTTTTGATGGAAGAATTCACATGCTTTTCCTTTTGAGAAGTTACCCTCTACCTATTTGCAATTCCTTGGCATTGTAGGCCGATCATGGGTGCATCCTAGTTAGAGATAGCACATTCTTACATCAATACTAAAGTAACAAAATTCAAAGTTGCATTATTATCAGGAGTGAACCATGTTTTGATTTTATTTATCAGCCTTACTATTTTGCAGTTGAAGGATGTTTTAGAGCTTTCAGAGAAATGAATGAAATCTATCATTAATAAGGTTATGGCATTTAAAGATCCAGTTGTTATATAATAGTAAGTGTTGCATTTCTTGTAGTATTCTATGTCCCCATAAATGTTGGCCATTTAAATCTGCTGTAGATTAGGAGCCTAGGGCCCTATTCAATCAATAAAATCAACCAATAAAATCCAACGTTACACGTATCAAGTGAAAGTAGAATATATTATTTTTTATCTTTTCATGTAGCGCATAATTGGTAAAGTTCGATTGTGAGCTAAGCTGTAAATATGGTCGATCTTGAAAGTATCCTAGGCTGTTCTGGCTTGGTAAATATGGTTGATATTATCTTAAGCTGTTCTGGCTTGGTAAATATGGTCGATAGTATCATAAGCTGCCCTGGCTTGAAACAATCCTGGTTAGTACCCTAGGCTTTCCTGGATTAAAGTGATCCTGACAGTATCCTGACTTGAAACAATCCTGCTAGTATCCTAAGCTGGTCTGGCTTGGTAAAATTGGAGGAAAGCAAACCTAATTGTATCCCAAGCTGCACTGGCTTTAAAATGGTTGATTGTATCCCAAGCTGCTCTGGTTTGGTGAAAACAATGTATGGTCAGTGGTATACCAAGCTGTCCTAGCTTTAAACAATCCTGGCTTGTGACGGTATTCTAAGCTGTCCTGTCTTGATAAGTTTCGAATGTCCTGTCTTGATAAGCTGTCTTGGCTTGGTAAAAATGGCTTGTGATGGTATCCTAAGCTGTCCTGGCTTGATAAGTTTCGAATGTGACCTAAAGCTGTCCTGGGCCTGATTCTATCGCAAACTTAGAGCCTATTTTGTGAGGGAAACCCATAGATTTAAGATAAGAGTTAACCAAATTGACATTGTACAGTGATGAGCTGATGGAAGATCTCAAACATAGGCTATGGGGCGGACGGAACCATAGAAATGCATGATACATGAGATTCCCTCTGAGTACAATGCTGAGGAGGTAATGGACGATCTCAAACTTAAAGCCACATAGATTTAAGATAAGAGGTAACCAAATTGACATTGTACAGTGATGAGCTAATGGAAGATCTCAAACATAGGCTATGGGGCGGACGGAACCATAGAAATGCATGATACATGAGATTCCCTCTGAGTACAATGCTGAGGAGATAATGGACGATCTCAAACTTAGAACCCTATAGATTTAAGATAAGAGGTAACCAAATTGACATTGTACAGTGATGAGCTAATGGAAGATCTCAAACATAGGCTATGGGGCGGACGGAACCATAGAAATGCATGATACATGAGATTCCCTCTGAGTACAATGCTGAGGAGATAATGGACGATCTCAAACTTAGAACCCTATAGATTTAAGATAAGAGGTAACCAAATTGACATTGTACAGTGATGAGCTAATGGAAGATCTCAAACATAGGCTATGGGGCAGACGGAATCATAGAAATGCATGATACATGAGATTCCCTCTGAGTACAATGCTGAGGAGATAATGGACGATCTAAAACTTAAATCCCCATAGATTTAAGATAAGAGGTAACCAAATTGACATTGTACAGTGATGAGCTAATGGAAGATCTCAAATATAGGCTATGGGGCGGACGGAACCCATAGAAATGCGTGATACATGAGATTCCCTCTGAGTACAATGCTGATGAGATAATGGATGATCTCAAACTTAAAGCCCCATAGATTTAAGATAAGAGAAGGTAACCATATTGACATTGTACAGTGATGAGCTAATGGGAAAATTTCAAACATAGGCTATGGGGCTGACAGAACCATAGAAATGCATGATACATGAGATTCCCTCTGAGTACAATGCTGAGGAGATAATGGACGATCTCAAACTTAAAGCCCCATAGATTTAAGATAAGAGGTAACCAAATTGACATTGTACAGTGATGAGCTAATGGAAGATCTCAAACATAGGCTTTGGGGCGGACGGAACCATAGAAATGCATGATACATGAGATTCCCTCTGAGTACAATGCTGATGAGATAATGGATGATCTCAAACTTAAAGCCCCATAGATTTAAGATAAGAGAAGGTAACCATATTGACATTGTACAGTGATGAGCTAATGGGAAAATCTCAAACATAGGCTATGGGGTGGACGGAACCATAGAAATGCATGATACATGAGATTCCCTCTGAGTACAATGCTGAGGAGATAATGGACGATCTCAAACTTAAAGCCCCATAGATTTAAGATAAGAGGTAACCAAATTGACATTGTACAGTGATGAGCTGTTGGAAGATCTCAAACATAGGCTATGGGGTGGACGGAACCATAGAAATGCATGATACATGAGATTCCCTCTGAGTACAATGCTGAGGAGATAATGGACGATCTCAAACTTAGAGCCCCATAGATTTAAGATAAGAGAAGGTAACCAAATTGACATTGTACAGTGATGAGCTAATGGAAGATCTCAAACATAGGCTATGGGGTGGAAATAAACCATAGAAATGCATGATACATGAGATTCCCTCTGAGTACAATGCTGAGGAGATAATGGACAATCTCAAACTTAGAGCCTATGGAGTGGAGGAAACCCATAGATTTAAGATTAAAGATGGTAGTCTGCTGACTATAACGCAAACGAGAACGGGAGACCTCACTTCCTCTCCCGGTTATCTTGCAGGCAGCGAAGCGGTCGGAAGGCAGGGGATGGTTAAGACCAATCTCTCGTCCAGTAACCGTGCACTCTTTCGTACGATCCAAGACTCAATGGTGAGACGGGAGACCTCACTTCCTCTCCCGGTTATCTTGCAGGCAGCGAAGCGGTCGGAAAACCGGGGATGGTTAAGACCAATCTCTCGTCCAGTAACCGTGCACTCTTTCGTACGATCCAAGAGACCGTGTAACTAGGCTTACCCCGAGATGGCGTCTGGTCACAAATCGGAGAAGGTAGCCAAACGAGCACCGCAGACCTCACTTCCTCTCCCGGTAATCTTGCAGGCAGCGAAGCGGTCAGAAGGCAGGGGATGGTTAAGACCAATCTCTCGTCCAGTAACCGTGCACTCTTTCGTACGATCCAAGACTCAATGGTGAGACGGGAGACCTCACTACCTCTCCCGGTAATCTTGCAGGCAGCGAAGCGGTCGGAAGGCAGGGGGTGGTTAAGACCAATCTCTCGTCCAGTAACCGTGCACTCTTTCGTACGATCCAAGAGACCGTGTAACTAGGTCGACCCCGAGATGGCGCCTGGTCACAAATCGGAGAAGGTAGCCAAATGAGAACCGCAGACCTCACTTCCTCTCCCGGTAATCTTGCAGGCAGCGAAGCGGTCGGAAGGCAGGGGATGGTTAAGACCAATCTCTCGTCCAGTAACCGTGCACTCTTTCGTACGATCCAAGAGACCGTGTAACTAGGTCGACCCCGAGATGGCGCCTGGTCACAAATCGGAGAAGGTAGCCAAATGAGAACCGCAGACCTCACTTCCTCTCCCGGTTATCTTGCAGGCAGCGAAGCGGTCGGAAGGCAGGGGATGGTTAAGACCAATCTCTCGTCCAGTAACCGTGCACTCTGTCGTACGATCCAAGACTCGATGGTGACCGTGTAACTAAGCCGACCCAGAGATGGCGCTTGGTCACAAATCCGAGAAGGTAGCCAAATGAGAACTGGAGACCTCACTTCCTCCCCCGGTAATCTTGCAGGCAGTGAAGCGGTCGGAAGGCGGGGGATCTCTCGTCCAGTAACTGCGCACTTTTGTACGATCCAAGACTTGATGGAGACCGTGAAACTATTCCGGCCCCCGGATGCGCCTGGTCACAGATAGGGTAATTGACACTGTACAGTGCCGAGGAGCTAATGGAAGATCCGAAACTGGTAGGCTATGGTGTGGAGACCCCATCGATTTAAGTTTAGAGAAGGTAACCAAATTGATATCGTTACTTGCGTAGACATACATACCGGTGTAAAATCTGTCTGAAACTCGGGCATACGGAGAAGCCTGTAGTTAAATCTCTGGACATTTTAGTGTGGTATGACATGTCATAAAAACAGCTCCCGTGGGATTTGTTTGCTAAAATTGATTTTTTTGTTTTGGGTTGATTAGGGACCAAGCTGCCAAAAAATGTTGGGGTTCAAATTTTCCCATCCCCTGACCCATATGGGAGGGGCATTTTTGAAATTGGGACCCCTCTGAACAAGAACATGACTATCTCCGCCAATAATCGTTGGATTTTCATGATCTAAAGTCCATTCTCGTGTTTTTTCATCATGCCGATCCCATCTGTGATACTTTTGTATATTTTACAGGACCACAACAATGTTAAGCGCCAAATGATCAATATGATGATGATTACCACGGGTATAGGACAAATACAGGGTAGGCATTAATACTAAACTTTATCCAACGCCGGATTAACCATGGGGCACATGCCACAGGGCCCCCCACATTAGGGGACCCCCTCAAAAATCTCAGTTGCACGCCTAGAGCATGGTCGGGCCGGTGACCTAGTGACGGGGCCTCTCCTATGCTCCAAGGGCCCTCCATCGGAAATCCCTAGGGCCCCCTCAATCCATGGTGTCACGATTGACCTCCTAGAATTCGTTGTAATCCGGTGATGGGTGTAACACATGGTCTTTTATTTTCATGAGATCTTCTATCGGACCAAACATTGTCTAATTTGAATTATCGTATAACTCGAACAAATTACTCGTCCCCATTTCGAGTAGCGCGAATTGCCTCAGATTGACATACGATTGTATATAAGCTGTGGTTGTTGTTGTTGATATTTGTTGTGGGTATAAGCTGAATTTGAGATGCACATCATGATCACACGAAATATTCCGATTTCTTGATTAAATCTTGTATTACCATTTGGTACTTACAGTGCTAGACGTTTGTCAAAAATCGAGTCCGGCTTGGTCGTAACTTTACGGCCTCCATTCATCAAATCATCGCGTGGGATATAATACGATTCCGAATCAACTGACCCTGTTATTTATCACTGAGCGACTTCAAAATTAGGTTTGATGTAGCTCTGCTCACTTACAGTGGCGGATTTAACGGACTCAATGAGCTCCAGCCCACTCCTCTACAAATGCCCTCATTTCATAGCACTCACGTGGATTGATCCACTGAAATAATGCCAGAATGCGCTAATTTTGTGGCAGAATTTTATTTGTTTTCTTGGGGAGCTACTCTAAATGGCTCTGACACAAGTGCCTGAAATGCCAGGAAATCACGTTTTCGGCATTCAATTTCTAAATATTTCCTGGGGCGAGACCTTGCGGTGCTTCGGGCCTACTGCACTCGTGGTGGACTGCTTCGTCGGCCATAGATCCACGATCGGTGCTCAGGGGCCCCCACATGTTCCAGGTCCCAGGGCCCCCCACCATACAGGCCAAGTCTGGGGTCTTTCCCACAGAATTAACAAGTGTGTCTACTAACATATATCGATATTTCCATTACATATTACAGACGATGGTGGCATGACAGTAGTTCTTGGGGTAATCAGCATTTGTTTAAATAAGGGATCTTCACCTATGACAAGGTTCTAGACCATTGTTACTGACATTCATGAATGTAATCCTTCAACACCAATGAATAGGGAAAATAGTTAACGCTAATATTAATTCATGGGGTTTTATTTTCAGATAAAGGAGTAAAGAAGTTTATGGTATCATAGAACGTTATCATGCATCTTATACTGGGCCTGTCGATATATTCTATGTTGTATAAGCTTGGCTTGTGCACCAGATTCGTTTGTAAATATCATGTGAAGTTTTCCATGATGTATTATTAGGTTTTTTGGTAGGAAGATGTAGACATGGGTAGTTATTAAATCGGGATATATTAATATGGCATCAACTAACCCCACATTTCGTTTAGGGAACTAATTTCTTTTTTTTTTATTATTTTGCACGTTTTTCACCATTTTGCATTTGCTTGCTAAGTAAGGGGTGCTATATTTAATATATTCTGATATTTGGTTTATCTTAGATTTTTAATGCTTTAACATATATTGCAAATTTCTCCTGAGTGTCTAGTAGAGATAATCTTGTATAACATGTTTCTATGATAAGCTTAGATGTAATTGCTGATAGCGGGGTCTAGAGAGTTTACTGATACAGGTGAGTTATGCCATCACCATTGGTAGATTTTAATGTTTTTGTTGTATGACAATAGACAAAACTAAAACATGCTGTCTTTTTTATTAGTCCATAAACGCATTGTATTTTACATGATGATTATAATTGTTTGATAAAAAAAAAATAAAGGTTCTTGGAAGATCTAACTAAACATAAATATATTTTTCTTTAAAACTAGTAACAGCGGCGGTTAAAGTAGACATAAACTGAGATTAGATGCTGCGTGGGAATTTAGAATGTATAATACTTAATAATCCTCCTCTTAATTACAGGATCGTGGAGATATGTTTGTAAGAGACATATGAAGACAGTGATAGTTGTGGATGAGCAGGACACACAGCGTATTATACATGACGATATTAATGTACAGGCATTTGTTATGCAATTGTTGAGGTAAGCATTAATATCAATATTTTCATTAATACAAAATTTCAAACATGAGTTTTATTTAAAACATAAAATGTTGTAAACCGAAATAGTAATGGTTATTCATATGAATTTCTGCACGCTGTATCATACGGCCTGCCATTGAGTCAGCTGGCTTGGTTTCTAATCCCCAGTTGAACCATATGTTAGTCCCGAAATGACCTAGTTTGTGTTGATTGGACGTTAATCGCCATTTTTCTCTCTCATAGGAATTTCACAAATTTGGTTGGCTGATTGTGTTTTCAATATTTTCCTTATTTTAAAACATTAGCAAAACACACATACTTAATTACAACTTCTCTAGTTCCTGTAGGCAGGAAGTTTGTCTTTGGCTATTGAAATGTCTCTGTTGGCATGCAAAAATACTGCCCGATGTTATAAAAAATAAACATATAATTGTTGTACATTTTACAGGACCACAACAATGTTAAGGCGCCAAATGATCAATATGATTATGATTACCGCAGATATAGGAGAAGACAGGGTAGGTACCAAACTTTAATTTTTCTAAATTATTCCTACAATTTATAAATAATTAAAATTAAATTACATGTGATATACTTAATTACATAATATTCTGTTCTTTGAATTAAGTATACATATTGACTGTTGGGACATTCATGTAAATAGAAATTACACCTTCAAATCTGACATTTCAACTGAACGAATCATTTGGTCACCATAGATGTTCAGTGGTGGTTCTTAGGCGAATTTATTCTATTGGTTTACTTTCAACAAATCATACTTAAGCTGCAAGTTGTGATTTTCTAGTCGCAAAACAATACAGCATGACAGTAGGAAACATCTGTTTGTAGTTTTCGAAAACGTTTCAGATTTGCCGAAGTATTTATCGTGTTGTACAGATGGGCAAATTTTCAACTAGGTCCTTTTTTCAAACGATATTATTCATGTGGACATTTTAATTGTCATTGTTTACCTTTTTTCCAGGAGTGATTTGGATGGATGTCAAGCGGCAGTTTATGGTACCGGGAACTCGACTGGGAAATGGAAGTTGAATAGGGAAATTCTAGATTAGCAATAACAGGTTTATGTGTGAATATATTTTCTAAATTTTCATGGGTCCATCGAATAGGTACAGTAAAGGACATTCTGTTTACAAGTTTGAAACACATCAAAGTCTATCAAATCACTTCTCTATGTAAAGGTGTTTCGAAGACCTGTTAGCTCATGTTTCTTTACTGTAAATTTCGATTCAGATATTGATGGGGTTCGTTTGCAATTTGGATTTAATTATTGTCTAAATAAGCTTGTTATTGCCAAACTAGTATTTTTCTAATCAAGTCATCTACAGACATCTTCTGTTTTAATTTTTCATTTATATTATATGCATGATTGTTTATTATTTTTTATTTATATTATATACATGATTATTTTTTATTTGTATTAAGTTTATTTACAATGTAAGGTCAGTATTGAGTAAATACTTCTGGTTGATCCGAGCATTTTTGAAAATCCTACCACCTCCTTCCTAAATGGTAGTTAGGGTTAATAGCCGGCTTACAATACTTACCACTGTTGTCAGAAACGCCTACAAAGATCAGGATGTTTAATTTTAGGTAACATAATACTTTACTAGGACGTTAGGTGAACATTCAAAATTTTTCTTTATCTGTACATGGGACATAAAACTTTATGGGATTCTTAATGAGGTAAAATTACAATTCTTTCGAAACTTTCGAGCTAGCAACGGGATTGATAGGGGTAAAGAGATGTTACCTTTTCATTTTTGTATTGTTTTCAAGACTCAAGGCTGGTTTTGATTAGTAATTATTTCTGTAATTATAATATTACTCAAATAATTACCTTAGAATAATATCTTTAAAAACTGTAGGCTTTTCTGACAGAATATTTAATGTTTTTTGGAAACAATTATTCACATATAATGTGTGTTATTGTGTTTGTCTTTGGTTAAGTTACGTTATTAGAAATCACCAGTTCAAATTGACAATTTTATAGAAACTTTCAAAAAACCAACATGATTTTTTGTTTTCATCAAAATAAACTTGATTGTACTAAAGTAGTATTTTTCTATTGAAATCGTCTACAGATGTCTACTGTTATTATTTTTCATTTATATTATATACATGATTGTCTTTTATTTATATTATATACATGATTATGTTTATTTAGAATGTAAGGTCAATAGTGAGTAAACACTTCCAGCTGATTAGAGCACATGGAAAATCGTACCTCCCCCTTCCTAAATGGGAGTTAGGGTTGGGTAGCCGCTCTCAGCATCGACCATTGTCTACAGCTGTCCACTGTTATAATTTTTCATTTATATTATATACATGATTGTTTATTTAGAATGTAAGGTCAGATATATTGTGAGTAAATACTTCTGGTATATCCAAGCACTTTTGAAAATCCTACCACCTCCTGCCTAAATGGTAGTTAGGGTTAGGAAGCCGGCTTTCAATACTGACCACTGATGTCAGAAACACCTACAAAGATCAGAATGTTTAATTTTGGGTAACATAATATTTTCTATGGAGGTTAGGTCAAAATTCAAAATTTTTCATTGTCTTTACTTGGGACATAAAACTTCATGGGATTCTTAATGAGGTCAAATTACAATTCTTTTGAAACTTTCGACCGAGCAACGGGATTTATAGGGGTAAACAGATGTTACCTTTTCATTGTTTTGATTAAGGTTAATTATTTCTGTAATTCTCTTATTTACTCAAATAATTACCTTAAAATATTATCTTTCAAGAATGTAGGCTTTTCTGACAGAATTCTTTTTTTTTTTTTTGAAACAAAATATCCATCCAATACCCCATTATAAATAAACATTTCATTTAGTTTTTATGCACCCATATTTTCAGGCCAAAGGTTTAAATTTATATTTGTATATACTATAATATAATGATACCAGTCACTAGAGATTGCCTACAAAGATTGACAAAATTATTCAATGTTTATATTATTGTCAGTGTGTTAGGGTAAAATAATACTTTATCACCCAATAACACATTTGACAGTAGATATCGGTTGTATGATAAATTACATAATCTACTGCGATATCCCCTTAGGAGATATCGCTTTACATGAATTTGATTGGCCAATCAAAAAGGAACTACTTTCTTTTATTTTAAAGAAACCACTTATTTTAAATAAAAAGTGACTTTTTTTTTTGTTAAAAAGAAACTGTTTTAATTTATCTCCAACTCATGTTTTTTGATATCAAAAAACACTCGTAGAAGATTCTCTATTTATAAGGAAATAGAATGAGGTCGAAATTCAAATAATCCATCTGTTGAATAGATTATATTTACTTATAGATAAGATAATATGATTTGTATTTCTCCAATTATTATACATTATTTAGTTATTTTTATAGGCCTATATTAAACAGTTATATGATATTTTTATATGCCCATATTATTGTCAGTGTGTTAGGGTAAAATAATACTTTATAAGGAAATAGAATGAGGTCGAAATTCAAATAATCCATCTGTTGAATAGATTAAGAAATAATATAATCAATTATTTACTTACAGATAAGAGATTATGATTTGTATTTGCCTAATTATTATACATTTAGTTATATTTATAGGCCTATATTAAACAATTTGATATTTTTATATGCCCATATTTTATGTTACAGAACAAAATTCTAAATTTTGCATTTTCCTAAACTTGGAATGTAAACCGTTATGGGAATTTGAATGGGGTCATAATTGTTTAGACATTTTCGACATACAAACGTGATATGGTATGGGGGAGGGGAGATTATGTCTGTCCGTCCATCATGCTACAGGTCCAAAATACAAATTTTCCCTTTTCTCTAAACTTGGAACATACTAGTTTATGGTAATTTGAATGGGGTCAATTTATTTCGAAATTTTCGACATACAAATAATATAAGGGGAAGGTGGTGGGTTGAGATTTTTATATTTTTTTCTCGCAACCACATTTATTATTCTTTTATTTACCTTTACCCATATATTTTAAAGTATTGTTTAATATGGGCCAACTGGTAAATTCACCAGTCGAAATAGATTATATTATATCTTAATCAGTTGTATTATTATAGATTAGAGGTTTTGATTTATATTAGTATTTCAATATATCTTATCTTAAATTAGGCAAATTATTATCTTATAGGACTGGTATCTACTCTTATTATTGGTCAGTTATATTATATGCAGGATTATGTAGTTTACATTGTAAGGTCAGTATTGAGTAAACACTTCCGGTTGATCAGACGTAGGGTTGGGTAGCCGGCTCTCAATACTGACCCCTGATGTCAGAAACGCCTACAAAGATCAGAATGTTTAATTATGGGTAACATAATACTTTATAAGGACGTTAGGTGAACATTCAAAATTTTTCTTTGTTGTCTTTACTTAGGACATTAAACTTTATGGGATTCTAAATGAGGTCAAATTACAATTCTTTCGAAACTTTCGACCGGGCAATGGGATTTATAGGGGTAAAGAGATGTTACCTTTTCATTGTTTTGATTAAGGTTAATTATTTCTGTAATTCTCTTATATTACTTAAATAATAACCTTAGATTAATTTCTTTGAAGACTGTAGGCTTTTCTGAGGTCAAATAACGATTATTTCAAAACTGGACACACCAACATGATTTTGTGTTGGAGAAATGGAATGTTATGTCAGAGGCATAAGATGTTTTAATTTATATTTGTATATATAATAATACCAGACACTAGAGATTGCCTACAAAGATTGACAGTTATATTATTGTCAGTGTGTTAGGGTAAAATAATACTTTATAAGGAAATAGAATGAGGTTGAAATTCGAATAAACCATCTGTTGAATAGATTATATTATTTCTTAATCAGTTATTTACTTATAGATAAGAGATTATGATTTGTATTTCCCTAATTATTATACATTTAGTTATATTTATAGGCCTATATTAAACAATTTGATATTTTTATATGCCCATATTTTATGTTACAGAACAAAATTCTAAATTTTGCATTTTCCTAAACTTGGAATGTAAACCGTTATGGGAATTTGAATGGGGTCATAATTGTTTAGACATTTTCGACATACAAACGTGATATGGTATGGGGGAGGGGAGATGTATTATGTCTGTCCGTCCATCATGCTACAGGTCCAAAATACAAATTTTCCCTTTTCTCTAAACTTGGAACATACTAGTTTATGGTAATTTGAATGGGGTCAATTTATTTCGAAATTTTCGACATACAAATAATATAAGGGGAAGGTGGTGGGGTTGAGATTTTTATATTTTTTCGCGCAACCACATTTATTATTCTTTTATTTACCTTTACCCATATATTTTAAAGTATTGTTTAATAAGGGCCAACTGGTAAATTCACCAGTCGAAATAGATTATATTATTTCTTGATCAATTATATTCTTATAGATTTGAAGTTTTGATTTATATTAGTATTTCAATATATCTGATAGGGGTAAAAGATATTACCTTTTCATATTTGTATTGATTTGTGGGGAGGTTTTGATTAAGATTTATTTCTGTAATTGTCTTATATTACTCAAATAATTACCTTAAAATATTATCTTTTAAAGACTGTAGGCTTTTCTGACAGAATATTTAATGTGAAGGGAGGGATAAAGATGTTACCCTCCCATATTTTAAATCAAATATCTTATGATACATTTTGGATGGATATGTTTCTTAGGGCAACTGTATTTCACAGCTTTTAAAATGTTTAATATAGACCAACTGATAATTAAGAGATTATATTATTGTTTCTTAATCAATTAAATAATCATAAATGTAGTTAAAAATCATTTACAAATAAAATATTTTACTATCGCTGTGGTTTGCATCTGATTGGGTGGGGGAACATCAGCCTTGTAATTTTGCTGTGAAAATGAGCTGCAGAATAAGGTTCTGAAATCCATGTTCAGGGATATTCCAGCTCCAAAGTTTCATTTTGTTCTACCCGAACTAGGCGTAGATTCCCCCTGGCCCATTTTGTTAAACTATTTGATGGCTATATTCTGATGATTAGTGGAAGACATTGTTACATCTATTGTAGGGGGGGGGGGGGCATTTAATGTTCACTCGGCACAGACTAGGGCATTTTGTGATAAACATGTGGTCAAAGTATATAATTTAAATTATTTGTGTGGATTGGTCTTTAACCGTTGGGAGGAAATGAAATGGAATTTAACGTCCTGTTCTGCTCCAAAACTGGGCTAATGAAGACATGAGGGCCGAGTGGTTAGAGCACGCTCTATCATACGGCCTGCTATTGAGTCAACAGGTATGGTTTAGAACCCCCAGTTGTACATGGCAAGGAGTAGGGTCGCCTGTCCAACCTCGTGGGTTTTCTCTGGGTACTCCAGTTTCCTCCCTCTGCTAAAGTCCCCTAAGCACAAGCGAATTATTTTAATAAAATTAAACCTTATGTTTGTGTGTCGAGTGGACGTTAAACCCCATTTCTCTCTCTCCAACTGCCTAGGGATTATTTACGTGCACGCTAATGTGTATAGGGCACATTGGTTTGTCTTCCCATCCTACATCACTGACAAGGGGAACCATGCCGGAAAATCTGGTTTAACTTTCTTGGTCAATGCCAGGCCCGTAGCTAGCTGTGTGTGTCGGGGGGGGAGGAGCGGGGGCTTATTTCGTCCTAAATATTGAATATGCTCATCGTTTTCTGGTACGACCACAGCATCAATGTTGATTTAAATTGACAAATAATTCGTATTTTCAATGTCGAAGACTTTAGATGATATTGAGTTAGACTTGGCTACTATAAGTTCGGGAGTGGGGATCACGTGGCTAAGTGGGTAAGGCCCTGGCTAGCTAGTCTGGAGGTCGGATGTTCGATCCCTGCATTGATCTAGAAAGTTCATTTCGATTTTCCGGCGTGTTTCTCCCTTGTCAGTGATGCAGAACCGAGGGCCTGATAAAGACAGCTGTCTAGTCGTTCAGATGGGATGGAAAACCGAGGTCCATGTGTACACTTTAGCGTGCATGTAAAAGATCCCTTGGCAGTTGGAATTCAATATAAGAGTAGGCCCTAGCGCTGGTGCCGGGGCAAATTTCCCTCATAGCACACTGTATATGAATAAAATTTTATGAAACCATATACACAACATATGGTAACCAGTACTTATAGCCATTAAACAATAGAGGAAACCACTAATGATTGGATAATGTTACATCTAATTAGCCAAAAATCAACAGGGGAAACCACTTTATGCATATAAGGAACACACATAATATTGGTTTTTTTATGGGTTTTTTTTTCTCCCGTCAATAATAGTCCAAAAAATAGGAAACGGCCCAATCAATTTACGAAAAAAAGGAGTCTACCCCCAACAAATTGCAAGACAAAGTTTTTAGATAGTTGCTGGTGGTGTTGGGTGTACTGAATGACATGGCCTAAAAGTTTACTAAAATGGGACTTCCGGAAAGTACCTAATTTTGAGATTAATTGTTAGGCCTTTTAGTACGTCAGTCAATTTATGAAAAAAGGTGGGCCAAAACCCAAACTGTTGAGAAAGTAAAGTATAGACACTTTAGAGAAATAGACTATAATGATATTAAGTTCAGTATTATTAATATAATGTACATCAATATGATATAGACTAATAGTTTAGGCGGGAAATTGTCGAATGCGCCTAAAACAGAACGTCAGTCTTTGAATAGTTGTTGATGATGCATGTTGTTAATAAAGATGATTAAAAGTCATTGGGTCATCTAGAATCTGATATCAATGACACTTTTATAGACAAAAACTTCAAAAGCAACTTGTAGCAACGGAAAAAGTTAGAAACCATTTTGTGAATTCAATATGTTCGTATATTAATAACATTTTTATTTTGTTGAAAATAATATGTACAGATATTTCTATGGTAGGCCTAGGGCCTACCAAGTTAAGGCCAAGACAACTTTATGTTAAGTTCTTTAGTTCAGAGTCTTAAGAAAACAATAGCCACTTGAATATTTTTGTATAACGCTTTGTTTTTACAAAATTTTAAAACTTGAAATCCGAATGAAAATCTTAATACATATTCCTGTAGAACAATGATTCAGATGAATGTGACCTAAGGGCGCTGTATTCTCTGGTCACAATTTAGAGATTTTGACTATTTTAATACATTTTTAAAGAGTTAAATCTGCCTATTGCAAGTCTTTCTTTAGGACTGAAATTATTAATTAAACATTAATTATAGCTTATCAACTCTCAATGCCTGTCTGTCTACAGCTGGCTCTGCCTGAGAACAGGTGGAAGTATACCGTATATAAATCGCTGCGTGCAGTAAGATCTACTTTGGAACTATTATAGCGAGAACTGTCAGCTCTTTATTTAAATCTTCCATAATGCTTCTTTAAATATAATATAATATTAAATTAAAAACCTATTCAAAAGGTTGATTAAAGACAAGGACAAATTATTCTGGTTGGCACAAGTAAACATGATTTATATGGGGCGAGAGTGAGTATTGTAGACTAAATGGGTTGAGTTGAGAGTAATATATATGGGGTTTAATAACGTCCTACAGTTCTGCTCATGACCAGGCAAATGCCATACAGTGAGCTAGGAGGGGAATTTTGCCCGGACAGTGGTCACTACGACATACTCTTATGTTCAAACTGCCAAGGGTTCTTTTACGTGCATGTCAATGGGTACACGGGACCTTGGTTATTCGAACGACTAGACAGCTGTTCTTGTCAGGTCTTCCGTCCTGCCTCAGTGACAAGGGGGAACCACGCCAGAAAATCTGGATGAACTATCTCTGTCAAAGCAGGTATCGACCTCCAGGCTGACAAGCCAGCATCTTACTCGTTTAGAGCCCCCCCCCCCCACACACACCCACACTAAACACGTACAACTGGGGAATCGAAACGACGCCAGTTGACACAATGACCTTATGATACAGCTCCTACAATCAGTGGGCGGGGCAGGTAGATGGGTTTCATATAGTCAGTCAGTTGCTGAGTAATGGTGTAGGTGTTTATTAGATCAGTTCCTTCATGCTCAAAATGTCTTAAAAGTTTAGAAATTTCTTTTAAATGGTTTAGGGCCTACCGCCTTTGGCAGTGGGGGTTTGGCATGGCCTAGTGGACTAGAGTGCCGCGCTACGACATCTAGCTGGCCGGTCACCTCTGGCTTGCGGCTGTGGTTTCGATCCCTGGTGTGAGCATATGTGGCATGGAGATAGGGGCGCCTTCTCAACCTCGTGGGTTTCCTCCGGGCACTCACACCAGGGCTCGAAACCACGGTCGCAAGCCAGAGTTGATCGGCCAGCTAGAGGTCGAAGCGCGGCACTCTAGACCACTAGGCTATCCCAACCCCCTCGTATTTATATAAATGTGCATTTGCCATAAATGGAACGGGGTCAGTACCCATTGGTAAACCAATAGTTTGCTGTATTATCTGATCCCCAACCTCGAATATGGCATTGTCAATGAAAAAATGTATGATATTTTGAAATGTTTCTTTATCAAAAACTATCATGACGGCATTGTGACGTTTTGCAATCCATCTCGCATCTTGTTAGTAGACGGCCATCAAGTTTCTGCCTTTTCCGAAAGCTCCATTAAAGGCTTTATCTACGAACCAATCCAACTTATTTTTGCGATCTGCATGTTGCAGTATAGAATATAAGGTAGAAAAATCGAACGTTTCTATAATTCGCATTATCTTTTTTATTGATTTTATCTAGAGTATCTACTATTGGTTTGTTTTTATCAATTATGAAATTCCAGTATAATTACAAAGTGTTTTGCACCAAATGGCATGTTGGGTTTGCCATAATTTAAGTCCTTTGGTGATAGTTTGTGCAAGCTGTTTAGTCTGGCAGATACTGCAGGATATCATGTATCTGAATTTTACTGGGTTTTTATGAAATTTAGGAATATAATAAATGTAAGGTAGTGCATCTGATCTATCATTGTCTTTAATGTCATTACTCCTGTTCAAAGTATAATAATTATGTAAGTTCAACATCAGTAAGGATATTTTTCACAGAGATGAAGGCAATAATAGTGCTGGCCTTATCGACAGTTATTAGAACAAATCTCTCTTGAAGAGTAGTAACAGGTACATCAATCGCTCAATCCTCGCTCAATCCCCGCACGTGACCTTTAAAGTCACACAAGAAGACATTCCCAATTACTGGACTGCCGATTAGCGAAACCCTTACACTTTTGTTCTGTGTATACATTCCAGCGAATCAAGTATTTTTCTAGTAAGATTGGATATCTCTACTTTCAATATTTATCAAAATTGCCATAATTATATTGAAATGAACATTCCATAAATACTTTTTCTGGGAAGGGTCTTTAACCCTATAGCAGATGACTGATCTTTAGCGTTTGTGAGCATAATAGGACTAGGCTTGACTCTACCACATACTCGTAACACAATGGAAAGGACGGGTGTGTTCAGCACTGGGCAGGAATCCAGGGACCACAGTTATTCTTCAGAGAAAACGGGGGCATGTGTCAGCTCAAAAGTGATTATACTCATATATTGCCAGACCCGAGACCCTGAATTTATGAAAATATCTTGACGTTTAAAGATCCCCAAATTCTCTCTTGCTAGTTTCAGTAAAACAAAAACACAAGATTATACAGGTGATACTTTATATATAAAAATATAAAAGCATCAAGTAATAAGGTAAAAATAATAATAATAATAATATCAACAATGAAGCAATCGGTATCCAGGTAATAACACATAAACATATAAAATAATCTAACAAAATGACGATCACATCAAATCAATAATCCACAGGTAAATACACTGGGATGGAATATAAAATAAGGCACTTCACTACAATCTAATAGAGGCCTAAGGTTGACACAAATCTCAACCTACAAAAGGCTTGCTCAGAGTTAACATATGAGTGGGAGTTAGTTATACACTAACGGGAATGCGACCAACACACAGCTGACGATAACGCATTGTACGAAAAGCCAAGAAAATGGGAAGAAGGGGAGTGGATGGCCAAATGATTAGCGCTGTATCATAAAGCATATCATTGAGTCAACTGGCGTGGTTTCTAATCCCTGGTTGTATGTGACAAGGAGTAGGGTCGTCCGTCCAATCTTGCGGGCTTTTTCCGGGGCCTCCGGTTCCCCCCCCCACCGCTAAAGACCTCTAGGCGCAAGCGAATTACAGAAATAAAATTAAACCATATGTTAGTCCCACAATGACCTAGTTTGTATTGAATTATTAAACCCCATCTTTCTCTCTCCAAAAAAATTGCTTGGCCTACGAGACACGTTCGCAGCCACCCGCTACATTCCAATAGAACATACTGGTTAACTAGAGACACTAGGGCGTACAAATATCGAGACAAAGGCCAGATTATGGCCAAGGTAATTTAAAACACACAGCGCAAGAAATGGTCACGTATCCAGACACAATAAGAAACACACGACTGTAAAGATTGGTAGTTGTTTTTGTGTAAGGTTTTATATCTCGCATGACTTCTGATGTGGGTCTGTAGATTACCATTCTGGCTAAATGATTTACTACAAACATCACATTTATACGGTTTCTCTCCCGCATGATTTCTCATGTGGATCTGTAGATTACTACTAGTGGTAAATGATTTACTACAAACATCACATTTATAAGGTTTTTCTCCAGTATGAGTTCGGATATGTTTCTGTAGATTACCATTATGAGTACTACAAAAATTACATTTATAATCTCTTTCTCCTGTTTGCCCTTGGCGACTAACATGTTTTTCACAGTGTTTTGTTAAATCAGTGCAAGATTTAAATTCTTCATCACACACGTGACACTGATAAATAGTTCCGTCATCTTCAGTTTGACAAAAGCCATCCACACGATCAGGTTTCTCTTCTTTCACCTGACAATATTCATCTACATCATCAATTTTCTCTTCTTTAAAATGAACATGACAGTATTGATCTACATCAACAGTTATTTCTTCTTTAACATGTATCTTATTGTGTTGTTCTAAATCTTCATATTGTTTAAAAATCTCATCACATACAACACACTATTGGAAAGTATTAACATCATTACATTCCTGTAATATATAAAAGTATTAACATCATTAGCTTCCTGTAATATATAAAAGTTATAACACCATTAGCTTCCTGTAATATATTTACCTATCTTTATCGTGGCACTTCAAAGTCACGTGTCTCCATTCATATTAAAAAAATGTTTTTAAGCACTTTAAATGCGCACGTCGACACTACATGAAGATCTGACCGGTTCTAGTGGAAGATCGCGTCAGAGGTCGAGCGGGGTTTTCTAGCATTTAGTCGTCAGGCAGTGATTAACCCATCGGCGTTGACGTTTCTAGTGGTTTACCCACAGTTCAGGGCAGAGAATGCCAAGAGGTGACCATAACAGACCGTTTCATTGGCTAATCTCCCTCACTTCAACCAGAACGCCTGTTATATAACTACTCTTCCAGATCCCAGAGAACAATAAAAAACGAAACGAAACAGAATCTGTGTTTTAATCACGCTGATTTTATATTAATCGGTGGATCAGGACCTGGCTCAATCTGGATTCAGTGTAATTAATGATTGATTACTTCGATAACAAACAGCTAAATCACGGAAAGGTCCATCAATTGCGATTGGCGATGTCTCAAATATCCCGTTTCACCCAACCCAGACCTTTTTACATAGCTTTCTTACACAGAGCACGTAACTTATTAATATATACGGAAACGAGACCGAAATGGACGAGGGGTGAGGCTATGCGGGCTAATGAAATGAAATAAAATGAGATAGCTATGAGGGAAATTTGTCCGTATTTCGTGTTCCAATGTGAACACAGAACCTCTGTTTATCGTCTCACCGAACGACTGGGCAGCTGTCTTGTCAGGCCCTCCGTCCTGCATTAATGACTAGGGGGGATCGTGCCGAAAAATTTGGCTTTTATCAATTTGTCTTTTAACAATTTATAAATGATTCTGAGTCGATAGGATATATACTTTTCCTAATATTTAGTCTCAAAATTCAATCAAAATTGTTTACTTTTCACATTGATTTTAAAATTGGGCTTGAATAATCAGATTAAAATTACTTCTGATAGACTTAGACCCCTCATATTTGTCAATTTAGAGCAACTTCAGATCAAAGCAGAAGAAGGCAAATTTTTGATTTCCTGATACAATTAGAAAGAGAATGACCTAAGAGCACTATTATACACATCTTTTTCTTTTGTTGTTTGTCAGTCAATTTTTTCCTATCTTTTCATTCTCCTGTCCTGTGTCCTGTCCTCTCCTTCCTTCTTTCTTTTCTCCCCTCCTCCTTCCTTCCTTTCTTTCCCTCTTCTTTTTCTTCTTATTTTTTCTTTCTTATAAGCTTAGGCCGTACTTGGCCCACAGACAGGTGGGCCAAGTACGGCACTGGGTCAGAGGCACACTAAATGGATTTTCCTTTGTGTGTCTGTGTATTTTGACAATAGTCCGAAATTCTAAATGGATTGTCTTGAAAACTATTCATATATATTCCTTATCCTAACGATTACTGTTATTATTTTTGCGCCCGATCCCCAGGGGCACAACTGCAGCAATGATAGCTTAGATTTTGACAACATGGGCGCCCCATCACTCAAGTTGTGATGTTAATCGTGAGAGTCATTATGAGGCGCTGCACCATTCAAACGGCGCCTCATATATAACGACATGATTGGCGAGGCGGCCATAAACCACATGATTGGCAAGGCGCCCATAAACCACGTGACATTAGTTGGCCCGGCACCACGCATTACGTTCAATGGAAAGGGCGCCTTCGGTGCCCATTGGGGGAGCCGACTTTTTCGGCAATCGTCAAAGCCCCCCCCCCACCTCCGGTGCTAGCTACGGGCCTGAATATGAACTAATAAGGGTTGTAGGCTACTAACCTGTTTTATGCTGTCCACTCTGTACCAGTTCTTCACCTTTAACCTTTCTTATTTGTCTAGTGAGTAGTTCTAGGAATGTTCATCCTATAGTTTTTATATGCAAATTTAGTAGGGTGTTATATTCTCTTTGAGTATTTTAGTAGAGTGTTATATTCTCTTTAAATATTTTAGCCAGTTTCCATGTTCCTGTATATCCAGTTAGTCTTTCATTTCCAGTGGTTATAATTACTTTTATAGTGTAGTGCCGGTTAATAACCAACAATAGGGTTTTGGGGTATAGTAACTCTGCCACTAGACTGGCCCAGTCTCTTCTATTTATTTTACATTTCGATTTATATAAAAGTAGTAATTTTTAGTAAACCAACACTTTCGTTTCCATTTGTATAAAAAAAAAATTTGAGTAAACCTGTAACCAGCACTAGAGACTGGACAATTTGCGAGCTTCACAATAAAATGGGCGTTTCTTGTCCTGTTTTACGTTGTTCCTTATTTGGAATGATTGACAGTTGTCAAGCAAGCCCCGAGTGACGTGACACCACTTTGTAAATGTGATGTCTAAGATAAATTAAGTTCGATATTTACCTTCATGAATCATGCGTCTCGAATGGAGTGCAAAGCAGTCATGCTGAAACCGTCTGCGGGCTGATGTCACGTTTTTGTTTCCATTCGCCATTCGGTTTTGTCCCGATACGCATGAACTGGCTTCGTTAAAGGGACAATCCCGATAAGAACAGAGTCTCAAAAATTAAAGTCCGAGTATTTATGAAATTTATGGACCAAAATATACTGGCATGATGTATTTACCTTGTCACAAAATTTCAGCTCAATATATTGAGTCGTTTGGACGCGATCGTCAACACTGCTTATCCGGACACGTAACCCTTTTAAGATTTCGGGTCAATTTTGTCATTGTTTCTTGAGAGGTCTATACAGTGAATGACCAATGCCCTGTACTTGATAACAAAAGGTAAATTTCACCTACATATTATTTTTATAGAAAAAAGTCTGGTTTTATCCAGATACTGTATAATAAAACGTTCTCTATCTTCAGATGAAGACTGTCAGCTTTAAGTTATTTACAAGCGTATCACAAATATCGGGTTGGTAGGTGGGCCTTAGGTTATGGATTTTAAAGGATTTTAACACAAAATTAAGCAGTTAATTCCACAAAAAGTTATCGGGATTGGCACTTTAAGTTGTTATAATGATGTCGTGTGTAATTATTTATCTTCATTCACCTCATCCCATACGTTGTATCCGTTCATTCGACAGATATTGTCCGTCAACAAAATTCTTAGATCGTTAAAGTATCACTAAATAACAATAACTGTTATCCACAACAAACATCTCGCACCTACACCAGTTTGCCAGTGCAAATGCAGTAATCCCGTGCACGACGTCACACGACCTAAATAATGCAGATTGACCTACTAGATGAGAATGAAGCTCTATTTGCCCAGTCTCTAGAGAGTACGTTTTTTTTTTTTCGTTTTTTTTTTTTTTTTGAGAGGACTGGCCAATTTTTGGTGTGTGGAGAAGACTGGCCACCAGTCTACTCTGCCACCAGTGATTGATATTAGGCCAATCACGAACCTTGTGTAAAGTAAGCAAGACGTAAAGGCTCCCCCCTTCAAGAGACAAGGATTGGAATAAGCCTAAAGGTAATTCTCCTCAAGTATCCCCAAGCATAGAATAAGTGACAGCCAAATTATAATTAATGTGTATTTATTACCATTAATATTACATTAAACATAGTATATTAATCAGACATGTAGGTGCATAAGTTTAATTTAAGAAGGGTGTTAGAACTTGCTACCTTGATTAGGCGGTTTCGTTATTTCTAACCTTCAGTTACACTCAGGTATTAGCGAGAATACCTTCAGCGATTGTACATTATCACTTAGGTAACCAATCACCATCACTCAAACCAATCACACCAATAAAAAGTAAATTATCGAGTATATGTACAGTAATAATGAACAAAACAGAATGGTAATGATTTATGAACCATTTCAGACAAAGAATGAATATTAACAATTATAACAAACATGAAACATACACATGTTATACATATTTCAAATCGGCAGAACATACTACAGATTTTGATAATATAATAAAATATAAACTAATTACAGATATATACATCATGTATATAAATAATTCAATAAATGGACATAAATAGGGTTATCTACCCTTATGAAAAAACGAACGAGAAACGAGGACCGTTTCAATAGTTTAAAGAGGAGGCTATTGTAAGATGGTGAGCTGTATTTAGTAACTTAGATACCGTCCTAACATCCTGTTTTCAACTGGTCATTTTTTCCCCTGGCTACATCTCGGACGCATCAATTTGTGTTTTAGCACCGATTTCACTAACCAAGGTAGGTTTATATTTGTTTAACTTGATTTGAATTATTAAATATGACAATTTCTTTCTAATTTAAAGCGTATTTTATTCTGGTATAAATTACAAATGTTTTCTTCATATATGTAGTGATTTCGTCACTTGATTTTCTAACTTTCAGAGTAAGTTTGGCTCTCCCAAACGCAACCACATTTGATGGGCTTCCTAGACTCGACTACCTCTATGGATGCGCGGATCCAGAGAATTTTTTATGCGATTTTATTGGCGACTTTTAGACCTGTAATTTTGGAATTTACCTTCGGGAAGTCCGTCAGAATGGACCATATTGAATCTAATTTACCAAATTTTTGGAGGGGAGGGCGCCCAACCCCCCCATTAATTGGTTGAGTGCCTTTGGAGCTACGCCCACCGCAATTATCAAACCTAGATCCCCCCCTGCAAAAAATCCTGGATCCGCGCCTGGGATCGCCCAAACTCTTGCATAATCTTGGAGTGCACGTGCGCCTATATAAGAGGGTTGATTAGCTGGACTGGGGTGTGTTTTATTGCAATTTAGAAATTGTCGCCTGTCGAGCAGACCGGTTGATTGTATGGTTATCTTGTGTCACTTCTCTAGCAGACTATATTGTATTTTATACTGTTCTGATGGAGTTTTCGATTGGTAGATCTGACTAGCCATTATCTATATCAAGGTTGTGGACCCTGTAGAGTCACAATTTTAATCCGATTTTGATGAAATTTGAAATGTAAGTTTATAACCCAAAGATTGCAGTTCCTGTCGATATTCGGGCACATTGGACCATAACTTCCTGAATTATGGCCCCTGATTGTACGAAAAATCATGTTTTTTACTTTGTGGACCCAATGGAGGTCACAATTTTATTCTGGGGCATAACTTTATAAAAACCAAACAAATTCTAATGATTTTGCTGATAATTACTTAATACATGTATATGCGACAACTCTTGTTGACTGCCCGGACGATTTAGCTATTGTGGGCGTATGTTTTGTTGCCTGGCAACCTATTTTCTTCATATACTAAGAGCACCGTTTTCATGGTACGTTTCTTACATATACTATTCAAAAAAAGTAGGGGATATTTGATTTTGGGGGCATAATACTAAAATATGCAAATGACTACGAAAAAAGTCACTATAGAACCTAACAGAAGAAACATTTCCAGTTACATGTGAAGCCCAAACACACCAATAGCTACCGCATGGAATGCAGGTGATGCTTGGGATCATCATGGGGGTCCAACCCAAGATTTGCACGACTCTGACTTTGAATGTTAGTCATTGTAGCATTGAATTCCAGGGTGGAAACATCAGTTTAATTGTTTTAGTGACCAGAAAACAATTTTTGATGTGCATCGGCTTACCCAAAATGAAAGGTTACGTGCCCTTGGCATGCTACAGATCGGCACAACACAGGCCGTTGTGGCGCGGACGATGAATGTTTCTCAGTCTGTCATAAGCAGGTTATGGTCCAGATACCGTGATACACAATCTGTACAGGACAGACCACGCTCAGGTCGACCAAGGGCGACAACTCAAGCCCAGGATCGATTTATCCGTACCTTGGCCTTGAGAAATCGTGTCATCACAGCAAATCAGATCAGCGCTCGTCTTCAAACAGACACTGGTGTGAGAGTGAGTGGCCAGACAATTCGGAATCGACTGCATAGGGGTCACCTTCGCGCCCGACGTCCTCGCGTGATCCCTTGTTTGAGAGATCATCACATTCAGGCAAGACGTCGTTGGTGTAGGGATCGTCAACACTGGGATAATCGACGCTGGAGCAATGTGATGTTTTCAGATGAGTCAAGGTTCACTGTTGATTTTTTGATATCGAATTGTAACTTCATGAATCATGGCCCTTGATCGAAGGAAAAATCATTTTCTTTTTAGCTTGTTCTCTATCCATCTCTCGAATGTTGGTGTAACTTGCTGGCAGCCGCTGGTTTAGCTTGTGGTCACTCTTGAGGTCACAATTATTACACAATTTACAAAACCGTCTGATTATCTCACCGTTACACTGTGAGGAAGGTTGAGTTCGAATTTTGTGAACATCGGACCAAAATTGCCAGACAAAATGGCCGCCGCTTGTACGCGAATTGTGTTAAAGTATGTTATATCACCATTACACCGTAACGAATGCTCGATCGAATTTCATGAACATCGGACCAAAATTGCTGAAAAAAATGGCCGCCACTTTTAAGTGAATGGTGTAAAAATATTGTATATCTAGGTTGTGGACCCTATAGAGTCACAATTTTAATCCAATTTTGATGAATTTGAAATGTAAGTTTATAACTCAAAGATTGCAGTTCCTGTCGATATTCGGGCACATTGGACCATAACTTCCTGAATTATGGCCCCTTATTGTGCGAAAAATCATGTTTTTTTACTTTGTGGACCCAATGGAGGTGACAATTTTATTCTGGGGCATAACTTTATAAAAACCAAACAAATTCTAATGATTTTGCTGATAATTACTTAATGTGCAACCGTGGACGTATGTTTCGTTGCCTGGCAACCTATTTTCTTTATATACTAAGAGCACTGTTTTCATGGTATGTTTCTTATATATTTCATTATTATATCTATTACGTGTATAATAATCCTAAAGCTGTTATTACCTGTAATAGGCAACATATCTCTATTTTATAAAATTAGTTGATAGTCATTATAAGATATATGTATACCACATAGTGGTGGTGTTAACTATCTTTCTTATTGAATATAAACTAATTTCGTTCTTTTTATTATTTCAGTGCTCTTTTGTATACAATCCTGTCCTGTGTAAATTAACTGTTTTGTGATGTTCCTGTTTGTATCTTTATGGTTTAACCCACCACCTGGAAAGGTGGAAGTCTGTCCGACGATCCTGCTACACAAAGGTAGGCACTTTTTTCTCCTTAGTTATAATAATAGACTGAAACATGTTTCCGTGTGTCGTCCATAATATCTAGACACTTTTGAGTAAATAGGTTACATGCCCTTGTTTTGAAAATAGTTTCGCTTAACCAGTCTACCGACCATTCTACGTCTAATTGACAGGTCGGTATAATCAAGACTACTTTGTAAAAGTAAAATGAAACTACTGCTAGTGGTAAACGCTAGATCTTATAAAGCGAGTACGATATAGAGCGAGGAACATGTCAGTCAATTTGATTGACAGTTCGTTGTACGGCCTTGACATTATGTATAGTAAAGGCTAAAATCAGATGTTGGATCTTCTTGTAAATATTTGTTCGGTCTCGCTGTATAGTATGTCTGTTTCAATTAAGATTTTGGAATATTTTTATACGCCCACATTTTCATGTGGTTGAAATATATAAAACTGCCATTTAAAACCATCATACATGTTCACTATCCTGACTAGTTTCGTCAAATAAATTTTAACTTTTTCAAAGGAACAGTTCAACAGAAACAGGAAACAAATTTGAAAAATGATGTCATATGTTGATGACATCACTAAGTTGTAATGGTTGCCCTGTCGTTGGTAACATGTAAGTTCTTCATTTTCTAGAAAGGTGATCTATCACATGAAAATGTGATGATACTATTAACAAAGGTGCCCATACACAAGTTGAAAATCCACAAATATTTACAGTAGGCATCCTCAAACCAATTTTCCAACGAATTTCTGATGGGATCACAATTACTAGGTAACTGGATACATAAACAGCATAATTGTAGTGGTTGAAATATATAAAACTGACATTTAAAACCATCATACATGTTCACTATCCTGACTAGTTTCGTCAAATAAATTTTAACTTTTTCAAAGGAACAGTTCAACAGAAACAGGAAACAAATTTGAAAAATGATGTCATATGTTGATGACATCACTAAGTTGTAATGGTTGCCCTGTCGTTGGTAACATGTAAGTTCAAATATAGGTTTATCCCCATAAGATCTTGGCATGGATTGAAACTTCATGGATTATGGCCCCTGATTGTAAGAAAAATCATGTTTTTAGCTTGTGGACTCTATAGAGGTCACAATTTTGAACCGATTTTGATGAAACTTGACATGTATGTTTATAACCCAAAGATCTTGGTTCCTTTCGATATTTGCACTCATCGGATCGAAACTTCCTGAATTATGGCCCCTGATTGCCCTATTTAGCTTGTGGTCCCTCTGGAGGTCAAAATTATTATCCGATTTAAAAAAACATTTGATTATATCACCATTACATGGTAATAAAGATTGAGTTCAATTTTTGTGGAAATCAAATCAAAATTGACGGACAAAATGGTGGCCGCTTGTACCCGAAAAGTGTAAAAATATGGTATATAGGTTGTGGAACCTGTAGGGGTCACAATTTTAAATCAATTTTGATGAAACTTAAAATACATGTTTATAACCAACAGATCTTGGTTCCTTTCGATATTTGCGCATATCGGATCATAACTTCCTGAATTATGGCCCCTGATTGTCCGAAAAATCACCTTTTTATACGCCCACATTTTTATGTGGACGTATATTGTCGTCGCCCCTGTCCGTCCATCCGTCCACAATTTGTTTGTGGACTCTCTTCAGGTCACATTTCTTATCCGATTTTGACGAAACTTGAAATATAGGTTTATCCCCAAAAGATCTCGGCTGCTTTCGATATTGGCATGTATCGGATGAAAACTTCATGGATTATGGCCCCTGATTGTACGAAAAATCACGTTTTTAGCTTGTGGAACCTATAGAGGTTACAATTTTGAACCGATTTTGATGAAACTTGACATGCATGTTTATAACCCAAAGATCTTGGTTCCTTTCGATATTTGCACTCATCCCATCGAAACTTCCTGAATAATGGCCCCTGATTGTCCGAAAAATCGCCCTATTTAGCTTGTGGTCCCTCTGGAGGTCAAAATTATTATCCGATTTAAAAAACCATTTGATTATATCACCGTTACATAGTAATAAAGATTGAGTTCAATTTTTGTGGAAATCAGATCAAAATTGACGGACAAAATGGCGGCCGCTTGTACCCGAAAATTGTAAAAATATGGTATATAGGTTGTGGAACCTGTAGAGGTCACAATTTTAAATCAATTTTGATGAAACTTAAACTACATGTTTATAACCCACAGATCTTGGTTCCTTTCGATATTTGCGCATATCGGATCATAACTTGCTGAATTATGGCCCCTGATTGTCCGAAAAATCGCCCTTTTTAGCTTGTGAAAGCTTATTTTTTCTGTTAAGATTATTATTTTTTTTTTTTTTTTTTTCCTGCAAATCGGATTTCACAGAATCTAATCATAGGATGTTTCTGAAACTTTGACCTACCCCCCCAAAAATGGGTGGTGGCTGTTGATAAAATATATTTTCAAAACGTTTTACGTAGTCGAAATCATCAAATTTTACGAACAAAAAAACTAACAATACATAGTCGTAAATTTGTTATTAATTTTTATACGCCCACATTTTCATGTGGACGTATTATGTCGTCATCCCTGACAGTCCGTCCGGACGTCCATCCGGCCACAATTTGTGGACTCTCTACAGGTCACAATTCTTATCCGATTTTGACGAAACTTGAAATATAGGTTTATCCCCAAAAGATCTCAGCTGCTTTTGGATATTGGCATGTATCGGATCAAAACTTCATGGATTATGGCCCCTGATTGTAAGAAAAATCACGTTTTTAGCTTTTGGACCCTATAGAGGTCACAATTTTGAAACGATTTTGATGAAACTTGACATGCATGTTTGTAACCCAAAGATCTTGGTTCCTTTTGATATTTGCCTCTATCGGAATGTAATTTCCTGAATTATGGCCCCTGATTGTCCGAAAAATCACCCTTTTTAGCTTGTGGTCCCTCTGGAGGTCACAATTATTATCCGATTTAAAAAAACTGTTTAATTATATCACCGTTAAACCATAAGGAAGGTTGAGTTCAAATTTCGGGAAAATCGGACCAAAATTGCCATACAAAATGGCCGCCGTTTGTACGCGAATACTGTTAAAAAATGGTATATCAAGGTTGTGGACCCTGTGGAGGTCACAATTTTAATTCGATTTTGATGAAACTTAAAATTCATGGTCATAACCCAAAGATCTTGGTTCCTTTCGATATTTGCGCATATCGGATCTAACTTCCTGAATTATGGCCCCTGATTATACGAAAAATCCCCCTTTTTTTTTAGCTTGTGGTTCCTCTGGAGGTCACAATTATTATCCGATTTAAAAAAACGTTTGTTTATATTACCGTTACACCGTAAGGAAGGTTGAGTTCGAATTTCGGGAAAATCGGACCAAAATTGCCATACAAAATGGCCGCCGTTTGTACGTGAATACTGTTAAAAAAATGGTATATCAAGGTTGTGGACCCTGTAAAGGTCACAATTTTAATTCAATTTTGATGAAACTTGAAATTCATGGTTATAACCCAAAGATCTTGGTTCTTTTCGATATTTGCGCATATCGGATCGTAACTTTCTGAATTATGGCCACTGGTTATACGCAAAATCCCCCTTTCTTTAGCTTGTGGTCCCTCTGGAGGTCACACTTATTATCCGATTTAAAAAAACGTTTGATTATATCACCGTAAGGAAGGTTGAGTTTGAATTTCGGGAAAATCGGACCAAAATTGACAGACAAAATGGCCGCCGTTTGTATGCGAATACTGTTTAAAAAAAATGGTATATCATGTTTGTAGTAGACCCTGTATAGTCACAATTTTAATTCGATTTTGATGAGGAAGGTTGAGTTCTAATTTCGTGAAAATCGTACCAAAATTGCCGGACGAAATGATCGCCGTTTGTACGCGAATAGTGTAAAGATATGGTATATCATGGTTGTTGACTCTGTACAGGTCACAATTCTTATCCGATTTTGACAAAAAGTCACATTTCTAGGTTGTGGACCCTATAAAGGTCACAATTTTGAACCGATTTTGATGAAACTTGACATGCATGTTTGTAACCCAAAGATCTTGGTTCCTTTCGATATTTGCGGCTATCTGAATGTAATTTCCTGAATTATGGCCCCTGATTGTCCGAAAAATCACCCTTTTTAGCTTGTGGTCCTTCTGGAGGTCACAATTATTATTCGATTTAAAAAACCGTTTGATTATATCACCGTTACACCCTAAGAAAGGTTGAGTTCGAATTTCGGGAAAAATCGAACGAAAATTGCCATACAAAATGGCCGAGTTCGAATTTCGGGAAAATCAGACCAAAATTGCCATACAAAATGGCCACCGTTTGTACGTGAATACTGTTAAAAAATGGTATATCAAGGTTGTGGACCCTGTAAAGGTCACAATTTTAATTCGATTTTGATGAAACTTGAAATGCATGGTTATAACCCCAAGATCATGGTTCCTTTCGGTATTTGCGCATATCGGATCGTAACTTCCTGAATTATTTGAATTTCGTGAAAATGGTACCAAAATTGCCTGACGAAATGGTCGCCGTTTGTACGCGAATAGTGTAAAGATATGGTATATCATGGTTGTTGACTCTCTATAGGTCACAATTCTTATCCGATATTGATGAAAAGTCACATTTCTAGGTTGTGTACCGTCACACCATAATCATTGTCGGCTTCGAATTTCATGAAGATCAGACTGGAACTGACCAACTAAATGGCTGCTCCCAATACAGTATGAAATACAGGACTTAATGATGTAGGAAAAATCACTTTTGGTATTGCTTGTTCTCTATCCATCTCTCGAAAATGTGGGCGTATCCTGCCTGGCAGTGCCAGCCTATCTTTTTTTTAGCTTGGAGGTCACAATTATTATCCGATTTAAAAAAACGTTTGATTATATTACCGTTACACTGTAAGGAAGGTTTAGTTCAAATTTCGGGAAAATCAGACCAAATTGCCATACAAAATGGCCGCCGTTTGTACGCGAATACTGTTAAAAAATGGTATATCAAGGTTGTGGACCCTGTGAAGGTCACAATTTTAATTCGATTTTGATGAAACTTGAAATTCATGGTTATAACCCAAAGATCTTGGTTCTTTTCGATATTTGCGCATATCGGATTGTAACGTCCTGAATTATGGCCCCTGGTTATACGCAAAATCCCCCTTTCTTTAGCTTGTGGTCCCTCTGGAGGTCACAATTATTATCCCATTTAAAAAAACGTTTGATTATATCACCGTTACACTGTAAGGAAGGTTGAGTTTGAATTTCGGGAAAATCGGACCAAAATTGACAGACAAAATGGCCGCCGTTTGTACGCGAATACTGTTAAAAAAATGATATATCATGGTTGTGGACCCTGTATAGGTCACAATTTTAATTCGATTTTGATGAGGAAGGTTGAGTTCTAATTTCGTGAAAATCGTACCAAAATTGACGGACGAAATGGTCGCCGTTTGTACGCGAATAGTGTAAAAATATGGTATATCATGGTTGTGGACTCTCTACAGGTCACAATTCTTATCCGATTTTGACGAAAAGTCACATTTCTAGGTTGTGTACCGTCACACCATAATCATTGTCGGTTTCGAATTTCTTTAATATCAGACTGGAACTGACCAACTAAATGGCTGCTCCCAATACAGTATGAAATACAGGACTTAAAGATGTAGGAAAAATCACTTTCGGTATTGCTTGTTCTCTGTCCATCTCTCGAAAATGTGGGCGTATCCTGCCTGGCAGTGCCAGCCTACATGTATCTTAATTCGATTTTGATGAAACTTGAAATTCATGGTTATAACCCAAAGATCTTGGTTCCTTTCGATATTTGCGCATATCGGATCGTAACTTCCTGAAACATGTCCCCTGATTATACGCAAAATCGCCTTTTTTTATACGCCCACATTTTCATGTGGACGTATTATGTCGTCGCCCCTGTCCGTCCGGACGTCCGTCCATCCACAATTTGTTTGTGGACTCTCTACAGGTCACAATTCTTATCCGATTTTGACGAAACTTGAAATATAGGTTTATCCCCAAAAGATCTCGGTTCCTTTTGATATTGGCATGTATCGGATCAAAACTTCATGGATTATGGCCCCTGATTGTACGAAAAATCACGTTTTTAGCTTGTGGACCCTATAGAGGTCACAATTTTGAACCGATTTTGATGAAACTTGACATGCATGTTTGTAACCCAAAGATCTTGGTTCCTTTCGATATTTGCGGCTATCGGAATGTAATTTCCTGAATTATGGCCCCTGATTGTCCGAAAAATCACCCTTTTTAGCTTGTGGTTCCTCTGGAGGTCACAATTATTATTCGATTTAAAAAACCGTTTGATTATATCACCGTTACACCCTAAGGAAGGTTGAGTTCGAATTTCGGGAAAATCGGACGAAAATTGCCATACAAAATGGCCGCCGTTAGTACGCGAATACTGTTAAAAAATGGTATATCAAGGTTGTGGACCCTGTGGAGGTCACAATTTTGATTCGATTTTGATGAAACTTGAAATTCATGGTTATAACCCAAAGATCTTGCTTCCTTTCGATATTTGCGCATATCGGATCGTAACTTCCTGAATTATGGCCCCTGATTATACGCAAAATCGCCTTTTTTTTAGCTTGGAGGTCACAATTATTATTCGATTTAAAAAACGTTTGATTATATCACCGTTACACCCTAAGGAAGGTTGAGTTCGAATTTCGGGAAAATCGGACGAAAATTGCCATACAAAATGGCCACCGTTTGTACGCGAATACTGTTAAAAAATGGTATATCAAGGTTGTGGACCCTGTAAAGGTCACAATTTTAATTCGATTTTGATGAAACTTGAAATTCATGGTTATAACCCAAAGATCTTGGTTTTTTCGATATTTGCGCATATCGGATCGTAACTTCCTGAATTATGGCCCCTGGTTATAGGCAAAATCCCCCTTTCTTTAGCTTGTGGTCCCTCTGGATGTCACAATTATTATCCAATTCGATTTTGATGAGGAAGGTTGAGTTCTAATTTCGTGAAAATCGTACCAAAATTGACGGACGAAATGGTCGCCGTTTGTACGCGAATAGTGTAAAAATATGGTATATCATGGTTGTGGACTCTCTACAGGTCACAATTCTTATCCGATTTTGATGAAAAGTCACATTTCTAGGTTGTGTACCGTCACACCATAATCATTGTCGGTTTCGAATTTCATTAATATCAGACTGGAACTGACCAACTAAATGGCTGCTCCCAATACAGTATGAAATACAGGACTTAAAGATGTAGGAAAAATCACTTTCGGTATTGCTTGTTCTCTGTCCATCTCTCGAAAATGTGGGCGTATCCTGCCTGGCAGTGCCATCCTATCTTTAAATTCAAATATTACGTTATTGATATCCTATCCCGGAAGTAAAACCAACATGACAACTTCTAGAACATTAGTTCGATTTTCATGAAATTGGGAATGTAAGTAGATTTTGTTGATCTACATGTAGCTTCAACGATATCATTAGAAATTTTCTAATTTATCTCCCCTTGCAGAAATTGAGGACCTACACGAATTGGAAGGATTACAAAAAACAGTTTCCCAATCGGACAAAAAAAGGAATCATATGTCTAAGACAACTTCCAAAAACTAAACAATAATAACCGGCGTTGGTTTTTATACGCCCACATTTTCATGTGGACGTATTATGTCGTCGCCACCGTCCGTTCGTCCGTCTGTCCACAATTTGTTTATGGACTCTCTACAGGTCACAATTCTTATCTGAATTTGACGAAACTTGAAATATACGTTTATCCCCAAAAGATCTCGGCTGCTTTCCATATTGGCATGTATCGGATCAAAACTTCATGGATTATGGCCCCTGATTGTACGAAAAATCACGTTTTTAGCTTGTGAACACTGTAGAGGTCACAATATTGAACCGATTTTGATGAAACTTGAAATGCATGTTTATAACTCAAAGATCTTGGTTCCTTTCGATATTTGCGCCTATCTGAATGTAATTTCCTGAATTATGGCCTGATTGTCCGAAAAATCACCCTTTTTAGCTTGTGGTCAATCTGGAGGACACAATTATTATCCGATTTAAAAAACTGATTGATTATATCACCATTACACCCTAAGGAAGGTTGAGTTCGAATTTCGGGAAAATCGGACCAAAATTGCCATACAATATGGCCGCCGTTTGTACGCGAATACTGTTACAAAATGGTATATCAAGGTTGTGGACCCTGTAGAGGTCACAATTTTAATTCGATTTTGATGAAACTTGAAATTCATGTTTATAACCCAAAGTTCTAGGTTCCTTTCGATATTTGCGCATGTCAAATCGTAACTTCCTGAATTATGGCCCCTGATTATACGCTAAATCGCCTTTTTATACGCCCACATTTTTATGTGGACATATATTGTCGTCGCCCCTGTCCGTCTGTTCACAATTTGTTTGTGGACTCTCTACAGGTCACAATTCTTATCTGATTTTGACGAAACTTGAAATATAGGTTTATCCCCAAAAGATCTTGGCTGCTTTCGATATTGGCATGTATCGGATCAAAACTTCATGGATTATGGCCCCTGATTGTACGAAAAATCACGTTTTTAGCTTGTGGACCCTATAGAGGTCACAATTTTGAATCGATTTTGATGAAACTTGACATGCATGTTTATAACCCAAAGATCTTGGTTCCTTTCGATATTTGCGCATGGCATATCGGATCATAACTTCCTGAATTATGGCCCCTGATTGTGTACGAAAAATAGCCTTTATTATCTTGTGGTCCCTCTGGAAGTCAAAAATATTACCCGATTTAAAAAAACGTTTGATTATATCACCGTTACAACGTAATGAATGTTGGGTTCGTGAAAATCGGACAGACAAAACTAGGGTATAAAAATATGGTATATCAAGGTTGTGGACCCTGTAGAGGTCACTATTTTAATCTGAAGTTGATGAAACTTGAAATGCATGTTTATAACCCAAAGATCTTGGTTCCTTTTGATATTCAACGGATAATATTGGATTGTAACTTCCTGAATTATAGCCCCTGATTGTACGCAAAATTGACTTTTTATACGCCCACATTTTTATGTGGACGTATATTTTCGTCGCCCCTGTCCGTCCGTCCGTCCACAATTGTTTGTGAACAGTCTACAGGTCACAATTTTTATCCGATTTCAATGAAACTTGAAATATAGGTTTATCACCCTAAGATCTCGGTTCCTTTCGATATTGGCATGTATTGGACTGTAACTTCATGAATTATGGCCCCCGATTGTCCAAAAAATCACGTTTTTAGCTTGTGAACAGTGTAGAGGTCACAATTTTTAAATCGATTTTGATGAAACTAGAAATGCATGTTTATAATCCAAATATCATGGTTCCTTTCGATATTTGCTCATATCTGATTGAAACTTTCTGAATTATAGCCCCTGATTGTACGGAAAAATGACTTTTTATACACCCACATTGAAATGTGGATAAAAACAAAGTCAAAGCTATCACAAAACCATCTTTTAAAGTATCTAACGTTTCGTAGGTAAAAATCTACTTCTTCAGAGAATATAAGTTACAAAAATGAGGCAGTTGAAATTCAAGGTTAGTCGTGGTAACAAGTGATGTCATAATGTAAATATGACGTCATAACATTGATGACATAATAATTATAAAGGGTGTAAAGTTAAAAAAAATGTCATCAATGTTATGACGTCATATTTACATTATGACATCACTTGTTACCACGACTAACCTTGAATTTCAACTGCCTCATTTTTGTAACTTATATTCTCTGAAGAAGTAGATTTTTACCTACGAAACGTTAGATACTTTTAAAGATGGTTTTGTTATACCTTTGACTTTGTTTTTAACCACTCCTACTACTGGTGTCACTGTATCAAGTTTATTATGACTTTGATCCTGTCTATGTTTATGTTATTTAAATGGTTTTGGATTCCTCTCACTTTATCATTCGGATTCACACGTTGAAATGTGGTCGTATATTGTTGTCAGTCCAGCATCCACAATTGCTTGTGGACGCTCTAGAGGCTAAAGTTAATATCCGATTGAATTTAAATTTATACACATAGTTTAAGGTCATGAAGACGAAGACACCTATTGATTTTCAGCAATTTCCGATATTAACTGCCAGAGTTATGGCCCTTGATCACTTCAAAATATCTTGTGGACGCTCCAGAGGCCAAAGTTAATATCCGATTGACTTTAAATTTATACACAGTGTTTGAGGTCACAATTTTGAACCGATTTTGATGAAACTTGACATATATGTTAGTAATCCACAGATCTTGGTTCCTCTGGATATTTGCGAGCTTCGGATTGTAACTTCCTGAATTATGGCCCCTGACCGTCCAAAAAATAGCCCTTTTTAGCTTGTGGTTCCTTTGGAAGTCAAAATTATTATCCAATTTAAAAAAAACATTTAATTATATCACCGTTACATGGTAATTTAACATGGGGCAGAACTTTATAAAAAAATGAAACAAATTCTAATGATTTTCTGATAACTCGTGCGGTCCTCCTGCACTTACTATTAATGAGACAACTCTTGTTGACTGCCCGGACGATTTAGCTGCTATGTGGGCGTATGTTTCGTTTCCTGGCAATCTATTTTTTGTCCCCCGCCTTTTCCACTTACGGTAAGCAGAGATAAGCAATTTGATTGGTTGATGCTTTGGGACACGATAACTTTAGTTCTAATTAAGTGAGAGTGATGAAACTTAGTGTATAGTTTCATTACAGTAATACCTTGACTAAGTTCGATAATGAGCATTTTCCACTCAGGGTAAGCAGAGCAATTTGATTGGTTGAGACTTTGGAACACAATAACTCTCCTTCTAATTGAGTTGAAATGTTAAAACTTTGTGTATATGCTTATTGGGTCAATGCCTTGATGGAGTTCGCAGATGAGCATTTTCCGCTTAGGGTAAGCAGAGCGATACGCAATTTGATTGGTCTAGACTTTGGAACACAATAACTCTTCTTCTAATTGAGTAAAAATGTTCAAACTTGGTGTATATGCTTATAAGGTCAATGCCTTGATGGAGTTCGAAGATGAGCATTTTCCACTTAGGGTAAGCAGAGATAAGCAATTTGATTGGTTGATGCTTTGGGACACGATAACTTTAGTTCTAATTAAGTGAGAGTGATGAAACTTGGTGTATAGTTTCATTACAGTAATACCTTGACTAAGTTCGATAATGAGCATTTTCTGCTCAAGGTAAGCAGAGCGATACGCAATTTGATTGGTCGAGAGTAGTCGAAACTTTGGAACACAATAACTCTCCTTCTAATTGAGTTAAAATGTTCAAACTTGGTGTATATGCTTATTAAGTCAATGCCTTGATGGAGTTCGAAGATGAGCATTTTCCGCTTAGGGTAAGCAGAGATAAGCAATTTGATTGGTTGATACTTTGGGACAAGATAACTTAGGTTCATCTTGATTGATGATTTTTATGCCAATACAATGACTGCATTCTCATTTAGTAATCGATTCGACAGTAACAGTGTATAGAAACGATTGACTTGGACACGAGGGCCCTTTCCCTTGGCCAGAGGGGCCCTTTTGTCTGCCTTTAGGGTCCCCCTAACTAGGGTACATTTTCATTTTTCTCGGCGGTTTTAGCATTTTTCTTTATAAAACACTTTTGGCTGACACTTCGTGTACAGTTTGATTGCTCGATACATTGAAAAAAATAAATGTGCGATTAATTAATATGTGTCTTCTATTTATTTTGGGATTTCGGCGGGGGACATCAGCCTCACTGTTGGCTTGGTTATTTTTGTGGTTCCTCTAAAGATCTCAATTATTATCCGATTTTAAAAAAACACGTTTAATTATATCGCAGTTATACTATAATGAAGGTTGAGGTCTAATTTCGCGAAAATCAGACCAAAACTTCCGGACAAAATGGCTGCCGATAATATGCGAATAGTGTAAACATTTGATTTATCAAGGTTGTGGACCCTGTAGAGGTCACATTTTAAATCCGATTTTAATGAAGTTTGAAATATAAGTTTATAACCCAAAGATTGAATTATTCTGAATTAAAAAAACGTTTGACTATATCCTCGGTACACATTAATGATGGTTAAGTTTGAATTTCTTGAAAATCGATAATTGAACAGCTAAATCCATAATATTAAATGTTTCGTATACTAAACGTTCGCTTAGGCAGAACTTTATAAAACCCAAACAAATTCTAATGATTTTATGATAATTACTTATATGCAACAACTCTTGTCGACTGCTCGGGCGATTTAGTTGCTGGTGTTTTGATATTCGCATGTATCGGACAGTAGCATCATGGATTATGGCCCCTGATTGTACGAAAAATCACATTTTTAACTTGAACAGTGTAGAAGTCACAATTTTCAACTGATTTTGATGAAACTTGAAATGGATCTTTATAACCCAACGAACTTGGTTCCGTTCGATATTTGCGCACATCGGATGGTAACTTCCTGAATTATGGCCCCTTATTGTACGAAAAATCACCTTTTTGTCCCCCGTCTGTCTAAGAATGCAGGGTACCATTAAAATGGGTGTGTCTGTCTGTCAGTCTTTTGAGACACAACTGGATAACTTCAGTTCTAATATAAGTGGGCGTGATGAAACTTGGTGTTTAGTTTCATTACATTCATGCCTAGAATTAGTTCAATAATGAGCATTTTCTGCTCATGGTAAACAATTTGATTGGCCGAGACTATGGAGCATGATAGCTGTAATTGAGGTAGAATGTTCAAACTTGGTGTAGGCATTCATTAGGTCTATAGGGGAATCACGTGGGTAAGGTGTTGGCTCGCTAGTCTGGAGGTCGGGTGTTCGATCCCTGCATTGCCCCTTGTCAGTGTTGTAGAAGGGAGGGCCTGACAACACCAGATAAAGGGTGTTAAATTTTCCAGCGTGGTGTCGTCCTTGTCAGTGTTGTAGAATGGGGGTGCCTGGCAAGGACAGATGTCTAGTTGTTCAGTAAGGGACGAAAAATTGAGGTCCCGTGTACACATTGACTTGCACCTAAAAGATCCCTTGGCAGTTGAATCCGTTATAATTCTCTACAGGTCACAATTCTTATCCGATTTTGACAAAACTTGAAAAATAGGTTGTTGTCCCTCTGGAGGTCAATATTATTATCTGATTTAAGAAAACTTTTGATTATATCACCGTTGCATGGTAATGAAGGTTGAGTTCGAATTTCGTGAAAATCGGACCAAAATTGATGGTTGAAATGGTCGCCATTTGTACGCGATTAGTGTGAAAATATGTAATATCACGGTTGTGGACCCTGTAGAGGTCACAATTTTAATTTTGATGAAACTTGAAATGCAAGTTTATAACTCAAAGATCTTGGTTCCTTCCGATATTTGCACATATCGAATTGTAACTTCATGATTGTAGGAAAAGTCACTTTCTTTTTTAGCTTGTTCTCTATCCATCTCACGAAAATGTGGGCGTATCCAGCCTGGCAGCCGCTGGTTTACTGCTGAAATTGTCTTCTCTCAGACAAAATATACTCAGCCAAATTAAAAACTTGACACTGATCAATTTCAAATTTTTTTTTCTGGTAAGTCAAATAAATTTTAAAGTGTTTCTAACGATAGTAAGTAGTAAGAAGTCTTTAATTTCATAAAATTGTAAAGTGGATCACGTGACTTTTGAGCATATAAAGATGAAAAACACAAACTCGTGAGGTCAACCGATGCAAGATTGCTTAAACTGAACACGCACATGTAACTTGAACTGAAAAAACAAATTAAAATTGTTATTTTCATCTTTGTTAGAAAATGCCGCACCTTTCAAATGTAGAACGTCTACGTGCTATATATAGGTAGGCTCTATGCCTGTCAGTCTGTGGTCACTGTTGCAAGAGCCTTTAATTGTTGACGCAATACAATAATTAATCTTAGAATGAGAGTGCTTCAAACTGGAACTATTGCCGACATTGCTCCAGGAAGATCAAGCAATACGATTACGTCATCTTGGAAACAGATTTGTCACTGCAACCTCCACAAGTAGACAGATGTTTGGTGGAAGGGTAACTGAACAAACTGTTCGAAATTTCTTGCAGGCTGCTGGTCTTCGAGCTCGGAGGCCCTATAATGGACCAATATTGCACCTCTTCATCGCTGTAACCAACTTGTGTGGGCCACAAGACACATAAGATTTACTCAAAGACCGTGGAATTCAGTTGTCTTTAGTGACGAAACTCGATTCACTTTGAGATTTTCCGATGGCAGGGTCTGAGTGTACGGCAGAAGAGGTGAACATTACGCTCAAGTATGCGTCGGAGAAGTTGACCGATTTGGTGGCGGCAGCGTCATGGTTTGGGGTTCTTTTTGTGCACATGGATGTTCTCCTCTTGTTGTTGTCCAAGGGAACTTAAATGCTGTCCAGTACAGGGATAAGATTTTGCAACCTGTTTTTCTTCTGTTTATGCAGAGACATGGGCCTGGACTAACGTTTCAACAAGACAATGCTCAACCCCATACGGCAATTGCTACCCAGAATTTTTTAAGAAATGCCGGTGTCCAAGTCCTGGATTGGCCGTCGCTTAGCCCCAACGTTAATCCTATTGAACACATCTGGGACGAACTGGGTCGACGTGTTCGTCAGCAAGTGAATCCACTACTGACGTTGCAGGACCTTCAACATGCTCTTGCTGAGCAGTGGCGACGTCTTCCTCGGGAATGTTTTTACTAATGTTCTGAGATCCATGAGAAGACATTGTGTGGCAGTACGAGACACTAGAGGAGGCCACAACCGTTACTAAACACTTTATTCCGATTGTTCTCCAAATCTGTGAATTTCTTTTTGGGGGGTACTGTGACATCACGAACGTTATCAATGTCAAGGACTTTCGGCGAGACGTATTCTTGCTTTCTGTTGATGTCAAGGTTGTCTGTGCACAACATAACACTAAAATAGTTGCCTTAAACCAAATATTAAAAATCTAGTCCCAAAAATCCCGATTGTCAAGTTTTTAATTTGGCTGAGTATGTCCGTTCAGAAAGATTACTAAGACAAAAATATCAGGCAAATAGCCCTTGGAATGGCTACAGATGCAAGATGATTTTTTTGGGACCCCCCCCCCCTCTCAGCGGCTTGCCCCATCTCCGCAATCAGTGCCTCATTTTGCGGCAGCCCACCCCAATTTCAAAATTCCTAGATCCGCCCCTGCCCTAAACTCTCCTTGTTGAAAAATAATATAATTTTTAATTGTGCAATACTAGTGATAACGTATCGAAGTTCATCCCAATTTTACGGCGTGGTTTCCCCCTCATCAGTGATGCAGGACGGAGGGTGTTTAATTGGAACGAAAAACCGAGGTACTGCGTACACATTGGCGTGCACGTAAAAGATGCCTTGGCAGTTGGAATTAGATTAGGCCATAGTGCCACTGCCCGGGCAAAATTTCCCTCAAAGAACACTGTATGGCGTATGCCCGTCTTCATTAGCCCAGTTCAGAGCAGAACAGTAAGACGTTAAACTATATTTTATTTCGTTATCAATACTGTAGTAAACTTGCCCAGTCACCCTTGTGTCAATAATGGACTGGGCCAGTTTTGATGGAAGAATTCACATGCTTTTCCTTTTGAGAAGTTACCCTCTACCTATTTGCAATTCCTTGGCATTGTAGGCCGATCATGGGTGCATCCTAGTTAGAGATAGCACATTCTTACATCAATACTAAAGTAACAAAATTCAAATTTTTCCTAGTTGCATTATTATCAGGAGTGAACCATGTTTTGATTTTATTTATCAGCCTTACTATTTTGCAGTTGAAGGATGTTTTAGAGCTTTCAGAGAAATGAATGAAATCTATCATGAATAAGGTTATGGCATTTAAAGATCCAGTTGTTATATAATAGTAAGTGTTGCATTTCTTGTAGTATTCTATGTCCCCATAAATGTTGGCCATTTAAATCTGCTGTAGATTAGGAGCCTAGGGCCCTATTCAATCAATAAAATCAACCAATAAAATCCAACGTTACACGTATCAAGTGAAAGGAGAATATATTATTTTTTATCTTTTCATGTAGCGCATAATTGGTAAAGTTCGATTGTGAGCTAAGCTGTAAATATGGTCGATCTTGAAAGTATCCTAGGCTGTTCTGGCTTGGTAAATATGGTTGATATTATCTTAAGCTGTTCTGGCTTGGTAAATATGGTCGATAGTATCATAAGCTGCCCTGGCTTGAAACAATCGTGGTTAGTACCCTAGGCTTTCCTGGATTAAAGTGATCCTGACAGTATCCTGACTTGAAACAATCCTGCTAGTATCCTAAGCTGGTCTGGCTTGGTAAAATTGGACGAAAGCAAACCTAATTGTATCCCAAGCTGCACTGGCTTTAAAATGGTTGATTGTATCCCAAGCTGCTCTGGTTTGGTGAAAACAATGTATGGTCAGTGGTATACCAAGCTGTCCTAGCTTTAAACAATCCTGGCTTGTGACGGTATTCTAAGCTGTCCTGTCTTGATAAGTTTCGAATGTCCTGTCTTGATAAGCTGTCTTGGCTTGGTAAAAATGGCTTGTGATGGTATCCTAAGCTGTCCTGGCTTGATAAGTTTCGAATGTGACCTCAAGCTGTCCTGGGCCTGATTCTATCGCAAACTTAGAGCCTATTTTGTGAGGGAAACCCATAGATTTAAGATAAGAGGTAACCAAATTGACATTGTACAGTGATGAGCTAATGGAAGATCTCAAACATAGGCTATGGGGCGGACGGAACCATAGAAATGCATGATACATGAGATTCCCTCTGAGTACAATGCTGAGGAGGTAATGGACGATCTCAAACTTAAAGCCACATAGATTTAAGATAAGAGGTAACCAAATTGACATTGTACAGTGATGAGCTAATGGAAGATCTCAAACATAGGCTATGGGGCGGACGGAACCATAGAAATGCATGATACATGAGATTCCCTCTGAGTACAATGCTGAGGAGATAATGGACGATCTCAAACTTAGAACCCTATAGATTTAAGATAAGAGGTAACCAAATTGACATTGTACAGTGATGAGCTAATGGAAGATCTCAAACATAGGCTATGGGGCGGACGGAACCATAGAAATGCATGATACATGAGATTCCCTCTGAGTACAATGCTGAGGAGATAATGGACGATCTCAAACTTAGAACCCTATAGATTTAAGATAAGAGGTAACCAAATTGACATTGTACAGTGATGAGCTAATGGAAGATCTCAAACATAGGCTATGGGGCGGACGGAACCATAGAAAAGCATGATACATGAGATTCCCTCTGAGTACAATGCTGAGGAGATAATGGACGATCTCAAACTTAAATCCCCATAGATTTAAGATAAGAGGTAACCAAATTGACATTGTACAGTAATGAGCTAATGGAAGATCTCAAATATAGGCTATGGGGCGGACGGAACCCATAGAAATGCGTGATACATGAGATTCCCTCTGAGTACAATGCTGATGAGATAATGGATGATCTCAAACTTAAAGCCCCATAGATTTAAGATAAGAGAAGGTAACCATATTGACATTGTACAGTGATGAGCTAATGGGAAAATTTCAAACATAGGCTATGGGGCTGACAGAACCATAGAAATGCATGATACATGAGATTCCCTCTGAGTACAATGCTGAGGAGATAATGGACGATCTCAAACTTAAAGCCCCATAGATTTAAGATAAGAGGTAACCAAATTGACATTGTACAGTGATGAGCTAATGGAAGATCTCAAACATAGGCTTTGGGGCGGACGGAACCATAGAAATGCATGATACAACAGATTCCCTCTGAGTACAATGCTGATGAGATAATGGATGATCTCAAACTTAAAGCCCCATAGATTTAAGATAAGAGAAGGTAACCATATTGACATTGTACAGTGATGAGCTAATGGGAAAATCTCAAACATAGGCTATGGGGTGGACGGAACCATAGAAATGCATGATACATGAGATTCCCTCTGAGTACAATGCTGAGGAGATAATGGACGATCTCAAACTTAGAGCCTATGGAGTGGAGGAAACCCGTAGATTTAAGATTAAAGATGGTAGTCTGCTGACTATAACGCAAACGAGAACGGGAGACCTCACTTCCTCTCCCGGTTATCTTGCAGGCAGCGAAGCGGTCGGAAGGCAGGGGATGGTTAAGACCAATCTCTCGTCCAGTAACCGTGCACTCTTTCGTACGATCCAAGACTCAATGGTGAGACGGGAGACCTCACTTCCTCTCCCGGTTATCTTGCAGGCAGCGAAGCGGTCGGAAAACCGGGGATGGTTAAGACCAATCTCTCGTCCAGTAACCGTGCACTCTTTCGTACGATCCAAGAGACCGTGTAACTAGGCTTACCCCGAGATGGCGTCTGGTCACAAATCGGAGAAGGTAGCCAAACGAGCACCGCAGACCTCACTTCCTCTCCCGGTAATCTTGCAGGCAGCGAAGCGGTCGGAAGGCAGGGGATGGTTAAGACCAATCTCTCGTCCAGTAACCGTGCACTCTTTCGTACGATCCAAGACTCAATGGTGAGACGGGAGACCTCACTACCTCTCCCGGTAATCTTGCAGGCAGCGAAGCGGTCGGAAGGCAGGGGATGGTTAAGACCAATCTCTCGTCCAGTAACCGTGCACTCTTTCGTACGATCCAAGACTCAATGGTGAGACGGGAGACCTCACTACCTCTCCCGGTAATCTTGCAGGCAGCGAAGCGGTCGGAAGGCAGGGGGTGGTTAAGACCAATCTCTCGTCCAGTAACCGTGCACTCTTTCGTACGATCCAAGAGACCGTGTAACTAGGTCGACCCCGAGATGGCGCCTGGTCACAAATCGGAGAAGGTAGCCAAATGAGAACCGCAGACCTCACTTCCTCTCCCGGTAATCTTGCAGGCAGCGAAGCGGTCGGAAGGCAGGGGATGGTTAAGACCAATCTCTCGTCCAGTAACCGTGCACTCTTTCGTACGATCCAAGAGACCGTGTAACTAGGTCGACCCCGAGATGGCGCCTGGTCACAAATCGGAGAAGGTAGCCAAATGAGAACCGCAGACCTCACTTCCTCTCCCGGTTATCTTGCAGGCAGCGAAGCGGTCGGAAGGCAGGGGATGGTTAAGACCAATCTCTCGTCCAGTAACCGTGCACTCTGTCGTACGATCCAAGACTCGATGGTGACCGTGTAACTAGGCCGACCCCGAGATGGCGCTTGGTCACAAATCCGAGAAGGTAGCCAAATGAGAACTGGAGACCTCACTTCCTCCCCCGGTAATCTTGCAGGCAGTGAAGCGGTCGGAAGGCGGGGGATCTCTCGCCCAGTAACTGCGCACTTTTGTACGATCCAAGACTCGATGGAGACCGTGAAACTATTCCGGCCCCCGGATGCGCCTGGTCACAGATAGGGTAATTGACACTGTACAGTGCCGAGGAGCTAATGGAAGATCTGAAACTGGTAGGCTATGGTGTGGAGACCCCATCGATTTAAGTTTAGAGAAGGTAACCAAATTGATATCGTTACTTGCGTAGACATACATACCGGTGTAAAATCTGTCTGAAACTCGGGCATACGGAGAAGCCTGTAGTTAAATCTCTGGACATTTTAGTGTGGTATGACATGTCATAAAAACAGCTCCCGTGGGATTTGTTTGCTAAAATTGATTTTTTTGTTTTGGGTTGATTAGGGACCAAGCTGCCAAAAAATGTTGGGGTTCAAATTTTCCCATCCCCTGACCCATATGGGAGGGGCATTTTTGAAATTGGGACCCCTCTGAACAAGAACATGACTATCTCCGCCAATAATCGTTGGATTTTCATGATCTAAAGTCCATTCTCGTGTTTTTTCATCATGCCGATCCCATCTGTGATACTTTTGTATATTTTACAGGACCACAACAATGTTAAGCGCCAAATGATCAATATGATGATGATTACCACGGGTATAGGACAAATACAGGGTAGGCATTAATACTAAACTTTATCCAACGCCGGATTAACCATGGGGCACATGCCACAGGGCCCCCCACATTAGGGGACCCCCTCAAAAATCTCAGTTGCACGCCTAGAGCATGGTCGGGCCGGTGACCTAGTGACGGGGCCTCTCCTATGCTCCAAGGGCCCTCCATCGGAAATCCCTAGGGCGCCCTCAATCCATGCTGTCACGATTGACCTCCTAGAATTCGTTGTAATCCGGTGATGGGTGTAACACATGGTCTTTTATTTTCATGAGATCTTCTATCGGACCAAACATTGTCTAATTTGAATTATCGTATAACTCGAACAAATTACTCGTCCCCATTTCGAGTAGCGCGAATTGCCTCAGATTGACATACGATTGTATATAAGCTGTGGTTGTTGTTGTTGATATTTGTTGTGGGTATAAGTTGAATTTGAGATGCACATCATGATCACACGAAATATTCAGATTTCTTGATTAAATCTTGTATTACCATTTGGTACTTACATTGTTAGACGTTTGTCAAAAATTGAGTCTGGCTTGGTCGTAACGGCCTCCATTCATCAAATCATCGCGGGGGATATAATACGATTCCGAATCAACTGACCCTGTTATTTATCACTGAGCGACTTCAAAATTAGGTTTGATGTAGCTCTGCTCACTTACAGTGGCGGATTTAACGGACTCAATGAGCTCCAGCCCACTCCTCTACAAATGCCCTCATTTCATAGCACTCACGTGGATTGATCCACTGAAATAATGCCAGAATGCGCTAATTTTGTGGCAGAATTTTATTTGTTTTCTTGGGGAGCTACTCTAAATGGCTCCGACACAAGTGCCTGAAATGCCAGGAAATCACGTTTTCGGCATTCAATTTCTAAATATTTCCTGGGGCGAGACCTTGCGGTGCTTCGGGCCTACTGCACTCGTGGTGGACTGCTTCGTCGGCCATAGATCCACGATCGGTGCTCAGGGGCCCCCACATGTTCCAGGTCCCAGGGCCCCCCACCATACAGGCCAAGTCTGGGGTCTTTCCCACAGAATTAACAAGTGTGTCTACTAACATATATCGATATTTCCATTACATATTACAGACGATGGTGGCATGACAGTAGTTCTTGGGGTAATCAGCATTTGTTTAAATAAGGGATCTTCACCTATGACAAGGTTCTAGACCATTGTTACTGACATTCATGAATGTAATCCTTCAACACCAATGAATAGGGAAAATAGTTAACGCTAATATTAATTCATGGGGTTTTATTTTCAGATAAAGGAGTAAAGAAGTTTATGGTATCATAGAACGTTATCATGCATCTTATACTGGGCCTGTCGATATATTCTATGTTGTATAAGCTTGGCTTGTGCACCAGATTCGTTTGTAAATATCATGTGAAGTTTTCCATGATGTATTATTAGGTTTTTTGGTAGGAAGATGTAGACATGGGTAGTTATTAAATCGGGATATATTAATATGGCATCAACTAACCCCACATTTCGTTTAGGGAACTAATTTCTTTTTTTTTTTATTATTTTGCACGTTTTTCACCATTTTGCATTTGCTTGCTAAGTAAGGGGTGCTATATTTAATATATTCTGATATTTGGTTTATCTTAGATTTTTAATGCTTTAACATATATTGCAAATTTCTCCTGAGTGTCTAGTAGAGATAATCTTGTATAACATGTTTCTATGATAAGCTTAGATGTAATTGCTGATAGCGGGGTCTAGAGAGTTTACTGATACAGGTGAGTTATGCCATCACCATTGGTAGATTTTAATGTTTTTGTTGTATGACAATAGACAAAACTAAAACATGCTGTCTTTTTTATTAGTCCATAAACACATTGTATTTTACATGATGATTATAATTGTTTGATAAAAAAAAAAATAAAGGTTCTTGGAAGATCTAACTAAACATAAATATATTTTTCTTTAAAACTAGTAACAGCGGCGGTTAAAGTAGACATAAACTGAGATTAGATGCTGCGTGGGAATTTAGAATGTATAATACTTAATAATCCTCCTCTTAATTACAGGATCGTGGAGATATGTTTGTAAGAGACATATGAAGACAGTGATAGTTGTGGATGAGCAGGACACACAGCGTATTATACATGACGATATTAATGTACAGGCATTTGTTATGCAATTGTTGAGGTAAGCATTAATATCAATATTTTCATTAATACAAAATTTCAAACATGAGTTTTATTTAAAACATAAAATGTTGTAAACCGAAATAGTAATGGTTATTCATATGAATTTCTGCACGCTGTATCATACGACCTGCCATTGAGTCAGCTGGCTTGGTTTCTAATCCCCAGTTGAACCATATGTTAGTCCCGAAATGACCTAGTTTGTGTTGATTGGACGTTAATCGCCATTTTTCTCTCTCATAGGAATTTCACAAATTTGGTTGGCTGATTGTGTTTTCAATATTTTCCTTATTTTAAAACATTAGCAAAACACACATACTTAATTACAACTTCTCTAGTTCCTGTAGGCAGGAAGTTTGTCTTTGGCTATTGAAATGTCTCTGTTGGCATGCAAAAATACTGCCCGATGTTATAAAAAATAAACATATAATTGTTGTACATTTTACAGGACCACAACAATGTTAAGGCGCCAAATGATCAATATGATTATGATTACCGCGGATATAGGATCGGAGAAGACAGGGTAGGTACCAAACTTTAATTTTTCTAAATTATTCCTACAATTTATAAATAATTAAAATTAAATTACATGTGATATACTTAATTACATAATATTCTGTTCTTTGAATTAAGTATACATATTGACTGTTGGGACATTCCTGTAAATAGAAATTACACCTTCAAATCTGACATTTCAACTGAACGAATCATTTGGTCACCATAGATGTTCAGTGGTGGTTCTTAGGCGAATTTATTCTATTGGTTTACTTTCAACAAATCATACTTAAGCTGCAAGTTGTGATTTTCTAGTCGCAAAACAATACAGCATGACAGTAGGAAACATCTGTTTGTAGTTTTCGAAAACGTTTCAGATTTGCCGAAGTATTTATCGTGTTGTACAGATGGGCAAATTTTCAACTAGGTCCTTTTTTCAAACGATATTATTCATGTGGACATTTTAATTGTCATTGTTTACCTTTTTTCCAGGAGTGATTTGGATGGATGTCAAGCGGCAGTTTATGGTACCGGGAACTCGACTGGGAAATGGAAGTTGAATAGGGAAATTCTAGATTAGCAATAACAGGTTTATGTGTGTATATATTTTCTAAATTTTCATGGGTCCATCGAATAGGTACGGTAAAGGACATTCTGTTTACAAGTTTGAAACACATCAAAGTCTATCAAATCACTTCTCTATGTAAAGGTGTTTCGAAGACCTGTTAGCTCATGTTTCTTTACTGTAAATTTCGATTCAGATATTGATGGGGTTCGTTTGCAATTTGGATTTAATTATTGTCTAAATAAGCTTGTTATTGCCAAACTAGTATTTTTCTAATCAAGTCATCTACAGACATCTTCTGTTTTAATTTTTCATTTATATTATATGCATGATTGTTTATTATTTTTTATTTATATTATATACATGATTATTTTTTATTTGTATTAAGTTTATTTACAATGTAAGGTCAGTATTGAGTAAATACTTCTGGTTGATCCGAGCATTTTTGAAAATCCTACCACCACCTTCCTAAATGGTAGTTAGGGTTAATAGCCGGCTTACAATACTTACCACTGTTGTCAGAAACGCCTACAAAGATCAGGATGTTTAATTTTAGGTAACATAATACTTTACTAGGACGTTAGGTGAACATTCAAAATTTTTCTTTATCTGTACATGGGACATAAAACTTTATGGGATTCTTAATGAGGTAAAATTACAATTCTTTCGAAACTTTCGAGCTAGCAACGGGATTGATAGGGGTAAAGAGATGTTACCTTTTCATTTTTGTATTGTTTTCAAGACTCAAGGCTGGTTTTGATTAGTAATTATTTCTGTAATTATAATATTACTCAAATAATTACCTTAGAATAATATCTTTAAAAACTGTAGGCTTTTCTGACAGAATATTTAATGTTTTTTGGAAACAATTATTCACATATAATGTGTGTTATTGTGTTTGTCTTTGGTTAAGTTACGTTATTAGAAATCACCAGTTCAAATTGACAATTTTATCGAAACTTTCAAAAAACCAACATGATTTTTTGTTTTCATCAAAATAAACTTGATTGTACTAAAGTAGTATTTTTCTATTGAAATCGTCTACAGATGTCTACTGTTATTATTTTTCATTTATATTATATACATGATTGTCTTTTATTTATATTATATACATGATTATGTTTATTTAGAATGTAAGGTCAATAGTGAGTAAACACTTCCAGCTGATTAGAGCACATGGAAAATCGTACCTCCCCCTTCCTAAATGGGAGTTAGGGTTGGGTAGCCGCTCTCAGCATCGACCATTGTCTACAGCTGTCCACTGTTATAATTTTTCATTTATATTATATACATGATTGTTTATTTAGAATGTAAGGTCAGATATATTGTGAGTAAATACTTCTGGTATATCCAAGCACTTTTGAAAATCCTACCACCTCCTGCCTAAATGGTAGTTAGGGTTAGGAAGCCGGCTTTCAATACTGACCACTGATGTCAGAAACGCCTACAAAGATCAGAATGTTTAATTTTGGGTAACATAATATTTTCTATGGAGGTTAGGTCAAAATTCAAAATTTTTCATTGTCTTTACTTGGGACATAAAACTTCATGGGATTCTTAATGAGGTCAAATTACAATTCTTTTGAAACTTTCGACCGAGCAACGGGATTTATAGGGGTAAACAGATGTTACCTTTTCATTGTTTTGATTAAGGTTAATTATTTCTGTAATTCTCTTATTTACTCAAATAATTACCTTAAAATATTATCTTTCAAGAATGTAGGCTTTTCTGACAGAATTCTTTTTTTTTTTTTTTGAAACAAAATATCCATCCAATACCCCATTATAAATAAACATTTCATTTAGTTTTTATGCACCCATATTTTCAGGCCAAAGGTTTAAATTTATATTTGTATATACTATAATATAATGATACCAGTCACTAGAGATTGCCTACAAAGATTGACAAAATTATTCAATGTTTATATTATTGTCAGTGTGTTAGGGTAAAATAATACTTTATCACCCAATAACACATTTGACAGTAGATATCGGTTGTATGATAAATTACATAATCTACTGCGATATCCCCTTAGGAGATATCGCTTTACATGAATTTGATTGGCCAATCAAAAAGGAACTACTTTCTTTTATTTTAAAGAAACCACTTATTTTAGATAAAAAGTGACTTTTTTTTTTGTTAAAAAGAAACTGTTTTAATTTATCTCCAACTCATGTTTTTTGATATCAAAAAACACTCGTAGAAGATTCTCTATTTATAAGGAAATAGAATGAGGTCGAAATTCAAATAATCCATCTGTTGAATAGATTATATTATTTCTTAATCAATTATTTACTTATAGATAAGATAATATGATTTGTATTTCTCCAATTATTATACATTATTTAGTTATTTTTATAGGCCTATATTAAACAGTTATATGATATTTTTATATGCCCATATTATTGTCAGTGTGTTAGGGTAAAATAATACTTTATAAGGAAATAGAATGAGGTCGAAATTCAAATAATCCATCTGTTGAATAGATTAAGAAATAATATAATCAATTATTTACTTACAGATAAGAGATTATGATTTGTATTTCCCTAATTATTATACATTTAGTTATATTTATAGGCCTATATTAAACAATTTGATATTTTTATATGCCCATATTTTATGTTACAGAACAAAATTCTAAATTTTGCATTTTCCTAAACTTGGAATGTAAACCGTTATGGGAATTTGAATGGGGTCATAATTGTTTAGACATTTTCGACATACAAACGTGATATGGTATGGGGGAGGGGAGATTATGTCTGTCCGTCCATCATGCTACAGGTCCAAAATACAAATTTTCCCTTTTCTCTAAACTTGGAACATACTAGTTTATGGTAATTTGAATGGGGTCAATTTATTTCGAAATTTTCGACATACAAATAATATAAGGGGAAGGTGGTGGGTTGAGATTTTTATATTTTTTTCTCGCAACCACATTTATTATTCTTTTATTTACCTTTACCCATATATTTTAAAGTATTGTTTAATATGGGCCAACTGGTAAATTCACCAGTCGAAATAGATTATATTATATCTTAATCAGTTGTATTATTATAGATTAGAGGTTTTGATTTATATTAGTATTTCAATATATCTTATCTTAAATTAGGCAAATTATTATCTTATAGGACTGGTATCTACTCTTATTATTGGTCAGTTATATTATATGCAGGATTATGTAGTTTACATTGTAAGGTCAGTATTGAGTAAACACTTCCGGTTGATCAGACGTAGGGTTGGGTAGCCGGCTCTCAATACTGACCCCTGATGTCAGAAACGCCTACAAAGATCAGAATGTTTAATTATGGGTAACATAATACTTTATAAGGACGTTAGGTGAACATTCAAAATTTTTCTTTGTTGTCTTTACTTAGGACATTAAACTTTATGGGATTCTAAATGAGGTCAAATTACAATTCTTTCGAAACTTTCGACCGGGCAACGGGATTTATAGGGGTAAAGAGATGTTACCTTTTCATTGTTTTGATTAAGGTTAATTATTTCTGTAATTCTCTTATATTACTTAAATAATAACCTTAGATTAATATCTTTGAAGACTGTAGGCTTTTCTGAGGTCAAATAACGATTATTTCAAAACTGGACACACCGACATGATTTTGTGTTGGAGAAATGGAATGTTATGTCAGAGGCATAAGATGTTTTAATTTATATTTGTATATATAATAATACCAGACGCTAGAGATTGCCTACAAAGATTGACAGTTATATTATTGTCAGTGTGTTAGGGTAAAATAATACTTTATAAGGAAATAGAATGAGGTCGAAATTCGAATAAACCATCTGTTGAATAGATTATATTATTTCTTAATCAGTTATTTACTTATAGATAAGATAATATGATTTGTATTTCTCCAATTATTATACATTATTTAGTTATTTTTATAGGCCTATATTAAACAATAATTTGATATTTTTATATGCCCATATTTTATGTTACAGAACAAAATTCTAAATTTTGCATTTTCCTAAACTTGGAATGTAAACCGTTATGGGAATTTGAATGGGGTCATAATTGTTTAGACATTTTCGACCTACAAACGTGATATGGTATGGGGGAGGGGAGATGTATTATGTCTGTCCGTCCATCATGCTACAGGTCCAAAATACAAATTTTCCCTTTTCTCTAAACTTGGAACATACTAGTTTATGGTAATTTGAATGGGGTCAATTTATTTCGAAATTTTCGACATACAAATAATATAAGGGGAAGGTGGTGGGGTTGAGATTTTTATATTTTTTCGCGCAACCACATTTATTATTCTTTTATTTACCTTTACCCATATATTTTAAAGTATTGTTTAATATGGGCCAACTGGTAAATTCACCAGTCGAAATAGATTATATTATTTCTTGATCAATTATATTCTTATAGATTTGAAGTTTTGATTTATATTAGTATTTCAATATATCTGATAGGGGTAAAAGATATTACCTTTTCATATTTGTATTGATTTGTGGGGAGGTTTTGATTAAGATTTATTTCTGTAATTGTCTTATATTACTCAAATAATTACCTTAAAATATTATCTTTTAAAGACTGTAGGCTTTTCTGACAGAATATTTAATGTGAAGGGAGGGATAAAGATGTTACCCTCCCATATTTTAAATCAAATATCTTATGATACATTTTGGATGGATATGTTTCTTAGGGCAACTGTATTTCACAGCTTTTAAAATGTTTAATATAGACCAACTGATAATTAAGAGATTATATTATTGTTTCTTAATCAATTAAATAATCATAAATGTAGTTAAAAATCATTTACAAATAAAATATTTTACTATCGCTGTGGTTTGCATCTGATTGGGTGGGGGAACATCAGCCTTGTAATTTTGCTGTGAAAATGAGCTGCAGAATAAGGTTCTGAAATCCATGTTCAGGGATATTCCAGCTCCAAAGTTTCATTTTGTTCTACCCGAACTAGGCGTAGATTCCCCCTGGCCCATTTTGTTAAACTATTTGATGGCTATATTCTGATGATTAGTGGAAGACATTGTTACATCTATTGTAGGGGGGGGGGGGCATTTAATGTTCACTCGGCACAGACTAGGGCATTTTGTGATAAACATGTGGTCAAAGTATATAATTTAAATTATTTGTGTGGATTGGTCTTTAACCGTTGGGAGGAAATGAAATGGAATTTAACGTCCTGTTCTGCTCCAAAACTGGGCTAATGAAGACATGAGGGCCGAGTGGTTAGAGCACGCTCTATCATACGGCCTGCTATTGAGTCAACAGGTATGGTTTAGAACCCCCAGTTGTACATGGCAAGGAGTAGGGTCGCCTGTCCAACCTCGTGGGTTTTCTCTGGGTACTCCAGTTTCCTCCCTCTGCTAAAGTCCCCTAAGCACAAGCGAATTATAGCAGATGACTGATCTTTAGCGTTTGTGAGCATAATAGGACTAGGCTTGACTCTACCACATACTCGTAACACAATGGAAAGGACGGGTGTGTTCAGCACTGGGCAGGAATCCAGGGACCACAGTTATTCTTCAGAGAAAACGGGGGCATGTGTCAGCTCAAAAGTGATTATACTCATATATTGCCAGACCCGAGACCCTGAATTTATGAAAATGTCTTGACGTTTAAAGATCCCCAAATTCTCTCTTGCTAGTTTCAGTAAAACAAAAACACAAGATTATACAGGTGATACTTTATATATAAAAATATAAAAGCATCAAGTAATAAGGTAAAAATAATAATAATAATAATATCAACAATGAAGCAATCGGTATCCAGGTAATAACACATAAACATATAAAATAATCTAACAAAATGACGATCACATCAAATCAATAATCCACAGGTAAATACACTGGGATGGAATATAAAATAAGGCACTTCACTACAATCTAATAGAGGCCTAAGGTTGACACAAATCAAAACCTACAAAAGGCTTGCTCAGAGTTAACATATGAGTGGGAGTTAGTTATACACTAACGGGAATGCGACCAACACACAGCTGACGATAACGCATTGTACGAAAAGCCAAGAAAATGGGAAGAAGGGGAGTGGATGGCCAAATGATTAGCGCTGTATCATAAAGCATATCATTGAGTCAACTGGCGTGGTTTCTAATCCCTGGTTGTATGTGACAAGGAGTAGGGTCGTCCGTCCAATCTTGCGGGCTTTTTCCGGGGCCTCCGGTTCCCCCCCCCCCACCGCTAAAGACCTCTAGGCGCAAGCGAATTACAGAAATAATATTAAACCATATGTTAGTCCCACAATGACCTAGTTTGTATTGAATTATTAAACCCCATCTTTCTCTCTCCAAAAAAATTGCTTGGCCTACGAGACACGTTCGCAGCCACCCGCTGCATTCCAATAGAACATACTGGTTAACTAGAGACACTAGGGCGTACAAAAATCGAGACAAAGGCCAGATTATGGCCAAGGTAATTTAAAACACACAGCGCAAGAAATGGTCACGTATACAGACACAATAAGAAACACACGACTGTAAAGATTGGTAGTTGTTTTTGTGTAAGGTTTTATATCTCGCATGACTTCTGATGTGGGTCTGTAGATTACCATTCTGGCTAAATGATTTACTACAAACATCACATCTATACGGTTTCTCTCCCGCATGATTTCTCATGTGGATCTGTAGATTACTACTAGTGGTAAATGATTTACTACAAACATCACATTTATAAGGTTTTTCTCCAGTATGAGTTCGGATATGTTTCTGTAGATTACCATTATGAGTACTACAAAAATTACATTTATAATCTCTTTCTCCTCTTTGCCCTTGGCGACTAACATGTTTTTCACAGTGTTTTGTTAAATCAGTGCAAGATTTAAATTCTTCATCACACACGTGACACTGATAAATAGTTCCGTCATCTTCAGTTTGACAAAAGCCATCCACACGATCAGGTTTCTCTTCTTTCACCTGACAATATTCATCTACATCATCAATTTTCTCTTCTTTAAAATGAACATGACAGTATTCATCTACATCAACAGTTATTTCTTCTTTAACATGTATCTTATTGTGTTGTTCTAAATCTTCATATTGTTTAAAAATCTCATCACATACAACACACTATTGGAAAGTATTAACTTCATTACATTCCTGTAATATATAAAAGTATTAACATCATTAGCTTCCTGTAATATATAAAAGTTATAACACCATTAGCTTCCTGTAATATATTTACCTATCTTTATCGTGGCACTTCAAAGTCACGTGTCTCCATTCATATTAAAAAAATGTTTTTAAGCACTTTAAATGCGCACGTCGACACTACATGAAGATCTGACCGGTTCTAGTGGAAGATCGCGTCAGAGGTCGAGCAGGGTTTTCTAGCATTTAGTCGTCAGGCAGTGATTAACCCATCGGCGTTGACGTTTCTAGTGGTTTACCCACAGTTCAGGGCAGAGAATGCCAAGAGGTGACCATAACAGACCGTTTCATTGGCTAATCTCCCTCACTTCAACCAGAACGCCTGTTATATAACTACTCTTCCAGATCCCAGAGAACAATAAAAAACGAAACGAAACAGAATCTGTGTTTTAATCACGCTGATTTTATATTAATCGGTGGATCAGGACCTGGCTCAATCTGGATTCAGTGTAATTAATGATTGATTACTTCGATAACAAACAGCTAAATCACGGAAAGGTCCATCAATTGCGATTGGCGATGTCTCAAATATCCCGTTTCACCCAACCCAGACCTTTTTACATAGCTTTCTTACACAGAGCACGTAACTTATTAATATATACGGAAACGAGACCGAAATGGACGAGGGGTGAGGCTATGCGGGCTAATGAAATGAAATAAAATGAGATAGCTATGAGGGAAATTTGTCCGTATTTCGTGTTCCAATGTGAACACAGAACCTCTGTTTATCGTCCCACCGAACGACTGGGCAGCTGTCTTGTCAGGCCCTCCGTCCTGCATTAATGACTAGGGGGGATCGTGCCGAAAAATTTGGCTTTTATCAATTTGTCTTTTAACAATTTATAAATGATTCTGAGTCGATAGGATATATACTTTTCCTAATATTTAGTCTCAAAATTCAATCAAAATTGTTTACTTTTCACATTGATTTTAAAATTGGGCTTGAATAATCAGATTAAAATTACTTCTGATAGACTTAGACCCCTCATATTTGTCAATTTAGAGCAACTTCAGATCAAAGCAGAAGAAGGCAAATTTTTGATTTCCTGATACAATTAGAAAGAGAATGACCTAAGAGCACTATTATACACATCTTTTTCTTTTGTTGTTTGTCAGTCAATTTTTGCCTATCTTTTCATTCTCCTGTCCTGTGTCCTGTCCTCTCCTTCCTTCTTTCTTTTCTCCCCTCCTCCTTCCTTCCTTTCTTTCCCTCTTCTTTTTCTTCTTATTTTTTCTTTCTTATATGCCGTACTTGGCCCACAGACAGGTGGGCCAAGTACGGCACTGGGTCAGAGGCACACTAAATGGATTTTCCTTTGTGTGTCTGTGTATTTTGACAATAGTCCGAAATTCTAAATGGATTGTCTTGAAAACTATTCATATATATTCCTTATCCTAACGATTACTGTTATTATTTTTGCGCCCGATCCCCAGGGGCACAACTGCAGCGATGATAGCTTAGATTTTGACAACATGGGCGCCCCATCACTCAAGTTGTGATGTTAATCGTGAGAGTCATTATGAGGCGCTGCACCATTCAAACGGCGCCTCATATATAACGACATGATTGGCGAGGCGGCCATAAACCACATGATTGGCAAGGCGCCCATAAACCACGTGACATTAGTTGGCCCGGCACCACGCATTACGTTCAATGGAAAGGGCGCCTTCGGTGCCCATTGGGGGAGCCGACTTTTTCGGCAATCGTCAAAGCCCCCCCCCCCCCACCTCCGGTGCTAGCTACGGGCCTGAATATGAACTAATAAGGGTTGTAGGCTACTAACCTGTTTTATGCTGTCCACTCTGTACCAGTTCTTCACCTTTAACCTTTCTTATTTGTCTAGTGAGTAGTTCTAGGAATGTTCATCCTATAGTTTTTATATGCAAATTTAGTAGGGTGTTATATTCTCTTTGAGTATTTTAGTAGAGTGTTATATTCTCTTTAAATATTTTAGCCAGTTTCCATGTTCCTGTATATCCAGTTAGTCTTTCATTTCCAGTGGTTATAATTACTTTTATAGTGTAGTGCCGGTTAATAACCAACAATAGGGTTTTGGGGTATAGTAACTCTGCCACTAGACTGGCCCAGTCTCTTCTATTTATTTTACATTTCGATTTATATAAAAGTAGTAATTTTTAGTAAACCAACACTTTCGTTTCCATTTGTATAAAAAAAAAATTTGAGTAAACCTGTAACCAGCACTAGAGACTGGACAATTTGCGAGCTTCACAATAAAATGGGCGTTTCTTGTCCTGTTTTACGTTGTTCCTTATTTGGAATGATTGACAGTTGTCAAGCAAGCCCCGAGTGACGTGACACCACTTTGTAAATGTGATGTCTAAGATAAATTAAGTTCGATATTTACCTTCATGAATCATGCGTCTCGAATGGAGTGCAAAGCAGTCATGCTGAAACCGTCTGCGGGCTGATGTCACGTTTTTGTTTCTATTCGCCATTCGGTTTCGTCCCGATACGCATGAACTGGCTTCGTTAAAGGGACAATCCCGATAAGAACAGAGTCTCAAAAATTAAAGTCCGAGTATTTATGAAATTTATGGACCAAAATATACTGGCATGATGTATTTACCTTGTCACAAAATTTCAGCTCAAAATATTGAGTCGTTTGGACGCGAACGTCAACACTGCTTATCCGGACACGTAACCCTTTTAAGATTTCGGGTCAATTTTGTCATTGTTTCTTGAGAGGTCTATACAGTGAATGACCAATGCCCTGTACTTGATAACAAAAGGTAAATTTCACCTACATATTATTTTTATAGAAAAAAGTCTGGTTTTATCCAGATACTGTATAATAAAACGTTCTCCATCTTCAGATGAAGACTGTCAGCTTTAAGTTATTTACAAGCGTATCACAAATATCGGGTTGGTAGGTGGTCCTTAGGTTATGGATTTTAAAGGATTTTAACACAAAATTAAGCAGTTTTATTCCACAAAAAGTTATCGGGATTGGCACTTTAAGTTGTTATAATGATGTCGTGTGTAATTATTTATCTTCATTCACCTCATCCCATACGTTGTATCCGTTCATTCGACAGATATTGTCCGTCAACAAAATTCTTAGATCGTTAAAGTATCACTAAATAACAATAACTGTTATCCACAACAAACATCTCGCACCTACACCAGTTTGCCAGTGCAAATGCAGTAATCCCGTGCACGACGTCACACGACCTAAATAATGCAGATTGACCTACTAGATGAGAATGAAGCTCTATTTGCCCAGTCTCTAGAGAGTACGTTTTTTTTTTTCGTTTTTTTTTTTTTTTGAGAGGACTGGCCAATTTTTGGTGTGTGGAGAAGACTGGCCACCAGTCTACTCTGCCACCAGTGATTGATATTAGGCCAATCACGAACCTTGTGTAAAGTAAGCAAGACGTAAAGGCTCCCCCCTTCAAGAGACAAGGATTGGAATTAGCCTAAAGGTAATTCTCCTCAAGTATCCCCAAGCATAGAATAAGTGACAGCCAAATTATAATTAATGTGTATTTATTACCATTAATATTACATTAAACATAGTATATTAATCAGACATGTAGGTGCATAAGTTTAATTTAAGAAGGGTGTTAGAACTTGCTACCTTGATTAGGCAGTTTCGTTATTTCTAACCTTAGATCAGTTACACTCAGGTATTAGCGAAAATACCTTCAGCGATTGTACATTATCACTTACGTAGACTCAAACCAATCACACCAATAAAAAGTAAATTATCGAGTATATGTACAGTAATAATGAACAAAACAGAATGGTAATGATTTATGAACCATTTCAGACAAAGAATGAATATTAACAATTATAACAAACATGAAACATACACATGTTATACATATTTCAAATCGGCAGAACATACTACAGATTTTGATAATATAATAAAATATAAACTAATTACAGATATATACATCATGTATATAAATAATTCAATAAATGGACATAAATAGGGTTATCTACCCTTATGAAAAAACGAACGAGAAACGAGGACCGTTTCAATAGTTTAAAGAGGAGGCTATTGTAAGATGGTGAGCTGTATTTAGTAACTTAGATACCGTCCTAACATCCTGTTTTCAACTGGTCATTTTTTCCCCTGGCTACATCTCGGACGCATCAATTTGTGTTTTAGCACCGATTTCACTAACCAAGGTAGGTTTATATTTGTTTAACTTGATTTGAATTATTAAATATGACAATTTCTTTCTAATTTAAAGCGTATTTTATTCTGGTATAAATTACAAATGTTTTCTTCATATATGTAGTGATTTCGTCACTTGATTTTCTAACTTTCAGAGTAAGTTTGGCTCTCCCAAACGCAACCGCATTTGATGGGCTTCCTAGACTCGACTACCTCTATGGATGCGCGGATCCAGAGAATTTTTTATGCGATTTTATTGGCGACTTTTAGACCTGTAATTTTGGAATTTACCTTCGGGAAGGCCGTCAGAATGGACCATATTGAATCTAATTTACCAAATTTTTGGAGGGGAGGGCGCCCAACCCCCCCGTTAATTGGTTGAGTGCCTTTGGAGCTACGCCCACCGCAATTATCAAACCTAGATCCCCCCCTGCAAAAAATCCTGGATCCGCGCCTGGGATCGCCCAAACTCTTGCATAATCTTGGAGTGCACGTGCGCCTATATAAGAGGGTTGATTAGCTGGACTGGGGTGTGTTTTATTGCAATTTAGAAATTGTCGCCTGTCGAGCAGACCGGTTGATTGTATGGTTATCTTGTGTCACTTCTCTAGCAGACTATATTGTATTTTATACTGTTCTGATGGAGTTTTCGATTGGTAGATCTGACTAGCCGTTATCTATATCAAGGTTGTGGACCCTGTAGAGTCACAATTTTAATCCGATTTTGATGAAATTTGAAATGTAAGTTTATAACCCAAAGATTGCAGTTCCTGTCGATATTCGGGCACATTGGACCATAACTTCCTGAATTATGGCCCCTGATTGTACGAAAAATCATGTTTTTTACTTTGTGGACCCAATGGAGGTCACAATTTTATTCTGGGGCATAACTTTATAAAAACCAAACAAATTCTAATGATTTTGCTGATAATTACTTAATACATGTATATGCGACAACTCTTGTTGACTGCCCGGACGATTTAGCTATTGTGGGCGTATGTTTTGTTGCCTGGCAACCTATTTTCTTCATATACTAAGAGCACCGTTTTCATGGTACGTTTCTTACATATACTATTCAAAAAAAGTAGGGGATATTTGATTTTGGGGGCATAATACTAAAATATGCAAATGACTACGAAAAAAGTCACTATAGAACCTAACAGAAGAAACATTTCCAGTTACATGTGAAGCCCAAACACACCAATAGCTACCGCATGGAATGCAGGTGATGCTTGGGATCATCATGGGGGTCCAACCCAAGATTTGCACGACTCTGACTTTGAATGTTAGTCATTGTAGCATTGAATTCCAGGGTGGAAACATCAGTTTAATTGTTTTAGTGACCAGAAAACAATTTTTGATATGCATCGGCTTACCCAAAATGAAAGGTTACGTGCCCTTGGCATGCTACAGATCGGCACAACACAGGCCGTTGTGGCGCGGACGATGAATGTTTCTCAGTCTGTCATAAGCAGGTTATGGTCCAGATACCGTGATACACAATCTGTACAGGACAGACCACGCTCAGGTCGACCAAGGGCGACAACTCAAGCCCAGGATCGATTTATCCGTACCTTGGCCTTGAGAAATCGTGTCATCACAGCAAATCAGATCAGCGCTCGTCTTCAAACAGACACTGGTGTGAGAGTGAGTGGCCAGACAATTCGGAATCGACTGCATAGGGGTCACCTTCGCGCCCGACGTCCTCGCGTGATCCCTTGTTTGAGAGATCATCACATTCAGGCAAGACGTCGTTGGTGTAGGGATCGTCAACACTGGGATAATCGACGCTGGAGCAATGTGATGTTTTCAGATGAGTCAAGGTTCACTGTTGATTTTTTGATATCGAATTGTAACTTCATGAATCATGGCCCTTGATCGAAGGAAAAATCATTTTCTTTTTAGCTTGTTCTCTATCCATCTCTCGAATGTTGGTGTAACCTGCTGGCAGCCGCTGGTTTAGCTTGTGGTCACTCTTGAGGTCACAATTATTACACAATTTACAAAACCGTCTGATTATCTCACCGTTACACTGTGAGGAAGGTTGAGTTCGAATTTTGTGAACATCGGACCAAAATTGCCAGACAAAATGGCCGCCGCTTGTACGCGAATTGTGTTAAAGTATGGTATATCACCATTACACCGTAACGAATGCTCGATCGAATTTCATGAACATCGGACCAAAATTGCTGAAAAAAATGGCCGCCACTTTTAAGTGAATGGTGTAAAAATATTGTATGTCTAGGTTGTGGACCCTATAGAGTCACAATTTTAATCCAATTTTGATGAATTTGAAATGTAAGTTTATAACTCAAAGATTGCAGTTCCTGTCGATATTCGGGCACATTGGACCATAACTTCCTGAATTATGGCCCCTGATTGTGCGAAAAATCATGTTTTTTTACTTTGTGGACCCAATGGAGGTGACAATTTTATTCTGGGGCATAACTTTATAAAAACCAAACAAATTCTAATGATTTTGCTGATAATTACTTAATGTGCAACCGTGGACGTATGTTTCGTTGCCTGGCAACCTATTTTCTTTATATACTAAGAGCACTGTTTTCATGGTATGTTTCTTATATATTTCATTATTATATCTATTACGTGTATAATAATCCTAAAGCTGTTATTACCTGTAATAGGCAACATATCTCTATTTTATAAAATTAGTTGATAGTCATTATAAGATATATGTATACCACATAGTGGTGGTGTTAACTATCTTTCTTATTGAATATAAACTAATTTCGTTCTTTTTATTATTTCAGTGCTCTTTTGTATACAATCCTGTCCTGTGTAAATTAACTGTTTTGTGATGTTCCTGTTTGTATCTTTATGGTTTAACCCACCACCTGGAAAGGTGGAAGTCTGTCCGACGATCCTGCTACACAAAGGTAGGCACTTTTTTCTCCTTAGTTATAATAATAGACTGAAACATGGTTCCGTGTGTCGTCCATAATATCTAGACACTTTTGAGTAAATAGGTTACATGCCCTTGTTTTGAAAATAGTTTCGCTTAACCAGTCTACCGACCATTCTACGTCTAATTGACAGGTCGGTATAATCAAGACTACTTTGTAAAAGTAAAATGAAACTACTGCTAGTGGTAAACGCTAGATCTTATAAAGCGAGTACGATATAGAGCGAGGAACATGTCAGTCAATTTGATTGACAGTTCGTTGTACGGCCTTGACATTATGTATAGTAAAGGCTAAAATCAGATGTTGGATCTTCTTGTAAATATTTGTTCGGTCTCGCTGTATAGTATGTCTGTTTCAATTAAGATTTTGGAATATTTTTATACGCCCACATTTTCATGTGGTTGAAATATATAAAACTGCCATTTAAAACCATCATACATGTTCACTATCCTGACTAGTTTCGTCAAATAAATTTTAACTTTTTCAAAGGAACAGTTCAACAGAAACAGGAAACAAATTTGAAAAATGATGTCATATGTTGATGACATCACTAAGTTGTAATGGTTGCCCTGTCGTTGGTAACATGTAAGTTCTTCATTTTCTAGAAAGGTGATCTATCACATGAAAATGTGATGATACTATTAACAAAGGTGCCCATACACAAGTTGAAAATCCACAAATATTTACAGTAGGCATCCTCAAACCAATCTTCCAACGAATTTCTGATGGGATCACAATTACTAGGTAACTGGATACATAAACAGCATAATTGTAGTGGTTGAAATATATAAAACTGACATTTAAAACCATCATACATGTTCACTATCCTGACTAGTTTCGTCAAATAAATTTTAACTTTTTCAAAGGAACAGTTCAACAGAAACAGGAAACAAATTTGAAAAATGATGTCATATGTTGATGACATCACTAAGTTGTAATGGTTGCCCTGTCGTTGGTAACATGTAAGTTCAAATATAGGTTTATCCCCATAAGATCTTGGCATGGATTGAAACTTCATGGATTATGGCCCCTGATTGTAAGAAAAATCATGTTTTTAGCTTGTGGACTCTATAGAGGTCACAATTTTGAACCGATTTTGATGAAACTTGACATGTATGTTTATAACCCAAAGATCTTGGTTCCTTTCGATATTTGCACTCATCGGATCGAAACTTCCTGAATTATGGCCCCTGATTGCCCTATTTAGCTTGTGGTCCCTCTGGAGGTCAAAATTATTATCCGATTTAAAAAAACATTTGATTATATCACCATTACATGGTAATAAAGATTGAGTTCAATTTTTGTGGAAATCAAATCAAAATTGACGGACAAAATGGTGGCCGCTTGTACCCGAAAAGTGTAAAAATATGGTATATAGGTTGTGGAACCTGTAGGGGTCACAATTTTAAATCAATTTTGATGAAACTTAAAATACATGTTTATAACCAACAGATCTTGGTTCCTTTCGATATTTGCGCATATCGGATCATAACTTCCTGAATTATGGCCCCTGATTGTCCGAAAAATCACCTTTTTATACGCCCACATTTTTATGTGGACGTATATTGTCGTCGCCCCTGTCCGTCCATCCGTCCACAATTTGTTTGTGGACTCTCTTCAGGTCACATTTCTTATCCGATTTTGACGAAACTTGAAATATAGGTTTATCCCCAAAAGATCTCGGCTGCTTTCGATATTGGCATGTATCGGATGAAAACTTCATGGATTATGGCCCCTGATTGTACGAAAAATTACGTTTTTAGCTTGTGGAACCTATAGAGGTTACAATTTTGAACCGATTTTGATGAAACTTGACATGCATGTTTATAACCCAAAGATCTTGGTTCCTTTCGATATTTGCACTCATCCCATCGAAACTTCCTGAATTATGGCCCCTGATTGTCCGAAAAATCGCCCTATTTAGCTTGTGGTCCCTCTGGAGGTCAAAATTATTATCCGATTTAAAAAACCATTTGATTATATCACCGTTACATAGTAATAAAGATTGAGTTCAATTTTTGTGGAAATCAGATCAAAATTGACGGACAAAATTGCGGCCGCTTGTACCCGAAAATTGTAAAAATATGGTATATAGGTTGTGGAACCTGTAGAGGTCACAATTTTAAATCAATTTTGATGAAACTTAAACTACATGTTTATAACCCACAGATCTTGGTTCCTTTCGATATTTGCCCATATCGGATCATAACTTGCTGAATTATGGCCCCTGATTGTCCGAAAAATCGCCCTTTTTAGCTTGTGAAAGCTTATTTTTTCTGTTAAGATTATTATTTTTTTTTTTTTTTTTTTCCCTGCAAATCGGATTTCACAGAATCTAATCATAGGATGTTTCTGAAACTTTGACCTACCCCCCCAAAAATGGGTGGTGGCTGTTGATAAAATATATTTTCAAAACGTTTTACGTAGTCGAAATCATCAAATTTTACGAACAAAAAAACTAACAATACATAGTCGTAAATTTGTTATTAATTTTTATACGCCCACATTTTCATGTGGACGTATTATGTCGTCATCCCTGACAGTCCGTCCGGACGTCCATCCGGCCACAATTTGTGGACTCTCTACAGGTCACAATTCTTATCCGATTTTGACGAAACTTGAAATATAGGTTTATCCCCAAAAGATCTCAGCTGCTTTTGGATATTGGCATGTATCGGATCAAAACTTCATGGATTATGGCCCCTGATTGTAAGAAAAATCACGTTTTTAGCTTTTGGACCCTATAGAGGTCACAATTTTGAAACGATTTTGATGAAACTTGACATGCATGTTTGTAACCCAAAGATCTTGGTTCCTTTTGATATTTGCCTCTATCGGAATGTAATTTCCTGAATTATGGCCCCTGATTGTCCGAAAAATCACCCTTTTTAGCTTGTGGTCCCTCTGGAGGTCACAATTATTATCCGATTTAAAAAAACTGTTTAATTATATCACCGTTACACCATAAGGAAGGTTGAGTTCAAATTTCGGGAAAATCGGACCAAAATTGCCATACAAAATGGCCGCCGTTTGTACGCGAATACTGTTAAAAAATGGTATATCAAGGTTGTGGACCCTGTGGAGGTCACAATTTTAATTCGATTTTGATGAAACTTGAAATTCATGGTCATAACCCAAAGATCTTGGTTCCTTTCGATATTTGCGCATATCGGATCTAACTTCCTGAATTATGGCCCCTGATTATACGAAAAATCCCCCTTTTTTTTTAGCTTGTGGTTCCTCTGGAGGTCACAATTATTATCCGATTTAAAAAAACGTTTGTTTATATTACCGTTACACCGTAAGGAAGGTTGAGTTCGAATTTCGGGAAAATCGGACCAAAATTGCCATACAAAATGGCCGCCGTTTGTACGTGAATACTGTTAAAAAAATGGTATATCAAGGTTGTGGACCCTGTAAAGGTCACAATTTTAATTCAATTTTGATGAAACTTGAAATTCATGGTTATAACCCAAAGATCTTGGTTCTTTTCGATATTTGCGCATATCGGATCGTAACTTCCTGAATTATGGCCACTGGTTATACGCAAAATCCCCCTTTCTTTAGCTTGTGGTCCCTCTGGAGGTCACACTTATTATCCGATTTAAAAAAACGTTTGATTATATCACCGTAAGGAAGGTTGAGTTTGAATTTCGGGAAAATCGGACCAAAATTGACAGACAAAATGGCCGCCGTTTGTATGCGAATACTGTTTAAAAAAAATGGTATATCATGTTTGTAGTAGACCCTGTATAGTCACAATTTTAATTCGATTTTGATGAGGAAGGTTGAGTTCTAATTTCGTGAAAATCGTACCAAAATTGCCGAACGAAATGATCGCCGTTTGTACGCGAATAGTGTAAAGATATGGTATATCATGGTTGTTGACTCTGTACAGGTCACAATTCTTATCCGATTTTGACGAAAAGTCACATTTCTAGGTTGTGGACCCTATAAAGGTCACAATTTTGAACCGATTTTGATGAAACTTGACATGCATGTTTGTAACCCAAAGATCTTGGTTCCTTTCGATATTTGCGGCTATCTGAATGTAATTTCCTGAATTATGGCCCCTGATTGTCCGAAAAATCACCCTTTTTAGCTTGTGGTCCTTCTGGAGGTCACAATTATTATTCGATTTAAAAAACCGTTTGATTATATCACCGTTACACCCTAAGAAAGGTTGAGTTCGAATTTCGGGAAAAATCGAACGAAAATTGCCATACAAAATGGCCGAGTTCGAATTTCGGGAAAATCAGACCAAAATTGCCATACAAAATGGCCACCGTTTGTACGTGAATACTGTTAAAAAATGGTATATCAAGGTTGTGGACCCTGTAAAGGTCACAATTTTAATTCGATTTTGATGAAACTTGAAATGCATGGTTATAACCCAAAGATCTTGGTTCCTTTCGGTATTTGCGCATATCGGATCGTAACTTCCTGAATTATTTGAATTTCGTGAAAATGGTACCAAAATTGCCTGACGAAATGGTCGCCGTTTGTACGCGAATAGTGTAAAGATATGGTATATCATGGTTGTTGACTCTCTATAGGTCACAATTCTTATCCGATATTGATGAAAAGTCACATTTCTAGGTTGTGTACCGTCACACCATAATCATTGTCGGCTTCGAATTTCATGAATATCAGACTGGAACTGACCAACTAAATGGCTGCTCCCAATACAGTATGAAATACAGGACTTAATGATGTAGGAAAAATCACTTTTGGTATTGCTTGTTCTCTATCCATCTCTCGAAAATGTGGGCGTATCCTGCCTGGCAGTGCCAGCCTATCTTTTTTTTAGCTTGGAGGTCACAATTATTATCCGATTTAAAAAAACGTTTGATTATATTACCGTTACACTGTAAGGAAGGTTTAGTTCAAATTTCGGGAAAATCAGACCAAATTGCCATACAAAATGGCCGCCGTTTGTACGCGAATACTGTTAAAAAATGGTATATCAAGGTTGTGGACCCTGTGAAGGTCACAATTTTAATTCGATTTTGATGAAACTTGAAATTCATGGTTATAACCCAAAGATCTTGGTTCTTTTCGATATTTGCGCATATCGGATTGTAACGTCCTGAATTATGGCCCCTGGTTATACGCAAAATCGCCTTTTTTTAGCTTGGAGGTCACAATTATTATTCGATTTAAAAAACGTTTGATTATATCACCGTTACACCCTAAGGAAGGTTGAGTTCGAATTTCGGGAAAATCGGACGAAAATTGCCATACAAAATGGCCACCGTTTGTACGCGAATACTGTTAAAAAATGGTATATCAAGGTTGTGGACCCTGAAAAGGTCACAATTTTAATTCGATTTTGATGAAACTTGAAATTCATGGTTATAACCCAAAGATCTTGGTTTTTTCGATATTTGCGCATATCGGATCGTAACTTCCTGAATTATGGCCCCTGGTTATAGGCAAAATCCCCCTTTCTTTAGCTTGTGGTCCCTCTGGATGTCACAATTATTATCCAATTCGATTTTGATGAGGAAGGTTGAGTTCTAATTTCGTGAAAATCGTACCAAAATTGACGGACGAAATGGTCGCCGTTTGTACGCGAATAGTGTAAAAATATGGTATATCATGGTTGTGGACTCTCTACAGGTCACAATTCTTATCCGATTTTGATGAAAAGTCACATTTCTAGGTTGTGTACCGTCACACCATAATCATTGTCGGTTTCGAATTTCATTAATATCAGACTGGAACTGACCAACTAAATGGCTGCTCCCAATACAGTATGAAATACAGGACTTAAAGATGTAGGAAAAATCACTTTCGGTATTGCTTGTTCTCTGTCCATCTCTCGAAAATGTGGGCGTATCCTGCCTGGCAGTGCCATCCTATCTTTAAATTCAAATATTACGTTATTGATATCCTATCCCGGAAGTAAAACCAACATGACAACTTCTAGAACATTAGTTCGATTTTCATGAAATTGGGAATGTAAGTAGATTTTGTTGATCTACATGTAGCTTCAACGATATCATTAGAAATTTTCTAATTTATCTCCCCTTGCAGAAATTGAGGACCTACACGAATTGGAAGGATTACAAAAAACAGTTTCCCAATCGGACAAAAAAAGGAATCATATGTCTAAGACAACTTCCAAAAACTAAACAATAATAACCGGCGTTGGTTTTTATACGCCCACATTTTCATGTGGACGTATTATGTCGTCGCCACCGTCCGTTCGTCCGTCTGTCCACAATTTGTTTATGGACTCTCTACAGGTCACAATTCTTATCTGAATTTGACGAAACTTGAAATATACGTTTATCCCCAAAAGATCTCGGCTGCTTTCGATATTGGCATGTATCGGATCAAAACTTCATGGATTATGGCCCCTGATTGTACGAAAAATCACGTTTTTAGCTTGTGAACACTGTAGAGGTCACAATATTGAACCGATTTTGATGAAACTTGAAATGCATGTTTATAACTCAAAGATCTTGGTTCCTTTCGATATTTGCGCCTATCTGAATGTAATTTCCTGAATTATGGCCTGATTGTCCGAAAAATCACCCTTTTTAGCTTGTGGTCAATCTGGAGGACACAATTATTATCCGATTTAAAAAACTGATTGATTATATCACCATTACACCCTAAGGAAGGTTGAGTTCGAATTTCGGGAAAATCGGACCAAAATTGCCATACAATATGGCCGCCGTTTGTACGCGAATACTGTTACAAAATGGTATATCAAGGTTGTGGACCCTGTAGAGGTCACAATTTTAATTCGATTTTGATGAAACGTGAAATTCATGTTTATAACCCAAAGTTCTAGGTTCCTTTCGATATTTGCGCATGTCGAATCGTAACTTCCTGAATTATGGCCCCTGATTATACGCTAAATCGCCTTTTTATACGCCCACATTTTTATGTGGACATATATTGTCGTCGCCCCTGTCCGTCCGTTCACAATTTGTTTGTGGACTCTCTACAGGTCACAATTCTTATCTGATTTTGACGAAACTTGAAATATAGGTTTATCCCCAAAAGATCTCGGCTGCTTTCGATATTGGCATGTATCGGATCAAAACTTCATGGATTATGGCCCCTGATTGTACGAAAAATCACGTTTTTAGCTTGTGGACCCTATAGAGGTCACAATTTTGAACCGATTTTGCTGAAACTTGACATGCATGTTTATAACCCAAAGATCTTGGTTCCTTTCGATATTTGCGCATGGCATATCGGATCATAACTTTCTGAATTATGGCCCCTGATTGTGTACGAAAAATAGCCTTTATTATCTTGTGGTCCCTCTGGAAGTCAAAAATATTACCCGATTTAAAAAAACGTTTGATTATATCACCGTTACAACGTAATGAATGTTGGGTTCGTGAAAATCGGACAGACAAAACTAGGGTATAAAAATATGGTATATCAAGGTTGTGGACCCTGTAGAGGTCACTATTTTAATCTGAAGTTGATGAAACTTGAAATGCATGTTTATAACCCAAAGATCTTGGTTCCTTTTGATATTCAACAGATAATTTTGGATTGTAACTTCCTGAATTATAGCCCCTGATTGTACGCAAAATTGACTTTTTATACGCCCACATTTTTATGTGGACGTATATTTTCGTCGCCCCTGTCCGTCCGTCCGTCCACAATTGTTTGTGAACAGTCTACAGGTCACAATTTTTATCCGATTTCAATGAAACTTGAAATATAGGTTTATCACCCTAAGATCTCGGTTCCTTTCGATATTGGCATGTATTGGACTGTAACTTCATGAATTATGGCCCCCGATTGTCCAAAAAATCACGTTTTTAGCTTGTGAATAGTGTAGAGGTCACAATTTTTAAATCGATTTTGATGAAACTAGAAATGCATGTTTATAATCCAAATATCATGGTTCCTTTCGATATTTGCTCATATCTGATTGAAACTTTCTGAATTATAGCCCCTGATTGTACGCAAAAATGACTTTTTATACACCCACATTGAAATGTGGATAAAAACAAAGTCAAAGCTATCACAAAACCATCTTTTAAAGTATCTAACGTTTCGTAGGTAAAAATCTACTTCTTCAGAGAATATAAGTTACAAAAATGAGGCAGTTGAAATTCAAGGTTAGTCGTGGTAACAAGTGATGTCAGAATGTAAATATGACGTCATAACATTGATGACATAATAATTATAAAGGGTGTAAAGTTAAAAAAAATTTAAAATTAATTTACAGGCATTTCATTTAAACCATAAGGCCATACAGTATTTAATCTGTGGATCCAAAGTGATTCAGCAATATTAAGTTTAGTTCTATCATTCTGAGGGATTTTATCGAGTACAGTGGAAACATAAGATTCGTGACCGAGTGTATTAAAATGTTGGGCAATGTGGGGGGATTTTCCAATTTTTTTTAGTTTAATGTTACTTCTATGGCTGTTAAGTCTCGTGCTTAAAGGAGTGATAGTTTGGCCTACATATTGTTTTTTACAAAATTGACAAGTTATACAGTATATTACATAAGAACTGTGGCAATTTAAACAATTAGCTTTAATATACAAATTTTTTTGGTCTATACTAGTAATATGATTGGTGGTTTCCATAGTTGCACATTGTCAATTTTGTAAAAAACAATATGTAGGCCAAACTATCACTCCTTTTAGCACGAGACTTAACAGCCATAAAATCCCTCAGAATGATAGAACTAAACTTAATATTGCTGAATCACTTTGGATCCACAGATTAAATACTGTATGGCCTTATGGTTTAAATGAAATGCCTGTAAATTAATTCTAACATTTTTTAACTTTACACCCTTTATAATTATTATGTCATCAATGTTATGACGTCATATTTACATTATGACATCACTTGTTACCACGACTAACCTTGAATTTCAACTGCCTCATTTTTGTAACTTATATTCTCTGAAGAAGTAGATTTTTACCTACGAAACGTTAGATACTTTTAAAGATGGTTTTGTTATACCTTTGACTTTGTTTTTAACCACTCCTACTACTGGTGTCACTGTATCAAGTTTATTATGACTTTGATCCTGTCTATGTTTATGTTATTTAAATGGTTTTGGATTCCTCTCACTTTATCATTCGGATTCACACGTTGAAATGTGGTCGTATATTGTTGTCAGTCCAGCATCCACAATTGCTTGTGGACGCTCTAGAGGCTAAAGTTAATATCCGATTGAATTTAAATTTATACACATAGTTTAAGGTCATGAAGACGAAGACACCTATTGATTTTCAGCAATTTCCGATATTAACTGCCAGAGTTATGGCCCTTGATCACTTCAAAATATCTTGTGGACGCTCCAGAGGCCAAAGTTAATATCCGATTGACTTTAAATTTATACACAGTGTTTGAGGTCACAATTTTGAACCGATTTTGATGAAACTTGACATATATGTTAGTAATCCACAGATCTTGGTTCCTCTGGATATTTGCGAGCTTCGGATTGTAACTTCCTGAATTATGGCCCCTGACCGTCCAAAAAATAGCCCTTTTTAGCTTGTGGTTCCTTTGGAAGTCAAAATTATTATCCAATTTAAAAAAAACATTTAATTATATCACCGTTACATGGTAATTTAACATGGGGCAGAACTTTATAAAAAAATGAAACAAATTCTAATGATTTTCTGATAACTCGTGCGGTCCTCCTGCACTTACTATTAATGAGACAACTCTTGTTGACTGCCCGGACGATTTAGCTGCTATGTGGGCGTATGTTTCGTTTCCTGGCAATCTATTTTTTGTCCCCCGCCTTTTCCACTTAGGGTAAGCAGAGATAAGCAATTTGATTGGTTGATGCTTTGGGACACGATAACTTTAGTTCTAATTAAGTGAGAGTGATGAAACTTAGTGTATAGTTTCATTACAGTAATACCTTGACTAAGTTCGATAATGAGCATTTTCCACTCAGGGTAAGCAGAGCAATTTGATTGGTTGAGACTTTGGAACACAATAACTCTCCTTCTAATTGAGTTGAAATGTTAAAACTTTGTGTATATGCTTATTTGGTCAATGCCTTGATGGAGTTCGCAGATGAGCATTTTCCGCTTAGGGTAAGCAGAGCGATACGCAATTTGATTGGTCTAGACTTTGGAACACAATAACTCTTCTTCTAATTGAGTAAAAATGTTCAAACTTGGTGTATATGCTTATAAGGTCAATGCCTTGATGGAGTTCGAAGATGAGCATTTTCCACTTAGGGTAAGCAGAGATAAGCAATTTGATTGGTTGATGCTTTGGGACACGATAACTTCAGTTCTAATTAAGTGAGAGTGATGAAACTTGGTGTATAGTTTCATTACAGTAATACCTTGACTAAGTTCGATAATGAGCATTTTCTGCTCAAGGTAAGCAGAGCGATACGCAATTTGATTGGTCGAGAGTAGTCGAAACTTTGGAACACAATAACTCTCCTAATTGAGTTAAAATGTTCAAACTTGGTGTATATGCTTATTAAGTCAATGCCTTGATGGAGTTCGAAGATGAGCATTTTCCGCTTAGGGTAAGCAGAGATAAGCAATTTGATTGGTTGATACTTTGGGACAAGATAACTTAGGTTCATCTTGATTGATGATTTTTATGCCAATACAATGACTGCATTCTCATTTAGTAATCGATTCGACAGTAACAGTGTATAGAAACGATTGACTTGGACACGAGGGCCCTTTCCCTTGGCCAGAGGGGCCCTTTTGTCTGCCTTTAGGGTCCCCCTAACTAGGGTACATTTTCATTTTTCTCGGCGGTTTTAGCATTTTTCTTTATAAAACACTTTTGGATGTCACTTCGTGTACAGTTTGATTGCTCGATACATTGAAAAAAATAAATGTGCGATTAATTAACATGTGTCTTCTATTTATTTTGGGATTTCGGCGGGGGACATCAGCCTCACTGTTGGCTTGGTTATTTTTGTGGTTCCTCTAAAGATCTCAATTATTATCCGATTTTAAAAAAACACGTTTAATTATATCGCAGTTATACTATAATGAAGGTTGAGGTCTAATTTCGCGAAAATCAGACCAAAACTTCCGGACAAAATGGCTGCCGATAATATGCGAATAGTGTAAACATTTGATTTGTCAAGGTTATGGACCCTGTAGAGGTCACATTTTAAATCCGATTTTAATGAAGTTTGAAATATAAGTTTATAACCCAAAGATTGAATTATTCTGAATTAAAAAAACGTTTGACTATATCCTCGGTACACATTAATGATGGTTAAGTTTGAATTTCTCGAAAATCGATAATTGAACAGCTAAATCCATAATATTAAATGTTTCGTATACTAAACGTTCGCTTAGGCAGAACTTTATAAAACCCAAACAAATTCTAATGATTTTATGATAATTACTTATATGCAACAACTCTTGTCGACTGCTCGGGCGATTTAGTTGCTGGTGTTTTGATATTCGCATGTATCGGACAGTAGCATCATGGATTATGGCCCCTGATTGTACGAAAAATCACATTTTTAACTTGAACAGTGTAGAAGTCACAATTTTCAACTGATTTTGATGAAACTTGAAATGGATCTTTATAACCCAACGAACTTGGTTCCGTTCGATATTTGCGCACATCGGATGGTAACTTCCTGAATTATGGCCCCTTATTGTACGAAAAATCACCTTTTTGTCCCCCGTCTGTCTAAGAATGCAGGGTACCATTAAAATGGGTGTGTCTGTCCGTCAGTCTTTTGAGACACAACTGGATAACTTCAGTTCTAATATAAGTGGGCGTGATGAAACTTGGTGTTTAGTTTCATTACATTCATGCCTAGAATTAGTTCAATAATGAGCATTTTCTGCTCATGGTAAACAATTTGATTGGCCGAGACTATGGAGCATGATAGCTGTAATTGAGGTAGAATGTTCAAACTTGGTGTAGGCATTCATTAGGTCTATAGGGGAATCACGTGAGTAAGGTGTTGGCTCGCTAGTCTGGAGGTCGGGTGTTCGATCCCTGCATTGCCCCTTGTCAGTGTTGTAGAAGGGAGGGCCTGACAACACCAGATAAAGGGTGTTAAATTTTCCAGCGTGGTGTCGTCCTTGTCAGTGTTGTAGAATGGGGGTGCCTGGCAAGGACAGATGTCTAGTTGTTCAGTAAGGGACGAAAAATTGAGGTCCCGTGTACACATTGACTTGCACCTAAAAGATCCCTTGGCAGTTGAATCCGTTATAATTCTCTACAGGTCACAATTCTTATCCGATTTTGACAAAACTTGAAAAATAGGTTGTTGTCCCTCTGGAGGTCAATATTATTATCTGATTTAAGAAAACTTTTGATTATATCACCGTTGCATGGTAATGAAGGTTGAGTTCGAATTTCGTGAAAATCGGACCAAAATTGATGGTTGAAATGGTCGCCATTTGTACGCGATTAGTGTGAAAATATGTAATATCACGGTTGTGGACCCTGTAGAGGTCACAATTTTAATTTTGATGAAACTTGAAATGCAAGTTTATAACTCAAAGATCTTGGTTCCTTCCGATATTTGCACATATCGAATTGTAACTTCATGATTGTAGGAAAAGTCACTTTCTTTTTTAGCTTGTTCTCTATCCATCTCACGAAAATGTGGGCGTATCCAGCCTGGCAGCCGCTGGTTTACTGCTGAAATTGTCTTCTCTCAGACAAAATATACTCAGCCAAATTAAAAACTTGACACTGATCAATTTCAAATTTTTTTTTCTGGTAAGTCAAATAAATTTTAAAGTGTTTCTAACGATAGTAAGTAGTAAGAAGTCTTTAATTTCATAAAATTGTAAAGTGGATCACGTGACTTTTGAGCATATAAAGATGAAAAACACGTGCAAACACAAACTCGTGAGGTCAACCGATGCAAGATTGCTTAAACTGAACACGCACATGTAACTTGAACTGAAAAAACAAATTAAAATTGTTATTTTCATCTTTGTTAGAAAATGCCGCACCTTTCAAATGTAGAACGTCTACGTGCTATATATAGGTAGGCTCTATGCCTGTCAGTCTGTGGTCACTGTTGCAAGAGCCTTTAATTGTTGACGCAATACAATAATTAATCTTAGAATGAGAGTGCTTCAAACTGGAACTATTGCCGACATTGCTCCAGGAAGATCAAGCAATACGATTACGTCATCTTGCAAACAGATTTGTCACAGCAACCTCCACAAGTAGACAGATGTTTGGTGGAAGGGTAACTGAACAAACTGTTCGAAATTTCTTGCAGGCTGCTGGTCTTCGAGCTCGGAGGCCCTATAATGGACCAATATTGCACCTCTTCATCGCTGTAACCAACTTGTGTGGGCCACAAGACACATAAGATTTACTCAAAGACCGTGGAATTCAGTTGTCTTTAGTGACGAAACTCGATTCACTTTGAGATTTTCCGATGGCAGGGTCTGAGTGTACGGCAGAAGAGGTGAACATTACGCTCAAGTATGCGTCGGAGAAGTTGACCGATTTGGTGGCGGCAGCGTCATGGTTTGGGGTTCTTTTTGTGCACATGGATGTTCTCCTCTTGTTGTTGTCCAAGGGAACTTAAATGCTGTCCAGTACAGGGATAAGATTTTGCAACCTGTTTTTCTTCTGTTTATGCAGAGACATGGGCCTGGACTAACGTTTCAACAAGACAATGCTCAACCCCATACGGCAATTGCTACCCAGAATTTTTTAAGAAATGCCGGTGTCCAAGTCCTGGATTGGCCGTCGCTTTGCCCCAACCTTAATCCTATTGAACACATCTGGGACGAACTGGGTCGACGTGTTCGTCAGCAAGTGAATCCACTACTGACGTTGCAGGACCTTCAACATGCTCTTGCTGAGCAGTGGCGACGTCTTCCTCGGGAATGTTTTTACTAATGTTCTGAGATCCATGAGAAGACATTGTGTGGCAGTACGAGACACTAGAGGAGGCCACAACCGTTACTAAACACTTTATTCCGATTGTTCTCCAAATCTGTGAATTTCTTTTTGGGGGGTACTGTGACATCACGAACGTTATCAATGTCAAGGACTTTCGGCGAGACGTATTCTTGCTTTCTGTTGATGTCAAGGTTGTCTGTGCACAACATAACACTAAAATAGTTGCCTTAAACCAAATATTAAAAATCTAGTCCCAAAAATCCCGATTGTCAAGTTTTTAATTTGGCTGAGTATGTCCGTTCAGAAAGTTTACTAAGACAAAAATATCAGGCAAATAGCCCTTGGAATGGCTACAGATGCAAGATGATTTTTTGGGACCCCCCCCCCCCCCTCTCAGTGGCTTGCCCCATCTCCGCAATCAGTGCCTCATTTTGCGGCAGCCCACCCCAATTTCAAAATTCCTAGATCCGCCCCTGCCCTAAACTCTCCTTGTTGAAAAATAATATAATTTTTAATTGTGCAATATTAGTGATAACGTATCGAAGTTCATCCCAATTTTACGGCGTGGTTTCCCCCTCATCAATGATGCAGGACGGAGGGTGTTTAATTGGAACGAAAAACCGAGGTACTGCGTACACATTGGCGTGCACGTAAAAGATGCCTTGGCAGTTGGAATTAGATTAGGCCATAGTGCCACTGCCCGGGCAAAATTTCCCTCAAAGAACACTGTATGGCGTATGCCCGTCTTCATTAGCCCAGTTCAGAGCAGAACAGTAAGACGTTAAACTATATTTTATTTCGTTATCAATACTGTAGTAAACTTGCCCAGTCACCCTTGTGTCAATAATGGACTGGGCCAGTTTTGATGGAAGAATTCACATGCTTTTCCTTTTGAGAAGTTACCCTCTACCTATTTGCAATTCCTTGGCATTGTAGGCTGATCATGGGTGCATCCTAGTTAGAGATAGCACATTCTTACATCAATACTAAAGTAACAAAATTCAAATTTTTCCTAGTTGGCCATTTAAATCTGCTGTAGATTAGGAGCCTAGGGCCCTATTCAATCAATAAAATCAACCAATAAAATCCAACGTTACACGTATCAAGTGAAAGTAGAATATATTTTTTATCTTTTCATGTAGCGCATAATTGGTAAAGTTCGATTGTGAGCTAAGCTGTAAATATGGTCGATCTTGAAAGTATCCTAGGCTGTTCTGGCTTGGTAAATATGGTTGATATTATCTTAAGCTGTTCTGGATTGGTAAATATGGTCGATAGTATCATAAGCTGCCCTGGCTTGAAACAATCCTGGTTAGTACCCTAGGCTTTCCTGGATTAAAGTGATCCTGACAGTATCCTGACTTGAAACAATCCTGCTAGTATCCTAAGCTGGTCTGGCTTGGTAAAATTGGACGAAAGCAAACCTAATTGTATCCCAAGCTGCACTGGCTTTAAAATGGTTGATTGTATCCCAAGCTGCTCTGGTTTGGTGAAAACAATGTATGGTCAGTGGTATACCAAGCTGTCCTAGCTTTAAACAATCCTGGCTTGTGACGGTATTCTAAGCTGTCCTGTCTTGATAAGTTTCGAATGTCCTGTCTTGATAAGCTGTCTTGGCTTGGTAAAAATGGCTTGTGATGGTATCCTAAGCTGTCCTGGCTTGATAAGTTTCGAATGTGACCTAAAGCTGTCCTGGGCCTGATTCTATCGCAAACTTAGAGCCTATTTTGTGAGGGAAACCCATAGATTTAAGATAAGAGGTAACCAAATTGACATTGTACAGTGATGAGCTAATGGAAGATCTCAAACATAGGCTATGGGGCGGACGGAACCATAGAAATGCATGATACATGAGATTCCCTCTGAGTACAATGCTGAGGAGGTAATGGACGATCTCAAACTTAAAGCCACATAGATTTAAGATAAGAGGTAACCAAATTGACATTGTACAGTGATGAGCTAATGGAAGATCTCAAATATAGGCTATGGGGCGGACGGAACCCATAGAAATGCGTGATACATGAGATTCCCTCTGAGTACAATGCTGATGAGATAATGGACGATCTCAAACTTAGAACCCTATAGATTTAAGATAAGAGGTAACCAAATTGAAATTGTACAGTGATGAGCTAATGGAAGATCTCAAACATAGGCTATGGGGCGGACGGAACCATAGAAATGCATGATACATGAGATTCCCTCTGAGTACAATGCTGAGGAGATAATGGACGATCTCAAACTTAAAGCCCCATAGATTTAAGATAAGAGGTAACCAAATTGACATTGTACAGTGATGAGCTAATGGAAGATCTCAAACATAGGCTTTGGGGCGGACGGAACCATAGAAATGCATGATACAACAGATTCCCTCTGAGTACAATGCTGATGAGATAATGGATGATCTCAAACTTAAGGACCCATAGATTTAAGATAAGAGAAGGTAACCATATTGACATTGTACAGTGATGAGCTAATGGGAAAATCTCAAACATAGGCTATGGGGTGGACGGAACCATAGAAATGCATGATACATGAGATTCCCTCTGAGTACAATGCTGAGGAGATAATGGACGATCTCAAACTTAAAGCCCCATAGATTTAAGATAAGAGGTAACCAAATTGACATTGTACAGTGATGAGCTAATGGAAGATCTCAAACATAGGCTATGGGGTGGAAATAAACCATAGAAATGCATGATACATGAGATTCCCTCTGAGTACAATGCTGAGGAGATAATGGACAATCTCAAACTTAGAGCCTATGGAGTGGAGGAAACCCATAGATTTAAGATTAAAGATGGTAGTCTGCTGACTATAACGCAATCGAGAACGGGAGACCTCACTTCCTCTCCGGTTATCTTGCAGGCAGCGAAGCGGTCGGAAGGCAGGGGATGGTTAAGACCAATCTCTCGTCCAGTAACCGTGCACTCTTTCGTACGATCCAAGACTCAATGGTGAGACGGGAGACCTCACTTCCTCTCCCGGTTATCTTGCAGGCAGCGAAGCGGTCGGAAAACCGGGGATGGTTAAGACCAATCTCTCGTCCAGTAACCGTGCACTCTTTCGTACGATCCAAGAGACCGTGTAACTAGGCTTACCCCGAGATGGCGTCTGGTCACAAATCGGAGAAGGTAGCCAAACGAGCACCGCAGACCTCACTTCCTCTCCCGGTAATCTTGCAGGCAGCGAAGCGGTCGGAAGGCAGGGGATGGTTAAGACCAATCTCTCGTCCAGTAACCGTGCACTCTTTCGTACGATCCAAGACTCAATGGTGAGACGGGAGACCTCACTACCTCTCCTGGTAATCTTGCAGGCAGCGAAGCGGTCGGAAGGCAGGGGGTGGTTAAGACCAATCTCTCGTCCAGTAACCGTGCACTCTTTCGTACGATCCAAGAGACCGTGTAACTAGGTCGACCCCGAGATGGCGCCTGGTCACAAATCGGAGAAGGTAGCCAAATGAGAACCGCAGACCTCACTTCCTCTCCCGGTAATCTTGCAGGCAGCGAAGCGGTCGGAAGGCAGGGGATGGTTAAGACCAATCTCTCGTCCAGTAACCGTGCACTCTTTCGTACGATCCAAGAGACCGTGTAACTAGGTCGACCCCGAGATGGCGCCTGGTCACAAATCGGAGAAGGTAGCCAAATGAGAACCGCAGACCTCACTTCCTCTCCCGGTTATCTTGCAGGCAGCGAAGCGGTCGGAAGGCAGGGGATGGTTAAGACCAATCTCTCGTCCAGTAACCGTGCACTCTGTCGTACGATCCAAGACTCGATGGTGACCGTGTAACTAGGCCGACCCCGAGATGGCGCTTGGTCACAAATCCGAGAAGGTAGCCAAATGAGAACTGGAGACCTCACTTCCTCCCCCGGTAATCTTGCAGGCAGTGAAGCGGTCGGAAGGCGGGGGATCTCTCGTCCAGTAACTGCGCACTTTTGTACGATCCAAGACTCGATGGAGACCGTGAAACTATTCCGGCCCCCGGATGCGCCTGGTCACAGATAGGGTAATTGACACTGTACAGTGCCGAGGAGCTAATGGAAGATCCGAAACTGGTAGGCTATGGTGTGGAGACCCCATCGATTTAAGTTTAGAGAAGGTAACCAAATTGATATCGTTACTTGCGTAGACATACATACCGGTGTAAAATCTGTCTGAAACTCGGGCATACGGAGAAGCCTGTAGTTAAATCTCTGGACATTTTAGTGTGGTATGACATGTCATAAAAACAGCTCCCGTGGGATTTGTTTGCTAAAATTGATTTTTTTGTTTTGGGTTGATTAGGGACCAAGCTGCCAAAAAATGTTGGGGTTCAAATTTTCCCATCCCCTGACCCATATGGGAGGGGCATTTTTGAAATTGGGACCCCTCTGAACAAGAACATGACTATCTCCGCCAATAATCGTTGGATTTTCATGATCTAAAGTCCATTCTCGTGTTTTTTCATCATGCCGATCCCATCTGTGATACTTTTGTATATTTTACAGGACCACAACAATGTTAAGCGCCAAATGATCAATATGATGATGATTACCACGGGTATAGGACAAATACAGGGTAGGCATTAATACTAAACTTTATCCAACGCCGGATTAACCATGGGGCACATTAGGGGACCCCCTCAAAAATCTCAGTTGCACGCCTAGAGCATGGTCGGGCCGGTGACCTAGTGACGGGGCCTCTCCTATGCTCCAAGGGCCCTCCATCAGAAATCCCTAGGGCCCCCTCAATCCATGGTGTCACGATTGACCTCCTAGAATTCGTTGTAATCCGGTGATCGGTGTAACACATGGTCTTTTATTTTCATGAGATCTTCTATCGGACCAAACATTGTCTAATTTGAATTATCGTATAACTCGAACAAATTACTCGTCCCCATTTCGAGTAGCGCGAATTGCCTCAGATTGACATACGATTGTATATAAGCTGTGGTTGTTGTTGTTGATATTTGTTGTGGGTATAAGCTGAATTTGAGATGCACATCATGATCACACGAAATATTCCGATTTCTTGATTAAATCTTGTATTACCATTTGGTACTTACAGTGTTAGACGTTTGTCAAAAATCGAGTCCGGCTTGGTCGTAACTTTACGGCCTCCATTCATCAAATCATCGCGGGGGATATAATACGATTCCGAATCAACTGACCCTGTTATTTATCACTGAGCGACTTCAAAATTAGGTTTGATGTAGCTCTGCTCACTTACAGTGGCGGATTTAACGGACTCAATGAGCTCCAGCCCACTCCTCTACAAATGCCCTCATTTCATAGCACTCACGTGGATTGATCCACTGAAATAATGCCAGAATGCGCTAATTTTGTGGCAGAATTTTATTTGTTTTCTTGGGGAGCTACTCTAAATGGCTCCGACACAAGTGCCTGAAATGCCAGGAAATCACGTTTTCGGCATTCAATTTCTAAATATTTCCTGGGGCGAGACCTTGCGGTGCTTCGGGCCTACTGCACTCGTGGTGGACTGCTTCGTTGGCCATAGATCCACGATCGGTGCTCAGGGGCCCCCACATGTTCCAGGTCCCAGGGCCCCCCACCATACAGGCCAAGTCTGGGGTCTTTCCCACAGAATTAACAAGTGTGTCTACTAACATATATCGATATTTCCATTACATATTACAGACGATGGTGGCATGACAGTAGTTCTTGGGGTAATCAGCATTTGTTTAAATAAGGGATCTTCACCTATGACAAGGTTCTAGACCATTGTTACTGACATTCATGAATGTAATCCTTCAACACCAATGAATAGGGAAAATAGTTAACGCTAATATTAATTCATGGGGTTTTATTTTCAGATAAAGGAGTAAAGAAGTTTATGGTATCATAGAACGTTATCATGCATCTTATACTGGGCCTGTCGATATATTCTATGTTGTATAAGCTTGGCTTGTGCACCAGATTCGTTTGTAAATATCATGTGAAGTTTTCCATGATGTATTATTAGGTTTTTTGGTAGGAAGATGTAGACATGGGTAGTTATTAAATCGGGATATATTAATATGGCATCAACTAACCCCACATTTCGTTTAGGGAACTAATTTCTTTTTTTTTTATTATTTTGCACGTTTTTCACCATTTTGCATTTGCTTGCTAAGTAAGGGGTGCTATATTTAATATATTCTGATATTTGGTTTATCTTAGATTTTTAATGCTTTAACATATATTGCAAATTTCTCCTGAGTGTCTAGTAGAGATAATCTTGTATAACATGTTTCTATGATAAGCTTAGATGTAATTGCTGATAGCGGGGTCTAGAGAGTTTACTGATACAGGTGAGTTATGCCATCACCATTGGTAGATTTTAATGTTTTTGTTGTATGACAATAGACAAAACTAAAACATGCTGTCTTTTTTATTAGTCCATAAACACATTGTATTTTACATGATGATTATAATTGTTTGATAAAAAAAAAATAAAGGTTCTTGGAAGATCTAACTAAACATAAATATATTTTTTTCTTTAAAACTAGTAACAGCGGCGGTTAAAGTAGACATAAACTGAGATTAGATGCTGCGTGGGAATTTAGAATGTATAATACTTAATAATCCTCCTCTTAATTACAGGATCGTGGAGATATGTTTGTAAGAGACATATGAAGACGGTGATAGTTGTGGATGAGCAGGACACACAGCGTATTATACATGACGATATTAATGTACAGGCATTTGTTATGCAATTGTTGAGGTAAGCATTAATATCAATATTTTCATTAATACAAAATTTCAAACATGAGTTTTATTTAAAACATAAAATGTTGTAAACCGAAATAGTAATGGTTATTCATATGAATTTCTGCACGCTGTATCATACGGCCTGCCATTGAGTCAGCTGGCTTGGTTTCTAATCCCCAGTTGAACCATATGTTAGTCCCGAAATGACCTAGTTTGTGTTGATTGGACGTTAATCGCCATTTTTCTCTCTCATAGGAATTTCACAAATTTGGTTGGCTGATTGTGTTTTCAATATTTTCCTTATTTTAAAACATTAGCAAAACACACATACTTAATTACAACTTCTCTAGTTCCTGTAGGCAGGAAGTTTGTCTTTGGCTATTGAAATGTCTCTGTTGGCATGCAAAAATACTGCCCGATGTTATAAAAAATAAACATATAATTGTTGTACATTTTACAGGACCACAACAATGTTAAGGCGCCAAATGATCAATATGATTATGATTACCGCGGATATAGGAGAAGACAGGGTAGGTACCAAACTTTAATTTTTCTAAATTATTCCTACAATTTATAAATAATTAAAATTAAATTACATGTGATATACTTAATTACATAATATTCTGTTCTTTGAATTAAGTATACATATTGACTGTTGGGACATTCCTGTAAATAGAAATTACACCTTCAAATCTGACATTTCAACTGAACGAATCATTTGGTCACCATAGATGTTCAGTGGTGGTTCTTAGGCGAATTTATTCTATTGGTTTACTTTCAACAAATCATACTTAAGCTGCAAGTTGTGATTTTCTAGTCGCAAAACAATACAGCATGACAGTAGGAAACATCTGTTTGTAGTTTTCGAAAACGTTTCAGATTTGCCGAAGTATTTATCGTGTTGTACAGATGGGCAAATTTTCAACTAGGTCCTTTTTTCAAACGATATTATTCATGTGGACATTTTAATTGTCATTGTTTACCTTTTTTCCAGGAGTGATTTGGATGGATGTCAAGCGGCAGTTTATGGTACCGGGAACTCGACTGGGAAATGGAAGTTGAATAGGGAAATTCTAGATTAGCAATAACAGGTTTATGTGTGTATATATTTTCTAAATTTTCATGGGTCCATCGAATAGGTACAGTAAAGGACATTCTGTTTACAAGTTTGAAACACATCAAAGTCTATCAAATCACTTCTCTATGTAAAGGTGTTTCGAAGACCTGTTAGCTCATGTTTCTTTACTGTAAATTTCGATTCAGATATTGATGGGGTTCGTTTGCAATTTGGATTTAATTATTGTCTAAATAAGCTTGTTATTGCCAAACTAGTATTTTTCTAATCAAGTCATCTACAGACATCTTCTGTTTTAATTTTTCATTTATATTATATGCATGATTGTTTATTATTTTTTATTTATATTATATACATGATTATTTTTTATTTGTATTAAGTTTATTTACAATGTAAGGTCAGTATTGAGTAAATACTTCTGGTTGATCCGAGCATTTTTGAAAATCCTACCACCTCCTTCCTAAATGGTAGTTAGGGTTAATAGCCGGCTTACAATACTTACCACTGTTGTCAGAAACGCCTACAAAGATCAGGATGTTTAATTTTAGGTAACATAATACTTTACTAGGACGTTAGGTGAACATTCAAAATTTTTCTTTATCTGTACATGGGACATAAAACTTTATGGGATTCTTAATGAGGTAAAATTACAATTCTTTCGAAACTTTCGAGCTAGCAACGGGATTGATAGGGGTAAAGAGATGTTACCTTTTCATTTTTGTATTGTTTTCAAGACTCAAGGCTGGTTTTGATTAGTAATTATTTCTGTAATTATAATATTACTCAAATAATTACCTTAGAATAATATCTTTAAAAACTGTAGGCTTTTCTGACAGAATATTTAATGTTTTTTGGAAACAATTATTCACATATAATGTGTGTTATTGTGTTTGTCTTTGGTTAAGTTACGTTATTAGAAATCACCAGTTCAAATTGACAATTTTATCGAAACTTTCAAAAAACCAACATGATTTTTTGTTTTCATCAAAATAAACTTGATTGTACTAAAGTAGTATTTTTCTATTGAAATCGTCTACAGATGTCTACTGTTATTATTTTTCATTTATATTATATACATGATTGTCTTTTATTTATATTATATACATGATTATGTTTATTTAGAATGTAAGGTCAATAGTGAGTAAACACTTCCAGCTGATTAGAGCACATGGAAAATCGTACCTCCCCCTTCCTAAATGGGAGTTAGGGTTGGGTAGCCGCTCTCAGCATCGACCATTGTCTACAGCTGTCCACTGTTATAATTTTTCATTTATATTATATACATGATTGTTTATTTAGAATGTAAGGTCAGATATATTATGAGTAAATACTTCTGGTATATCCAAGCACTTTTGAAAATCCTACCACCTCCTGCCTAAATGGTAGTTAGGGTTAGGAAGCCGGCTTTCAATACTGACCACTGATGTCAGAAACGCCTACAAAGATCAGAATGTTTAATTTTGGGTAACATAATATTTTCTATGGAGGTTAGGTCAAAATTCAAAATTTTTCATTGTCTTTACTTGGGACATAAAACTTCATGGGATTCTTAATGAGGTCAAATTACAATTCTTTTGAAACTTTCGACCGAGCAACGGGATTTATAGGGGTAAACAGATGTTACCTTTTCATTGTTTTGATTAAGGTTAATTATTTCTGTAATTCTCTTATTTACTCAAATAATTACCTTAAAATATTATCTTTCAAGAATGTAGGCTTTTCTGACAGAATTCTTTTTTTTTTTTTTTGAAACAAAATATCCATCCAATACCCCATTATAAATAAACATTTCATTTAGTTTTTATGCACCCATATTTTCAGGCCAAAGGTTTAAATTTATATTTGTATATACTATAATATAATGATACCAGTCACTAGAGATTGCCTACAAAGATTGACAAAATTATTCAATGTTTATATTATTGTCAGTGTGTTAGGGTAAAATAATACTTTATCACCCAATAACACATTTGACAGTAGATATCGGTTGTATGATAAATTACATAATCTACTGCGATATCCCCTTAGGAGATATCGCTTTACATGAATTTGATTGGCCAATCAAAAAGGAACTACTTTCTTTTATTTTAAAGAAACCACTTATTTTAGATAAAAAGTGACTTTTTTTTTTGTTAAAAAGAAACTGTTTTAATTTATCTCCAACTCATGTTTTTTGATATCAAAAAACACTCGTAGAAGATTCTCTATTTATAAGGAAATAGAATGAGGTCGAAATTCAAATAATCCATCTGTTGAATAGATTATATTATTTCTTAATCAATTATTTACTTATAGATAAGATAATATGATTTGTATTTCTCCAATTATTATACATTATTTAGTTATTTTTATAGGCCTATATTAAACAGTTATATGATATTTTTATATGCCCATATTATTGTCAGTGTGTTAGGGTAAAATAATACTTTATAAGGAAATAGAATGAGGTCGAAATTCAAATAATCCATCTGTTGAATAGATTAAGAAATAATATAATCAATTATTTACTTACAGATAAGAGATTATGATTTGTATTTCCCTAATTATTATACATTTAGTTATATTTATAGGCCTATATTAAACAATTTGATATTTTTATATGCCCATATTTTATGTTACAGAACAAAATTCTAAATTTTGCATTTTCCTAAACTTGGAATGTAAACTGTTATGGGAATTTGAATGGGGTCATAATTGTTTAGACATTTTCGTCATACAAACGTGATATGGTATGGGGGAGGGGAGATTATGTCTGTCCGTCCATCATGCTACAGGTCCAAAATACAAATTTTCCCTTTTCTCTAAACTTGGAACATACTAGTTTATGGTAATTTGAATGGGGTCAATTTATTTCGAAATTTTCGACATACAAATAATATAAGGGGAAGGTGGTGGGTTGAGATTTTTATATTTTTTTCTCGCAACCACATTTATTATTCTTTTATTTACCTTTACCCATATATTTTAAAGTATTGTTTAATATGGGCCAACTGGTAAATTCACCAGTCGAAATAGATTATATTATATCTTAATCAGTTGTATTATTATAGATTAGAGGTTTTGATTTATATTAGTATTTCAATATATCTTATCTTAAATTAGGCAAATTATTATCTTATAGGACTGGTATCTACTCTTATTATTGGTCAGTTATATTATATGCAGGATTATGTAGTTTACATTGTAAGGTCAGTATTGAGTAAACACTTCCGGTTGATCAGACGTAGGGTTGGGTAGCCGGCTCTCAATACTGACCCCTGATGTCAGAAACGCCTACAAAGATCAGAATGTTTAATTATGGGTAACATAATACTTTATAAGGACGTTAGGTGAACATTCAAAATTTTTCTTTGTTGTCTTTACTTAGGACATTAAACTTTATGGGATTCTAAATGAGGTCAAATTACAATTCTTTCGAAACTTTCGACCGGGCAACGGGATTTATAGGGGTAAAGAGATGTTACCTTTTCATTGTTTTGATTAAGGTTAATTATTTCTGTAATTCTCTTATATTACTTAAATAATAACCTTAGATTAATATCTTTGAAGACTGTAGGCTTTTCTGAGGTCAAATAACGATTATTTCAAAACTGGACACACCGACATGATTTTGTGTTGGAGAAATGGAATGTTATGTCAGAGGCATAAGATGTTTTAATTTATATTTGTATATATAATAATACCAGACGCTAGAGATTGCCTACAAAGATTGACAGTTATATTATTGTCAGTGTGTTAGGGTAAAATAATACTTTATAAGGAAATAGAATGAGGTCGAAATTCGAATAAACCATCTGTTGAATAGATTATATTATTTCTTAATCAGTTATTTACTTATAGATAAGATAATATGATTTGTATTTCTCCAATTATTATACATTATTTAGTTATTTTTATAGGCCTATATTAAACAATAATTTGATATTTTTATATGCCCATATTTTATGTTACAGAACAAAATTCTAAATTTTGCATTTTCCTAAACTTGGAATGTAAACCGTTATGGGAATTTGAATGGGGTCATAATTGTTTAGACATTTTCGACCTACAAACGTGATATGGTATGGGGGAGGGGAGATGTATTATGTCTGTCCGTCCATCATGCTACAGGTCCAAAATACAAATTTTCCCTTTTCTCTAAACTTGGAACATACTAGTTTATGGTAATTTGAATGGGGTCAATTTATTTCGAAATTTTCGACATACAAATAATATAAGGGGAAGGTGGTGGGGTTGAGATTTTTATATTTTTTCGCGCAACCACATTTATTATTCTTTTATTTACCTTTACCCATATATTTTAAAGTATTGTTTAATATGGGCCAACTGGTAAATTCACCAGTCGAAATAGATTATATTATTTCTTGATCAATTATATTCTTATAGATTTGAAGTTTTGATTTATATTAGTATTTCAATATATCTGATAGGGGTAAAAGATATTACCTTTTCATATTTGTATTGATTTGTGGGGAGGTTTTGATTAAGATTTATTTCTGTAATTGTCTTATATTACTCAAATAATTACCTTAAAATATTATCTTTTAAAGACTGTAGGCTTTTCTGACAGAATATTTAATGTGAAGGGAGGGATAAAGATGTTACCCTCCCATATTTTAAATCAAATATCTTATGATACATTTTGGATGGATATGTTTCTTAGGGCAACTGTATTTCACAGCTTTTAAAATGTTTAATATAGACCAACTGATAATTAAGAGATTATATTATTGTTTCTTAATCAATTAAATAATCATAAATGTAGTTAAAAATCATTTACAAATAAAATATTTTACTATCGCTGTGGTTTGCATCTGATTGGGTGGGGGAACATCAGCCTTGTAATTTTGCTGTGAAAATGAGCTGCAGAATAAGGTTCTGAAATCCATGTTCAGGGATATTCCAGCTCCAAAGTTTCATTTTGTTCTACCCGAACTAGGCGTAGATTCCCCCTGGCCCATTTTGTTAAACTATTTGATGGCTATATTCTGATGATTAGTGGAAGACATTGTTACATCTATTGTAGGGGGGGGGGGGGGCATTTAATGTTCACTCGGCACAGACTAGGGCATTTTGTGATAAACATGTGGTCAAAGTATATAATTTAAATTATTTGTGTGGATTGGTCTTTAACCGTTGGGAGGAAATGAAATGGAATTTAACGTCCTGTTCTGCTCCAAAACTGGGCTAATGAAGACATGAGGGCCGAGTGGTTAGAGCACGCTCTATCATACGGCCTGCTATTGAGTCAACAGGTATGGTTTAGAACCCCCAGTTGTACATGGCAAGGAGTAGGGTCGCCTGTCCAACCTCGTGGGTTTTCTCTGGGTACTCCAGTTTCCTCCCTCTGCTAAAGTCCCCTAAGCACAAGCGAATTATTTTAATAAAATTAAACCTTATGTTTGTGTGTCGAGTGGACGTTAAACCCCATTTCTCTCTCTCCAACTGCCTAGGGATTATTTACGTGCACGCTAATGTGTATAGGGCACATTGGTTTGTCTTCCCATCCTACATCACTGACAAGGGGAACCATGCCGGAAAATCTGGTTTAACTTTCTTGGTCAATGCCAGGCCCGTAGCTAGCTGTGTGTGTGGGGGGGGGGGGAGGAGCGGGGGCTTATTTCGTCCTAAATATTGAATATGCTCATCGTTTTCTGGTACGACCACAGCATCAATGTTGATTTAAATTGACAAATAATTCGTATTTTCAATGTCGAAGACTTTAGATGATATTGAGTTAGACTTGGCTACTATAAGTTCGGGAGTGGGGATCACGTGGCTAAGTGGGTAAGGCCCTGGCTAGCTAGTCTGGAGGTCGGATTAATTATAGCTTATCAACTCTCAATGCCTGTCTGTCTACAGCTGGCTCTGCCTGAGAACAGGTGGAAGTATACCGTATATAAATCGCTGCGTGCAGTAAGATCGTTAGCCTGTAACTTTGGAACTATTATAGCGAGAACTGTCAGCTCTTTATTTAAATCTTCCATAATGCTTCTTTAAATATAATATAATATTAAATTAAAAACCTATTCAAAAGGTTGATTAAAGACAAGGACAAATTATTCTGGTTGGCACAAGTAAACATGATTTATATGGGGCGAGAGTGAGTATTGTAGACTAAATGGGTTGAGTTGAGAGTAATATATATGGGGTTTAATAACGTCCTACAGTTCTGCTCATGACCAGGCAAATGCCATACAGTGAGCTAGGAGGGGAATTTTGCCCGGACAGTGGTCACTACGACATACTCTTATGTTCAAACTGCCAAGGGTTCTTTTACGTGCATGTCAATGGGTACACGGGACCTTGGTTATTCGAACGACTAGACAGCTGTTCTTGTCAGGTCTTCCGTCCTGCCTCAGTGACAAGGGGGAACCACGCCAGAAAATCTGGATGAACTATCTCTGTCAAAGCAGGTATCGACCTCCAGGCTGACAAGCCAGCATCTTACTCGTTTAGAGCCCCCCCCACACACACCCACACTAAACACGTACAACTGGGGAATCGAAACGACGCCAGTTGACACAACGACCTTATGATACAGCTCCTACAATCAGTGGGCGGGGCAGGTAGATGGGTTTCATATAGTCAGTCAGTTGCTGAGTAATGGTGTAGCCTAGGTGTTTATTAGATCAGTTCCTTCATGCTCAAAATGTCTTAAAAGTTTAGAAATTTCTTTTAAATGGTTTAGGGCCTACCGCCTTTGGCAGTGGGGGTTTGGCATGGCCTAGTGGACTAGAGTGCCGCGCTACGACATCTAGCTGGCCGGTCACCTCTGGCTTGCGGCTGTGGTTTCGATCCCTGGTGTGAGCATATGTGGCATGGAGATAGGGGCGCCTTCTCAACCTCGTGGGCACTCACACCAGGGCTCGAAACCACGGTCGCAAGCCAGAGTTGATCGGCCAGCTAGAGGTCGAAGCGCGGCACTCTAGACCACTAGGCTATCCCAACCCCCTCGTATTTATATAAATGTGCATTTGCCATAAATGGAACGGGGTCAGTACCCATTGGTAAACCAATAGTTTGCTGTATTATCTGATCCCCAACCTCAAATATGGCATTGTCAATGAAAAAATGTATGATGTTTTGAAATGTTTCTTTATCAAAAACTATCATGACGGCATTGTGACGTTTTGCAATCCATCTCGCATCTTGTTAGTAGACGGCCATCAAGTTTCTGCCTTTTCCGAAAGCTCCATTAAAGGCTTTATCTACGAACCAATCCAACTTATTTTTGCGATCTGCATGTTGCAGTATAGAATATAAGGTAGAAAAATCGAACGTTTCTATAATTCGCATTATCTTTTTTATTGATTTTATCTAGAGTATCTACTATTGGTTTGTTTTTATCAATTATGAAATTCCAGTATAATTACAAAGTGTTTTGCACCAAATGGCATGTTGGGTTTGCCATAATTTAAGTCCTTTGGTGATAGTTTGTGCAAGCTGTTTAGTCTGGCAGATACTGCAGGATATCATGTATCTGAATTTTACTGGGTTTTTATGAAATTTAGGAATATAATAAATGTAAGGTAGTGCATCTGATCTATCATTGTCTTTAATGTCATTACTCCTGTTCAAAGTATAATAATTATGTAAGTTCAACATCAGTAAGGATATTTTTCACAGAGATGAAGGCAATAATAGTGCTGGCCTTATCGACAGTTATTAGAACAAATCTCTCTTGAAGAGTAGTAACAGGTACATCAATCGCTCAATCCTCGCTCAATCCCCGCACGTGACCTTTAAAGTCACACAAGAAGACATTCCCAATTACTGGACTGCCGATTAGCGAAACCCTTACACTTTTGTTCTGTGTATACATTCCAGCGAATCAAGTATTTTTCTAGTAAGATTGGATATCTCTACTTTCAATATTTATCAAAATTGCCATAATTATATTGAAATGAACATTCCATAAATACTTTTTCTGGGAAGTGTCTTTAACCCTATAGCAGATGACTGATCTTTAGCGTTTGTGAGCATAATAGGACTAGGCTTGACTCTACCACATACTCGTAACACAATGGAAAGGACGGGTGTGTTCAGCACTGGGCAGGAATCCAGGGACCACAGTTATTCTTCAGAGAAAACGGGGGCATGTGTCAGCTCAAAAGTGATTATACTCATATATTGCCAGACCCGAGACCCTGAATTTATGAAAATGTCTTGACGTTTAAAGATCCCCAAATTCTCTCTTGCTAGTTTCAGTAAAACAAAAACACAAGATTATACAGGTGATACTTTATATATAAAAATATAAAAGCATCAAGTAATAAGGTAAAAATAATAATAATAATAATATCAACAATGAAGCAATCGGTATCCAGGTAATAACACATAAACATATAAAATAATCTAACAAAATGACGATCACATCAAATCAATAATCCACAGGTAAATACACTGGGATGGAATATAAAATAAGGCACTTCACTACAATCTAATAGAGGCCTAAGGTTGACACAAATCTCAACCTACAAAAGGCTTGCTCAGAGTTAACATATGAGTGGGAGTTAGTTATACACTAACGGGAATGCGACCAACACACAGCTGACGATAACGCATTGTACGAAAAGCCAAGAAAATGGGAAGAAGGGGAGTGGATGGCCAAATGATTAGCGCTGTATCATAAAGCATATCATTGAGTCAACTGGCGTGGTTTCTAATCCCTGGTTGTATGTGACAAGGAGTAGGGTCGTCCGTCCAATCTTGCGGGCTTTTTCCGGGGCCTCCGGTTCCCCCCCCCACCGCTAAAGACCTCTAGGCGCAAGCGAATTACAGAAATAAAATTAAACCATATGTTAGTCCCACAATGACCTAGTTTGTATTGAATTATTAAACCCCATCTTTCTCTCTCCAAAAAAATTGCTTGGCCTACGAGACACGTTCGCAGCCACCCGCTGCATTCCAATAGAACATACTGGTTAACTAGAGACACTAGGGCGTACAAATATCGAGACAAAGGCCAGATTATGGCCAAGGTAATTTAAAACACACAGCGCAAGAAATGGTCACGTATCCAGACACAATAAGAAACACACGACTGTAAAGATTGGTAGTTGTTTTTGTGTAAGGTTTTATATCTCGCATGACTTCTGATGTGGGTCTGTAGATTACCATTCTGGCTAAATGATTTACTACAAACATCACATTTATACGGTTTCTCTCCCGCATGATTTCTCATGTGGATCTGTAGATTACTACTAGTGGTAAATGATTTACTACAAACATCACATTTATAAGGTTTTTCTCCAGTATGAGTTCGGATATGTTTCTGTAGATTACCATTATGAGTACTACAAAAATTACATTTATAATCTCTTTCTCCTCTTTGCCCTTGGCGACTAACATGTTTTTCACAGTGTTTTGTTAAATCAGTGCAAGATTTAAATTCTTCATCACACACGTGACACTGATAAATAGTTCCGTCATCTTCAGTTTGACAAAAGCCATCCACACGATCAGGTTTCTCTTCTTTCACCTGACAATATTCATCTACATCATCAATTTTCTCTTCTTTAAAGTGAACATGACAGTATTCATCTACATCAACAGTTATTTCTTCTTTAACATGTATCTTATTGTGTTGTTCTAAATCTTCATATTGTTTAAAAATCTCATCACATACAACACACTATTGGAAAGTATTAACATCATTACATTCCTGTAATATATAAAAGTATTAACATCATTAGCTTCCTGTAATATATAAAAGTTATAACACCATTAGCTTCCTGTAATATATTTACCTATCTTTATCGTGGCACTTCAAAGTCACGTGTCTCCATTCATATTAAAAAAATGTTTTTAAGCACTTTAAATGCGCACGTCGACACTACATGAAGATCTGACCGGTTCTAGTGGAAGATCGCGTCAGAGGTCGAGCGGGGTTTTCTAGCATTTAGTCGTCAGGCAGTGATTAACCCATCGGCGTTGACGTTTCTAGTGGTTTACCCACAGTTCAGGGCAGAGAATGCCAAGAGGTGACCATAACAGACCGTTTCATTGGCTAATCTCCCTCACTTCAACCAGAACGCCTGTTATATAACTACTCTTCCAGATCCCAGAGAACAATAAAAAACGAAACGAAACAGAATCTGTGTTTTAATCACGCTGATTTTATATTAATCGGTGGATCAGGACCTGGCTCAATCTGGATTCAGTGTAATTAATGATTGATTACTTCGATAACAAACAGCTAAATCACGAAAAGGTCCATCAATTGCGATTGGCGATGTCTCAAATATCCCGTTTCACCCAACCCAGACCTTTTTACATAGCTTTCTTACACAGAGCACGTAACTTATTAATATATACGGAAACGAGACCGAAATGGACGAGGGGTGAGGCTATGCGGGCTAATGAAATGAAATAAAATGAGATAGCTATGAGGGAAATTTGTCCGTATTTCGTGTTCCAATGTGAACACAGAACCTCTGTTTATCGTCCCACCGAACGACTGGGCAGCTGTCTTGTCAGGCCCTCCGTCCTGCATTAATGACTAGGGGGGATCGTGCCGAAAAATTTGGCTTTTATCAATTTGTTTTTTAACAATTTATAAATGATTCTGAGTCGATAGGATATATACTTTTCCTAATATTTAGTCTCAAAATTCAATCAAAATTGTTTACTTTTCACATTGATTTTAAAATTGGGCTTGAATAATCAGATTAAAATTACTTCTGATAGACTTAGACCCCTCATATTTGTCAATTTAGAGCAACTTCAGATCAAAGCAGAAGAAGGCAAATTTTTGATTTCCTGATACAATTAGAAAGAGAATGACCTAAGAGCACTATTATACACATCTTTTTCTTTTGTTGTTTGTCAGTCAATTTTTTCCTATCTTTTCATTCTCCTGTCCTGTGTCCTGTCCTCTCCTTCCTTCTTTCTTTTCTCCCCTCCTCCTTCCTTCCTTTCTTTCCCTCTTCTTTTTCTTCTTATTTTTTCTTTCTTATAAGCTTAGGCCGTACTTGGCCCACAGACAGGTGGGCCAAGTACGGCACTGGGTCAGAGGCACACTAAATGGATTTTCCTTTGTGTGTCTGTGTATTTTGACAATAGTCCGAAATTCTAAATGGATTGTCTTGAAAACTATTCATATATATTCCTTATCCTAACGATTACTGTTATTATTTTTGCGCCCGATCCCCAGGGGCACAACTGCAGCGATGATAGCTTAGATTTTGACAACATGGGCGCCCCATCACTCAAGTTGTGATGTTAATCGTGAGAGTCATTATGAGGCGCTGCACCATTCAAACGGCGCCTCATATATAACGACATGATTGGCGAGGCGGCCATAAACCACATGATTGGCGAGGCGCCCATAAACCACGTGACATTAGTTGGCCCGGCACCACGCATTACGTTCAATGGAAAGGGCGCCTTCGGTGCCCATTGGGGGAGCCGACTTTTTCGGCAATCGTCAAAGCCCCCCCCCACCTCCGGTGCTAGCTACGGGCCTGAATATGAACTAATAAGGGTTGTAGGCTACTAACCGTTTAAACCTGTTTTATGCTGTCCACTCTGTACCAGTTCTTCACCTTTAACCTTTCTTATTTGTCTAGTGAGTAGTTCTAGGAATGTTCATCCTATAGTTTTTATATGCAAATTTAGTAGGGTGTTATATTCTCTTTGAGTATTTTAGTAGAGTGTTATATTCTCTTTAAATATTTTAGCCAGTTTCCATGTTCCTGTATATCCAGTTAGTCTTTCATTTCCAGTGGTTATAATTACTTTTATAGTGTAGTGCCGGTTAATAACCAACAATAGGGTTTTGGGGTATAGTAACTCTGCCACTAGACTGGCCCAGTTTCTTCTATTTATTTTACATTTCGATTTATATAAAAGTAGTAATTTTTAGTAAACCAACACTTTCGTTTCCATTTGTATAAAAAAAAAATTTGAGTAAACCTGTAACCAGCACTAGAGACTGGACAATTTGCGAGCTTCACAATAAAATGGGCGTTTCTTGTCCTGTTTTACGTTGTTCCTTATTTGGAATGATTGACAGTTGTCAAGCAAGCACGTGACACCACTTTGTAAATGTGATGTCTAAGATAAATTAAGTTCGATATTTACCTTCATGAATCATGCGTCTCGAATGGAGTGCAAAGCAGTCATGCTGAAACCGTCTGCGGGCTGATGTCACGTTTTTGTTTCCATTCGCCATTCGGTTTTGTCCCGATACGCATGAACTGGCTTCGTTAAAGGGACAATCCCGATAAGAACAGAGTCTCAAAAATTAAAGTCCGAGTATTTATGAAATTTATGGACCAAAATATACTGGCATGATGTATTTACCTTGTCACAAAATTTCAGCTCAAAATATTGAGTCGTTTGGACGCGAACGTCAACACTGCTTATTCGGACACGTAACCCTTTTAAGATTTCGGGTCAATTTTGTCATTGTTTCTTGAGAGGTCTATACAGTGAATGACCAATGCCCTGTACTTGATAACAAAAGGTAAATTTCACCTACATATTATTTTTATAGAAAAAAGTCTGGTTTTATCCAGATACTGTATAATAAAACGTTCTCCATCTTCAGATGAAGACTGTCAGCTTTAAGTTATTTACAAGCGTATCACAAATATCGGGTTGGTAGGTGGGCCTTAGGTTATGGATTTTAAAGGATTTTAACACAAAATTAAGCAGTTTTATTCCACAAAAAGTTATCGGGATTGGCACTTTAAGTTGTTATAATGATGTCGTGTGTAATTATTTATCTTCATTCACCTCATCCCATACGTTGTATCCGTTCATTCGACAGATATTGTCCGTCAACAAAATTCTTAGATCGTTAAAGTATCACTAAATAACAATAACTGTTATCCACAACAAACATCTCGCACCTACACCAGTTTGCCAGTGCAAATGCAGTAATCCCGTGCACGACGTCACACGACCTAAATAATGCAGATTGACCTACTAGATGAGAATGAAGCTCTATTTGCCCAGTCTCTAGAGAGTACGTTTTTTTTTTTCGTTTTTTTTTTTTTGAGAGGACTGGCCAATTTTTGGTGTGTGGAGAAGACTGGCCACCAGTCTACTCTGCCACCAGTGATTGATATTAGGCCAATCACGAACCTTGTGTAAAGTAAGCAAGACGTAAAGGCTCCCCCCTTCAAGAGACAAGGATTGGAATTAGCCTAAAGGTAATTCTCCTCAAGTATCCCCAAGCATAGAATAAGTGACAGCCAAATTATAATTAATGTGTATTTATTACCATTAATATTACATTAAACATAGTATATTAATCAGACATGTAGGTGCATAAGTTTAATTTAAGAAGCGTGTTAGAACTTGCTACCTTGATTAGGCGGTTTCGTTATTTCTAACCTTAGATCAGTTACACTCAGGTATTAGCGAGAATACCTTCAGCGATTGTACATTATCACTTACGTAGACTCAAACCAATCACACCAATAAAAAGTAAATTATCGAGTATATGTACAGTAATAATGAACAAAACAGAATGGTAATGATTTATGAACCATTTCAGACAAAGAATGAATATTAACAATTATAACAAACATGAAACATACACATGTTATACATATTTCAAATCGGCAGAACATACTACAGATTTTGATAATATAATAAAATATAAACTAATTACAGATATATACATCATGTATATAAATAATTCAATAAATGGACATAAATAGGGTTATATACCCTTATGAAAAAACGAACGAGAAACGAGGACCGTTTCAATAGTTTAAAGAGGAGGCTATTGTAAGATGGTGAGCTGTATTTAGTAACTTAGATACCGTCCTAACATCCTGTTTTCAACTGGTCATTTTTTCCCCTGGCTACATCTCGGACGCATCAATTTGTGTTTTAGCACTGATTTCACTAACCAAGGTAGGTTTATATTTGTTTAACTTGATTTGAATTATTAAATATGACAATTTCTTTCTAATTTAAAGCGTATTTTATTCTGGTATAAATTACAAATGTTTTCTTCATATATGTAGTGATTTCGTCACTTGATTTTCTAACTTTCAGAGTAAGTTTGGCTCTCCCAAACGCAACCGCATTTGATGGGCTTCCTAGACTCGACTACCTCTATGGATGCGCGGATCCAGAGAATTTTTTATCCGATTTTATTGGCGACTTTTAGACCTGTAATTTTGGAATTTACCTTCGGGAAGTCCGTCAGAATGGACCATATTGAATCTAATTTACCAAATTTTTGGAGGGGAGGGCGCCCAACCCCCCCGTTAATTGGTTGAGTGCCTTTGGAGCTACGCCCACCGCAATTATCAAACCTAGATCCCCCCCTGCAAAAAATCCTGGATCCGCGCCTGGGATCGCCCAAACTCTTGCATAATCTTGGAGTGCACGTGCGCCTATATAAGAGGGTTGATTAGCTGGACTGGGGTGTGTTTTATTGCAATTTAGAAATTGTCGCCTGTCGAGCAGACCGGTTGATTGTATGGTTATCTTGTGTCACTTCTCTAGCAGACTATATTGTATTTTATACTGTTCTGATGGAGTTTTCGATTGGTAGATCTGACTAGCCGTTATCTATATCAAGGTTGTGGACCCTGTAGAGTCACAATTTTAATCCGATTTTGATGAAATTTGAAATGTAAGTTTATAACCCAAAGATTGCAGTTCCTGTCGATATTCGGGCACATTGGACCATAACTTCCTGAATTATGGCCCCTGATTGTACGAAAAATCATGTTTTTTACTTTGTGGACCCAATGGAGGTCACAATTTTATTCTGGGGCATAACTTTATAAAAACCAAACAAATTCTAATGATTTTGCTGATAATTACTTAATACATGTATATGCGACAACTCTTGTTGACTGCCCGGACGATTTAGCTATTGTGGGCGTATGTTTTGTTGCCTGGCAACCTATTTTCTTCATATACTAAGAGCACCGTTTTCATGGTACGTTTCTTACATATACTATTCAAAAAAAGTAGGGGATATTTGATTTTGGGGGCATAATACTAAAATATGCAAATGACTACGAAAAAAGTCACTATAGAACCTAACAGAAGAAACATTTCCAGTTACATGTGAAGCCCAAACACACCAATAGCTACCGCATGGAATGCAGGTGATGCTTGGGATCATCATGGGGGTCCAACCCAAGATTTGCACGACTCTGACTTTGAATGTTAGTCATTGTAGCATTGAATTCCAGGGTGGAAACATCAGTTTAATTGTTTTAGTGACCAGAAAACAATTTTTGATATGCATCGGCTTACCCAAAATGAAAGGTTACGTGCCCTTGGCATGCTACAGATCGGCACAACACAGGCCGTTGTGGCGCGGACGATGAATGTTTCTCAGTCTGTCATAAGCAGGTTATGGTCCAGATACCGTGATACACAATCTGTACAGGACAGACCACGCTCAGGTCGACCAAGGGCGACAACTCAAGCCCAGGATCGATTTATCCGTACCTTGGCCTTGAGAAATCGTGTCATCACAGCAAATCAGATCAGCGCTCGTCTTCAAACAGACACTGGTGTGAGAGTGAGTGGCCAGACAATTCGGAATCGACTGCATAGGGGTCACCTTCGCGCCCGACGTCCTCGCGTGATCCCTTGTTTGAGAGATCATCACATTCAGGCAAGACGTCGTTGGTGTAGGGATCGTCAACACTGGGATAATCGACGCTGGAGCAATGTGATGTTTTCAGATGAGTCAAGGTTCACTGTTGATTTTTTGATATCGAATTGTAACTTCATGAATCATGGCCCTTGATCGAAGGAAAAATCATTTTCTTTTTAGCTTGTTCTCTATCCATCTCTCGAATGTTGGTGTAACCTGCTGGTTTAGCTTGTGGTCACTCTTGAGGTCACAATTATTACACAATTTACAAAACCGTCTGATTATCTCACCGTTACACTGTGAGGAAGGTTGAGTTCGAATTTTGTGAACATCGGACCAAAATTGCCAGACAAAATGGCCGCCGCTTGTACGCGAATTGTGTTAAAGTATGGTATATCACCATTACACCGTAACGAATGCTCGATCGAATTTCATGAACATCGGACCAAAATTGCTGAAAAAAATGGCCGCCACTTTTAAGTGAATGGTGTAAAAATATTGTATGTCTAGGTTGTGGACCCTATAGAGTCACAATTTTAATCCAATTTTGATGAATTTGAAATGTAAGTTTATAACTCAAAGATTGCAGTTCCTGTCGATATTCGGGCACATTGGACCATAACTTCCTGAATTATGGCCCCTGATTGTGCGAAAAATCATGTTTTTTTACTTTGTGGACCCAATGGAGGTGACAATTTTATTCTGGGGCATAACTTTATAAAAACCAAACAAATTCTAATGATTTTGCTGATAATTACTTAATGTGCAACCGTGGACGTATGTTTCGTTGCCTGGCAACCTATTTTCTTTATATACTAAGAGCACTGTTTTCATGGTATGTTTCTTATATATTTCATTATTATATCTATTACGTGTATAATAATCCTAAAGCTGTTATTACCTGTAATAGGCAACATATCTCTATTTTATAAAATTAGTTGATAGTCATTATAAGATATATGTATACCACATAGTGGTGGTGTTAACTATCTTTCTTATTGAATATAAACTAATTTCGTTCTTTTTATTATTTCAGTGCTCTTTTGTATACAATCCTGTCCTGTGTAAATTAACTGTTTTGTGATGTTCCTGTTTGTATCTTTATGGTTTAACCCACCACCTGGAAAGGTGGAAGTCTGTCCGACGATCCTGCTACACAAAGGTAGGCACTTTTTTCTCCTTAGTTATAATAATAGACTGAAACATGGTTCCGTGTGTCGTCCATAATATCTAGACACTTTTGAGTAAATAGGTTACATGCCCTTGTTTTGAAAATAGTTTCGCTTAACCAGTCTACCGACCATTCTACGTCTAATTGACAGGTCGGTATAATCAAGACTACTTTGTAAAAGTAAAATGAAACTACTGCTAGTGGTAAACGCTAGATCTTATAAAGCGAGTACGATATAGAGCGAGGAACATGTCAGTCAATTTGATTGACAGTTCGTTGTACGGCCTTGACATTATGTATAGTAAAGGCTAAAATCAGATGTTGGATCTTCTTGTAAATATTTGTTCGGTCTCGCTGTATAGTATGTCTGTTTCAATTAAGATTTTGGAATATTTTTATACGCCCACATTTTCATGTGGTTGAAATATATAAAACTGCCATTTAAAACCATCATACATGTTCACTATCCTGACTAGTTTCGTCAAATAAATTTTAACTTTTTCAAAGGAACAGTTCAACAGAAACAGGAAACAAATTTGAAAAATGATGTCATATGTTGATGACATCACTAAGTTGTAATGGTTGCCCTGTCGTTGGTAACATGTAAGTTCTTCATTTTCTAGAAAGGTGATCTATCACATGAAAATGTGATGATACTATTAACAAAGGTGCCCATACACAAGTTGAAAATCCACAAATATTTACAGTAGGCATCCTCAAACCAATCTTCCAACGAATTTCTGATGGGATCACAATTACTAGGTAACTGGATACATAAACAGCATAATTGTAGTGGTTGAAATATATAAAACTGACATTTGAAACCATCATACATGTTCACTATCCTGACTAGTTTCGTCAAATAAATTTTAACTTTTTCAAAGGAACAGTTCAACAGAAACAGGAAACAAATTTGAAAAATGATGTCATATGTTGATGACATCACTAAGTTGTAATGGTTGCCCTGTCGTTGGTAACATGTAAGTTCAAATATAGGTTTATCCCCATAAGATCTTGGCATGGATTGAAACTTCATGGATTATGGTATATCATGGTTGTTGACTCTGTACAGGTCACAATTCTTATCCGATTTTGACGAAAAGTCACATTTCTAGGTTGTGGACCCTATAAAGGTCACAATTTTGAACCGATTTTGATGAAACTTGACATGCATGTTTGTAACCCAAAGATCTTGGTTCCTTTCGATATTTGCGGCTATCTGAATGTAATTTCCTGAATTATGGCCCCTGATTGTCCGAAAAATCACCCTTTTTAGCTTGTGGTCCTTCTGGAGGTCACAATTATTATTCGATTTAAAAAAACGTTTGATTATATCACCGTTACACCCTAAGAAAGGTTGAGTTCGAATTTCGGGAAAAATCGGACGAAAATTGCCATACAAAATGGCCGAGTTCGAATTTCGGGAAAATCAGACCAAAATTGCCATACAAAATGGCCACCGTTTGTACGTGAATACTGTTAAAAAATGGTATATCAAGGTTGTGGACCCTGTAAAGGTCACAATTTTAATTCGATTTTGATGAAACTTGAAATGCATGGTTATAACCCAAAGATCTTGGTTCCTTTCGGTATTTGCGCATATCGGATCGTAACTTCCTGAATTATTTGAATTTCGTGAAAATGGTACCAAAATTGCCTGACGAAATGGTCGCCGTTTGTACGCGAATAGTGTAAAGATATGGTATATCATGGTTGTTGACTCTCTATAGGTCACAATTCTTATCCGATATTGATGAAAAGTCACATTTCTAGGTTGTGTACCGTCACACCATAATCATTGTCGGCTTCGAATTTCATGAATATCAGACTGGAACTGACCAACTAAATGGCTGCTCCCAATACAGTATGAAATACAGGACTTAATGATGTAGGAAAAATCACTTTTGGTATTGCTTGTTCTCTATCCATCTCTCGAAAATGTGGGCGTATCCTGCCTGGCAGTGCCAGCCTATCTTTTTTTTAGCTTGGAGGTCACAATTATTATCCGATTTAAAAAAACGTATGATTATATTACCGTTACACCGTAAGGAAGGTTGAGTTCGAATTTCGGGAAAATCAGACCAAAATTGCCATACAAAATGGCCGCCGTTTGTACGCGAATACTGTTAAAAAATGGTATATCAAGGTTGTGGACCCTGTGAAGGTCACAATTTTAATTCGATTTTGATGAAACTTGAAATTCATGGTTATAACCCAAAGATATTGGTTCTTTTCGATATTTGCGCATATCGGATTGTAACGTCCTGAATTATGGCCCCTGGTTATACGCAAAATCCCCCTTTCTTTAGCTTGTGGTCCCTCTGGAGGTCACAATTATTATCCCATTTAAAAAAACGTTTGATTATATCACCGTTACACTGTAAGGAAGGTTGAGTTTGAATTTCGGGAAAATCGGACCAAAATTGACAGACAAAATGGCCGCCGTTTGTACGCGAATACTGTTAAAAAAATGATATATCATGGTTGTGGACCCTGTATAGGTCACAATTTTAATTCGATTTTGATGAGGAAGGTTGAGTTCTAATTTCGTGAAAATCGTACCAAAATTGACGGACGAAATGGTCGCCGTTTGTACGCGAATAGTGTAAAAATATGGTATATCATGGTTGTGGACTCTCTACAGGTCACAATTCTTATCCGATTTTGATGAAAAGTCACATTTCTAGGTTGTGTACCGTCACACCATAATCATTGTCGGTTTCGAATTTCTTTAATATCAGACTGGAACTGACCAACTAAATGGCTGCTCCCAATACAGTATGAAATACAGGACTTAAAGATGTAGGAAAAATCACTTTCGGTATTGCTTGTTCTCTGTCCATCTCTCGAAAATGTGGGCGTATCCTGCCTGGCAGTGCCAGCCTATCTTAATTCGATTTTGATGAAACTTGAAATTCATGGTTATAACCCAAAGATCTTGGTTCCTTTCGATATTTGCGCATATCGGATCGTAACTTCCTGAATTATGGCCCCTGATTATACGCAAAATCGCCTTTTTTTTAGCTTGGAGGTCACAATTATTATTCGATTTAAAAAACGTTTGATTATATCACCGTTACACCCTAAGGAAGGTTGAGTTCGAATTTCGGGAAAATCGGACCAAAATTGCCATACAAAATGGCCACCGTTTGTACGCGAATACTGTTAAAAAATGGTATATCAAGGTTGTGGACCCTGTAAAGGTCACAATTTTAATTCGATTTTGATGAAACTTGAAATTCATGGTTATAACCCAAAGATCTTGGTTTTTTCGATATTTGCGCATATCGGATCGTAACTTCCTGAATTATGGCCCCTGGTTATAGGCAAAATCCCCCTTTCTTTAGCTTGTGGTCCCTCTGGATGTCACAATTATTATCCAATTCGATTTTGATGAGGAAGGTTGAGTTCTAATTTCGTGAAAATCGTACCAAAATTGACGGACGAAATGGTCGCCGTTTGTACGCGAATAGTGTAAAAATATGGTATATCATGGTTGTGGACTCTCTACAGGTCACAATTCTTATCCGATTTTGATGAAAAGTCACATTTCTAGGTTGTGTACCGTCACACCATAATCATTGTCGGTTTCGAATTTCATTAATATCAGACTGGAACTGACCAACTAAATGTCTGCTCCCAATACAGTATGAAATACAGGACTTAAAAGATGTAGGAAAAATCACTTTCGGTATTGCTTGTTCTCTGTCCATCTCTCGAAAATGTGGGCGTATCCTGCCTGGCAGTGCCATCCTATCTTTAAATTCAAATATTACGTTATTGATATCCTATCCCGGAAGTAAAACCAACATGACAACTTCTAGAACATTAGTTCGATTTTCATGAAATTGGGAATGTAAGTAGATTTTGTTGATCTACATGTAGCTTCAACGATATCATTAGAAATTTTCTAATTTATCTCCCCTTGCAGAAATTGAGGACCTACACGAATTGGAAGGATTACAAAAAACAGTTTCCCAATCGGACAAAAAAAGGAATCATATGTCTAAGACAACTTCCAAAAACTAAACAATAATAACCGGCGTTGGTTTTTATACGCCCACATTTTCATGTGGACGTATTATGTCGTCGCCACCGTCCGTTCGTCCGTCTGTCCACAATTTGTTTGTGGACTCTCTACAGGTCACAATTCTTATCTGATTTTGACGAAACTTGAAATATACGTTTATCCCCAAAAGATCTCGGCTGCTTTCGATATTGGCATGTATCGGATCAAAACTTCATGGATTATGGCCCCTGATTGTACGAAAAATCACGTTTTTAGCTTGTGAACACTGTAGAGGTCACAATATTGAACCGATTTTGATGAAACTTGAAATGCATGTTTATAACTCAAAGATCTTGGTTTCTTTCGATATTTGCGCCTATCTGAATGTAATTTCCTGAATTATGGCCTGATTGTCCGAAAAATCACCCTTTTTAGCTTGTGGTCAATCTGGAGGACACAATTATTATCCGATTTAAAAAACTGATTGATTATATCACCATTACACCCTAAGGAAGGTTGAGTTCGAATTTCGGGAAAATCGGACCAAAATTGCCATACAATATGGCCGCCGTTTGTACGCGAATACTGTTACAAAATGGTATATCAAGGTTGTGGACCCTGTAGAGGTCACAATTTTAATTCGATTTTGATGAAACTTGAAATTCATGTTTATAACCCAAAGTTCTAGGTTCCTTTCGATATTTGCGCATGTCGAATCGTAACTTCCTGAATTATGGCCCCTGATTATACGCTAAATCGCCTTTTTATACGCCCACATTTTTATGTGGACATATATTGTCGTCGCCCCTGTCCGTCCGTTCACAATTTGTTTGTGGACTCTCTACAGGTCACAATTCTTATCTGATTTTGACGAAACTTGAAATATAGGTTTATCCCCAAAAGATCTCGGCTGCTTTCGATATTGGCATGTATCGGATCAAAACTTCATGGATTATGGCCCCTGATTGTACGAAAAATCACGTTTTTAGCTTGTGGACCCTATAGAGGTCACAATTTTGAACCGATTTTGATGAAACTTGACATGCATGTTTATAACCCAAAGATCTTGGTTCCTTTCGATATTTGCGCATGGCATATCGGATCATAACTTCCTGAATTATGGCCCCTGATTGTGTACGAAAAATAGCCTTTATTATCTTGTGGTCCCTCTGGAAGTCAAAAATATTACCCGATTTAAAAAAACGTTTGATTATATCACCGTTACAACGTAATGAATGTTGGGTTCGTGAAAATCGGACCATAACTGACAGACAAAACTAGGGTATAAAAATATGGTATATCAAGGTTGTGGACCCTGTAGAGGTCACTATTTTAATCTGAAGTTGATGAAACTTGAAATGCATGTTTATAACCCAAAGATCTTGGTTCCTTTTGATATTCAACGGATAATATTGGATTGTAACTTCCTGAATTATAGCCCCTGATTGTACGCAAAATTGACTTTTTATACGCCCACATTTTTATGTGGACGTATATTTTCGTCGCCCCTGTCCGTCCGTCCGTCCACAATTGTTTGTGAACAGTCTACAGGTCACAATTTTTATCCGATTTCAATGAAACTTGAAATATAGGTTTATCACCCTAAGATCTCGGTTCCTTTCGATATTGGCATGTATTGGACTGTAACTTCATGAATTATGGCCCCCGATTGTCCAAAAAATCACGTTTTTAGCTTGTGAACAGTGTAGAGGTCACAATTTTTAAATCGATTTTGATGAAACTAGAAATGCATGTTTATAATCCAAATATCATGGTTCCTTTCGATATTTGCTCATATCTGATTGAAACTTTCTGAATTATAGCCCCTGATTGTACGGAAAAATGACTTTTTATACACCCACATTGAAATGTGGATAAAAACAAAGTCAAAGCTATCACAAAACCATCTTTTAAAGTATCTAACGTTTCGTAGGTAAAAATCTACTTCTTCAGAGAATATAAGTTACAAAAATGAGGCAGTTGAAATTCAAGGTTAGTCGTGGTAACAAGTGATGTCATAATGTAAATATGACGTCATAACATTGATGACATAATAATTATAAAGGGTGTAAAGTTAAAAAAAATGTCATCAATGTTATGACGTCATATTTACATTATGACATCACTTGTTACCACGACTAACCTTGAATTTCAACTGCCTCATTTTTGTAACTTATATTCTCTGAAGAAGTAGATTTTTACCTACGAAACGTTAGATACTTTTAAAGATGGTTTTGTTATACCTTTGACTTTGTTTTTAACCACTCCTACTACTGGTGTCACTGTATCAAGTTTATTATGACTTTGATCCTGTCTATGTTTATGTTATTTAAATGGTTTTGGATTCCTCTCACTTTATCATTCGGATTCACACGTTGAAATGTGGTCGTATATTGTTGTCAGTCCAGCATCCACAATTGCTTGTGGACGCTCTAGAGGCTAAAGTTAATATCCGATTGAATTTAAATTTATACACATAGTTTAAGGTCATGAAGACGAAGACACCTATTGATTTTCAGCAATTTCCGATATTAACTGCCAGAGTTATGGCCCTTGATCACTTCAAAATATCTTGTGGACGCTCCAGAGGCCAAAGTTAATATCCGATTGACTTTAAATTTATACACAGTGTTTGAGGTCACAATTTTGAACCGATTTTGATGAAACTTGACATATATGTTAGTAATCCACAGATCTTGGTTCCTCTGGATATTTGCGAGCTTCGGATTGTAACTTCCTGAATTATGGCCCCTGACCGTCCAAAAAATAGCCCTTTTTAGCTTGTGGTTCCTTTGGAAGTCAAAATTATTATCCAATTTAAAAAAAACATTTAATTATATCACCGTTACATGGTAATTTAACATGGGGCAGAACTTTATAAAAAAATGAAACAAATTCTAATGATTTTCTGATAACTCGTGCGGTCCTCCTGCACTTACTATTAATGAGACAACTCTTGTTGACTGCCCGGACGATTTAGCTGCTATGTGGGCGTATGTTTCGTTTCCTGGCAATCTATTTTTTGTCCCCCGCCTTTTCCACTTACGGTAAGCAGAGATAAGCAATTTGATTGGTTGATGCTTTGGGACACGATAACTTTAGTTCTAATTAAGTGAGAGTGATGAAACTTAGTGTATAGTTTCATTACAGTAATACCTTGACTAAGTTCGATAATGAGCATTTTCCACTCAGGGTAAGCAGAGCAATTTGATTGGTTGAGACTTTGGAACACAATAACTCTCCTTCTAATTGAGTTGAAATGTTAAAACTTTGTGTATATGCTTATTAGGTCAATGCCTTGATGGAGTTCGCAGATGAGCATTTTCCGCTTAGGGTAAGCAGAGCGATACGCAATTTGATTGGTCTAGACTTTGGAACACAATAACTCTTCTTCTAATTGAGTAAAAATGTTCAAACTTGAGGCAGTTGAAATTCAAGGTTAGTCGTGGTAACAAGTGATGTCATAATGTAAATATGACGTCATAACATTGATGACATAATAATTATAAAGGGTGTAAAGTTAAAAAAAATGTCATCAATGTTATGACGTCATATTTACATTATGACATCACTTGTTACCACGACTAACCTTGAATTTCAACTGCCTCATTTTTGTAACTTATATTCTCTGAAGAAGTAGATTTTTACCTACGAAACGTTAGATACTTTTAAAGATGGTTTTGTTATACCTTTGACTTTGTTTTTAACCACTCCTACTACTGGTGTCACTGTATCAAGTTTATTATGACTTTGATCCTGTCTATGTTTATGTTATTTAAATGGTTTTGGATTCCTCTCACTTTATCATTCGGATTCACACGTTGAAATGTGGTCGTATATTGTTGTCAGTCCAGCATCCACAATTGCTTGTGGACGCTCTAGAGGCTAAAGTTAATATCCGATTGAATTTAAATTTATACACATAGTTTAAGGTCATGAAGACGAAGACACCTATTGATTTTCAGCAATTTCCGATATTAACTGCCAGAGTTATGGCCCTTGATCACTTCAAAATATCTTGTGGACGCTCCAGAGGCCAAAGTTAATATCCGATTGACTTTAAATTTATACACAGTGTTTGAGGTCACAATTTTGAACCGATTTTGATGAAACTTGACATATATGTTAGTAATCCACAGATCTTGGTTCCTCTGGATATTTGCGAGCTTCGGATTGTAACTTCCTGAATTATGGCCCCTGACCGTCCAAAAAATAGCCCTTTTTAGCTTGTGGTTCCTTTGGAAGTCAAAATTATTATCCAATTTAAAAAAAACATTTAATTATATCACCGTTACATGGTAATTTAACATGGGGCAGAACTTTATAAAAAAATGAAACAAATTCTAATGATTTTCTGATAACTCGTGCGGTCCTCCTGCACTTACTATTAATGAGACAACTCTTGTTGACTGCCCGGACGATTTAGCTGCTATGTGGGCGTATGTTTCGTTTCCTGGCAATCTATTTTTTGTCCCCCGCCTTTTCCACTTACGGTAAGCAGAGATAAGCAATTTGATTGGTTGATGCTTTGGGACACGATAACTTTAGTTCTAATTAAGTGAGAGTGATGAAACTTAGTGTATAGTTTCATTACAGTAATACCTTGACTAAGTTCGATAATGAGCATTTTCCACTCAGGGTAAGCAGAGCAATTTGATTGGTTGAGACTTTGGAACACAATAACTCTCCTTCTAATTGAGTTGAAATGTTAAAACTTTGTGTATATGCTTATTAGGTCAATGCCTTGATGGAGTTCGCAGATGAGCATTTTCCGCTTAGGGTAAGCAGAGCGATACGCAATTTGATTGGTCTAGACTTTGGAACACAATAACTCTTCTTCTAATTGAGTAAAAATGTTCAAACTTGGTGTATATGCTTATAAGGTCAATGCCTTGATGGAGTTCGAAGATGAGCATTTTCCACTTAGGGTAAGCAGAGATAAGCAATTTGATTGGTTGATGCTTTGGGACACGATAACTTTAGTTCTAATTAAGTGAGAGTGATGAAACTTGGTGTATAGTTTCATTACAGTAATACCTTGACTAAGTTCGATAATGAGCATTTTCTGCTCAAGGTAAGCAGAGCGATACGCAATTTGATTGGTCGAGAGTAGTCGAAACTTTGGAACACAATAACTCTCCTTCTAATTGAGTTAAAATGTTCAAACTTGGTGTATATGCTTATTAAGTCAATGCCTTGATGGAGTTCGAAGATGAGCATTTTCCGCTTAGGGTAAGCAGAGATAAGCAATTTGATTGGTTGATACTTTGGGACAAGATAACTTAGGTTCATCTTGATTGATGATTTTTATGCCAATACAATGACTGCATTCTCATTTAGTAATCGATTCGACAGTAACAGTGTATAGAAACGATTGACTTGGACACGAGGGCCCTTTCCCTTGGCCAGAGGGGCCCTTTTGTCTGCCTTTAGGGTCCCCCTAACTAGGGTACATTTTCATTTTTCTCGGCGGTTTTAGCATTTTTCTTTATAAAACACTTTTGGATGACACTTCGTGTACAGTTTGATTGCTCGATACATTGAAAAAAATAAATGTGCGATTAATTAATGTGTCTTCTATTTATTTTGGGATTTTGGCGGGGGACATCAGCCTCACTGTTGGCTTGGTTATTTTTGTGGTTTCTCTAAAGATCTCAATTATTATCCGATTTTAAAAAAACACGTTTAATTATATCGCAGTTATACTATAATGAAGGTTGAGGTCTAATTTCGCGAAAATCAGACCAAAACTTCCGGACAAAATGGCTGCCGATAATATGCGAATAGTGTAAACATTTGATTTATCAAGGTTGTGGACCCTGTAGAGGTCACATTTTAAATCCGATTTTAATGAAGTTTGAAATATAAGTTTATAACCCAAAGATTGAATTATTCTGAATTAAAAAAACGTTTGACTATATCCTTGGTACACATTAATGATGGTTAAGTTTGAATTTCTTGAAAATCGATAATTGAACAGCTAAATCCATAATATTAAATGTTTCGTATACTAAACGTTCGCTTAGGCAGAACTTTATAAAACCCAAACAAATTCTAATGATTTTATGATAATTACTTATATGCAACAACTCTTGTCGACTGCTCGGGCGATTTAGTTGCTGGTGTTTTGATATTCGCATGTATCGGACAGTAGCATCATGGATTATGGCCCCTGATTGTACGAAAAATCACATTTTTAACTTGAACAGTGTAGAAGTCACAATTTTCAACTGATTTTGATGAAACTTGAAATGGATCTTTATAACCCAACGAACTTGGTTCCGTTCGATATTTGCGCACATCGGATGGTAACTTCCTGAATTATGGCCCCTTATTGTACGAAAAATCACCTTTTTGTCCCCCGTCTGTCTAAGAATGCAGGGTACCATTAAAATGGGTGTGTCTGTCCGTCAGTCTTTTGAGACACAACTGGATAACTTCAGTTCTAATATAAGTGGGCGTGATGAAACTTGGTGTTTAGTTTCATTACATTCATGCCTAGAATTAGTTCAATAATGAGCATTTTCTGCTCATGGTAAACAATTTGATTGGCCGAGACTATGGAGCATGATAGCTGTAATTGAGGTAGAATGTTCAAACTTGGTGTAGGCATTCATTAGGTCTATAGGGGAATCACGTGGGTAAGGTGTTGGCTCGCTAGTCTGGAGGTCGGGTGTTCGATCCCTGCATTGCCCCTTGTCAGTGTTGTAGAAGGGAGGGCCTGACAACACCAGATAAAGGGTGTTAAATTTTCCAGCGTGGTGTCGTCCTTGTCAGTGTTGTAGAATGGGGGTGCCTGGCAAGGACAGATGTCTAGTTGTTCAGTAAGGGACGAAAAATTGAGGTCCCGTGTACACATTGACTTGCACCTAAAAGATCCCTTGGCAGTTGAATCCGTTATAATTCTCTACAGGTCACAATTCTTATCCGATTTTGACAAAACTTGAAAAATAGGTTGTTGTCCCTCTGGAGGTCAATATTATTATCTGATTTAAGAAAACTTTTGATTATATCACCGTTGCATGGTAATGAAGGTTGAGTTCGAATTTCGTGAAAATCGGACCAAAATTGATGGTTGAAATGGTCGCCATTTGTACGCGATTAGTGTGAAAATATGTAATATCACGGTTGTGGACCCTGTAGAGGTCACAATTTTAATTTTGATGAAACTTGAAATGCAAGTTTATAACTCAAAGATCTTGGTTCCTTCCGATATTTGCACATATCGAATTGTAACTTCATGATTGTAGGAAAAGTCACTTTCTTTTTTAGCTTGTTCTCTATCCATCTCACGAAAATGTGGGCGTATCCAGCCTGGCAGCCGCTGGTTTACTGCTGAAATTGTCTTCTCTCAGACAAAATATACTCAGCCAAATTAAAAACTTGACACTGATCAATTTCAAATTTTTTTTTCTGGTAAGTCAAATAAATTTTAAAGTGTTTCTAACGATAGTAAGTAGTAAGAAGTCTTTAATTTCATAAAATTGTAAAGTGGATCACGTGACTTTTGAGCATATAAAGATGAAAAACACGTGCAAACACAAACTCGTGAGGTCAACCGATGCAAGATTGCTTAAACTGAACACGCACATGTAACTTGAACTGAAAAAACAAATTAAAATTGTTATTTTCATCTTTGTTAGAAAATGCCGCACCTTTCAAATGTAGAACGTCTACGTGCTATATATAGGTAGGCTCTATGCCTGTCAGTCTGTGGTCACTGTTGCAAGAGCCTTTAATTGTTGACGCAATACAATAATTAATCTTAGAATGAGAGTGCTTCAAACTGGAACTATTGCCGACATTGCTCCAGGAAGATCAAGCAATACGATTACGTCATCTTGGAAACAGATTTGTCACTGCAACCTCCACAAGTAGACAGATGTTTGGTGGAAGGGTAACTGAACAAACTGTTCGAAATTTCTTGCAGGCTGCTGGTCTTCGAGCTCGGAGGCCCTATAATGGACCAATATTGCACCTCTTCATCGCTGTAACCAACTTGTGTGGGCCACAAGACACATAAGATTTACTCAAAGACCGTGGAATTCAGTTGTCTTTAGTGACGAAACTCGATTCACTTTGAGATTTTCCGATGGCAGGGTCTGAGTGTACGGCAGAAGAGGTGAACATTACGCTCAAGTATGCGTCGGAGAAGTTGACCGATTTGGTGGCGGCAGCGTCATGGTTTGGGGTTCTTTTTGTGCACATGGATGTTCTCCTCTTGTTGTTGTCCAAGGGAACTTAAATGCTGTCCAGTACAGGGATAAGATTTTGCAACCTGTTTTTCTTCTGTTTATGCAGAGACATGGGCCTGGACTAACGTTTCAACAAGACAATGCTCAACCCCATACGGCAATTGCTACCCAGAATTTTTTAAGAAATGCCGGTGTCCAAGTCCTGGATTGGCCGTCGCTTAGCCCCAACGTTAATCCTATTGAACACATCTGGGACGAACTGGGTCGACGTGTTCGTCAGCAAGTGAATCCACTACTGACGTTGCAGGACCTTCAACATGCTCTTGCTGAGCAGTGGCGACGTCTTCCTCGGGAATGTTTTTACTAATGTTCTGAGATCCATGAGAAGACATTGTGTGGCAGTACGAGACACTAGAGGAGGCCACAACCGTTACTAAACACTTTATTCCGATTGTTCTCCAAATCTGTGAATTTCTTTTTGGGGGGTACTGTGACATCACGAACGTTATCAATGTCAAGGACTTTCGGCGAGACGTATTCTTGCTTTCTGTTGATGTCAAGGTTGTCTGTGCACAACATAACACTAAAATAGTTGCCTTAAACCAAATATTAAAAATCTAGTCCCAAAAATCCCGATTGTCAAGTTTTTAATTTGGCTGAGTATGTCCGTTCAGAAAGTTTACTAAGACAAAAATATCAGGCAAATAGCCCTTGGAATGGCTACAGATGCAAGATGATTTTTTGGGACCCCCCCCCCCCTCTCAGCGGCTTGCCCCATCTCCGCAATCAGTGCCTCATTTTGCGGCAGCCCACCCCAATTTCAAAATTCCTAGATCCGCCCCTGCCCTAAACTCTCCTTGTTGAAAAATAATATAATTTTTAATTGTGCAATACTAGTGATAACGTATCGAAGTTCATCCCAATTTTACGGCGTGGTTTCCCCCTCATCAATGATGCAGGACAGAGGGTGTTTAATTGGAACGAAAAACCGAGGTACTGCGTACACATTGGCGTGCACGTAAAAGATGCCTTGGCAGTTGGAATTAGATTAGGCCATAGTGCCACTGCCCGGGCAAAATTTCCCTCAAAGAACACTGTATGGCGTATGCCCGTCTTCATTAGCCCAGTTCAGAGCAGAACAGTAAGACGTTAAACTATATTTTATTTCGTTATCAATACTGTAGTAAACTTGCCCAGTCACCCTTGTGTCAATAATGGACTGGGCCAGTTTTGATGGAAGAATTCACATGCTTTTCCTTTTGAGAAGTTACCCTCTACCTATTTGCAATTCCTTGGCATTGTAGGCCGATCATGGGTGCATCCTAGTTAGAGATAGCACATTCTTACATCAATACTAAAGTAACAAAATTCAAATTTTTCCTAGTTGCATTATTATCAGGAGTGAACCATGTTTTGATTTTATTTATCAGCCTTACTATTTTGCAGTTGAAGGATGTTTTAGAGCTTTCAGAGAAATGAATGAAATCTATCATGAATAAGGTTATGGCATTTAAAGATCCAGTTGTTATATAATAGTAAGTGTTGCATTTCTTGTAGTATTCTATGTCCCCATAAATGTTGGCCATTTAAATCTGCTGTAGATTAGGAGCCTAGGGCCCTATTCAATCAATAAAATCAACCAATAAAATCCAACGTTACACGTATCAAGTGAAAGGAGAATATATTATTTTTTATCTTTTCATGTAGCGCATAATTGGTAAAGTTCGATTGTGAGCTAAGCTGTAAATATGGTCGATCTTGAAAGTATCCTAGGCTGTTCTGGCTTGGTAAATATGGTTGATATTATCTTAAGCTGTTCTGGCTTGGTAAATATGGTCGATAGTATCATAAGCTGCCCTGGCTTGAAACAATCGTGGTTAGTACCCTAGGCTTTCCTGGATTAAAGTGATCCTGACAGTATCCTGACTTGAAACAATCCTGCTAGTATCCTAAGCTGGTCTGGCTTGGTAAAATTGGACGAAAGCAAACCTAATTGTATCCCAAGCTGCACTGGCTTTAAAATGGTTGATTGTATCCCAAGCTGCTCTGGTTTGGTGAAAACAATGTATGGTCAGTGGTATACCAAGCTGTCCTAGCTTTAAACAATCCTGGCTTGTGACGGTATTCTAAGCTGTCCTGTCTTGATAAGTTTCGAATGTCCTGTCTTGATAAGCTGTCTTGGCTTGGTAAAAATGGCTTGTGATGGTATCCTAAGCTGTCCTGGCTTGATAAGTTTCGAATGTGACCTCAAGCTGTCCTGGGCCTGATTCTATCGCAAACTTAGAGCCTATTTTGTGAGGGAAACCCATAGATTTAAGATAAGAGGTAACCAAATTGACATTGTACAGTGATGAGCTAATGGAAGATCTCAAACATAGGCTATGGGGCGGACGGAACCATAGAAATGCATGATACATGAGATTCCCTCTGAGTACAATGCTGAGGAGGTAATGGACGATCTCAAACTTAAAGCCACATAGATTTAAGATAAGAGGTAACCAAATTGACATTGTACAGTGATGAGCTAATGGAAGATCTCAAACATAGGCTATGGGGCGGACGGAACCATAGAAATGCATGATACATGAGATTCCCTCTGAGTACAATGCTGAGGAGATAATGGACGATCTCAAACTTAGAACCCTATAGATTTAAGATAAGAGGTAACCAAATTGACATTGTACAGTGATGAGCTAATGGAAGATCTCAAACATAGGCTATGGGGCGGACGGAACCATAGAAATGCATGATACATGAGATTCCCTCTGAGTACAATGCTGAGGAGATAATGGACGATCTCAAACTTAGAACCCTATAGATTTAAGATAAGAGGTAACCAAATTGACATTGTACAGTGATGAGCTAATGGAAGATCTCAAACATAGGCTATGGGGCGGACGGAACCATAGAAAAGCATGATACATGAGATTCCCTCTGAGTACAATGCTGAGGAGATAATGGACGATCTCAAACTTAAATCCCCATAGATTTAAGATAAGAGGTAACCAAATTGACATTGTACAGTGATGAGCTAATGGAAGATCTCAAATATAGGCTATGGGGCGGACGGAACCCATAGAAATGCGTGATACATGAGATTCCCTCTGAGTACAATGCTGATGAGATAATGGATGATCTCAAACTTAAAGCCCCATAGATTTAAGATAAGAGAAGGTAACCATATTGACATTGTACAGTGATGAGCTAATGGGAAAATTTCAAACATAGGCTATGGGGCTGACAGAACCATAGAAATGCATGATACATGAGATTCCCTCTGAGTACAATGCTGAGGAGATAATGGACGATCTCAAACTTAAAGCCCCATAGATTTAAGATAAGAGGTAACCAAATTGACATTGTACAGTGATGAGCTAATGGAAGATCTCAAACATAGGCTTTGGGGCGGACGGAACCATAGAAATGCATGATACAACAGATTCCCTCTGAGTACAATGCTGATGAGATAATGGATGATCTCAAACTTAAAGCCCCATAGATTTAAGATAAGAGAAGGTAACCATATTGACATTGTACAGTGATGAGCTAATGGGAAAATCTCAAACATAGGCTATGGGGTGGACGGAACCATAGAAATGCATGATACATGAGATTCCCTCTGAGTACAATGCTGAGGAGATAATGGACGATCTCAAACTTAAAGCCCCATAGATTTAAGATAAGAGGTAACCAAATTGACATTGTACAGTGATGAGCTGTTGGAAGATCTCAAACATAGGCTATGGGGTGGACGGAACCATAGAAATGCATGATACATGAGATTCCCTCTGAGTACAATGCTGAGGAGATAATGGACGATCTCAAACTTAGAGCCCCATAGATTTAAGATAAGAGAAGGTAACCAAATTGACATTGTACAGTGATGAGCTAATGGAAGATCTCAAACATAGGCTATGGGGTGGAAATAAACCATAGAAATGCATGATACATGAGATTCCCTCTGAGTACAATGCTGAGGAGATAATGGACAATCTCAAACTTAGAGCCTATGGAGTGGAGGAAACCCGTAGATTTAAGATTAAAGATGGTAGTCTGCTGACTATAACGCAAACGAGAACGGGAGACCTCACTTCCTCTCCCGGTTATCTTGCAGGCAGCGAAGCGGTCGGAAGGCAGGGGATGGTTAAGACCAATCTCTCGTCCAGTAACCGTGCACTCTTTCGTACGATCCAAGACTCAATGGTGAGACGGGAGACCTCACTTCCTCTCCCGGTTATCTTGCAGGCAGCGAAGCGGTCGGAAAACCGGGGATGGTTAAGACCAATCTCTCGTCCAGTAACCGTGCACTCTTTCGTACGATCCAAGAGACCGTGTAACTAGGCTTACCCCGAGATGGCGTCTGGTCACAAATCGGAGAAGGTAGCCAAACGAGCACCGCAGACCTCACTTCCTCTCCCGGTAATCTTGCAGGCAGCGAAGCAGTCGGAAGGCAGGGGATGGTTAAGACCAATCTCTCGTCCAGTAACCGTGCACTCTTTCGTACGATCCAAGACTCAATGGTGAGACGGGAGACCTCACTACCTCTCCCGGTAATCTTGCAGGCAGCGAAGCGGTCGGAAGGCAGGGGGTGGTTAAGACCAATCTCTCGTCCAGTAACCGTGCACTCTTTCGTACGATCCAAGAGACCGTGTAACTAGGTCGACCCCGAGATGGCGCCTGGTCACAAATCGGAGAAGGTAGCCAAATGAGAACCGCAGACCTCACTTCCTCTCCCGGTAATCTTGCAGGCAGCGAAGCGGTCGGAAGGCAGGGGATGGTTAAGACCAATCTCTCGTCCAGTAACCGTGCACTCTTTCGTACGATCCAAGAGACCGTGTAACTAGGTCGACCCCGAGATGGCGCCTGGTCACAAATCGGAGAAGGTAGCCAAATGAGAACCGCAGACCTCACTTCCTCTCCCGGTTATCTTGCAGGCAGCGAAGCGGTCGGAAGGCAGGGGATGGTTAAGACCAATCTCTCGTCCAGTAACCGTGCACTCTGTCGTACGATCCAAGACTCGATGGTGACCGTGTAACTAGGCCGACCCCGAGATGGCGCTTGGTCACAAATCCGAGAAGGTAGCCAAATGAGAACTGGAGACCTCACTTCCTCCCCCGGTAATCTTGCAGGCAGTGAAGCGGTCGGAAGGCGGGGGATCTCTCGCCCAGTAACTGCGCACTTTTGTACGATCCAAGACTCGATGGAGACCGTGAAACTATTCCGGCCCCCGGATGCACCTGGTCACAGATAGGGTAATTGACACTGTACAGTGCCGAGGAGCTAATGGAAGATCTGAAACTGGTAGGCTATGGTGTGGAGACCCCATCGATTTAAGTTTAGAGAAGGTAACCAAATTGATATCGTTACTTGCGTAGACATACATACCGGTGTAAAATCTGTCTGAAACTCGGGCATACGGAGAAGCCTGTAGTTAAATCTCTGGACATTTTAGTGTGGTATGACATGTCATAAAAACAGCTCCCGTGGGATTTGTTTGCTAAAATTGATTTTTTTGTTTTGGGTTGATTAGGGACCAAGCTGCCAAAAAATGTTGGGGTTCAAATTTTCCCATCCCCTGACCCATATGGGAGGGGCATTTTTGAAATTGGGACCCCTCTGAACAAGAACATGACTATCTCCGCCAATAATCGTTGGATTTTCATGATCTAAAGTCCATTCTCGTGTTTTTTCATCATGCCGATCCCATCTGTGATACTTTTGTATATTTTACAGGACCACAACAATGTTAAGCGCCAAATGATCAATATGATGATGATTACCACGGGTATAGGACAAATACAGGGTAGGCATTAATACTAAACTTTATCCAACGCCGGATTAACCATGGGGCACATGCCACAGGGCCCCCCACATTAGGGGACCCCCTCAAAAATCTCAGTTGCACGCCTAGAGCATGGTCGGGCCGGTGACCTAGTGACGGGGCCTCTCCTATGCTCCAAGGGCCCTCCATCGGAAATCCCTAGGGCGCCCTCAATCCATGCTGTCACGATTGACCTCCTAGAATTCGTTGTAATCCGGTGATGGGTGTAACACATGGTCTTTTATTTTCATGAGATCTTCTATCGGACCAAACATTGTCTAATTTGAATTATCGTATAACTCGAACAAATTACTCGTCCCCATTTCGAGTAGCGCGAATTGCCTCAGATTGACATACGATTGTATATAAGCTGTGGTTGTTGTTGTTGATATTTGTTGTGGGTATAAGTTGAATTTGAGATGCACATCATGATCACACGAAATATTCAGATTTCTTGATTAAATCTTGTATTACCATTTGGTACTTACATTGTTAGACGTTTGTCAAAAATTGAGTCTGGCTTGGTCGTAACGGCCTCCATTCATCAAATCATCGCGGGGGATATAATACGATTCCGAATCAACTGACCCTGTTATTTATCACTGAGCGACTTCAAAATTAGGTTTGATGTAGCTCTGCTCACTTACAGTGGCGGATTTAACGGACTCAATGAGCTCCAGCCCACTCCTCTACAACTGCCCTCATTTCATAGCACTCACGTGGATTGATCCACTGAAATAATGCCAGAATGCGCTAATTTTGTGGCAGAATTTTATTTGTTTTCTTGGGGAGCTACTCTAAATGGCTCCGACACAAGTGCCTGAAATGCCAGGAAATCACGTTTTCGGCATTCAATTTCTAAATATTTCCTGGGGCGAGACCTTGCGGTGCTTCGGGCCTACTGCACTCGTGGTGGACTGCTTCGTCGGCCATAGATCCACGATCGGTGCTCAGGGGCCCCCACATGTTCCAGGTCCCAGGGCCCCCCACCATACAGGCCAAGTCTGGGGTCTTTCCCACAGAATTAACAAGTGTGTCTACTAACATATATCGATATTTCCATTACATATTACAGACGATGGTGGCATGACAGTAGTTCTTGGGGTAATCAGCATTTGTTTAAATAAGGGATCTTCACCTATGACAAGGTTCTAGACCATTGTTACTGACATTCATGAATGTAATCCTTCAACACCAATGAATAGGGAAAATAGTTAACGCTAATATTAATTCATGGGGTTTTATTTTCAGATAAAGGAGTAAAGAAGTTTATGGTATCATAGAACGTTATCATGCATCTTATACTGGGCCTGTCGATATATTCTATGTTGTATAAGCTTGGCTTGTGCACCAGATTCGTTTGTAAATATCATGTGAAGTTTTCCATGATGTATTATTAGGTTTTTTGGTAGGAAGATGTAGACATGGGTAGTTATTAAATCGGGATATATTAATATGGCATCAACTAACCCCACATTTCGTTTAGGGAACTAATTTCTTTTTTTTTTTATTATTTTGCACGTTTTTCACCATTTTGCATTTGCTTGCTAAGTAAGGGGTGCTATATTTAATATATTCTGATATTTGGTTTATCTTAGATTTTTAATGCTTTAACATATATTGCAAATTTCTCCTGAGTGTCTAGTAGAGATAATCTTGTATAACATGTTTCTATGATAAGCTTAGATGTAATTGCTGATAGCGGGGTCTAGAGAGTTTACTGATACAGGTGAGTTATGCCATCACCATTGGTAGATTTTAATGTTTTTGTTGTATGACAATAGACAAAACTAAAACATGCTGTCTTTTTTATTAGTCCATAAACACATTGTATTTTACATGATGATTATAATTGTTTGATAAAAAAAAAAATAAAGGTTCTTGGAAGATCTAACTAAACATAAATATATTTTTCTTTAAAACTAGTAACAGCGGCGGTTAAAGTAGACATAAACTGAGATTAGATGCTGCGTGGGAATTTAGAATGTATAATACTTAATAATCCTCCTCTTAATTACAGGATCGTGGAGATATGTTTGTAAGAGACATATGAAGACAGTGATAGTTGTGGATGAGCAGGACACACAGCGTATTATACATGACGATATTAATGTACAGGCATTTGTTATGCAATTGTTGAGGTAAGCATTAATATCAATATTTTCATTAATACAAAATTTCAAACATGAGTTTTATTTAAAACATAAAATGTTGTAAACCGAAATAGTAATGGTTATTCATATGAATTTCTGCACGCTGTATCATACGACCTGCCATTGAGTCAGCTGGCTTGGTTTCTAATCCCCAGTTGAACCATATGTTAGTCCCGAAATGACCTAGTTTGTGTTGATTGGACGTTAATCGCCATTTTTCTCTCTCATAGGAATTTCACAAATTTGGTTGGCTGATTGTGTTTTCAATATTTTCCTTATTTTAAAACATTAGCAAAACACACATACTTAATTACAACTTCTCTAGTTCCTGTAGGCAGGAAGTTTGTCTTTGGCTATTGAAATGTCTCTGTTGGCATGCAAAAATACTGCCCGATGTTATAAAAAATAAACATATAATTGTTGTACATTTTACAGGACCACAACAATGTTAAGGCGCCAAATGATCAATATGATTATGATTACCGCGGATATAGGAGAAGACAGGGTAGGTACCAAACTTTAATTTTTCTAAATTATTCCTACAATTTATAAATAATTAAAATTAAATTACATGTGATATACTTAATTACATAATATTCTGTTCTTTGAATTAAGTATACATATTGACTGTTGGGACATTCCTGTAAATAGAAATTACACCTTCAAATCTGACATTTCAACTGAACGAATCATTTGGTCACCATAGATGTTCAGTGGTGGTTCTTAGGCGAATTTATTCTATTGGTTTACTTTCAACAAATCATACTTAAGCTGCAAGTTGTGATTTTCTAGTCGCAAAACAATACAGCATGACAGTAGGAAACATCTGTTTGTAGTTTTCGAAAACGTTTCAGATTTGCCGAAGTATTTATCGTGTTGTACAGATGGGCAAATTTTCAACTAGGTCCTTTTTTCAAACGATATTATTCATGTGGACATTTTAATTGTCATTGTTTACCTTTTTTCCAGGAGTGATTTGGATGGATGTCAAGCGGCAGTTTATGGTACCGGGAACTCGACTGGGAAATGGAAGTTGAATAGGGAAATTCTAGATTAGCAATAACAGGTTTATGTGTGTATATATTTTCTAAATTTTCATGGGTCCATCGAATAGGTACAGTAAAGGACATTCTGTTTACAAGTTTGAAACACATCAAAGTCTATCAAATCACTTCTCTATGTAAAGGTGTTTCGAAGACCTGTTAGCTCATGTTTCTTTACTGTAAATTTCGATTCAGATATTGATGGGGTTCGTTTGCAATTTGGATTTAATTATTGTCTAAATAAGCTTGTTATTGCCAAACTAGTATTTTTCTAATCAAGTCATCTACAGACATCTTCTGTTTTAATTTTTCATTTATATTATATGCATGATTGTTTATTATTTTTTATTTATATTATATACATGATTATTTTTTATTTGTATTAAGTTTATTTACAATGTAAGGTCAGTATTGAGTAAATACTTCTGGTTGATCCGAGCATTTTTGAAAATCCTACCACCTCCTTCCTAAATGGTAGTTAGGGTTAATAGCCGGCTTACAATACTTACCACTGTTGTCAGAAACGCCAACAAAGATCAGGATGTTTAATTTTAGGTAACATAATACTTTACTAAGACGTTAGGTGAACATTCAAAATTTTTCTTTATCTGTACATGGGACATAAAACTTTATGGGATTCTTAATGAGGTAAAATTACAATTCTTTCGAAACTTTCGAGCTAGCAACGGGATTGATAGGGGTAAAGAGATGTTACCTTTTCATTTTTGTATTGTTTTCAAGACTCAAGGCTGGTTTTGATTAGTAATTATTTCTGTAATTATAATATTACTCAAATAATTACCTTAGAATAATATCTTTAAAAACTGTAGGCTTTTCTGACAGAATATTTAATGTTTTTTGGAAACAATTATTCACATATAATGTGTGTTATTGTGTTTGTCTTTGGTTAAGTTACGTTATTAGAAATCACCAGTTCAAATTGACAATTTTATCGAAACTTTCAAAAAACCAACATGATTTTTTGTTTTCATCAAAATAAACTTGATTGTACTAAAGTAGTATTTTTCTATTGAAATCGTCTACAGATGTCTACTGTTATTATTTTTCATTTATATTATATACATGATTGTCTTTTATTTATATTATATACATGATTATGTTTATTTAGAATGTAAGGTCAATAGTGAGTAAACACTTCCAGCTGATTAGAGCACATGGAAAATCGTACCTCCCCCTTCCTAAATGGGAGTTAGGGTTGGGTAGCCGCTCTCAGCATCGACCATTGTCTACAGCTGTCCACTGTTATAATTTTTCATTTATATTATATACATGATTGTTTATTTAGAATGTAAGGTCAGATATATTGTGAGTAAATACTTCTGGTATATCCAAGCACTTTTGAAAATCCTACCACCTCCTGCCTAAATGGTAGTTAGGGTTAGGAAGCCGGCTTTCAATACTGACCACTGATGTCAGAAACGCCTACAAAGATCAGAATGTTTAATTTTGGGTAACATAATATTTTCTATGGAGGTTAGGTCAAAATTCAAAATTTTTCATTGTCTTTACTTGGGACATAAAACTTCATGGGATTCTTAATGAGGTTAAATTACAATTCTTTTGAAACTTTCGACCGAGCAACGGGATTTATAGGGGTAAACAGATGTTACCTTTTCATTGTTTTGATTAAGGTTAATTATTTCTGTAATTCTCTTATTTACTCAAATAATTACCTTAAAATATTATCTTTCAAGAATGTAGGCTTTTCTGACAGAATTCTTTTTTTTTTTTTTTTGAAACAAAATATCCATCCAATACCCCATTATAAATAAACATTTCATTTAGTTTTTATGCACCCATATTTTCAGGCCAAAGGTTTAAATTTATATTTGTATATACTATAATATAATGATACCAGTCACTAGAGATTGCCTACAAAGATTGACAAAATTATTCAATGTTTATATTATTGTCAGTGTGTTAGGGTAAAATAATACTTTATCACCCAATAACACATTTGACAGTAGATATCGGTTGTATGATAAATTACATAATCTACTGCGATATCCCCTTAGGAGATATCGCTTTACATGAATTTGATTGGCCAATCAAAAAGGAACTACTTTCTTTTATTTTAAAGAAACCACTTATTTTAAATAAAAAGTGACTTTTTTTTTTGTTAAAAAGAAACTGTTTTAATTTATCTCCAACTCATGTTTTTTGATATCAAAAAACACTCGTAGAAGATTCTCTATTTATAAGGAAATAGAATGAGGTCGAAATTCAAATAATCCATCTGTTGAATAGATTATATTATTTCTTAATCAATTATTTACTTATAGATAAGATAATATGATTTGTATTTCTCCAATTATTATACATTATTTAGTTATTTTTATAGGCCTATATTAAACAGTTATATGATATTTTTATATGCCCATATTATTGTCAGTGTGTTAGGGTAAAATAATACTTTATAAGGAAATAGAATGAGGTCGAAATTCAAATAATCCATCTGTTGAATAGATTAAGAAATAATATAATCAATTATTTACTTACAGATAAGAGATTATGATTTGTATTTCCCTAATTATTATACATTTAGTTATATTTATAAGCCTATATTAAACAATTTGATATTTTTATATGCCCATATTTTATGTTACAGAACAAAATTCTAAATTTTGCATTTTCCTAAACTTGGAATGTAAACCGTTATGGGAATTTGAATGGGGTCATAATTGTTTAGACATTTTCGACATACAAACGTGATATGGTATGGGGGAGGGGAGATTATGTCTGTCCGTCCATCATGCTACAGGTCCAAAATACAAATTTTCCCTTTTCTCTAAACTTGGAACATACTAGTTTATGGTAATTTGAATGGGGTCAATTTATTTCGAAATTTTCGACATACAAATAATATAAGGGGAAGGTGGTGGGTTGAGATTTTTATATTTTTTTCTCGCAACCACATTTATTATTCTTTTATTTACCTTTACCCATATATTTTAAAGTATTGTTTAATATGGGCCAACTGGTAAATTCACCAGTCGAAATAGATTATATTATATCTTAATCAGTTGTATTATTATAGATTAGAGGTTTTGATTTATATTAGTATTTCAATATATCTTATCTTAAATTAGGCAAATTATTATCTTATAGGACTGGTATCTACTCTTATTATTGGTCAGTTATATTATATGCAGGATTATGTAGTTTACATTGTAAGGTCAGTATTGAGTAAACACTTCCGGTTGATCAGACGTAGGGTTGGGTAGCCGGCTCTCAATACTGACCCCTGATGTCAGAAACGCCTACAAAGATCAGAATGTTTAATTATGGGTAACATAATACTTTATAAGGACGTTAGGTGAACATTCAAAATTTTTCTTTGTTGTCTTTACTTAGGACATTAAACTTTATGGGATTCTAAATGAGGTCAAATTACAATTCTTTCGAAACTTTCGACCGGGCAACGGGATTTATAGGGGTAAAGAGATGTTACCTTTTCATTGTTTTGATTAAGGTTAATTATTTCTGTAATTCTCTTATATTACTTAAATAATAACCTTAGATTAATATCTTTGAAGACTGTAGGCTTTTCTGAGGTCAAATAACGATTATTTCAAAACTGGACACACCGACATGATTTTGTGTTGGAGAAATGGAATGTTATGTCAGAGGCATAAGATGTTTTAATTTATATTTGTATATATAATAATACCAGACGCTAGAGATTGCCTACAAAGATTGACAGTTATATTATTGTCAGTGTGTTAGGGTAAAATAATACTTTATAAGGAAATAGAATGAGGTCGAAATTCGAATAAACCATCTGTTGAATAGATTATATTATTTCTTAATCAGTTATTTACTTATAGATAAGATAATATGATTTGTATTTCTCCAATTATTATACATTATTTAGTTATTTTTATAGGCCTATATTAAACAATAATTTGATATTTTTATATGCCCATATTTTATGTTACAGAACAAAATTCTAAATTTTGCATTTTCCTAAACTTGGAATGTAAACCGTTATGGGAATTTGAATGGGGTCATAATTGTTTAGACATTTTCGACCTACAAACGTGATATGGTATGGGGGAGGGGAGATGTATTATGTCCGTCCGTCCATCATGCTACAGGTCCAAAATACAAATTTTCCCTTTTCTCTAAACTTGGAACATACTAGTTTATGGTAATTTGAATGGGGTCAATTTATTTCGAAATTTTCGACATACAAATAATATAAGGGGAAGGTGGTGGGGTTGAGATTTTTATATTTTTTCGCGCAACCACATTTATTATTCTTTTATTTACCTTTACCCATATATTTTAAAGTATTGTTTAATATGGGCCAACTGGTAAATTCACCAGTCGAAATAGATTATATTATTTCTTGATCAATTATATTCTTATAGATTTGAAGTTTTGATTTATATTAGTATTTCAATATATCTGATAGGGGTAAAAGATATTACCTTTTCATATTTGTATTGATTTGTGGGGAGGTTTTGATTAAGATTTATTTCTGTAATTGTCTTATATTACTCAAATAATTACCTTAAAATATTATCTTTTAAAGACTGTAGGCTTTTCTGACAGAATATTTAATGTGAAGGGAGGGATAAAGATGTTACCCTCCCATATTTTAAATCAAATATCTTATGATACATTTTGGATGGATATGTTTCTTAGGGCAACTGTATTTCACAGCTTTTAAAATGTTTAATATAGACCAACTGATAATTAAGAGATTATATTATTGTTTCTTAATCAATTAAATAATCATAAATGTAGTTAAAAATCATTTACAAATAAAATATTTTACTATCGCTGTGGTTTGCATCTGATTGGGTGGGGGAACATCAGCCTTGTAATTTTGCTGTGAAAATGAGCTGCAGAATAAGGTTCTGAAATCCATGTTCAGGGATATTCCAGCTCCAAAGTTTCATTTTGTTCTACCCGAACTAGGCGTAGATTCCCCCTGGCCCATTTTGTTAAACTATTTGATGGCTATATTCTGATGATTAGTGGAAGACATTGTTACATCTATTGTAGGGGGGGGGGGGGCATTTAATGTTCACTCGGCACAGACTAGGGCATTTTGTGATAAACATGTGGTCAAAGTATATAATTTAAATTATTTGTGTGGATTGGTCTTTAACCGTTGGGAGGAAATGAAATGGAATTTAACGTCCTGTTCTGCTCCAAAACTGGGCTAATGAAGACATGAGGGCCGAGTGGTTAGAGCACGCTCTATCATACGGCCTGCTATTGAGTCAACAGGTATGGTTTAGAACCCCCAGTTGTACATGGCAAGGAGTAGGGTCGCCTGTCCAACCTTGTGGGTTTTCTCTGGGTACTCCAGTTTCCTCCCTCTGCTAAAGTCCCCTAAGCACAAGCGAATTATTTTAATAAAATTAAACCTTATGTTTGTGTGTCGAGTGGACGTTAAACCCCATTTCTCTCTCTCCAACTGCCTAGGGATTATTTACGTGCACGCTAATGTGTATAGGGCACATTGGTTTGTCTTCCCATCCTACATCACTGACAAGGGGAACCATGCCGGAAAATCTGGTTTAACTTTCTTGGTCAATGCCAGGCCCGTAGCTAGCTGTGTGTGTGGGGGGGGGGGGAGGAGCGGGGGCTTATTTCGTCCTAAATATTGAATATGCTCATCGTTTTCTGGTACGACCACAGCATCAATGTTGATTTAAATTGACAAATAATTCGTATTTTCAATGTCGAAGACTTTAGATGATATTGAGTTAGACTTGGCTACTATAAGTTCGGGAGTGGGGATCACGTGGCTAAGTGGGTAAGGCCCTGGCTAGCTAGTCTGGAGGTCGGATTAATTATAGCTTATCAACTCTCAATGCCTGTCTGTCTACAGCTGGCTCTGCCTGAGAACAGGTGGAAGTATACCGTATATAAATCGCTGCGTGCAGTAAGATCGTTAGCCTGTAACTTTGGAACTATTATAGCGAGAACTGTCAGCTCTTTATTTAAATCTTCCATAATGCTTCTTTAAATATAATATAATATTAAATTAAAAACCTATTCAAAAGGTTGATTAAAGACAAGGACAAATTATTCTGGTTGGCACAAGTAAACATGATTTATATGGGGCGAGAGTGAGTATTGTAGACTAAATGGGTTGAGTTGAGAGTAATATATATGGGGTTTAATAACGTCCTACAGTTCTGCTCATGACCAGGCAAATGCCATACAGTGAGCTAGGAGGGGAATTTTGCCCGGACAGTGGTCACTACGACATACTCTTATGTTCAAACTGCCAAGGGTTCTTTTACGTGCATGTCAATGGGTACACGGGACCTTGGTTATTCGAACGACTAGACAGCTGTTCTTGTCAGGTCTTCCGTCCTGCCTCAGTGACAAGGGGGAACCACGCCAGAAAATCTGGATGAACTATCTCTGTCAAAGCAGGTATCGACCTCCAGGCTGACAAGCCAGCATCTTACTCGTTTAGAGCCCCCCCCACACACACCCACACTAAACACGTACAACTGGGGAATCGAAACGACGCCAGTTGACACAACGACCTTATGATACAGCTCCTACAATCAGTGGGCGGGGCAGGTAGATGGGTTTCATATAGTCAGTCAGTTGCTGAGTAATGGTGTAGCCTAGGTGTTTATTAGATCAGTTCCTTCATGCTCAAAATGTCTTAAAAGTTTAGAAATTTCTTTTAAATGGTTTAGGGCCTACCGCCTTTGGCAGTGGGGGTTTGGCATGGCCTAGTGGACTAGAGTGCCGCGCTACGACATCTAGCTGGCCGGTCACCTCTGGCTTGCGGCTGTGGTTTCGATCCCTGGTGTGAGCATATGTGGCATGGAGATAGGGGCGCCTTCTCAACCTCGTGGGCACTCACACCAGGGCTCGAAACCACGGTCGCAAGCCAGAGTTGATCGGCCAGCTAGAGGTCGAAGCGCGGCACTCTAGACCACTATGCTATCCCAACCCCCTCGTATTTATATAAATGTGCATTTGCCATAAATGGAACGGGGTCAGTACCCATTGGTAAACCAATAGTTTGCTGTATTATCTGATCCCCAACCTCAAATATGGCATTGTCAATGAAAAAATGTATGATATTTTGAAATGTTTCTTTATCAAAAACTATCATGACGGCATTGTGACGTTTTGCAATCCATCTCGCATCTTGTTAGTAGACGGCCATCAAGTTTCTGCCTTTTCCGAAAGCTCCATTAAAGGCTTTATCTACGAACCAATCCAACTTATTTTTGCGATCTGCATGTTGCAGTATAGAATATAAGGTAGAAAAATCGAACGTTTCTATAATTCGCATTATCTTTTTTATTGATTTTATCTAGAGTATCTACTATTGGTTTGTTTTTATCAATTATGAAATTCCAGTATAATTACAAAGTGTTTTGCACCAAATGGCATGTTGGGTTTGCCATAATTTAAGTCCTTTGGTGATAGTTTGTGCAAGCTGTTTAGTCTGGCAGATACTGCAGGATATCATGTATCTGAATTTTACTGGGTTTTTATGAAATTTAGGAATATAATAAATGTAAGGTAGTGCATCTGATCTATCATTGTCTTTAATGTCATTACTCCTGTTCAAAGTATAATAATTATGTAAGTTCAACATCAGTAAGGATATTTTTCACAGAGATGAAGGCAATAATAGTGCTGGCCTTATCGACAGTCATTAGAACAAATCTCTCTTGAAGAGTAGTAACAGGTACATCAATCGCTCAATCCTCGCTCAATCCCCGCACGTGACCTTTAAAGTCACACAAGAAGACATTCCCAATTACTGGACTGCCGATTAGCGAAACCCTTACACTTTTGTTCTGTGTATACATTCCAGCGAATCAAGTATTTTTCTAGTAAGATTGGATATCTCTACTTTCAATATTTATCAAAATTGCCATAATTATATTGAAATGAACATTCCATAAATACTTTTTCTGGGAAGTGTCTTTAACCCTATAGCAGATGACTGATCTTTAGCGTTTGTGAGCATAATAGGACTAGGCTTGACTCTACCACATACTCGTAACACAATGGAAAGGACGGGTGTGTTCAGCACTGGGCAGGAATCCAGGGACCACAGTTATTCTTCAGAGAAAACGGGGGCATGTGTCAGCTCAAAAGTGATTATACTCATATATTGCCAGACCCGAGACCCTGAATTTATGAAAATGTCTTGACATTTAAAGATCCCCAAATTCTCTCTTGCTAGTTTCAGTAAAACAAAAACACAAGATTATACAGGTGATACTTTATATATAAAAATATAAAAGCATCAAGTAATAAGGTAAAAATAATAATAATAATAATATCAACAATGAAGCAATCGGTATCCAGGTAATAACACATAAACATATAAAATAATCTAACAAAATGACGATCACATCAAATCAATAATCCACAGGTAAATACACTGGGATGGAATATAAAATAAGGCACTTCACTACAATCTAATAGAGGCCTAAGGTTGACACAAATCAAAACCTACAAAAGGCTTGCTCAGAGTTAACATATGAGTGGGAGTTAGTTATACACTAACGGGAATGCGACCAACACACAGCTGACGATAACGCATTGTACGAAAAGCCAAGAAAATGGGAAGAAGGGGAGTGGATGGCCAAATGATTAGCGCTGTATCATAAAGCATATCATTGAGTCAACTGGCGTGGTTTCTAATCCCTGGTTGTATGTGACAAGGAGTAGGGTCGTCCGTCCAATCTTGCGGGCTTTTTCCGGGGCCTCCGGTTCCCCCCCCCCCACTGCTAAAGACCTCTAGGCGCAAGCGAATTACAGAAATAATATTAAACCATATGTTAGTCCCACAATGACCTAGTTTGTATTGAATTATTAAACCCCATCTTTCTCTCTCCAAAAAAATTGCTTGGCCTACGAGACACGTTCGCAGCCACCCGCTGCATTCCAATAGAACATACTGGTTAACTAGAGACACTAGGGCGTACAAAAATCGAGACAAAGGCCAGATTATGGCCAAGGTAATTTAAAACACACAGCGCAAGAAATGGTCACGTATACAGACACAATAAGAAACACACGACTGTAAAGATTGGTAGTTGTTTTTGTGTAAGGTTTTATATCTCGCATGACTTCTGATGTGGGTCTGTAGATTACCATTCTGGCTAAATGATTTACTACAAACATCACATCTATACGGTTTCTCTCCCGCATGATTTCTCATGTGGATCTGTAGATTACTACTAGTGGTAAATGATTTACTACAAACATCACATTTATAAGGTTTTTCTCCAGTATGAGTTCGGATATGTTTCTGTAGATTACCATTATGAGTACTACAAAAATTACATTTATAATCTCTTTCTCCTCTTTGCCCTTGGCGACTAACATGTTTTTCACAGTGTTTTGTTAAATCAGTGCAAGATTTAAATTCTTCATCACACACGTGACACTGATAAATAGTTCCGTCATCTTCAGTTTGACAAAAGCCATCCACACGATCAGGTTTCTCTTCTTTCACCTGACAATATTCATCTACATCATCAATTTTCTCTTCTTTAAAATGAACATGACAGTATTCATCTACATCAACAGTTATTTCTTCTTTAACATGTATCTTATTGTGTTGTTCTAAATCTTCATATTGTTTAAAAATCTCATCACATACAACACACTATTGGAAAGTATTAACATCATTACATTCCTGTAATATATAAAAGTATTAACATCATTAGCTTCCTGTAATATATAAAAGTTATAACACCATTAGCTTCCTGTAATATATTTACCTATCTTTATCGTGGCACTTCAAAGTCACGTGTCTCCATTCATATTAAAAAAATGTTTTTAAGCACTTTAAATGCGCACGTCGACACTACATGAAGATCTGACCGGTTCTAGTGGAAGATCGCGTCAGAGGTCGAGCGGGGTTTTCTAGCATTTAGTCGTCAGGCAGTGATTAACCCATCGGCGTTGACGTTTCTAGTGGTTTACCCACAGTTCAGGGCAGAGAATGCCAAGAGGTGACCATAACAGACCGTTTCATTGGCTAATCTCCCTCACTTCAACCAGAACGCCTGTTATATAACTACTCTTCCAGATCCCAGAGAACAATAAAAAACGAAACGAAACAGAATCTGTGTTTTAATCACGCTGATTTTATATTAATCGGTGGATCAGGACCTGGCTCAATCTGGATTCAGTGTAATTAATGATTGATTACTTCGATAACAAACAGCTAAATCACGAAAAGGTCCATCAATTGCGATTGGCGATGTCTCAAATATCCCGTTTCACCCAACCCAGACCTTTTTACATAGCTTTCTTACACAGAGCACGTAACTTATTAATATATACGGAAACGAGACCGAAATGGACGAGGGGTGAGGCTATGCGGGCTAATGAAATGAAATAAAATGAGATAGCTATGAGGGAAATTTGTCCGTATTTCGTGTTCCAATGTGAACACAGAACCTCTGTTTATCGTCCCACCGAACGACTGGGCAGCTGTCTTGTCAGGCCCTCCGTCCTGCATTAATGACTAGGGGGGATCGTGCCGAAAAATTTGGCTTTTATCAATTTGTCTTTTAACAATTTATAAATGATTCTGAGTCGATAGGATATATACTTTTCCTAATATTTAGTCTCAAAATTCAATCAAAATTGTTTACTTTTCACATTGATTTTAAAATTGGGCTTGAATAATCAGATTAAAATTACTTCTGATAGACTTAGACCCCTCATATTTGTCAATTTAGAGCAACTTCAGATCAAAGCAGAAGAAGGCAAATTTTTGATTTCCTGATACAATTAGAAAGAGAATGACCTAAGAGCACTATTATACACATCTTTTTCTTTTGTTGTTTGTCAGTCAATTTTTTCCTATCTTTTCATTCTCCTGTCCTGTGTCCTGTCCTCTCCTTCCTTCTTTCTTTTCTCCCCTCCTCCTTCCTTCCTTTCTTTCCCTCTTCTTTTTCTTCTTATTTTTTCTTTCTTATAAGCTTAGGCCGTACTTGGCCCACAGACAGGTGGGCCAAGTACGGCACTGGGTCAGAGGCACACTAAATGGATTTTCCTTTGTGTGTCTGTGTATTTTGACAATAGTCCGAAATTCTAAATGGATTGTCTTGAAAACTATTCATATATATTCCTTATCCTAACGATTACTGTTATTATTTTTGCGCCCGATCCCCAGGGGCACAACTGCAGCGATGATAGCTTAGATTTTGACAACATGGGCGCCCCATCACTCAAGTTGTGATGTTAATCGTGAGAGTCATTATGAGGCGCTGCACCATTCAAACGGCGCCTCATATATAACGACATGATTGGCGAGGCGGCCATAAACCACATGATTGGCAAGGCGCCCATAAACCACGTGACATTAGTTGGCCCGGCACCACGCATTACGTTCAATGGAAAGGGCGCCTTCGGTGCCCATTGGGGGAGCCGACTTTTTCGGCAATCGTCAAAGCCCCCCCCCCCACCTCCGGTGCTAGCTACGGGCCTGAATATGAACTAATAAGGGTTGTAGGCTACTAACCTGTTTTATGCTGTCCACTCTGTACCAGTTCTTCACCTTTAACCTTTCTTATTTGTCTAGTGAGTAGTTCTAGGAATGTTCATCCTATAGTTTTTATATGCAAATTTAGTAGGGTGTTATATTCTCTTTGAGTATTTTAGTAGAGTGTTATATTCTCTTTAAATATTTTAGCCAGTTTCCATGTTCCTGTATATCCAGTTAGTCTTTCATTTCCAGTGGTTATAATTACTTTTATAGTGTAGTGCCGGTTAATAACCAACAATAGGGTTTTGGGGTATAGTAACTCTGCCACTAGACTGGCCCAGTCTCTTCTATTTATTTTACATTTCGATTTATATAAAAGTAGTAATTTTTAGTAAACCAACACTTTCGTTTCCATTTGTATAAAAAAAAAATTTGAGTAAACCTGTAACCAGCACTAGAGACTGGACAATTTGCGAGCTTCACAATAAAATGGGCGTTTCTTGTCCTGTTTTACGTTGTTCCTTATTTGGAATGATTGACAGTTGTCAAGCAAGCCCCGAGTGACGTGACACCACTTTGTAAATGTGATGTCTAAGATAAATTAAGTTCGATATTTACCTTCATGAATCATGCGTCTCGAATGGAGTGCAAAGCAGTCATGCTGAAACCGTCTGCGGGCTGATGTCACGTTTTTGTTTCCATTCGCCATTCGGTTTTGTCCCGATACGCATGAACTGGCTTCGTTAAAGGGACAATCCCGATAAGAACAGAGTCTCAAAAATTAAAGTCCGAGTATTTATGAAATTTATGGACCAAAATATACTGGCATGATGTATTTACCTTGTCACAAAATTTCAGCTCAATATATTGAGTCGTTTGGACGCGATCGTCAACACTGCTTATCCGGACACGTAACCCTTTTAAGATTTCGGGTCAATTTTGTCATTGTTTCTTGAGAGGTCTATACAGTGAATGACCAATGCCCTGTACTTGATAACAAAAGGTAAATTTCACCTACATATTATTTTTATAGAAAAAAGTCTGGTTTTATCCAGATACTGTATAATAAAACGTTCTCTATCTTCAGATGAAGACTGTCAGCTTTAAGTTATTTACAAGCGTATCACAAATATCGGGTTGGTAGGTGGGCCTTAGGTTATGGATTTTAAAGGATTTTAACACAAAATTAAGCAGTTAATTCCACAAAAAGTTATCGGGATTGGCACTTTAAGTTGTTATAATGATGTCGTGTGTAATTATTTATCTTCATTCACCTCATCCCATACGTTGTATCCGTTCATTCGACAGATATTGTCCGTCAACAAAATTCTTAGATCGTTAAAGTATCACTAAATAACAATAACTGTTATCCACAACAAACATCTCGCACCTACACCAGTTTGCCAGTGCAAATGCAGTAATCCCGTGCACGACGTCACACGACCTAAATAATGCAGATTGACCTACTAGATGAGAATGAAGCTCTATTTGCCCAGTCTCTAGAGAGTACGTTTTTTTTTTTTCGTTTTTTTTTTTTTTTTGAGAGGACTGGCCAATTTTTGGTGTGTGGAGAAGACTGGCCACCAGTCTACTCTGCCACCAGTGATTGATATTAGGCCAATCACGAACCTTGTGTAAAGTAAGCAAGACGTAAAGGCTCCCCCCTTCAAGAGACAAGGATTGGAATAAGCCTAAAGGTAATTCTCCTCAAGTATCCCCAAGCATAGAATAAGTGACAGCCAAATTATAATTAATGTGTATTTATTACCATTAATATTACATTAAACATAGTATATTAATCAGACATGTAGGTGCATAAGTTTAATTTAAGAAGGGTGTTAGAACTTGCTACCTTGATTAGGCGGTTTCGTTATTTCTAACCTTCAGTTACACTCAGGTATTAGCGAGAATACCTTCAGCGATTGTACATTATCACTTAGGTAACCAATCACCATCACTCAAACCAATCACACCAATAAAAAGTAAATTATCGAGTATATGTACAGTAATAATGAACAAAACAGAATGGTAATGATTTATGAACCATTTCAGACAAAGAATGAATATTAACAATTATAACAAACATGAAACATACACATGTTATACATATTTCAAATCGGCAGAACATACTACAGATTTTGATAATATAATAAAATATAAACTAATTACAGATATATACATCATGTATATAAATAATTCAATAAATGGACATAAATAGGGTTATCTACCCTTATGAAAAAACGAACGAGAAACGAGGACCGTTTCAATAGTTTAAAGAGGAGGCTATTGTAAGATGGTGAGCTGTATTTAGTAACTTAGATACCGTCCTAACATCCTGTTTTCAACTGGTCATTTTTTCCCCTGGCTACATCTCGGACGCATCAATTTGTGTTTTAGCACCGATTTCACTAACCAAGGTAGGTTTATATTTGTTTAACTTGATTTGAATTATTAAATATGACAATTTCTTTCTAATTTAAAGCGTATTTTATTCTGGTATAAATTACAAATGTTTTCTTCATATATGTAGTGATTTCGTCACTTGATTTTCTAACTTTCAGAGTAAGTTTGGCTCTCCCAAACGCAACCACATTTGATGGGCTTCCTAGACTCGACTACCTCTATGGATGCGCGGATCCAGAGAATTTTTTATGCGATTTTATTGGCGACTTTTAGACCTGTAATTTTGGAATTTACCTTCGGGAAGTCCGTCAGAATGGACCATATTGAATCTAATTTACCAAATTTTTGGAGGGGAGGGCGCCCAACCCCCCCATTAATTGGTTGAGTGCCTTTGGAGCTACGCCCACCGCAATTATCAAACCTAGATCCCCCCCTGCAAAAAATCCTGGATCCGCGCCTGGGATCGCCCAAACTCTTGCATAATCTTGGAGTGCACGTGCGCCTATATAAGAGGGTTGATTAGCTGGACTGGGGTGTGTTTTATTGCAATTTAGAAATTGTCGCCTGTCGAGCAGACCGGTTGATTGTATGGTTATCTTGTGTCACTTCTCTAGCAGACTATATTGTATTTTATACTGTTCTGATGGAGTTTTCGATTGGTAGATCTGACTAGCCATTATCTATATCAAGGTTGTGGACCCTGTAGAGTCACAATTTTAATCCGATTTTGATGAAATTTGAAATGTAAGTTTATAACCCAAAGATTGCAGTTCCTGTCGATATTCGGGCACATTGGACCATAACTTCCTGAATTATGGCCCCTGATTGTACGAAAAATCATGTTTTTTACTTTGTGGACCCAATGGAGGTCACAATTTTATTCTGGGGCATAACTTTATAAAAACCAAACAAATTCTAATGATTTTGCTGATAATTACTTAATACATGTATATGCGACAACTCTTGTTGACTGCCCGGACGATTTAGCTATTGTGGGCGTATGTTTTGTTGCCTGGCAACCTATTTTCTTCATATACTAAGAGCACCGTTTTCATGGTACGTTTCTTACATATACTATTCAAAAAAAGTAGGGGATATTTGATTTTGGGGGCATAATACTAAAATATGCAAATGACTACGAAAAAAGTCACTATAGAACCTAACAGAAGAAACATTTCCAGTTACATGTGAAGCCCAAACACACCAATAGCTACCGCATGGAATGCAGGTGATGCTTGGGATCATCATGGGGGTCCAACCCAAGATTTGCACGACTCTGACTTTGAATGTTAGTCATTGTAGCATTGAATTCCAGGGTGGAAACATCAGTTTAATTGTTTTAGTGACCAGAAAACAATTTTTGATGTGCATCGGCTTACCCAAAATGAAAGGTTACGTGCCCTTGGCATGCTACAGATCGGCACAACACAGGCCGTTGTGGCGCGGACGATGAATGTTTCTCAGTCTGTCATAAGCAGGTTATGGTCCAGATACCGTGATACACAATCTGTACAGGACAGACCACGCTCAGGTCGACCAAGGGCGACAACTCAAGCCCAGGATCGATTTATCCGTACCTTGGCCTTGAGAAATCGTGTCATCACAGCAAATCAGATCAGCGCTCGTCTTCAAACAGACACTGGTGTGAGAGTGAGTGGCCAGACAATTCGGAATCGACTGCATAGGGGTCACCTTCGCGCCCGACGTCCTCGCGTGATCCCTTGTTTGAGAGATCATCACATTCAGGCAAGACGTCGTTGGTGTAGGGATCGTCAACACTGGGATAATCGACGCTGGAGCAATGTGATGTTTTCAGATGAGTCAAGGTTCACTGTTGATTTTTTGATATCGAATTGTAACTTCATGAATCATGGCCCTTGATCGAAGGAAAAATCATTTTCTTTTTAGCTTGTTCTCTATCCATCTCTCGAATGTTGGTGTAACTTGCTGGCAGCCGCTGGTTTAGCTTGTGGTCACTCTTGAGGTCACAATTATTACACAATTTACAAAACCGTCTGATTATCTCACCGTTACACTGTGAGGAAGGTTGAGTTCGAATTTTGTGAACATCGGACCAAAATTGCCAGACAAAATGGCCGCCGCTTGTACGCGAATTGTGTTAAAGTATGTTATATCACCATTACACCGTAACGAATGCTCGATCGAATTTCATGAACATCGGACCAAAATTGCTGAAAAAAATGGCCGCCACTTTTAAGTGAATGGTGTAAAAATATTGTATATCTAGGTTGTGGACCCTATATAGTCACAATTTTAATCCAATTTTGATGAATTTGAAATGTAAGTTTATAACTCAAAGATTGCAGTTCCTGTCGATATTCGGGCACATTGGACCATAACTTCCTGAATTATGGCCCCTGATTGTACGAAAAATCATGTTTTTTTACTTTGTGGACCCAATGGAGGTGACAATTTTATTCTGGGGCATAACTTTATAAAAACCAAACAAATTCTAATGATTTTGCTGATAATTACTTAATGTGCAACCGTGGACGTATGTTTCGTTGCCTGGCAACCTATTTTCTTTATATACTAAGAGCACTGTTTTCATGGTATGTTTCTTATATATTTCATTATTATATCTATTACGTGTATAATAATCCTAAAGCTGTTATTACCTGTAATAGGCAACATATCTCTATTTTATAAAATTAGTTGATAGTCATTATAAGATATATGTATACCACATAGTGGTGGTGTTAACTATCTTTCTTATTGAATATAAACTAATTTCGTTCTTTTTATTATTTCAGTGCTCTTTTGTATACAATCCTGTCCTGTGTAAATTAACTGTTTTGTGATGTTCCTGTTTGTATCTTTATGGTTTAACCCACCACCTGGAAAGGTGGAAGTCTGTCCGACGATCCTGCTACACAAAGGTAGGCACTTTTTTCTCCTTAGTTATAATAATAGACTGAAACATGGTTCCGTGTGTCGTCCATAATATCTAGACACTTTTGAGTAAATAGGTTACATGCCCTTGTTTTGAAAATAGTTTCGCTTAACCAGTCTACCGACCATTCTACGTCTAATTGACAGGTCGGTATAATCAAGACTACTTTGTAAAAGTAAAATGAAACTACTGCTAGTGGTAAACGCTAGATCTTATAAAGCGAGTACGATATAGAGCGAGGAACATGTCAGTCAATTTGATTGACAGTTCGTTGTACGGCCTTGACATTATGTATAGTAAAGGCTAAAATCAGATGTTGGATCTTCTTGTAAATATTTGTTCGGTCTCGCTGTATAGTATGTCTGTTTCAATTAAGATTTTGGAATATTTTTATACGCCCACATTTTCATGTGGTTGAAATATATAAAACTGCCATTTAAAACCATCATACATGTTCACTATCCTGACTAGTTTCGTCAAATAAATTTTAACTTTTTCAAAGGAACAGTTCAACAGAAACAGGAAACAAATTTGAAAAATGATGTCATATGTTGATGACATCACTAAGTTGTAATGGTTGCCCTGTCGTTGGTAACATGTAAGTTCTTCATTTTCTAGAAAGGTGATCTATCACATGAAAATGTGATGATACTATTAACAAAGGTGCCCATACACAAGTTGAAAATCCACAAATATTTACAGTAGGCATCCTCAAACCAATTTTCCAACGAATTTCTGATGGGATCACAATTACTAGGTAACTGGATACATAAACAGCATAATTGTAGTGGTTGAAATATATAAAACTGACATTTAAAACCATCATACATGTTCACTATCCTGACTAGTTTCGTCAAATAAATTTTAACTTTTTCAAAGGAACAGTTCAACAGAAACAGGAAACAAATTTGAAAAATGATGTCATATGTTGATGACATCACTAAGTTGTAATGGTTGCCCTGTCGTTGGTAACATGTAAGTTCAAATATAGGTTTATCCCCATAAGATCTTGGCATGGATTGAAACTTCATGGATTATGGCCCCTGATTGTAAGAAAAATCATGTTTTTAGCTTGTGGACTCTATAGAGGTCACAATTTTGAACCGATTTTGATGAAACTTGACATGTATGTTTATAACCCAAAGATCTTGGTTCCTTTCGATATTTGCACTCATCGGATCGAAACTTCCTGAATTATGGCCCCTGATTGCCCTATTTAGCTTGTGGTCCCTCTGGAGGTCAAAATTATTATCCGATTTAAAAAAACATTTGATTATATCACCATTACATGGTAATAAAGATTGAGTTCAATTTTTGTGGAAATCAAATCAAAATTGACGGACAAAATGGTGGCCGCTTGTACCCGAAAAGTGTAAAAATATGGTATATAGGTTGTGGAACCTGTAGGGGTCACAATTTTAAATCAATTTTGATGAAACTTAAAATACATGTTTATAACCAACAGATCTTGGTTCCTTTCGATATTTGCGCATATCGGATCATAACTTCCTGAATTATGGCCCCTGATTGTCCGAAAAATCACCTTTTTATACGCCCACATTTTTATGTGGACGTATATTGTCGTCGCCCCTGTCCGTCCATCCGTCCACAATTTGTTTGTGGACTCTCTTCAGGTCACATTTCTTATCCGATTTTGACGAAACTTGAAATATAGGTTTATCCCCAAAAGATCTCGGCTGCTTTCGATATTGGCATGTATCGGATGAAAACTTCATGGATTATGGCCCCTGATTGTACGAAAAATCACGTTTTTAGCTTGTGGAACCTATAGAGGTTACAATTTTGAACCGATTTTGATGAAACTTGACATGCATGTTTATAACCCAAAGATCTTGGTTCCTTTCGATATTTGCACTCATCCCATCGAAACTTCCTGAATAATGGCCCCTGATTGTCCGAAAAATCGCCCTATTTAGCTTGTGGTCCCTCTGGAGGTCAAAATTATTATCCGATTTAAAAAACCATTTGATTATATCACCGTTACATAGTAATAAAGATTGAGTTCAATTTTTGTGGAAATCAGATCAAAATTGACGGACAAAATGGCGGCCGCTTGTACCCGAAAATTGTAAAAATATGGTATATAGGTTGTGGAACCTGTAGAGGTCACAATTTTAAATCAATTTTGATGAAACTTAAACTACATGTTTATAACCCACAGATCTTGGTTCCTTTCGATATTTGCGCATATCGGATCATAACTTGCTGAATTATGGCCCCTGATTGTCCGAAAAATCGCCCTTTTTAGCTTGTGAAAGCTTATTTTTTCTGTTAAGATTATTATTTTTTTTTTTTTTTTTTTCCTGCAAATCGGATTTCACAGAATCTAATCATAGGATGTTTCTGAAACTTTGACCTACCCCCCCAAAAATGGGTGGTGGCTGTTGATAAAATATATTTTCAAAACGTTTTACGTAGTCGAAATCATCAAATTTTACGAACAAAAAAACTAACAATACATAGTCGTAAATTTGTTATTAATTTTTATACGCCCACATTTTCATGTGGACGTATTATGTCGTCATCCCTGACAGTCCGTCCGGACGTCCATCCGGCCACAATTTGTGGACTCTCTACAGGTCACAATTCTTATCCGATTTTGACGAAACTTGAAATATAGGTTTATCCCCAAAAGATCTCAGCTGCTTTTGGATATTGGCATGTATCGGATCAAAACTTCATGGATTATGGCCCCTGATTGTAAGAAAAATCACGTTTTTAGCTTTTGGACCCTATAGAGGTCACAATTTTGAAACGATTTTGATGAAACTTGACATGCATGTTTGTAACCCAAAGATCTTGGTTCCTTTTGATATTTGCCTCTATCGGAATGTAATTTCCTGAATTATGGCCCCTGATTGTCCGAAAAATCACCCTTTTTAGCTTGTGGTCCCTCTGGAGGTCACAATTATTATCCGATTTAAAAAAACTGTTTAATTATATCACCGTTACACCATAAGGAAGGTTGAGTTCAAATTTCGGGAAAATCGGACCAAAATTGCCATACAAAATGGCCGCCGTTTGTACGCGAATACTGTTAAAAAATGGTATATCAAGGTTGTGGACCCTGTGGAGGTCACAATTTTAATTCGATTTTGATGAAACTTGAAATTCATGGTCATAACCCAAAGATCTTGGTTCCTTTCGATATTTGCGCATATCGGATCTAACTTCCTGAATTATGGCCCCTGATTATACGAAAAATCCCCCTTTTTTTTTAGCTTGTGGTTCCTCTGGAGGTCACAATTATTATCCGATTTAAAAAAACGTTTGTTTATATTACCGTTACACCGTAAGGAAGGTTGAGTTCGAATTTCGGGAAAATCGGACCAAAATTGCCATACAAAATGGCCGCCGTTTGTACGTGAATACTGTTAAAAAAATGGTATATCAAGGTTGTGGACCCTGTAAAGGTCACAATTTTAATTCAATTTTGATGAAACTTGAAATTCATGGTTATAACCCAAAGATCTTGGTTCTTTTCGATATTTGCGCATATCGGATCGTAACTTTCTGAATTATGGCCACTGGTTATACGCAAAATCCCCCTTTCTTTAGCTTGTGGTCCCTCTGGAGGTCACACTTATTATCCGATTTAAAAAAACGTTTGATTATATCACCGTAAGGAAGGTTGAGTTTGAATTTCGGGAAAATCGGACCAAAATTGACAGACAAAATGGCCGCCGTTTGTATGCGAATACTGTTTAAAAAAAATGGTATATCATGTTTGTAGTAGACCCTGTATAGTCACAATTTTAATTCGATTTTGATGAGGAAGGTTGAGTTCTAATTTCGTGAAAATCGTACCAAAATTGCCGGACGAAATGATCGCCGTTTGTACGCGAATAGTGTAAAGATATGGTATATCATGGTTGTTGACTCTGTACAGGTCACAATTCTTATCCGATTTTGACAAAAAGTCACATTTCTAGGTTGTGGACCCTATAAAGGTCACAATTTTGAACCGATTTTGATGAAACTTGACATGCATGTTTGTAACCCAAAGATCTTGGTTCCTTTCGATATTTGCGGCTATCTGAATGTAATTTCCTGAATTATGGCCCCTGATTGTCCGAAAAATCACCCTTTTTAGCTTGTGGTCCTTCTGGAGGTCACAATTATTATTCGATTTAAAAAACCGTTTGATTATATCACCGTTACACCCTAAGAAAGGTTGAGTTCGAATTTCGGGAAAAATCGAACGAAAATTGCCATACAAAATGGCCGAGTTCGAATTTCGGGAAAATCAGACCAAAATTGCCATACAAAATGGCCACCGTTTGTACGTGAATACTGTTAAAAAATGGTATATCAAGGTTGTGGACCCTGTAAAGGTCACAATTTTAATTCGATTTTGATGAAACTTGAAATGCATGGTTATAACCCAAAGATCATGGTTCCTTTCGGTATTTGCGCATATCGGATCGTAACTTCCTGAATTATTTGAATTTCGTGAAAATGGTACCAAAATTGCCTGACGAAATGGTCGCCGTTTGTACGCGAATAGTGTAAAGATATGGTATATCATGGTTGTTGACTCTCTATAGGTCACAATTCTTATCCGATATTGATGAAAAGTCACATTTCTAGGTTGTGTACCGTCACACCATAATCATTGTCGGCTTCGAATTTCATGAAGATCAGACTGGAACTGACCAACTAAATGGCTGCTCCCAATACAGTATGAAATACAGGACTTAATGATGTAGGAAAAATCACTTTTGGTATTGCTTGTTCTCTATCCATCTCTCGAAAATGTGGGCGTATCCTGCCTGGCAGTGCCAGCCTATCTTTTTTTTAGCTTGGAGGTCACAATTATTATCCGATTTAAAAAAACGTTTGATTATATTACCGTTACACTGTAAGGAAGGTTTAGTTCAAATTTCGGGAAAATCAGACCAAATTGCCATACAAAATGGCCGCCGTTTGTACGCGAATACTGTTAAAAAATGGTATATCAAGGTTGTGGACCCTGTGAAGGTCACAATTTTAATTCGATTTTGATGAAACTTGAAATTCATGGTTATAACCCAAAGATCTTGGTTCTTTTCGATATTTGCGCATATCGGATTGTAACGTCCTGAATTATGGCCCCTGGTTATACGCAAAATCCCCCTTTCTTTAGCTTGTGGTCCCTCTGGAGGTCACAATTATTATCCCATTTAAAAAAACGTTTGATTATATCACCGTTACACTGTAAGGAAGGTTGAGTTTGAATTTCGGGAAAATCGGACCAAAATTGACAGACAAAATGGCCGCCGTTTGTACGCGAATACTGTTAAAAAAATGATATATCATGGTTGTGGACCCTGTATAGGTCACAATTTTAATTCGATTTTGATGAGGAAGGTTGAGTTCTAATTTCGTGAAAATCGTACCAAAATTGACGGACGAAATGGTCGCCGTTTGTACGCGAATAGTGTAAAAATATGGTATATCATGGTTGTGGACTCTCTACAGGTCACAATTCTTATCCGATTTTGACGAAAAGTCACATTTCTAGGTTGTGTACCGTCACACCATAATCATTGTCGGTTTCGAATTTCTTTAATATCAGACTGGAACTGACCAACTAAATGGCTGCTCCCAATACAGTATGAAATACAGGACTTAAAGATGTAGGAAAAATCACTTTCGGTATTGCTTGTTCTCTGTCCATCTCTCGAAAATGTGGGCGTATCCTGCCTGGCAGTGCCAGCCTACATGTATCTTAATTCGATTTTGATGAAACTTGAAATTCATGGTTATAACCCAAAGATCTTGGTTCCTTTCGATATTTGCGCATATCGGATCGTAACTTCCTGAAACATGTCCCCTGATTATACGCAAAATCGCCTTTTTTTATACGCCCACATTTTCATGTGGACGTATTATGTCGTCGCCCCTGTCCGTCCGGACGTCCGTCCATCCACAATTTGTTTGTGGACTCTCTACAGGTCACAATTCTTATCCGATTTTGACGAAACTTGAAATATAGGTTTATCCCCAAAAGATCTCGGTTCCTTTTGATATTGGCATGTATCGGATCAAAACTTCATGGATTATGGCCCCTGATTGTACGAAAAATCACGTTTTTAGCTTGTGGACCCTATAGAGGTCACAATTTTGAACCGATTTTGATGAAACTTGACATGCATGTTTGTAACCCAAAGATCTTGGTTCCTTTCGATATTTGCGGCTATCGGAATGTAATTTCCTGAATTATGGCCCCTGATTGTCCGAAAAATCACCCTTTTTAGCTTGTGGTTCCTCTGGAGGTCACAATTATTATTCGATTTAAAAAACCGTTTGATTATATCACCGTTACACCCTAAGGAAGGTTGAGTTCGAATTTCGGGAAAATCGGACGAAAATTGCCATACAAAATGGCCGCCGTTAGTACGCGAATACTGTTAAAAAATGGTATATCAAGGTTGTGGACCCTGTGGAGGTCACAATTTTGATTCGATTTTGATGAAACTTGAAATTCATGGTTATAACCCAAAGATCTTGCTTCCTTTCGATATTTGCGCATATCGGATCGTAACTTCCTGAATTATGGCCCCTGATTATACGCAAAATCGCCTTTTTTTTAGCTTGGAGGTCACAATTATTATTCGATTTAAAAAACGTTTGATTATATCACCGTTACACCCTAAGGAAGGTTGAGTTCGAATTTCGGGAAAATCGGACGAAAATTGCCATACAAAATGGCCACCGTTTGTACGCGAATACTGTTAAAAAATGGTATATCAAGGTTGTGGACCCTGTAAAGGTCACAATTTTAATTCGATTTTGATGAAACTTGAAATTCATGGTTATAACCCAAAGATCTTGGTTTTTTCGATATTTGCGCATATCGGATCGTAACTTCCTGAATTATGGCCCCTGGTTATAGGCAAAATCCCCCTTTCTTTAGCTTGTGGTCCCTCTGGATGTCACAATTATTATCCAATTCGATTTTGATGAGGAAGGTTGAGTTCTAATTTCGTGAAAATCGTACCAAAATTGACGGACGAAATGGTCGCCGTTTGTACGCGAATAGTGTAAAAATATGGTATATCATGGTTGTGGACTCTCTACAGGTCACAATTCTTATCCGATTTTGATGAAAAGTCACATTTCTAGGTTGTGTACCGTCACACCATAATCATTGTCGGTTTCGAATTTCATTAATATCAGACTGGAACTGACCAACTAAATGGCTGCTCCCAATACAGTATGAAATACAGGACTTAAAGATGTAGGAAAAATCACTTTCGGTATTGCTTGTTCTCTGTCCATCTCTCGAAAATGTGGGCGTATCCTGCCTGGCAGTGCCATCCTATCTTTAAATTCAAATATTACGTTATTGATATCCTATCCCGGAAGTAAAACCAACATGACAACTTCTAGAACATTAGTTCGATTTTCATGAAATTGGGAATGTAAGTAGATTTTGTTGATCTACATGTAGCTTCAACGATATCATTAGAAATTTTCTAATTTATCTCCCCTTGCAGAAATTGAGGACCTACACGAATTGGAAGGATTACAAAAAACAGTTTCCCAATCGGACAAAAAAAGGAATCATATGTCTAAGACAACTTCCAAAAACTAAACAATAATAACCGGCGTTGGTTTTTATACGCCCACATTTTCATGTGGACGTATTATGTCGTCGCCACCGTCCGTTCGTCCGTCTGTCCACAATTTGTTTATGGACTCTCTACAGGTCACAATTCTTATCTGAATTTGACGAAACTTGAAATATACGTTTATCCCCAAAAGATCTCGGCTGCTTTCCATATTGGCATGTATCGGATCAAAACTTCATGGATTATGGCCCCTGATTGTACGAAAAATCACGTTTTTAGCTTGTGAACACTGTAGAGGTCACAATATTGAACCGATTTTGATGAAACTTGAAATGCATGTTTATAACTCAAAGATCTTGGTTCCTTTCGATATTTGCGCCTATCTGAATGTAATTTCCTGAATTATGGCCTGATTGTCCGAAAAATCACCCTTTTTAGCTTGTGGTCAATCTGGAGGACACAATTATTATCCGATTTAAAAAACTGATTGATTATATCACCATTACACCCTAAGGAAGGTTGAGTTCGAATTTCGGGAAAATCGGACCAAAATTGCCATACAATATGGCCGCCGTTTGTACGCGAATACTGTTACAAAATGGTATATCAAGGTTGTGGACCCTGTAGAGGTCACAATTTTAATTCGATTTTGATGAAACTTGAAATTCATGTTTATAACCCAAAGTTCTAGGTTCCTTTCGATATTTGCGCATGTCGAATCGTAACTTCCTGAATTATGGCCCCTGATTATACGCTAAATCGCCTTTTTATACGCCCACATTTTTATGTGGACATATATTGTCGTCGCCCCTGTCCGTCCGTTCACAATTTGTTTGTGGACTCTCTACAGGTCACAATTCTTATCTGATTTTGACGAAACTTGAAATATAGGTTTATCCCCAAAAGATCTCGGCTGCTTTCGATATTGGCATGTATCGGATCAAAACTTCATGGATTATGGCCCCTGATTGTACGAAAAATCACGTTTTTAGCTTGTGGACCCTATAGAGGTCACAATTTTGAATCGATTTTGATGAAACTTGACATGCATGTTTATAACCCAAAGATCTTGGTTCCTTTCGATATTTGCGCATGGCATATCGGATCATAACTTCCTGAATTATGGCCCCTGATTGTGTACGAAAAATAGCCTTTATTATCTTGTGGTCCCTCTGGAAGTCAAAAATATTACCCGATTTAAAAAAACGTTTGATTATATCACCGTTACAACGTAATGAATGTTGGGTTCGTGAAAATCGGACAGACAAAACTAGGGTATAAAAATATGGTATATCAAGGTTGTGGACCCTGTAGAGGTCACTATTTTAATCTGAAGTTGATGAAACTTGAAATGCATGTTTATAACCCAAAGATCTTGGTTCCTTTTGATATTCAACGGATAATATTGGATTGTAACTTCCTGAATTATAGCCCCTGATTGTACGCAAAATTGACTTTTTATACGCCCACATTTTTATGTGGACGTATATTTTCGTCGCCCCTGTCCGTCCGTCCGTCCACAATTGTTTGTGAACAGTCTACAGGTCACAATTTTTATCCGATTTCAATGAAACTTGAAATATAGGTTTATCACCCTAAGATCTCGGTTCCTTTCGATATTGGCATGTATTGGACTGTAACTTCATGAATTATGGCCCCCGATTGTCCAAAAAATCACGTTTTTAGCTTGTGAACAGTGTAGAGGTCACAATTTTTAAATCGATTTTGATGAAACTAGAAATGCATGTTTATAATCCAAATATCATGGTTCCTTTCGATATTTGCTCATATCTGATTGAAACTTTCTGAATTATAGCCCCTGATTGTACGGAAAAATGACTTTTTATACACCCACATTGAAATGTGGATAAAAACAAAGTCAAAGCTATCACAAAACCATCTTTTAAAGTATCTAACGTTTCGTAGGTAAAAATCTACTTCTTCAGAGAATATAAGTTACAAAAATGAGGCAGTTGAAATTCAAGGTTAGTCGTGGTAACAAGTGATGTCATAATGTAAATATGACGTCATAACATTGATGACATAATAATTATAAAGGGTGTAAAGTTAAAAAAAATGTCATCAATGTTATGACGTCATATTTACATTATGACATCACTTGTTACCACGACTAACCTTGAATTTCAACTGCCTCATTTTTGTAACTTATATTCTCTGAAGAAGTAGATTTTTACCTACGAAACGTTAGATACTTTTAAAGATGGTTTTGTTATACCTTTGACTTTGTTTTTAACCACTCCTACTACTGGTGTCACTGTATCAAGTTTATTATGACTTTGATCCTGTCTATGTTTATGTTATTTAAATGGTTTTGGATTCCTCTCACTTTATCATTCGGATTCACACGTTGAAATGTGGTCGTATATTGTTGTCAGTCCAGCATCCACAATTGCTTGTGGACGCTCTAGAGGCTAAAGTTAATATCCGATTGAATTTAAATTTATACACATAGTTTAAGGTCATGAAGACGAAGACACCTATTGATTTTCAGCAATTTCCGATATTAACTGCCAGAGTTATGGCCCTTGATCACTTCAAAATATCTTGTGGACGCTCCAGAGGCCAAAGTTAATATCCGATTGACTTTAAATTTATACACAGTGTTTGAGGTCACAATTTTGAACCGATTTTGATGAAACTTGACATATATGTTAGTAATCCACAGATCTTGGTTCCTCTGGATATTTGCGAGCTTCGGATTGTAACTTCCTGAATTATGGCCCCTGACCGTCCAAAAAATAGCCCTTTTTAGCTTGTGGTTCCTTTGGAAGTCAAAATTATTATCCAATTTAAAAAAAACATTTAATTATATCACCGTTACATGGTAATTTAACATGGGGCAGAACTTTATAAAAAAATGAAACAAATTCTAATGATTTTCTGATAACTCGTGCGGTCCTCCTGCACTTACTATTAATGAGACAACTCTTGTTGACTGCCCGGACGATTTAGCTGCTATGTGGGCGTATGTTTCGTTTCCTGGCAATCTATTTTTTGTCCCCCGCCTTTTCCACTTACGGTAAGCAGAGATAAGCAATTTGATTGGTTGATGCTTTGGGACACGATAACTTTAGTTCTAATTAAGTGAGAGTGATGAAACTTAGTGTATAGTTTCATTACAGTAATACCTTGACTAAGTTCGATAATGAGCATTTTCCACTCAGGGTAAGCAGAGCAATTTGATTGGTTGAGACTTTGGAACACAATAACTCTCCTTCTAATTGAGTTGAAATGTTAAAACTTTGTGTATATGCTTATTGGGTCAATGCCTTGATGGAGTTCGCAGATGAGCATTTTCCGCTTAGGGTAAGCAGAGCGATACGCAATTTGATTGGTCTAGACTTTGGAACACAATAACTCTTCTTCTAATTGAGTAAAAATGTTCAAACTTGGTGTATATGCTTATAAGGTCAATGCCTTGATGGAGTTCGAAGATGAGCATTTTCCACTTAGGGTAAGCAGAGATAAGCAATTTGATTGGTTGATGCTTTGGGACACGATAACTTTAGTTCTAATTAAGTGAGAGTGATGAAACTTGGTGTATAGTTTCATTACAGTAATACCTTGACTAAGTTCGATAATGAGCATTTTCTGCTCAAGGTAAGCAGAGCGATACGCAATTTGATTGGTCGAGAGTAGTCGAAACTTTGGAACACAATAACTCTCCTTCTAATTGAGTTAAAATGTTCAAACTTGGTGTATATGCTTATTAAGTCAATGCCTTGATGGAGTTCGAAGATGAGCATTTTCCGCTTAGGGTAAGCAGAGATAAGCAATTTGATTGGTTGATACTTTGGGACAAGATAACTTAGGTTCATCTTGATTGATGATTTTTATGCCAATACAATGACTGCATTCTCATTTAGTAATCGATTCGACAGTAACAGTGTATAGAAACGATTGACTTGGACACGAGGGCCCTTTCCCTTGGCCAGAGGGGCCCTTTTGTCTGCCTTTAGGGTCCCCCTAACTAGGGTACATTTTCATTTTTCTCGGCGGTTTTAGCATTTTTCTTTATAAAACACTTTTGGCTGACACTTCGTGTACAGTTTGATTGCTCGATACATTGAAAAAAATAAATGTGCGATTAATTAATATGTGTCTTCTATTTATTTTGGGATTTCGGCGGGGGACATCAGCCTCACTGTTGGCTTGGTTATTTTTGTGGTTCCTCTAAAGATCTCAATTATTATCCGATTTTAAAAAAACACGTTTAATTATATCGCAGTTATACTATAATGAAGGTTGAGGTCTAATTTCGCGAAAATCAGACCAAAACTTCCGGACAAAATGGCTGCCGATAATATGCGAATAGTGTAAACATTTGATTTATCAAGGTTGTGGACCCTGTAGAGGTCACATTTTAAATCCGATTTTAATGAAGTTTGAAATATAAGTTTATAACCCAAAGATTGAATTATTCTGAATTAAAAAAACGTTTGACTATATCCTCGGTACACATTAATGATGGTTAAGTTTGAATTTCTTGAAAATCGATAATTGAACAGCTAAATCCATAATATTAAATGTTTCGTATACTAAACGTTCGCTTAGGCAGAACTTTATAAAACCCAAACAAATTCTAATGATTTTATGATAATTACTTATATGCAACAACTCTTGTCGACTGCTCGGGCGATTTAGTTGCTGGTGTTTTGATATTCGCATGTATCGGACAGTAGCATCATGGATTATGGCCCCTGATTGTACGAAAAATCACATTTTTAACTTGAACAGTGTAGAAGTCACAATTTTCAACTGATTTTGATGAAACTTGAAATGGATCTTTATAACCCAACGAACTTGGTTCCGTTCGATATTTGCGCACATCGGATGGTAACTTCCTGAATTATGGCCCCTTATTGTACGAAAAATCACCTTTTTGTCCCCCGTCTGTCTAAGAATGCAGGGTACCATTAAAATGGGTGTGTCTGTCTGTCAGTCTTTTGAGACACAACTGGATAACTTCAGTTCTAATATAAGTGGGCGTGATGAAACTTGGTGTTTAGTTTCATTACATTCATGCCTAGAATTAGTTCAATAATGAGCATTTTCTGCTCATGGTAAACAATTTGATTGGCCGAGACTATGGAGCATGATAGCTGTAATTGAGGTAGAATGTTCAAACTTGGTGTAGGCATTCATTAGGTCTATAGGGGAATCACGTGGGTAAGGTGTTGGCTCGCTAGTCTGGAGGTCGGGTGTTCGATCCCTGCATTGCCCCTTGTCAGTGTTGTAGAAGGGAGGGCCTGACAACACCAGATAAAGGGTGTTAAATTTTCCAGCGTGGTGTCGTCCTTGTCAGTGTTGTAGAATGGGGGTGCCTGGCAAGGACAGATGTCTAGTTGTTCAGTAAGGGACGAAAAATTGAGGTCCCGTGTACACATTGACTTGCACCTAAAAGATCCCTTGGCAGTTGAATCCGTTATAATTCTCTACAGGTCACAATTCTTATCCGATTTTGACAAAACTTGAAAAATAGGTTGTTGTCCCTCTGGAGGTCAATATTATTATCTGATTTAAGAAAACTTTTGATTATATCACCGTTGCATGGTAATGAAGGTTGAGTTCGAATTTCGTGAAAATCGGACCAAAATTGATGGTTGAAATGGTCGCCATTTGTACGCGATTAGTGTGAAAATATGTAATATCACGGTTGTGGACCCTGTAGAGGTCACAATTTTAATTTTGATGAAACTTGAAATGCAAGTTTATAACTCAAAGATCTTGGTTCCTTCCGATATTTGCACATATCGAATTGTAACTTCATGATTGTAGGAAAAGTCACTTTCTTTTTTAGCTTGTTCTCTATCCATCTCACGAAAATGTGGGCGTATCCAGCCTGGCAGCCGCTGGTTTACTGCTGAAATTGTCTTCTCTCAGACAAAATATACTCAGCCAAATTAAAAACTTGACACTGATCAATTTCAAATTTTTTTTTCTGGTAAGTCAAATAAATTTTAAAGTGTTTCTAACGATAGTAAGTAGTAAGAAGTCTTTAATTTCATAAAATTGTAAAGTGGATCACGTGACTTTTGAGCATATAAAGATGAAAAACACAAACTCGTGAGGTCAACCGATGCAAGATTGCTTAAACTGAACACGCACATGTAACTTGAACTGAAAAAACAAATTAAAATTGTTATTTTCATCTTTGTTAGAAAATGCCGCACCTTTCAAATGTAGAACGTCTACGTGCTATATATAGGTAGGCTCTATGCCTGTCAGTCTGTGGTCACTGTTGCAAGAGCCTTTAATTGTTGACGCAATACAATAATTAATCTTAGAATGAGAGTGCTTCAAACTGGAACTATTGCCGACATTGCTCCAGGAAGATCAAGCAATACGATTACGTCATCTTGGAAACAGATTTGTCACTGCAACCTCCACAAGTAGACAGATGTTTGGTGGAAGGGTAACTGAACAAACTGTTCGAAATTTCTTGCAGGCTGCTGGTCTTCGAGCTCGGAGGCCCTATAATGGACCAATATTGCACCTCTTCATCGCTGTAACCAACTTGTGTGGGCCACAAGACACATAAGATTTACTCAAAGACCGTGGAATTCAGTTGTCTTTAGTGACGAAACTCGATTCACTTTGAGATTTTCCGATGGCAGGGTCTGAGTGTACGGCAGAAGAGGTGAACATTACGCTCAAGTATGCGTCGGAGAAGTTGACCGATTTGGTGGCGGCAGCGTCATGGTTTGGGGTTCTTTTTGTGCACATGGATGTTCTCCTCTTGTTGTTGTCCAAGGGAACTTAAATGCTGTCCAGTACAGGGATAAGATTTTGCAACCTGTTTTTCTTCTGTTTATGCAGAGACATGGGCCTGGACTAACGTTTCAACAAGACAATGCTCAACCCCATACGGCAATTGCTACCCAGAATTTTTTAAGAAATGCCGGTGTCCAAGTCCTGGATTGGCCGTCGCTTAGCCCCAACGTTAATCCTATTGAACACATCTGGGACGAACTGGGTCGACGTGTTCGTCAGCAAGTGAATCCACTACTGACGTTGCAGGACCTTCAACATGCTCTTGCTGAGCAGTGGCGACGTCTTCCTCGGGAATGTTTTTACTAATGTTCTGAGATCCATGAGAAGACATTGTGTGGCAGTACGAGACACTAGAGGAGGCCACAACCGTTACTAAACACTTTATTCCGATTGTTCTCCAAATCTGTGAATTTCTTTTTGGGGGGTACTGTGACATCACGAACGTTATCAATGTCAAGGACTTTCGGCGAGACGTATTCTTGCTTTCTGTTGATGTCAAGGTTGTCTGTGCACAACATAACACTAAAATAGTTGCCTTAAACCAAATATTAAAAATCTAGTCCCAAAAATCCCGATTGTCAAGTTTTTAATTTGGCTGAGTATGTCCGTTCAGAAAGATTACTAAGACAAAAATATCAGGCAAATAGCCCTTGGAATGGCTACAGATGCAAGATGATTTTTTTGGGACCCCCCCCCCCCTCTCAGCGGCTTGCCCCATCTCCGCAATCAGTGCCTCATTTTGCGGCAGCCCACCCCAATTTCAAAATTCCTAGATCCGCCCCTGCCCTAAACTCTCCTTGTTGAAAAATAATATAATTTTTAATTGTGCAATACTAGTGATAACGTATCGAAGTTCATCCCAATTTTACGGCGTGGTTTCCCCCTCATCAGTGATGCAGGACGGAGGGTGTTTAATTGGAACGAAAAACCGAGGTACTGCGTACACATTGGCGTGCACGTAAAAGATGCCTTGGCAGTTGGAATTAGATTAGGCCATAGTGCCACTGCCCGGGCAAAATTTCCCTCAAAGAACACTGTATGGCGTATGCCCGTCTTCATTAGCCCAGTTCAGAGCAGAACAGTAAGACGTTAAACTATATTTTATTTCGTTATCAATACTGTAGTAAACTTGCCCAGTCACCCTTGTGTCAATAATGGACTGGGCCAGTTTTGATGGAAGAATTCACATGCTTTTCCTTTTGAGAAGTTACCCTCTACCTATTTGCAATTCCTTGGCATTGTAGGCCGATCATGGGTGCATCCTAGTTAGAGATAGCACATTCTTACATCAATACTAAAGTAACAAAATTCAAATTTTTCCTAGTTGCATTATTATCAGGAGTGAACCATGTTTTGATTTTATTTATCAGCCTTACTATTTTGCAGTTGAAGGATGTTTTAGAGCTTTCAGAGAAATGAATGAAATCTATCATGAATAAGGTTATGGCATTTAAAGATCCAGTTGTTATATAATAGTAAGTGTTGCATTTCTTGTAGTATTCTATGTCCCCATAAATGTTGGCCATTTAAATCTGCTGTAGATTAGGAGCCTAGGGCCCTATTCAATCAATAAAATCAACCAATAAAATCCAACGTTACACGTATCAAGTGAAAGGAGAATATATTATTTTTTATCTTTTCATGTAGCGCATAATTGGTAAAGTTCGATTGTGAGCTAAGCTGTAAATATGGTCGATCTTGAAAGTATCCTAGGCTGTTCTGGCTTGGTAAATATGGTTGATATTATCTTAAGCTGTTCTGGCTTGGTAAATATGGTCGATAGTATCATAAGCTGCCCTGGCTTGAAACAATCGTGGTTAGTACCCTAGGCTTTCCTGGATTAAAGTGATCCTGACAGTATCCTGACTTGAAACAATCCTGCTAGTATCCTAAGCTGGTCTGGCTTGGTAAAATTGGACGAAAGCAAACCTAATTGTATCCCAAGCTGCACTGGCTTTAAAATGGTTGATTGTATCCCAAGCTGCTCTGGTTTGGTGAAAACAATGTATGGTCAGTGGTATACCAAGCTGTCCTAGCTTTAAACAATCCTGGCTTGTGACGGTATTCTAAGCTGTCCTGTCTTGATAAGTTTCGAATGTCCTGTCTTGATAAGCTGTCTTGGCTTGGTAAAAATGGCTTGTGATGGTATCCTAAGCTGTCCTGGCTTGATAAGTTTCGAATGTGACCTCAAGCTGTCCTGGGCCTGATTCTATCGCAAACTTAGAGCCTATTTTGTGAGGGAAACCCATAGATTTAAGATAAGAGGTAACCAAATTGACATTGTACAGTGATGAGCTAATGGAAGATCTCAAACATAGGCTATGGGGCGGACGGAACCATAGAAATGCATGATACATGAGATTCCCTCTGAGTACAATGCTGAGGAGGTAATGGACGATCTCAAACTTAAAGCCACATAGATTTAAGATAAGAGGTAACCAAATTGACATTGTACAGTGATGAGCTAATGGAAGATCTCAAACATAGGCTATGGGGCGGACGGAACCATAGAAATGCATGATACATGAGATTCCCTCTGAGTACAATGCTGAGGAGATAATGGACGATCTCAAACTTAGAACCCTATAGATTTAAGATAAGAGGTAACCAAATTGACATTGTACAGTGATGAGCTAATGGAAGATCTCAAACATAGGCTATGGGGCGGACGGAACCATAGAAATGCATGATACATGAGATTCCCTCTGAGTACAATGCTGAGGAGATAATGGACGATCTCAAACTTAGAACCCTATAGATTTAAGATAAGAGGTAACCAAATTGACATTGTACAGTGATGAGCTAATGGAAGATCTCAAACATAGGCTATGGGGCGGACGGAACCATAGAAAAGCATGATACATGAGATTCCCTCTGAGTACAATGCTGAGGAGATAATGGACGATCTCAAACTTAAATCCCCATAGATTTAAGATAAGAGGTAACCAAATTGACATTGTACAGTAATGAGCTAATGGAAGATCTCAAATATAGGCTATGGGGCGGACGGAACCCATAGAAATGCGTGATACATGAGATTCCCTCTGAGTACAATGCTGATGAGATAATGGATGATCTCAAACTTAAAGCCCCATAGATTTAAGATAAGAGAAGGTAACCATATTGACATTGTACAGTGATGAGCTAATGGGAAAATTTCAAACATAGGCTATGGGGCTGACAGAACCATAGAAATGCATGATACATGAGATTCCCTCTGAGTACAATGCTGAGGAGATAATGGACGATCTCAAACTTAAAGCCCCATAGATTTAAGATAAGAGGTAACCAAATTGACATTGTACAGTGATGAGCTAATGGAAGATCTCAAACATAGGCTTTGGGGCGGACGGAACCATAGAAATGCATGATACAACAGATTCCCTCTGAGTACAATGCTGATGAGATAATGGATGATCTCAAACTTAAAGCCCCATAGATTTAAGATAAGAGAAGGTAACCATATTGACATTGTACAGTGATGAGCTTATGGGAAAATCTCAAACATAGGCTATGGGGTGGACGGAACCATAGAAATGCATGATACATGAGATTCCCTCTGAGTACAATGCTGAGGAGATAATGGACGATCTCAAACTTAAAGCCCCATAGATTTAAGATAAGAGGTAACCAAATTGACATTGTACAGTGATGAGCTGTTGGAAGATCTCAAACATAGGCTATGGGGTGGACGGAACCATAGAAATGCATGATACATGAGATTCCCTCTGAGTACAATGCTGAGGAGATAATGGACGATCTCAAACTTAGAGCCCCATAGATTTAAGATAAGAGAAGGTAACCAAATTGACATTGTACAGTGATGAGCTAATGGAAGATCTCAAACATAGGCTATGGGGTGGAAATAAACCATAGAAATGCATGATACATGAGATTCCCTCTGAGTACAATGCTGAGGAGATAATGGACAATCTCAAACTTAGAGCCTATGGAGTGGAGGAAACCCGTAGATTTAAGATTAAAGATGGTAGTCTGCTGACTATAACGCAAACGAGAACGGGAGACCTCACTTCCTCTCCCGGTTATCTTGCAGGCAGCGAAGCGGTCGGAAGGCAGGGGATGGTTAAGACCAATCTCTCGTCCAGTAACCGTGCACTCTTTCGTACGATCCAAGACTCAATGGTGAGACGGGAGACCTCACTTCCTCTCCCGGTTATCTTGCAGGCAGCGAAGCGGTCGGAAAACCGGGGATGGTTAAGACCAATCTCTCGTCCAGTAACCGTGCACTCTTTCGTACGATCCAAGAGACCGTGTAACTAGGCTTACCCCGAGATGGCGTCTGGTCACAAATCGGAGAAGGTAGCCAAACGAGCACCGCAGACCTCACTTCCTCTCCCGGTAATCTTGCAGGCAGCGAAGCGGTCGGAAGGCAGGGGATGGTTAAGACCAATCTCTCGTCCAGTAACCGTGCACTCTTTCGTACGATCCAACACTCAATGGTGAGACGGGAGACCTCACTACCTCTCCCGGTAATCTTGCAGGCAGCGAAGCGGTCGGAAGGCAGGGGGTGGTTAAGACCAATCTCTCGTCCAGTAACCGTGCACTCTTTCGTACGATCCAAGAGACCGTGTAACTAGGTCGACCCCGAGATGGCGCCTGGTCACAAATCGGAGAAGGTAGCCAAATGAGAACCGCAGACCTCACTTCCTCTCCCGGTAATCTTGCAGGCAGCGAAGCGGTCGGAAGGCAGGGGATGGTTAAGACCAATCTCTCGTCCAGTAACCGTGCACTCTTTCGTACGATCCAAGAGACCGTGTAACTAGGTCGACCCCGAGATGGCGCCTGGTCACAAATCGGAGAAGGTAGCCAAATGAGAACCGCAGACCTCACTTCCTCTCCCGGTTATCTTGCAGGCAGCGAAGCGGTCGGAAGGCAGGGGATGGTTAAGACCAATCTCTCGTCCAGTAACCGTGCACTCTGTCGTACGATCCAAGACTCGATGGTGACCGTGTAACTAGGCCGACCCCGAGATGGCGCTTGGTCACAAATCCGAGAAGGTAGCCAAATGAGAACTGGAGACCTCACTTCCTCCCCCGGTAATCTTGCAGGCAGTGAAGCGGTCGGAAGGCGGGGGATCTCTCGCCCAGTAACTGCGCACTTTTGTACGATCCAAGACTCGATGGAGACCGTGAAACTATTCCGGCCCCCGGATGCACCTGGTCACAGATAGGGTAATTGACACTGTACAGTGCCGAGGAGCTAATGGAAGATCTGAAACTGGTAGGCTATGGTGTGGAGACCCCATCGATTTAAGTTTAGAGAAGGTAACCAAATTGATATCGTTACTTGCGTAGACATACATACCGGTGTAAAATCTGTCTGAAACTCGGGCATACGGAGAAGCCTGTAGTTAAATCTCTGGACATTTTAGTGTGGTATGACATGTCATAAAAACAGCTCCCGTGGGATTTGTTTGCTAAAATTGATTTTTTTGTTTTGGGTTGATTAGGGACCAAGCTGCCAAAAAATGTTGGGGTTCAAATTTTCCCATCCCCTGACCCATATGGGAGGGGCATTTTTGAAATTGGGACCCCTCTGAACAAGAACATGACTATCTCCGCCAATAATCGTTGGATTTTCATGATCTAAAGTCCATTCTCGTGTTTTTTCATCATGCCGATCCCATCTGTGATACTTTTGTATATTTTACAGGACCACAACAATGTTAAGCGCCAAATGATCAATATGATGATGATTACCACGGGTATAGGACAAATACAGGGTAGGCATTAATACTAAACTTTATCCAACGCCGGATTAACCATGGGGCACATGCCACAGGGCCCCCCACATTAGGGGACCCCCTCAAAAATCTCAGTTGCACGCATAGAGCATGGTCGGGCCGGTGACCTAGTGACGGGGCCTCTCCTATGCTCCAAGGGCCCTCCATCGGAAATCCCTAGGGCGCCCTCAATCCATGCTGTCACGATTGACCTCCTAGAATTCGTTGTAATCCGGTGATGGGTGTAACACATGGTCTTTTATTTTCATGAGATCTTCTATCGGACCAAACATTGTCTAATTTGAATTATCGTATAACTCGAACAAATTACTCGTCCCCATTTCGAGTAGCGCGAATTGCCTCAGATTGACATACGATTGTATATAAGCTGTGGTTGTTGTTGTTGATATTTGTTGTGGGTATAAGTTGAATTTGAGATGCACATCATGATCACACGAAATATTCAGATTTCTTGATTAAATCTTGTATTACCATTTGGTACTTACATTGTTAGACGTTTGTCAAAAATTGAGTCTGGCTTGGTCGTAACGGCCTCCATTCATCAAATCATCGCGGGGGATATAATACGATTCCGAATCAACTGACCCTGTTATTTATCACTGAGCGACTTCAAAATTAGGTTTGATGTAGCTCTGCTCACTTACAGTGGCGGATTTAACGGACTCAATGAGCTCCAGCCCACTCCTCTACAAATGCCCTCATTTCATAGCACTCACGTGGATTGATCCACTGAAATAATGCCAGAATGCGCTAATTTTGTGGCAGAATTTTATTTGTTTTCTTGGGGAGCTACTCTAAATGGCTCCGACACAAGTGCCTGAAATGCCAGGAAATCACGTTTTCGGCATTCAATTTCTAAATATTTCCTGGGGCGAGACCTTGCGGTGCTTCGGGCCTACTGCACTCGTGGTGGACTGCTTCGTCGGCCATAGATCCACGATCGGTGCTCAGGGGCCCCCACATGTTCCAGGTCCCAGGGCCCCCCACCATACAGGCCAAGTCTGGGGTCTTTCCCACAGAATTAACAAGTGTGTCTACTAACATATATCGATATTTCCATTACATATTACAGACGATGGTGGCATGACAGTAGTTCTTGGGGTAATCAGCATTTGTTTAAATAAGGGATCTTCACCTATGACAAGGTTCTAGACCATTGTTACTGACATTCATGAATGTAATCCTTCAACACCAATGAATAGGGAAAATAGTTAACGCTAATATTAATTCATGGGGTTTTATTTTCAGATAAAGGAGTAAAGAAGTTTATGGTATCATAGAACGTTATCATGCATCTTATACTGGGCCTGTCGATATATTCTATGTTGTATAAGCTTGGCTTGTGCACCAGATTCGTTTGTAAATATCATGTGAAGTTTTCCATGATGTATTATTAGGTTTTTTGGTAGGAAGATGTAGACATGGGTAGTTATTAAATCGGGATATATTAATATGGCATCAACTAACCCCACATTTCGTTTAGGGAACTAATTTCTTTTTTTTTTTATTATTTTGCACGTTTTTCACCATTTTGCATTTGCTTGCTAAGTAAGGGGTGCTATATTTAATATATTCTGATATTTGGTTTATCTTAGATTTTTAATGCTTTAACATATATTGCAAATTTCTCCTGAGTGTCTAGTAGAGATAATCTTGTATAACATGTTTCTATGATAAGCTTAGATGTAATTGCTGATAGCGGGGTCTAGAGAGTTTACTGATACAGGTGAGTTATGCCATCACCATTGGTAGATTTTAATGTTTTTGTTGTATGACAATAGACAAAACTAAAACATGCTGTCTTTTTTATTAGTCCATAAACACATTGTATTTTACATGATGATTATAATTGTTTGATAAAAAAAAAAATAAAGGTTCTTGGAAGATCTAACTAAACATAAATATATTTTTCTTTAAAACTAGTAACAGCGGCGGTTAAAGTAGACATAAACTGAGATTAGATGCTGCGTGGGAATTTAGAATGTATAATACTTAATAATCCTCCTCTTAATTACAGGATCGTGGAGATATGTTTGTAAGAGACATATGAAGACAGTGATAGTTGTGGATGAGCAGGACACACAGCGTATTATACATGACGATATTAATGTACAGGCATTTGTTATGCAATTGTTGAGGTAAGCATTAATATCAATATTTTCATTAATACAAAATTTCAAACATGAGTTTTATTTAAAACATAAAATGTTGTAAACCGAAATAGTAATGGTTATTCATATGAATTTCTGCACGCTGTATCATACGACCTGCCATTGAGTCAGCTGGCTTGGTTTCTAATCCCCAGTTGAACCATATGTTAGTCCCGAAATGACCTAGTTTGTGTTGATTGGACGTTAATCGCCATTTTTCTCTCTCATAGGAATTTCACAAATTTGGTTGGCTGATTGTGTTTTCAATATTTTCCTTATTTTAAAACATTAGCAAAACACACATACTTAATTACAACTTCTCTAGTTCCTGTAGGCAGGAAGTTTGTCTTTGGCTATTGAAATGTCTCTGTTGGCATGCAAAAATACTGCCCGATGTTATAAAAAATAAACATATAATTGTTGTACATTTTACAGGACCACAACAATGTTAAGGCGCCAAATGATCAATATGATTATGATTACCGCGGATATAGGAGAAGACAGGGTAGGTACCAAACTTTAATTTTTCTAAATTATTCCTACAATTTATAAATAATTAAAATTAAATTACATGTGATATACTTAATTACATAATATTCTGTTCTTTGAATTAAGTATACATATTGACTGTTGGGACATTCCTGTAAATAGAAATTACACCTTCAAATCTGACATTTCAACTGAACGAATCATTTGGTCACCATAGATGTTCAGTGGTGGTTCTTAGGCGAATTTATTCTATTGGTTTACTTTCAACAAATCATACTTAAGCTGCAAGTTGTGATTTTCTAGTCGCAAAACAATACAGCATGACAGTAGGAAACATCTGTTTGTAGTTTTCGAAAACGTTTCAGATTTGCCGAAGTATTTATCGTGTTGTACAGATGGGCAAATTTTCAACTAGGTCCTTTTTTCAAACGATATTATTCATGTGGACATTTTAATTGTCATTGTTTACCTTTTTTCCAGGAGTGATTTGGATGGATGTCAAGCGGCAGTTTATGGTACCGGGAACTCGACTGGGAAATGGAAGTTGAATAGGGAAATTCTAGATTAGCAATAACAGGTTTATGTGTGTATATATTTTCTAAATTTTCATGGGTCCATCGAATAGGTACAGTAAAGGACATTCTGTTTACAAGTTTGAAACACATCAAAGTCTATCAAATCACTTCTCTATGTAAAGGTGTTTCGAAGACCTGTTAGCTCATGTTTCTTTACTGTAAATTTCGATTCAGATATTGATGGGGTTCGTTTGCAATTTGGATTTAATTATTGTCTAAATAAGCTTGTTATTGCCAAACTAGTATTTTTCTAATCAAGTCATCTACAGACATCTTCTGTTTTAATTTTTCATTTATATTATATGCATGATTGTTTATTATTTTTTATTTATATTATATACATGATTATTTTTTATTTGTATTAAGTTTATTTACAATGTAAGGTCAGTATTGAGTAAATACTTCTGGTTGATCCGAGCATTTTTGAAAATCCTACCACCTCCTTCCTAAATGGTAGTTAGGGTTAATAGCCGGCTTACAATACTTACCACTGTTGTCAGAAACGCCAACAAAGATCAGGATGTTTAATTTTAGGTAACATAATACTTTACTAAGACGTTAGGTGAACATTCAAAATTTTTCTTTATCTGTACATGGGACATAAAACTTTATGGGATTCTTAATGAGGTAAAATTACAATTCTTTCGAAACTTTCGAGCTAGCAACGGGATTGATAGGGGTAAAGAGATGTTACCTTTTCATTTTTGTATTGTTTTCAAGACTCAAGGCTGGTTTTGATTAGTAATTATTTCTGTAATTATAATATTACTCAAATAATTACCTTAGAATAATATCTTTAAAAACTGTAGGCTTTTCTGACAGAATATTTAATGTTTTTTGGAAACAATTATTCACATATAATGTGTGTTATTGTGTTTGTCTTTGGTTAAGTTACGTTATTAGAAATCACCAGTTCAAATTGACAATTTTATCGAAACTTTCAAAAAACCAACATGATTTTTTGTTTTCATCAAAATAAACTTGATTGTACTAAAGTAGTATTTTTCTATTGAAATCGTCTACAGATGTCTACTGTTATTATTTTTCATTTATATTATATACATGATTGTCTTTTATTTATATTATATACATGATTATGTTTATTTAGAATGTAAGGTCAATAGTGAGTAAACACTTCCAGCTGATTAGAGCACATGGAAAATCGTACCTCCCCCTTCCTAAATGGGAGTTAGGGTTGGGTAGCCGCTCTCAGCATCGACCATTGTCTACAGCTGTCCACTGTTATAATTTTTCATTTATATTATATACATGATTGTTTATTTAGAATGTAAGGTCAGATATATTGTGAGTAAATACTTCTGGTATATCCAAGCACTTTTGAAAATCCTACCACCTCCTGCCTAAATGGTAGTTAGGGTTAGGAAGCCGGCTTTCAATACTGACCACTGATGTCAGAAACGCCTACAAAGATCAGAATGTTTAATTTTGGGTAACATAATATTTTCTATGGAGGTTAGGTCAAAATTCAAAATTTTTCATTGTCTTTACTTGGGACATAAAACTTCATGGGATTCTTAATGAGGTTAAATTACAATTCTTTTGAAACTTTCGACCGAGCAACGGGATTTATAGGGGTAAACAGATGTTACCTTTTCATTGTTTTGATTAAGGTTAATTATTTCTGTAATTCTCTTATTTACTCAAATAATTACCTTAAAATATTATCTTTCAAGAATGTAGGCTTTTCTGACAGAATTCTTTTTTTTTTTTTTTTGAAACAAAATATCCATCCAATACCCCATTATAAATAAACATTTCATTTAGTTTTTATGCACCCATATTTTCAGGCCAAAGGTTTAAATTTATATTTGTATATACTATAATATAATGATACCAGTCACTAGAGATTGCCTACAAAGATTGACAAAATTATTCAATGTTTATATTATTGTCAGTGTGTTAGGGTAAAATAATACTTTATCACCCAATAACACATTTGACAGTAGATATCGGTTGTATGATAAATTACATAATCTACTGCGATATCCCCTTAGGAGATATCGCTTTACATGAATTTGATTGGCCAATCAAAAAGGAACTACTTTCTTTTATTTTAAAGAAACCACTTATTTTAAATAAAAAGTGACTTTTTTTTTTGTTAAAAAGAAACTGTTTTAATTTATCTCCAACTCATGTTTTTTGATATCAAAAAACACTCGTAGAAGATTCTCTATTTATAAGGAAATAGAATGAGGTCGAAATTCAAATAATCCATCTGTTGAATAGATTATATTATTTCTTAATCAATTATTTACTTATAGATAAGATAATATGATTTGTATTTCTCCAATTATTATACATTATTTAGTTATTTTTATAGGCCTATATTAAACAGTTATATGATATTTTTATATGCCCATATTATTGTCAGTGTGTTAGGGTAAAATAATACTTTATAAGGAAATAGAATGAGGTCGAAATTCAAATAATCCATCTGTTGAATAGATTAAGAAATAATATAATCAATTATTTACTTACAGATAAGAGATTATGATTTGTATTTCCCTAATTATTATACATTTAGTTATATTTATAAGCCTATATTAAACAATTTGATATTTTTATATGCCCATATTTTATGTTACAGAACAAAATTCTAAATTTTGCATTTTCCTAAACTTGGAATGTAAACCGTTATGGGAATTTGAATGGGGTCATAATTGTTTAGACATTTTCGACATACAAACGTGATATGGTATGGGGGAGGGGAGATTATGTCTGTCCGTCCATCATGCTACAGGTCCAAAATACAAATTTTCCCTTTTCTCTAAACTTGGAACATACTAGTTTATGGTAATTTGAATGGGGTCAATTTATTTCGAAATTTTCGACATACAAATAATATAAGGGGAAGGTGGTGGGTTGAGATTTTTATATTTTTTTCTCGCAACCACATTTATTATTCTTTTATTTACCTTTACCCATATATTTTAAAGTATTGTTTAATATGGGCCAACTGGTAAATTCACCAGTCGAAATAGATTATATTATATCTTAATCAGTTGTATTATTATAGATTAGAGGTTTTGATTTATATTAGTATTTCAATATATCTTATCTTAAATTAGGCAAATTATTATCTTATAGGACTGGTATCTACTCTTATTATTGGTCAGTTATATTATATGCAGGATTATGTAGTTTACATTGTAAGGTCAGTATTGAGTAAACACTTCCGGTTGATCAGACGTAGGGTTGGGTAGCCGGCTCTCAATACTGACCCCTGATGTCAGAAACGCCTACAAAGATCAGAATGTTTAATTATGGGTAACATAATACTTTATAAGGACGTTAGGTGAACATTCAAAATTTTTCTTTGTTGTCTTTACTTAGGACATTAAACTTTATGGGATTCTAAATGAGGTCAAATTACAATTCTTTCGAAACTTTCGACCGGGCAACGGGATTTATAGGGGTAAAGAGATGTTACCTTTTCATTGTTTTGATTAAGGTTAATTATTTCTGTAATTCTCTTATATTACTTAAATAATAACCTTAGATTAATATCTTTGAAGACTGTAGGCTTTTCTGAGGTCAAATAACGATTATTTCAAAACTGGACACACCGACATGATTTTGTGTTGGAGAAATGGAATGTTATGTCAGAGGCATAAGATGTTTTAATTTATATTTGTATATATAATAATACCAGACGCTAGAGATTGCCTACAAAGATTGACAGTTATATTATTGTCAGTGTGTTAGGGTAAAATAATACTTTATAAGGAAATAGAATGAGGTCGAAATTCGAATAAACCATCTGTTGAATAGATTATATTATTTCTTAATCAGTTATTTACTTATAGATAAGATAATATGATTTGTATTTCTCCAATTATTATACATTATTTAGTTATTTTTATAGGCCTATATTAAACAATAATTTGATATTTTTATATGCCCATATTTTATGTTACAGAACAAAATTCTAAATTTTGCATTTTCCTAAACTTGGAATGTAAACCGTTATGGGAATTTGAATGGGGTCATAATTGTTTAGACATTTTCGACCTACAAACGTGATATGGTATGGGGGAGGGGAGATGTATTATGTCCGTCCGTCCATCATGCTACAGGTCCAAAATACAAATTTTCCCTTTTCTCTAAACTTGGAACATACTAGTTTATGGTAATTTGAATGGGGTCAATTTATTTCGAAATTTTCGACATACAAATAATATAAGGGGAAGGTGGTCGGGTTGAGATTTTTATATTTTTTCGCGCAACCACATTTATTATTCTTTTATTTACCTTTACCCATATATTTTAAAGTATTGTTTAATATGGGCCAACTGGTAAATTCACCAGTCGAAATAGATTATATTATTTCTTGATCAATTATATTCTTATAGATTTGAAGTTTTGATTTATATTAGTATTTCAATATATCTGATAGGGGTAAAAGATATTACCTTTTCATATTTGTATTGATTTGTGGGGAGGTTTTGATTAAGATTTATTTCTGTAATTGTCTTATATTACTCAAATAATTACCTTAAAATATTATCTTTTAAAGACTGTAGGCTTTTCTGACAGAATATTTAATGTGAAGGGAGGGATAAAGATGTTACCCTCCCATATTTTAAATCAAATATCTTATGATACATTTTGGATGGATATGTTTCTTAGGGCAACTGTATTTCACAGCTTTTAAAATGTTTAATATAGACCAACTGATAATTAAGAGATTATATTATTGTTTCTTAATCAATTAAATAATCATAAATGTAGTTAAAAATCATTTACAAATAAAATATTTTACTATCGCTGTGGTTTGCATCTGATTGGGTGGGGGAACATCAGCCTTGTAATTTTGCTGTGAAAATGAGCTGCAGAATAAGGTTCTGAAATCCATGTTCAGGGATATTCCAGCTCCAAAGTTTCATTTTGTTCTACCCGAACTAGGCGTAGATTCCCCCTGGCCCATTTTGTTAAACTATTTGATGGCTATATTCTGATGATTAGTGGAAGACATTGTTACATCTATTGTAGGGGGGGGGGGGCATTTAATGTTCACTCGGCACAGACTAGGGCATTTTGTGATAAACATGTGGTCAAAGTATATAATTTAAATTATTTGTGTGGATTGGTCTTTAACCGTTGGGAGGAAATGAAATGGAATTTAACGTCCTGTTCTGCTCCAAAACTGGGCTAATGAAGACATGAGGGCCGAGTGGTTAGAGCACGCTCTATCATACGGCCTGCTATTGAGTCAACAGGTATGGTTTAGAACCCCCAGTTGTACATGGCAAGGAGTAGGGTCGCCTGTCCAACCTTGTGGGTTTTCTCTGGGTACTCCAGTTTCCTCCCTCTGCTAAAGTCCCCTAAGCACAAGCGAATTATTTTAATAAAATTAAACCTTATGTTTGTGTGTCGAGTGGACGTTAAACCCCATTTCTCTCTCTCCAACTGCCTAGGGATTATTTACGTGCACGCTAATGTGTATAGGGCACATTGGTTTGTCTTCCCATCCTACATCACTGACAAGGGGAACCATGCCGGAAAATCTGGTTTAACTTTCTTGGTCAATGCCAGGCCCGTAGCTAGCTGTGTGTGTGGGGGGGGGGGGGAGGAGCGGGGGCTTATTTCGTCCTAAATATTGAATATGCTCATCAATTTCTGGTACGACCACAGCATCAATGTTGATTTAAATTGACAAATAATTCGTATTTTCAATGTCGAAGACTTTAGATGATATTGAGTTAGACTTGGCTACTATAAGTTCGGGAGTGGGGATCACGTGGCTAAGTGGGTAAGGCCCTGGCTAGCTAGTCTGGAGGTCGGATTAATTATAGCTTATCAACTCTCAATGCCTGTCTGTCTACAGCTGGCTCTGCCTGAGAACAGGTGGAAGTATACCGTATATAAATCGCTGCGTGCAGTAAGATCGTTAGCCTGTAACTTTGGAACTATTATAGCGAGAACTGTCAGCTCTTTATTTAAATCTTCCATAATGCTTCTTTAAATATAATATAATATTAAATTAAAAACCTATTCAAAAGGTTGATTAAAGACAAGGACAAATTATTCTGGTTGGCACAAGTAAACATGATTTATATGGGGCGAGAGTGAGTATTGTAGACTAAATGGGTTGAGTTGAGAGTAATATATATGGGGTTTAATAACGTCCTACAGTTCTGCTCATGACCAGGCAAATGCCATACAGTGAGCTAGGAGGGGAATTTTGCCCGGACAGTGGTCACTACGACATACTCTTATGTTCAAACTGCCAAGGGTTCTTTTACGTGCATGTCAATGGGTACACGGGACCTTGGTTATTCGAACGACTAGACAGCTGTTCTTGTCAGGTCTTCCGTCCTGCCTCAGTGACAAGGGGGAACCACGCCAGAAAATCTGGATGAACTATCTCTGTCAAAGCAGGTATCGACCTCCAGGCTGACAAGCCAGCATCTTACTCGTTTAGAGCCCCCCCCCACACACACCCACACTAAACACGTACAACTGGGGAATCGAAACGACGCCAGTTGACACAACGACCTTATGATACAGCTCCTACAATCAGTGGGCGGGGCAGGTAGATGGGTTTCATATAGTCAGTCAGTTGCTGAGTAATGGTGTAGCCTAGGTGTTTATTAGATCAGTTCCTTCATGCTCAAAATGTCTTAAAAGTTTAGAAATTTCTTTTAAATGGTTTAGGGCCTACCGCCTTTGGCAGTGGGGGTTTGGCATGGCCTAGTGGACTAGAGTGCCGCGCTACGACATCTAGCTGGCCGGTCACCTCTGGCTTGCGGCTGTGGTTTCGATCCCTGGTGTGAGCATATGTGGCATGGAGATAGGGGCGCCTTCTCAACCTCGTGGGCACTCACACCAGGGCTCGAAACCACGGTCGCAAGCCAGAGTTGATCGGCCAGCTAGAGGTCGAAGCGCGGCACTCTAGACCACTATGCTATCCCAACCCCCTCGTATTTATATAAATGTGCATTTGCCATAAATGGAACGGGGTCAGTACCCATTGGTAAACCAATAGTTTGCTGTATTATCTGATCCCCAACCTCAAATATGGCATTGTCAATGAAAAAATGTATGATATTTTGAAATGTTTCTTTATCAAAAACTATCATGACGGCATTGTGACGTTTTGCAATCCATCTCGCATCTTGTTAGTAGACGGCCATCAAGTTTCTGCCTTTTCCGAAAGCTCCATTAAAGGCTTTATCTACGAACCAATCCAACTTATTTTTGCGATCTGCATGTTGCAGTATAGAATATAAGGTAGAAAAATCGAACGTTTCTATAATTCGCATTATCTTTTTTATTGATTTTATCTAGAGTATCTACTATTGGTTTGTTTTTATCAATTATGAAATTCCAGTATAATTACAAAGTGTTTTGCACCAAATGGCATGTTGGGTTTGCCATAATTTAAGTCCTTTGGTGATAGTTTGTGCAAGCTGTTTAGTCTGGCAGATACTGCAGGATATCATGTATCTGAATTTTACTGGGTTTTTATGAAATTTAGGAATATAATAAATGTAAGGTAGTGCATCTGATCTATCATTGTCTTTAATGTCATTACTCCTGTTCAAAGTATAATAATTATGTAAGTTCAACATCAGTAAGGATATTTTTCACAGAGATGAAGGCAATAATAGTGCTGGCCTTATCGACAGTCATTAGAACAAATCTCTCTTGAAGAGTAGTAACAGGTACATCAATCGCTCAATCCTCGCTCAATCCCCGCACGTGACCTTTAAAGTCACACAAGAAGACATTCCCAATTACTGGACTGCCGATTAGCGAAACCCTTACACTTTTGTTCTGTGTATACATTCCAGCGAATCAAGTATTTTTCTAGTAAGATTGGATATCTCTACTTTCAATATTTATCAAAATTGCCATAATTATATTGAAATGAACATTCCATAAATACTTTTTCTGGGAAGTGTCTTTAACCCTATAGCAGATGACTGATCTTTAGCGTTTGTGAGCATAATAGGACTAGGCTTGACTCTACCACATACTCGTAACACAATGGAAAGGACGGGTGTGTTCAGCACTGGGCAGGAATCCAGGGACCACAGTTATTCTTCAGAGAAAACGGGGGCATGTGTCAGCTCAAAAGTGATTATACTCATATATTGCCAGACCCGAGACCCTGAATTTATGAAAATGTCTTGACATTTAAAGATCCCCAAATTCTCTCTTGCTAGTTTCAGTAAAACAAAAACACAAGATTATACAGGTGATACTTTATATATAAAAATATAAAAGCATCAAGTAATAAGGTAAAAATAATAATAATAATAATATCAACAATGAAGCAATCGGTATCCAGGTAATAACACATAAACATATAAAATAATCTAACAAAATGACGATCACATCAAATCAATAATCCACAGGTAAATACACTGGGATGGAATATAAAATAAGGCACTTCACTACAATCTAATAGAGGCCTAAGGTTGACACAAATCAAAACCTACAAAAGGCTTGCTCAGAGTTAACATATGAGTGGGAGTTAGTTATACACTAACGGGAATGCGACCAACACACAGCTGACGATAACGCATTGTACGAAAAGCCAAGAAAATGGGAAGAAGGGGAGTGGATGGCCAAATGATTAGCGCTGTATCATAAAGCATATCATTGAGTCAACTGGCGTGGTTTCTAATCCCTGGTTGTATGTGACAAGGAGTAGGGTCGTCCGTCCAATCTTGCGGGCTTTTTCCGGGGCCTCCGGTTCCCCCCCCCCACCGCTAAAGACCTCTAGGCGCAAGCGAATTACAGAAATAATATTAAACCATATGTTAGTCCCACAATGACCTAGTTTGTATTGAATTATTAAACCCCATCTTTCTCTCTCCAAAAAAATTGCTTGGCCTACGAGACACGTTCGCAGCCACCCGCTGCATTCCAATAGAACATACTGGTTAACTAGAGACACTAGGGCGTACAAAAATCGAGACAAAGGCCAGATTATGGCCAAGGTAATTTAAAACACACGGCGCAAGAAATGGTCACGTATACAGACACAATAAGAAACACACGACTGTAAAGATTGGTAGTTGTTTTTGTGTAAGGTTTTATATCTCGCATGACTTCTGATGTGGGTCTGTAGATTACCATTCTGGCTAAATGATTTACTACAAACATCACATCTATACGGTTTCTCTCCCGCATGATTTCTCATGTGGATCTGTAGATTACTACTAGTGGTAAATGATTTACTACAAACATCACATTTATAAGGTTTTTCTCCAGTATGAGTTCGGATATGTTTCTGTAGATTACCATTATGAGTACTACAAAAATTACATTTATAATCTCTTTCTCCTCTTTGCCCTTGGCGACTAACATGTTTTTCACAGTGTTTTGTTAAATCAGTGCAAGATTTAAATTCTTCATCACACACGTGACACTGATAAATAGTTCCGTCATCTTCAGTTTGACAAAAGCCATCCACACGATCAGGTTTCTCTTCTTTCACCTGACAATATTCATCTACATCATCAATTTTCTCTTCTTTAAAATGAACATGACAGTATTCATCTACATCAACAGTTATTTCTTCTTTAACATGTATCTTATTGTGTTGTTCTAAATCTTCATATTGTTTAAAAATCTCATCACATACAACACACTATTGGAAAGTATTAACTTCATTACATTCCTGTAATATATAAAAGTATTAACATCATTAGCTTCCTGTAATATATAAAAGTTATAACACCATTAGCTTCCTGTAATATATTTACCTATCTTTATCGTGGCACTTCAAAGTCACGTGTCTCCATTCATATTAAAAAAATGTTTTTAAGCACTTTAAATGCGCACGTCGACACTACATGAAGATCTGACCGGTTCTAGTGGAAGATCGCGTCAGAGGTCGAGCAGGGTTTTCTAGCATTTAGTCGTCAGGCAGTGATTAACCCATCGGCGTTGACGTTTCTAGTGGTTTACCCACAGTTCAGGGCAGAGAATGCCAAGAGGTGACCATAACAGACCGTTTCATTGGCTAATCTCCCTCACTTCAACCAGAACGCCTGTTATATAACTACTCTTCCAGATCCCAGAGAACAATAAAAAACGAAACGAAACAGAATCTGTGTTTTAATCACGCTGATTTTATATTAATCGGTGGATCAGGACCTGGCTCAATCTGGATTCAGTGTAATTAATGATTGATTACTTCGATAACAAACAGCTAAATCACGGAAAGGTCCATCAATTGCGATTGGCGATGTCTCAAATATCCCGTTTCACCCAACCCAGACCTTTTTACATAGCTTTCTTACACAGAGCACGTAACTTATTAATATATACGGAAACGAGACCGAAATGGACGAGGGGTGAGGCTATGCGGGCTAATGAAATGAAATAAAATGAGATAGCTATGAGGGAAATTTGTCCGTATTTCGTGTTCCAATGTGAACACAGAACCTCTGTTTATCGTCCCACCGAACGACTGGGCAGCTGTCTTGTCAGGCCCTCCGTCCTGCATTAATGACTAGGGGGGATCGTGCCGAAAAATTTGGCTTTTATCAATTTGTCTTTTAACAATTTATAAATGATTCTGAGTCGATAGGATATATACTTTTCCTAATATTTAGTCTCAAAATTCAATCAAAATTGTTTACTTTTCACATTGATTTTAAAATTGGGCTTGAATAATCAGATTAAAATTACTTCTGATAGACTTAGACCCCTCATATTTGTCAATTTAGAGCAACTTCAGATCAAAGCAGAAGAAGGCAAATTTTTGATTTCCTGATACAATTAGAAAGAGAATGACCTAAGAGCACTATTATACACATCTTTTTCTTTTGTTGTTTGTCAGTCAATTTTTTCCTATCTTTTCATTCTCCTGTCCTGTGTCCTGTCCTCTCCTTCCTTCTTTCTTTTCTCCCCTCCTCCTTCCTTCCTTTCTTTCCCTCTTCTTTTTCTTCTTATTTTTTCTTTCTTATAAGCTTAGGCCGTACTTGGCCCACAGACAGGTGGGCCAAGTACGGCACTGGGTCAGAGGCACACTAAATGGATTTTCCTTTGTGTGTCTGTGTATTTTGACAATAGTCCGAAATTCTAAATGGATTGTCTTGAAAACTATTCATATATATTCCTTATCCTAACGATTACTGTTATTATTTTTGCGCCCGATCCCCAGGGGCACAACTGCAGCGATGATAGCTTAGATTTTGACAACATGGGCGCCCCATCACTCAAGTTGTGATGTTAATCGTGAGAGTCATTATGAGGCGCTGCACCATTCAAACGGCGCCTCATATATAACGACATGATTGGCGAGGCGGCCATAAACCACATGATTGGCAAGGCGCCCATAAACCACGTGACATTAGTTGGCCCGGCACCACGCATTACGTTCAATGGAAAGGGCGCCTTCGGTGCCCATTGGGGGAGCCGACTTTTTCGGCAATCGTCAAAGCCCCCCCCCCACCTCCGGTGCTAGCTACGGGCCTGAATATGAACTAATAAGGGTTGTAGGCTACTAACCTGTTTTATGCTGTCCACTCTGTACCAGTTCTTCACCTTTAACCTTTCTTATTTGTCTAGTGAGTAGTTCTAGGAATGTTCATCCTATAGTTTTTATATGCAAATTTAGTAGGGTGTTATATTCTCTTTGAGTATTTTAGTAGAGTGTTATATTCTCTTTAAATATTTTAGCCAGTTTCCATGTTCCTGTATATCCAGTTAGTCTTTCATTTCCAGTGGTTATAATTACTTTTATAGTGTAGTGCCGGTTAATAACCAACAATAGGGTTTTGGGGTATAGTAACTCTGCCACTAGACTGGCCCAGTCTCTTCTATTTATTTTACATTTCGATTTATATAAAAGTAGTAATTTTTAGTAAACCAACACTTTCGTTTCCATTTGTATAAAAAAAAAATTTGAGTAAACCTGTAACCAGCACTAGAGACTGGACAATTTGCGAGCTTCACAATAAAATGGGCGTTTCTTGTCCTGTTTTACGTTGTTCCTTATTTGGAATGATTGACAGTTGTCAAGCAAGCCCCGAGTGACGTGACACCACTTTGTAAATGTGATGTCTAAGATAAATTAAGTTCGATATTTACCTTCATGAATCATGCGTCTCGAATGGAGTGCAAAGCAGTCATGCTGAAACCGTCTGTGGGCTGATGTCACGTTTTTGTTTCCATTCGCCATTCGGTTTTGTCCCGATACGCATGAACTGGCTTCGTTAAAGGGACAATCCCGATAAGAACAGAGTCTCAAAAATTAAAGTCCGAGTATTTATGAAATTTATGGACCAAAATATACTGGCATGATGTATTTACCTTGTCACAAAATTTCAGCTCAATATATTGAGTCGTTTGGACGCGATCGTCAACACTGCTTATCCGGACACGTAACCCTTTTAAGATTTCGGGTCAATTTTGTCATTGTTTCTTGAGAGGTCTATACAGTGAATGACCAATGCCCTGTACTTGATAACAAAAGGTAAATTTCACCTACATATTATTTTTATAGAAAAAAGTCTGGTTTTATCCAGATACTGTATAATAAAACGTTCTCTATCTTCAGATGAAGACTGTCAGCTTTAAGTTATTTACAAGCGTATCACAAATATCGGGTTGGTAGGTGGGCCTTAGGTTATGGATTTTAAAGGATTTTAACACAAAATTAAGCAGTTAATTCCACAAAAAGTTATCGGGATTGGCACTTTAAGTTGTTATAATGATGTCGTGTGTAATTATTTATCTTCATTCACCTCATCCCATACGTTGTATCCGTTCATTCGACAGATATTGTCCGTCAACAAAATTCTTAGATCGTTAAAGTATCACTAAATAACAATAACTGTTATCCACAACAAACATCTCGCACCTACACCAGTTTGCCAGTGCAAATGCAGTAATCCCGTGCACGACGTCACACGACCTAAATAATGCAGATTGACCTACTAGATGAGAATGAAGCTCTATTTGCCCAGTCTCTAGAGAGTACGTTTTTTTTTTTTCGTTTTTTTTTTTTTTTTGAGAGGACTGGCCAATTTTTGGTGTGTGGAGAAGACTGGCCACCAGTCTACTCTGCCACCAGTGATTGATATTAGGCCAATCACGAACCTTGTGTAAAGTAAGCAAGACGTAAAGGCTCCCCCCTTCAAGAGACAAGGATTGGAATAAGCCTAAAGGTAATTCTCCTCAAGTATCCCCAAGCATAGAATAAGTGACAGCCAAATTATAATTAATGTGTATTTATTACCATTAATATTACATTAAACATAGTATATTAATCAGACATGTAGGTGCATAAGTTTAATTTAAGAAGGGTGTTAGAACTTGCTACCTTGATTAGGCGGTTTCGTTATTTCTAACCTTCAGTTACACTCAGGTATTAGCGAGAATACCTTCAGCGATTGTACATTATCACTTAGGTAACCAATCACCATCACTCAAACCAATCACACCAATAAAAAGTAAATTATCGAGTATATGTACAGTAATAATGAACAAAACAGAATGGTAATGATTTATGAACCATTTCAGACAAAGAATGAATATTAACAATTATAACAAACATGAAACATACACATGTTATACATATTTCAAATCGGCAGAACATACTACAGATTTTGATAATATAATAAAATATAAACTAATTACAGATATATACATCATGTATATAAATAATTCAATAAATGGACATAAATAGGGTTATCTACCCTTATGAAAAAACGAACGAGAAACGAGGACCGTTTCAATAGTTTAAAGAGGAGGCTATTGTAAGATGGTGAGCTGTATTTAGTAACTTAGATACCGTCCTAACATCCTGTTTTCAACTGGTCATTTTTTCCCCTGGCTACATCTCGGACGCATCAATTTGTGTTTTAGCACCGATTTCACTAACCAAGGTAGGTTTATATTTGTTTAACTTGATTTGAATTATTAAATATGACAATTTCTTTCTAATTTAAAGCGTATTTTATTCTGGTATAAATTACAAATGTTTTCTTCATATATGTAGTGATTTCGTCACTTGATTTTCTAACTTTCAGAGTAAGTTTGGCTCTCCCAAACGCAACCACATTTGATGGGCTTCCTAGACTCGACTACCTCTATGGATGCGCGGATCCAGAGAATTTTTTATGCGATTTTATTGGCGACTTTTAGACCTGTAATTTTGGAATTTACCTTCGGGAAGTCCGTCAGAATGGACCATATTGAATCTAATTTACCAAATTTTTGGAGGGGAGGGCGCCCAACCCCCCCATTAATTGGTTGAGTGCCTTTGGAGCTACGCCCACCGCAATTATCAAACCTAGATCCCCCCCTGCAAAAAATCCTGGATCCGCGCCTGGGATCGCCCAAACTCTTGCATAATCTTGGAGTGCACGTGCGCCTATATAAGAGGGTTGATTAGCTGGACTGGGGTGTGTTTTATTGCAATTTAGAAATTGTCGCCTGTCGAGCAGACCGGTTGATTGTATGGTTATCTTGTGTCACTTCTCTAGCAGACTATATTGTATTTTATACTGTTCTGATGGAGTTTTCGATTGGTAGATCTGACTAGCCATTATCTATATCAAGGTTGTGGACCCTGTAGAGTCACAATTTTAATCCGATTTTGATGAAATTTGAAATGTAAGTTTATAACCCAAAGATTGCAGTTCCTGTCGATATTCGGGCACATTGGACCATAACTTCCTGAATTATGGCCCCTGATTGTACGAAAAATCATGTTTTTTACTTTGTGGACCCAATGGAGGTCACAATTTTATTCTGGGGCATAACTTTATAAAAACCAAACAAATTCTAATGATTTTGCTGATAATTACTTAATACATGTATATGCGACAACTCTTGTTGACTGCCCGGACGATTTAGCTATTGTGGGCGTATGTTTTGTTGCCTGGCAACCTATTTTCTTCATATACTAAGAGCACCGTTTTCATGGTACGTTTCTTACATATACTATTCAAAAAAAGTAGGGGATATTTGATTTTGGGGGCATAATACTAAAATATGCAAATGACTACGAAAAAAGTCACTATAGAACCTAACAGAAGAAACATTTCCAGTTACATGTGAAGCCCAAACACACCAATAGCTACCGCATGGAATGCAGGTGATGCTTGGGATCATCATGGGGGTCCAACCCAAGATTTGCACGACTCTGACTTTGAATGTTAGTCATTGTAGCATTGAATTCCAGGGTGGAAACATCAGTTTAATTGTTTTAGTGACCAGAAAACAATTTTTGATGTGCATCGGCTTACCCAAAATGAAAGGTTACGTGCCCTTGGCATGCTACAGATCGGCACAACACAGGCCGTTGTGGCGCGGACGATGAATGTTTCTCAGTCTGTCATAAGCAGGTTATGGTCCAGATACCGTGATACACAATCTGTACAGGACAGACCACGCTCAGGTCGACCAAGGGCGACAACTCAAGCCCAGGATCGATTTATCCGTACCTTGGCCTTGAGAAATCGTGTCATCACAGCAAATCAGATCAGCGCTCGTCTTCAAACAGACACTGGTGTGAGAGTGAGTGGCCAGACAATTCGGAATCGACTGCATAGGGGTCACCTTCGCGCCCGACGTCCTCGCGTGATCCCTTGTTTGAGAGATCATCACATTCAGGCAAGACGTCGTTGGTGTAGGGATCGTCAACACTGGGATAATCGACGCTGGAGCAATGTGATGTTTTCAGATGAGTCAAGGTTCACTGTTGATTTTTTGATATCGAATTGTAACTTCATGAATCATGGCCCTTGATCGAAGGAAAAATCATTTTCTTTTTAGCTTGTTCTCTATCCATCTCTCGAATGTTGGTGTAACTTGCTGGCAGCCGCTGGTTTAGCTTGTGGTCACTCTTGAGGTCACAATTATTACACAATTTACAAAACCGTCTGATTATCTCACCGTTACACTGTGAGGAAGGTTGAGTTCGAATTTTGTGAACATCGGACCAAAATTGCCAGACAAAATGGCCGCCGCTTGTACGCGAATTGTGTTAAAGTATGTTATATCACCATTACACCGTAACGAATGCTCGATCGAATTTCATGAACATCGGACCAAAATTGCTGAAAAAAATGGCCGCCACTTTTAAGTGAATGGTGTAAAAATATTGTATATCTAGGTTGTGGACCCTATAGAGTCACAATTTTAATCCAATTTTGATGAATTTGAAATGTAAGTTTATAACTCAAAGATTGCAGTTCCTGTCGATATTCGGGCACATTGGACCATAACTTCCTGAATTATGGCCCCTTATTGTGCGAAAAATCATGTTTTTTTACTTTGTGGACCCAATGGAGGTGACAATTTTATTCTGGGGCATAACTTTATAAAAACCAAACAAATTCTAATGATTTTGCTGATAATTACTTAATGTGCAACCGTGGACGTATGTTTCGTTGCCTGGCAACCTATTTTCTTTATATACTAAGAGCACTGTTTTCATGGTATGTTTCTTATATATTTCATTATTATATCTATTACGTGTATAATAATCCTAAAGCTGTTATTACCTGTAATAGGCAACATATCTCTATTTTATAAAATTAGTTGATAGTCATTATAAGATATATGTATACCACATAGTGGTGGTGTTAACTATCTTTCTTATTGAATATAAACTAATTTCGTTCTTTTTATTATTTCAGTGCTCTTTTGTATACAATCCTGTCCTGTGTAAATTAACTGTTTTGTGATGTTCCTGTTTGTATCTTTATGGTTTAACCCACCACCTGGAAAGGTGGAAGTCTGTCCGACGATCCTGCTACACAAAGGTAGGCACTTTTTTCTCCTTAGTTATAATAATAGACTGAAACATGTTTCCGTGTGTCGTCCATAATATCTAGACACTTTTGAGTAAATAGGTTACATGCCCTTGTTTTGAAAATAGTTTCGCTTAACCAGTCTACCGACCATTCTACGTCTAATTGACAGGTCGGTATAATCAAGACTACTTTGTAAAAGTAAAATGAAACTACTGCTAGTGGTAAACGCTAGATCTTATAAAGCGAGTACGATATAGAGCGAGGAACATGTCAGTCAATTTGATTGACAGTTCGTTGTACGGCCTTGACATTATGTATAGTAAAGGCTAAAATCAGATGTTGGATCTTCTTGTAAATATTTGTTCGGTCTCGCTGTATAGTATGTCTGTTTCAATTAAGATTTTGGAATATTTTTATACGCCCACATTTTCATGTGGTTGAAATATATAAAACTGCCATTTAAAACCATCATACATGTTCACTATCCTGACTAGTTTCGTCAAATAAATTTTAACTTTTTCAAAGGAACAGTTCAACAGAAACAGGAAACAAATTTGAAAAATGATGTCATATGTTGATGACATCACTAAGTTGTAATGGTTGCCCTGTCGTTGGTAACATGTAAGTTCTTCATTTTCTAGAAAGGTGATCTATCACATGAAAATGTGATGATACTATTAACAAAGGTGCCCATACACAAGTTGAAAATCCACAAATATTTACAGTAGGCATCCTCAAACCAATTTTCCAACGAATTTCTGATGGGATCACAATTACTAGGTAACTGGATACATAAACAGCATAATTGTAGTGGTTGAAATATATAAAACTGACATTTAAAACCATCATACATGTTCACTATCCTGACTAGTTTCGTCAAATAAATTTTAACTTTTTCAAAGGAACAGTTCAACAGAAACAGGAAACAAATTTGAAAAATGATGTCATATGTTGATGACATCACTAAGTTGTAATGGTTGCCCTGTCGTTGGTAACATGTAAGTTCAAATATAGGTTTATCCCCATAAGATCTTGGCATGGATTGAAACTTCATGGATTATGGCCCCTGATTGTAAGAAAAATCATGTTTTTAGCTTGTGGACTCTATAGAGGTCACAATTTTGAACCGATTTTGATGAAACTTGACATGTATGTTTATAACCCAAAGATCTTGGTTCCTTTCGATATTTGCACTCATCGGATCGAAACTTCCTGAATTATGGCCCCTGATTGCCCTATTTAGCTTGTGGTCCCTCTGGAGGTCAAAATTATTATCCGATTTAAAAAAACATTTGATTATATCACCATTACATGGTAATAAAGATTGAGTTCAATTTTTGTGGAAATCAAATCAAAATTGACGGACAAAATGGTGGCCGCTTGTACCCGAAAAGTGTAAAAATATGGTATATAGGTTGTGGAACCTGTAGGGGTCACAATTTTAAATCAATTTTGATGAAACTTAAAATACATGTTTATAACCAACAGATCTTGGTTCCTTTCGATATTTGCGCATATCGGATCATAACTTCCTGAATTATGGCCCCTGATTGTCCGAAAAATCACCTTTTTATACGCCCACATTTTTATGTGGACGTATATTGTCGTCGCCCCTGTCCGTCCATCCGTCCACAATTTGTTTGTGGACTCTCTTCAGGTCACATTTCTTATCCGATTTTGACGAAACTTGAAATATAGGTTTATCCCCAAAAGATCTCGGCTGCTTTCGATATTGGCATGTATCGGATGAAAACTTCATGGATTATGGCCCCTGATTGTACGAAAAATCACGTTTTTAGCTTGTGGAACCTATAGAGGTTACAATTTTGAACCGATTTTGATGAAACTTGACATGCATGTTTATAACCCAAAGATCTTGGTTCCTTTCGATATTTGCACTCATCCCATCGAAACTTCCTGAATAATGGCCCCTGATTGTCCGAAAAATCGCCCTATTTAGCTTGTGGTCCCTCTGGAGGTCAAAATTATTATCCGATTTAAAAAACCATTTGATTATATCACCGTTACATAGTAATAAAGATTGAGTTCAATTTTTGTGGAAATCAGATCAAAATTGACGGACAAAATGGCGGCCGCTTGTACCCGAAAATTGTAAAAATATGGTATATAGGTTGTGGAACCTGTAGAGGTCACAATTTTAAATCAATTTTGATGAAACTTAAACTACATGTTTATAACCCACAGATCTTGGTTCCTTTCGATATTTGCGCATATCGGATCATAACTTGCTGAATTATGGCCCCTGATTGTCCGAAAAATCGCCCTTTTTAGCTTGTGAAAGCTTATTTTTTCTGTTAAGATTATTATTTTTTTTTTTTTTTTTTTCCTGCAAATCGGATTTCACAGAATCTAATCATAGGATGTTTCTGAAACTTTGACCTACCCCCCCAAAAATGGGTGGTGGCTGTTGATAAAATATATTTTCAAAACGTTTTACGTAGTCGAAATCATCAAATTTTACGAACAAAAAAACTAACAATACATAGTCGTAAATTTGTTATTAATTTTTATACGCCCACATTTTCATGTGGACGTATTATGTCGTCATCCCTGACAGTCCGTCCGGACGTCCATCCGGCCACAATTTGTGGACTCTCTACAGGTCACAATTCTTATCCGATTTTGACGAAACTTGAAATATAGGTTTATCCCCAAAAGATCTCAGCTGCTTTTGGATATTGGCATGTATCGGATCAAAACTTCATGGATTATGGCCCCTGATTGTAAGAAAAATCACGTTTTTAGCTTTTGGACCCTATAGAGGTCACAATTTTGAAACGATTTTGATGAAACTTGACATGCATGTTTGTAACCCAAAGATCTTGGTTCCTTTTGATATTTGCCTCTATCGGAATGTAATTTCCTGAATTATGGCCCCTGATTGTCCGAAAAATCACCCTTTTTAGCTTGTGGTCCCTCTGGAGGTCACAATTATTATCCGATTTAAAAAAACTGTTTAATTATATCACCGTTAAACCATAAGGAAGGTTGAGTTCAAATTTCGGGAAAATCGGACCAAAATTGCCATACAAAATGGCCGCCGTTTGTACGCGAATACTGTTAAAAAATGGTATATCAAGGTTGTGGACCCTGTGGAGGTCACAATTTTAATTCGATTTTGATGAAACTTAAAATTCATGGTCATAACCCAAAGATCTTGGTTCCTTTCGATATTTGCGCATATCGGATCTAACTTCCTGAATTATGGCCCCTGATTATACGAAAAATCCCCCTTTTTTTTTAGCTTGTGGTTCCTCTGGAGGTCACAATTATTATCCGATTTAAAAAAACGTTTGTTTATATTACCGTTACACCGTAAGGAAGGTTGAGTTCGAATTTCGGGAAAATCGGACCAAAATTGCCATACAAAATGGCCGCCGTTTGTACGTGAATACTGTTAAAAAAATGGTATATCAAGGTTGTGGACCCTGTAAAGGTCACAATTTTAATTCAATTTTGATGAAACTTGAAATTCATGGTTATAACCCAAAGATCTTGGTTCTTTTCGATATTTGCGCATATCGGATCGTAACTTTCTGAATTATGGCCACTGGTTATACGCAAAATCCCCCTTTCTTTAGCTTGTGGTCCCTCTGGAGGTCACACTTATTATCCGATTTAAAAAAACGTTTGATTATATCACCGTAAGGAAGGTTGAGTTTGAATTTCGGGAAAATCGGACCAAAATTGACAGACAAAATGGCCGCCGTTTGTATGCGAATACTGTTTAAAAAAAATGGTATATCATGTTTGTAGTAGACCCTGTATAGTCACAATTTTAATTCGATTTTGATGAGGAAGGTTGAGTTCTAATTTCGTGAAAATCGTACCAAAATTGCCGGACGAAATGATCGCCGTTTGTACGCGAATAGTGTAAAGATATGGTATATCATGGTTGTTGACTCTGTACAGGTCACAATTCTTATCCGATTTTGACAAAAAGTCACATTTCTAGGTTGTGGACCCTATAAAGGTCACAATTTTGAACCGATTTTGATGAAACTTGACATGCATGTTTGTAACCCAAAGATCTTGGTTCCTTTCGATATTTGCGGCTATCTGAATGTAATTTCCTGAATTATGGCCCCTGATTGTCCGAAAAATCACCCTTTTTAGCTTGTGGTCCTTCTGGAGGTCACAATTATTATTCGATTTAAAAAACCGTTTGATTATATCACCGTTACACCCTAAGAAAGGTTGAGTTCGAATTTCGGGAAAAATCGAACGAAAATTGCCATACAAAATGGCCGAGTTCGAATTTCGGGAAAATCAGACCAAAATTGCCATACAAAATGGCCACCGTTTGTACGTGAATACTGTTAAAAAATGGTATATCAAGGTTGTGGACCCTGTAAAGGTCACAATTTTAATTCGATTTTGATGAAACTTGAAATGCATGGTTATAACCCAAAGATCATGGTTCCTTTCGGTATTTGCGCATATCGGATCGTAACTTCCTGAATTATTTGAATTTCGTGAAAATGGTACCAAAATTGCCTGACGAAATGGTCGCCGTTTGTACGCGAATAGTGTAAAGATATGGTATATCATGGTTGTTGACTCTCTATAGGTCACAATTCTTATCCGATATTGATGAAAAGTCACATTTCTAGGTTGTGTACCGTCACACCATAATCATTGTCGGCTTCGAATTTCATGAAGATCAGACTGGAACTGACCAACTAAATGGCTGCTCCCAATACAGTATGAAATACAGGACTTAATGATGTAGGAAAAATCACTTTTGGTATTGCTTGTTCTCTATCCATCTCTCGAAAATGTGGGCGTATCCTGCCTGGCAGTGCCAGCCTATCTTTTTTTTAGCTTGGAGGTCACAATTATTATCCGATTTAAAAAAACGTTTGATTATATTACCGTTACACTGTAAGGAAGGTTTAGTTCAAATTTCGGGAAAATCAGACCAAATTGCCATACAAAATGGCCGCCGTTTGTACGCGAATACTGTTAAAAAATGGTATATCAAGGTTGTGGACCCTGTGAAGGTCACAATTTTAATTCGATTTTGATGAAACTTGAAATTCATGGTTATAACCCAAAGATCTTGGTTCTTTTCGATATTTGCGCATATCGGATTGTAACGTCCTGAATTATGGCCCCTGGTTATACGCAAAATCCCCCTTTCTTTAGCTTGTGGTCCCTCTGGAGGTCACAATTATTATCCCATTTAAAAAAACGTTTGATTATATCACCGTTACACTGTAAGGAAGGTTGAGTTTGAATTTCGGGAAAATCGGACCAAAATTGACAGACAAAATGGCCGCCGTTTGTACGCGAATACTGTTAAAAAAATGATATATCATGGTTGTGGACCCTGTATAGGTCACAATTTTAATTCGATTTTGATGAGGAAGGTTGAGTTCTAATTTCGTGAAAATCGTACCAAAATTGACGGACGAAATGGTCGCCGTTTGTACGCGAATAGTGTAAAAATATGGTATATCATGGTTGTGGACTCTCTACAGGTCACAATTCTTATCCGATTTTGACGAAAAGTCACATTTCTAGGTTGTGTACCGTCACACCATAATCATTGTCGGTTTCGAATTTCTTTAATATCAGACTGGAACTGACCAACTAAATGGCTGCTCCCAATACAGTATGAAATACAGGACTTAAAGATGTAGGAAAAATCACTTTCGGTATTGCTTGTTCTCTGTCCATCTCTCGAAAATGTGGGCGTATCCTGCCTGGCAGTGCCAGCCTACATGTATCTTAATTCGATTTTGATGAAACTTGAAATTCATGGTTATAACCCAAAGATCTTGGTTCCTTTCGATATTTGCGCATATCGGATCGTAACTTCCTGAAACATGTCCCCTGATTATACGCAAAATCGCCTTTTTTTATACGCCCACATTTTCATGTGGACGTATTATGTCGTCGCCCCTGTCCGTCCGGACGTCCGTCCATCCACAATTTGTTTGTGGACTCTCTACAGGTCACAATTCTTATCCGATTTTGACGAAACTTGAAATATAGGTTTATCCCCAAAAGATCTCGGTTCCTTTTGATATTGGCATGTATCGGATCAAAACTTCATGGATTATGGCCCCTGATTGTACGAAAAATCACGTTTTTAGCTTGTGGACCCTATAGAGGTCACAATTTTGAACCGATTTTGATGAAACTTGACATGCATGTTTGTAACCCAAAGATCTTGGTTCCTTTCGATATTTGCGGCTATCGGAATGTAATTTCCTGAATTATGGCCCCTGATTGTCCGAAAAATCACCCTTTTTAGCTTGTGGTTCCTCTGGAGGTCACAATTATTATTCGATTTAAAAAACCGTTTGATTATATCACCGTTACACCCTAAGGAAGGTTGAGTTCGAATTTCGGGAAAATCGGACGAAAATTGCCATACAAAATGGCCGCCGTTAGTACGCGAATACTGTTAAAAAATGGTATATCAAGGTTGTGGACCCTGTGGAGGTCACAATTTTGATTCGATTTTGATGAAACTTGAAATTCATGGTTATAACCCAAAGATCTTGCTTCCTTTCGATATTTGCGCATATCGGATCGTAACTTCCTGAATTATGGCCCCTGATTATACGCAAAATCGCCTTTTTTTTAGCTTGGAGGTCACAATTATTATTCGATTTAAAAAACGTTTGATTATATCACCGTTACACCCTAAGGAAGGTTGAGTTCGAATTTCGGGAAAATCGGACGAAAATTGCCATACAAAATGGCCACCGTTTGTACGCGAATACTGTTAAAAAATGGTATATCAAGGTTGTGGACCCTGTAAAGGTCACAATTTTAATTCGATTTTGATGAAACTTGAAATTCATGGTTATAACCCAAAGATCTTGGTTTTTTCGATATTTGCGCATATCGGATCGTAACTTCCTGAATTATGGCCCCTGGTTATAGGCAAAATCCCCCTTTCTTTAGCTTGTGGTCCCTCTGGATGTCACAATTATTATCCAATTCGATTTTGATGAGGAAGGTTGAGTTCTAATTTCGTGAAAATCGTACCAAAATTGACGGACGAAATGGTCGCCGTTTGTACGCGAATAGTGTAAAAATATGGTATATCATGGTTGTGGACTCTCTACAGGTCACAATTCTTATCCGATTTTGATGAAAAGTCACATTTCTAGGTTGTGTACCGTCACACCATAATCATTGTCGGTTTCGAATTTCATTAATATCAGACTGGAACTGACCAACTAAATGGCTGCTCCCAATACAGTATGAAATACAGGACTTAAAGATGTAGGAAAAATCACTTTCGGTATTGCTTGTTCTCTGTCCATCTCTCGAAAATGTGGGCGTATCCTGCCTGGCAGTGCCATCCTATCTTTAAATTCAAATATTACGTTATTGATATCCTATCCCGGAAGTAAAACCAACATGACAACTTCTAGAACATTAGTTCGATTTTCATGAAATTGGGAATGTAAGTAGATTTTGTTGATCTACATGTAGCTTCAACGATATCATTAGAAATTTTCTAATTTATCTCCCCTTGCAGAAATTGAGGACCTACACGAATTGGAAGGATTACAAAAAACAGTTTCCCAATCGGACAAAAAAAGGAATCATATGTCTAAGACAACTTCCAAAAACTAAACAATAATAACCGGCGTTGGTTTTTATACGCCCACATTTTCATGTGGACGTATTATGTCGTCGCCACCGTCCGTTCGTCCGTCTGTCCACAATTTGTTTATGGACTCTCTACAGGTCACAATTCTTATCTGAATTTGACGAAACTTGAAATATACGTTTATCCCCAAAAGATCTCGGCTGCTTTCCATATTGGCATGTATCGGATCAAAACTTCATGGATTATGGCCCCTGATTGTACGAAAAATCACGTTTTTAGCTTGTGAACACTGTAGAGGTCACAATATTGAACCGATTTTGATGAAACTTGAAATGCATGTTTATAACTCAAAGATCTTGGTTCCTTTCGATATTTGCGCCTATCTGAATGTAATTTCCTGAATTATGGCCTGATTGTCCGAAAAATCACCCTTTTTAGCTTGTGGTCAATCTGGAGGACACAATTATTATCCGATTTAAAAAACTGATTGATTATATCACCATTACACCCTAAGGAAGGTTGAGTTCGAATTTCGGGAAAATCGGACCAAAATTGCCATACAATATGGCCGCCGTTTGTACGCGAATACTGTTACAAAATGGTATATCAAGGTTGTGGACCCTGTAGAGGTCACAATTTTAATTCGATTTTGATGAAACTTGAAATTCATGTTTATAACCCAAAGTTCTAGGTTCCTTTCGATATTTGCGCATGTCGAATCGTAACTTCCTGAATTATGGCCCCTGATTATACGCTAAATCGCCTTTTTATACGCCCACATTTTTATGTGGACATATATTGTCGTCGCCCCTGTCCGTCCGTTCACAATTTGTTTGTGGACTCTCTACAGGTCACAATTCTTATCTGATTTTGACGAAACTTGAAATATAGGTTTATCCCCAAAAGATCTCGGCTGCTTTCGATATTGGCATGTATCGGATCAAAACTTCATGGATTATGGCCCCTGATTGTACGAAAAATCACGTTTTTAGCTTGTGGACCCTATAGAGGTCACAATTTTGAATCGATTTTGATGAAACTTGACATGCATGTTTATAACCCAAAGATCTTGGTTCCTTTCGATATTTGCGCATGGCATATCGGATCATAACTTCCTGAATTATGGCCCCTGATTGTGTACGAAAAATAGCCTTTATTATCTTGTGGTCCCTCTGGAAGTCAAAAATATTACCCGATTTAAAAAAACGTTTGATTATATCACCGTTACAACGTAATGAATGTTGGGTTCGTGAAAATCGGACAGACAAAACTAGGGTATAAAAATATGGTATATCAAGGTTGTGGACCCTGTAGAGGTCACTATTTTAATCTGAAGTTGATGAAACTTGAAATGCATGTTTATAACCCAAAGATCTTGGTTCCTTTTGATATTCAACGGATAATATTGGATTGTAACTTCCTGAATTATAGCCCCTGATTGTACGCAAAATTGACTTTTTATACGCCCACATTTTTATGTGGACGTATATTTTCGTCGCCCCTGTCCGTCCGTCCGTCCACAATTGTTTGTGAACAGTCTACAGGTCACAATTTTTATCCGATTTCAATGAAACTTGAAATATAGGTTTATCACCCTAAGATCTCGGTTCCTTTCGATATTGGCATGTATTGGACTGTAACTTCATGAATTATGGCCCCCGATTGTCCAAAAAATCACGTTTTTAGCTTGTGAACAGTGTAGAGGTCACAATTTTTAAATCGATTTTGATGAAACTAGAAATGCATGTTTATAATCCAAATATCATGGTTCCTTTCGATATTTGCTCATATCTGATTGAAACTTTCTGAATTATAGCCCCTGATTGTACGGAAAAATGACTTTTTATACACCCACATTGAAATGTGGATAAAAACAAAGTCAAAGCTATCACAAAACCATCTTTTAAAGTATCTAACGTTTCGTAGGTAAAAATCTACTTCTTCAGAGAATATAAGTTACAAAAATGAGGCAGTTGAAATTCAAGGTTAGTCGTGGTAACAAGTGATGTCATAATGTAAATATGACGTCATAACATTGATGACATAATAATTATAAAGGGTGTAAAGTTAAAAAAAATGTCATCAATGTTATGACGTCATATTTACATTATGACATCACTTGTTACCACGACTAACCTTGAATTTCAACTGCCTCATTTTTGTAACTTATATTCTCTGAAGAAGTAGATTTTTACCTACGAAACGTTAGATACTTTTAAAGATGGTTTTGTTATACCTTTGACTTTGTTTTTAACCACTCCTACTACTGGTGTCACTGTATCAAGTTTATTATGACTTTGATCCTGTCTATGTTTATGTTATTTAAATGGTTTTGGATTCCTCTCACTTTATCATTCGGATTCACACGTTGAAATGTGGTCGTATATTGTTGTCAGTCCAGCATCCACAATTGCTTGTGGACGCTCTAGAGGCTAAAGTTAATATCCGATTGAATTTAAATTTATACACATAGTTTAAGGTCATGAAGACGAAGACACCTATTGATTTTCAGCAATTTCCGATATTAACTGCCAGAGTTATGGCCCTTGATCACTTCAAAATATCTTGTGGACGCTCCAGAGGCCAAAGTTAATATCCGATTGACTTTAAATTTATACACAGTGTTTGAGGTCACAATTTTGAACCGATTTTGATGAAACTTGACATATATGTTAGTAATCCACAGATCTTGGTTCCTCTGGATATTTGCGAGCTTCGGATTGTAACTTCCTGAATTATGGCCCCTGACCGTCCAAAAAATAGCCCTTTTTAGCTTGTGGTTCCTTTGGAAGTCAAAATTATTATCCAATTTAAAAAAAACATTTAATTATATCACCGTTACATGGTAATTTAACATGGGGCAGAACTTTATAAAAAAATGAAACAAATTCTAATGATTTTCTGATAACTCGTGCGGTCCTCCTGCACTTACTATTAATGAGACAACTCTTGTTGACTGCCCGGACGATTTAGCTGCTATGTGGGCGTATGTTTCGTTTCCTGGCAATCTATTTTTTGTCCCCCGCCTTTTCCACTTACGGTAAGCAGAGATAAGCAATTTGATTGGTTGATGCTTTGGGACACGATAACTTTAGTTCTAATTAAGTGAGAGTGATGAAACTTAGTGTATAGTTTCATTACAGTAATACCTTGACTAAGTTCGATAATGAGCATTTTCCACTCAGGGTAAGCAGAGCAATTTGATTGGTTGAGACTTTGGAACACAATAACTCTCCTTCTAATTGAGTTGAAATGTTAAAACTTTGTGTATATGCTTATTGGGTCAATGCCTTGATGGAGTTCGCAGATGAGCATTTTCCGCTTAGGGTAAGCAGAGCGATACGCAATTTGATTGGTCTAGACTTTGGAACACAATAACTCTTCTTCTAATTGAGTAAAAATGTTCAAACTTGGTGTATATGCTTATAAGGTCAATGCCTTGATGGAGTTCGAAGATGAGCATTTTCCACTTAGGGTAAGCAGAGATAAGCAATTTGATTGGTTGATGCTTTGGGACACGATAACTTTAGTTCTAATTAAGTGAGAGTGATGAAACTTGGTGTATAGTTTCATTACAGTAATACCTTGACTAAGTTCGATAATGAGCATTTTCTGCTCAAGGTAAGCAGAGCGATACGCAATTTGATTGGTCGAGAGTAGTCGAAACTTTGGAACACAATAACTCTCCTTCTAATTGAGTTAAAATGTTCAAACTTGGTGTATATGCTTATTAAGTCAATGCCTTGATGGAGTTCGAAGATGAGCATTTTCCGCTTAGGGTAAGCAGAGATAAGCAATTTGATTGGTTGATACTTTGGGACAAGATAACTTAGGTTCATCTTGATTGATGATTTTTATGCCAATACAATGACTGCATTCTCATTTAGTAATCGATTCGACAGTAACAGTGTATAGAAACGATTGACTTGGACACGAGGGCCCTTTCCCTTGGCCAGAGGGGCCCTTTTGTCTGCCTTTAGGGTCCCCCTAACTAGGGTACATTTTCATTTTTCTCGGCGGTTTTAGCATTTTTCTTTATAAAACACTTTTGGCTGACACTTCGTGTACAGTTTGATTGCTCGATACATTGAAAAAAATAAATGTGCGATTAATTAATATGTGTCTTCTATTTATTTTGGGATTTCGGCGGGGGACATCAGCCTCACTGTTGGCTTGGTTATTTTTGTGGTTCCTCTAAAGATCTCAATTATTATCCGATTTTAAAAAAACACGTTTAATTATATCGCAGTTATACTATAATGAAGGTTGAGGTCTAATTTCGCGAAAATCAGACCAAAACTTCCGGACAAAATGGCTGCCGATAATATGCGAATAGTGTAAACATTTGATTTATCAAGGTTGTGGACCCTGTAGAGGTCACATTTTAAATCCGATTTTAATGAAGTTTGAAATATAAGTTTATAACCCAAAGATTGAATTATTCTGAATTAAAAAAACGTTTGACTATATCCTCGGTACACATTAATGATGGTTAAGTTTGAATTTCTTGAAAATCGATAATTGAACAGCTAAATCCATAATATTAAATGTTTCGTATACTAAACGTTCGCTTAGGCAGAACTTTATAAAACCCAAACAAATTCTAATGATTTTATGATAATTACTTATATGCAACAACTCTTGTCGACTGCTCGGGCGATTTAGTTGCTGGTGTTTTGATATTCGCATGTATCGGACAGTAGCATCATGGATTATGGCCCCTGATTGTACGAAAAATCACATTTTTAACTTGAACAGTGTAGAAGTCACAATTTTCAACTGATTTTGATGAAACTTGAAATGGATCTTTATAACCCAACGAACTTGGTTCCGTTCGATATTTGCGCACATCGGATGGTAACTTCCTGAATTATGGCCCCTTATTGTACGAAAAATCACCTTTTTGTCCCCCGTCTGTCTAAGAATGCAGGGTACCATTAAAATGGGTGTGTCTGTCTGTCAGTCTTTTGAGACACAACTGGATAACTTCAGTTCTAATATAAGTGGGCGTGATGAAACTTGGTGTTTAGTTTCATTACATTCATGCCTAGAATTAGTTCAATAATGAGCATTTTCTGCTCATGGTAAACAATTTGATTGGCCGAGACTATGGAGCATGATAGCTGTAATTGAGGTAGAATGTTCAAACTTGGTGTAGGCATTCATTAGGTCTATAGGGGAATCACGTGGGTAAGGTGTTGGCTCGCTAGTCTGGAGGTCGGGTGTTCGATCCCTGCATTGCCCCTTGTCAGTGTTGTAGAAGGGAGGGCCTGACAACACCAGATAAAGGGTGTTAAATTTTCCAGCGTGGTGTCGTCCTTGTCAGTGTTGTAGAATGGGGGTGCCTGGCAAGGACAGATGTCTAGTTGTTCAGTAAGGGACGAAAAATTGAGGTCCCGTGTACACATTGACTTGCACCTAAAAGATCCCTTGGCAGTTGAATCCGTTATAATTCTCTACAGGTCACAATTCTTATCCGATTTTGACAAAACTTGAAAAATAGGTTGTTGTCCCTCTGGAGGTCAATATTATTATCTGATTTAAGAAAACTTTTGATTATATCACCGTTGCATGGTAATGAAGGTTGAGTTCGAATTTCGTGAAAATCGGACCAAAATTGATGGTTGAAATGGTCGCCATTTGTACGCGATTAGTGTGAAAATATGTAATATCACGGTTGTGGACCCTGTAGAGGTCACAATTTTAATTTTGATGAAACTTGAAATGCAAGTTTATAACTCAAAGATCTTGGTTCCTTCCGATATTTGCACATATCGAATTGTAACTTCATGATTGTAGGAAAAGTCACTTTCTTTTTTAGCTTGTTCTCTATCCATCTCACGAAAATGTGGGCGTATCCAGCCTGGCAGCCGCTGGTTTACTGCTGAAATTGTCTTCTCTCAGACAAAATATACTCAGCCAAATTAAAAACTTGACACTGATCAATTTCAAATTTTTTTTTCTGGTAAGTCAAATAAATTTTAAAGTGTTTCTAACGATAGTAAGTAGTAAGAAGTCTTTAATTTCATAAAATTGTAAAGTGGATCACGTGACTTTTGAGCATATAAAGATGAAAAACACAAACTCGTGAGGTCAACCGATGCAAGATTGCTTAAACTGAACACGCACATGTAACTTGAACTGAAAAAACAAATTAAAATTGTTATTTTCATCTTTGTTAGAAAATGCCGCACCTTTCAAATGTAGAACGTCTACGTGCTATATATAGGTAGGCTCTATGCCTGTCAGTCTGTGGTCACTGTTGCAAGAGCCTTTAATTGTTGACGCAATACAATAATTAATCTTAGAATGAGAGTGCTTCAAACTGGAACTATTGCCGACATTGCTCCAGGAAGATCAAGCAATACGATTACGTCATCTTGGAAACAGATTTGTCACTGCAACCTCCACAAGTAGACAGATGTTTGGTGGAAGGGTAACTGAACAAACTGTTCGAAATTTCTTGCAGGCTGCTGGTCTTCGAGCTCGGAGGCCCTATAATGGACCAATATTGCACCTCTTCATCGCTGTAACCAACTTGTGTGGGCCACAAGACACATAAGATTTACTCAAAGACCGTGGAATTCAGTTGTCTTTAGTGACGAAACTCGATTCACTTTGAGATTTTCCGATGGCAGGGTCTGAGTGTACGGCAGAAGAGGTGAACATTACGCTCAAGTATGCGTCGGAGAAGTTGACCGATTTGGTGGCGGCAGCGTCATGGTTTGGGGTTCTTTTTGTGCACATGGATGTTCTCCTCTTGTTGTTGTCCAAGGGAACTTAAATGCTGTCCAGTACAGGGATAAGATTTTGCAACCTGTTTTTCTTCTGTTTATGCAGAGACATGGGCCTGGACTAACGTTTCAACAAGACAATGCTCAACCCCATACGGCAATTGCTACCCAGAATTTTTTAAGAAATGCCGGTGTCCAAGTCCTGGATTGGCCGTCGCTTAGCCCCAACGTTAATCCTATTGAACACATCTGGGACGAACTGGGTCGACGTGTTCGTCAGCAAGTGAATCCACTACTGACGTTGCAGGACCTTCAACATGCTCTTGCTGAGCAGTGGCGACGTCTTCCTCGGGAATGTTTTTACTAATGTTCTGAGATCCATGAGAAGACATTGTGTGGCAGTACGAGACACTAGAGGAGGCCACAACCGTTACTAAACACTTTATTCCGATTGTTCTCCAAATCTGTGAATTTCTTTTTGGGGGGTACTGTGACATCACGAACGTTATCAATGTCAAGGACTTTCGGCGAGACGTATTCTTGCTTTCTGTTGATGTCAAGGTTGTCTGTGCACAACATAACACTAAAATAGTTGCCTTAAACCAAATATTAAAAATCTAGTCCCAAAAATCCCGATTGTCAAGTTTTTAATTTGGCTGAGTATGTCCGTTCAGAAAGATTACTAAGACAAAAATATCAGGCAAATAGCCCTTGGAATGGCTACAGATGCAAGATGATTTTTTTGGGACCCCCCCCCCCTCTCAGCGGCTTGCCCCATCTCCGCAATCAGTGCCTCATTTTGCGGCAGCCCACCCCAATTTCAAAATTCCTAGATCCGCCCCTGCCCTAAACTCTCCTTGTTGAAAAATAATATAATTTTTAATTGTGCAATACTAGTGATAACGTATCGAAGTTCATCCCAATTTTACGGCGTGGTTTCCCCCTCATCAGTGATGCAGGACGGAGGGTGTTTAATTGGAACGAAAAACCGAGGTACTGCGTACACATTGGCGTGCACGTAAAAGATGCCTTGGCAGTTGGAATTAGATTAGGCCATAGTGCCACTGCCCGGGCAAAATTTCCCTCAAAGAACACTGTATGGCGTATGCCCGTCTTCATTAGCCCAGTTCAGAGCAGAACAGTAAGACGTTAAACTATATTTTATTTCGTTATCAATACTGTAGTAAACTTGCCCAGTCACCCTTGTGTCAATAATGGACTGGGCCAGTTTTGATGGAAGAATTCACATGCTTTTCCTTTTGAGAAGTTACCCTCTACCTATTTGCAATTCCTTGGCATTGTAGGCCGATCATGGGTGCATCCTAGTTAGAGATAGCACATTCTTACATCAATACTAAAGTAACAAAATTCAAATTTTTCCTAGTTGCATTATTATCAGGAGTGAACCATGTTTTGATTTTATTTATCAGCCTTACTATTTTGCAGTTGAAGGATGTTTTAGAGCTTTCAGAGAAATGAATGAAATCTATCATGAATAAGGTTATGGCATTTAAAGATCCAGTTGTTATATAATAGTAAGTGTTGCATTTCTTGTAGTATTCTATGTCCCCATAAATGTTGGCCATTTAAATCTGCTGTAGATTAGGAGCCTAGGGCCCTATTCAATCAATAAAATCAACCAATAAAATCCAACGTTACACGTATCAAGTGAAAGGAGAATATATTATTTTTTATCTTTTCATGTAGCGCATAATTGGTAAAGTTCGATTGTGAGCTAAGCTGTAAATATGGTCGATCTTGAAAGTATCCTAGGCTGTTCTGGCTTGGTAAATATGGTTGATATTATCTTAAGCTGTTCTGGCTTGGTAAATATGGTCGATAGTATCATAAGCTGCCCTGGCTTGAAACAATCGTGGTTAGTACCCTAGGCTTTCCTGGATTAAAGTGATCCTGACAGTATCCTGACTTGAAACAATCCTGCTAGTATCCTAAGCTGGTCTGGCTTGGTAAAATTGGACGAAAGCAAACCTAATTGTATCCCAAGCTGCACTGGCTTTAAAATGGTTGATTGTATCCCAAGCTGCTCTGGTTTGGTGAAAACAATGTATGGTCAGTGGTATACCAAGCTGTCCTAGCTTTAAACAATCCTGGCTTGTGACGGTATTCTAAGCTGTCCTGTCTTGATAAGTTTCGAATGTCCTGTCTTGATAAGCTGTCTTGGCTTGGTAAAAATGGCTTGTGATGGTATCCTAAGCTGTCCTGGCTTGATAAGTTTCGAATGTGACCTCAAGCTGTCCTGGGCCTGATTCTATCGCAAACTTAGAGCCTATTTTGTGAGGGAAACCCATAGATTTAAGATAAGAGGTAACCAAATTGACATTGTACAGTGATGAGCTAATGGAAGATCTCAAACATAGGCTATGGGGCGGACGGAACCATAGAAATGCATGATACATGAGATTCCCTCTGAGTACAATGCTGAGGAGGTAATGGACGATCTCAAACTTAAAGCCACATAGATTTAAGATAAGAGGTAACCAAATTGACATTGTACAGTGATGAGCTAATGGAAGATCTCAAACATAGGCTATGGGGCGGACGGAACCATAGAAATGCATGATACATGAGATTCCCTCTGAGTACAATGCTGAGGAGATAATGGACGATCTCAAACTTAGAACCCTATAGATTTAAGATAAGAGGTAACCAAATTGACATTGTACAGTGATGAGCTAATGGAAGATCTCAAACATAGGCTATGGGGCGGACGGAACCATAGAAATGCATGATACATGAGATTCCCTCTGAGTACAATGCTGAGGAGATAATGGACGATCTCAAACTTAGAACCCTATAGATTTAAGATAAGAGGTAACCAAATTGACATTGTACAGTGATGAGCTAATGGAAGATCTCAAACATAGGCTATGGGGCGGACGGAACCATAGAAAAGCATGATACATGAGATTCCCTCTGAGTACAATGCTGAGGAGATAATGGACGATCTCAAACTTAAATCCCCATAGATTTAAGATAAGAGGTAACCAAATTGACATTGTACAGTAATGAGCTAATGGAAGATCTCAAATATAGGCTATGGGGCGGACGGAACCCATAGAAATGCGTGATACATGAGATTCCCTCTGAGTACAATGCTGATGAGATAATGGATGATCTCAAACTTAAAGCCCCATAGATTTAAGATAAGAGAAGGTAACCATATTGACATTGTACAGTGATGAGCTAATGGGAAAATTTCAAACATAGGCTATGGGGCTGACAGAACCATAGAAATGCATGATACATGAGATTCCCTCTGAGTACAATGCTGAGGAGATAATGGACGATCTCAAACTTAAAGCCCCATAGATTTAAGATAAGAGGTAACCAAATTGACATTGTACAGTGATGAGCTAATGGAAGATCTCAAACATAGGCTTTGGGGCGGACGGAACCATAGAAATGCATGATACAACAGATTCCCTCTGAGTACAATGCTGATGAGATAATGGATGATCTCAAACTTAAAGCCCCATAGATTTAAGATAAGAGAAGGTAACCATATTGACATTGTACAGTGATGAGCTAATGGGAAAATCTCAAACATAGGCTATGGGGTGGACGGAACCATAGAAATGCATGATACATGAGATTCCCTCTGAGTACAATGCTGAGGAGATAATGGACGATCTCAAACTTAAAGCCCCATAGATTTAAGATAAGAGGTAACCAAATTGACATTGTACAGTGATGAGCTGTTGGAAGATCTCAAACATAGGCTATGGGGTGGACGGAACCATAGAAATGCATGATACATGAGATTCCCTCTGAGTACAATGCTGAGGAGATAATGGACGATCTCAAACTTAGAGCCCCATAGATTTAAGATAAGAGAAGGTAACCAAATTGACATTGTACAGTGATGAGCTAATGGAAGATCTCAAACATAGGCTATGGGGTGGAAATAAACCATAGAAATGCATGATACATGAGATTCCCTCTGAGTACAATGCTGAGGAGATAATGGACAATCTCAAACTTAGAGCCTATGGAGTGGAGGAAACCCGTAGATTTAAGATTAAAGATGGTAGTCTGCTGACTATAACGCAAACGAGAACGGGAGACCTCACTTCCTCTCCCGGTTATCTTGCAGGCAGCGAAGCGGTCGGAAGGCAGGGGATGGTTAAGACCAATCTCTCGTCCAGTAACCGTGCACTCTTTCGTACGATCCAAGACTCAATGGTGAGACGGGAGACCTCACTTCCTCTCCCGGTTATCTTGCAGGCAGCGAAGCGGTCGGAAAACCGGGGATGGTTAAGACCAATCTCTCGTCCAGTAACCGTGCACTCTTTCGTACGATCCAAGAGACCGTGTAACTAGGCTTACCCCGAGATGGCGTCTGGTCACAAATCGGAGAAGGTAGCCAAACGAGCACCGCAGACCTCACTTCCTCTCCCGGTAATCTTGCAGGCAGCGAAGCGGTCGGAAGGCAGGGGATGGTTAAGACCAATCTCTCGTCCAGTAACCGTGCACTCTTTCGTACGATCCAACACTCAATGGTGAGACGGGAGACCTCACTACCTCTCCCGGTAATCTTGCAGGCAGCGAAGCGGTCGGAAGGCAGGGGGTGGTTAAGACCAATCTCTCGTCCAGTAACCGTGCACTCTTTCGTACGATCCAAGAGACCGTGTAACTAGGTCGACCCCGAGATGGCGCCTGGTCACAAATCGGAGAAGGTAGCCAAATGAGAACCGCAGACCTCACTTCCTCTCCCGGTAATCTTGCAGGCAGCGAAGCGGTCGGAAGGCAGGGGATGGTTAAGACCAATCTCTCGTCCAGTAACCGTGCACTCTTTCGTACGATCCAAGAGACCGTGTAACTAGGTCGACCCCGAGATGGCGCCTGGTCACAAATCGGAGAAGGTAGCCAAATGAGAACCGCAGACCTCACTTCCTCTCCCGGTTATCTTGCAGGCAGCGAAGCGGTCGGAAGGCAGGGGATGGTTAAGACCAATCTCTCGTCCAGTAACCGTGCACTCTGTCGTACGATCCAAGACTCGATGGTGACCGTGTAACTAGGCCGACCCCGAGATGGCGCTTGGTCACAAATCCGAGAAGGTAGCCAAATGAGAACTGGAGACCTCACTTCCTCCCCCGGTAATCTTGCAGGCAGTGAAGCGGTCGGAAGGCGGGGGATCTCTCGCCCAGTAACTGCGCACTTTTGTACGATCCAAGACTCGATGGAGACCGTGAAACTATTCCGGCCCCCGGATGCACCTGGTCACAGATAGGGTAATTGACACTGTACAGTGCCGAGGAGCTAATGGAAGATCTGAAACTGGTAGGCTATGGTGTGGAGACCCCATCGATTTAAGTTTAGAGAAGGTAACCAAATTGATATCGTTACTTGCGTAGACATACATACCGGTGTAAAATCTGTCTGAAACTCGGGCATACGGAGAAGCCTGTAGTTAAATCTCTGGACATTTTAGTGTGGTATGACATGTCATAAAAACAGCTCCCGTGGGATTTGTTTGCTAAAATTGATTTTTTTGTTTTGGGTTGATTAGGGACCAAGCTGCCAAAAAATGTTGGGGTTCAAATTTTCCCATCCCCTGACCCATATGGGAGGGGCATTTTTGAAATTGGGACCCCTCTGAACAAGAACATGACTATCTCCGCCAATAATCGTTGGATTTTCATGATCTAAAGTCCATTCTCGTGTTTTTTCATCATGCCGATCCCATCTGTGATACTTTTGTATATTTTACAGGACCACAACAATGTTAAGCGCCAAATGATCAATATGATGATGATTACCACGGGTATAGGACAAATACAGGGTAGGCATTAATACTAAACTTTATCCAACGCCGGATTAACCATGGGGCACATGCCACAGGGCCCCCCACATTAGGGGACCCCCTCAAAAATCTCAGTTGCACGCATAGAGCATGGTCGGGCCGGTGACCTAGTGACGGGGCCTCTCCTATGCTCCAAGGGCCCTCCATCGGAAATCCCTAGGGCGCCCTCAATCCATGCTGTCACGATTGACCTCCTAGAATTCGTTGTAATCCGGTGATGGGTGTAACACATGGTCTTTTATTTTCATGAGATCTTCTATCGGACCAAACATTGTCTAATTTGAATTATCGTATAACTCGAACAAATTACTCGTCCCCATTTCGAGTAGCGCGAATTGCCTCAGATTGACATACGATTGTATATAAGCTGTGGTTGTTGTTGTTGATATTTGTTGTGGGTATAAGTTGAATTTGAGATGCACATCATGATCACACGAAATATTCAGATTTCTTGATTAAATCTTGTATTACCATTTGGTACTTACATTGTTAGACGTTTGTCAAAAATTGAGTCTGGCTTGGTCGTAACGGCCTCCATTCATCAAATCATCGCGGGGGATATAATACGATTCCGAATCAACTGACCCTGTTATTTATCACTGAGCGACTTCAAAATTAGGTTTGATGTAGCTCTGCTCACTTACAGTGGCGGATTTAACGGACTCAATGAGCTCCAGCCCACTCCTCTACAAATGCCCTCATTTCATAGCACTCACGTGGATTGATCCACTGAAATAATGCCAGAATGCGCTAATTTTGTGGCAGAATTTTATTTGTTTTCTTGGGGAGCTACTCTAAATGGCTCCGACACAAGTGCCTGAAATGCCAGGAAATCACGTTTTCGGCATTCAATTTCTAAATATTTCCTGGGGCGAGACCTTGCGGTGCTTCGGGCCTACTGCACTCGTGGTGGACTGCTTCGTCGGCCATAGATCCACGATCGGTGCTCAGGGGCCCCCACATGTTCCAGGTCCCAGGGCCCCCCACCATACAGGCCAAGTCTGGGGTCTTTCCCACAGAATTAACAAGTGTGTCTACTAACATATATCGATATTTCCATTACATATTACAGACGATGGTGGCATGACAGTAGTTCTTGGGGTAATCAGCATTTGTTTAAATAAGGGATCTTCACCTATGACAAGGTTCTAGACCATTGTTACTGACATTCATGAATGTAATCCTTCAACACCAATGAATAGGGAAAATAGTTAACGCTAATATTAATTCATGGGGTTTTATTTTCAGATAAAGGAGTAAAGAAGTTTATGGTATCATAGAACGTTATCATGCATCTTATACTGGGCCTGTCGATATATTCTATGTTGTATAAGCTTGGCTTGTGCACCAGATTCGTTTGTAAATATCATGTGAAGTTTTCCATGATGTATTATTAGGTTTTTTGGTAGGAAGATGTAGACATGGGTAGTTATTAAATCGGGATATATTAATATGGCATCAACTAACCCCACATTTCGTTTAGGGAACTAATTTCTTTTTTTTTTTATTATTTTGCACGTTTTTCACCATTTTGCATTTGCTTGCTAAGTAAGGGGTGCTATATTTAATATATTCTGATATTTGGTTTATCTTAGATTTTTAATGCTTTAACATATATTGCAAATTTCTCCTGAGTGTCTAGTAGAGATAATCTTGTATAACATGTTTCTATGATAAGCTTAGATGTAATTGCTGATAGCGGGGTCTAGAGAGTTTACTGATACAGGTGAGTTATGCCATCACCATTGGTAGATTTTAATGTTTTTGTTGTATGACAATAGACAAAACTAAAACATGCTGTCTTTTTTATTAGTCCATAAACACATTGTATTTTACATGATGATTATAATTGTTTGATAAAAAAAAAAATAAAGGTTCTTGGAAGATCTAACTAAACATAAATATATTTTTCTTTAAAACTAGTAACAGCGGCGGTTAAAGTAGACATAAACTGAGATTAGATGCTGCGTGGGAATTTAGAATGTATAATACTTAATAATCCTCCTCTTAATTACAGGATCGTGGAGATATGTTTGTAAGAGACATATGAAGACAGTGATAGTTGTGGATGAGCAGGACACACAGCGTATTATACATGACGATATTAATGTACAGGCATTTGTTATGCAATTGTTGAGGTAAGCATTAATATCAATATTTTCATTAATACAAAATTTCAAACATGAGTTTTATTTAAAACATAAAATGTTGTAAACCGAAATAGTAATGGTTATTCATATGAATTTCTGCACGCTGTATCATACGACCTGCCATTGAGTCAGCTGGCTTGGTTTCTAATCCCCAGTTGAACCATATGTTAGTCCCGAAATGACCTAGTTTGTGTTGATTGGACGTTAATCGCCATTTTTCTCTCTCATAGGAATTTCACAAATTTGGTTGGCTGATTGTGTTTTCAATATTTTCCTTATTTTAAAACATTAGCAAAACACACATACTTAATTACAACTTCTCTAGTTCCTGTAGGCAGGAAGTTTGTCTTTGGCTATTGAAATGTCTCTGTTGGCATGCAAAAATACTGCCCGATGTTATAAAAAATAAACATATAATTGTTGTACATTTTACAGGACCACAACAATGTTAAGGCGCCAAATGATCAATATGATTATGATTACCGCGGATATAGGAGAAGACAGGGTAGGTACCAAACTTTAATTTTTCTAAATTATTCCTACAATTTATAAATAATTAAAATTAAATTACATGTGATATACTTAATTACATAATATTCTGTTCTTTGAATTAAGTATACATATTGACTGTTGGGACATTCCTGTAAATAGAAATTACACCTTCAAATCTGACATTTCAACTGAACGAATCATTTGGTCACCATAGATGTTCAGTGGTGGTTCTTAGGCGAATTTATTCTATTGGTTTACTTTCAACAAATCATACTTAAGCTGCAAGTTGTGATTTTCTAGTCGCAAAACAATACAGCATGACAGTAGGAAACATCTGTTTGTAGTTTTCGAAAACGTTTCAGATTTGCCGAAGTATTTATCGTGTTGTACAGATGGGCAAATTTTCAACTAGGTCCTTTTTTCAAACGATATTATTCATGTGGACATTTTAATTGTCATTGTTTACCTTTTTTCCAGGAGTGATTTGGATGGATGTCAAGCGGCAGTTTATGGTACCGGGAACTCGACTGGGAAATGGAAGTTGAATAGGGAAATTCTAGATTAGCAATAACAGGTTTATGTGTGTATATATTTTCTAAATTTTCATGGGTCCATCGAATAGGTACAGTAAAGGACATTCTGTTTACAAGTTTGAAACACATCAAAGTCTATCAAATCACTTCTCTATGTAAAGGTGTTTCGAAGACCTGTTAGCTCATGTTTCTTTACTGTAAATTTCGATTCAGATATTGATGGGGTTCGTTTGCAATTTGGATTTAATTATTGTCTAAATAAGCTTGTTATTGCCAAACTAGTATTTTTCTAATCAAGTCATCTACAGACATCTTCTGTTTTAATTTTTCATTTATATTATATGCATGATTGTTTATTATTTTTTATTTATATTATATACATGATTATTTTTTATTTGTATTAAGTTTATTTACAATGTAAGGTCAGTATTGAGTAAATACTTCTGGTTGATCCGAGCATTTTTGAAAATCCTACCACCTCCTTCCTAAATGGTAGTTAGGGTTAATAGCCGGCTTACAATACTTACCACTGTTGTCAGAAACGCCAACAAAGATCAGGATGTTTAATTTTAGGTAACATAATACTTTACTAAGACGTTAGGTGAACATTCAAAATTTTTCTTTATCTGTACATGGGACATAAAACTTTATGGGATTCTTAATGAGGTAAAATTACAATTCTTTCGAAACTTTCGAGCTAGCAACGGGATTGATAGGGGTAAAGAGATGTTACCTTTTCATTTTTGTATTGTTTTCAAGACTCAAGGCTGGTTTTGATTAGTAATTATTTCTGTAATTATAATATTACTCAAATAATTACCTTAGAATAATATCTTTAAAAACTGTAGGCTTTTCTGACAGAATATTTAATGTTTTTTGGAAACAATTATTCACATATAATGTGTGTTATTGTGTTTGTCTTTGGTTAAGTTACGTTATTAGAAATCACCAGTTCAAATTGACAATTTTATCGAAACTTTCAAAAAACCAACATGATTTTTTGTTTTCATCAAAATAAACTTGATTGTACTAAAGTAGTATTTTTCTATTGAAATCGTCTACAGATGTCTACTGTTATTATTTTTCATTTATATTATATACATGATTGTCTTTTATTTATATTATATACATGATTATGTTTATTTAGAATGTAAGGTCAATAGTGAGTAAACACTTCCAGCTGATTAGAGCACATGGAAAATCGTACCTCCCCCTTCCTAAATGGGAGTTAGGGTTGGGTAGCCGCTCTCAGCATCGACCATTGTCTACAGCTGTCCACTGTTATAATTTTTCATTTATATTATATACATGATTGTTTATTTAGAATGTAAGGTCAGATATATTGTGAGTAAATACTTCTGGTATATCCAAGCACTTTTGAAAATCCTACCACCTCCTGCCTAAATGGTAGTTAGGGTTAGGAAGCCGGCTTTCAATACTGACCACTGATGTCAGAAACGCCTACAAAGATCAGAATGTTTAATTTTGGGTAACATAATATTTTCTATGGAGGTTAGGTCAAAATTCAAAATTTTTCATTGTCTTTACTTGGGACATAAAACTTCATGGGATTCTTAATGAGGTTAAATTACAATTCTTTTGAAACTTTCGACCGAGCAACGGGATTTATAGGGGTAAACAGATGTTACCTTTTCATTGTTTTGATTAAGGTTAATTATTTCTGTAATTCTCTTATTTACTCAAATAATTACCTTAAAATATTATCTTTCAAGAATGTAGGCTTTTCTGACAGAATTCTTTTTTTTTTTTTTTTGAAACAAAATATCCATCCAATACCCCATTATAAATAAACATTTCATTTAGTTTTTATGCACCCATATTTTCAGGCCAAAGGTTTAAATTTATATTTGTATATACTATAATATAATGATACCAGTCACTAGAGATTGCCTACAAAGATTGACAAAATTATTCAATGTTTATATTATTGTCAGTGTGTTAGGGTAAAATAATACTTTATCACCCAATAACACATTTGACAGTAGATATCGGTTGTATGATAAATTACATAATCTACTGCGATATCCCCTTAGGAGATATCGCTTTACATGAATTTGATTGGCCAATCAAAAAGGAACTACTTTCTTTTATTTTAAAGAAACCACTTATTTTAAATAAAAAGTGACTTTTTTTTTTGTTAAAAAGAAACTGTTTTAATTTATCTCCAACTCATGTTTTTTGATATCAAAAAACACTCGTAGAAGATTCTCTATTTATAAGGAAATAGAATGAGGTCGAAATTCAAATAATCCATCTGTTGAATAGATTATATTATTTCTTAATCAATTATTTACTTATAGATAAGATAATATGATTTGTATTTCTCCAATTATTATACATTATTTAGTTATTTTTATAGGCCTATATTAAACAGTTATATGATATTTTTATATGCCCATATTATTGTCAGTGTGTTAGGGTAAAATAATACTTTATAAGGAAATAGAATGAGGTCGAAATTCAAATAATCCATCTGTTGAATAGATTAAGAAATAATATAATCAATTATTTACTTACAGATAAGAGATTATGATTTGTATTTCCCTAATTATTATACATTTAGTTATATTTATAAGCCTATATTAAACAATTTGATATTTTTATATGCCCATATTTTATGTTACAGAACAAAATTCTAAATTTTGCATTTTCCTAAACTTGGAATGTAAACCGTTATGGGAATTTGAATGGGGTCATAATTGTTTAGACATTTTCGACATACAAACGTGATATGGTATGGGGGAGGGGAGATTATGTCTGTCCGTCCATCATGCTACAGGTCCAAAATACAAATTTTCCCTTTTCTCTAAACTTGGAACATACTAGTTTATGGTAATTTGAATGGGGTCAATTTATTTCGAAATTTTCGACATACAAATAATATAAGGGGAAGGTGGTGGGTTGAGATTTTTATATTTTTTTCTCGCAACCACATTTATTATTCTTTTATTTACCTTTACCCATATATTTTAAAGTATTGTTTAATATGGGCCAACTGGTAAATTCACCAGTCGAAATAGATTATATTATATCTTAATCAGTTGTATTATTATAGATTAGAGGTTTTGATTTATATTAGTATTTCAATATATCTTATCTTAAATTAGGCAAATTATTATCTTATAGGACTGGTATCTACTCTTATTATTGGTCAGTTATATTATATGCAGGATTATGTAGTTTACATTGTAAGGTCAGTATTGAGTAAACACTTCCGGTTGATCAGACGTAGGGTTGGGTAGCCGGCTCTCAATACTGACCCCTGATGTCAGAAACGCCTACAAAGATCAGAATGTTTAATTATGGGTAACATAATACTTTATAAGGACGTTAGGTGAACATTCAAAATTTTTCTTTGTTGTCTTTACTTAGGACATTAAACTTTATGGGATTCTAAATGAGGTCAAATTACAATTCTTTCGAAACTTTCGACCGGGCAACGGGATTTATAGGGGTAAAGAGATGTTACCTTTTCATTGTTTTGATTAAGGTTAATTATTTCTGTAATTCTCTTATATTACTTAAATAATAACCTTAGATTAATATCTTTGAAGACTGTAGGCTTTTCTGAGGTCAAATAACGATTATTTCAAAACTGGACACACCGACATGATTTTGTGTTGGAGAAATGGAATGTTATGTCAGAGGCATAAGATGTTTTAATTTATATTTGTATATATAATAATACCAGACGCTAGAGATTGCCTACAAAGATTGACAGTTATATTATTGTCAGTGTGTTAGGGTAAAATAATACTTTATAAGGAAATAGAATGAGGTCGAAATTCGAATAAACCATCTGTTGAATAGATTATATTATTTCTTAATCAGTTATTTACTTATAGATAAGATAATATGATTTGTATTTCTCCAATTATTATACATTATTTAGTTATTTTTATAGGCCTATATTAAACAATAATTTGATATTTTTATATGCCCATATTTTATGTTACAGAACAAAATTCTAAATTTTGCATTTTCCTAAACTTGGAATGTAAACCGTTATGGGAATTTGAATGGGGTCATAATTGTTTAGACATTTTCGACCTACAAACGTGATATGGTATGGGGGAGGGGAGATGTATTATGTCCGTCCGTCCATCATGCTACAGGTCCAAAATACAAATTTTCCCTTTTCTCTAAACTTGGAACATACTAGTTTATGGTAATTTGAATGGGGTCAATTTATTTCGAAATTTTCGACATACAAATAATATAAGGGGAAGGTGGTCGGGTTGAGATTTTTATATTTTTTCGCGCAACCACATTTATTATTCTTTTATTTACCTTTACCCATATATTTTAAAGTATTGTTTAATATGGGCCAACTGGTAAATTCACCAGTCGAAATAGATTATATTATTTCTTGATCAATTATATTCTTATAGATTTGAAGTTTTGATTTATATTAGTATTTCAATATATCTGATAGGGGTAAAAGATATTACCTTTTCATATTTGTATTGATTTGTGGGGAGGTTTTGATTAAGATTTATTTCTGTAATTGTCTTATATTACTCAAATAATTACCTTAAAATATTATCTTTTAAAGACTGTAGGCTTTTCTGACAGAATATTTAATGTGAAGGGAGGGATAAAGATGTTACCCTCCCATATTTTAAATCAAATATCTTATGATACATTTTGGATGGATATGTTTCTTAGGGCAACTGTATTTCACAGCTTTTAAAATGTTTAATATAGACCAACTGATAATTAAGAGATTATATTATTGTTTCTTAATCAATTAAATAATCATAAATGTAGTTAAAAATCATTTACAAATAAAATATTTTACTATCGCTGTGGTTTGCATCTGATTGGGTGGGGGAACATCAGCCTTGTAATTTTGCTGTGAAAATGAGCTGCAGAATAAGGTTCTGAAATCCATGTTCAGGGATATTCCAGCTCCAAAGTTTCATTTTGTTCTACCCGAACTAGGCGTAGATTCCCCCTGGCCCATTTTGTTAAACTATTTGATGGCTATATTCTGATGATTAGTGGAAGACATTGTTACATCTATTGTAGGGGGGGGGGGCATTTAATGTTCACTCGGCACAGACTAGGGCATTTTGTGATAAACATGTGGTCAAAGTATATAATTTAAATTATTTGTGTGGATTGGTCTTTAACCGTTGGGAGGAAATGAAATGGAATTTAACGTCCTGTTCTGCTCCAAAACTGGGCTAATGAAGACATGAGGGCCGAGTGGTTAGAGCACGCTCTATCATACGGCCTGCTATTGAGTCAACAGGTATGGTTTAGAACCCCCAGTTGTACATGGCAAGGAGTAGGGTCGCCTGTCCAACCTTGTGGGTTTTCTCTGGGTACTCCAGTTTCCTCCCTCTGCTAAAGTCCCCTAAGCACAAGCGAATTATTTTAATAAAATTAAACCTTATGTTTGTGTGTCGAGTGGACGTTAAACCCCATTTCTCTCTCTCCAACTGCCTAGGGATTATTTACGTGCACGCTAATGTGTATAGGGCACATTGGTTTGTCTTCCCATCCTACATCACTGACAAGGGGAACCATGCCGGAAAATCTGGTTTAACTTTCTTGGTCAATGCCAGGCCCGTAGCTAGCTGTGTGTGTGGGGGGGGGGGGAGGAGCGGGGGCTTATTTCGTCCTAAATATTGAATATGCTCATCAATTTCTGGTACGACCACAGCATCAATGTTGATTTAAATTGACAAATAATTCGTATTTTCAATGTCGAAGACTTTAGATGATATTGAGTTAGACTTGGCTACTATAAGTTCGGGAGTGGGGATCACGTGGCTAAGTGGGTAAGGCCCTGGCTAGCTAGTCTGGAGGTCGGATTAATTATAGCTTATCAACTCTCAATGCCTGTCTGTCTACAGCTGGCTCTGCCTGAGAACAGGTGGAAGTATACCGTATATAAATCGCTGCGTGCAGTAAGATCGTTAGCCTGTAACTTTGGAACTATTATAGCGAGAACTGTCAGCTCTTTATTTAAATCTTCCATAATGCTTCTTTAAATATAATATAATATTAAATTAAAAACCTATTCAAAAGGTTGATTAAAGACAAGGACAAATTATTCTGGTTGGCACAAGTAAACATGATTTATATGGGGCGAGAGTGAGTATTGTAGACTAAATGGGTTGAGTTGAGAGTAATATATATGGGGTTTAATAACGTCCTACAGTTCTGCTCATGACCAGGCAAATGCCATACAGTGAGCTAGGAGGGGAATTTTGCCCGGACAGTGGTCACTACGACATACTCTTATGTTCAAACTGCCAAGGGTTCTTTTACGTGCATGTCAATGGGTACACGGGACCTTGGTTATTCGAACGACTAGACAGCTGTTCTTGTCAGGTCTTCCGTCCTGCCTCAGTGACAAGGGGGAACCACGCCAGAAAATCTGGATGAACTATCTCTGTCAAAGCAGGTATCGACCTCCAGGCTGACAAGCCAGCATCTTACTCGTTTAGAGCCCCCCCCCACACACACCCACACTAAACACGTACAACTGGGGAATCGAAACGACGCCAGTTGACACAACGACCTTATGATACAGCTCCTACAATCAGTGGGCGGGGCAGGTAGATGGGTTTCATATAGTCAGTCAGTTGCTGAGTAATGGTGTAGCCTAGGTGTTTATTAGATCAGTTCCTTCATGCTCAAAATGTCTTAAAAGTTTAGAAATTTCTTTTAAATGGTTTAGGGCCTACCGCCTTTGGCAGTGGGGGTTTGGCATGGCCTAGTGGACTAGAGTGCCGCGCTACGACATCTAGCTGGCCGGTCACCTCTGGCTTGCGGCTGTGGTTTCGATCCCTGGTGTGAGCATATGTGGCATGGAGATAGGGGCGCCTTCTCAACCTCGTGGGCACTCACACCAGGGCTCGAAACCACGGTCGCAAGCCAGAGTTGATCGGCCAGCTAGAGGTCGAAGCGCGGCACTCTAGACCACTATGCTATCCCAACCCCCTCGTATTTATATAAATGTGCATTTGCCATAAATGGAACGGGGTCAGTACCCATTGGTAAACCAATAGTTTGCTGTATTATCTGATCCCCAACCTCAAATATGGCATTGTCAATGAAAAAATGTATGATATTTTGAAATGTTTCTTTATCAAAAACTATCATGACGGCATTGTGACGTTTTGCAATCCATCTCGCATCTTGTTAGTAGACGGCCATCAAGTTTCTGCCTTTTCCGAAAGCTCCATTAAAGGCTTTATCTACGAACCAATCCAACTTATTTTTGCGATCTGCATGTTGCAGTATAGAATATAAGGTAGAAAAATCGAACGTTTCTATAATTCGCATTATCTTTTTTATTGATTTTATCTAGAGTATCTACTATTGGTTTGTTTTTATCAATTATGAAATTCCAGTATAATTACAAAGTGTTTTGCACCAAATGGCATGTTGGGTTTGCCATAATTTAAGTCCTTTGGTGATAGTTTGTGCAAGCTGTTTAGTCTGGCAGATACTGCAGGATATCATGTATCTGAATTTTACTGGGTTTTTATGAAATTTAGGAATATAATAAATGTAAGGTAGTGCATCTGATCTATCATTGTCTTTAATGTCATTACTCCTGTTCAAAGTATAATAATTATGTAAGTTCAACATCAGTAAGGATATTTTTCACAGAGATGAAGGCAATAATAGTGCTGGCCTTATCGACAGTCATTAGAACAAATCTCTCTTGAAGAGTAGTAACAGGTACATCAATCGCTCAATCCTCGCTCAATCCCCGCACGTGACCTTTAAAGTCACACAAGAAGACATTCCCAATTACTGGACTGCCGATTAGCGAAACCCTTACACTTTTGTTCTGTGTATACATTCCAGCGAATCAAGTATTTTTCTAGTAAGATTGGATATCTCTACTTTCAATATTTATCAAAATTGCCATAATTATATTGAAATGAACATTCCATAAATACTTTTTCTGGGAAGTGTCTTTAACCCTATAGCAGATGACTGATCTTTAGCGTTTGTGAGCATAATAGGACTAGGCTTGACTCTACCACATACTCGTAACACAATGGAAAGGACGGGTGTGTTCAGCACTGGGCAGGAATCCAGGGACCACAGTTATTCTTCAGAGAAAACGGGGGCATGTGTCAGCTCAAAAGTGATTATACTCATATATTGCCAGACCCGAGACCCTGAATTTATGAAAATGTCTTGACATTTAAAGATCCCCAAATTCTCTCTTGCTAGTTTCAGTAAAACAAAAACACAAGATTATACAGGTGATACTTTATATATAAAAATATAAAAGCATCAAGTAATAAGGTAAAAATAATAATAATAATAATATCAACAATGAAGCAATCGGTATCCAGGTAATAACACATAAACATATAAAATAATCTAACAAAATGACGATCACATCAAATCAATAATCCACAGGTAAATACACTGGGATGGAATATAAAATAAGGCACTTCACTACAATCTAATAGAGGCCTAAGGTTGACACAAATCAAAACCTACAAAAGGCTTGCTCAGAGTTAACATATGAGTGGGAGTTAGTTATACACTAACGGGAATGCGACCAACACACAGCTGACGATAACGCATTGTACGAAAAGCCAAGAAAATGGGAAGAAGGGGAGTGGATGGCCAAATGATTAGCGCTGTATCATAAAGCATATCATTGAGTCAACTGGCGTGGTTTCTAATCCCTGGTTGTATGTGACAAGGAGTAGGGTCGTCCGTCCAATCTTGCGGGCTTTTTCCGGGGCCTCCGGTTCCCCCCCCCCACCGCTAAAGACCTCTAGGCGCAAGCGAATTACAGAAATAATATTAAACCATATGTTAGTCCCACAATGACCTAGTTTGTATTGAATTATTAAACCCCATCTTTCTCTCTCCAAAAAAATTGCTTGGCCTACGAGACACGTTCGCAGCCACCCGCTGCATTCCAATAGAACATACTGGTTAACTAGAGACACTAGGGCGTACAAAAATCGAGACAAAGGCCAGATTATGGCCAAGGTAATTTAAAACACACAGCGCAAGAAATGGTCACGTATACAGACACAATAAGAAACACACGACTGTAAAGATTGGTAGTTGTTTTTGTGTAAGGTTTTATATCTCGCATGACTTCTGATGTGGGTCTGTAGATTACCATTCTGGCTAAATGATTTACTACAAACATCACATCTATACGGTTTCTCTCCCGCATGATTTCTCATGTGGATCTGTAGATTACTACTAGTGGTAAATGATTTACTACAAACATCACATTTATAAGGTTTTTCTCCAGTATGAGTTCGGATATGTTTCTGTAGATTACCATTATGAGTACTACAAAAATTACATTTATAATCTCTTTCTCCTCTTTGCCCTTGGCGACTAACATGTTTTTCACAGTGTTTTGTTAAATCAGTGCAAGATTTAAATTCTTCATCACACACGTGACACTGATAAATAGTTCCGTCATCTTCAGTTTGACAAAAGCCATCCACACGATCAGGTTTCTCTTCTTTCACCTGACAATATTCATCTACATCATCAATTTTCTCTTCTTTAAAATGAACATGACAGTATTCATCTACATCAACAGTTATTTCTTCTTTAACATGTATCTTATTGTGTTGTTCTAAATCTTCATATTGTTTAAAAATCTCATCACATACAACACACTATTGGAAAGTATTAACTTCATTACATTCCTGTAATATATAAAAGTATTAACATCATTAGCTTCCTGTAATATATAAAAGTTATAACACCATTAGCTTCCTGTAATATATTTACCTATCTTTATCGTGGCACTTCAAAGTCACGTGTCTCCATTCATATTAAAAAAATGTTTTTAAGCACTTTAAATGCGCACGTCGACACTACATGAAGATCTGACCGGTTCTAGTGGAAGATCGCGTCAGAGGTCGAGCAGGGTTTTCTAGCATTTAGTCGTCAGGCAGTGATTAACCCATCGGCGTTGACGTTTCTAGTGGTTTACCCACAGTTCAGGGCAGAGAATGCCAAGAGGTGACCATAACAGACCGTTTCATTGGCTAATCTCCCTCACTTCAACCAGAACGCCTGTTATATAACTACTCTTCCAGATCCCAGAGAACAATAAAAAACGAAACGAAACAGAATCTGTGTTTTAATCACGCTGATTTTATATTAATCGGTGGATCAGGACCTGGCTCAATCTGGATTCAGTGTAATTAATGATTGATTACTTCGATAACAAACAGCTAAATCACGGAAAGGTCCATCAATTGCGATTGGCGATGTCTCAAATATCCCGTTTCACCCAACCCAGACCTTTTTACATAGCTTTCTTACACAGAGCACGTAACTTATTAATATATACGGAAACGAGACCGAAATGGACGAGGGGTGAGGCTATGCGGGCTAATGAAATGAAATAAAATGAGATAGCTATGAGGGAAATTTGTCCGTATTTCGTGTTCCAATGTGAACACAGAACCTCTGTTTATCGTCCCACCGAACGACTGGGCAGCTGTCTTGTCAGGCCCTCCGTCCTGCATTAATGACTAGGGGGGATCGTGCCGAAAAATTTGGCTTTTATCAATTTGTCTTTTAACAATTTATAAATGATTCTGAGTCGATAGGATATATACTTTTCCTAATATTTAGTCTCAAAATTCAATCAAAATTGTTTACTTTTCACATTGATTTTAAAATTGGGCTTGAATAATCAGATTAAAATTACTTCTGATAGACTTAGACCCCTCATATTTGTCAATTTAGAGCAACTTCAGATCAAAGCAGAAGAAGGCAAATTTTTGATTTCCTGATACAATTAGAAAGAGAATGACCTAAGAGCACTATTATACACATCTTTTTCTTTTGTTGTTTGTCAGTCAATTTTTTCCTATCTTTTCATTCTCCTGTCCTGTGTCCTGTCCTCTCCTTCCTTCTTTCTTTTCTCCCCTCCTCCTTCCTTCCTTTCTTTCCCTCTTCTTTTTCTTCTTATTTTTTCTTTCTTATAAGCTTAGGCCGTACTTGGCCCACAGACAGGTGGGCCAAGTACGGCACTGGGTCAGAGGCACACTAAATGGATTTTCCTTTGTGTGTCTGTGTATTTTGACAATAGTCCGAAATTCTAAATGGATTGTCTTGAAAACTATTCATATATATTCCTTATCCTAACGATTACTGTTATTATTTTTGCGCCCGATCCCCAGGGGCACAACTGCAGCGATGATAGCTTAGATTTTGACAACATGGGCGCCCCATCACTCAAGTTGTGATGTTAATCGTGAGAGTCATTATGAGGCGCTGCACCATTCAAACGGCGCCTCATATATAACGACATGATTGGCGAGGCGGCCATAAACCACATGATTGGCAAGGCGCCCATAAACCACGTGACATTAGTTGGCCCGGCACCACGCATTACGTTCAATGGAAAGGGCGCCTTCGGTGCCCATTGGGGGAGCCGACTTTTTCGGCAATCGTCAAAGCCCCCCCCCCACCTCCGGTGCTAGCTACGGGCCTGAATATGAACTAATAAGGGTTGTAGGCTACTAACCTGTTTTATGCTGTCCACTCTGTACCAGTTCTTCACCTTTAACCTTTCTTATTTGTCTAGTGAGTAGTTCTAGGAATGTTCATCCTATAGTTTTTATATGCAAATTTAGTAGGGTGTTATATTCTCTTTGAGTATTTTAGTAGAGTGTTATATTCTCTTTAAATATTTTAGCCAGTTTCCATGTTCCTGTATATCCAGTTAGTCTTTCATTTCCAGTGGTTATAATTACTTTTATAGTGTAGTGCCGGTTAATAACCAACAATAGGGTTTTGGGGTATAGTAACTCTGCCACTAGACTGGCCCAGTCTCTTCTATTTATTTTACATTTCGATTTATATAAAAGTAGTAATTTTTAGTAAACCAACACTTTCGTTTCCATTTGTATAAAAAAAAAATTTGAGTAAACCTGTAACCAGCACTAGAGACTGGACAATTTGCGAGCTTCACAATAAAATGGGCGTTTCTTGTCCTGTTTTACGTTGTTCCTTATTTGGAATGATTGACAGTTGTCAAGCAAGCCCCGAGTGACGTGACACCACTTTGTAAATGTGATGTCTAAGATAAATTAAGTTCGATATTTACCTTCATGAATCATGCGTCTCGAATGGAGTGCAAAGCAGTCATGCTGAAACCGTCTGTGGGCTGATGTCACGTTTTTGTTTCCATTCGCCATTCGGTTTTGTCCCGATACGCATGAACTGGCTTCGTTAAAGGGACAATCCCGATAAGAACAGAGTCTCAAAAATTAAAGTCCGAGTATTTATGAAATTTATGGACCAAAATATACTGGCATGATGTATTTACCTTGTCACAAAATTTCAGCTCAATATATTGAGTCGTTTGGACGCGATCGTCAACACTGCTTATCCGGACACGTAACCCTTTTAAGATTTCGGGTCAATTTTGTCATTGTTTCTTGAGAGGTCTATACAGTGAATGACCAATGCCCTGTACTTGATAACAAAAGGTAAATTTCACCTACATATTATTTTTATAGAAAAAAGTCTGGTTTTATCCAGATACTGTATAATAAAACGTTCTCTATCTTCAGATGAAGACTGTCAGCTTTAAGTTATTTACAAGCGTATCACAAATATCGGGTTGGTAGGTGGGCCTTAGGTTATGGATTTTAAAGGATTTTAACACAAAATTAAGCAGTTAATTCCACAAAAAGTTATCGGGATTGGCACTTTAAGTTGTTATAATGATGTCGTGTGTAATTATTTATCTTCATTCACCTCATCCCATACGTTGTATCCGTTCATTCGACAGATATTGTCCGTCAACAAAATTCTTAGATCGTTAAAGTATCACTAAATAACAATAACTGTTATCCACAACAAACATCTCGCACCTACACCAGTTTGCCAGTGCAAATGCAGTAATCCCGTGCACGACGTCACACGACCTAAATAATGCAGATTGACCTACTAGATGAGAATGAAGCTCTATTTGCCCAGTCTCTAGAGAGTACGTTTTTTTTTTTTCGTTTTTTTTTTTTTTTTGAGAGGACTGGCCAATTTTTGGTGTGTGGAGAAGACTGGCCACCAGTCTACTCTGCCACCAGTGATTGATATTAGGCCAATCACGAACCTTGTGTAAAGTAAGCAAGACGTAAAGGCTCCCCCCTTCAAGAGACAAGGATTGGAATAAGCCTAAAGGTAATTCTCCTCAAGTATCCCCAAGCATAGAATAAGTGACAGCCAAATTATAATTAATGTGTATTTATTACCATTAATATTACATTAAACATAGTATATTAATCAGACATGTAGGTGCATAAGTTTAATTTAAGAAGGGTGTTAGAACTTGCTACCTTGATTAGGCGGTTTCGTTATTTCTAACCTTCAGTTACACTCAGGTATTAGCGAGAATACCTTCAGCGATTGTACATTATCACTTAGGTAACCAATCACCATCACTCAAACCAATCACACCAATAAAAAGTAAATTATCGAGTATATGTACAGTAATAATGAACAAAACAGAATGGTAATGATTTATGAACCATTTCAGACAAAGAATGAATATTAACAATTATAACAAACATGAAACATACACATGTTATACATATTTCAAATCGGCAGAACATACTACAGATTTTGATAATATAATAAAATATAAACTAATTACAGATATATACATCATGTATATAAATAATTCAATAAATGGACATAAATAGGGTTATCTACCCTTATGAAAAAACGAACGAGAAACGAGGACCGTTTCAATAGTTTAAAGAGGAGGCTATTGTAAGATGGTGAGCTGTATTTAGTAACTTAGATACCGTCCTAACATCCTGTTTTCAACTGGTCATTTTTTCCCCTGGCTACATCTCGGACGCATCAATTTGTGTTTTAGCACCGATTTCACTAACCAAGGTAGGTTTATATTTGTTTAACTTGATTTGAATTATTAAATATGACAATTTCTTTCTAATTTAAAGCGTATTTTATTCTGGTATAAATTACAAATGTTTTCTTCATATATGTAGTGATTTCGTCACTTGATTTTCTAACTTTCAGAGTAAGTTTGGCTCTCCCAAACGCAACCACATTTGATGGGCTTCCTAGACTCGACTACCTCTATGGATGCGCGGATCCAGAGAATTTTTTATGCGATTTTATTGGCGACTTTTAGACCTGTAATTTTGGAATTTACCTTCGGGAAGTCCGTCAGAACCATATTGAATCTAATTTACCAAATTTTTGGAGGGGAGGGCGCCCAACCCCCCCATTAATTGGTTGAGTGCCTTTGGAGCTACGCCCACCGCAATTATCAAACCTAGATCCCCCCCTGCAAAAAATCCTGGATCCGCGCCTGGGATCGCCCAAACTCTTGCATAATCTTGGAGTGCACGTGCGCCTATATAAGAGGGTTGATTAGCTGGACTGGGGTGTGTTTTATTGCAATTTAGAAATTGTCGCCTGTCGAGCAGACCGGTTGATTGTATGGTTATCTTGTGTCACTTCTCTAGCAGACTATATTGTATTTTATACTGTTCTGATGGAGTTTTCGATTGGTAGATCTGACTAGCCATTATCTATATCAAGGTTGTGGACCCTGTAGAGTCACAATTTTAATCCGATTTTGATGAAATTTGAAATGTAAGTTTATAACCCAAAGATTGCAGTTCCTGTCGATATTCGGGCACATTGGACCATAACTTCCTGAATTATGGCCCCTGATTGTACGAAAAATCATGTTTTTTACTTTGTGGACCCAATGGAGGTCACAATTTTATTCTGGGGCATAACTTTATAAAAACCAAACAAATTCTAATGATTTTGCTGATAATTACTTAATACATGTATATGCGACAACTCTTGTTGACTGCCCGGACGATTTAGCTATTGTGGGCGTATGTTTTGTTGCCTGGCAACCTATTTTCTTCATATACTAAGAGCACCGTTTTCATGGTACGTTTCTTACATATACTATTCAAAAAAAGTAGGGGATATTTGATTTTGGGGGCATAATACTAAAATATGCAAATGACTACGAAAAAAGTCACTATAGAACCTAACAGAAGAAACATTTCCAGTTACATGTGAAGCCCAAACACACCAATAGCTACCGCATGGAATGCAGGTGATGCTTGGGATCATCATGGGGGTCCAACCCAAGATTTGCACGACTCTGACTTTGAATGTTAGTCATTGTAGCATTGAATTCCAGGGTGGAAACATCAGTTTAATTGTTTTAGTGACCAGAAAACAATTTTTGATGTGCATCGGCTTACCCAAAATGAAAGGTTACGTGCCCTTGGCATGCTACAGATCGGCACAACACAGGCCGTTGTGGCGCGGACGATGAATGTTTCTCAGTCTGTCATAAGCAGGTTATGGTCCAGATACCGTGATACACAATCTGTACAGGACAGACCACGCTCAGGTCGACCAAGGGCGACAACTCAAGCCCAGGATCGATTTATCCGTACCTTGGCCTTGAGAAATCGTGTCATCACAGCAAATCAGATCAGCGCTCGTCTTCAAACAGACACTGGTGTGAGAGTGAGTGGCCAGACAATTCGGAATCGACTGCATAGGGGTCACCTTCGCGCCCGACGTCCTCGCGTGATCCCTTGTTTGAGAGATCATCACATTCAGGCAAGACGTCGTTGGTGTAGGGATCGTCAACACTGGGATAATCGACGCTGGAGCAATGTGATGTTTTCAGATGAGTCAAGGTTCACTGTTGATTTTTTGATATCGAATTGTAACTTCATGAATCATGGCCCTTGATCGAAGGAAAAATCATTTTCTTTTTAGCTTGTTCTCTATCCATCTCTCGAATGTTGGTGTAACTTGCTGGCAGCCGCTGGTTTAGCTTGTGGTCACTCTTGAGGTCACAATTATTACACAATTTACAAAACCGTCTGATTATCTCACCGTTACACTGTGAGGAAGGTTGAGTTCGAATTTTGTGAACATCGGACCAAAATTGCCAGACAAAATGGCCGCCGCTTGTACGCGAATTGTGTTAAAGTATGTTATATCACCATTACACCGTAACGAATGCTCGATCGAATTTCATGAACATCGGACCAAAATTGCTGAAAAAAATGGCCGCCACTTTTAAGTGAATGGTGTAAAAATATTGTATATCTAGGTTGTGGACCCTATAGAGTCACAATTTTAATCCAATTTTGATGAATTTGAAATGTAAGTTTATAACTCAAAGATTGCAGTTCCTGTCGATATTCGGGCACATTGGACCATAACTTCCTGAATTATGGCCCCTTATTGTGCGAAAAATCATGTTTTTTTACTTTGTGGACCCAATGGAGGTGACAATTTTATTCTGGGGCATAACTTTATAAAAACCAAACAAATTCTAATGATTTTGCTGATAATTACTTAATGTGCAACCGTGGACGTATGTTTCGTTGCCTGGCAACCTATTTTCTTTATATACTAAGAGCACTGTTTTCATGGTATGTTTCTTATATATTTCATTATTATATCTATTACGTGTATAATAATCCTAAAGCTGTTATTACCTGTAATAGGCAACATATCTCTATTTTATAAAATTAGTTGATAGTCATTATAAGATATATGTATACCACATAGTGGTGGTGTTAACTATCTTTCTTATTGAATATAAACTAATTTCGTTCTTTTTATTATTTCAGTGCTCTTTTGTATACAATCCTGTCCTGTGTAAATTAACTGTTTTGTGATGTTCCTGTTTGTATCTTTATGGTTTAACCCACCACCTGGAAAGGTGGAAGTCTGTCCGACGATCCTGCTACACAAAGGTAGGCACTTTTTTCTCCTTAGTTATAATAATAGACTGAAACATGTTTCCGTGTGTCGTCCATAATATCTAGACACTTTTGAGTAAATAGGTTACATGCCCTTGTTTTGAAAATAGTTTCGCTTAACCAGTCTACCGACCATTCTACGTCTAATTGACAGGTCGGTATAATCAAGACTACTTTGTAAAAGTAAAATGAAACTACTGCTAGTGGTAAACGCTAGATCTTATAAAGCGAGTACGATATAGAGCGAGGAACATGTCAGTCAATTTGATTGACAGTTCGTTGTACGGCCTTGACATTATGTATAGTAAAGGCTAAAATCAGATGTTGGATCTTCTTGTAAATATTTGTTCGGTCTCGCTGTATAGTATGTCTGTTTCAATTAAGATTTTGGAATATTTTTATACGCCCACATTTTCATGTGGTTGAAATATATAAAACTGCCATTTAAAACCATCATACATGTTCACTATCCTGACTAGTTTCGTCAAATAAATTTTAACTTTTTCAAAGGAACAGTTCAACAGAAACAGGAAACAAATTTGAAAAATGATGTCATATGTTGATGACATCACTAAGTTGTAATGGTTGCCCTGTCGTTGGTAACATGTAAGTTCTTCATTTTCTAGAAAGGTGATCTATCACATGAAAATGTGATGATACTATTAACAAAGGTGCCCATACACAAGTTGAAAATCCACAAATATTTACAGTAGGCATCCTCAAACCAATTTTCCAACGAATTTCTGATGGGATCACAATTACTAGGTAACTGGATACATAAACAGCATAATTGTAGTGGTTGAAATATATAAAACTGACATTTAAAACCATCATACATGTTCACTATCCTGACTAGTTTCGTCAAATAAATTTTAACTTTTTCAAAGGAACAGTTCAACAGAAACAGGAAACAAATTTGAAAAATGATGTCATATGTTGATGACATCACTAAGTTGTAATGGTTGCCCTGTCGTTGGTAACATGTAAGTTCAAATATAGGTTTATCCCCATAAGATCTTGGCATGGATTGAAACTTCATGGATTATGGCCCCTGATTGTAAGAAAAATCATGTTTTTAGCTTGTGGACTCTATAGAGGTCACAATTTTGAACCGATTTTGATGAAACTTGACATGTATGTTTATAACCCAAAGATCTTGGTTCCTTTCGATATTTGCACTCATCGGATCGAAACTTCCTGAATTATGGCCCCTGATTGCCCTATTTAGCTTGTGGTCCCTCTGGAGGTCAAAATTATTATCCGATTTAAAAAAACATTTGATTATATCACCATTACATGGTAATAAAGATTGAGTTCAATTTTTGTGGAAATCAAATCAAAATTGACGGACAAAATGGTGGCCGCTTGTACCCGAAAAGTGTAAAAATATGGTATATAGGTTGTGGAACCTGTAGGGGTCACAATTTTAAATCAATTTTGATGAAACTTAAAATACATGTTTATAACCAACAGATCTTGGTTCCTTTCGATATTTGCGCATATCGGATCATAACTTCCTGAATTATGGCCCCTGATTGTCCGAAAAATCACCTTTTTATACGCCCACATTTTTATGTGGACGTATATTGTCGTCGCCCCTGTCCGTCCATCCGTCCACAATTTGTTTGTGGACTCTCTTCAGGTCACATTTCTTATCCGATTTTGACGAAACTTGAAATATAGGTTTATCCCCAAAAGATCTCGGCTGCTTTCGATATTGGCATGTATCGGATGAAAACTTCATGGATTATGGCCCCTGATTGTACGAAAAATCACGTTTTTAGCTTGTGGAACCTATAGAGGTTACAATTTTGAACCGATTTTGATGAAACTTGACATGCATGTTTATAACCCAAAGATCTTGGTTCCTTTCGATATTTGCACTCATCCCATCGAAACTTCCTGAATAATGGCCCCTGATTGTCCGAAAAATCGCCCTATTTAGCTTGTGGTCCCTCTGGAGGTCAAAATTATTATCCGATTTAAAAAACCATTTGATTATATCACCGTTACATAGTAATAAAGATTGAGTTCAATTTTTGTGGAAATCAGATCAAAATTGACGGACAAAATGGCGGCCGCTTGTACCCGAAAATTGTAAAAATATGGTATATAGGTTGTGGAACCTGTAGAGGTCACAATTTTAAATCAATTTTGATGAAACTTAAACTACATGTTTATAACCCACAGATCTTGGTTCCTTTCGATATTTGCGCATATCGGATCATAACTTGCTGAATTATGGCCCCTGATTGTCCGAAAAATCGCCCTTTTTAGCTTGTGAAAGCTTATTTTTTCTGTTAAGATTATTATTTTTTTTTTTTTTTTTTTCCTGCAAATCGGATTTCACAGAATCTAATCATAGGATGTTTCTGAAACTTTGACCTACCCCCCCAAAAATGGGTGGTGGCTGTTGATAAAATATATTTTCAAAACGTTTTACGTAGTCGAAATCATCAAATTTTACGAACAAAAAAACTAACAATACATAGTCGTAAATTTGTTATTAATTTTTATACGCCCACATTTTCATGTGGACGTATTATGTCGTCATCCCTGACAGTCCGTCCGGACGTCCATCCGGCCACAATTTGTGGACTCTCTACAGGTCACAATTCTTATCCGATTTTGACGAAACTTGAAATATAGGTTTATCCCCAAAAGATCTCAGCTGCTTTTGGATATTGGCATGTATCGGATCAAAACTTCATGGATTATGGCCCCTGATTGTAAGAAAAATCACGTTTTTAGCTTTTGGACCCTATAGAGGTCACAATTTTGAAACGATTTTGATGAAACTTGACATGCATGTTTGTAACCCAAAGATCTTGGTTCCTTTTGATATTTGCCTCTATCGGAATGTAATTTCCTGAATTATGGCCCCTGATTGTCCGAAAAATCACCCTTTTTAGCTTGTGGTCCCTCTGGAGGTCACAATTATTATCCGATTTAAAAAAACTGTTTAATTATATCACCGTTAAACCATAAGGAAGGTTGAGTTCAAATTTCGGGAAAATCGGACCAAAATTGCCATACAAAATGGCCGCCGTTTGTACGCGAATACTGTTAAAAAATGGTATATCAAGGTTGTGGACCCTGTGGAGGTCACAATTTTAATTCGATTTTGATGAAACTTAAAATTCATGGTCATAACCCAAAGATCTTGGTTCCTTTCGATATTTGCGCATATCGGATCTAACTTCCTGAATTATGGCCCCTGATTATACGAAAAATCCCCCTTTTTTTTTAGCTTGTGGTTCCTCTGGAGGTCACAATTATTATCCGATTTAAAAAAACGTTTGTTTATATTACCGTTACACCGTAAGGAAGGTTGAGTTCGAATTTCGGGAAAATCGGACCAAAATTGCCATACAAAATGGCCGCCGTTTGTACGTGAATACTGTTAAAAAAATGGTATATCAAGGTTGTGGACCCTGTAAAGGTCACAATTTTAATTCAATTTTGATGAAACTTGAAATTCATGGTTATAACCCAAAGATCTTGGTTCTTTTCGATATTTGCGCATATCGGATCGTAACTTTCTGAATTATGGCCACTGGTTATACGCAAAATCCCCCTTTCTTTAGCTTGTGGTCCCTCTGGAGGTCACACTTATTATCCGATTTAAAAAAACGTTTGATTATATCACCGTAAGGAAGGTTGAGTTTGAATTTCGGGAAAATCGGACCAAAATTGACAGACAAAATGGCCGCCGTTTGTATGCGAATACTGTTTAAAAAAAATGGTATATCATGTTTGTAGTAGACCCTGTATAGTCACAATTTTAATTCGATTTTGATGAGGAAGGTTGAGTTCTAATTTCGTGAAAATCGTACCAAAATTGCCGGACGAAATGATCGCCGTTTGTACGCGAATAGTGTAAAGATATGGTATATCATGGTTGTTGACTCTGTACAGGTCACAATTCTTATCCGATTTTGACAAAAAGTCACATTTCTAGGTTGTGGACCCTATAAAGGTCACAATTTTGAACCGATTTTGATGAAACTTGACATGCATGTTTGTAACCCAAAGATCTTGGTTCCTTTCGATATTTGCGGCTATCTGAATGTAATTTCCTGAATTATGGCCCCTGATTGTCCGAAAAATCACCCTTTTTAGCTTGTGGTCCTTCTGGAGGTCACAATTATTATTCGATTTAAAAAACCGTTTGATTATATCACCGTTACACCCTAAGAAAGGTTGAGTTCGAATTTCGGGAAAAATCGAACGAAAATTGCCATACAAAATGGCCGAGTTCGAATTTCGGGAAAATCAGACCAAAATTGCCATACAAAATGGCCACCGTTTGTACGTGAATACTGTTAAAAAATGGTATATCAAGGTTGTGGACCCTGTAAAGGTCACAATTTTAATTCGATTTTGATGAAACTTGAAATGCATGGTTATAACCCCAAGATCATGGTTCCTTTCGGTATTTGCGCATATCGGATCGTAACTTCCTGAATTATTTGAATTTCGTGAAAATGGTACCAAAATTGCCTGACGAAATGGTCGCCGTTTGTACGCGAATAGTGTAAAGATATGGTATATCATGGTTGTTGACTCTCTATAGGTCACAATTCTTATCCGATATTGATGAAAAGTCACATTTCTAGGTTGTGTACCGTCACACCATAATCATTGTCGGCTTCGAATTTCATGAAGATCAGACTGGAACTGACCAACTAAATGGCTGCTCCCAATACAGTATGAAATACAGGACTTAATGATGTAGGAAAAATCACTTTTGGTATTGCTTGTTCTCTATCCATCTCTCGAAAATGTGGGCGTATCCTGCCTGGCAGTGCCAGCCTATCTTTTTTTTAGCTTGGAGGTCACAATTATTATCCGATTTAAAAAAACGTTTGATTATATTACCGTTACACTGTAAGGAAGGTTTAGTTCAAATTTCGGGAAAATCAGACCAAATTGCCATACAAAATGGCCGCCGTTTGTACGCGAATACTGTTAAAAAATGGTATATCAAGGTTGTGGACCCTGTGAAGGTCACAATTTTAATTCGATTTTGATGAAACTTGAAATTCATGGTTATAACCCAAAGATCTTGGTTCTTTTCGATATTTGCGCATATCGGATTGTAACGTCCTGAATTATGGCCCCTGGTTATACGCAAAATCCCCCTTTCTTTAGCTTGTGGTCCCTCTGGAGGTCACAATTATTATCCCATTTAAAAAAACGTTTGATTATATCACCGTTACACTGTAAGGAAGGTTGAGTTTGAATTTCGGGAAAATCGGACCAAAATTGACAGACAAAATGGCCGCCGTTTGTACGCGAATACTGTTAAAAAAATGATATATCATGGTTGTGGACCCTGTATAGGTCACAATTTTAATTCGATTTTGATGAGGAAGGTTGAGTTCTAATTTCGTGAAAATCGTACCAAAATTGACGGACGAAATGGTCGCCGTTTGTACGCGAATAGTGTAAAAATATGGTATATCATGGTTGTGGACTCTCTACAGGTCACAATTCTTATCCGATTTTGACGAAAAGTCACATTTCTAGGTTGTGTACCGTCACACCATAATCATTGTCGGTTTCGAATTTCTTTAATATCAGACTGGAACTGACCAACTAAATGGCTGCTCCCAATACAGTATGAAATACAGGACTTAAAGATGTAGGAAAAATCACTTTCGGTATTGCTTGTTCTCTGTCCATCTCTCGAAAATGTGGGCGTATCCTGCCTGGCAGTGCCAGCCTACATGTATCTTAATTCGATTTTGATGAAACTTGAAATTCATGGTTATAACCCAAAGATCTTGGTTCCTTTCGATATTTGCGCATATCGGATCGTAACTTCCTGAAACATGTCCCCTGATTATACGCAAAATCGCCTTTTTTTATACGCCCACATTTTCATGTGGACGTATTATGTCGTCGCCCCTGTCCGTCCGGACGTCCGTCCATCCACAATTTGTTTGTGGACTCTCTACAGGTCACAATTCTTATCCGATTTTGACGAAACTTGAAATATAGGTTTATCCCCAAAAGATCTCGGTTCCTTTTGATATTGGCATGTATCGGATCAAAACTTCATGGATTATGGCCCCTGATTGTACGAAAAATCACGTTTTTAGCTTGTGGACCCTATAGAGGTCACAATTTTGAACCGATTTTGATGAAACTTGACATGCATGTTTGTAACCCAAAGATCTTGGTTCCTTTCGATATTTGCGGCTATCGGAATGTAATTTCCTGAATTATGGCCCCTGATTGTCCGAAAAATCACCCTTTTTAGCTTGTGGTTCCTCTGGAGGTCACAATTATTATTCGATTTAAAAAACCGTTTGATTATATCACCGTTACACCCTAAGGAAGGTTGAGTTCGAATTTCGGGAAAATCGGACGAAAATTGCCATACAAAATGGCCGCCGTTAGTACGCGAATACTGTTAAAAAATGGTATATCAAGGTTGTGGACCCTGTGGAGGTCACAATTTTGATTCGATTTTGATGAAACTTGAAATTCATGGTTATAACCCAAAGATCTTGCTTCCTTTCGATATTTGCGCATATCGGATCGTAACTTCCTGAATTATGGCCCCTGATTATACGCAAAATCGCCTTTTTTTTAGCTTGGAGGTCACAATTATTATTCGATTTAAAAAACGTTTGATTATATCACCGTTACACCCTAAGGAAGGTTGAGTTCGAATTTCGGGAAAATCGGACGAAAATTGCCATACAAAATGGCCACCGTTTGTACGCGAATACTGTTAAAAAATGGTATATCAAGGTTGTGGACCCTGTAAAGGTCACAATTTTAATTCGATTTTGATGAAACTTGAAATTCATGGTTATAACCCAAAGATCTTGGTTTTTTCGATATTTGCGCATATCGGATCGTAACTTCCTGAATTATGGCCCCTGGTTATAGGCAAAATCCCCCTTTCTTTAGCTTGTGGTCCCTCTGGATGTCACAATTATTATCCAATTCGATTTTGATGAGGAAGGTTGAGTTCTAATTTCGTGAAAATCGTACCAAAATTGACGGACGAAATGGTCGCCGTTTGTACGCGAATAGTGTAAAAATATGGTATATCATGGTTGTGGACTCTCTACAGGTCACAATTCTTATCCGATTTTGATGAAAAGTCACATTTCTAGGTTGTGTACCGTCACACCATAATCATTGTCGGTTTCGAATTTCATTAATATCAGACTGGAACTGACCAACTAAATGGCTGCTCCCAATACAGTATGAAATACAGGACTTAAAGATGTAGGAAAAATCACTTTCGGTATTGCTTGTTCTCTGTCCATCTCTCGAAAATGTGGGCGTATCCTGCCTGGCAGTGCCATCCTATCTTTAAATTCAAATATTACGTTATTGATATCCTATCCCGGAAGTAAAACCAACATGACAACTTCTAGAACATTAGTTCGATTTTCATGAAATTGGGAATGTAAGTAGATTTTGTTGATCTACATGTAGCTTCAACGATATCATTAGAAATTTTCTAATTTATCTCCCCTTGCAGAAATTGAGGACCTACACGAATTGGAAGGATTACAAAAAACAGTTTCCCAATCGGACAAAAAAAGGAATCATATGTCTAAGACAACTTCCAAAAACTAAACAATAATAACCGGCGTTGGTTTTTATACGCCCACATTTTCATGTGGACGTATTATGTCGTCGCCACCGTCCGTTCGTCCGTCTGTCCACAATTTGTTTATGGACTCTCTACAGGTCACAATTCTTATCTGAATTTGACGAAACTTGAAATATACGTTTATCCCCAAAAGATCTCGGCTGCTTTCCATATTGGCATGTATCGGATCAAAACTTCATGGATTATGGCCCCTGATTGTACGAAAAATCACGTTTTTAGCTTGTGAACACTGTAGAGGTCACAATATTGAACCGATTTTGATGAAACTTGAAATGCATGTTTATAACTCAAAGATCTTGGTTCCTTTCGATATTTGCGCCTATCTGAATGTAATTTCCTGAATTATGGCCTGATTGTCCGAAAAATCACCCTTTTTAGCTTGTGGTCAATCTGGAGGACACAATTATTATCCGATTTAAAAAACTGATTGATTATATCACCATTACACCCTAAGGAAGGTTGAGTTCGAATTTCGGGAAAATCGGACCAAAATTGCCATACAATATGGCCGCCGTTTGTACGCGAATACTGTTACAAAATGGTATATCAAGGTTGTGGACCCTGTAGAGGTCACAATTTTAATTCGATTTTGATGAAACTTGAAATTCATGTTTATAACCCAAAGTTCTAGGTTCCTTTCGATATTTGCGCATGTCAAATCGTAACTTCCTGAATTATGGCCCCTGATTATACGCTAAATCGCCTTTTTATACGCCCACATTTTTATGTGGACATATATTGTCGTCGCCCCTGTCCGTCTGTTCACAATTTGTTTGTGGACTCTCTACAGGTCACAATTCTTATCTGATTTTGACGAAACTTGAAATATAGGTTTATCCCCAAAAGATCTCGGCTGCTTTCGATATTGGCATGTATCGGATCAAAACTTCATGGATTATGGCCCCTGATTGTACGAAAAATCACGTTTTTAGCTTGTGGACCCTATAGAGGTCACAATTTTGAATCGATTTTGATGAAACTTGACATGCATGTTTATAACCCAAAGATCTTGGTTCCTTTCGATATTTGCGCATGGCATATCGGATCATAACTTCCTGAATTATGGCCCCTGATTGTGTACGAAAAATAGCCTTTATTATCTTGTGGTCCCTCTGGAAGTCAAAAATATTACCCGATTTAAAAAAACGTTTGATTATATCACCGTTACAACGTAATGAATGTTGGGTTCGTGAAAATCGGACAGACAAAACTAGGGTATAAAAATATGGTATATCAAGGTTGTGGACCCTGTAGAGGTCACTATTTTAATCTGAAGTTGATGAAACTTGAAATGCATGTTTATAACCCAAAGATCTTGGTTCCTTTTGATATTCAACGGATAATATTGGATTGTAACTTCCTGAATTATAGCCCCTGATTGTACGCAAAATTGACTTTTTATACGCCCACATTTTTATGTGGACGTATATTTTCGTCGCCCCTGTCCGTCCGTCCGTCCACAATTGTTTGTGAACAGTCTACAGGTCACAATTTTTATCCGATTTCAATGAAACTTGAAATATAGGTTTATCACCCTAAGATCTCGGTTCCTTTCGATATTGGCATGTATTGGACTGTAACTTCATGAATTATGGCCCCCGATTGTCCAAAAAATCACGTTTTTAGCTTGTGAACAGTGTAGAGGTCACAATTTTTAAATCGATTTTGATGAAACTAGAAATGCATGTTTATAATCCAAATATCATGGTTCCTTTCGATATTTGCTCATATCTGATTGAAACTTTCTGAATTATAGCCCCTGATTGTACGGAAAAATGACTTTTTATACACCCACATTGAAATGTGGATAAAAACAAAGTCAAAGCTATCACAAAACCATCTTTTAAAGTATCTAACGTTTCGTAGGTAAAAATCTACTTCTTCAGAGAATATAAGTTACAAAAATGAGGCAGTTGAAATTCAAGGTTAGTCGTGGTAACAAGTGATGTCATAATGTAAATATGACGTCATAACATTGATGACATAATAATTATAAAGGGTGTAAAGTTAAAAAAAATGTCATCAATGTTATGACGTCATATTTACATTATGACATCACTTGTTACCACGACTAACCTTGAATTTCAACTGCCTCATTTTTGTAACTTATATTCTCTGAAGAAGTAGATTTTTACCTACGAAACGTTAGATACTTTTAAAGATGGTTTTGTTATACCTTTGACTTTGTTTTTAACCACTCCTACTACTGGTGTCACTGTATCAAGTTTATTATGACTTTGATCCTGTCTATGTTTATGTTATTTAAATGGTTTTGGATTCCTCTCACTTTATCATTCGGATTCACACGTTGAAATGTGGTCGTATATTGTTGTCAGTCCAGCATCCACAATTGCTTGTGGACGCTCTAGAGGCTAAAGTTAATATCCGATTGAATTTAAATTTATACACATAGTTTAAGGTCATGAAGACGAAGACACCTATTGATTTTCAGCAATTTCCGATATTAACTGCCAGAGTTATGGCCCTTGATCACTTCAAAATATCTTGTGGACGCTCCAGAGGCCAAAGTTAATATCCGATTGACTTTAAATTTATACACAGTGTTTGAGGTCACAATTTTGAACCGATTTTGATGAAACTTGACATATATGTTAGTAATCCACAGATCTTGGTTCCTCTGGATATTTGCGAGCTTCGGATTGTAACTTCCTGAATTATGGCCCCTGACCGTCCAAAAAATAGCCCTTTTTAGCTTGTGGTTCCTTTGGAAGTCAAAATTATTATCCAATTTAAAAAAAACATTTAATTATATCACCGTTACATGGTAATTTAACATGGGGCAGAACTTTATAAAAAAATGAAACAAATTCTAATGATTTTCTGATAACTCGTGCGGTCCTCCTGCACTTACTATTAATGAGACAACTCTTGTTGACTGCCCGGACGATTTAGCTGCTATGTGGGCGTATGTTTCGTTTCCTGGCAATCTATTTTTTGTCCCCCGCCTTTTCCACTTACGGTAAGCAGAGATAAGCAATTTGATTGGTTGATGCTTTGGGACACGATAACTTTAGTTCTAATTAAGTGAGAGTGATGAAACTTAGTGTATAGTTTCATTACAGTAATACCTTGACTAAGTTCGATAATGAGCATTTTCCACTCAGGGTAAGCAGAGCAATTTGATTGGTTGAGACTTTGGAACACAATAACTCTCCTTCTAATTGAGTTGAAATGTTAAAACTTTGTGTATATGCTTATTGGGTCAATGCCTTGATGGAGTTCGCAGATGAGCATTTTCCGCTTAGGGTAAGCAGAGCGATACGCAATTTGATTGGTCTAGACTTTGGAACACAATAACTCTTCTTCTAATTGAGTAAAAATGTTCAAACTTGGTGTATATGCTTATAAGGTCAATGCCTTGATGGAGTTCGAAGATGAGCATTTTCCACTTAGGGTAAGCAGAGATAAGCAATTTGATTGGTTGATGCTTTGGGACACGATAACTTTAGTTCTAATTAAGTGAGAGTGATGAAACTTGGTGTATAGTTTCATTACAGTAATACCTTGACTAAGTTCGATAATGAGCATTTTCTGCTCAAGGTAAGCAGAGCGATACGCAATTTGATTGGTCGAGAGTAGTCGAAACTTTGGAACACAATAACTCTCCTTCTAATTGAGTTAAAATGTTCAAACTTGGTGTATATGCTTATTAAGTCAATGCCTTGATGGAGTTCGAAGATGAGCATTTTCCGCTTAGGGTAAGCAGAGATAAGCAATTTGATTGGTTGATACTTTGGGACAAGATAACTTAGGTTCATCTTGATTGATGATTTTTATGCCAATACAATGACTGCATTCTCATTTAGTAATCGATTCGACAGTAACAGTGTATAGAAACGATTGACTTGGACACGAGGGCCCTTTCCCTTGGCCAGAGGGGCCCTTTTGTCTGCCTTTAGGGTCCCCCTAACTAGGGTACATTTTCATTTTTCTCGGCGGTTTTAGCATTTTTCTTTATAAAACACTTTTGGCTGACACTTCGTGTACAGTTTGATTGCTCGATACATTGAAAAAAATAAATGTGCGATTAATTAATATGTGTCTTCTATTTATTTTGGGATTTCGGCGGGGGACATCAGCCTCACTGTTGGCTTGGTTATTTTTGTGGTTCCTCTAAAGATCTCAATTATTATCCGATTTTAAAAAAACACGTTTAATTATATCGCAGTTATACTATAATGAAGGTTGAGGTCTAATTTCGCGAAAATCAGACCAAAACTTCCGGACAAAATGGCTGCCGATAATATGCGAATAGTGTAAACATTTGATTTATCAAGGTTGTGGACCCTGTAGAGGTCACATTTTAAATCCGATTTTAATGAAGTTTGAAATATAAGTTTATAACCCAAAGATTGAATTATTCTGAATTAAAAAAACGTTTGACTATATCCTCGGTACACATTAATGATGGTTAAGTTTGAATTTCTTGAAAATCGATAATTGAACAGCTAAATCCATAATATTAAATGTTTCGTATACTAAACGTTCGCTTAGGCAGAACTTTATAAAACCCAAACAAATTCTAATGATTTTATGATAATTACTTATATGCAACAACTCTTGTCGACTGCTCGGGCGATTTAGTTGCTGGTGTTTTGATATTCGCATGTATCGGACAGTAGCATCATGGATTATGGCCCCTGATTGTACGAAAAATCACATTTTTAACTTGAACAGTGTAGAAGTCACAATTTTCAACTGATTTTGATGAAACTTGAAATGGATCTTTATAACCCAACGAACTTGGTTCCGTTCGATATTTGCGCACATCGGATGGTAACTTCCTGAATTATGGCCCCTTATTGTACGAAAAATCACCTTTTTGTCCCCCGTCTGTCTAAGAATGCAGGGTACCATTAAAATGGGTGTGTCTGTCTGTCAGTCTTTTGAGACACAACTGGATAACTTCAGTTCTAATATAAGTGGGCGTGATGAAACTTGGTGTTTAGTTTCATTACATTCATGCCTAGAATTAGTTCAATAATGAGCATTTTCTGCTCATGGTAAACAATTTGATTGGCCGAGACTATGGAGCATGATAGCTGTAATTGAGGTAGAATGTTCAAACTTGGTGTAGGCATTCATTAGGTCTATAGGGGAATCACGTGGGTAAGGTGTTGGCTCGCTAGTCTGGAGGTCGGGTGTTCGATCCCTGCATTGCCCCTTGTCAGTGTTGTAGAAGGGAGGGCCTGACAACACCAGATAAAGGGTGTTAAATTTTCCAGCGTGGTGTCGTCCTTGTCAGTGTTGTAGAATGGGGGTGCCTGGCAAGGACAGATGTCTAGTTGTTCAGTAAGGGACGAAAAATTGAGGTCCCGTGTACACATTGACTTGCACCTAAAAGATCCCTTGGCAGTTGAATCCGTTATAATTCTCTACAGGTCACAATTCTTATCCGATTTTGACAAAACTTGAAAAATAGGTTGTTGTCCCTCTGGAGGTCAATATTATTATCTGATTTAAGAAAACTTTTGATTATATCACCGTTGCATGGTAATGAAGGTTGAGTTCGAATTTCGTGAAAATCGGACCAAAATTGATGGTTGAAATGGTCGCCATTTGTACGCGATTAGTGTGAAAATATGTAATATCACGGTTGTGGACCCTGTAGAGGTCACAATTTTAATTTTGATGAAACTTGAAATGCAAGTTTATAACTCAAAGATCTTGGTTCCTTCCGATATTTGCACATATCGAATTGTAACTTCATGATTGTAGGAAAAGTCACTTTCTTTTTTAGCTTGTTCTCTATCCATCTCACGAAAATGTGGGCGTATCCAGCCTGGCAGCCGCTGGTTTACTGCTGAAATTGTCTTCTCTCAGACAAAATATACTCAGCCAAATTAAAAACTTGACACTGATCAATTTCAAATTTTTTTTTCTGGTAAGTCAAATAAATTTTAAAGTGTTTCTAACGATAGTAAGTAGTAAGAAGTCTTTAATTTCATAAAATTGTAAAGTGGATCACGTGACTTTTGAGCATATAAAGATGAAAAACACAAACTCGTGAGGTCAACCGATGCAAGATTGCTTAAACTGAACACGCACATGTAACTTGAACTGAAAAAACAAATTAAAATTGTTATTTTCATCTTTGTTAGAAAATGCCGCACCTTTCAAATGTAGAACGTCTACGTGCTATATATAGGTAGGCTCTATGCCTGTCAGTCTGTGGTCACTGTTGCAAGAGCCTTTAATTGTTGACGCAATACAATAATTAATCTTAGAATGAGAGTGCTTCAAACTGGAACTATTGCCGACATTGCTCCAGGAAGATCAAGCAATACGATTACGTCATCTTGGAAACAGATTTGTCACTGCAACCTCCACAAGTAGACAGATGTTTGGTGGAAGGGTAACTGAACAAACTGTTCGAAATTTCTTGCAGGCTGCTGGTCTTCGAGCTCGGAGGCCCTATAATGGACCAATATTGCACCTCTTCATCGCTGTAACCAACTTGTGTGGGCCACAAGACACATAAGATTTACTCAAAGACCGTGGAATTCAGTTGTCTTTAGTGACGAAACTCGATTCACTTTGAGATTTTCCGATGGCAGGGTCTGAGTGTACGGCAGAAGAGGTGAACATTACGCTCAAGTATGCGTCGGAGAAGTTGACCGATTTGGTGGCGGCAGCGTCATGGTTTGGGGTTCTTTTTGTGCACATGGATGTTCTCCTCTTGTTGTTGTCCAAGGGAACTTAAATGCTGTCCAGTACAGGGATAAGATTTTGCAACCTGTTTTTCTTCTGTTTATGCAGAGACATGGGCCTGGACTAACGTTTCAACAAGACAATGCTCAACCCCATACGGCAATTGCTACCCAGAATTTTTTAAGAAATGCCGGTGTCCAAGTCCTGGATTGGCCGTCGCTTAGCCCCAACGTTAATCCTATTGAACACATCTGGGACGAACTGGGTCGACGTGTTCGTCAGCAAGTGAATCCACTACTGACGTTGCAGGACCTTCAACATGCTCTTGCTGAGCAGTGGCGACGTCTTCCTCGGGAATGTTTTTACTAATGTTCTGAGATCCATGAGAAGACATTGTGTGGCAGTACGAGACACTAGAGGAGGCCACAACCGTTACTAAACACTTTATTCCGATTGTTCTCCAAATCTGTGAATTTCTTTTTGGGGGGTACTGTGACATCACGAACGTTATCAATGTCAAGGACTTTCGGCGAGACGTATTCTTGCTTTCTGTTGATGTCAAGGTTGTCTGTGCACAACATAACACTAAAATAGTTGCCTTAAACCAAATATTAAAAATCTAGTCCCAAAAATCCCGATTGTCAAGTTTTTAATTTGGCTGAGTATGTCCGTTCAGAAAGATTACTAAGACAAAAATATCAGGCAAATAGCCCTTGGAATGGCTACAGATGCAAGATGATTTTTTTGGGACCCCCCCCCCCTCTCAGCGGCTTGCCCCATCTCCGCAATCAGTGCCTCATTTTGCGGCAGCCCACCCCAATTTCAAAATTCCTAGATCCGCCCCTGCCCTAAACTCTCCTTGTTGAAAAATAATATAATTTTTAATTGTGCAATACTAGTGATAACGTATCGAAGTTCATCCCAATTTTACGGCGTGGTTTCCCCCTCATCAGTGATGCAGGACGGAGGGTGTTTAATTGGAACGAAAAACCGAGGTACTGCGTACACATTGGCGTGCACGTAAAAGATGCCTTGGCAGTTGGAATTAGATTAGGCCATAGTGCCACTGCCCGGGCAAAATTTCCCTCAAAGAACACTGTATGGCGTATGCCCGTCTTCATTAGCCCAGTTCAGAGCAGAACAGTAAGACGTTAAACTATATTTTATTTCGTTATCAATACTGTAGTAAACTTGCCCAGTCACCCTTGTGTCAATAATGGACTGGGCCAGTTTTGATGGAAGAATTCACATGCTTTTCCTTTTGAGAAGTTACCCTCTACCTATTTGCAATTCCTTGGCATTGTAGGCCGATCATGGGTGCATCCTAGTTAGAGATAGCACATTCTTACATCAATACTAAAGTAACAAAATTCAAATTTTTCCTAGTTGCATTATTATCAGGAGTGAACCATGTTTTGATTTTATTTATCAGCCTTACTATTTTGCAGTTGAAGGATGTTTTAGAGCTTTCAGAGAAATGAATGAAATCTATCATGAATAAGGTTATGGCATTTAAAGATCCAGTTGTTATATAATAGTAAGTGTTGCATTTCTTGTAGTATTCTATGTCCCCATAAATGTTGGCCATTTAAATCTGCTGTAGATTAGGAGCCTAGGGCCCTATTCAATCAATAAAATCAACCAATAAAATCCAACGTTACACGTATCAAGTGAAAGGAGAATATATTATTTTTTATCTTTTCATGTAGCGCATAATTGGTAAAGTTCGATTGTGAGCTAAGCTGTAAATATGGTCGATCTTGAAAGTATCCTAGGCTGTTCTGGCTTGGTAAATATGGTTGATATTATCTTAAGCTGTTCTGGCTTGGTAAATATGGTCGATAGTATCATAAGCTGCCCTGGCTTGAAACAATCGTGGTTAGTACCCTAGGCTTTCCTGGATTAAAGTGATCCTGACAGTATCCTGACTTGAAACAATCCTGCTAGTATCCTAAGCTGGTCTGGCTTGGTAAAATTGGACGAAAGCAAACCTAATTGTATCCCAAGCTGCACTGGCTTTAAAATGGTTGATTGTATCCCAAGCTGCTCTGGTTTGGTGAAAACAATGTATGGTCAGTGGTATACCAAGCTGTCCTAGCTTTAAACAATCCTGGCTTGTGACGGTATTCTAAGCTGTCCTGTCTTGATAAGTTTCGAATGTCCTGTCTTGATAAGCTGTCTTGGCTTGGTAAAAATGGCTTGTGATGGTATCCTAAGCTGTCCTGGCTTGATAAGTTTCGAATGTGACCTCAAGCTGTCCTGGGCCTGATTCTATCGCAAACTTAGAGCCTATTTTGTGAGGGAAACCCATAGATTTAAGATAAGAGGTAACCAAATTGACATTGTACAGTGATGAGCTAATGGAAGATCTCAAACATAGGCTATGGGGCGGACGGAACCATAGAAATGCATGATACATGAGATTCCCTCTGAGTACAATGCTGAGGAGGTAATGGACGATCTCAAACTTAAAGCCACATAGATTTAAGATAAGAGGTAACCAAATTGACATTGTACAGTGATGAGCTAATGGAAGATCTCAAACATAGGCTATGGGGCGGACGGAACCATAGAAATGCATGATACATGAGATTCCCTCTGAGTACAATGCTGAGGAGATAATGGACGATCTCAAACTTAGAACCCTATAGATTTAAGATAAGAGGTAACCAAATTGACATTGTACAGTGATGAGCTAATGGAAGATCTCAAACATAGGCTATGGGGCGGACGGAACCATAGAAATGCATGATACATGAGATTCCCTCTGAGTACAATGCTGAGGAGATAATGGACGATCTCAAACTTAGAACCCTATAGATTTAAGATAAGAGGTAACCAAATTGACATTGTACAGTGATGAGCTAATGGAAGATCTCAAACATAGGCTATGGGGCGGACGGAACCATAGAAAAGCATGATACATGAGATTCCCTCTGAGTACAATGCTGAGGAGATAATGGACGATCTCAAACTTAAATCCCCATAGATTTAAGATAAGAGGTAACCAAATTGACATTGTACAGTAATGAGCTAATGGAAGATCTCAAATATAGGCTATGGGGCGGACGGAACCCATAGAAATGCGTGATACATGAGATTCCCTCTGAGTACAATGCTGATGAGATAATGGATGATCTCAAACTTAAAGCCCCATAGATTTAAGATAAGAGAAGGTAACCATATTGACATTGTACAGTGATGAGCTAATGGGAAAATTTCAAACATAGGCTATGGGGCTGACAGAACCATAGAAATGCATGATACATGAGATTCCCTCTGAGTACAATGCTGAGGAGATAATGGACGATCTCAAACTTAAAGCCCCATAGATTTAAGATAAGAGGTAACCAAATTGACATTGTACAGTGATGAGCTAATGGAAGATCTCAAACATAGGCTTTGGGGCGGACGGAACCATAGAAATGCATGATACAACAGATTCCCTCTGAGTACAATGCTGATGAGATAATGGATGATCTCAAACTTAAAGCCCCATAGATTTAAGATAAGAGAAGGTAACCATATTGACATTGTACAGTGATGAGCTAATGGGAAAATCTCAAACATAGGCTATGGGGTGGACGGAACCATAGAAATGCATGATACATGAGATTCCCTCTGAGTACAATGCTGAGGAGATAATGGACGATCTCAAACTTAGAGCCTATGGAGTGGAGGAAACCCGTAGATTTAAGATTAAAGATGGTAGTCTGCTGACTATAACGCAAACGAGAACGGGAGACCTCACTTCCTCTCCCGGTTATCTTGCAGGCAGCGAAGCGGTCGGAAGGCAGGGGATGGTTAAGACCAATCTCTCGTCCAGTAACCGTGCACTCTTTCGTACGATCCAAGACTCAATGGTGAGACGGGAGACCTCACTTCCTCTCCCGGTTATCTTGCAGGCAGCGAAGCGGTCGGAAAACCGGGGATGGTTAAGACCAATCTCTCGTCCAGTAACCGTGCACTCTTTCGTACGATCCAAGAGACCGTGTAACTAGGCTTACCCCGAGATGGCGTCTGGTCACAAATCGGAGAAGGTAGCCAAACGAGCACCGCAGACCTCACTTCCTCTCCCGGTAATCTTGCAGGCAGCGAAGCGGTCGGAAGGCAGGGGATGGTTAAGACCAATCTCTCGTCCAGTAACCGTGCACTCTTTCGTACGATCCAAGACTCAATGGTGAGACGGGAGACCTCACTACCTCTCCCGGTAATCTTGCAGGCAGCGAAGCGGTCGGAAGGCAGGGGATGGTTAAGACCAATCTCTCGTCCAGTAACCGTGCACTCTTTCGTACGATCCAAGACTCAATGGTGAGACGGGAGACCTCACTACCTCTCCCGGTAATCTTGCAGGCAGCGAAGCGGTCGGAAGGCAGGGGGTGGTTAAGACCAATCTCTCGTCCAGTAACCGTGCACTCTTTCGTACGATCCAAGAGACCGTGTAACTAGGTCGACCCCGAGATGGCGCCTGGTCACAAATCGGAGAAGGTAGCCAAATGAGAACCGCAGACCTCACTTCCTCTCCCGGTAATCTTGCAGGCAGCGAAGCGGTCGGAAGGCAGGGGATGGTTAAGACCAATCTCTCGTCCAGTAACCGTGCACTCTTTCGTACGATCCAAGAGACCGTGTAACTAGGTCGACCCCGAGATGGCGCCTGGTCACAAATCGGAGAAGGTAGCCAAATGAGAACCGCAGACCTCACTTCCTCTCCCGGTTATCTTGCAGGCAGCGAAGCGGTCGGAAGGCAGGGGATGGTTAAGACCAATCTCTCGTCCAGTAACCGTGCACTCTGTCGTACGATCCAAGACTCGATGGTGACCGTGTAACTAGGCCGACCCCGAGATGGCGCTTGGTCACAAATCCGAGAAGGTAGCCAAATGAGAACTGGAGACCTCACTTCCTCCCCCGGTAATCTTGCAGGCAGTGAAGCGGTCGGAAGGCGGGGGATCTCTCGCCCAGTAACTGCGCACTTTTGTACGATCCAAGACTCGATGGAGACCGTGAAACTATTCCGGCCCCCGGATGCGCCTGGTCACAGATAGGGTAATTGACACTGTACAGTGCCGAGGAGCTAATGGAAGATCTGAAACTGGTAGGCTATGGTGTGGAGACCCCATCGATTTAAGTTTAGAGAAGGTAACCAAATTGATATCGTTACTTGCGTAGACATACATACCGGTGTAAAATCTGTCTGAAACTCGGGCATACGGAGAAGCCTGTAGTTAAATCTCTGGACATTTTAGTGTGGTATGACATGTCATAAAAACAGCTCCCGTGGGATTTGTTTGCTAAAATTGATTTTTTTGTTTTGGGTTGATTAGGGACCAAGCTGCCAAAAAATGTTGGGGTTCAAATTTTCCCATCCCCTGACCCATATGGGAGGGGCATTTTTGAAATTGGGACCCCTCTGAACAAGAACATGACTATCTCCGCCAATAATCGTTGGATTTTCATGATCTAAAGTCCATTCTCGTGTTTTTTCATCATGCCGATCCCATCTGTGATACTTTTGTATATTTTACAGGACCACAACAATGTTAAGCGCCAAATGATCAATATGATGATGATTACCACGGGTATAGGACAAATACAGGGTAGGCATTAATACTAAACTTTATCCAACGCCGGATTAACCATGGGGCACATGCCACAGGGCCCCCCACATTAGGGGACCCCCTCAAAAATCTCAGTTGCACGCCTAGAGCATGGTCGGGCCGGTGACCTAGTGACGGGGCCTCTCCTATGCTCCAAGGGCCCTCCATCGGAAATCCCTAGGGCGCCCTCAATCCATGCTGTCACGATTGACCTCCTAGAATTCGTTGTAATCCGGTGATGGGTGTAACACATGGTCTTTTATTTTCATGAGATCTTCTATCGGACCAAACATTGTCTAATTTGAATTATCGTATAACTCGAACAAATTACTCGTCCCCATTTCGAGTAGCGCGAATTGCCTCAGATTGACATACGATTGTATATAAGCTGTGGTTGTTGTTGTTGATATTTGTTGTGGGTATAAGTTGAATTTGAGATGCACATCATGATCACACGAAATATTCAGATTTCTTGATTAAATCTTGTATTACCATTTGGTACTTACATTGTTAGACGTTTGTCAAAAATTGAGTCTGGCTTGGTCGTAACGGCCTCCATTCATCAAATCATCGCGGGGGATATAATACGATTCCGAATCAACTGACCCTGTTATTTATCACTGAGCGACTTCAAAATTAGGTTTGATGTAGCTCTGCTCACTTACAGTGGCGGATTTAACGGACTCAATGAGCTCCAGCCCACTCCTCTACAAATGCCCTCATTTCATAGCACTCACGTGGATTGATCCACTGAAATAATGCCAGAATGCGCTAATTTTGTGGCAGAATTTTATTTGTTTTCTTGGGGAGCTACTCTAAATGGCTCCGACACAAGTGCCTGAAATGCCAGGAAATCACGTTTTCGGCATTCAATTTCTAAATATTTCCTGGGGCGAGACCTTGCGGTGCTTCGGGCCTACTGCACTCGTGGTGGACTGCTTCGTCGGCCATAGATCCACGATCGGTGCTCAGGGGCCCCCACATGTTCCAGGTCCCAGGGCCCCCCACCATACAGGCCAAGTCTGGGGTCTTTCCCACAGAATTAACAAGTGTGTCTACTAACATATATCGATATTTCCATTACATATTACAGACGATGGTGGCATGACAGTAGTTCTTGGGGTAATCAGCATTTGTTTAAATAAGGGATCTTCACCTATGACAAGGTTCTAGACCATTGTTACTGACATTCATGAATGTAATCCTTCAACACCAATGAATAGGGAAAATAGTTAACGCTAATATTAATTCATGGGGTTTTATTTTCAGATAAAGGAGTAAAGAAGTTTATGGTATCATAGAACGTTATCATGCATCTTATACTGGGCCTGTCGATATATTCTATGTTGTATAAGCTTGGCTTGTGCACCAGATTCGTTTGTAAATATCATGTGAAGTTTTCCATGATGTATTATTAGGTTTTTTGGTAGGAAGATGTAGACATGGGTAGTTATTAAATCGGGATATATTAATATGGCATCAACTAACCCCACATTTCGTTTAGGGAACTAATTTCTTTTTTTTTTTATTATTTTGCACGTTTTTCACCATTTTGCATTTGCTTGCTAAGTAAGGGGTGCTATATTTAATATATTCTGATATTTGGTTTATCTTAGATTTTTAATGCTTTAACATATATTGCAAATTTCTCCTGAGTGTCTAGTAGAGATAATCTTGTATAACATGTTTCTATGATAAGCTTAGATGTAATTGCTGATAGCGGGGTCTAGAGAGTTTACTGATACAGGTGAGTTATGCCATCACCATTGGTAGATTTTAATGTTTTTGTTGTATGACAATAGACAAAACTAAAACATGCTGTCTTTTTTATTAGTCCATAAACACATTGTATTTTACATGATGATTATAATTGTTTGATAAAAAAAAAAATAAAGGTTCTTGGAAGATCTAACTAAACATAAATATATTTTTCTTTAAAACTAGTAACAGCGGCGGTTAAAGTAGACATAAACTGAGATTAGATGCTGCGTGGGAATTTAGAATGTATAATACTTAATAATCCTCCTCTTAATTACAGGATCGTGGAGATATGTTTGTAAGAGACATATGAAGACAGTGATAGTTGTGGATGAGCAGGACACACAGCGTATTATACATGACGATATTAATGTACAGGCATTTGTTATGCAATTGTTGAGGTAAGCATTAATATCAATATTTTCATTAATACAAAATTTCAAACATGAGTTTTATTTAAAACATAAAATGTTGTAAACCGAAATAGTAATGGTTATTCATATGAATTTCTGCACGCTGTATCATACGACCTGCCATTGAGTCAGCTGGCTTGGTTTCTAATCCCCAGTTGAACCATATGTTAGTCCCGAAATGACCTAGTTTGTGTTGATTGGACGTTAATCGCCATTTTTCTCTCTCATAGGAATTTCACAAATTTGGTTGGCTGATTGTGTTTTCAATATTTTCCTTATTTTAAAACATTAGCAAAACACACATACTTAATTACAACTTCTCTAGTTCCTGTAGGCAGGAAGTTTGTCTTTGGCTATTGAAATGTCTCTGTTGGCATGCAAAAATACTGCCCGATGTTATAAAAAATAAACATATAATTGTTGTACATTTTACAGGACCACAACAATGTTAAGGCGCCAAATGATCAATATGATTATGATTACCGCGGATATAGGATCGGAGAAGACAGGGTAGGTACCAAACTTTAATTTTTCTAAATTATTCCTACAATTTATAAATAATTAAAATTAAATTACATGTGATATACTTAATTACATAATATTCTGTTCTTTGAATTAAGTATACATATTGACTGTTGGGACATTCCTGTAAATAGAAATTACACCTTCAAATCTGACATTTCAACTGAACGAATCATTTGGTCACCATAGATGTTCAGTGGTGGTTCTTAGGCGAATTTATTCTATTGGTTTACTTTCAACAAATCATACTTAAGCTGCAAGTTGTGATTTTCTAGTCGCAAAACAATACAGCATGACAGTAGGAAACATCTGTTTGTAGTTTTCGAAAACGTTTCAGATTTGCCGAAGTATTTATCGTGTTGTACAGATGGGCAAATTTTCAACTAGGTCCTTTTTTCAAACGATATTATTCATGTGGACATTTTAATTGTCATTGTTTACCTTTTTTCCAGGAGTGATTTGGATGGATGTCAAGCGGCAGTTTATGGTACCGGGAACTCGACTGGGAAATGGAAGTTGAATAGGGAAATTCTAGATTAGCAATAACAGGTTTATGTGTGTATATATTTTCTAAATTTTCATGGGTCCATCGAATAGGTACGGTAAAGGACATTCTGTTTACAAGTTTGAAACACATCAAAGTCTATCAAATCACTTCTCTATGTAAAGGTGTTTCGAAGACCTGTTAGCTCATGTTTCTTTACTGTAAATTTCGATTCAGATATTGATGGGGTTCGTTTGCAATTTGGATTTAATTATTGTCTAAATAAGCTTGTTATTGCCAAACTAGTATTTTTCTAATCAAGTCATCTACAGACATCTTCTGTTTTAATTTTTCATTTATATTATATGCATGATTGTTTATTATTTTTTATTTATATTATATACATGATTATTTTTTATTTGTATTAAGTTTATTTACAATGTAAGGTCAGTATTGAGTAAATACTTCTGGTTGATCCGAGCATTTTTGAAAATCCTACCACCACCTTCCTAAATGGTAGTTAGGGTTAATAGCCGGCTTACAATACTTACCACTGTTGTCAGAAACGCCTACAAAGATCAGGATGTTTAATTTTAGGTAACATAATACTTTACTAGGACGTTAGGTGAACATTCAAAATTTTTCTTTATCTGTACATGGGACATAAAACTTTATGGGATTCTTAATGAGGTAAAATTACAATTCTTTCGAAACTTTCGAGCTAGCAACGGGATTGATAGGGGTAAAGAGATGTTACCTTTTCATTTTTGTATTGTTTTCAAGACTCAAGGCTGGTTTTGATTAGTAATTATTTCTGTAATTATAATATTACTCAAATAATTACCTTAGAATAATATCTTTAAAAACTGTAGGCTTTTCTGACAGAATATTTAATGTTTTTTGGAAACAATTATTCACATATAATGTGTGTTATTGTGTTTGTCTTTGGTTAAGTTACGTTATTAGAAATCACCAGTTCAAATTGACAATTTTATCGAAACTTTCAAAAAACCAACATGATTTTTTGTTTTCATCAAAATAAACTTGATTGTACTAAAGTAGTATTTTTCTATTGAAATCGTCTACAGATGTCTACTGTTATTATTTTTCATTTATATTATATACATGATTGTCTTTTATTTATATTATATACATGATTATGTTTATTTAGAATGTAAGGTCAATAGTGAGTAAACACTTCCAGCTGATTAGAGCACATGGAAAATCGTACCTCCCCCTTCCTAAATGGGAGTTAGGGTTGGGTAGCCGCTCTCAGCATCGACCATTGTCTACAGCTGTCCACTGTTATAATTTTTCATTTATATTATATACATGATTGTTTATTTAGAATGTAAGGTCAGATATATTGTGAGTAAATACTTCTGGTATATCCAAGCACTTTTGAAAATCCTACCACCTCCTGCCTAAATGGTAGTTAGGGTTAGGAAGCCGGCTTTCAATACTGACCACTGATGTCAGAAACGCCTACAAAGATCAGAATGTTTAATTTTGGGTAACATAATATTTTCTATGGAGGTTAGGTCAAAATTCAAAATTTTTCATTGTCTTTACTTGGGACATAAAACTTCATGGGATTCTTAATGAGGTCAAATTACAATTCTTTTGAAACTTTCGACCGAGCAACGGGATTTATAGGGGTAAACAGATGTTACCTTTTCATTGTTTTGATTAAGGTTAATTATTTCTGTAATTCTCTTATTTACTCAAATAATTACCTTAAAATATTATCTTTCAAGAATGTAGGCTTTTCTGACAGAATTCTTTTTTTTTTTTTTTTGAAACAAAATATCCATCCAATACCCCATTATAAATAAACATTTCATTTAGTTTTTATGCACCCATATTTTCAGGCCAAAGGTTTAAATTTATATTTGTATATACTATAATATAATGATACCAGTCACTAGAGATTGCCTACAAAGATTGACAAAATTATTCAATGTTTATATTATTGTCAGTGTGTTAGGGTAAAATAATACTTTATCACCCAATAACACATTTGACAGTAGATATCGGTTGTATGATAAATTACATAATCTACTGCGATATCCCCTTAGGAGATATCGCTTTACATGAATTTGATTGGCCAATCAAAAAGGAACTACTTTCTTTTATTTTAAAGAAACCACTTATTTTAGATAAAAAGTGACTTTTTTTTTTGTTAAAAAGAAACTGTTTTAATTTATCTCCAACTCATGTTTTTTGATATCAAAAAACACTCGTAGAAGATTCTCTATTTATAAGGAAATAGAATGAGGTCGAAATTCAAATAATCCATCTGTTGAATAGATTATATTATTTCTTAATCAATTATTTACTTATAGATAAGATAATATGATTTGTATTTCTCCAATTATTATACATTATTTAGTTATTTTTATAGGCCTATATTAAACAGTTATATGATATTTTTATATGCCCATATTATTGTCAGTGTGTTAGGGTAAAATAATACTTTATAAGGAAATAGAATGAGGTCGAAATTCAAATAATCCATCTGTTGAATAGATTAAGAAATAATATAATCAATTATTTACTTACAGATAAGAGATTATGATTTGTATTTCCCTAATTATTATACATTTAGTTATATTTATAGGCCTATATTAAACAATTTGATATTTTTATATGCCCATATTTTATGTTACAGAACAAAATTCTAAATTTTGCATTTTCCTAAACTTGGAATGTAAACCGTTATGGGAATTTGAATGGGGTCATAATTGTTTAGACATTTTCGACATACAAACGTGATATGGTATGGGGGAGGGGAGATTATGTCTGTCCGTCCATCATGCTACAGGTCCAAAATACAAATTTTCCCTTTTCTCTAAACTTGGAACATACTAGTTTATGGTAATTTGAATGGGGTCAATTTATTTCGAAATTTTCGACATACAAATAATATAAGGGGAAGGTGGTGGGTTGAGATTTTTATATTTTTTTCTCGCAACCACATTTATTATTCTTTTATTTACCTTTACCCATATATTTTAAAGTATTGTTTAATATGGGCCAACTGGTAAATTCACCAGTCGAAATAGATTATATTATATCTTAATCAGTTGTATTATTATAGATTAGAGGTTTTGATTTATATTAGTATTTCAATATATCTTATCTTAAATTAGGCAAATTATTATCTTATAGGACTGGTATCTACTCTTATTATTGGTCAGTTATATTATATGCAGGATTATGTAGTTTACATTGTAAGGTCAGTATTGAGTAAACACTTCCGGTTGATCAGACGTAGGGTTGGGTAGCCGGCTCTCAATACTGACCCCTGATGTCAGAAACGCCTACAAAGATCAGAATGTTTAATTATGGGTAACATAATACTTTATAAGGACGTTAGGTGAACATTCAAAATTTTTCTTTGTTGTCTTTACTTAGGACATTAAACTTTATGGGATTCTAAATGAGGTCAAATTACAATTCTTTCGAAACTTTCGACCGGGCAACGGGATTTATAGGGGTAAAGAGATGTTACCTTTTCATTGTTTTGATTAAGGTTAATTATTTCTGTAATTCTCTTATATTACTTAAATAATAACCTTAGATTAATATCTTTGAAGACTGTAGGCTTTTCTGAGGTCAAATAACGATTATTTCAAAACTGGACACACCGACATGATTTTGTGTTGGAGAAATGGAATGTTATGTCAGAGGCATAAGATGTTTTAATTTATATTTGTATATATAATAATACCAGACGCTAGAGATTGCCTACAAAGATTGACAGTTATATTATTGTCAGTGTGTTAGGGTAAAATAATACTTTATAAGGAAATAGAATGAGGTCGAAATTCGAATAAACCATCTGTTGAATAGATTATATTATTTCTTAATCAGTTATTTACTTATAGATAAGATAATATGATTTGTATTTCTCCAATTATTATACATTATTTAGTTATTTTTATAGGCCTATATTAAACAATAATTTGATATTTTTATATGCCCATATTTTATGTTACAGAACAAAATTCTAAATTTTGCATTTTCCTAAACTTGGAATGTAAACCGTTATGGGAATTTGAATGGGGTCATAATTGTTTAGACATTTTCGACCTACAAACGTGATATGGTATGGGGGAGGGGAGATGTATTATGTCTGTCCGTCCATCATGCTACAGGTCCAAAATACAAATTTTCCCTTTTCTCTAAACTTGGAACATACTAGTTTATGGTAATTTGAATGGGGTCAATTTATTTCGAAATTTTCGACATACAAATAATATAAGGGGAAGGTGGTGGGGTTGAGATTTTTATATTTTTTCGCGCAACCACATTTATTATTCTTTTATTTACCTTTACCCATATATTTTAAAGTATTGTTTAATATGGGCCAACTGGTAAATTCACCAGTCGAAATAGATTATATTATTTCTTGATCAATTATATTCTTATAGATTTGAAGTTTTGATTTATATTAGTATTTCAATATATCTGATAGGGGTAAAAGATATTACCTTTTCATATTTGTATTGATTTGTGGGGAGGTTTTGATTAAGATTTATTTCTGTAATTGTCTTATATTACTCAAATAATTACCTTAAAATATTATCTTTTAAAGACTGTAGGCTTTTCTGACAGAATATTTAATGTGAAGGGAGGGATAAAGATGTTACCCTCCCATATTTTAAATCAAATATCTTATGATACATTTTGGATGGATATGTTTCTTAGGGCAACTGTATTTCACAGCTTTTAAAATGTTTAATATAGACCAACTGATAATTAAGAGATTATATTATTGTTTCTTAATCAATTAAATAATCATAAATGTAGTTAAAAATCATTTACAAATAAAATATTTTACTATCGCTGTGGTTTGCATCTGATTGGGTGGGGGAACATCAGCCTTGTAATTTTGCTGTGAAAATGAGCTGCAGAATAAGGTTCTGAAATCCATGTTCAGGGATATTCCAGCTCCAAAGTTTCATTTTGTTCTACCCGAACTAGGCGTAGATTCCCCCTGGCCCATTTTGTTAAACTATTTGATGGCTATATTCTGATGATTAGTGGAAGACATTGTTACATCTATTGTAGGGGGGGGGGGCATTTAATGTTCACTCGGCACAGACTAGGGCATTTTGTGATAAACATGTGGTCAAAGTATATAATTTAAATTATTTGTGTGGATTGGTCTTTAACCGTTGGGAGGAAATGAAATGGAATTTAACGTCCTGTTCTGCTCCAAAACTGGGCTAATGAAGACATGAGGGCCGAGTGGTTAGAGCACGCTCTATCATATGGCCTGCTATTGAGTCAACAGGTATGGTTTAGAACCCCCAGTTGTACATGGCAAGGAGTAGGGTCGCCTGTCCAACCTCGTGGGTTTTCTCTGGGTACTCCAGTTTCCTCCCTCTGCTAAAGTCCCCTAAGCACAAGCGAATTATTTTAATAAAATTAAACCTGATGTTTGTGTGTCGAGTGGACGTTAAACCCCATTTCTCTCTCTCCAACTGCCTAGGGATTATTTACGTGCACGCTAATGTGTATAGGGCACATTGGTTTGTCTTCCCATCCTACATCACTGACAAGGGGAACCATGCCGGAAAATCTGGTTTAACTTTCTTGGTCAATGCCAGGCCCGTAGCTAGCTGTGTGTGTCGGGGGGGAGGAGCGGGGGCTTATTTCGTCCTAAATATTGAATATGCTCATCGTTTTCTGGTACGACCACAGCATCAATGTTGATTTAAATTGACAAATAATTCGTATTTTCAATGTCGAAGACTTTAGATGATATTGAGTTAGACTTGGCTACTATAAGTTCGGGAGTGGGGATCACGTGGCTAAGTGGGTAAGGCCCTGGCTAGCTAGTCTGGAGGTCGGATGTTCGATCCCTGCATTGATCTAGAAAGTTCATTTCGATTTCGGCGTGTTTCTCCCTTGTCAGTGATGCAGAACCGAGGGCCTGATAAAGACAGCTGTCTAGTGTGACAGTATTACATTAGTTCTTTGTCGGCTTCTTGGATGACAACACTGGTGTGACTTCAAATATAATTCTTTTATTCTGCTTCTTACAATAGGTACAAACATCGTGATGTAAACGACCGTAGAACTAACTTAAATGGAGGGAGTCGAATGTCTTAGCTTGGCTTAGCATGAGTGTGCTAACTCCAGAAGCTCTCGTCTCGTCTCCGACTCCTAGACCTGACTATAGTCTCCTGAGGTACCTTAACTAGGCGCCCGCCTAGCATGGCCTCCTGGACCTGCCTGACCATTCGTTTATGTTCTGAGTTTATAAACGTATTCAAGACAAAAGAGCTCATTAGACCCCTGCCTAATGTATCATGCATAATATCAGGTTTAACATTCAATATAGTTTATCAGATAAAGTTAGATAAGACATGCCAACAACAAGTTCTAGTTACGCAATGACATAAGGAATACTACCAAGATCTCCAGCCGAGTGCTGATAGCAACAGGTTTATGTTACAATCACTTACACGTATTTTGATATGGCAGGACGCTTCTATGACATATGTCATTGTGTAATATACCTATCCCTCTTTTTAGAAAAAAATATGAAATATTTTTTTAAAGCCTTTACAAATTTGAATATAACTGGGATCGATAATATCTACCCTAATCTTAAAAGATAAAAATAACAATAAGAATGAAAAGACATATAAATACAAACAACACTTGTAAAATGTCGTATACAAAAATGTCTATAAACAAAAAGAAAAGGTAAATGAAACACACACGAATTTAAAAGTTATATATACTTGTAAAATGTCATAATATCCAAAAATGTCTTTAAACAAAATGAAAAGGTCAATGAAAAACACACGAACTTAAAAGTTATATACACACAATCGGTCACACACGCGAGTCAATAAAAAAAAACAAACGAGATCCTGGAATCACAAACACAGACTACTCTTATTATTCATATAAATGGTGGAATCGCGAACACAAACTACTAGTACTATAATTATCTTCTTAGACCGATTATTTGGTGGAATCGCGAACACAAACTACTGTAATTATCTTCTTAGACCGCTACTGCACTGTCGTAGCCAACTGTAGGGGTGGGGTACATATGATGCCCTTCCTCGTTCCAGTAATGTTGAGGGGTCAGAATTTTCCCGGCTCCATTTAGTTCAACTATTGTTGTTGACCGGTAGTCTTTTCATTTTCCATACCGTCTGGCAAAACGGCGTGTTATGACGTGCTATGAAAATTATTATAACTGCTCCCCGTGCCGAAGTTTGATCATCTGCGTATCATATCATGGAGTGAACTTAATTAATAGTTAATCAAATTAGCAAGTGGAACAGACTTTACTTTAGATAACGATCTAACGATATTTACAATTGAAATTAGGGAGTCATATTGTTTTATCTCAAGAATAATGAATGATCTGAACACATTTAACCAATCTTAAATAAGATATTTTTGAAAGAACTAACGGTTTATCTCTATAATTTTTAAACACAACACAAAACAAGACAATACGTTCGCTCTAAATCCGAGCACAACCCTCCTGGGGTTAAACCACTTAACATAAAGCTTCTCCCGTTACATATCGGGGCATTTCCCATTAAAACTTTGGGGTATTACAAATAAAAATCTTAATCCCATAAATATCGGGTCTTTCCCATTAAATATTTGGGGTATTACAAATAAAAAATCTCACCCGTAAATATCGGGGCCTTTGCCACTAACTATTTGGATAATATACACGTATAGACAAAAAAAACGAAAAAAACTTAGAGATAAACCCGTTAATACTTTGTGAATGTAAAATTCCTAATTACGATATTGTTAACTCAATTCTAGTTAAACAATCACAAAACATTTTACTGCGCAATATAAACCTGTTAATACTAATTTTAAATGCCAAAATATGTGTTCAAAAACAAACAATTATAATTCATAATCTTTTAAAAACAACATGACGCATTTTAAAACAAATAATATATATACAATTTTGTTTTCGTCATTTTCCTGTTCCACTACTTGCTAATATTAAATTTAGTAACTACACCATGATATTTAACGACGCGTGATGATAAACTGCAGATTTCCAGTTAAATTATAATACATAGCACTAATGTCATTTTACCACCCTCGCCATGGTAGGATTAGAAAAGACTTACCCCGTTGGTGACCTGTGAACTTCTAGTGGTTAGGACTTCAATCGTTTCTCTGGTCTACGGCATCAATTAATATGTGACAGTATTTCTTCTTAAATCAGGTTCTTTGTCGGCTTCTTGGATGACAACACTGGTGTGACTTCAAATATAATTCTTTTATTCTGCTTCTTACAATAGGTACAAACATCGTGATGTAAACGACCGTAGAACTAACTTAAATGGAGGGAGTCGAATGTCTTAGCTTGGCTTAGCATGAGTGTGCTAACTCCAGAAGCTCTCGTCTCGTCTCCGACTCCTAGACCTGACTATAGTCTCCTGAGGTACCTTAACTAGGCGCCCGCCTAGCATGGCCTCCTGGACCTGCCTGACCATTCGTTTATGTTCTGAGTTTATAAACGTATTCAAGACAAAAGAGCTCATTAGACCCCTGCCTAATGTATCATGCATAATATCAGGTTTAACATTCAATATAGTTTATCAGATAAAGTTAGATAAGACATGCCAACAACAAGTTCTAGTTACGCAATGACATAAGGAATACTACCAAGATCTCCAGCCGAGTGCTGATAGCAACAGGTTTATGTTACAATCACTTACACGTATTTTGATATGGCAGGACGCTTCTATGACATATGTCATTGTGTAATACTAGTCGTTCAGATGGGATGGAAAACCGAGGTCCATGTGTACACTTTAGCGTGCATGTAAAAGATCCCTTGGCAGTTGGAATTCAATATAAGAGTAGGCCCTAGCGCTGGTGCCGGGGCAAATTTCCCTCATAGCACACTGTATATGAATAAAATTTTATGAAACCATATACACAACATATGGTAACCAGTACTTATAGCCATTAAACAATAGAGGAAACCACTAATGATTGGATAATGTTACATCTAATTAGCCAAAAATCAACAGGGGAAACCACTTTATGCATATAAGGAACACACATAATATTGTTTTTTTTATGGGTTTTTTTTTCTCCCATCGATAATAGTCCAAAAAATAGGAAACGGCCCAATCAATTTACGAAAAAAAGGAGTCTACCCCCAACAAATTGCAAGACAAAGTTTTTAGATAGTTGCTGGTGGTGTTGGGTGTACTGAATGACATGGCCTAAAAGTTTACTAAAATGGGACTTCCGGAAAGTACCTAATTTTGAGATTAATTGTTAGGCCTTTTAGTACGTCAGTCAATTTATGAAAAAAGGTGGGCCAAAACCCAAACTGTTGAGAAAGTAAAGTATAGACACTTTAGAGAAATAGACTATAATGATATTAAGTTCAGTATTATTAATATAATGTACATCAATATGATATAGACTATAGTTTAGGCGGGAAATTGTCGAATGCGCCTAAAACAGAACGTCAGTCTTTGAATAGTTGTTGATGATGCATGTTGTTAATAAAGATGATTAAAAGTCATTGGGTCATCTAGAATCTGATATCAATGACACTTTTATAGACAAAAACTTTAAAAGCAACTTGTAGCAACGGAAAAAGTTAGAAACCATTTTGTGAATTCAATATGTTCGTATATTAATAACATTTTTATTTTGTTGAAAATAATATGTACAGATATTTCTATGGTAGGCCTAGGGCCTACCAAGTTAAGGCCAAGACAACTTTATGTTAAGTTCTTTAGTTCAGAGTCTTAAGAAAACAATAGCCACTTGAATATTTTTGTATAACGCTTTGTTTTTACAAAATTTTAAAACTTGAAATCCGAATGAAAATCTTAATACATATTCATGTAGAACAATGATTCAGATGAATGTGACCTAAGGGCGCTGTATTCTCTGGTCACAATTTAGAGATTTTGACTATTTTAATACCTTTTTAAAGAGTTAAATCTGCCTATTGCAAGTCTTTCTTTAGGACTGAAATTATTAATTAAACATTAATTATAGCTTATCAACTCTCAATGCCTGTCTGTCTACAGCTGGCTCCGTCTGAGAACAGGTGGAAGTATACCGTATATAAATCGCTGCGTGCAGTAAGATCTACTTTGGAACTATTATAGCGAGAACTGTCAGCTCTTTATTTAAATCTTCCATAATGCTTCTTTAAATATAATATAATATTAAATTAAAAACCTATTCAAAAGGTTGATTAAAGACAAGGACAAATTATTCTGGTTGGCACAAGTAAACATGATTTATATGGGGCGAGAGTGAGTATTGTAGACTAAATGGGTTGAGTTGAGAGTAATATATATGGGGTTTAATAACGTCCTACAGTTCTGCTCATGACCAGGCAAATGCCATACAGTGAGCTAGGAGGGGAATTTTGCCCGGACAGTGGTCACTACGACATACTCTTATGTTCAAACTGCCAAGGGTTCTTTTACGTGCATGTCAATGGGTACACGGGACCTTGGTTATTCGAACGACTAGACAGCTGTTCTTGTCAGGTCTTCCGTCCTGCCTCAGTGACAAGGGGGAACCACGCCAGAAAATCTGGATGAACTATCTCTGTCAAAGCAGGTATCGACCTCCAGGCTGACAAGCCAGCATCTTACTCGTTTAGAGCCCCCCCCCACACACACCCACACTAAACACGTACAACTGGGGAATCGAAACGACGCCAGTTGACACAATGACCTTATGATACAGCTCCTACAATCAGTGGGCGGGGCAGGTAGATGGGTTTCATATAGTCAGTCAGTTGCTGAGTAATGGTGTAGGTGTTTATTAGATCAGTTCCTTCATGCTCAAAATGTCTTATAAGTTTAGAAATTTCTTTTAAATGGTTTAGGGCCTACCGCCTTTGGCAGTGGGGGTTTGGCATGGCCTAGTGGACTAGAGTGCCGCGCTACGACATCTAGCTGGCCGGTCACCTCTGGCTTGCGGCTGTGGTTTCGATCCCTGGTGTGAGCATATGTGGCATGGAGATAGGGGCGCCTTCTCAACCTCGTTGGTTTCCTCCGGGCACTCACACCAGGGCTCGAAACCACCGTTGCAAGCCAGAGTTGATCGGCCAGCTAGAGGTCGAAGCGCGGCACTCTAGACCACTAGGCTATCCCAACCCCCTCGTATTTATATAAATGTGCATTTGCCATAAATGGAACGGGGTCAGTACCCATTGGTAAACCAATAGTTTGCTGTATTATCTGATCCCCAACCTCAAATATGGCATTGTCAATGAAAAAATGTATGATATTTTGAAATGTTTCTTTATCAAAAACTATCATGACGGCATTGTGACGTTTTGCAATCCATCTCGCATCTTGTTAGTAGACGGCCATCAAGTTTCTGCCTTTTCCGAAAGCTCCATTAAAGGCTTTATCTACGAACCAATCCAACTTATTTTTGCGATCTGCATGTTGCAGTATAGAATATAAGGTAGAAAAATCGAACGTTTCTATAATTCGCATTATCTTTTTTATTGATTTTATCTAGAGTATCTACTATTGGTTTGTTTTTATCAATTATGAAATTCCAGTATAATTACAAAGTGTTTTGCACCAAATGGCATGTTGGGTTTGCCATAATTTAAGTCCTTTGGTGATAGTTTGTGCAAGCTGTTTAGTCTGGCAGATACTGCAGGATATCATGTATCTGAATTTTACTGGGTTTTTATGAAATTTAGGAATATAATAAATGTAAGGTAGTGCATCTGATCTATCATTGTCTTTAATGTCATTACTCCTGTTCAAAGTATAATAATTATGTAAGTTCAACATCAGTAAGGATATTTTTCACAGAGATGAAGGCAATAATAGTGCTGGCCTTATCGACAGTTATTAGAACAAATCTCTCTTGAAGAGTAGTAACAGGTACATCAATCGCTCAATCCTCGCTCAATCCCCGCACGTGACCTTTAAAGTCACACAAGAAGACATTCCCAATTACTGGACTGCCGATTAGCGAAACCCTTACACTTTTGTTCTGTGTATACATTCCAGCGAATCAAGTATTTTTCTAGTAAGATTGGATATCTCTACTTTCGATATTTATCAAAATTGCCATAATTATATTGAAATGAACATTCCATAAATACTTTTTCTGGGAAGTGTCTTTAACCCTATAGCAGATGACTGATCTTTAGCGTTTGTGAGCATAATAGGACTAGGCTTGACTCTACCACATACTCGTAACACAATGGAAAGGACGGGTGTGTTCAGCACTGGGCAGGAATCCAGGGACCACAGTTATTCTTCAGAGAAAACGGGGGCATGTGTCAGCTCAAAAGTGATTATACTCATATACTGCCAGACCCGAGACCCTGAATTTATGAAAATGTCTTGACGTTTAAAGATCCCCAAATTCTCTCTTGCTAGTTTCAGTAAAACAAAAACACAAGATTATACAGGTGATACTTTATATATAAAAATATAAAAGCATCAAGTAATAAGGTAAAAATAATAATAATAATAATATCAACAATGAAGCAATCGGTATCCAGGTAATAACACATAAACATATAAAATAATCTAACAAAATGACGATCACATCAAATCAATAATCCACAGGTAAATACACTGGGATGGAATATAAAATAAGGCACTTCACTACAATCTAATAGAGGCCTAAGGTTGACACAAATCTCAACCTACAAAAGGCTTGCTCAGAGTTAACATATGAGTGGGAGTTAGTTATACACTAACGGGAATGCGACCAACACACAGCTGACGATAACGCATTGTACGAAAAGCCAAGAAAATGGGAAGAAGGGGAGTGGATGGCCAAATGATTAGCGCTGTATCATAAAGCATATCATTGAGTCAACTGGCGTGGTTTCTAATCCCTGGTTGTATGTGACAAGGAGTAGGGTCGTCCGTCCAATCTTGCGGGCTTTTTCCGGGGCCTCCGGTTCCCCCCCCCACCGCTAAAGACCTCTAGGCGCAAGCGAATTACAGAAATAAAATTAAACCATATGTTAGTCCCACAATGACCTAGTTTGTATTGAATTATTAAACCCCATCTTTCTCTCTCCAAAAAAATTGCTTGGCCTACGAGACACGTTCGCAGCCACCCGCTACATTCCAATAGAACATACTGGTTAACTAGAGACACTAGGGCGTACAAATATCGAGACAAAGGCCAGATTATGGCCAAGGTAATTTAAAACACACAGCGCAAGAAATGGTCACGTATCCAGACACAATAAGAAACACACGACTGTAAAGATTGGTAGTTGTTTTTGTGTAAGGTTTTATATCTCGCATGACTTCTGATGTGGGTCTGTAGATTACCATTCTGGCTAAATGATTTACTACAAACATCACATTTATACGGTTTCTCTCCCGCATGATTTCTCATGTGGATCTGTAGATTACTACTAGTGGTAAATGATTTACTACAAACATCACATTTATAAGGTTTTTCTCCAGTATGAGTTCGGATATGTTTCTGTAGATTACCATTATGAGTACTACAAAAATTACATTTATAATCTCTTTCTCCTCTTTGCCCTTGGCGACTAACATGTTTTTCACAGTGTTTTGTTAAATCAGTGCAAGATTTAAATTCTTCATCACACACGTGACACTGATAAATAGTTCCGTCATCTTCAGTTTGACAAAAGCCATCCACACGATCAGGTTTCTCTTCTTTCACCTGACAATATTCATCTACATCATCAATTTTCTCTTCTTTAAAATGAACATGACAGTATTCATCTACATCAACAGTTATTTCTTCTTTAACATGTATCTTATTGTGTTGTTCTAAATCTTCATATTGTTTAAAAATCTCATCACATACAACACACTATTGGAAAGTATTAACATCATTACATTCCTGTAATATATAAAAGTATTAACATCATTAGCTTCCTGTAATATATAAAAGTTATAACACCATTAGCTTCCTGTAATATATTTACCTATCTTTATCGTGGCACTTCAAAGTCACGTGTCTCCATTCATATTAAAAAAATGTTTTTAAGCACTTTAAATGCGCACGTCGACACTACATGAAGATCTGACCGGTTCTAGTGGAAGATCGCGTCAGAGGTCGAGCGGGGTTTTCTAGCATTTAGTCGTCAGGCAGTGATTAACCCATCGGCGTTGACGTTTCTAGTGGTTTACCCACAGTTCAGGGCAGAGAATGCCAAGAGGTGACCATAACAGACCGTTTCATTGGCTAATCTCCCTCACTTCAACCAGAACGCCTGTTATATAACTACTCTTCCAGATCCCAGAGAACAATAAAAAACGAAACGAAACAGAATCTGTGTTTTAATCACGCTGATTTTATATTAATCGGTGGATCAGGACCTGGCTCAATCTGGATTCAGTGTAATTAATGATTGATTACTTCGATAACAAACAGCTAAATCACGGAAAGGTCCATCAATTGCGATTGGCGATGTCTCAAATATCCCGTTTCACCCAACCCAGACCTTTTTACATAGCTTTCTTACACAGAGCACGTAACTTATTAATATATACGGAAACGAGACCGAAATGGACGAGGGGTGAGGCTATGCGGGCTAATGAAATGAAATAAAATGAGATAGCTATGAGGGAAATTTGTCCGTATTTCGTGTTCCAATGTGAACACAGAACCTCTGTTTATCGTCCCACCGAACGACTGGGCAGCTGTCTTGTCAGGCCCTCCGTCCTGCATTAATGACTAGGGGGGATCGTGCCGAAAAATTTGGCTTTTATCAATTTGTCTTTTAACAATTTATAAATGATTCTGAGTCGATAGGATATATACTTTTCCTAATATTTAGTCTCAAAATTCAATCAAAATTGTTTACTTTTCACATTGATTTTAAAATTGGGCTTGAATAATCAGATTAAAATTACTTCTGATAGACTTAGACCCCTCATATTTGTCAATTTAGAGCAACTTCAGATCAAAGCAGAAGAAGGCAAATTTTTGATTTCCTGATACAATTAGAAAGAGAATGACCTAAGAGCACTATTATACACATCTTTTTCTTTTGTTGTTTGTCAGTCAATTTTTTCCTATCTTTTCATTCTCCTGTCCTGTGTCCTGTCCTCTCCTTCCTTCTTTCTTTTCTCCCCTCCTCCTTCCTTCCTTTCTTTCCCTCTTCTTTTTCTTCTTATTTTTTCTTTCTTATAAGCTTAGGCCGTACTTGGCCCACAGACAGGTGGGCCAAGTACGGCACTGGGTCAGAGGCACACTAAATGGATTTTCCTTTGTGTGTCTGTGTATTTTGACAATAGTCCGAAATTCTAAATGGATTGTCTTGAAAACTATTCATATATATTCCTTATCCTAACGATTACTGTTATTATTTTTGCGCCCGATCCCCAGGGGCACAACTGCAGCGATGATAGCTTAGATTTTGACAACATGGGCGCCCCATCACTCAAGTTGTGATGTTAATCGTGAGAGTCATTATGAGGCGCTGCACCATTCAAACGGCGCCTCATATATAACGACATGATTGGCGAGGCGGCCATAAACCACATGATTGGCGAGGCGCCCATAAACCACGTGACATTAGTTGGCCCGGCACCACGCATTACGTTCAATGGAAAGGGCGCCTTCGGTGCCCATTGGGGGAGCCGACTTTTTCGGCAATCGTCAAAGCCCCCCCCCCCACCTCCGGTGCTAGCTACGGGCCTGAATATGAACTAATAAGGGTTGTAGGCTACTAACCGTTTAAACCTGTTTTATGCTGTCCACTCTGTACCAGTTCTTCACCTTTAACCTTTCTTATTTGTCTAGTGAGTAGTTCTAGGAATGTTCATCCTATAGTTTTTATATGCAAATTTAGTAGGGTGTTATATTCTCTTTGAGTATTTTAGTAGAGTGTTATATTCTCTTTAAATATTTTAGCCAGTTTCCATGTTCCTGTATATCCAGTTAGTCTTTCATTTCCAGTGGTTATAATTACTTTTATAGTGTAGTGCCGGTTAATAACCAACAATAGGGTTTTTGGGTATAGTAACTCTGCCACTAGACTGGCCCAGTCTCTTCTATTTATTTTACATTTCGATTTATATAAAAGTAGTAATTTTTAGTAAACCAACACTTTCGTTTCCATTTGTATAAAAAAAAAATTTGAGTAAACCTGTAACCAGCACTAGAGACTGGACAATTTGCGAGCTTCACAATAAAATGGGCGTTTCTTGTCCTGTTTTACGTTGTTCCTTATTTGGAATGATTGACAGTTGTCAAGCAAGCCCCGAGTGACGTGACACCACTTTGTAAATGTGATGTCTAAGATAAATTAAGTTCGATATTTACCTTCATGAATCATGCGTCTCGAATGGAGTGCAAAGCAGTCATGCTGAAACCGTCTGCGGGCTGATGTCACGTTTTTGTTTCCATTCGCCATTCGGTTTCGTCCCGATACGCATGAACTGGCTTCGTTAAAGGGACAATCCCGATAAGAACAGAGTCTCAAAAATTAAAGTCCGAGTATTTATGAAATTTATGGACCAAAATATACTGGCATGATGTATTTACCTTGTCACAAAATTTCAGCTCAAAATATTGAGTCGTTTGGACGCGAACGTCAACACTGCTTATCCGGACACGTAACCCTTTTAAGATTTCGGGTCAATTTTGTCATTGTTTCTTGAGAGGTCTATACAGTGAATGACCAATGCCCTGTACTTGATAACAAAAGGTAAATTTCACCTACATATTATTTTTATAGAAAAAAGTCTGGTTTTATCCAGATACTGTATAATAAAACGTTCTCCATCTTCAGATGAAGACTGTCAGCTTTAAGTTATTTACAAGCGTATCACAAATATCGGGTTGGTAGGTGGGCCTTAGGTTATGGATTTTAAAGGATTTTAACACAAAATTAAGCAGTTTTATTCCACAAAAAGTTATCGGGATTGGCACTTTAAGTTGTTATAATGATTTTGTATGTAATTATTTATCTTCATTCACCTCATCCCATACGTTGTATCCGTTCATTCGACAGATATTGTCCGTCAACAAAATTCCTAGATCGTTAAAGTATCACTAAATAACAATAACTGTTATCCACAACAAACATCTCGCACCTACACCAGTTTGCCAGTGCAAATGCAGTAATCCCGTGCACGACGTCACACGACCTAAATAATGCAGATTGACCTACTAGATGAGAATGAAGCTCTATTTGCCCAGTCTCTAGAGAGTACGTTTTTTTTTTTCGTTTTTTTTTTTTTTGAGAGGACTGGCCAATTTTTGGTGTGTGGAGAAGACTGGCCACCAGTCTACTCTGCCACCAGTGATTGATATTTGGCCAATCACGAACCTTGTGTAAAGTAAGCAAGACGTAAAGGCTCCCCCCTTCAAGAGACAAGGATTGGAATTAGCCTAAAGGTAATTCTCCTCAAGTATCCCCAAGCATAGAATAAGTGACAGCCAAATTATAATTAATGTGTATTTATTACCATTAATATTACATTAAACATAGTATATTAATCAGGCATGTAGGTGCATAAGTTTAATTCAAGAAGGGTGTTAGAACTTGCTACCTTGATTAGGCGGTTTCGTTATTTCTAACCTTAGATCAGTTACACTCAGGTATTAGCGAGAATACCTTCAGCGATTGAACATTATCACTTACGTAGACTCAAACCAATCACACCAATAAAAAGTAAATTATCGAGTATATGTACAGTAATAATGAACAAAACAGAATGGTAATGATTTATGAACCATTTCAGACAAAGAATGAATATTAACAATTATAACAAACATGAAACATACACATGTTATACATATTTCAAATCGGCAGAACATACTACAGATTTTGATAATATAATAAAATATAAACTAATTACAGATATATACATCATGTATATAAATAATTCAATAAATGGACATAAATAGGGTTATCTACCCTTATGAAAAAACGAACGAGAAACGAGGACCGTTTCAATAGTTTAAAGAGGAGGCTATTGTAAGATGGTGAGCTGTATTTAGTAACTTAGATACCGTCCTAACATCCTGTTTTCAACTGGTCATTTTTTCCCCTGGCTACATCTCGGACGCATCAATTTGTGTTTTAGCACCGATTTCACTAACCAAGGTAGGTTTATATTTGTTTAACTTGATTTGAATTATTAAATATGACAATTTCTTTCTAATTTAAAGCGTATTTTATTCTGGTATAAATTACAAATGTTTTCTTCATATATGTAGTGATTTCGTCACTTGATTTTCTAACTTTCAGAGTAAGTTTGGCTCTCCCAAACGCAACCGCATTTGATGGGCTTCCTAGACTCGACTACCTCTATGGATGCGCGGATCCAGAGAATTTTTTATGCGATTTTATTGGCGACTTTTAGACCTGTAATTTTGGAATTTACCTTCGGGAAGTCTGTCAGAATGGACCATATTGAATCTAATTTACCAAATTTTTGGAGGGGAGGGCGCCCAACCCCCCCGTTAATTGGTTGAGTGCCTTTGGAGCTACGCCCACCGCAATTATCAAACCTAGATCCCCCCCTGCAAAAAATCCTGGATCCGCGCCTGGGATCGCCCAAACTCTTGCATAATCTTGGAGTGCACGTGCGCCTATATAAGAGGGTTGATTAGCTGGACTGGGGTGTGTTTTATTGCAATTTAGAAATTGTCGCCTGTCGAGCAGACCGGTTGATTGTATGGTTATCTTGTGTCACTTCTCTAGCAGACTATATTGTATTTTATACTGTTCTGATGGAGTTTTCGATTGGTAGATCTGACTAGCCGTTATCTATATCAAGGTTGTGGACCCTGTAGAGTCACAATTTTAATCCGATTTTGATGAAATTTGAAATGTAAGTTTATAACCCAAAGATTGCAGTTCCTGTCGATATTCGGGCACATTGGACCATAACTTCCTGAATTATGGCCCCTGATTGTACGAAAAATCATGTTTTTTACTTTGTGGACCCAATGGAGGTCACAATTTTATTCTGGGGCATAACTTTATAAAAACCAAACAAATTCTAATGATTTTGCTGATAATTACTTAATACATGTATATGCGACAACTCTTGTTGACTGCCCGGACGATTTAGCTATTGTGGGCGTATGTTTTGTTGCCTGGCAACCTATTTTCTTCATATACTAAGAGCACCGTTTTCATGGTACGTTTCTTACATATACTATTCAAAAAAAGTAGGAGATATTTGATTTTGGGGGCATAATACTAAAATATGCAAATGACTACGAAAAAAGTCACTATAGAACCTAACAGAAGAAACATTTCCAGTTACATGTGAAGCCCAAACACACCAATAGCTACCGCATGGAATGCAGGTGATGCTTGGGATCATCATGGGGGTCCAACCCAAGATTTGCACGACTCTGACTTTGAATGTTAGTCATTGTAGCATTGAATTCCAGGGTGGAAACATCAGTTTAATTGTTTTAGTGACCAGAAAACAATTTTTGATATGCATCGGCTTACCCAAAATGAAAGGTTACGTGCCCTTGGCATGCTACAGATCGGCACAACACAGGCCGTTGTGGCGCGGACGATGAATGTTTCTCAGTCTGTCATAAGCAGGTTATGGTCCAGATACCGTGATACACAATCTGTACAGGACAGACCACGCTCAGGTCGACCAAGGGCGACAACTCAAGCCCAGGATCGATTTATCCGTACCTTGGCCTTGAGAAATCGTGTCATCACAGCAAATCAGATCAGCGCTCGTCTTCAAACAGACACTGGTGTGAGAGTGAGTGGCCAGACAATTCGGAATCGACTGCATAGGGGTCACCTTCGCGCCTGACGTCCTCGCGTGATCCCTTGTTTGAGAGATCATCACATTCAGGCAAGACGTCGTTGGTGTAGGGATCGTCAACACTGGGATAATCGACGCTGGAGCAATGTGATGTTTTCAGATGAGTCAAGGTTCACTGTTGATTTTTTGATATCGAATTGTAACTTCATGAATCATGGCCCTTGATCGAAGGAAAAATCATTTTCTTTTTAGCTTGTTCTCTATCCATCTCTCGAATGTTGGTGTAACCTGCTGGCAGCCGCTGGTTTAGCTTGTGGTCACTCTTGAGGTCACAATTATTACACAATTTACAAAACCGTCTGATTATCTCACCGTTACACTGTGAGGAAGGTTGAGTTCGAATTTTGTGAACATCGGACCAAAATTGCCAGACAAAATGGCCGCCGCTTGTACGCGAATTGTGTTAAAGTATGGTATATCACCATTACACCGTAACGAATGCTCGATCGAATTTCATGAACATCGGACCAAAATTGCTGAAAAAAATGGCCGCCACTTTTAAGTGAATGGTGTAAAAATATTGTATGTCTAGGTTGTGGACCCTATAGAGTCACAATTTTAATCCAATTTTGATGAATTTGAAATGTAAGTTTATAACTCAAAGATTGCAGTTCCTGTCGATATTCGGGCACATTGGACCATAACTTCCTGAATTATGGCCCCTGATTGTGCGAAAAATCATGTTTTTTTACTTTGTGGACCCAATGGAGGTGACAATTTTATTCTGGGGCATAACTTTATAAAAACCAAACAAATTCTAATGATTTTGCTGATAATTACTTAATGTGCAACCGTGGACGTATGTTTCGTTGCCTGGCAACCTATTTTCTTTATATACTAAGAGCACTGTTTTCATGGTATGTTTCTTATATATTTCATTATTATATCTATTACGTGTATAATAATCCTAAAGCTGTTATTACCTGTAATAGGCAACATATCTCTATTTTATAAAATTAGTTGATAGTCATTATAAGATATATGTATACCACATAGTGGTGGTGTTAACTATCTTTCTTATTGAATATAAACTAATTTCGTTCTTTTTATTATTTCAGTGCTCTTTTGTATACAATCCTGTCCTGTGTAAATTAACTGTTTTGTGATGTTCCTGTTTGTATCTTTATGGTTTAACCCACCACCTGGAAAGGTGGAAGTCTGTCCGACGATCCTGCTACACAAAGGTAGGCACTTTTTTCTCCTTAGTTATAATAATAGACTGAAACATGTTTCCGTGTGTCGTCCATAATATCTAGACACTTTTGAGTAAATAGGTTACATGCCCTTGTTTTGAAAATAGTTTCGCTTAACCAGTCTACCGACCATTCTACGTCTAATTGACAGGTCGGTATAATCAAGACTACTTTGTAAAAGTAAAATGAAACTACTGCTAGTGGTAAACGCTAGATCTTATAAAGCGAGTACGATATAGAGCGAGGAACATGTCAGTCAATTTGATTGACAGTTCGTTGTACGGCCTTGACATTATGTATAGTAAAGGCTAAAATCAGATGTTGGATCTTCTTGTAAATATTTGTTCGGTCTCGCTGTATAGTATGTCTGTTTCAATTAAGATTTTGGAATATTTTTATACGCCCACATTTTCATGTGGTTGAAATATATAAAACTGCCATTTAAAACCATCATACATGTTCACTATCCTGACTAGTTTCGTCAAATAAATTTTAACTTTTTCAAAGGAACAGTTCAACAGAAACAGGAAACAAATTTGAAAAATGATGTCATATGTTGATGACATCACTAAGTTGTAATGGTTGCCCTGTCGTTGGTAACATGTAAGTTCAAATATAGGTTTATCCCCATAAGATCTTGGCATGGATTGAAACTTCATGGATTATGGCCCCTGATTGTAAGAAAAATCATGTTTTTAGCTTGTGGACCCTATAGAGGTCACAATTTTGAACCGATTTTGATGAAACTTGACATGCATGTTTATAACCCAAAGATCTTGGTTCCTTTCGATATTTGCACTCATCCAATCGAAACTTCCTGAATAATGGCCCCTGATTGTCCGAAAAATCGCCCTATTTAGCTTGTGGTCCCTCTGGAGGTCAAAATTATTATCCGATTTAAAAAACCTTTTGATTATATCACCGTTACATAGTAATAAAGATTGAGTTCAATTTTTGTGGAAATCAGATCAAAATTGACGGACAAAATGGCGGCCCCTTGTACCCGAAAATTGTAAAAATATGGTATATAGGTTGTGGAACCTGTAGAGGTCACAATTTTAAATCAATTTTGATGAAACTTAAACTACATGTTTATAACCCACAGATCTTGGTTCCTTTCGATATTTGCGCATATCGGATCATAACTTGCTGAATTATGGCCCCTGATTGTCCGAAAAATCGCCCTTTTTAGCTTGTGAAAGTTTATTTTTTCTGTTAAGATTATTATTTTTTTTTTTTTTTTTTTTCCTGCAAATCGGATTTCACAGAATCTAATCATAGGATGTTTCTGAAACTTTGACCTACCCCCCCAAAAATGGGTGGTGGCTGTTGATAAAATATATTTTCAAAACGTTTTACGTAGTCGAAATCATCAAATTTTACGAACAAAAAAACTAACAATACATAGTCGTAAATTTGTTATTAATTTTTATACGCCCACATTTTCATGTGGACGTATTATGTCGTCATCCCTGACCGTCCGTCCGGACGTCCATCCGGCCACAATTTGTGGACTCTCTACAGGTCACAATTCTTATCCGATTTTGACGAAACTTGAAATATAGGTTTATCCCCAAAAGATCTCAGCTGCTTTTGGATATTGGCATGTATCGGATCAAAACTTCATGGATTATGGCCCCTGATTGTAAGAAAAATCACGTTTTTAGCTTGTGGACCCTATAGAGGTCACAATTTTGAAACGATTTTGATGAAACTTGACATGCATGTTTGTAACCCAAAGATCTTGGTTCCTTTTGATATTTGCCTCTATCGGAATGTAATTTCCTGAATTATGGCCCCTGATTGTCCGAAAAATCACCCTTTTTAGCTTGTGGTCCCTCTGGAGGTCACAATTATTATCCGATTTAAAAAAACTGTTTAATTATATCACCGTTACACCATAAGGAAGGTTGAGTTCAAATTTCGGGAAAATCGGACCAAAATTGCCATACAAAATGGCCGCCGTTTGTACGCGAATACTGTTAAAAAATGGTATATCAAGGTTGTGGACCCTGTGGAGGTCACAATTTTAATTCGATTTTGATGAAACTTGAAATTCATGGTCATAACCCAAAGATCTTGGTTCCTTTCGATATTTGCGCATATCGGATCTAACTTCCTGAATTATGGCTCCTGATTATACGAAAAATCCCCCTTTTTTATACGCCCACATTTTCATGTGGACGTATATTGTCGTCGCCCCTGTTCGTCCGTCCGTCCGTCCGGACGTCCGTCCGTCCGTCCGTTCACAATTGTTTGTGAACAGTCTACAGGTCACAATTTTTATCCGATTTCAATGAAACTTAAAACATAGGTTTATCACCCTAAGATCTCGGTTCCTTTCGATATTGGCATGTATCGGACTGTAACTTCATGGGTTATGGCCCCTGATTGTACGAAAAATCACGTTTTTATACGCCCACATTTTCATGTGGACGTATTATGTCGTCGCCCCTGTCCGTCCGGACGTCCGTCCGTCCGTCCGGACGTCCACAATTTGTTTGTGGACTCTCTACAGGTCACAATTCTTATCCGATTTTGACGAAATTTGAAATATAGGTTTATCCCCAAAAGATCTCGGTTCCTTTCGATATTGGCATGTATCGGATCAAAACTTCATGGATTATGGCCCCTGATTGTACGAAAAATCACGTTTTTAGCTTGTGGACCCTATAGAGGTCACAATTTTGAACCGATTTTGATGAAACTTGACATGCATGTTTGTAACCCAAAGATCTTGGTTCCTTTCGATATTTGGGGCTATCGGAATGTAATTTCCTGAATTATGGCCCCTGATTGTCCGAAAAATCACCCTTTTTAGCTTGTGGTCCCTCTGGAGGTCACAATTATTATTCGATTTAAAAAACCGTTCGATTATATCACCGTTACACCCTAAGAAAGGTTGAGTTCGAATTTCGGGAAAATCGGACGAAAATTGCCATACAAAATGGCCGCCGTTTGTAAGCGAATACTGTTAAAAAATGGTATATCAAGGTTGTGGACCCTGTGGAGGTCACAATTTTGATTCGATTTTGATGAAACTTGAAATTCATGGTTATAACCCAAAGATCTTGCTTCCTTTCGATATTTGCGCATATCGGATCGTAACTTCCTGAATTATGGCCCCTGATTATACACAAAATCGCCTTTTTTTTAGCTTGGAGGTCACAATTATTATTCGATTTAAAAAAACGTTTGATTATATCATCGTTACACCCTAAGGAAGGTTGAGTTCGAATTTCAGGAAAATCGGACGAAAATTGCCATACAAAATGGCCGCCGTTTGTACGCGAATACTGTTAAAAAATGGTATATCAAGGTTGAGGACCCTGTGGAGGTCACAATTTTGATTCGATTTTGATGAAACTTGGAATTCAAGGTTATAACCCAAAGATCTTGCTTCCTTTCGATATTTGCGCATATCGGATCGTAACTTCCTGAATTATGACCCCTGATTATACGCAAAATCGCCTTTTTTTTAGCTTGGAGGTCACAATTATTATTCGATTTAAAAAAACTTTTGATTATATCATCGTTACACCCTAAGGAAGGTTGAGTTCGAATTTCGGGAAAATCGGACGAAAATTGCCATACAAAATGGCCGCCGTTTGTACGCGAATACTGTTAAAAAATGGTATATCAAGGTTGTGGACCCTGTGGAGGTCACAATTTTGATTCGATTTTGATGAAACTTGAAATTCAAGGTTATAACCCAAAGATCTTGCATCCTTTCGATATTTGCGCATATCTGATCGTAACTTCCTGAATTATGGCCCCTGATTATACGCAAAATCGCCTTTTTTTTAGCTTGGAGGTCACAATTATTATCCGATTTAAAAAAACGTTTGATTATATTACCGTTACACCGTAAGGAAGGTTGAGTACGAATTTCGGGAAAATCAGACCAAAATTGCCATACAAAATGGCCACCGTTTGTACGCGAATACTGTTAAAAAATGGTATATCAAGGTTGTGGACCCTGTAAAGGTCACAATTTTAATTCGATTTTGATGAAACTTGAAATTCATGGTTATAACCCAAAGATCTTGGTTCTTTTCGATATTTGCGCATATCGGATCGTAACTTCCTGAATTATGGCCCCTGGTTATACGCAAAATCCCCCTTTCTTTAGCTTGTGGTCCCTCTGGAGGTCACAATTATTATCCAATTTATATCACCGTTACACTGTAAGGAAGGTTGAGTTTGAATTTCGGGAAAATCGGACCAAAATTGACAGACAAAATGGCCGCCATTTGTACGCAAATACTGTTAAAAAAATGATATATCATGGTTGTGGACCCTGTATAGGTCACAATTTTAATTCGATTTTGATGAGGAAGGTTGAGTTCTAATTTCGTGAAAATCGTACCAAAATTGCCGGACGAAATGGTCGCCGTTTGTACGCGAATAGTGTAAAAATATGGTATATCATGGTTGTGGACTCTCTACAGGTCACAATTCTTATCCGATTTTGATGAAAAGTCACATTTCTAGGTTGTGTACCGTCACACCATAATCATTGTCGGTTTCGAATTTCATTAATATCAGACTGGAACTGACCAACTAAATGGCTGCTCCCAATACAGTATGAAATACAGGACTTAAAGATGTAGGAAAAATCACTTTCGGTATTGCTTGTTCTCTGTCCATCTCTCGAAAATGTGGGCGTATCCTGCCTGGCAGTGCCAGCCTATCTTTTAGCTTGTGAACAGTTTAGAGGTCACAATTTTGAACCGATTTGGACGAAACTTGAAATGCATGTTTATAACCCAAAGACCTTGGTTCCTTTTGATATTTGCGCCAATCGGATCGTAACTTCCTGAATTATGGGCCCTGATTGTCCGAAAAATTGCCCTTTTTAGCTTGTGGTCCCTCTGGAGGTCAAAATTGTTATCCGATTTAAAAAACCGTTTGATTATATCACCGTTCCATGGTTATGAAGGTTGAGTTCGAATTTCGTGAAAATCGGACCAAAATTGACGGACAAAATGGCCGCCATTTGTACGCGAATAGTTTGAAAATATGTTAAATCAAGGTTGTGAACAGTGTAGAGGACACAATTTTGAACCGATTTGGATGAAACTTGAAATGCATGTTTATAACCCAAAGATCTTGGTTCCTTTCGATATTTGCGCCAATCGGATTGTAACTTCCTGAATTATGGCCCCTGATTGTCCGAAAAATTGCCCTTTTTAGCTTGTGGTCCCTCAGGAGGTCAAAATTGTTATCCGATTTAAAAAAACGTTTGATTATATCATTGTTCCATGGTTATGAATTTCGTGAAAATCGGACCAAAATTGACGGACAAAATGGCCGCCATTTGTACGCGAATAGTGTGCAAATATGTTATATCAAGGTTGTGAACAGTGTAGAGGACACAATTTTGAACCGATTTGGATGAAACTTGAAATGCATGTTTATAACCCAAAGATCTTGATTCCTTTCGATATTTGCGCCAATTGGATCGTAACTTCCTGAATTATGGCCCCTGATTGTCCGAAAAAATGACCTTTTTAGCTTGTGGACCCTATAGAGGTCACAATTTTGAACCGATTTTGATGAAACTTGACATGTATGTTTATAACCCAAAGATCGTGGTTCCTTTAGATATTTGCGCCCATTGGATCATAACTTCCTGAATTATGTCCCGGGATTGTCAGAAAAATCGCTTTTGTTCGCTTTTGGTCCCTATGGAGGTCAAAATTATTATCCGATTTAAAAAAACGTTTAACTATATCACCGTTACATGGTAATGAAGAGAGAGTTTGAATTACGTGAAAACCGGACTAGAATTGATGGACAAAATGGCCGCCGTTTGTACACGAATAGTGTGAAAATATGTTATATCAAGGTTGTGGACCCTATAGAGGTCACAATTTTGAATCGATTTTGATGAAACTTGACAGGGATGTTTTAAACCCAAAGATCTTGGTTCCTTTCGATATTTGCGCCCATCGGGTCATTACTTCCTGAATTATGTCCCCTGATTGTACGAAAAATCACCCTTTTTAGCTTGTGGTGCCTCTGGAGGTCACAATTATTATATGATTTAAAAAAAAACGTTTGATTATAAAAACCAAACAAATTCTAATGATTTTCTGATAATTCCTTAATATGCGACAATTCTTGTTGACTGCCCGGACGATTTGGCTGCTGTGTGGGCGTATGTTTCGTTGCCTGGCAACCTATTTTTTTTAGCTTGTGGTTCCTCTGGAGGTCACAATTATTATCCGATTTAAAAAAACGTTTGTTTATATTACCGTTACACCGTAAGGAAGGTTGAGTTCGAATTTCGGGAAAATCGGACCAAAATTGCCATACAAAATGGCCGCCGTTTGTACGTGAATACTGTTAAAAAAATGGTATATCAAGGTTGTGGACCCTGTAAAGGTCACAATTTTAATTCAATTTTGATGAAACTTGAAATTCATGGTTATAACCCAAAGATCTTGGTTCTTTTCGATATTTGCGCATATCGGATCGTAACTTCCTGAATTATGGCCACTGGTTATACGCAAAATCCCCCTTTCTTTAGCTTGTGGTCCCTCTGGAGGTCACACTTATTATCCGATTTAAAAAAACGTTTGATTATATCACCGTAAGGAAGGTTGAGTTTGAATTTCGGGAAAATCGGACCAAAATTGACAGACAAAATGGCCGCCGTTTGTATGCGAATACTGTTTAAAAAAAATGGTATATCATGTTTGTAGTAGACCCTGTATAGGTCACAATTTTAATTCGATTTTGATGAGGAAGGTTGAGTTCTAATTTCGTGAAAATCGTACCAAAATTGCCGGACGAAATGATCGCCGTTTGTACGCGAATAGTGTAAAGATATGGTTTATCATGGTTGTTGACTCTGTACAGGTCACAATTCTTATCCGATTTTGACGAAAAGTCACATTTCTAGGTTGTGGACCCTATAAAGGTCACAATTTTGAACCGATTTTGATGAAACTTGACATGCATGTTTGTAACCCAAAGATCTTGGTTCCTTTCGATATTTGCGGCTATCTGAATGTAATTTCCTGAATTATGGCCCCTGATTGTCCGAAAAATCACCCTTTTTAGCTTGTGGTCCTTCTGGAGGTCACAATTATTATTCGATTTAAAAAACCGTTTGATTATATCACCGTTACACCCTAAGAAAGGTTGAGTTCGAATTTCGGGAAAAATCGGACGAAAATTGCCATACAAAATGGCCGAGTTCGAATTTCGGGAAAATCAGACCAAAATTGCCATACAAAATGGCCACCGTTTGTACGTGAATACTGTTAAAAAATGGTATATCAAGGTTGTGGACCCTGTAAAGGTCACAATTTTAATTCGATTTTGATGAAACTTGAAATGCATGGTTATAACCCAAAGATCTTGGTTCCTTTCGGTATTTGCGCATATCGGATCGTAACTTCCTGAATTATTTGAATTTCGTGAAAATGGTACCAAAATTGCCTGACGAAATGGTCGCCGTTTGTACGCGAATAGTGTAAAGATATGGTATATCATGGTTGTTGACTCTCTATAGGTCACAATTCTTATCCGATATTGATGAAAAGTCACATTTCTAGGTTGTGTACCGTCACACCATAATCATTGTCGGCTTCGAATTTCATGAATATCAGACTGGAACTGACCAACTAAATGGCTGCTCCCAATACAGTATGAAATACAGGACTTAATGATGTAGGAAAAATCACTTTTGGTATTGCTTGTTCTCTATCCATCTCTCGAAAATGTGGGCGTATCCTGCCTGGCAGTGCCAGCCTATCTTTTTTTTAGCTTGGAGGTCACAATTATTATCCGATTTAAAAAAACGTATGATTATATTACCGTTACACCGTAAGGAAGGTTGAGTTCGAATTTCGGGAAAATCAGACCAAAATTGCCATACAAAATGGCCGCCGTTTGTACGCGAATACTGTTAAAAAATGGTATATCAAGGTTGTGGACCCTGTGAAGGTCACAATTTTAATTCGATTTTGATGAAACTTGAAATTCATGGTTATAACCCAAAGATCTTGGTTCTTTTCGATATTTGCGCATATCGGATTGTAACGTCCTGAATTATGGCCCCTGGTTATACGCAAAATCCCCCTTTCTTTAGCTTGTGGTCCCTCTGGAGGTCACAATTATTATCCCATTTAAAAAAACGTTTGATTATATCACCGTTACACTGTAAGGAAGGTTGAGTTTGAATTTCGGGAAAATCGGACCAAAATTGACAGACAAAATGGCCGCCGTTTGTACGCGAATACTGTTAAAAAAATGATATATCATGGTTGTGGACCCTGTATAGGTCACAATTTTAATTCGATTTTGATGAGGAAGGTTGAGTTCTAATTTCGTGAAAATCGTACCAAAATTGACAGACGAAATGGTCGCCGTTTGTACGTGAATAGTGTAAAAATATGGTATATCATGGTTGTGGACTCTCTACAGGTCACAATTCTTATCCGATTTTGACGAAAAGTCACATTTCTAGGTTGTGTACCGTCACACCATAATCATTGTCGGTTTCGAATTTCTTTAATATCAGACTGGAACTGACCAACTAAATGGCTGCTCCCAATACAGTATGAAATACAGGACTTAAAGATGTAGGAAAAATCACTTTCGGTATTGCTTGTTCTCTGTCCATCTCTCGAAAATGTGGGCGTATCCTGCCTGGCAGTGCCAGCCTATCTTAATTCGATTTTGATGAAACTTGAAATTCATGGTTATAACCCAAAGATCTTGGTTCCTTTCGATATTTGCGCATATCGGATCGTAACTTCCTGAAATATGGCCCCTGATTATACGCAAAATCGCCTTTTTTTATACGCCCACATTTTCATGTGGACGTATTATGTCGTCGCCCCTGTCCGTCCGGACGTCCGTCCGTCCACAATTTGTTTGTGGACTCTCTACAGGTCACAATTCTTATCCGATTTTGACGAAACTTGAAATATAGGTTTATCCCCAAAAGATCTCGGTTCCTTTCGATATTGGCATGTATCGGATCAAAACTTCATGGATTATGGCCCCTGATTGTACGAAAAATCACGTTTTTAGCTTATGGACCCTATAGAGGTCACAATTTTGAACCGATTTTGATGAAACTTGACATGCATGTTTGTAACCCAAAGATCTTGGTTCCTTTCGATATTTGCGGCTATCGGAATGTAATTTCCTGAATTATGGCCCCTGATTGTCCGAAAAATCACCCTTTTTAGCTTGTGGTCCCTCTGAAGGTCACAATTATTATTCGATTTAAAAAACCGTTTGATTATATCACCGTTACACCCTAAGGAAGGTTGAGTTCGAATTTCGGGAAAATCGGACGAAAATTGCCATACAAAATGGCCGCCGTTAGTACGCGAATACTGTTAAAAAATGGTATATCAAGGTTGTGGACCCTGTGGAGGTCACAATTTTGATTCGATTTTGATGAAACTTGAAATTCATGGTTATAACCCAAAGATCTTGCTTCCTTTCGATATTTGCGCATATCGGATCATAACTTCCTGAATTATGGCCCCTGATTATACGCAAAATCGCCTTTTTTTAGCTTGGAGGTCACAATTATTATTCGATTTAAAAAACGTTTGATTATATCACCGTTACACCCTAAGGAAGGTTGAGTTCGAATTTCGGGAAAATCGGACCAAAATTGCCATACAAAATGGCCACCGTTTGTACGCGAATACTGTTAAAAAATGGTATATCAAGGTTGTGGACCCTGTAAAGGTCACAATTTTAATTCGATTTTGATGAAACTTGAAATTCATGGTTATAACCCAAAGATCTTGGTTTTTTCGATATTTGCGCATATCGGATCGTAACTTCCTGAATTATGGCCCCTGGTTATAGGCAAAATCCCCCTTTCTTTAGCTTGTGGTCCCTCTGGATGTCACAATTATTATCCAATTCGATTTTGATGAGGAAGGTTGAGTTCTAATTTCGTGAAAATCGTACCAAAATTGACGGACGAAATGGTCGCCGTTTGTACGCGAATAGTGTAAAAATATGGTATATCATGGTTGTGGACTCTCTACAGGTCACAATTCTTATCCGATTTTGATGAAAAGTCACATTTCTAGGTTGTGTACCGTCACACCATAATCATTGTCGGTTTCGAATTTCATTAATATCAGACTGGAACTGACCAACTAAATGGCTGCTCCCAATACAGTATGAAATACAGGACTTAAAGATGTAGGAAAAATCACTTTCGGTATTGCTTGTTCTCTGTCCATCTCTCGAAAATGTGGGCGTATCCTGCCTGGCAGTGCCATCCTATCTTTAAATTCAAATATTACGTTATTGATATCCTATCCCGGAAGTAAAACCAACATGACAACTTCTAGAACATTAGTTCGATTTTCATGAAATTGGGAATGTAAGTAGATTTTGTTGATCTACATGTAGCTTCAACGATATCATTAGAAATTTTCTAATTTATCTCCCCTTGCAGAAATTGAGGACCTACACGAATTGGAAGGATTACAAAAAACAGTTTACCAATCGGACAAAAAAAGGAATCATATGTCTAAGACAACTTCCAAAAACTAAACAATAATAACCGGCGTTGGTTTTTATACGCCCACATTTTCATGTGGTTAAAATATATAAAACTGCCATTTAAAACCATCATACATGTCCACTATCCTGACTAGTTTCGTCAAATAAATTTTAACTTTTTCAAAGGAACAGTTCAACAGAAACAGGAAACAAATTTGAATAATGATGTCATATGTTGATGACATCACTAAGTTGTAATGGTTGCCCTGTCGTTGGTAACATGTAAGTTCTTCATTTTCTAGAAAGGTGATCTATCACATGAAAATATGATGATACTAAGGTGCCTATACACAAGTTGAAAATCCACAAATATTTACAGTAGGCATCCTCAAACCAATCTTCCAACGAATTTCTGATGGGATCACAATTACTAGGTAACTGGATACATAAACACTACACTTATGCTGTTTATGTATCCAGTTACCTAGTAATTGTGATCCCATCAGAAATTCGTTGGAAGATTGGTTTGAGGATGCCTACTGTAAATATTTGTGGATTTTCACATTTTCATGTGGACGTATTATGTCGTCGCCACCGTCCGTTCGTCCGTCTGTCCACAATTTGTTTGTGGACTCTCTACAGGTCACAATTCTTATCTGATTTTGACGAAACTTGAAATATACGTTTATCCCCAAAAGATCTCGGCTGCTTTCGATATTGGCATGTATCGGATCAAAACTTCATGGATTATGGCCCCTGATTGTACGAAAAATCACGTTTTTAGCTTGTGAACACTGTAGAGGTCACAATATTGAACCGATTTTGATGAAACTTGAAATGCATGTTTATAACTCAAAGATCTTGGTTCCTTTCGATATTTGCGCCTATCTGAATGTAATTTCCTGAATTATGGCCTGATTGTCCGAAAAATCACCCTTTTTAGCTTGTGGTCAATCTGGAGGACACAATTATTATCCGATTTAAAAAACTGATTGATTATATCACCATTACACCCTAAGGAAGGTTGAGTTCGAATTTCGGGAAAATCGGACCAAAATTGCCATACAATATGGCCGCCGTTTGTACGCGAATACTGTTACAAAATGGTATATCAAGGTTGTGGACCCTGTAGAGGTCACAATTTTAATTCGATTTTGATGAAACTTGAAATTCATGTTTATAACCCAAAGTTCTAGGTTCCTTTCGATATTTGCACATGTCGAATCGTAACTTCCTGAATTATGGCCCCTGATTATACGCTAAATCGCCTTTTTATACGCCCACATTTTTATGTGGACATATATTGTCGTCGCCCCTGTCCGTCCGTTCACAATTTGTTTGTGGACTCTCTACAGGTCACAATTCTTATCTGATTTTGACGAAACTTGAAATATAGGTTTATCCCCAAAAGATCTCGGCTGCTTTCGATATTGGCATGTATCGGATCAAAACTTCATGGATTATGGCCCCTGATTGTACGAAAAATCACGTTTTTAGCTTGTGGACCCTATAGAGGTCACAATTTTGAACCGATTTTGATGAAACTTGACATGCATGTTTATAACCCAAAGATCTTGGTTCCTTTCGATATTTGCGCATGGCATATCGGATCATAACTTCCTGAATTATGGCCCCTGATTGTGTACGAAAAATAGCCTTTATTATCTTGTGGTCCCTCTGGAAGTCAAAAATATTACCCGATTTAAAAAAACGTTTGATTATATCACCGTTACAACGTAATGAATGTTGGGTTCGTGAAAATCGGACCATAACTGACAGACAAAACTAGGGTATAAAAATATGGTATATCAAGGTTGTGGACCCTGTAGAGGTCACTATTTTAATCTGAAGTTGATGAAACTTGAAATGCATGTTTATAACCCAAAGATCTTGGTTCCTTTTGATATTCAACGGATAATATTGGATTGTAACTTCCTGAATTATAGCCCCTGATTGTACGCAAAATTGACTTTTTATACGCCCACATTTTTATGTGGACGTATATTTTCGTCGCCCCTGTCCGTCCGTCCGTCCACAATTGTTTGTGAACAGTCTACAGGTCACAATTTTTATCCGATTTCAATGACCGAGTGTATTAAAATGTGGGGGGATTTTCCAATTTTTTTTAGTTTAATGTTACTTCTATGGCTGTTAAGTCTCGTGCTAAAAGGAGTGATAGTTTGGCCTACATATTGTTTTTTACAAAATTGACAAGTTATACAGTATATTACATAAGAACTGTGGCAATTTAAACAATTAGCTTTAATATACAAATTTTTTTGGTCTATACTAGTAATATGATTGGTGGTTTCCATAGTTGCACATTGTCAATTTTGTAAAAAACAATATGTAGGCCAAACTATCACTCCTTTTAGCACGAGACTTAACAGCCATAAAATCCCTCAGAATGATAGAACTAAACTTAATATTGCTGAATCACTTTGGATCCACAGATTAAATACTGTATGGCCTTATGGTTTAAATGAAATGCCTGTAAATTAATTCTAACATTTTTTAACTTTACACCCTTTATAATTATTATGTCATCAATGTTATGACGTCATATTTACATTATGACATCACTTGTTACCACGACTAACCTTGAATTTCAACTGCCTCATTTTTGTAACTTATATTCTCTGAAGAAGTAGATTTTTACCTACGAAACGTTAGATACTTTTTAAGATGGTTTTGTTATACCTTTGACTTTGTTTTTAACCACTCCTACTACTGGTGTCACTGTATCAAGTTTATTATGACTTTGATCCTGTCTATGTTTATGTTATTTAAATGGTTTTGGATTCCTCTCACTTTATCATTCGGATTCACACGTTGAAATGTGGTCGTATATTGTTGTCAGTCCAGCATCCACAATTGCTTGTGGACGCTCTAGAGGCTAAAGTTAATATCCGATTGAATTTAAATTTATACACATAGTTTAAGGTCATGAAGACGAAGACACCTATTGATTTTCAGCAATTTCCGATATTAACTGCCAGAGTTATGGCCCTTGATCACTTCAAAATATCTTGTGGACGCTCCAGAGGCCAAAGTTAATATCCGATTGACTTTAAATTTATACACAGTGTTTGAGGTCACAATTTTGAACCGATTTTGATGAAACTTGACATATATGTTAGTAATCCACAGATCTTGGTTCCTCTGGATATTTGCGAGCTTCGGATTGTAACTTCCTGAATTATGGCCCCTGACCGTCCAAAAAATAGCCCTTTTTAGCTTGTGGTTCCTTTGGAAGTCAAAATTATTATCCAATTTAAAAAAAACATTTAATTATATCACCGTTACATGGTAATTTAACATGGGGCAGAACTTTATAAAAAAATGAAACAAATTCTAATGATTTTCTGATAACTCGTGCGGTCCTCCTGCACTTACTATTAATGAGACAACTCTTGTTGACTGCCCGGACGATTTAGCTGCTATGTGGGCGTATGTTTCGTTTCCTGGCAATCTATTTTTTGTCCCCCGCCTTTTCCACTTAGGGTAAGCAGAGATAAGCAATTTGATTGGTTGATGCTTTGGGACACGATAACTTTAGTTCTAATTAAGTGAGAGTGATGAAACTTAGTGTATAGTTTCATTACGGTAATACCTTGACTAAGTTCGATAATGAGCATTTTCCACTCAGGGTAAGCAGAGCAATTTGATTGGTTGAGACTTTGGAACACAATAACTCTCCTTCTAATTGAGTTGAAATGTTAAAACTTTGTGTATATGCTTATTAGGTCAATGCCTTGATGGAGTTCGCAGATGAGCATTTTCCGCTTAGGGTAAGCAGAGCGATACGCAATTTGATTGGTCTAGACTTTGGAACACAATAACTCTTCTTCTAATTGAGTAAAAATGTTCAAACTTGGTGTATATGCTTATAAGGTCAATGCCTTGATGGAGTTCGAAGATGAGCATTTTCCACTTAGGGTAATCAGAGATAAGCAATTTGATTGGTTGATGCTTTGGGACACGATAACTTTAGTTCTAATTAAGTGAGAGTGATGAAACTTGGTGTATAGTTTCATTACAGTAATACCTTGACTAAGTTCGATAATGAGCATTTTCTGCTCAAGGTAAGCAGAGCGATACGCAATTTGATTGGTCGAGAGTAGTCGAAACTTTGGAACACAATAACTCTCCTTCTAATTGAGTTAAAATGTTCAAACTTGGTGTATATGCTTATTAAGTCAATGCCTTGATGGAGTTCGAAGATGAGCATTTTCCGCTTAGGGTAAGCAGAGATAAGCAATTTGATTGGTTGATACTTTGGGACAAGATAACTTAGGTTCATCTTGATTGATGATTTTTATGCCAATACAATGACTGCATTCTCATTTAGTAATCGATTCGACAGTAACAGTGTATAGAAACGATTGACTTGGACACGAGGGCCCTTTCCCTTGGCCAGAGGGGCCCTTTTGTCTGCCTTTAGGGTCCCCCTAACTAGGGTACATTTTCATTTTTCTCGGCGGTTTTAGCATTTTTCTTTATAAAACACTTTTGGATGACACTTCGTGTACAGTTTGATTGCTCGATACATTGAAAAAAATAAATGTGCGATTAATTAATATGTGTCTTCTATTTATTTTGGGATTTCGGCGGGGGACATCAGCCTCACTGTTGGCTTGGTTATTTTTGTGGTTCCTCTAAAGATCTCAATTATTATCCGATTTTAAAAAAACACGTTTAATTATATCGCAGTTATACTATAATGAAGGTTGAGGTCTAATTTCGCGAAAATCAGACCAAAACTTCCGGACAAAATGGCTGCCGATAATATGCGAATAGTGTAAACATTTGATTTATCAAGGTTGTGGACCCTGTAGAGGTCACATTTTAAATCCGATTTTAATGAAGTTTGAAATATAAGTTTATAACCCAAAGATTGAATTATTCTGAATTAAAAAAACGTTTGACTATATCCTCGGTACACATTAATGATGGTTAAGTTTGAATTTCTTGAAAATCGATAATTGAACAGCTAAATCCATAATATTAAATGTTTCGTATACTAAACGTTCGCTTAGGCAGAACTTTATAAAACCCAAACAAATTCTAATGATTTTATGATAATTACTTATATGCAACAACTCTTGTCGACTGCTCGGGCGATTTAGTTGCTGTTGTTTTGATATTCGCATGTATCGGACAGTAGCATCATGGATTATGGCCCCTGATTGTACGAAAAATCACATTTTTAACTTGAACAGTGTAGAAGTCACAATTTTCAACTGATTTTGATGAAACTTGAAATGGATCTTTATAACCCAACGAACTTGGTTCCGTTCGATATTTGCGCACATCGGATGGTAACTTCCTGAATTATGGCCCCTTATTGTACGAAAAATCACCTTTTTGTCCCCCGTCTGTCTAAGAATGCAGGGTACCATTAAAATGGGTGTGTCTGTCCGTCAGTCTTTTGAGACACAACTGGATAACTTCAGTTCTAATATAAGTGGGCGTGATGAAACTTGGTGTTTAGTTTCATTACATTCATGCCTAGAATTAGTTCAATAATGAGCATTTTCTGCTCATGGTAAACAATTTGATTGGCCGAGACTATGGAGCATGATAGCTGTAATTGAGGTAGAATGTTCAAACTTGGTGTAGGCATTCATTTGGTCTATAGGGGAATCACGTGGGTAAGGTGTTGGCTCGCTAGTCTGGAGGTCGGGTGTTCGATCCCTGCATTGCCCCTTGTCAGTGTTGTAGAAGGGAGGGCCTGACAACACCAGATAAAGGGTGTTAAATTTTCCAGCGTGGTGTCGTCCTTGTCAGTGTTGTAGAATGGGGGTGCCTGGCAAGGACAGATGTCTAGTTGTTCAGTAAGGGACGAAAAATTGAGGTCCGGTGTACACATTGACTTGCACCTAAAAGATCCCTTGGCAGTTGAATCCGTTATAATTCTCTGCAGGTCACAATTCTTATCCGATTTTGACAAAACTTGAAAAATAGGTTGTTGTCCCTCTGGAGGTCAATATTATTATCTGATTTAAGAAAACTTTTGATTATATCACCGTTGCATGGTAATGAAGGTTGAGTTCGAATTTCGTGAAAATCGGACCAAAATTGATGGTTGAAATGGTCGCCATTTGTACGCGATTAGTGTGAAAATATGTAATATCACGGTTGTGGACCCTGTAGAGGTCACAATTTTAATTTTGATGAAACTTGAAATGCAAGTTTATAACTCAAAGATCTTGGTTCCTTCCGATATTTGCACATATCGAATTGTAACTTCATGATTGTAGGAAAAGTCACTTTCTTTTTTAGCTTGTTCTCTATCCATCTCACGAAAATGTGGGCGTATCCAGCCTGGCAGCCGCTGGTTTACTGCTGAAATTGTCTTCTCTCAGACAAAATATACTCAGCCAAATTAAAAACTTGACACTGATCAATTTCAAATTTTTTTTTCTGGTAAGTCAAATAAATTTTAAAGTGTTTCTAACGATAGTAAGTAGTAAGAAGTCTTTAATTTCATAAAATTGTAAAGTGGATCACGTGACTTTTGAGCATATAAAGATGAAAAACACGTGCAAACACAAACTCGTGAGGTCAACCGATGCAAGATTGCTTAAACTGAACACGCACATGTAACTTGAACTGAAAAAACAAATTAAAATTGTTATTTTCATCTTTGTTAGAAAATGCCGCACCTTTCAAATGTAGAACGTCTACGTGCTATATATAGGTAGGCTCTATGCCTGTCAGTCTGTGGTCACTGTTGCAAGAGCCTTTAATTGTTGACGCAATACAATAATTAATCTTAGAATGAGAGTGCTTCAAACTGGAACTATTGCCGACATTGCTCCAGGAAGATCAAGCAATACGATTACGTCATCTTGGAAACAGATTTGTCACTGCAACCTCCACAAGTAGACAGATGTTTGGTGGAAGGGTAACTGAACAAACTGTTCGAAATTTCTTGCAGGCTGCTGGTCTTCGAGCTCGGAGGCCCTATAATGGACCAATATTGCACCTCTTCATCGCTGTAACCAACTTGTGTGGGCCACAAGACACATAAGATTTACTCAAAGACCGTGGAATTCAGTTGTCTTTAGTGACGAAACTCGATTCACTTTGAGATTTTCCGATGGCAGGGTCTGAGTGTACGGCAGAAGAGGTGAACATTACGCTCAAGTATGCGTCGGAGAAGTTGACCGATTTGGTGGCGGCAGCGTCATGGTTTGGGGTTCTTTTTGTGCACATGGATGTTCTCCTCTTGTTGTTGTCCAAGGGAACTTAAATGCTGTCCAGTACAGGGATAAGATTTTGCAACCTGTTTTTCTTCTGTTTATGCAGAGACATGGGCCTGGACTAACGTTTCAACAAGACAATGCTCAACCCCATACGGCAATTGCTACCCAGAATTTTTTAAGAAATGCCGGTGTCCAAGTCCTGGATTGGCCGTCGCTTAGCCCCAACGTTAATCCTATTGAACACATCTGGGACGAACTGGGTCGACGTGTTCGTCAGCAAGTGAATCCACTACTGACGTTGCAGGACCTTCAACATGCTCTTGCTGAGCAGTGGCGACGTCTTCCTCGGGAATGTTTTTACTAATGTTCTGAGATCCATGAGAAGACATTGTGTGGCAGTACGAGACACTAGAGGAGGCCACAACCGTTACTAAACACTTTATTCCGATTGTTCTCCAAATCTGTGAATTTCTTTTTGGGGGGTACTGTGACATCACGAACGTTATCAATGTCAAGGACTTTCGGCGAGACGTATTCTTGCTTTCTGTTGATGTCAAGGTTGTCTGTGCACAACATAACACTAAAATAGTTGCCTTAAACCAAATATTAAAAATCTAGTCCCAAAAATCCCGATTGTCAAGTTTTTAATTTGGCTGAGTATGTCCGTTCAGAAAGTTTACTAAGACAAAAATATCAGGCAAATAGCCCTTGGAATGGCTACAGATGCAAGATGATTTTTTGGGACCCCCCCCCCCTCTCAGCGGCTTGCCCCATCTCCGCAATCAGTGCCTCATTTTGCGGCAGCCCACCCCAATTTCAAAATTCCTAGATCCGCCCCTGCCCTAAACTCTCCTTGTTGAAAAATAATATAATTTTTAATTGTGCAATACTAGTGATAACGTATCGAAGTTCATCCCAATTTTACGGCGTGGTTTCCCCCTCATCAATGATGCAGGACGGAGGGTGTTTAATTGGAACGAAAAACCGAGGTACTGCGTACACATTGGCGTGCACGTAAAAGATGCCTTGGCAGTTGGAATTAGATTAGGCCATAGTGCCACTGCCCGGGCAAAATTTCCCTCAAAGAACACTGTATGGCGTATGCCCGTCTTCATTAGCCCAGTTCAGAGCAGAACAGTAAGACGTTAAACTATATTTTATTTCGTTATCAATACTGTAGTAAACTTGCCCAGTCACCCTTGTGTCAATAATGGACTGGGCCAGTTTTGATGGAAGAATTCACATGCTTTTCCTTTTGAGAAGTTACCCTCTACCTATTTGCAATTCCTTGGCATTGTAGGCCGATCATGGGTGCATCCTAGTTAGAGATAGCACATTCTTACATCAATACTAAAGTAACAAAATTCAAATTTTTCCTAGTTGCATTATTATCAGGAGTGAACCATGTTTTGATTTTATTTATCAGCCTTACTATTTTGCAGTTGAAGGATGTTTTAGAGCTTTCAGAGAAATGAATGAAATCTATCATGAATAAGGTTATGGCATTTAAAGATCCAGTTGTTATATAATAGTAAGTGTTGCATTTCTTGTAGTATTCTATGTCCCCATAAATGTTGGCCATTTAAATCTGCTGTAGATTAGGAGCCTAGGGCCCTATTCAATCAATAAAATCAACCAATAAAATCCAACGTTACACGTATCAAGTGAAAGTAGAATATATTATTTTTTATCTTTTCATGTAGCGCATAATTGGTAAAGTTCGATTGTGAGCTAAGCTGTAAATATGGTCGATCTTGAAAGTATCCTAGGCTGTTCTGGCTTGGTAAATATGGTTGATATTATCTTAAGCTGTTCTGGCTTGGTAAATATGGTCGATAGTATCATAAGCTGCCCTGGCTTGAAACAATCGTGGTTAGTACCCTAGGCTTTCCTGGATTAAAGTGATCCTGACTTGAAACAATCCTGCTAGTATCCTAAGCTGGTCTGGCTTGGTAAAATTGGACGAAAGCAAACCTAATTGTATCCCAAGCTGCACTGGCTTTAAAATGGTTGATTGTATCCCAAGCTGCTCTGGTTTGGTGAAAACAATGTATGGTCAGTGGTATACCAAGCTGTCCTAGCTTTAAACAATCCTGGCTTGTGACGGTATTCTAAGCTGTCCTGTCTTGATAAGTTTCGAATGTCCTGTCTTGATAAGCTGTCTTGGCTTGGTAAAAATGGCTTGTGATGGTATCCTAAGCTGTCCTGGCTTGATAAGTTTCGAATGTGACCTAAAGCTGTCCTGGGCCTGATTCTATCGCAAACTTAGAGCCTATTTTGTGAGGGAAACCCATAGATTTAAGATAAGAGGTAACCAAATTGACATTGTACAGTGATGAGCTAATGGAAGATCTCAAACATAGGCTATGGGGCGGACGGAACCATAGAAATGCATGATACATGAGATTCCCTCTGAGTACAATGCTGAGGAGGTAATGGACGATCTCAAACTTAAAGCCACATAGATTTAAGATAAGAGGTAACCAAATTGACATTGTACAGTGATGAGCTAATGGAAGATCTCAAACATAGGCTATGGGGCGGACGGAACCATAGAAATGCATGATACATGAGATTCCCTCTGAGTACAATGCTGAGGAGATAATGGACGATCTCAAACTTAGAACCCTATAGATTTAAGATAAGAGGTAACCAAATTGACATTGTACAGTGATGAGCTAATGGAAGATCTCAAACATAGGCTATGGGGCGGACGGAACCATAGAAATGCATGATACATGAGATTCCCTCTGAGTACAATGCTGAGGAGATAATGGACGATCTCAAACTTAGAACCCTATAGATTTAAGATAAGAGGTAACCAAATTGACATTGTACAGTGATGAGCTAATGGAAGATCTCAAACATAGGCTATGGGGCGGACGGAACCATAGAAAAGCATGATACATGAGATTCCCTCTGAGTACAATGCTGAGGAGATAATGGACGATCTCAAACTTAAATCCCCATAGATTTAAGATAAGAGGTAACCAAATTGACATTGTACAGTGATGAGCTAATGGAAGATCTCAAATATAGGCTATGGGGCGGACGGAACCCATAGAAATGCGTGATACATGAGATTCCCTCTGAGTACAATGCTGATGAGATAATGGATGATCTCAAACTTAAAGCCCCATAGATTTAAGATAAGAGAAGGTAACCATATTGACATTGTACAGTGATGAGCTAATGAGAAAATTTCAAACATAGGCTATGGGGCTGACAGAACCATAGAAATGCATGATACATGAGATTCCCTCTGAGTACAATGCTGAGGAGATAATGGACGATCTCAAACTTAAAGCCCCATAGATTTAAGATAAGAGGTAACCAAATTGACATTGTACAGTGATGAGCTAATGGAAGATCTCAAACATAGGCTTTGGGGCGGACGGAACCATAGAAATGCATGATACAACAGATTCCCTCTGAGTACAATGCTGATGAGATAATGGATGATCTCAAACTTAAAGCCCCATAGATTTAAGATAAGAGAAGGTAACCATATTGACATTGTACAGTGATGAGCTAATGGGAAAATCTCAAACATAGGCTATGGGGTGGACGGAACCATAGAAATGCATGATACATGAGATTCCCTCTGAGTACAATGCTGAGGAGATAATGGACGATCTCAAACTTAAAGCCCCATAGATTTAAGATAAGAGGTAACCAAATTGACATTGTACAGTGATGAGCTGTTGGAAGATCTCAAACATAGGCTATGGGGTGGACGGAACCATAGAAATGCATGATACATGAGATTCCCTCTGAGTACAATGCTGAGGAGATAATGGACGATCTCAAACTTAGAGCCCCATAGATTTAAGATAAGAGAAGGTAACCAAATTGACATTGTACAGTGATGAGCTAATGGAAGATCTCAAACATAGGCTATGGGGTGGAAATAAACCATAGAAATGCATGATACATGAGATTCCCTCTGAGTACAATGCTGAGGAGATAATGGACAATCTCAAACTTAGAGCCTATGGAGTGGAGGAAACCCATAGATTTAAGATTAAAGATGGTAGTCTGCTGACTATAACGCAAACGAGAACGGGAGACCTCACTTCCTCTCCCGGTTATCTTACAGGCAGCGAAGCGGTCGGAAGGCAGGGGATGGTTAAGACCAATCTCTCGTCCAGTAACCGTGCACTCTTTCGTACGATCCAAGACTCAATGGTGAGACGGGAGACCTCACTTCCTCTCCCGGTTATCTTGCAGGCAGCGAAGCGGTCGGAAAACCGGGGATGGTTAAGACCAATCTCTCGTCCAGTAACCGTGCACTCTTTCGTACGATCCAAGAGACCGTGTAACTAGGCTTACCCCGAGATGGCGTCTGGTCACAAATCGGAGAAGGTAGCCAAACGAGCACCGCAGACCTCACTTCCTCTCCCGGTAATCTTGCAGGCAGCGAAGCGGTCGGAAGGCAGGGGATGGTTAAGACCAATCTCTCGTCCAGTAACCGTGCACTCTTTCGTACGATCCAAGACTCAATGGTGAGACGGGAGACCTCACTACCTCTCCCGGTAATCTTGCAGGCAGCGAAGCGGTCGGAAGGCAGGGGGTGGTTAAGACCAATCTCTCGTCCAGTAACCGTGCACTCTTTCGTACGATCCAAGAGACCGTGTAACTAGGTCGACCCCGAGATGGCGCCTGGTCACAAATCGGAGAAGGTAGCCAAATGAGAACCGCAGACCTCACTTCCTCTCCCGGTAATCTTGCAGGCAGCGAAGCGGTCGGAAGGCAGGGGATGGTTAAGACCAATCTCTCGTCCAGTAACCGTGCACTCTTTCGTACGATCCAAGAGACCGTGTAACTAGGTCGACCCCGAGATGGCGCCTGGTCACAAATCGGAGAAGGTAGCCAAATGAGAACCGCAGACCTCACTTCCTCTCCCGGTTATCTTGCAGGCAGCGAAGCGGTCGGAAGGCAGGGGATGGTTAAGACCAATCTCTCGTCCAGTAACCGTGCACTCTGTCGTACGATCCAAGACTCGATGGTGACCGTGTAACTAGGCCGACCACGAGATGGCGCTTGGTCACAAATCCGAGAAGGTAGCCAAATGAGAACTGGAGACCTCACTTCCTCCCCCGGTAATCTTGCAGGCAGTGAAGCGGTCGGAAGGCGGGGGATCTCTTGTCCAGTAACTGCGCACTTTTGTACGATCCAAGACTCGATGGAGACCGTGAAACTATTCCGGCCCCCGGATGCGCCTGGTCACAGATAGGGTAATTGACACTGTACAGTGCCGAGGAGCTAATGGAAGATCTGAAACTGGTAGGCTATGGTGTGGAGACCCCATCGATTTAAGTTTAGAGAAGGTAACCAAATTGATATCGTTACTTGCGTAGACATACATACCGGTGTAAAATCTGTCTGAAACTCGGGCATACGGAGAAGCCTGTAGTTAAATCTCTGGACATTTTAGTGTGGTATAACATGTCATAAAAACAGCTCCCGTGGGATTTGTTTGCTAAAATTGATTTTTTTGTTTTGGGTTGATTAGGGACCAAGCTGCCAAAAAATGTTGGGGTTCAAATTTTCCCATCCCCTGACCCATATGGGAGGGGCATTTTTGAAATTGGGACCCCTCTGAACAAGAACATGACTATCTCCGCCAATAATCGTTGGATTTTCATGATCTAAAGTCCATTCTCGTGTTTTTTCATCATGCCGATCCCATCTGTGATACTTTTGTATATTTTACAGGACCACAACAATGTTAAGCGCCAAATGATCAATATGATGATGATTACCACGGGTATAGGACAAATACAGGGTAGGCATTAATACTAAACTTTATCCAACGCCGGATTAACCATGGGGCACATGCCACAGGGCCCCCCACATTAGGGGACCCCCTCAAAAATCTCAGTTGCACGCCTAGAGCATGGTCGGGCCGGTGACCTAGTGACGGGGCCTCTCCTATGCTCCAAGGGCCCTCCATCGGAAATCCCTAGGGCCCCCTCAATCCATGGTGTCACGATTGACCTCCTAGAATTCGTTGTAATCCGGTGATGGGTGTAACACATGGTCTTTTATTTTCATGAGATCTTCTATCGGACCAAACATTGTCTAATTTGAATTATCGTATAACTCGAACAAATTACTCGTCCCCATTTCGAGTAGCGCGAATTGCCTCAGATTGACATACGATTGTATATAAGCTGTGGTTGTTGTTGTTGATATTTGTTGTGGGTATAAGTTGAATTTGAGATGCACATCATGATCACACGAAATATTCAGATTTCTTGATTAAATCTCGTATTACCATTTGGTACTTACATTGTTAGACGTTTGTCAAAAATTGAGTCTGGCTTGGTCGTAACGGCCTCCATTCATCAAATCATCGCGGGGGATATAATACGATTCCGAATCAACTGACCCTGTTATTTATCACTGAGCGACTTCAAAATTAGGTTTGATGTAGCTCTGCTCACTTACAGTGGCGGATTTAACGGACTCAATGAGCTCCAGCCCACTCCTCTACAAATGCCCTCATTTCATAGCACTCACGTGGATTGATCCACTGAAATAATGCCAGAATGCGCTAATTTTGTGGCAGAATTTTATTTGTTTTCTTGGGGAGCTACTCTAAATGGCTCCGACACAAGTGCCTGAAATGCCAGGAAATCACGTTTTCGGCATTCAATTTCTAAATATTTCCTGGGGCGAGACCTTGCGGTGCTTCGGGCCTACTGCACTCGTGGTGGACTGCTTCGTCGGCCATAGATCCACGATCGGTGCTCAGGGGCCCCCACATGTTCCAGGTCCCAGGGCCCCCCACCATACAGGCCAAGTCTGGGGTCTTTCCCACAGAATTAACAAGTGTGTCTACTAACATATATCGATATTTCCATTACATATTACAGACGATGGTGGCATGACAGTAGTTCTTGGGGTAATCAGCATTTGTTTAAATAAGGGATCTTCACCTATGACAAGGTTCTAGACCATTGTTACTGACATTCATGAATGTAATCCTTCAACACCAATGAATAAGGAAATTGGTTAACGCTAATATTAATTCATGGGGTTTTATTTTCAGATAAAGGAGTAAAGAAGTTTATGGTATCATAGAACGTTATCATGCATCTTATACTGGGCCTGTCGATATATTCTATGTTGTATAAGCTTGGCTTGTGCACCAGATTCGTTTGTAAATATCATGTGAAGTTTTCCATGATGTATTATTAGGTTTTTTGGTAGGAAGATGTAGCCATGGGTAGTTATTAAATCGGGATATATTAATATGGCATCAACTAACCCCACATTTCGTTTAGGGAACTAATTTCTTTTTTTTTTATTATTTTGCACGTTTTTCACCATTTTGCATTTGCTTGCTAAGTAAGGGGTGCTATATTTAATATATTCTGATATTTGGTTTATCTTAGATTTTTAATGCTTTAACATATATTGCAAATTTCTCCTGAGTGTCTAGTAGAGATAATCTTGTATAACATGTTTCTATGATAAGCTTAGATGTAATTGCTGATAGCGGGGTCTAGAGAGTTTACTGATACAGGTGAGTTATGCCATCACCATTGGTAGATTTTAATGTTTTTGTTGTATGACAATAGACAAAACTAAAACATGCTGTCTTTTTTATTAGTCCATAAACGCATTGTATTTTACATGATGATTATAATTGTTTGATAAAAAAAAAATAAAGGTTCTTGGAAGATCTAACTAAACATAAATATATTTTTCTTTAAAACTAGTAACAGCGGCGGTTAAAGTAGACATAAACTGAGATTAGATGCTGCGTGGGAATTTAGAATGTATAATACTTAATAATCCTCCTCTTAATTACAGGATCGTGGAGATATGTTTGTAAGAGACATATGAAGACAGTGATAGTTGTGGATGAGCAGGACACACAGCGTATTATACATGACGATATTAATGTACAGGCATTTGTTATGCAATTGTTGAGGTAAGCATTAATATCAATATTTTCATTAATACAAAATTTCAAACATGAGTTTTATTTAAAACATAAAATGTTGTAAACCGAAATAGTAATGGTTATTCATATGAATTTCTGCACGCTGTATCATACGGCCTGCCATTGAGTCAGCTGGCTTGGTTTCTAATCCCCAGTTGAACCATATGTTAGTCCCGAAATGACCTAGTTTGTGTTGATTGGACGTTAATCGCCATTTTTCTCTCTCATAGGAATTTCACAAATTTGGTTGGCTGATTGTGTTTTCAATATTTTCCTTATTTTAAAACATTAGCAAAACACACATACTTAATTACAACTTCTCTAGTTCCTGTAGGCAGGAAGTTTGTCTTTGGCTATTGAAATGTCTCTGTTGGCATGCAAAAATACTGCCCGATGTTATAAAAAATAAACATATAATTGTTGTACATTTTACAGGACCACAACAATGTTAAGGCGCCAAATGATCAATATGATTATGATTACCGCGGATATAGGAGAAGACAGGGTAGGTACCAAACTTTAATTTTTCTAAATTATTCCTACAATTTATAAATAATTAAAATTAAATTACATGTGATATACTTAATTACATAATATTCTGTTCTTTGAATTAAGTATACATATTGACTGTTGGGACATTCCTGTAAATAGAAATTACACCTTCAAATCTGACATTTCAACTGAACGAATCATTTGGTCACCATAGATGTTCAGTGGTGGTTCTTAGGCGAATTTATTCTATTGGTTTACTTTCAACAAATCATACTTAAGCTGCAAGTTGTGATTTTCTAGTCGCAAAACAATACAGCATGACAGTAGGAAACATCTGTTTGTAGTTTTCGAAAACGTTTCAGATTTGCCGAAGTATTTATCGTGTTGTACAGATGGGCAAATTTTCAACTAGGTCCTTTTTTCAAACGATATTATTCATGTGGACATTTTAATTGTCATTGTTTACCTTTTTTCCAGGAGTGATTTGGATGGATGTCAAGCGGCAGTTTATGGTACCGGGAACTCGACTGGGAAATGGAAGTTGAATAGGGAAATTCTAGATTAGCAATAACAGGTTTATGTGTGTATATATTTTCTAAATTTTCATGGGTCCATCGAATAGGTACAGTAAAGGACATTCTGTTTACAAGTTTGAAACACATCAAAGTCTATCAAATCACTTCTCTATGTAAAGGTGTTTCGAAGACCTGTTAGCTCATGTTTCTTTACTGTAAATTTCGATTCAGATATTGATGGGGTTCGTTTGCAATTTGGATTTAATTATTGTCTAAATAAGCTTGTTATTGCCAAACTAGTATTTTTCTAATCAAGTCATCTACAGACATCTTCTGTTTTAATTTTTCATTTATATTATATGCATGATTGTTTATTATTTTTTATTTATATTATATACATGATTATTTTTTATTTGTATTAAGTTTATTTACAATGTAAGGTCAGTATTGAGTAAATACTTCTGGTTGATCCGAGCATTTTTGAAAATCCTACCACCTCCTTCCTAAATGGTAGTTAGGGTTAGGATGCCGGCTTACAATACTTACCACTGATGTCAGAAACGCCTACAAAGATCAGAATGTTTAATTTTGGGTAACATAATACTTTCTATGGACTTTAAGTCAACATTCAAAATTTTTTGTTATCTGTACATTGAACATAAAACTTTATGGGAATCTTAATGAGGTCTAATTACAATTCTTTCGAAACCAGCAACCAGATATTTTGGGTAAAAGAGATGTTACATTTTCATATTTGTATTGTTTTCAAGGGGAGGATTTGAGTAAGGTTAATTATTTTTGTAATTCTTATATTACTCAAATAATTACCTTAGAATAATATCTTTAAAAACTGTAGGCTTTTCTGACAGAATATATAATGTTTTTTTGGAAACAATTATTCACATGTAATGTGTATTGTGTTTGTCGTTGGTAAAGTTACGCTATTAGAAATGACCAGTTCAAATTGACAATTTTATCGAAACTTTCAAAAATCCAACATGATTTTTTGTTTTCATCTAAATAAACTTGATTGTACTAAACTAGTATTTTTCTAATGAAATTTTCTACAGATGTCTACTGTTTTAATTTTTCAATAATATTATATACATCATTGTCTTTTATTTATATTATATACATGATTATGTTTTAGAATTTAAGGTCAATAGTGAGTAAACACTTCCAGCTGATCAGAGCACATGGAAAATCGTACCTCCCCCTTCCTAAATGGGAGTTAGGGTTGGGTAGCCGCTCTCAGCACCGACCATTGTCTACAAGTGTCCACTGTTATAATTTTTCTTTTATATTATATACATGATTGTTTATTTAAAATGTAAGGTCAACAGTGAGTTAATACTTCTGGTTGATCCGAGCACTTTTGAAAATCCTACCACCTCCTTCCTAAATGGTAGTTAGGGTTAGGAAGCCGGCTTTCAATACTGACCACTGATGTCAGAAACGCCTACAAGATCTGGCCCGGAGTTCACAAAGCTTTCTCTGACTTAAGTTGAGAATTTGCTCAACTTTCAATCACTGTTTATGAGAAATATATTTATTCAAGAAATACCAAACTTTCCATAGTTTCTTATTGGTGTTTCTGATACATTAAAACATCAAAAGTGTTATAAAGGGGATATGTTTTAGTTAAAATAAGGTGAACAAACTTGAGTATATTCTCAACTTAAGTGTGAGAATGTTTTGTGAACACATGGCCAGAATGCTTAATTTTGGGTAACATAATATTTTCTATGGAGGTTAGGTGAACATTCAAAATTTTTCATTGTCTTTACTTGGGACATAAAACTTCATGGGATTCATAATGAGGTCAAATTACAATTCTTTCGAAACTTTCGACCGAGCAACAGGATTTATAGGGGTAAAGAGATGTTACCTTTTCATTTTTGTATTGTTTTCGAGGGGAGGTTTTGATTAAGGTTAATTATTTCTGTAATTCTCTTATATTACTCAAATAATTACCTTAAAATATTATCTTTCAAGAATGTAGGCTTTTCTGACAGAATTCTTTTTTTTTTTTTTGGAAACAAAATATCCATCCAATAGGTCATTATAAATAAACATTTCATTTAGTTTTTATGCACCCATATTTTCAGGCCAAAGGTTTAAATTTATATTTGTATATACTATAATATGATACCAGTCACTAGAGATTGCCTACAAAGATTGACAGTTATTTTATTGACTGTTATATTATTGTCAGTGTGCTAGGGTAAAATAATACTTTATAAGGAAATAGAATGAGGTCAAAATTTGAATAATCTCTCTTGAATAGATTATAATATTTCTTAATCAATTATTTACTTATAGATAAGAGATTATGATTTGTATTTCCTCAATTATTATACATTATTTAGTTATTTTTATAGGCCTATATTAAACAATAATTTGATAATTTTATATGCCCATATTTTATGTTACAGAACAAAATTCTAAATTTTGCATTTTACTAAACTTGGAATGTAAACCGTTACGGGAATTTGAATGGGGTCATAATTGTTTAGATATTTTCGACAAACAAACCTGATATGGTATGGGGGAGGGGAGATGTATTATGTCTGTCCGTTCATCATGCCATAGGTCCAAAATGTAAATTTTCCCTTTTCTCTAAACTTGGAACATACTAGTTTATGGTAATTTGAATGGGGTCAATTTATTTCGAAATTTTCGACATACAAATAATATAAGGGGAAGGTGGTGGGGTTGATATTTTTATATTTTATTTGCGCAGCCACATTTATTATTCTTTTATTTACCCTTACCCATGTATTTTAAAATATTGTTTAATATGGGTCAACTGATAATTCATCAGTCTAAATAGATTATATTATTTCTTAATCAGTTGTATTCTTACAGATTAGAGGTTTAGATTTATATTAGTATTTCAATATATCTGATTTTAAATTAGGCAAATTATTATCTTATAGGACTGGTATCTACTCTTATTATTGGTCAGTTATATTATATGCAGGATTATGTAGTTTACATTGTAAGGTCAGTATTGAGTAAACACTTCCGGTTGATCAGACTTAGGGTTGGGTAGCCGGCTCTCAATACTGACCACTGATGTCAGAAACGCCTACAAAGATCAGAATGTTTAATTATGGGTAACATAATTTATAAGGGCGTTAGGTGAACATTCAAAATTTTTCTTCATTGTCTTTACTTGGGACATTAAACTTTATGGGATTCTGAATGAGGTCAAATTACAATTCTTTTGAAACTTTCGACCGAGCAACATGATTTGTTTGGTAAAGAGATGTTACCTTTTTAAATTTGTATTGTTTTCGAGGGGAAGTTTTGATTAAGGTTAATTATTTCTGTAATTCTCTTATATTACTTAAATAATAACCTTAGATTAATATTTTTGAAGACTGTAGGCTTTTCTGAGGTCAAATAACGATTATTTCAAAACTGGACACACCGACATGATTTTGTGTTGGAGAAATGGAATGTTATGTCAGACACCAACATGATTTTGTGTTGGAGAAATGGAATGTTAATGTCAGACGTATAAGATGTTTGATTTATATTTGTATATATAATAATACTAGAAACTATAGATTGCCTACAAAGATTGACAGTTATATTATTGTCAGTGTGTTAGGGTAAAATAATACTTTATAAGGAAATAGAATGAGGTTGAAATTCAAATAATCCATCAGTTGAATAGATTATATTATTTCTTAATCAATTATTTACTTATAGATAAGAGATTATGATTTGTATTTCCCTAATTATTATACATTATTTAGTTATATTTATAGGCCTATGTTAAACAATAATTTGATAATTTTATATGCCCATATTTTATGTTACAGAACAAAATTCTAAATTTTGCATTTTCCTAAACTTGGAATGTAAACCGTTGTGGGAATTTGAATGGGATCATAATTGTTTAGACATTTTCGACATACAAATGTGATATGGTATGGGGGAGGGGAGATGTTTTATGTCTGTCCGTTCATCATGCTACAGGTCCAAAATATAAATTTTCCCTTTTCTCTAAACTTGGAATATACTAGTTTATGGTAATTTGAATGGGGTCAATTTATTTCGAAATTTTCGACATACAAATAATATATGGGGAAGGTGGTGGGGTTGAGATTTTTATATTTTTCATGCAACCACAATTATTATTCTTTTATTTACCTTTACCCATATATTTTAAAATATTGTTTAATATGGACCAACTGGTAAATTCACCTATCGAAATAGATTATATTATTTTTTGATCAATTATATACTTATAGATTTGAAGTTTTGATTTATATTAGTATTTCAATATATCTGATAGGGGTAAAAGATATTACCTTTTCATATTTGTATTGATTTGTGGGGAGGTTTTGATTAAGATTTATTTCTGTAATTGTCTTATATTACTCAAATATTTACCTTAAAATATTATCTTTTAAAGACTGTAGGCTTTTCTGACTGAATATTTAATGTTTTTTTGGAAACAAAATATTCATTCAATACGCCATTATAAATATTTCAAGATAACATTTTTTTCGAAACTTTTGACAAACTAACGTGATTTTTGTATAAATTTAATGCGAAGGGAGGGATAAAGATGTTACCCTCCCATATTTTAAATCAAATATCTTATGATACATTTTGGATGGATATGTTTCTTAGGGCCACTATATTTTACAGCTTTTAATATAATGTTTAATATAGACGTACTGATAATTTATCAGTTAAGAGATTATGTTATTGTTTTTTAATCAATTAAATACTCATAGCTGTAGTTAAGAATCATTTACAAATAAAATATTTCACCAACACTGTGGTTTGCATCTGATTGGGTGAAAAAAACAAGCCCATGGTAAATAAAAAAAAAAATGAGCTGCAGAATAAGCTTCTGAAATCCATGTTCAAGGATATTCCAGCTGCAACGTGTTTCATTTTGTTCTACCTGAACTAGGCATATCTCCATATTGGCTCCCAAGATGCTATAGGCGTAGATTCCCCCCAGCCCATTTTGTTTTTAAACACTATTTGATGGCTATTCTAATGATTAGTGAAAGACATTGTTACATCTATTGCACGAAAAAGCGTTGAACCCATGTCGAATTAATCAACCAAAATTAATATAATAGAAGGGTGAATTTAACGTCCACTCGACACAGACTAGGTCACTTCTTGACAAACATGTGGTCAAAGTATATAATTTAAATGATTTGTGTGGAGTGGTCTGTAACCGTTGGGAGGAAATGAAATGGAATTAAGCGTCCTACTGTTCTGCTCCTAAACCACGCCAGTCTTCATTAGCCCAGTTTAAGAGCAAAACAGTAGGACGCTAAATACCATTTCCTTCCCTCCCAACGGTTAAAGACCACTCCACACAAATAATTTAAATTATATACTTTGACCACATGTTTGTCAAGAAATGGCCTAGTCTGTGTCGAGTGGACGTTAAATTCACCCTTCTATTATATCAATTTTCGTTGAACATTGCGAAGTGGGTTCAACGCCTTCCATTAATCATCAGAATATAGCCATCAAATAGTTTTACATCTACTGCTCTGGTCCTAAACTGGGCTACTGGTTAGTGTGCGCACATTCTATCATACGGCCTGCCTTGAGTCAACTGGCGTGGTTTCGAATCCCCGGTTGTACGTGGCACGGAGTAGAGTCGCCTGTCCAACCTCGTGGGTTTTCTCTGGGTACTCCGGTTTCCTCCCACTGCTAAAGACCTCTACGAGCAAGGGAATTATTTTATAAAATTAAACCTAATGTTTGTGTCGAGTGGACGTTAGACCCCATTTCTCTCTCTCCAACTGCGAAGGGATTTTTTTACGTGCACGCTAATGTGTATAGGGGACCTTGGTGTTTCTTCCCATCCTACATCACTGATACAGGGAACCACGCCAGAAAATCTGGATGAACTTTCACGACCAATGCCAGGCCCGTAGCTAGCTGTGTGTGTGGGGGGGGTTATTTTGTCTTAAATATTGAATATTATCCTCGTCCATTTCTGGTACGATCACAGCATCAATCTTGATTTAAATTGACAAATAATTTGTGTTTACAATGTGAAAGACTTTGTATGATATTGAGTTAGAGACTTAGCTACTTTAAGTTCGGGAGTGAGGATCACTAGCCTGGAAGTCGGGTGTTGCATTGGCCTAGAAAGTTCATCTTGATTTTCCAGCGTGGTTTCCCCTTGTCAGTGATGCAGAACAGAGGGTCTGATAAGGACAGCTGTCTAGTCATTCAGATGGTATGAAAAACCAAGGTCTGTGTGCACGTAAAAGATCCCTTGGCAGTTGGAATTCAATATAAGAGTAGGCCATAGCGCCGCTGCCCGGGCAAATTTCCCTCACAGCACACTGTATATGAATAAAATTTTATGAAACCATATACACAAAATATGTAACGATTAGGCCTACCTATAGCCAAAAGTCAACAGGGGAAACCAATTAAAGGAAATAAAAACGCCGTTTGATTTGAAGCAACGCGTCTAGCCTCGTCCCCCGAGACACTTGTTACAACTGGGGTTGAAACGCATTATGGTACACGTTAGATGTAGCAATGGTAAAATGTTTGTCAATGTTGATTTAGATTGACAAATAATTCGTGTTTTCAATGTTGAAGATTTGGGATGATATTGAGTTAGAGACTTAGGTCCTTTGATTTCAACATATACAGGGTAATTTACATCTAATAACACACCATTTTTCATTTTTTCCCCCCATTGATAATAGTCCAAAAAAATTGGAAGCTGGTAGGGTTGGGTGTACTGAATGACGTCCTAAAAGTTTACCAAAATGGGACTTCTGGAAAGTACCTATATTGAGATTAATTGTTAGGCTTTTTAGTACGTCAGTCAATTTATGAAAAAAGGTAGGCCACCCCCCAAACAATCACAAGAAAAGATTTTTTGATGGTTTCTGGTGGAGTTCGGTGAACTGAATCCCACCCTAAAAGTTTACCGAAATTGGAAAGTGGCAAACTTTGAGAATAAATGCTAAATTCTTTAAATTCTTTTCTTGTTAAGGGGAAATCTTCAGAAAGGCATAAAGTAGTCAATTTTTAAGTGAAGCAAATGAAATTGATAATTGGCCTCAGGGAGTCAGGACCAATCATTCATATGAAATGGTTTTTATATATGTCCGATGCCCCCTTGTGCCATTTTCGGGGGCAACCCTATCATAAAAACCTATGACCGAGAACTCACATATATGAATGGGCATACCTCTGCACTGGTGCGTGATAAGATAGCAAATTTGCTATGTCTCTCATTTGTAGATATACTTATTGATGGTAAATGGTCCCTTACACCATTTTCAGATGTATCCCTACGCCAAAACATACGACAGAAACATCACAAACTGTGACCAAAATCCCAAATTTACAAATAGGCAAAACTCTGCACTGCTTCATCAAAGTATAGTAAATTTGGTGTGTGAACTAATGCTTTTGGGGTCAGTATTTCATTTGAAGATATGCTCAGTATATCATTTATTCAAAATAATAGTCTGCAGCACCACTTTAGAATTCATACTGGAGAAAAACATGTTAGACAACATGGGCAAACCGGACAAAGACCTTATAAATGTGATGTTTGTGGTAAATCATTTAATGAAACTTGTCATCTACAGAGACACCTGAAGACTCATTGTAGTAAATCATTTAGGCAGAAATATACTTTAGAAGCGCATGTAAGAACTCATAATAGTGAAAGCTCTTATGAATGTGATGTTTGTTGTAAATCATTTATTTCTTATGCGAATTTGAAGAAACACACAAGAATTCATACTAGGTAAAAAAACCCTCGTGAATGTGATGCTTTTTGTAGTAAATCATTTACTGGTAGTAGTGCTCTTCATAGTCACAGGAAAACTCAATACGAGAGAAAAACCTTGTTGATGTGATGTTTGTAGTAAACCATTTAATCAGAGTACCAGTGGAACTCTACAGTCACACCCAAGAACCAGGGCACACACTGGCTTCCAATTTTTGTCCGCCAAAATGGATGATAATATTTATGCACCAAAATATTCATATTTTTTTTCCCCGACAACTAATATATTTTATCTGACAAAAATTTGTGATAAAAAAGACAACATGTTACATATTTCTTTCTCAGAAAGGCTGATTAAAAATAAGTAACCTGTAATTACAATGTACAAGCAACTTAAAAAATTTGTCTTTACATAATACATGTACATAAGCCCAGTTTTTGAATCAATTTACTAAGATAATATTTTATTTTTGGTGATTGAGTCCTTTTGCACACGTTATTGCACAATATATTTTCCATATTTACACGTCAAATCTCATCCAAGTACAGCTTATATTTTTTTATGTTTTTCATGTACAATACCGTAAATGTATCAGAAAGAATCACATAAATTTCAATTTTATTTTTAACAGATGCTTCCATTATACAATATTAGGTCTGTTGTTATTTTCAGGTACTGTAAAGGTATATCAGAATCTGAATCCCTGATAGAATGATATAAGCAGGGCCCTTAACCCAAAATTGTTAGGGGGGAGCAAAGGCTTCCGAGGGCGCCGATGGGGCTTCTGGGGGCGGCAATGTACCTACACCGCGGAAGGGTTTATAGAGTGCTCTCCATAGGCGTACGGGGGTTCGGGTTAGCCATACAGTGGGAAAATTTGACGACCTCAAACGCGTTTTCTTTCTATTCCAGTCCCTGAGACAGTAGGCGGTCTGATATAGACTCACTTAGATGGCCGAGTCGATTTCCAATCAATCATTTATATTCCACGTCCCTGGAATGAGGCACCCCACAAATCATGCCGTTCTTGAAGCCCCATTGAACACGTTTCTGGGCGCCCACCAAATGATTCAGCATTATGTACTATTTGTGGCCCAACATTTTAAGGCGCCCCACCATTCATGTCATTATGGGTGCCTCTCCGGGATAAGGCATCCCACAGATCAAGCCGTTTTGTCCGCCCAATTCATTTGTGGGCGCCCCACAAATCACATCGTTTGAATTTTGAAGATTATCAAGCCATTTTGGGCGCCCAATTCATTCATGGGCCCCTAACCCATCTCACAAGCATTATATTATGGGTTCCCATGATCTTGGCATTATGCGTGTCCCTCTGGGATGAGGAACCCCACAAAACATGCTGTTTGAATTTAGAAAATTATCACGCCATTTTGGGTGCTTAATTCATTTGTGGGCGCTTAACCAATCTCACCAGCATCATACTATGGGCGGTCATGATCTTGGCATTATGGGCGCCCCTTTTGCCTAAGGCACCCCTCAAATCATGCCGTTTTGGGCGTCCCATTGATCTAGTCATCGGTGCCCAACCAATCTGATTCGATATTATGCACTATGTGTGGCCCAACATTATAAGGCGCCCCACCAATCGTGTCATTATGGGCGCCTTTCCGGGATAAGGCACCCCACAGATCAAGCCGTTTGGGTGCCCCTTCTGTTGTGGTGTTAATAGTGTGGCATTGGTTGGGCGCCGATATCGTCATGGGCACCCAACCAATGTCACTCGACTTTATGTGACACCCATACTATTATGAAGTCGTTGGTCTTGTATTGCATCATTTGGCGCCCATACTATTATGGAGACGTTGGTCTTGTATTGCGTCACTTGGCGCCCTTACTATTATGGATGTTGATCATTGGTCACGTATTGCGTCATTTGGTGCCAATTGAGGGATAAAGAGCCCCTTTTGGTGCTCATTATATTTGTATATGAGATTCCAAGAATTATACTCGTCGTTCACTTTTAGGGCATATTGATGCGATCCAGATAATCAGCCAGTTGATTAATTTATAGAATCTACCGCCACATGATTGACACTCAATGTGATTGTAATGGTTAATCAAGGATAAATATGATTATAGTTTTAAGCTTTTTTCCCACCAGTTCACAAAAAAAAATCGCCAGTACCACAAAATTTTATCACCTAAATAAAATCTTAATTGCCACTTTCATATTTTTATCGCAGTTGCGACTTTGGTGACGTGTGAGCCCTGCCGAGAACTCATCCTGGAGAGAAATTATATAAATGTGTTATTTGGGGTAAATCGATTAATGCCGTGTAACTAATGTAGTGAACGTGGGAGTCTCAGTCGCTTAGTGGGTAAGACACTGGCTTTTTCAACTTGAGGTCCAATGTTCCATTGCCGTGTTCGCTGAGGAAGCTCTTTGGAAAAAGTCATTTGGATGGTACACATTGGTGTGCAAGTAAAAGAACCCTGAACAGAGTTTGAAATAATATAAATCAGTGACACCACTGCCCGGACAAAATCTCTCCTAGCACACTGCATTACATACACCCATCTTTTCTCTACCCACACTAGGCCTATCTTCATATCGGACCCTCAGATGCTATAGGGCATAGATTCCCCTCAGCCCATTTTGTTAAACTATTTGATGGCTATTCTGATGATTAGTGAAAGACATTGTTACATCTATTGTACGAAAATATGTTGAACCCATGTCGGATTAATCAAAAAAAATAAAAAAAGAAAAAAGTGCGGCCTATAACCTCCACTCGACACAGACAAGGTAAACAAGTGGGAAGTCCAAACCAACATGGCCAAATGACGGACCTTGTGGATTATCTAACGCTGTATAAGTATATATATTTAAACGAAGATATAATCGACTTTGTTCAGTCTCAAATAATATTGTCAATTCTCTTCAAAGTGTTTATCACCAGGGGGATCACGTCGCTATGCGGATAAAACACTGGCTCGCTAGACTGGAGGTCAGGTGTTCGATCCCTGCATTGGCTGAGAAAATTCATCCAAATGTTCCTGTGTGGTTTCCCCTTTTCAGTAGTGCAGCAGTGGGCCTGACAAGGACAGCTGTCTAGTTGTTTGGATGGGACTAAAAACTGAAGTCCTGTTTACACATTGGCGTGCACATTAAAGTCCCTTGGCAGTTGAAATTCAATATAAAAGTAGGCCGTATAGCGCAGCTGCGTGGGAACAATTTCACCTTTAGCACACTGTATGGCGTATGCCTGTCTTCATTTTTCTCTTAAATCCTTGCTATATTTTCATATTATCAATACATTAGCCAATCAGCACGCTTTATAAGAAATAGGGTGGGTTTTATTATTTTGGGCAAGTTGACCTATCAATTATGAACCAATAAGAAGTCGGTTTACTAATAAATTTACATTATGAGCTATTTCGATGTAATAATTAATTTGAAATAAAAACAAATCAACTACTGATATTTAATCACAGTTTATCAGATGATAATATATAGCTCCACTGAATCACATGTTAATTCCAAAATGGCCAACGCTCTGGTTAACTTTAGATACCTTATGAATTTTGATGGACTGTGAATTGACATTTTATGAAACTGTTTATAGATGTTTATACTATAAAAATGTATTTATTTGTTTATGCACTTGTATATTATTAAAATTTTGATATGGTATAACATTACAATCCATATTATAATTATGTGTATTTTTTTCACATATAATCTTTAATCCTTTTGTTGAGGTGTTACAGACTATACTCTAAATTAGTCAAGGACACAGACTCTAAACAATAGATGTGGGGAACGTGAGGTGTCCCCGAAATGAAATGGGGTTTAGCGTCCTACTCTTATGCAGCTGTCTGATCTCAATTGACCATTGAAATAGAACCTTTTGCATTTCAAAATTTCCACAAGATACAAAATTTGGACACATGATGCCCAGAACAGTTCTAATTGGCGTAAAGATACACAACTTAGACATAAATGTGCATATTAATTGGGAGATTTTAAAAATGCAAAAAAGTGTATTTTGACTAATTTCCCGAGATACACTCTTTTGACACTTCACCAACGATATGCGATAGAACTGGTTAAACATGTTCCGAATATAATTTAAAAACTTTTTGTCTTCCAAAGAGTTATTAGTGAGCAGACAATCACATGTGTATCTTGTTATCACTCCTCATTTCAGACAGTTATAATAATAATAATCGTTTTCTGAAGCGCAGAACATTCAGCCTGACTGCTCTGTGGCACTTTGGTTATATAGAGGGATAACTCGTTTTTTCCTTTCACGTTCATCACTTCTGATTGTTGAAACCTTTATTACTCCTCTATGGTAGCGATGATCTCTGTGTTAAAATTATATTTGGAAAGTGTTTAACCAGTTCTATCACATATGTGATAATGACTGGCACCAATATTGTCCTTTAATCTTATCCTACCGAATAGTTTCTGTATATTTTCAAGATGCGTTTTCTAATTCTGGTTTGGTAGCCAGATTAAGACATGTTCCACTAAGGGTATTGTAGCCACAGTAAATGAAATGGAGTTTATATACATCTCTATTTCACCCCATCAAATCTTGGACAGTGATAATCTGGAGCTTGATCATGAGTGGGATAGAGACACAAACTAAGTCATTTCGGGACTAACATATGGTTTAATTCCATTTCATTCATTCTCTTGTGTGTAGGGTTTTTAGCAGAGGAACCGGAAGACCCGGAGGAAACCCACAAGGTTGGACAGGCGATCCTACTCCTTGTCATGTACAACCAGGGATTTGAAACCACGCCAGATAAATGTTGGTTATTTGACGGTAGAGCCACTGGTTGCCTTCGTAAACAGGTTGAGTTGTAAGACATGTAATTAATTTACTCTAATAAGTAATATGGGTTTCTGGAGCCGCCATAGAGCTGCATAGTTCCAGTATTTTAGAAAGGGTTGTATCAGGTTTTCGGGGATTTGGCATTCAGATTTTTTGGAGTGATCTTTTACAACAGCTTGATCATTTATATTCGTAAATTTACGTGTAGAGGTTGGGGATTTGGCGAATTGATTTACAGTTTCTCTGCTTTGTTAAGATTTTATGCGAAGAAAGTATTTATATAGGTTGTCTGATGCATATCTTGTGATGTACAATATTATAATATGGTGAGTATTTCATACATTTTATCCATTTCATACATTTCATACATTTGCTTTGCGATACTAAAAAAACTAAAACATGTAACCTGAAATGTATTCAAAATTTATAACCTGGGCATTTGTAAAGAAAAAAACAAACCAGTGATATGTAGATATAATACAAACTTCAGCTTCTGATAATACAGATAGACAAACAACTTGATACGGGGGATGAGAAAATACAACCACATTTACATACTGACATTATGGAAATACCCCAATATATACACATTTTTATTATGTTTTTACTCCATAAAATGGTCAAATCGGAATAACTTCTAGAAAAGAAGTTAAAAATATAAATTGTTTTCAAATGGGGCTGTTATCACGATACAATATAATAAAAATGGTTTAACAAGGACCATGTAATAAAGAAAATATTGTAAATTCAAAATAGGCAAGATTTAAAAAGAAAGTTTTGAACAGTCACTAATAACGATGATCAAAGTTCCGTCGTTACAATCAATGAACCTTGGTCGTTGACATCAAGTTTACTAGTAGGTTGATTCACGCCGGTCATCTCCTCAGCTGTATCACACACGGGATTACTTCCTTCTAGATGAGTCTTCCCCAAACACGTCACACTTGTTTCAGACTCACAAGTATTAAGTTGATTAACATCACTAAATTCTTCCTTCATGTCATTAGCAGATTTTGATTTAAAAATGTGATTGTGACTCTTTTGATTTGTCCGAAGACTGTGCACTAGATTTGTTGTTGGTACGGAAAGGCGCGTTCGTTTAGGTGACCTTAAATACTGTCTGTTATACAACCGTGAAGCTTGTTTATCATAAGGTAAATTTTCCGAAGACAATGACAATCCTTTAATGTAGGAATCAGCGGAACAACATGGTGAGAAAACCATATGAGGAATACTATTTTCGCTTTTCATCATACCGTCACTACAAACACTCAACATACTATTGTTTGAACCAAGTACATTTGGTAAACTCTCCTCAATATTCGGTTCGAAAGAAAATGATGATTCCCCTGGAGAGTTAGGGGTTAAATTTGGAGAAGCTAGAGTTTCAGTAAGATTCAGGAATCTACCAGAGCTTGTTATCACTTTTAGCAACTGTTCCACAGTATTACTAACCCGACGAACCTCACTACTCAATGACCCCATTTTACGCTCAAGATTATCGACACTAGTTCTAGTATTTTCCATTTGTTTCTGAAGACCCTGGTATTGACTTTCCTCTGATTTTACAGTGTTTCCTGAAATAAACAACAACCTTGATCAGTCTAGCCTATGCAATCAATTAAGTTCAAATTCTGTGTATGCAATTTTATAGGACAATAATTTGTTGATCAACAAATTAGTGGACTGTAAAAGGAGAAATAAATGTATTATTCCAATACATACACACATGATCATCTAAGGTATGCCATCTGTATATATGTCATTATACTACCACATACTACACAGGGTTACAGCAAAATGATGCAAAATAGACATATCATTTAATTTTTTCAAAAATAGAGGATTATATCGCAGGAAATGTACTTCAAATGCCATACCAATGTCTGACTGTTCTATTTGCAACTTAAATGTACTTGGCAAACCTGAATTCCAAACAACCAATCTATCATCGTGGGGTATGGGGGCCTCTCCCCCAAAAGCGATTTCTGCTATTCTAGCTCATGTATCCAATCATTTTTTAACCGAGATCCCACTCTGAATGCCAACCATCCAATCACACTGTTACTACTGCATTCACAAATAATAATCGATGCCCGAAAAATGTTGCACAAAGTAGAGTGGCTCAAGACAAAATGTTTTAATCTATAGTCAACACAGTACAAATTCGTGGTATTCAATTAAAAGAAAAGTAAAATTAGTGTTTTATTAGGGCTCGATGACAGTTAGGGAAGCCTTTGTTGCTACTTTAAGACCATGAACTGTTGTATTTTTGATGCGATTTTAACCATGATCAAGCTTGGAATTTAATCATTATTTTTGGTGTGCTTTCACCTGTCTGTCTGCATTGTGGGGTATGGGGGCCTCTAAGTCACGGAGAAAATTTTGCAAAATTAATCACCGCAAAAGCGTTTTCTGCTATTCTAGCTCATGTAAGCCACTCCAAAAGTATACAATGGTTTTTTAACCGAAATCCCACTCTGAATGCCAACCATCAAATCAGACTGTTGCTACTGCATTCACAAATAATAATCGATACCCAAAAAATGTTGCACAAAGTACAGTGGTTCAAGACAAAATGTTTTAATCTATAGTCAACACAGTACAAATTCGTGGTATTCAATTAAAAAAAAAGTAAAATTAGTGTTTTAGTAGGGCTCGATGACAGTTAGGGAAGCAAAACCAGAAATACCCAAAATAGTTTACGGTTTACAGACAGTGGCGCCGGTTTTCTTCGAGAGTCGAAGAAGCGGAGCTGACCTTGTATTACTGCTATTCCAGCCCACAAAATTAGTGTTTTATTAGATTTCGAGTACTTTATTGTGCCAAGTAGATGAAATAATTTTTTTTTTTTTTTCTTTGCCCATCTGCCCGAAAAGTCAGTCTGTTACAAAGGCGTTTGGGCTTTTCACGAGTACGACAGCAGGTATAACATTGTCTTCTTTTTATTGTCTTTGTTGCTACTTTACGACCATGAACTGTTGTATTTTTGATGCGATTTTAACCATGATGAAGCTTGGAATTTAATCATTATTTTTGGTTTGGTGTGCTTTCACCTGTCTGTCTGCATGCCGAATAATGTATGTGCTAAATTTAGGAGCTCGGTAGAGGGGTATGAACTTATTGAAAAGATACATTATTGAAACAAAAAAAAGTTGTCGAGAAGAAGTCGAATATTTTTAATACAATTCAACCAACATTAATTATTTTTTAATAGCTCAAGGACTGCTGAGTGGGATGTTGTAGGTTAGGCACTTGACTGGTACTGATGGTGATCTTCATAGATATCTGCCATCATGATGTAATAGAACTAAGCTCAGCTCAGCGTTGCATAGGTACGAGAAAATCTGCCAAAACTCAAAAAGAGCTTTGACACAACGCATTGTATGGGGAAATACGGATGGGGAAAATTCTGAGTGTCAAAAGTCTGAATAATGGCATATTTTGATAAGGGAGTAGACAGTTAACCATTAATCATAAAGTTGATCACCAAGACTAACGGTCTTTAGACACCTTTCTAAATCGATTCCCTCTAATTTCAAATCTTGATCCTTCTTACCATTAACAACATGTTTACCCTTCCTTACCTTGATTCAAACTAGGAAGTGTTCGACATGGTCGTAGTTTGTGATTTTTATTATATCGAAGACGAGACCCCATAGAGTTAGATCTCCGCATGCCATGCAGAGATGATGTAAATTTTCGTGGAGTATTTCCTTCCTGCTGTAATGTGTCTGTCCTAAAATTGCAAATAAATCGGTAAAATACAAATGATCATAGTTTTATAAGAGTGGGCAAAGTACTCACATTTGCCTTTATGAGTAATAATTGTTAAACTTATTTAAGATATTTGTAGCAGCGAACTACAAAAAAGAAAACCCATACAAATCGTTCAAATGGGGGTTATAAGAATCAAAATCCAATATGGCAACTATTTTCCAGAAAGCCAACTTTCTAGCAACCTTTTCAATTTTGGTGCTTGTATCCCGATTTGAATGATTTTTACACCAAGAAAACAATCAATAAAATTATATTGGCATAGGTCTGTTAGCTAAAATATACATCCTGCAAATTCAAAAACGAAAATATACATTGTTAAATGTATCCATAGATGATGGCAAAAATGTTGTCCTTATTTTGTTCAGCAGCGGTTGCTAGGCAAGATACGCCCACATTTTGCAAGAGATGGATAAAGAACAAACTAAAAACAAAAGCAATTTTTTGTAAAATCATGGGGCATAATCCAGAAAGTTAAGTTCTGAAATGCACAAATATCGAAATGTGTTGAGAACTTTGAGATATAAAAATATATTTTAAGTTTCGTCAAAATTGGTTAAAAATTGTGACCTCAAGAGGTTCCACAACCTTCGTATTACATACTTTTACACACTTTGCGTACAATGCGCGTCCATTTTGTTGAGTAGTTCGTTTTTCGATTCCCCCTTAACTATGGTGGTAAAAGTGATATATTAAAACAGTTTATATAGTTGGATAAAAATTTGTGACCTCTAGTGAATCCAACAAACTAAAAAGCAAGATTTTTCATACAGTCAGCAGCTGTAATCCAGGAAGTTACAGTCGGATATTTGCCAATAGCGAAAGGAAAAATAGGTTGCCAGGCAACGAAACATATGCCCACCAGCAACTAAATCACCCGGGCAGTCAACAAGAGCTGTCGCATATCAGAAAATCATTAGAATTTGTTTGGATTATTACAGTTCTGCCCCATGCTAATGTTTAGTATACGAAACATTTAATAATATGGATTTAGCTATTCAATCATCAATTTTCAAGAAATTCAAATTCAGCCATCATTAATATGTACCGGAAATATGTCAAATGTTTTCTTAATTCAGAATAAATTTGTGAACTCGATAGGGTCCACAAGGTAAAAAAAACCTTATTTTTCGTACAAACAGGGTCAAAATCACGAAGTTTTGGTCCAATCGGCACGAATATCGAAAGGAACCACAATCTTTCTGTTATAAACTTACATTTCAAATTCCATTAAAATCAGACTTGAAATGTGACCTCTAAAGGGTCCACAAACTATATATCAAATTTTTACACTATTCGCGTATTAGCAGCAGTCATTTTGTCCGGTAGTTTTGGTCCAATTTTTACGAAATTCGACCACAACCTTCATTACAGTGTAACGGTGATATAATCAAACGATTTTTAAAATCGGATAATAATTGAGACCTTTAGAGGAACTACAAGCTAAAAAAAGTCGATTTTGCGGACAATCAGGGGCTATAATTCAGGAAGTTACAATCCAATATGCGCAAATATCGCAAAGAACCCTGATCTTTGAATTATAAACATGCATTTCAAGTTTTATCAAAATCGGATTAAAATTGTTTTTCATACAATCAGAGGCCATAATTTAGGAAGTTATAAACCGATATGCGCAAATATCGCAAGGAACCAAGATCTTTGGGTTATAAATATCCATTTCAAGTTTCATTCAAATCGGTTCAAAATTGTGACCTCTACACTGTTCACAAGCTATAAATGTGATTTTTCGTACAATCAGGGACCATAACCCATGAAGTTACGGTCCGATACATGCCAATATCAAAAGGAACCGAATTCTTTGGGAGATAAACCTATATTTCAAGTTTTTTTGAAATTGGATAAAAACTGTGACCTGTTGGCTGTAGAGTGTCCACAAGCAAATTGTGGACGGACGGACTGACAAACAGGGGCGACGGCATAATACGTCCACGTGAAAATGTGAAATTTCCAATCAATAGAAACAGGAAACACAAACCAAATACAGACGATTTGATGGGATCGATTTTGACAAAGTCAAAATGATGCATATGATATTCAGATAAGTTAATATAAAATAATTAGTAGAATACAATATCAAAAAAACATTGTTTTATCCAACGTTTCGTCAGTAAAAATACTAACTTCCTCAAGGTTACCTTGTGACTTTTAAGGGGTCCACAACCTCAGTGTGACATACTTATCCATATTTGCGTACAAGCAGCCGCCATTTTGTCAGGCAGTTTGGGTCTCATTCTCACGAAATTGGAACTCAACTGTCATTAGGATGTAATGGTGATAAATATAACCGTTTTTAAAAATTAGAAAAAAAATTGTGGGCACACAAGCTAAAAATGTGATTTTTCAGACAACCAGGGGCCATAATTCTCGAAGTTACTGTCCAATATGCACAAATTACAACAACAACTGCGATCGTTGGATTATAAACATACATTTCAAGTTTCATCAAAATCAAATAAAATTTGTGACTTCTCCGTAAAATAAGCAGCCATTTTGTCCAGCTGTTTCGGTCAGATTTTTACGAAATTCGACCCCTCATTGATGTGTACCAGTGATATATTTAAATGGTTTTCAAAATTGAATACAAATTGTGACTTCTAGCAGGTCCACAAGCTAAAAATGTGATTTTCCAAACAATCAGGGGCCATAATCCATGAGGTTACGTTCGATTATCGAAAGGAAATAAGAACTAGAGGGTCCACAACCTTGATATACCATATTTTTTACATTATCTGTGTACAGGGGCCAGCCATTTTGTCTGGCAGTTTTGGTCCGGTTTTCATATATTCACGTGTTTTTTTTTTAAATCGGATAAAAGTTGTGACCTCTAGAAGAACCATAAGCTAAAAACGCAATGTTTCGTACAATCAAGGGCCATTATTAAGGAAGTTACAATCTGATATGCGTGAATATCGCAAGGAACCAGGATCTTTGGGTTATAAACATGTTTTTTTAAGTTTTATCAAAAACGGATCAAAATTGTGACCTTTAGAAGTTCATATACGATATGTTTACATTTTTTGTGTACAAGGGGCGGCCATGTTGTCCGTCAGATTGGGTCCGACATTCACGAAATTGTGACCTCTAGAGTGTCCACAAGCCAAATACATGGTTTTTCGTACAATCTGGGCCATAATCGATACATGCCAATATCAAAATAACCCAAGGTATTTAAAGATAGACCAATATTTCAAATTTCGTCAAAATCAGATAAAAATTGTGACGTCTGGACGGGTCAGGGTGATGACAATATACATCCACATCAAAATGTGGGTATATAATTAAGATAACATAGACAACAGTAATTTTTGTCACAGATATTATTTAACATTTTAAATGTATCTCTAGTGGCTGCTTTTGAGCAGAGTATTGGGGCAAATTCTTTCATTGAACAAATTTTATGAAAGACTAAAATTACCCTCTATATATTACATTAGACATTAAGAAATAATATATTTTATGTTAATAATGTTGTTAGTTTAAAAGAACCATTCTGTAGATTTATACTATCTATATGATAAGAGCAGCTCCATGCAAGATTTTGTCTAACCTAAAGTGCATATCTAGAAAATAAATGAATAGTGATATCTTGGTACACACCTTTTTAACCTTAAATACACTGCTCCTTCACACTAGCTCAGGGTGGAAAACCATTTTTATATAAAGTGCGCCAATTTGCTGAAGCGAATTTAGATGTAGCACACAACTCTTGTAACTGCGTATACCTCATGTAAAATATATAGCAATTTTACTGGACGATCGAATGCAGAACAAAACAAAAAACATCTTTCTTACTCTCACATATTTAACTGAAAATGGGATGATGTAAAAAAGGATGTGCACAAAAGAATAAAATCACTAAAAAGAATGACTAGCTGAAACAATGGCCTGAGAAATCCCTCACTGGCCATTGCTGGATTGGCTTCTGATACTTGCGCTTTTGAGGGAGTGTGTCTATTCTTCAAATCTTTCCCCAAACACAACAACATTAAGGGTCTTCCCTAAAACTTTGGACAGTGATTTAAGGTATTAATAACGGTGAAATTGTTGTTTGTCTCAAAACAGTATTGTTTACATAATATCCCTGTTGATAGCCTCATTTGTCACACAATTAGTGTTTCTGCAATATTCTACTGTGCACTGGTTAATTGGGAATAATAAAATTCTGAGTCATGACGTAACGTTCTGTAACCATATTTGGTCCAATTTAGAGCTCGGTTACACAGTTAGCTATTGGTTGTTAATCAGACTATTGACCAGTCATAATTTGTAACAAGAATTTGCTTTCTTTACAGCAGTGAGTAGTGAGATTAGCTCTGGAAATAATGTTTTATGGTACTTCCCATTCTTTCTGAGAAGTACTGGAAAAAATCTTAAAATTCTAATCAAAAAAAGTCATTATTTACTCCGAATAATTAAGCCAAGCCATGATATTTGATATTTCTTTTCGTCTTAAAAAAATTATATTTTGATAGTGGAATTTCACTTGCTGTGGCTTCATGCTTGATATTACAAATACTATTATCACAAATGGTCAGAAACGTGAGAACAACGAGACAATGGCGTAGTGACGATTCTAGAGTGCAAAAAGGGTCTGCATAGGGATTCAGATTCTGATACTATTAAAAGGTACCTGAAAATAACAATAGGCCCATTGTACACGCAAATCCATATTTTAAGTCAATCCTGTGCCGAAGTTAACAGAACCAATGCATAGCTGTGTCAGATTCTTTGATAATATTGAAGAAACTAAACTTGATTACCTAATTAACAACCATAGTCTCCTGGGTAACTACTAATACCATAAAAGTTATAATATACAATACCCACAGGCTCTTGAAGAGATTAAAATAACACTTCTTACTACTCTTTGACTATATATAGTCCCTTCAGATGCCTGTGACAAAACTCATATTAATATAATGTGTGGACTATTATCTTTTCTTCTAAATTATAACACTGAGAGAAATATTAAGGGAAAATAACAAACCTATGGCGGGGTTGCTAACTGATTTTTTTTTTAGAACATATCAACATTTTTCACTTGCTTTTTCGTAAAACTACCTTTTCAGGGCAAACGGTTATATCGGTTATTTCTTGCCCCAAACCAACTCTTCATCCTTTCGAAGGTTTTGCGGTGTAGAATGTGAAAACCCAATTTTCGACTGAGTTTGCCAGCACTTTGCAGCTCGAGTCATATATATCAACATTTAGTTATATTGCTAAAGACAGTAGCTTATTAATATTGCTACAGATCTAGACTAGAGCTGTATTATAAGGTACTTTATTCTGGCACTTTAACACTATGTTTACTGTATCCTGTGTGCAAGCAGAAACACAGCAAACTGGTTATTTGTATTTTAATAAAACCCTTATATCTCTGGTGGTACTACTATGAACATATCAATAAAACCAATTACATTTTTATCACAATACAATCCGTATTATTAGATTAAATTCACATTGAAATTGCACTGTTTATTAAATGAACAAAAAGAAGATAATGGTTTGCCTCTTTAATCACTACCAATAATTTGAAACATAGGCCCCAATAAATATTCTTACTAAGTTTTAACACAATACTGTGACAATTCAGTCTGAACTTGCTAAAATCAGGAATCTTGCAATTTGTGACCAACAAATTCTGTATTTCAATTCTGATCCTTATGGCACATTTAGATTCCAGCAATTCTAAAATGAAACGTTTCATCAAGTACTCTTGTAGTGCACCCAATATGCACTAATATCTATGCAAGGGTTGGACTGTGAAGGCTAATATTAAAAGTAGGTGTAAAGGTGCTCTGTGCAAAAAAAAAATTAGTGCTGTCATGCTAGATACCCTCATCAATTCAGCAATATCTTCACTTCTCTTAATATTAATATTATGGTGGATGTTTATTTAATAATCTCATGATTCTAGAATTCATTAGAATTTGTTTGGTTTTAAGAGTTGTGATCTTGGTTATACAAAGCATAATGACATGATGAGTTCAGCTGGTCCTAACAACAGTATATAAATTTACAGGTAATCCATTGATAACACAGGACTCATATGCGGCCAAATTGAAAATCTACAACGATTTTTCTTTCAGGAATATAAAAACTGTGAATAAATCATTGAAACTCAACGTAAATGCTGTGCATAAATTTCAGGAGCTATAGCCTGACTGTAAAGTCTTAAAAAATAATAGGTTTCTGCTTATCAGGGATGACTTAAAAATCATAGATTTCAATTCAATCATTCTATGCCTTTACTCACATGATTTGGACCAAGAGGCATAACTCTGTCTATTTATCAAATATTGATCAATGTGATAACTCTGACATTAACAATTGGAAATCATTTCTTAGTCGTCCCATGGACATCAACACTGTGTATAAATTTCAATTAATTGTAGAAGGACAGACTATTGTTTCCTCAATAACCTGTAAAAACTGTAAATCAAGGAAGAGTCAATGTGATAATTTGGTATAATCTCAATCATTCTTGGCTTTTATTCTTGATAAAGAAGGTAATAATCATTTCTAATTACAATCTGGAATGTTTACATTTGTGAGTTTTCAACAAAAAGGTTTCAACAAATGGAAGTGACAAAATTTAAATATTTTTGTTTTTTCCCCCTTAATTAGGATGAGTGGTTTGTGGTTGTTATTTTTGTATTTTAGGATTTAACAAGTGTTAGTATTATATGAGAAGTGAAATATTTACAACCTCCATGCAGTAAAGAAAAGTGGAATGTCCTATGGTTCCAAACTGAAATTGAATGTGCAAATAAATACATCAATATTAAACTTTTTGATATTTAATGGCAGATACCTCTTACTTGGCGGCGATGGCGGCGATAACCACTTGGCTAACTTTAACTGCTTGAAGCTACCGGTAATACTGTGCCACAAACAAATACATAACAATACATTTATCACTGTAACACTACATATATATAATTATATTTTAACATCTCTGATTTAACATTGAATAGAATGAATTGAAGATTTGGTGCTTCAAGTTACAATACTGTTGGATAAATTAGCTACACTGAGCAACAATAATTATAATAATGATGTGCAAAAATACGTTTTTTAAAATACAATCTATAATTCACTGTTTTGTTTATCATTTTGAGTTAAGTCTGAATCATTACAGGCCCACAACTGTGAGTCAAGCCTGTAAGTTTTTGGGAAACAGTGAAAACAGGCCTTTAAAACTATATTATGTTTGTTTTCCTTTTATAGAATGGTCGCCCTACTCAACACTCAGATAACCAATCTTCCAAATTATGTCCATGTTTAATTCTGGTGAGTATGTGTAGTCACCCCAAGATGTCACAGACTGACTTTACAAAAAAAAATCAAACATCAAAAACTGAAAAGTGCTTCGAGGTGTAGACATATTCCAGCTTAAGAAGGAGTCCGCAGAAAACCATGCAAGACACAAGGATTTGGTGAAACTGTCTATAATAGACACTTATGGACCACTAACCCACATGGCAAGGGACAACGTATAGTCATTCTGATGCCACAGAAATCTTAGGTACTGTGCAGTAAGCCTACACACTTAAAGAATCCTTAACAGTCAGAATTAAAAATAAGAATAGGCCATTCATCAGCTGCTGTCCGGGAAAAACTTCCCTGTATAGCACACTCGATGGCATATGCCCTTCTACATTCACCCAGTTGGTTCTTATTAGTCAATTATATAAATAAATAGTTTACAATTTTTACACATGTGGTCAGGGGATCTTGGGGGTAAAGTAAAAAAAGCTTGGTTGAAATTGATGACCTCTGCATCACTTTTTGCTGATTTTGCATAGTTTTCTCACAGACACATTCTTAATGTGAATAAATTTGAGTGAGGTTTGTTTTGTGTGGGAATTGATACAAATCCTTGAGACAACTTAAGCTGTGTTTTAAAATCAATTCTGTTTCAAACAAACGAAGCAAAATCAAACTTCTTTAATTTATGTAAAGTATTCCCCAATACATTTTAACCAGTTGTCTTGATACGAAACAGAAAGACCATATGCAACAATAACATAACATTTCCAGACTACATGTATAGCAGGGCTCTGTTTATCCAGAATATATGTATAGCAGGACCCACGCCCTGTCCAGATAGTGAAACGATTGTGTTGAGAAATATCTACACATCTGGTTTATTTGTTGCTGTGAACATGCAAGTCTACTATAACAATAGTAGATATTATTACCTGGACATAATATCCCCATTGGAGAGTTTTAGGGACCTGGATCGTAATCGAGATAAAAGAGGTGTTGAAGTAGGATCGATGTCATCGCCTGCATCTAAATCATCCATATCATTATTTCTTGTCAACAACGGTGGTGGTTTATCACCATCATCATCAACATATTCCTCCTCATCTTCTGATATTGATGGAAGAGTTATAACCGGTACTGTTGGACTGTCCTCTTCCTAGAAATAAATTGTCAATCAAATTATAACTCTAATCTCAACAATAATATCCATTATCTTTATTCACATTAAAGGGGAGAGAGAGAGAAATAGGGTTTAATGTCCACTCGACACAAACTAGGTCATTTTGGGACTAACATATGTTTAATTTTATTTCAATAATTCACTTGGGGTCCTTATTAGCAGTGGGAGAAAACGGGAGTACCCGGAGCAAACCCACGAGGTTGGACAGGCGACCCTACTCCTTGCCACGTAAAACCGGGGATTTGAAACCATGCAAGTTGACTCAACGGCAGGCCGTGTGATACAGCACGCTCACGCTAACCATTCGGACACCCAGCCCCCCTTCACATTAAAGGAAATTAATTCACTGAAAAAATTCACAATTAGGAACCTTAAAATGCAGAGGAAAAAAACCCATAGCATATGTAATATGTCTTTTACAGGGCGTTATTACAGCCTTTCATATTTTCTTAATGCATAAGCTATCTGCAGTGTTATCGCAAAAAGCTGAAAAAATCAGTCAGTTTACACACTCATGTCAACCATGAAAAAGTGGGGAAGCTTGCTGGTTTTTTATTGGCCAGTCCTGCACCTATATCCGAGAATGAGCAAAATGGCCAATTTAGGTCATCTTCCCCCAGGCCTGCAAATTCATAATCTTATTCTGAAAAACAGATGGCCAAAAGAAGACAGGTCAACTGAACGGATGTGCTAATGAAAAGAGACAACACCATGATATACAATACCCCTCACCTTATCTTCATCATCTCGACAATCTCGTAAATTATATGTTAAATCGTGCTGGATGTCTTCTGCAAATTTTTCAGCAAATTCCGGATAAAGAGACAAAGCATCGATTAATCCTCGAATATTAAGACACTGGAGTTCACAATAAGCTAGAGATCGCACATCACCATGTGAAGTACTCACTGGTTCCACAAAGCTTATATCAGATCCAAATAAATCACCTTTTCCTGAAATCAGATGATACCCATCATTGAAAAAAAGGCAACAAAAATAGGGCCACCACCAGTTTTGTGATAGAGGCAAAAAAAAAGTTAATAGCAATAATAAGTCAAGCCAATAATGCTATTGATATTTTTTGAAAATATCACGATATCTGTTCTAGGGATATCGCCCAGCTCTACAAGGTTCCTTCCTATTATACATCAAACAATCCCAATAAGTCTGATTATAAAAAATATTTAACAGGGGAATTATTAACTCTGTGTCTTAAATTCAATTCAGTTTCAAACAAAACACATTAACAGGGTTTGGGGAATGTACGAGTGACTCTGGAAAATGGAAAAAAATATCTGTTGTTAACAATTATAACCTCTATTGCATTATCAAGACAATTGTTGGCGGCTGAACTAAACAATGAAAATATGAAATGATGCTCTCATTAAAAGTGTTACAACATTTTTGGTGAAGGGGAGATATCCCTGGAACAGATGTTGCAGAGAGCTGAAAATCGAAAAAGTCATCTAATGACTTTCTTCGCACCAAATACTTAGATGGGATTCTATGGAAAAAATGTTGACTTTCATAACCAATTTTTACAATATGTTGTTGGAGAGTAGGAAAATAATCAGACACAATAAATACACTTTGAGACATTACAACAAAGCTCAATTAATTCAAATTACCCAAGATGGCTACAACCATTTCCTCTTTCAAAACTTCCATAGAGCCACTACATAAATAGTATATATAATTAACTGTATCTCCACGACGCACTAAAAATTCAGCAGGTGCACAGAATATACGCTTAGTTTGAAGTGATATTGACTTCAGGCATCCTTGGGTAGCATTTTCAAATATGGGCAATGAAAGAATTTCTTTATGTAAATGTAGACTGATTTCTCCTCTCATTTCTTCAGGAAAGTCTTTAAGAACCTGAAATATTGTAATTTTGAGTTGAAGGCATATTTCTACATCATGATTTGAATGAAATAACTTTCACAATAATATTTACTTTTATTGCGAATATAGAATAGAAGACGTTATTGTGTGTTGAGTTATCCCCCTTCTATGTTCCTTCTACCTGCAGACAAGTTTATTTGTTCTGTACAAGTCTTTATTTCGATTTTAAAGTATAATTTAAAATGTCTGTGTTTTCTGGGTTTCCAGTTAACCAACTCTCAGTTGTTATCTAACCTTATCACCCCGATATGCCAGTTGTTATCTGACCTTATACCCAACCTCCAACCACAATTACAAAGTTTTTAACAAACTTGTATTAATAAATAAACCAACCTCATTAATATCAATACCATTATTCATAGACCACATCGTTTGAAAGTATTCCTGCATTCTTTGTTTTAATTCTTTAGGAACATGGTGCGTTCGAAAAAAATCCTTTAAGTCTTTTGTCTTAGAATGAAAATTCGATCTTCTTGCGTACATTCTCTGAATAATGGCTGTCACATTACCAAATACAACAGCATGCATCATTGCTAAATATCAAAATATAAATAGAGATTATCTTATTTCCATCTTTAATACTTACACCTGACAACTGTAAAAAGAAAGGAATGTGTTTAATATGATGAATTAATTCTGGAGTTTAAAACCAGTAAAACATTCAAAATGGTTGTATTAAAGACTTATTTTTACATAAATCTAATTTTAATAAAATTCTGACAGCAAGACAAATAAAACCGTTCAGAATGATTTATTTAATTAAACATATCATTTATAGTTAAAAATTTTCATATAAATAACCACTTTAAAATTCAGTAAGACAAGAAATCAATGTGTTATGAAATTAATGTGTTATCAAATAATTAATGTGTTATGAATACAATGTGTTATGAAATAGTCAATGTGTTATGAATACAATGCATTATGAATACAATGTGTTATGAAATTTATAATGCGTTATGAAATAATTAATGTGTTATGAAATAATTAATGTGCTATGAAATAATTCTGTTGTTAAATTAATATATTATGAAATGTTTATAATGTGCTAAGAAATAATTCTGTTGTTTAATTAATGTGTTGTTAAATTAATGTGTTATAAAATTTATAATGTGTTATAAAATAATTCTGTAAAATTAATGTCCCCAACCTTATAATTATATATCCAGTAAAATGATCCTTTGGTAATAAGTACTTACACATCAAACATTAGACATGTAGTATACAAATATCTGAATAAATCCAATATACCTAAACATAATCTGTAGTATACAAATATCTGAATAAATCCAATATACGCAAAGATAATCTAGGATTTGCTCGTAATATTTAAAAAGAAAATAGCAAACCACAGACTAAGCCATATATAGACAAACACGTATTATTACAGGCCTGCATGAAAAAGGTTATGATAAATAAGAAACCTGTTACCCCGTTTCCATATCCATTATTAAATTATGTTAATTTTTTTAAAGAATACCGATTTAACAAGGTATTTAGTGTAGAGAAGGTAACTTGTGAGCAAAAGGTGTTTCATCCTCCTCTGACACCAATGTTTCACACAAACTTTGAAAACAAGTGTTACAAGTTGTAGTCTCCTTGGTAACCCATGGACTGATTGACAGACCTCTGGACATAAGCGACAATCATAATATATGTGAAAAATGTAAGACGCTCCAGACATGAAATAGGGTTTAATGTTCTTCTCTTCTGCTTCAGGGAAGCCTCCTTTCTTTAAATGACAACAATCAAACATATATATCTATTATTTTCCGCTGTTGTTTCGCCCTTGTTAGTGATGCAGAACGGAGGGCCTGATAAGGGCAGCTGTCTAGTCGTTTGGATGAGATGAAAAACCAAGGTCCTGTGTACACATTGGCATGCACGTAAAAGATCCCTTGACAGCTGTAATTCGATATAGCACACTGTATGGCGTATGCCCGTCTTCCATTAGCCCAGGTTAGGTGCAGAAGAGTAGGACGTTAAAACCCATTTCAATTCATTTCATATAGATCATTTTTGCTGTTCTTTTCGCCATGTGTATTTAACCCTAACTTCCTTACCTCCAATTAACATAGCACACACTGAAAATATTTTTTCAGCAGTTGTATTAGCTGAAACGTTACCAAAGCCAACACTAGTAATAGAACTACAGGTGAAATAAAGGGCTGTCAGATAGGATATGGTCACATCCGGTTTCGTTTTATTCATTATAGGTGAATCTAATCTTTCTGCTAATTCATATAACCATCCTGTAAAATGTAAATATTACAATAAATAGTGGTTTCCAGGCAACAATAACTGTCACGTTATTCCTATTTTCACTGTTTTGAAGTATTTAATAAAGTTCATCAAATATTTAATAACAAGGTCAATGGCTCTAAAAATAGCTAAATCCGGTTAGTTGCCTCATATTTAAATATGTCTCTGGGGGTTGGATATGGAACAATATAAATAGGTACAACCCTATGATGGATCACACCGATATGCATCCAAATCTGATAATAATTGCAACCGGTAGATTATTTACAGACAAAATATTTACCAAAAAATGGGTGAGGTACCGCCCAGACAAGGCGGATCGTGCACCAAAATCAATAGTATACCATTTAGTGTTGTGGCTTGTATAAGATAAACACAAATATTGAGAGTGGCTCTGTTCCTGTGGGTTTGGACAAGAACCAAAATCAATAGTTGCCAAGTTCCAAGACGATCCATTCAGAATAGTGGCCTATAGGCAACACAGAGACACAAAAAAAGTGGTTGTGAATAAAGAATATGTACGCAAAGTTTCAAAAGTATCTGTCAAGAATTGCAACCAACAAAAAGAAAATGAGCCCCTGGGATTGGGCATGCACACCAAACAAGAGAAATGATCCTTAGGATATGAGAAATAAATATGCAAAGTTACAAGATCATCCGTTAAGAAATAGGCCTATAGATGTAACTCTGCCCCTGGGGGTTGGGCATGCACCTAAAACAATCAGGATCATCCTTAGGGTATAAGGAATAAGTATGCAAAGATTCCAAACAATCTATTAAGAAATGTGCCCTGTAAGCGACCCACAGACTGCACACACATATACCCAACCACACAGTGGCAACAGCATAATACATCCACACAATGAATGTGGACGTATAAAAATGGAAGGTAGATAGAAAGTTGCCTGACTCTCACTTGATTAGACCCAATGTTGTTGTGTCCCACAATATCAACTAAAAAATGTTCATCTCTAAACTTTGCTAAGGCATTCAATGAATAAACATCTACACCAAGTTTAAACATTGTAGCTGAATAAGGAGAGTTATTGTATCCAAAAGAATGTGATGGACAGACATAAGATGGGTCTAATTAAGTGATGAATTCTTAAAACAAACGTGGGCATAATACAAAATGTGGGCATATAAAAAATGTTTCTCACCTACAGTCCAATTAGATGCATTATTTTCTAATTCACTGCGACCAATAGCATACCAAATACATGCCAACCAATGAGCTCCAAGTGCAAACATAGACATCAGAAGAGCAACAACTAAAACACTGTATTGTGAGTAACGATCTATCTTTTGGAACAGCCTGGCTAAGCGTAAAAGACGTGCTACTTTCAACAAGTGGATTAAGGTACCCTGAAGTAAAATAAAAAAAAGGTGTAATATTTTTCCTAGATTGAAAGCTAGTTTAATTTTGAATCTGTTCAATATTTCAATTGTATATTTCCAGAAATATAGAAATTCAGTGATTAGATTTGACAGAGAGAACATATGGATGGGAGTCGAAGCAGAGTTGGAGATGATTCCTTTCATGTATATAGGTTTTTACGAAAGTAATTGATGCACTTTCCATCAGACTTCATGATGTTTAAGGTTAAGGCCCAGTTAAGGCATGGGCACGGCCGGGGTCCCGCGGTTCATGGCAAAAAGAAAAACAATTCAAATTCCAGATGAAAGTTTCACGGTAATAGATCTAGCGGTGTGAGGGCTGAGACTGGGCTATCCCTCAACCTTCTCTGTGAAGTTCAACTTGATAGTCGATCTTGGCTTATAGCCGCAATTTCACTTGTTACAACAGTTAAATTCCCCGCACATTGTAATTGTATGCCATTCGGAACTGACATTATGTAACTTTTCTTGTATTACAGACCGTGTTATTGTGTGTTACGCATGCATGCCATTCAAAAGGGTATGAAATAATCTTTTGTCGCATTAGGGCCCCCGCGATTCTAGTCAGGCCCAGGGGTCCACTCTGTTAAACTGGGCTTTGTCTAAGATTCATATGTTGGCAAGGTGTAGAAATGATCTGTCAGTTAGAAGGCAATGGAACCTATGTTAGTGTTGAATAGAGTCATTAGTAAAGATACATTAAGCACCATTTAGATAAAGAACTGACCATTCTTGCTATAATAGTTCAAAATACAATTATACGAAATGGATATAATGAAAATTTGATTCAAATTAATTTATTCTGAGTGAAGTTATCACTGTTTGTAGTTTTGACAAGATGTGGTCGTATTCAGGCCCATAGCTAGCCCAAAATTGTTAGGAGGGGGGGGCAAAGGTTTCTGTGGGCGCCAATGTTCCTACACTTGACGGTCAACTGCGAATGGTTCCGTGGATACGCATGTTTAGGGTGTTCTCCATGGGCGTACGGACTCGATTAATGTCAGAGGGGTAGGGGTAGAAACAGAAAAGCCCTAACAAAAAAAACGGGTTACAGACGTCTAGCGACGGTCCCCCCCCTCTCCTCAAAAAAGTTTGACGACCGCAAACGCATTATATTGCTATTCCAGTTCCTGAATACAGTAAGTTGTCTGATATAGCCTAACTATATCCGATCAACCAATCAATCGTTTACAGTCCACGGAGATGGGACCGTCGGAATGATCAACCTCATACATGCTTTAGTAAAAGACATGGCCAGATGACATTTCGTATGTGATGGAGATCTTTAGTGGTAGATAAACCTGCCATTATGGTACCATGTCAATCTACTTTTGGCTAAATTATAAAAAATCAATTATAACTTGTTGATTAACTTGTCAGCTACAATACTTTAGTGAGAATTGGTCGCATGGTTCATGATCCAAGTAATTGGAATATTTAATGGTAATTTTGATAATCCCATAAATATCTATAACAGGTCCAGTAAGTATCTATTGTGCAACCTGCCATGTGACGAATGATTAAGACTTGTTTTATTCACGATCCAAATAATTAACACATTTAACGGTAACAGAACCACAGATTATCCTGAATTCACAATATCAACTGTTATTATCATTATTATCATTACAGTATATTTATAGTGCACTCTTTCATATAACATGTTCAGGGGCACTTTATAAAGTGAGAATATAATCATAAATAAACAACAAGATTATGAACATGTTAATGACTGTAGAGTCAGTTAGACCTGATTAAATAAATGTGTTTTAAGTTGTTTTTTAAAAGAATATAGAGATGTACAATATCCATTCTGTTGATTTGATATTTATTTATTTTTTATAATGTCTATTTTCTGTCTTGTCCATAGGTTTATCGTGTAGATTTTTGTAGTGTGGTTCTCCTTCCTTTACTATTATGGTAGATTATTCCATAAACCAGGTGCTTGATAACTAAAAGATCGCTGACCATCACAGACTAGTTGAACAGTTTTGGGCTTTAAAAGTAGTTTATCTGATGTACGTAATGTTCGACCTGGTGTACAAAGTTCTAAAAGATCTGAGAGGTAAACAGGAGCTAAATTATTTAAAAGTAAGTAATAAAATCAATTGGATATCTAACAGGTAACCAGTGTAAACTGTATTCTGCACTTTTTGTAATTTATCTATAAGCTTTAACGGTAAACCGACTAAAAGTGAATTGAAATTATCTAATCGAGAAGTGACAAGAGAATTAACAAGTGACCTAGTGGCCTCTACAATTACAAATTTACGCATTTTACCTATATTTCTGATGTTAAAATAGCACAATTTACAAATATTATTTAATTGTGCTCTCATAAGCATAAAACTATCAAAGATTGCACCAATATTACAAGCAGAATAAGATGAAAATATATTACAATTGGGGCAGGGGGGGGGGGAAATCATGTACAAATTTACTTAATTGATGTCTCAAATATTCGGTTTTATCATCATTCAATTTCAGGCAGTTCATTGGCATCCATTTTTTAATTTCACTAATATAGTAGCAATTTTGATAAATTGAAAGAGGATAGATAATTAGGTGTAAATGGATTATATAATTATATAATTTAATTTGCGACAGCATTATACAAATACAACCACATTTCCATGTGAGGTTTTAAAAATGAATATATAGTTTGGTCATTTTATTCTGAGCAAAGTTATCAATGTTGAAAGGAATAGCTAGAATTTGCAGATGAAAATTTCCCTATAGTTCATATTCAGAATTGTTAAGTGCATATTGCCACTATAATAGAAAGTGGTGATTGTTGTTGTCTCTCTAATCATGACTGTTGAAGTAGGTTGTAGTTGAAATGACTAGCCTCCTATATCAAACCTGTTCCTATGGAACTTATAAATACTGCTATCTGTCTTCGTTCTATATACATTATGTATAATGGGTATGATGATGTCAACAAACTTAATAGTATTTAATAAACACACATTCAATGTTATATTATTATATAACATGAACGGGACCACATAGCTAAGTGGGTAAGGTGCTGCCTCACCAGCCTGGAGGTCGGGTGCTCCATCCCTGCACTGGTCGAGAAGAACATCATCTCGATTTTCCAGCGTGGTTTCCCCTTGTCAGTGATGCACAACAGAGGGCCTGACAAGAACAGCCTTCTAGTCATTGGGACAGGACAAAAAACTGAGGTCCTGTGTACACATTGGCGTGCACCTAAAAGATCCCTTGGCAGTTCGAATTAGATATAAGAATAGACCATAGCGCCGCTGCCCAGGCAAAATTTCCCTCATAGCACACTGTATGGTGTATGCTCTTCTTCCATTAACCCAGGTTAGGTGCAGATGAGTGGGACATTAAACCCCATTTCATTTCATAACATGAGGAGATATTGATTAATATACAATTGATGGACTGATTGTACTAGCACTGGCAGACACATTGGCCCCTACAATTCTTATATTACAAATTACACAGCAAATATTTTAAATTAATCTACATTTATATTTTATGCTATGAAAAAGAAAAATATGGAATAGTTCAGTAATTTAGCCCTTCCAGATTAGTTCACTAGAGAGCATTAGAAATCTATAAACACATTCAGAATGCCTACTTGTTGCTAGTTCTTCCAAATAATTAGGTTTTACAGTTCAAATAATTATACTGTTACAGAACAAAAACGCATGACTCATATCAACTGTACTGCTAGTCTAGGAATTTAGCAGTTCGACAAACAACATTTACTCCTGGTCACATTCAGGAGGGGAATTGAAACCCTGGATGTGAAAGACCTGATCCAAATCCCAGAGGTTAAGTCCCATAACCACTTTTTACTACTCACTTCAATTTCAAATAGTAATTTAATTTCAAATGCACAGTAAGTTTTTCGTTAAAAGAGCCAATACAAAGCCTAGTCTCCAGTGAATAGTAAACTGATTGAAACCGATTGCTAAACCTCATGTTAATGAAGGTTGACACATTCTTCCTAGAGTTAGATGAAATACCAAAGCACTAGAGAATCTCAACCAGAAATCATTTAAGTCCAATTCCCTTAACTCTCAACATCAGAAATTACTTTCACCTTAATCAACATTCTTCACAGAAAAAGTCAACTCAACCACCATGACTTGACCTGCTCTGTGAGAATAAAAATGGGCTTTTAATTGTTTCATCAATTTATACAGATAGCATTCTTGATTGCGTATTAATTAATTGAAGGATCTTAATCAACTCGTCAATAATATTCTTCAGTGAATTTTATTATCTCTCTAATCTTTATATGTTATTATAGACCTGTATATACCATGAATCTTTCCTAATGAAGAATACTGTTGATCTCTGTGTTTATTTTGTTAATCAATAATACCCTGTGTCCATAATTAATATTTAAATGAAGTGAGGTGCTTCATTAGTCTTTGGAATAAAAAGATCAGTAACCATATCGTCAAAGCTAAGAATAGTCTAAATTATTTGGAGCTATATTTTGACAAATACTTGTCTGGCAAGGAAATTGTTAACACTATTATTAAAATTTTTGTTTCACTATAATTATAAATGCCTAGCAAAAAAAAACAACCCAAATTCACTGTTCTGCACTGATCCGATTATGCCTGCTCAGTTTGGTATTCTGGTGTGAATCAATCACTTAAAAATAAACTACAAGTTGTTCGAAATAAGGTTCTCAGATTTGTATACCACACCAATCAGCTATAATATTTTATAGCTCATGGTATGTGACCATATAGGTGATCCATAGAGGAACAGAAATCAGCCAAAAATGAGTGTCATAGACATTGTAGTTTGGAAGTGTGAAGATTGTCTTTGATCAGAATGATGACAAACAGTCAATGTGGAGAAAGAATGGTGTGGTTCCTCACCCTATACTTAGGCCCCTACAGTATTAAATCTAGGAGACATGGTTTCTCGCCCTATAATTCAGTACTAAATCTAGGCAGGTGGCTAATTACAAAAATTCTCTAAAAGGAGTTGGCAGGAGCTGAGGATGGAGTTGAATATATAGGAACAATATTGCATTTAGGGATTAACAACATTCCATCTTCTCATCAAAATAATGTTTAAAATTACTGAAACAACTATCAACACAAATCAATTGATCTAAACTTTTCAATTCTCTCCATATTGTCTTGAAAGGTCATGTGCAACAGGCGAATACATGCACATGATATTTCAAATAATATATTTAATTTAAGTGCACTAACCGTGTTAACTTGGAAAGCATACAGAAGATCAAATGGAATAGCTGCTAACAAATCAAGTAAAAACCAGCCTTTAATATAATTCATAGCAATTAATCTGGACATGTACACAACTTGACCTCCTTTAGAAACAAATGTTGTACGGAAGTTTAATAAAATATCTGAAAAAAAAAAATGTAATATCATGTGAATGAAAAATGTAAATAGAATATCCACACATTGCCAAGCAATTCAAATAAATCTAATACAAAATATTTCTTACTCACCTATAATAAACAAAATTTCAACAACGACATCAGAATAAGCTGAAGATCGTTCTTTGTCTTGGAATGCTGCGTTGAAAGGAACCATTATAGCAATATAAAATGTACATAACAAAATAAGCCAGTCCCATCCAATTTTAAAAATACCATAATGGACAATGACATAACGTGATTTTTGAACCTCTTGGACTTTATACTCTGGCATACTCCCTGAGAAATTACTGAGCTGAAAGACAAGAAAACAAAAACACAATCATACATCCCAAGCAGCTAAATCGTCAGAGTAGTCGACAAAGATTGTCACATATTTCTTTTTTTTATCAGTAATGAATACATTTATAAGACCCATATACACTGATTAAATGTACCAAGCATTACTTAAAAGTAATTTTCAGAAGTTATTCTAATTTTTGTTTGGTACTGTAATTCTTGTGACAGTCAATTCTTTTTAAGGTATAATTTAGTTTTTAACAGAATTATCAGTGAGCTGAAAATCGACTGTGCTTCTGAAATCACTATTTTATTTAGCCAATAAATCTAACTATTTTCCTTTCTTTTTTCTTGCATCAATTTCCAATTCTTCAAATATAGTGTTCATTTGGTCACGATATGACTATTTCAAGGTGAATAACCATTTTAACTGTTTCAGTGATCTTTGCTGCATCACTCAATAAAAGGGCAATTTGTGATAGTCCAGGAGCTAGGTGGATGATAGTCCAGGAGCTAGGTGGGTGATAGTCCTGGAGCTAGGTGGGTTATAGTCCGGGAGCTAGGTGGGTGATAGTCCGGGAGTTAGGTGGGTGATATTCCTGGAGCTAGGTGGGTGATAGTCTGGGAGGTAGGTGGGTGATAGTCCGGGAGCTAGGTGGATCATAGTCCTTGAGCTATGTGGGTGATAGTTCGGGAGCTAGCTGGGTGATAATCCGGGAGCTAGGTGGATGATAGTCCGGGAGCTAGGTGAGTGATAGTCCGGGAGTAAGGTGAGTGATAGTTTGGGAACTAGGTGGGTGATAATCTGGGAGCTAGGTGGGTGATAGTCTGGGATCTAGGTGGGTGATAGTCTGGGAGCTAGGTGGGTGATAGTTTAGGAGCAACATAAAACTGTTTAAAATGCAAGATAATGAAAGAGACATTTAAAAATAGGTTGGCAGGCAACGAAATATACACCCACGGTAGCTAAATTGTCTGGGCAGTCAACAAGAGTTGTCGCATATTAAGTACACATCAGAAAATCATTAGAATTTGTTTGGTTCTTATAAAGTTCTGCCCCATGCTAACGTATACGAAACATTTAATATTATGGATTTAGCTGTTCAATTATCGATTTTCAAGAAATTCAAACTCAACCATCATTAATGTGTAACGGGGATATAGTCAAAATTGTGACCTCCATAGGGTCCACAAGGTAAAAAAACATGATTTTTCATACAATCAGGGGCCATTATTCAGGAAGTTATGGTCCAATGTGCCTGAATATCAAAAGGAACCGCGATCTTTGGGTTATAAACTTTTCAACATTTCAAATTTCATCAAAATCGGATCATAATGGTGACCTCTATAGGGTCCAAAACCTTTATGTAACATATTTTCACAATATTCTCGTACAAACAGCAGCCATTTTGTCTGTCAATTTTGGTCCGATTTTCACGAAATTCGCACTCAACTCTCATTAGCATGTAACGGTGATATATTCAAACAGGTTTTTTAAATCGGATAATAATTTTGACCTCCAGAGGAACCACAAGCTAAAAAGGGTGATTTTTCGTACAATCAATTCAGACAATCAGGTGCCATAATTCAGGAAGTTACGATCCGATGGGCGCAAATATCAAAAGGGACCAAGATCTTTGGGTTATAAATATACATTTCAAGTTTCATCAAAATCGGATCATAATTGTCACCTCTATAGGGTCCACAAGCTAAAAACATGATTTTTCGTACAATCAGGCGCCATAATCCATGAGGTTTTGATCCGATACATGCCAACATCAAAAGCAGCTTTCGTCAAAATCGGATAAGAATTGTGACCTGTAGAGAGTCCACAAACAAATTGTGGACGGACAGACAGGGCCAAAGACAATATACATCCACATGAAAATGTGGGCGTATAAAAAATGAATCAACTAGTAAAAAAGTTTAAAACTCTCATCATTTGCGCATGGGTATGTTTACTGCAGAAAATGGCAGGTTACCATTTGTATCCCTTGGTACCCAAGTTTCGGTGCCCCTGGCTAGGTGGGCAATAGTCTAGGAGCTAGGGTTTTTTTTATTCAACATGGAAGGTGCGGAAGATTTGGGATGCTAATGGTTTATGGCTGGAATTAGGAGACCCCAGAAACCCCATTCTTAAGTTGCTTGCGCCAGTGGTAGGTGTGGTAGGAGGAGACACCCATAGTACCCCAAAAAATCCTTTCCAAAACTGTTTCTAAAATATTTACCTGTATTTTTTCTCTAGAATACATTTATAATAATATTGTGAACATATTATTGTTAATTAAAAGTAATTAAATAGAGAGAAAGGTTAACATAGGCTCAGTCTGTTCCAACATCTCATTCTAACATTCTCAATATAAATATTGTTTTAAAAAAAAAATAATTGTATGACTATGAACAAATTACCTGTTTCAACTTATTTTTGGTTTTATTGTTTTTATTATCAAACTGTCCAGATAAATGATAGAGAACTGCTCTACTACGTCTGCGACCATAATTATAATTTTCAGGTAGATCCGCATGTGGGGATAGAGTATCTTCATCTTTGCCATCAAATGATTCTCCAGTATTATCTAAAATATTAAAACCATGTCTAAGTGTCTATATTTTGAGGTTTAATGAAGTATATACAGAAAATAATCTTCTTCACAAAGTCCAAGAGGTTCGAGAAAGTGGTGGATTTCTGTAGTAAAACAATATGAATATATATAAGGCTACAATTGATCACTTTCAAGTTGCTGTATTCACATGCTCAAATAGCAGGAAAACATGACCCGTTTGTTTTCAGTCATTTCATTACAACCCCCGTCCCACGAAATCTGGATTCTAAAAATTTTTGGTGGATATATATTCACATACAATGTGCAATATCAGTTCTCAATACACTGATAAAATGAATGTTTGACGATGCATCTTCTTTTTCTATAGTTTTTATTCATGTTTCTCCAGACATTATGTCTTGCGTAGATAATATATGTTTCAATCACTTAAAAGCATCCCAGCCTGTAGATTACCATGATTGGTGTTTATCTTCTAATTTATTTTATTTGTATATTTAATTTCTGTACCATATGTTATTTGTATATTTAATTTCTGTACCATATATTGTGTTATATTAAGTGCACATGAATACTCAGTTAAGGAACAACAATAAAATTTGGAGATTTTATAAAAGTTTATAATCCTGTGGCTGTAGCAATAAATCTCTTTGATCTTTGAGGTATATTTTATGTCCAGAATGATTTGCAGTCTGAAAGTTGGGGGCGCCTTTGGATATGTTCAGGGGAATTAGGGCTTATTTATTTGGGGTTATTCTTTAAACCTGTAATGGGTTATTCTTCCAGAGTATGTATTTTTCCATAAGAAAACATGATGTAAGGTTTTTATAAACAAAGAAAACATGATGTAAGGTTTATAAACAAAAAAAAGTCCTCGACTTCAGTTATGCTGGGGAAGGAAGACTTCAGAAAAAAAACCTTTGACAGAAAAAACTTTGCCGGTAGTTATCTTTACTCAGGTTATTTTCTTAAGTCTTTCTTTCCTCAGCTGGACCTCAGTCTCGTGCTTTATCCTACACATGGAAACCTATTGCACCACAACTGTGTAATAAAGTTATAACCCCAACTAAATCACAAAATAGGGCTTAAATAATAAGAAAGTTATATTATCATTATTAATCCATATTTGGGTTACATAATAAAATATTAATATATAAGACTTTAAGTTACATGATGGTCATTATTTCACAGTAATTACATGCTATAGACACTAGTTATAGAGACATATATATATGTTAATTGATGAGTGTTGACAATAGATAAAGACAATCACCATCTGTGTAGTATGTAACACACCAATTAACTCGTAGATTAATATATTCTACCCGACTGACAACATAAATAGTCTGGTATACGCTCGTCAAGACCATATCTGTAATATCAATATAGGCAATATATGTTTGACAAACAGAACTCAGACTACACGAAAAACCTGCAGACAGTACACAACAATTCACAATTCGCAGAAAGGGAAATCAAAATATATCCCAAATGTTGCCCCATTGATGTGCAAGTAATGAATGCTATGTGCTACAAGAAACCTCAATGTCAACAACCTGAAGAAAACTGGTCGAAAATCAGATAAAAGAGAGTAAAAAATAAATTCACTATAATAGTTAAAAACTAAATAGTGTAAAGATAATTTGCTGAAAAGTCCAATGAAATTGATCCACTATTAGCCGAGAACGAAGCAAGTCAAATATTCACATAGCCTCGGTCATCATTGCTAAAATCATTAATATATAAACAGCATATTCTCGATTATCCACTTGATTAATTCAATTATCAATGGCCGTTAAGCGGCATATAGGAATTTAATCCGCCAACATCGAAGGCTAGCCTTGACATCAAGAGTTTATTATGGGCTGGATAAGTTAATTAATGTCTAATTGTTTATTTAGATAACATTTCAGGCCTAAAGAAAGACCTGTAATAAGCAGATTTTGCTCTTGCATAATGCTATTTTAAGCTTTCATATGTATTACGTATCAAAGCTTATTGTTTCTGTTAAGATTATTTTTTTTTTTTTTTGTTCTTTTCCTGCAAATCTTATACCTCAGAACCTAACCATAGGATCATTCTGAAAATGGTACCTACCCTCTGCCCCCACTATCTTGAAACATGGCAAATCCCTAAGACTTTTGCTATATTTTACTTACAGCTATGGTATTTTCTGAATCTTTGAAAAGTCTACAATAATACCGGCTTGTAAACATCTGGAAAACGCCCCGACGACTCACTGATTACCACTCGGCATCGTATTGTACACAAAATTTTACCCTAGAAAAGTTGGGTCTAGTTTTGTGCCCATTGGTTGGAGCCCCCCCCCTTCACTAAGCCTTCATAGACTACTATACTGAGCAACATTTAATATTCTCAGTAGGGCCAAGCATATTGAAGGAAAAAAAAAATTGGTGGCTGATCGTCTGTATCGTTTTCAATTTCAGACAGCCAGGAATTTGACTCCATTTTGATCTCTTCAGCTCCCTGTTTGCTTGCTCACACATTGGCTTCTAGTTCTTGCGCATCTTACGCCAGAGTTTGGAATATGTTTATTAATTTCTGTTCAGTGACAAATATCAATCCCAACTTTCCAGTTGCGCCTGTTGTCATCGCCAATTTTTTTGCGTCCTTATTTGAAAATGGTTTGGCAATAATTTCATTGCACGTCTTGGTTATTGCCTTTGTTCATTAATCATTAGGTTTTCCTGACCCCTGCAATAATTTTTGGGCCATTGCCCTTGAAGGGAGCTTAACGGTTGACAACTTCCATTCCCGCTTTTCGGCTTCTAATTCTTTTGAAACTTGTCAATGCCATACCAATTGTATTTATACTTGTTGATCATAACAAATTTTGTTACAGGCTTTGTTTTCACTAAATGTTGCATGTTTTTTTCAGCATTGGCGAATTAGTTGTTGTCTTAAAAGACACGGAAGAACTTATCTCAGGTAGCACAGATATCTCACATTTAGTTTCAACCAAAATAGGTTAATTGCTGCATCATTTCGAACATCAGCTGTCCATAGATCATTGGTTCAATTGTTTGCCCCTTGTTTATTGCTTAGGTATGTCTGTTCCTTCCCTCATTCTACTGGTCCACTGTTCCTATGGCATATGGAACCTAGGTATCTTATCAATTTGTCAACACTTCCTTAACCTGTTTAAAAGCATTCATTGGTCTGGAAACATTCCTTTCGCATTGGGGCTGCAGCCATTGCATTTTTAAATGGACAATCAGAAGCTCAAATCAGATTGTTTGAATGGTAGCATACATGTAGTAATGCGGTATGTTCTTATATTCGCCCTTCCGATCTCCAACTTTAGATAACGTTGTTTGTTGTCAGTGTAGGCTGCTGCGGTGTCCCCGTGTTTAGATCACAAAGTCATATGTTTCCCGTTCATTGTATTAGTATTGGTGGTATGGATGCATAGTTGTTGGATCTCTGTATATTAAATTGTTAAAGTGCCAATGTTATTTATATATATATCATTGTGCATGCATAATTATGTTCCCATTCTGGTACTGTTTTTCTTTGTTTTTTTCACCCAGTGTTGGTTTATCTTACTTTCTACCTTATAGTTAAGTTAGCAGTCGGTGTAGTCAAGACAATATTTTCTTGTTATTTGGCCCAGTGTTAAATTTATCTAGCGTTTACCTTGAAATTTGTATATCATTTTGCATGCATAAGTAAAGTTTGAGATCTCAGTATATCTCAATCAATAGTAGGTGTCCATAGCTTATCATTGTATATCACATTATTTGGCGACCCCTTATCTTTATTAGGCCTACTAATTCGTGTAAATACATAGCGGGTCAGACATGGTTATCCTCAGAGCGATTATCCAGACAGAATCTCAGAAAACGCTAAAATAAGAAAGGGAAAGAAAAGGCGAAAATGGTTTATAACCTCCATTTGACACAAACTAGGTCATTTTGGGACAAACATTTGGTCCAACCCATTTCAATAATTCGCTTGTGGGTAGGGGTCTTTAGCATTGGGAGGAAAGCACCCGGAGATCCCACGAGATTGTACAGGCTTTCCAAACCACATAACACAACTTGACTATATGGCTAGGGCTCGAAATTCGTTTTTTCGATCGAAGGCCAACATTGATTACGACCGTGAAAATAAGATTGTTTCGATATTATCAATCGACACTTCAATGCCGACTATCGATAGTAAGAATAACTATCGATACCCAGCTCTAATCGGCGGCCATACATGGCCGTGGATAATTGAAAATCGGCCACGAATCTGCGGGCAAATTCTAAAATTCGGAGGCCATGGCCGCCGTGGCTGCCGGCAGTGTCGAGCCCTGTATATGGCATACCTTATGATTTCACGGGCACTCGTTATTCAACTAGACCATCCAACCTCTCTCTTTAAGAAGGGATAGAACAGGGAAAAACCATGGTTTCAGGTTGCATCTTTGGCCCACATCTGGCATGGCCTGATTTTCATATGTGGGAAATTATTTGGCATGCCATATCTTTGCCATTTGTTACTCAGATCTGGCACATATAAGACGGGAGTGTGCATTAGCGAATGTGGGCCAGATCTTGCTCTGACTGGGCCACGTCCAGCCAGATATGCCAGATTTGGGCCATTTGTGGTATGCTATTTCCAACCCAATCATTTTGCCAGATATGGCCCGTGTCTGTGCCAAATATGGGTGTTGTCTGGGCAGTCTATAGTTGATATCAATCATGGATCTGGACTAAATATAGCAACCTTCAGATACAAATAGATGAACACTACATTACAAGAATTCTTTATTCCACAAAACATGAGACAAATTGTTTTAATATTTATCACCATGTACAATTTGAATAAAGATCCTATTTACCACTTTGACAAATGAAATACTGCAGAGCCATGAGGGAGAGCTCATAAACATTGGTTATAAATATGTGGTGATGTGCAAAATACAGCCTGATTTCCCACCTCTTGACATACACCAATATGATAGATTACACACAAAGAAACTGATAATAGTCTTATTGTTAACACTTTCTAACATATCTAGATATTGATCTTATACTCAGAAAAATAATATGTTGTTACAGTTATCTACAAAACATCCACAACAGAATGCCTTCCACATGACCTATGGCATGGTGTGTCACTCTTTACACAAGAGCCTTTACTCAATTGTCAAGGCTTAAAGGTTCAATATAATTAATATCCAGTATCTAATTTCAAAAAATTACAAGAAGGATAACCAAAGATTTGAAAAATATCTGACGCGAGACAGACAAGACTTTTATGAAGGACAGCGAAGATAGTGGCACTACAGTCTACAGACAACTCTTACATTGAATTCCAACTGCCCCACACCACTGATGGAATAACGCTGGAAATTCTGATCTTGACTAAAACTAGAGTCGAACACCGTACCTCCAGGTTAGCGAGTCAGCGTCTTACTCACTGATTATGACTTTGGGAAATCTTCCTCTTATAGGATAGAGTTTTCTGTCTTATGCCAAGCAGAATATTCCCTAACGGTTTTTCAAACAGATTAACAAATATTGTTGTGTAAGATCATCTTACTAGACAATAAATATAACAATTTAGATTATTATCCCAGAAAATTGCACATGGATATAGTTGGGATCTGTGAATACACTTATTGTTAGAATTCTATTTGTCATCTCCAAAAGTGAAATTGGTATGTAAGTTTACTTTAAAACGGCAATTTCATATTTTTTAGTTATATTTTTAAAATATATTAAATTAAAGCCTTAAAATAGATGGTATCTGTAAACAGTCCTACCTTGTTCAAGAATAATCCTATAATTCACTGTTGCCAGTTGAGAAATTGGCAAAAATATCATTTTCAACTTCAAATTCAAACATTTGAAGATCGCCATTGCATGGAGGGGAATGGGAAAACAAGGGAGGTAATTGTCTTATTATTGTCTGTGTCAGCGATTTAAACCCCCCTGAAATATTGCCAATGATCGTATAATAATAATAATAGTGAGTTGACAACCTTTTGAGCAAAAGACATAGAAATAAATATGTTTTGACTCTTAGGAAATGTGAAATTATCACTTTAAGTTGCACAATAAAACAATACTTTCTGAATTGACCACATCAATAACTATATGTCTAGTACAAAACCGGACTAATGAATTACACACGCAATATCACTTTTTGTAAAACTCATCTTGATGAATCTATCAGTAATCTGTATTTCATCCACCGGTAACAGTTTTCGAGGTGCAGTACTTTCTAGGTAGTTAAATCAAGATAGTACATTATGTATCTGGTTGGAACTCAGTCTCTCTATAAACACTGCATACAATATCACAAATAAAATTCTACTTGGTGTTGATTCAATGTCGATCTAATATAAAACCTCTCGGGCAAGAAAAATTATTAGCTTTAACAAACAGTCTAACTAATGTCATACAGGGGAATCACACGTTCTTGCTTGTCTCTATTAGATCTTATTCTAGTCTCCAGGGAGATCAACGTTGCTTTAACTTTTCATGTTCATAATTCAGACATAAGAGATATCCAAATCCAAGAAAGATTAAAAAAAAGACAGCAAACAATCTAAGCATCCAAATGATATAAAATACTCCCCTACTTCGTTTTGTTTCTTATGGTTCAGAATTTCATTTTACTTGTCTTTACTACACTAGGATCTGGAAGAGTTGTTACATAACCCAAGATGTGACAAATTAGCCAATGAAACGGTCTATTGCAGTGAGTTCTTGGCTTGCAATGCACAGAACTGAGTCTCTTACTAAGAATGTCCACAATGATTGGTTAATCCAGTGATTCTCAACCAATGTCCCACGGCAGTACACCAAGCCATCTTCCCAAGCGTGTCACAAAATTTTGAACGGTACACTAAGAAAAAATGAAAAACCACAGGATCCCAATTGGTTATTCACTTGTGCTGGTGTCTACTTAGTTTGTAATTGTGCGGTTTTTTTATTTAGTTTGAACAAGTCTACAGTTGTGTGCTCTCTATGACTTCCCATTTTTTTATTTTGCTAAATTCAAATATTTTTCATATATATTTAGCCAGGTGTGCTGCTATTTGTTTATGTGTTCCAAGGTGTGCCGTTAGCGAAAAAAGGTTGAGAACCACTGGGTTAATCAATTGTCTGAAGTCACAGAGGCAAAAGTTGCTTTATAACCCCTGACACGATCTCCCACTACAATTACTGGTCAAATCTTCATGTAGTAGAAGCTATCAAAAGTATAAAAACATGAAACGAAATATAGATTTGTATTTTAAGGAGACTATCTGATCTTGTAACTGTACAGGTATATGATGTTTTTAAATATTGTCAGGTATGATGTGGATACTCACCGCGTAGACACTCACCATTGATATCTGTAACACTATTATCCAATAAATTCACTTTATCTCTTGTTATGTCTTTATGTGACACAAGAAATAATACAACTTGACGTTTCTCATTCTTTATTGGCACAATATCCAAAAGGCACCAAAAAGGACTTCCTGAAAAACAAAATGACATCAGTAATGTGAACTTGCATGCTGCTTTGGCATAATTATCACATCGATGCTAAATTTAAAAGGTCTAAGAAAATCATATTAAGAAAGTAAATCATACATGAACTGGAATGTTTCAAATTATAATTATATTGATGTTCTTCTGAATTTCAAAATTTTGATTTACTTAAATTGTATGTTACAAAAAACCTGGGAAAATCCATGACAACCCACAGCGACCATCAGAACTTAACTTTACAATGGAAAAATTGGCACTTTTTATACCCTATAAGTTTAAACATTCTGTTAAATTCAATTTTATGTGTTATAGGTCAACTGATTTATGGTGCGTTTATACATTTTTTAAAACATCTTTCCCACATATAACTGTCATGAGGGATATTATTATATTGAGAATTGCAAGATAAAACTGTAGGCCCTATCTCTAAAACAAGATTAACAATAAGCCATTAATAAAGGTCAACAATGGACCAGGGCACGAATTTATGTAATAAAATCAGCCAAATAATTACATTTTGCTGTTTATGATGATATGTCAATTGAATGGACAATATAAAATTTTGCCTCCAAGAAAAATGATCTCTATATCATGTTCAAAAGATTAAATATCTTTTTACTGAGATAACGGAAAAGGTCTGAGGAGGGGGATGGGAGTCTGTAACTCTAGAACAAAAGCTTGCAGGACGCTGAATATGAATGCTTCACACCAAACATAAATTAAGCGTTGGGTTAGCCTCTATCAGGTTTTCCTACAAAAGGAGGTTCATCTTCATCATCATCCTATGACCCAATGCTTCCCTCCAATTTTAAAAAGATTTGTTTACAAGATATACTGAGCACCATAGAAAACGCATCACTTAGTTTTTCGTATAACAAAATGATCTGTCATACTATTATTGGTTTTGACCCCTCTGACTTTGTACCGTTGAATAGGCTACTGATGAAACATCAATAAGTGTACAAATGTGTTGTTATTGATGTGTTCCCATTTGAATATTATTCACAATAAGAAGCAAAATATATAAGATGTGTTTACAGGATCATTTTGTTATACGAAAAACTAAGTGATGCGTTTTCTACGGCGCTCAGTATATTATGTAAGATATGCCCTCACAAAGTTTTGGAAATGGTGTAACTCTGGAACAGGAGGTCTGGCACTTTGAATAGGACTCATTTGCAAAATCTAAATACCTAGGTGTATATGATATTCATTTTTATCTCACTTCAGTAAGGAAAATATATGAAATCTTGAAAATGGGGTTTAACAACCACTCAACAAAAATTAGGTCATTTCAGGACAAACATATGGTTGAATTTTATTTCAATGATTCACTTGCACATGCAACTCTACTCTTTGTCCCGTACCATGGCACTTGATTCAATAACAGACCTCATCATTTAAATGAAATGGGATTTAATATCCTTGTCCGCACCTAGCCTGGACTAATGGAAGATGATTTAAACAACCTGACTCAATGACAGACCTCCTTTTTTAACGTGCACAAGTTAAATCACTCGACCAGTCACCCCCTCATTTTGGGACTAACATATGGTTCAATTATATTTCAATAATTATCTTTGCCATCCTGGTCTTTTTCAGTGTTCGAAAACTGTAGGACCTGTTGAGAATCAGAACCATGCCACTCTACTTGATGACCGAATTAAAATGCACTCAGATGTGTAAGCTTATAGACTAGGGTATTAGTTAAAAATAATTCTTCTAAGGCTACACAACGATACTGAACTCAGTTTTATTGCCATACATCGGATTTGCTGTGGAAAAGATTGATTGAAATGTCATGCAAGTATAGGTTTTATCTGAAAACAGTTCTCGGTTGTTTGATCCTCTAATGTTACGGTAGGATCTCAAGTAAAATCTTCCTCTTAAAAAGTCAACAATCTACTTTGATCATATTGGCTTAAACAGTCTGCACATAAAATGTCATCATGCAAATCTTAATGCTAGGTATTATATTTAAAACCCCGCTATATTTAGCTTATTCTTTACATGTCATACTATAACATCATTGGTTACTATGACTGCTCGTTGTCTTGTTGACTGTGGATTAAAACATTTCGTCTGGAGCCACTCTTCCTTGTGCAACATTTTTCGGGCATCAATTATTATTTGTGAATGCAGCTGCAACAGTCTGATTGAATGTTTGGAACTTGGAATTCAAATCAACGTAGATAGTGGGATTTCCGTTGCAAAACAATTAGAGACTTTAAATATCGAAAGGAACTGCGATCCTTGGATTATAAACTTACATTTCAAATTTCATCAAAATCGGATTAAAATTGTGACCTCTATAGGGTCCACAACCTTGATGTACCATATTTTTACACCATTCGTGTAAAAGTGGCGGCCATTTTGTTCAGCAATTTTGGTCCTATGTTTATGAAATTCATACCGAACATTCATTACAGTGTAACACTGGTTGGGCGAATAATGACATTTTCCTTGGAACCGATATATAACAAGTGTTTTCTATGGCCAAATTTTCCATAGAACATGAATCCGTCAATAATTTTGGTTAGGGTGACTTTTGACCACGGTATAATTTAAAAATTCAAAATGGGCACCAAATTTATCAAATTTTCGCCATATTTAGTCAATTTCCATACCACCCATGCATGTAATATAGGCGAAAGACCGAAGAAATTTATCGTTCAAGTTCGTTGCAACAACCTGTGGGAGAGATTTTAATTTTTTATATTACACGTCTCTTTGAACTAATTTAAAAAACATGATCTCCACACATCCAGCATGTGCCTGTATTTCATAATTATTTTTTTAAAAATGGAATTCTTTTTAACCTAATCACCTAAAAAATAAACTTACACGCTGTAGGAATACGCACTCTGATCAATGACGTAACGGCTAGTTCGGTCGATGTGCAATCGGCCTTAAACTCGAAAGATAAATACTCAGACGGAAACTGCCGAAGTTTGTTGCCGAGTGCGTTTTTGACCAATCAAAATAAAGAAAGCTTTTAGCCCTGTTCACGTAAAGTTGCGGCTCTTTCATGTACATATCTATGTGGATGTAAAGAGTGCCATAATTTAACACCTACAGCCACAGAGATGGCTATGGATGATAATGATGATGTAAATGATGATGATGATATGTACACACTACAAACTATAAATAATGTTAAAAAAAATAATTTATTTTTAAAACTCCCATACACCGCCCTTTTGAGGAAGACCAAGTAGTCTATATATATTTTTTTTAAAATAGGGGAATGGACAAACAAGGGACATTTTAGCCAGTTGTTAGAACACAACCTGTATTATACCTATATGCATTAATTTCAAAAAGGCATAATTTAGCAAACACAAATAACTGTCCACAAAACATCAGTTAATTTAGAGGTGCCTTTGGTATGGATGTAGTCAGGCTTTAGGAATTTCCGTTTTGTGGGTATATTGATATTAAAAGGTATTTCCAACCTTATATATGAAGGGTGGGGGATTAAGCAGTGTATGAGGGGGGTGGGGGTGCTGGGCCTATTGATATTAAAAGGTGTTTCCAACCTTATATTGAGGGTGGGGGCTGGGCCTTGCATTTGATTTATGCGTAGTTATATTATATGGATGCTACAGTGTCGACTTTATTAGAGATGAGGAAGGGTGGGCTTAGGGGATCTATTCTAACCAGTTAATATTAGGGTGAACTCGACAATGCAAAGTACGTATGCCTACACACGCAAAGACAAATACAGTAGGAAGAGAGCCTCTAATAAAATATAGCTTCACACACCTTGATTGATTTTGATATTTGGCAATTATCTATATTCGATTATATATATCATTGCTATCAAACAACATTTCCAACCTTTCTCAAATTATCTTAATACCCGGAGCCGTGGCGGGACGTTAAACACGATGCATGCAAAAATTAATTGCACAGTGTACTTTCTTAAGAATAATAAATTGATTCATCACATTTACATAGGCTATAAACAGCTCAAAATTTGTTGAGAGAGGACAAGCCCGTCAGGTATTATCGACAGCGGCTTCACGGGGGTAAAGCTTGTCTAGCACCGGGGAAAACTGACCGTCTGACGGGGTGTCGGGTCCGAAAACACGGCACATAATCGCCAAGTTGTAAGCAGCTGTCAGTTTGACACTCTACCCATTGACTGAATGAGTCATCGCTGATCTAAATCTTTCACATTTATGCACTTATTACATGTTAGCCGACACAGGTATTAATAGCGCGCATTTTCTTTTCATTAGAAATATGATTTACAATGAGTTTGGCTACAAAAAATCGTCCTAATTATATTATAGCTAAACAACGACAGTGATCTATTAAATTCTCTTTAAGGTCACGTGTATTTACTGTTATTCGCTATTTACTAGATTTTCATTGGCTGAGAGCTCGCCGTTTCACTACTTTATTATTGCGAGGACAAAAAATGCTGTCGTTTAGATTATTTGTTTAAAATGTTTCTGGCACATAAATTGGAGTGTGGCAGTTTACAACACATTTGGGTTATTTCTCCAAAAATAAATATTAAAACTTCCCACAGCGGTGAGTTGCAACGACTTGTGAAAACTAAGCTAGTTAGAACTTCCCAGTCCTCTGCCTAATATGTCGTTATTAATGTTTTCGGGGTCACTGAACTCATTGTTGACATTTATACTACCGTTTGGGATTCTGGTTTGGAGATATATGCCTCAGATCTAACTGTTGATATCCAATGTGGCGACATCTTTATGTTAGCATGCAATTTATTGAATAATTGTACAATGTCTTTAATTCTGTTGTGTATCCGTTTGATCACAGATTATTTTTGACTCTTGCTCGTTGCACATGTGGGCTGAACATCTAATTTCTATTTATCAAATCGAAACTACACGGAAGTCTTGAATAATCTATAAGCAAAACTATCATCAATTATGTTACTAATTATCTACAAGGCTTCATAGTCTGTAAAATCAACCCATTAAAGTAAATCATGTCTCTTATCGTGCAAATTGTAATTCACAGGGACAGTTAAAACATCACAAGTACTTACTGGAATAAGGTTAACGTCCTACTTTTCTGAAACAATCGGACTATGCGGGAAAGTTTACCCGAACGGCTGTAATTTTAATCGTAAGGTGTTTATTTTACGTGACCGCCAATTGGTCCTTGGATTGACCTAGCTTTCTTGTCCCATCCGAACGACTAGACCTTTTTTTTGCGAGGCCGATCATCCTGTCTTGTTAACACCTAGGAATTTTTCTTGGTCAACCCCAGAATCTAAACCGAGAACCCTTGGTTAGTGAAATCTGTCATACTCAGTGATTGACTTACATCAGCACAGCAAAAAAGAATATCCAAGCACCAAATACCAATGTTTAAACACCAATGACATCATTGTCCTCTTAGTTACTTCAATATCTTAATGTTACAGTTACATTTTCTGACTGTCGTTTCACAGTTTTCTTATTAAATATATACGGCACGTGGGAATTAATCTTTGGGTGTCTTTTCACCAATGTACATGTACGCAGACCTTATTGTAATTCACGTATTCTACACTAAGTATTCAAAGCATGTGTGTGAATTGTGATTGGTCTGTTTTCCATCAATTTTGGGAAGCTTTTTGACCAAGCTTTTCCCGTCTCTGTTTCTCTCATATGTAACGGCAATGTTTTAGATCGTTGTATTTCAAGCCCATTGCTCTGCTTATACGAGGGCTGGCTGAAAAGTTCTCTGCCTGTAAGGATAGGTCAATTGGGTTGGAACGAACTCGAATGAATCATATACATAAGAACTGCAACTGTGATGTCATTATTGCCATCGTACCAGATCATCTTACCCTTTGAAATCACCAGAAAAGAACAAAGCTCGTTAAAATGCTGTCATCAATTATTGTAATTGGTATTATCTGTTGAATAACTGTATTATTTCCAATCAGTAATAACTAATAATTTTGTACATATTCTACTACATAGTAAACTTATTATTTATATAGAAGACTAAATTCTAGTTTATTCCTCGCCACAGTTTATCACAATCTTCCCATTGGGTTGTTTTGGGGGAGTTGTTTTTCTTGTAAGCGACCATTGGACATAATAAACAGACAAAACTTCAAAATAAATGTGAAACAATGAGATACCAAAGTAAGGATTTGTATAACAATCATTTGATCTGTCAACAGATATTGACTCTCTACTTAGGCAAGTGCTAACGTAGGAAATAATTCTAGTGTTCTTGTGTGGTTTGTTAGATTTTACTCGTAATTTGATTTATATTTTAAATATTTGATTTTTTCATTGATTGTTCACTCAGAATATTGCTAAAAGTCATTGACATTGTGCGAAACTCTGCGAATATTGCTGTAATTGAGTTTTAATTGTGGAATTTGAAATCCTTGACCCCAAAAACACATAAAATGATACCATACAAGCCATCTATACATTAATTTTGCCATTATTCTGATGAATATTCGACATTTTGGTCGCCATTTTGAATTTTTAATTAGAACCAAGGTCAAAGTCATCCTAGGTGAAAGATTTTAACGGATTCGTTTTCTACGCAATATTTGACCATAAGAAACACTAGTTTGATATACATGATGGTGATTCGCCCAACCCTAGAACAGTGATATTATCAAACGTTTTTTTTAAATCAGGTAATAATTGTAACCACAAGATAATAAAGGTGATTATTTGTACAATCAGAGGCCATAATTCAGGAAGTTAAAATCCGATATGTGTAAATATTGTAAGGAACCATGATCTTTAGGTTATAAACATGTATTACAAGTTTCATCAAAATTGAATTAAAATTTTGACCTCTATAGGGTCCACAACCTTGATATAACATATTTTTACACTTTTCGCGTTTAATCAAACGTTTTTTTAAACCATGTCATAATTGTGACCTCCAGATGGACCATAAGCTAATAAAGGCGATTTTTCGTATAATCAAGGGCCATAATTCAGGAAAAACTAAATACAACCCTGGAGAAGTTAGTATTTTGCATTTAGTTTTTCACCCTTAAAGATGTTAGTATTTACAAAATGCGAATAAAATAAGCTGCACCACATATGTTCTGGCTTCGTCATTATATGACCAGGTAGAATTAGGGGAGAGTTAATTTTAGGTCCCAGCCATTATAGATTGGCCAGAAGCCTAATCAAGTTTAACTCTTTAATTATATTAGAGACATTGTTTTATAAATTATTATCTATTGTAGAGTTAATCCAGTAGGCATTAATGTATTAGGGATTATAAGTTAGGGTTACTAATACTAACAAACAAAGCTAAAGTATAAAAGTTATGAAATTTGTATATTCAAGGAGAAGGAAGTTGACCACAGGCAGGCATTAGGACATACTGAAGGGCAGGTCTCTGATAAGTTATTTCTTAGATGCTGTTCCTTATTAAGTCACCTAGCCTGTGGGTCAATAGTGTGTATATATTATTATTGTTTAAATAGTGTTACAGAATATAAGTTATACCAAGAACAAGTGAGTTGTTGAATTAATATATGTTCAATCTTACACCCCCAACTAGATTGAACATATAACCCATCGTCCGAAAATTGGACAATAAGCGAAGTCCCTAAACCCCGGATGATATATGGGGTCATATATGGTCACCTTCCCGTTCCATATATCATCCGGGGTCATAATTATTTGATTCAATGTTCGGTGAAAACCACTCAAATAAGGCTATACTGGATCATTTTCTAATTGTTGTATGGACTGGATGGGCAGATCCTCCTCAAAATATGGAATTCTGTTTGGCATATAGGGAGATTCTGGCTGCAAAACACCATAAGTTATTTTCTAAAAGTAGTGTTGACTCGCGTCTTGTGCACTTGTTGCTGACTCAAAATGTGTATTATTTTCTACCCAGCAAAATACATCGGGCACGTACACCTTTTGACATATCCAATCCATCCGTATGCCAAATTGGCATCCTGAACATTGCGGGAAGGTAGGGTTAGGTTCGTGACAGTAGTAGTCACAATCGGTACACTAAACGGGCTAAAAATATTTCGTTCAGTAAATTTATTAGAGATCTTTTTATTGACTATTCGTTAGAGATTGGTTCATTGAATTTGTAGAAACTAACATTCACCAATTAAACTACGTTGGCCCTGGCACCCCCTTGCAAGGATCAAATGAAAGAACATCAGAACAGGATGTTAATAAAATATATGGCCAGACCCCAACTGACCGAGAGGCCTATGGCAACACTCGACCATATTAAAATATAGGGGTTGAAATATCTAATGCTGTCATTAGGTTTCAAACCTAGAAATTGTACTCTTTTAAGGTATTTTAGGTGGAAAATTAAAATAAGAGAAAATAATAATAACAGATGTTAGACAGTAAAACAACTTAGCTTCTGTATGAGCTGTCATTGATTTATTACAATAAAGAGAACGGAGACTGCGTGGGACGTCGGTGTTCAATCCCTGCATTGGCAGAGAAAGTTCATCCGGGCATATTTTTCCTCATAGCACACTGTATGGCATATACCCGTCTTTATTAGCCCAGTTAAAGGAGCTGAACAGTAGGACGTTAAACTCCATTTCATTTGGATTTTGATTTTCTTCATTTTGGGTAACAATTGGAAGAGATTAATTTAACAAACACATACCATTCTTTTTATACATCATAATTTCTGTCTTTAATTCTTTCTTATTCTCCAAGGCCTCTTCGATCTTCTCTTTTTCGGTTTCTTCGGTATCATTACCATAAAGAAATTTGCATGCACAGCTCTTGGCCATAACCTGAGAGCGAAAATGTCCTGTAAGTTCACAAAATCCATCTGAACAGTATACAATCGGACCACCATTACCTTGTGCGTTGCCCAGAACAAAATTACTATCTGCAAAATGTGAAACAAAAATTGTAATTATTAAAGCTATATTGTTTAAGCCTCTGGAACAGTAAATAGACTAGAACTGAAGTACATAATACAACCCATCTATGTATTCAAGATTATGTTTCATGGGAAAATGTATTCCTACAAAACAAAACCTTGTAATTTCCTTGATTTAATCAACAAGACACATACATATCATACAATGAAAAATAAGACCAACGTTACCGCTACATCCACATTCCTGCTTTTATTTAAAGGAGCTAAATCGCTAACATTTAGGACATAAAAATTGACACAAGTGGGTCGCAACGCATAAAATACTGTAATATGAATGTATCTTGACTGATTTACATTCAGTGGTTTCCTTGTTTACTCTAATTTCAAATCAGTTATGTTCGGCAAAATAAGCCAGCAGTGTCAATCGAGTGGCTATTTCAAGTGTCTAGTTATTCCAGTCTACATGTGCCGTTTGATTTGGTGCAATTTTTCTAGCCTCGTTCCTCAAGTATCTTGCTAGAACTTGGGCTGAAACGCATTACGGTACATGATTCGTGTACCAATTTGGTAAAATGTTGTTTTTTTTCATAAATACTAGATATCAGAAGCCTATCTTTTTCCGGTAAAATCACAGCATCAATGTTGATTTTAATTCACAAATAATTTGTGTTTTCAATGTTGAAGATTTTGTATGATATTGAGTTAGAGACTTAGCTACTTTAAACAGTATTTTTTAAAATGACGACAATGCAATATGAAATGGTGGAACAACTGTAAAACGACAAGAGGCAAAGAAGGGTAACTGGTGTCTGGTTTGTTTAGCCAAAATTTACAGTGGGTGCAATTCCCAAATAAATTGTTGCTGTTTTTACAGTATAACGAATATATAAATATGTCACAATCAAAGATGATCCATTCGGAATTGCAGCCTGTAGACGATAAATAAAAAAACTGGGTGGGGCTCTGATCCTGGGGTTCGGGACATGCACCAAAATCAATTGTTGCTGTCCTTAGACTTCATGTATAAGGAAAGATCCAAGAAGATACATCTTAAAAGAATTGTGGCCTGTAGGAAAATTGATTGAGACTCTGTTACTGGGGGATCGTACATTCACCAAAAGATAATCAGTTAGGAATTGTGGACTGTAGACGACACACAGAGAAGGGCAACGGCAATATACGTCCACATTAAAATTGTGGAAGCATTCAAAGTTGTAGGTCAAGAAATGTCAAACTTTGCTTATTTAAGGTGACCCTGCTCATGGGTTAAAGCTACATTATCAACGTCACATATCTACCCAATCTCGGATGTAAGAAAAATAAAATGTCTAAATCTCCAGGGCCAATTAATTCTATTTGAATAAATCATGAAACCCAATCATCAAAACTATCCAAAGTTTAAAAAAGCAAAATTTGCCAAATCAAGTTGCTCCTCTCTATTAACAAAATCCAATAGTGCTGTGTTAAGAATATTATATTGTGATGTTATTTTTGCAGACTGAGTCAAACAGCATTTAATTAAATTATTTTCAGGTTTCAAAGGGAAACTTAGACAACCTTTAGTGCAAGGTAACTGGCTGTCTGGGTGTAATCTTTAAATATTTAACGTGATTGCCTCCAGATACATATACAATGAGCAGCTGCCACGACACATACGCCCACTTCTCGCCCTTTCCACCAGATTTCTACAGACTAACTATGATGTTCTAAGTTAGCAAAAGATGGTTTAGCAAAATCTGGAGCAAAATGCGGTTAAACAAATTACATCAAAATCTTGGCCTCTAGAGGGACCACAACATTGATATACCATACGTTTACACTATGTGTGTACAATGGGTGCCATTTTGTCGGGTGTCAGTTTTGGACCAATTGTCACAAAATTCAAACTCAACCATCATTATGGTATAAATGGTGATATATTTTATAATGGATAAAAATTGTGACCTCTAGGGATCACAAGCTAAAAGTGTGATTTTTCTTACAATCAGCAAAAAGGGAATAACTCAGGTATGGAAAGATTGATATCGATAGCGTTTGTCCTCTTATGACCATAATGCTTCATACCATAGAAAAATGTTTTCGACAACAAAGTGGGGGATCAAACCGAAATAGAAATTTGCAGATTTCTGAAAATCGATAGGGTTCATTATCTCATGACTACCTGCTATTGCGTTCGTAAGTTATTGGAAAAAGAGGCATAACTCTGGAAGGAAAAGTCGCAGAGCGCTGAAAATCAATAGAAAAGTTTGTACCCTCATGACCTTGATGCTTCACAACACCTGAACAGAATCCATCAAAAGTTGCATCCACCAACCAATTGTTGACCGACGGACAGGGTGAAAACATGCTTACGGACGCTGCAATGTGAGAAACAGGTAAAATAAACCAAGAACAGACGGTTTGATACGATCAAAATGATGCAAGTGAAATTCATATAAATTGATATACAATAAATAATAGAAGAATACAATATCATTTTATCCAATGTTTCATTGGTAAAAATACTTCAGGGACGACGAAGTTCATATATTTATTAACAATGTTTTTTTGATATTACATTCTATTAATTATTGTATCAATCAACACACTGTAATGTGGAGGTATAAAAATCATTCAAAAATCATTCAAAGTCAACAGTGAGGCTGATGTCCCCCGCAGTAATTTTAAAAAAAAAATAGTTGACACCAATTAATTAATCACACATTTATTTTTTTCAAAAGTATCAAGCAATCAAACTATACACTAAGTTTCATCAGATAGGTTATTTAATTGTTCCAAAGCATCAACCAATGAAATTGCTTAGCTCTGCTTAGCCTAAGAAGAAATTTCTCATCATCAAACTTAGTCAAGGTAGTGATGTTAAAGAATCTATACTCAAAGTTTCAATACTCTCACTCAATTATGACCAAAGTATTGTGCCCCAAAGAATCAACCAATGAGCAGAAAATGCTCATCTTCGAACTCCATCAAGGCAACCTACACCAAGTTTAAACATTCTAGCTCAATTATTGTGTCCCAAAGTCGCAGCCAATCAAATTGCTTATCGCTCTGCTTACCCTGAGCAGAAAATGCTCATTATCAAACTTAGTCAACGTATTGATGTCAGGGGCAGATCCAGAGGTGGTGTTTGGGGGTCCAAACCCCAACCTGCTTAGCTACATAAAAACATTAATGCCCTGTATCAATGAAATTAAATCACATCATTGATCCTACATCACATCATTTATAAAGCTCAATTTGCATGTATGCCTATTTAATTTGGAGACGATGATGGCAGATTTCCTTAAGATGAACCTGGTAAACCCTTCCTGCTATAGTTATCGTGTTCCAAAGCAAGAAACAATCAAATTGCTTATCTCTGCTTACCTTAAGCAGAAAATGCTTATCTTCACACGCCATCAGGGCATCGACCTAATAAACACCTACACCAAGTTTGAACATTTTAACTCAATTATACAGAGAGTTATTGTGTCCCAAAATATGTGACGGACAGACAGACTAAAGACAGACAGAGGGACGAACCTATTTTAATAATTCTACACTTTCTTTGAAAGCCTGGGGACAATTAATTAAAAAAAAGTTGGAAGGCAAAAAAAAAGTTAACTGTTGTTTGAATGCAACAATGGGCAAATAAACCAATTTGATTGCTGCTAGCTATTCCAGTCTTAGAGGAGAACCATTTCTTGCTTAGCTTAAGAAATCAAATCCTGGTTTCAATAAGAAGATTATAAACATGTTTTATTTTGTTTAGTTATTCCTTTAATATAAGAAGGTTAGTAAACGATCCAAGCAGTTATTTTATATTGATCAGAATTAATATAACCTTTCTGACAACCATTCCAGATAAAATAAAAACAGCCTGATTTCATGAGAATGTTGTACATTACTGAGAATCAATGTTCATAAACTATTCATACCGTGGAGAAAAAAACCACAAAGGTTCAATAATGTGAAAAGACTCACAGGAATTACTAGTCAATATAATCTTATCACTCTCTTTGTTGTTGATGTTTTTTTTGTAGAAATACTTCAATTAGTTACCGGTACGTTATATTGTGTTATAGTATATAGGTGTGATAATCAATAAGTTACCACCAATTAAACTACATGTAATGCCGATATAGAGTCATGTCTCTGAATCACCAACAGCAAATTTTATAGCTTAATCGATCTGATAAAATACAGATCTATATTTTGTTTCGTTTTTCATATATTCGATGGCCTACACCACAGTTGTTTTGTGGAGTCAAGTTAGAGGTCATACGAGCAACTGTTCACCCTGTGACATCAGACTTTTGATTAATGCACCAAAAGCTTGCTGTAACAGACCTTTTCATTGGCTAATCCCTTACATCATCCAGAACATAGAATAGAAATGACAGGTAAAACTAAATTTTCAACTACAAAAAAAGAAAAACAAAATAGGATCTGAGTGTAACAGGACGGGGTGTTATCCATTTGCACTCGAGCGGCGGGAGTGAGCGCTCTTATGCAAACCTGAAGTCCAGGTTCGAACGCAGGATGTCAGGTATCTCAAGTGAACTGAAGCAAAAGAGAAAACATTTATAAAGTTTCAAAGTTTTTATTTCGGAAAATACAAAAATTGAAAGCCTGAAACGCGCGTTCGTAACTGTTGGTCTTCTTCCCTCCAATGGTGTACCAGCTGAAATAAAAGAACTCTGCCAAATTCATTAACTACGTCTTTTTACCAACAAGAAACTGAGCGTCCCGTCTACACAAAAGTCGATGTCTTCCGAATGAAAATGGCCGAATGAATCAAACTTTAGGAAGTATATGGACAATAATTGACGCCTAGCTTAATCTGAACTAATAATGTTCACACTAAAGGACGTTACAAATCTTACATCACCCAACAGAAGCCTCGACTAATTAGACACTCATAATTCTACAATTACAGAAACTACAGTGTAATACCTGCCTCAGCCCAAACTTACAGCATTCGTTCAGAGGGAAGCAAACAAATCTTATATCACCCCAACGGAACTCCTTGAATAACTAAGAACTATAACTCATAACTAAGTGGAAATACCTATAAACATCATGGTTTCAGCTGACTCAGCCCGAACTTACAATATTCGCACGAAGGAAAACAAACAAATCCGATATCACCCAAACGGAACCCATTAAGTAACTAACTAGAAACTCATAACTAAACTCAGACAATTTCCCAAGATTCGAAACGCTCGCCTTAGCCTATATGACCAAAAGGCAAAACTTGCCCCGGAGATCCAACTTGCCCCGAGCGGAATAATTTAATTACTCCTACGGAACGCTGAACACCAAAGACAAAGTCTTCCCTTAAGATGCTTACCACAGACTGGAACATTTAATACTCCTGCTGTGATTCGCACCCCCCAACCTTAATGCGTATATGACATAAAGGCAAAACTCGCCCCAGAGATCCGACTTGCCCCGAGCGGAATAATTTAATTACTCCTGCGGAACTCACTGAACACTAAAGACAAAGTCTTCCCTTAAGATGCTTACCACAGAGCGGAATATTTAATACTCCTGCAGTTCGACTAAGACTGGCTATTAGTGGCCTTATATACCCTTTGTATACGCGCTGCATTGCGGCACGACACCGTCCGATTTGCGCAAACTCATCGTACCAATGCGGGAAGTGCGTAAACAATGCGCAATCTATGCGCAAACTATGCGTGAACTCTTCGTGCCAGTTCGTGTCAATGTGGACACTGATGGGTACCACAAAATCTTGGCCAAAAGTCGTGCAAGTGTCAGCCTGGCTTTAGAGTAAAATATAATATTCCAATTAACTTCAAAGTTAATTCTGGTCTCTATGCCAATTGGGATGAATGCTTTTCATTACAATCAATCAATCAATCAACACCGCATTTGTATAGCGCAAACAATACTTCGATAAAGTTCCTAATGCGCTTAAAAGTTTATGTGAATTCTTTTAGTGTTTATTTTCCTCAAATAGATCTGTCTTCAAACGTGACTTGAAGATGTCTAGAGTTTTTGATTCTTTAATGTTTAAGGGTAGAGAATTCCAGAGAAAAGGTGCTGCAAAGTGAAAAGATCTTTTTGTCTGTTGAAGTTTGACAGCGGGAATAACTAATAATGACTTGTTCTGAGATCTTAAGGTTCTACTGGATTCATATGGAGTCAATAGATCTTTAATGTATTGTGGCGCTTGGTTGTTGAGTGCTTTAAAAGTTAGTAACAATATTTTGAATTTAATTCACTGATTTATGCGTAACCTATGGAGGGTTCTTAGCGATGGTTTAATGTGATCCCTTTTCCTGGTTCCAGTGATGAGACGAGCTGAAGCATTCTGAACATATTGAAGTTTCTGCAGCTGCCACTGTGGTAGACCATACAATAAAGCATTATGGTTGTCCAGCCTTGAAGAGATCAAAGCAGGAACGAGGAGATTTAGATTTTCACATGTTAAGTACTTCTTTATCTTTGCTAATTTATAAATCTGGTAAAACGCTGAAGAACAGATGGTTTTGATGTGGGTCTCAAAAGTTAGCGTGGAATCAATGATAGCACCGATGTTCTTTGCCTTGTTTGTTGGTTGAATTAACTCCCCAGCAATCGAGAGGCTCCCTTTTTTTATTTTGTTGAGTTGTTGTTTGGTACCGATGTAAAGAACTTCAGTCTTGTCTGGATTTAATTTTAAAAAATGAAGAGTCATCCAGTTGTGGATTTCATCTAAACAGTTCTCAATATTATGGACAATAGTGGTTTCAGATGAATGATCAAAGCTGATGTACAACTGTGTATCGTCTGCGAACATGTGGACACAAAGTCCATATTTCTGGGCTATTGCATTAAGTGGTCTTGTGAATATTATAAATAAAACAGGCAGAGAAACAAATACAGTGGACTCGTATGGGATCGTTACAATATGTCGGATTACGCAGAGTGTTGAGTTCTTGTGTCCTTGAATAAGACACTTTATCCCTGTATTCCAGTCTACCCAGCTGTAAATGGGTACCGGTAGGATGGTGTATGTATTACACAGAAAACTGTAGCGCTCCTTGAAGCAGCAGTTGGGGCTCTTTCTAAGAGTTCAGGGGTAAAGGGAGGTAATCAGGCTTTACCTGTATCCTAGAGACCGGGATAATAATTGTGTAGAGCTTTGAGCATAAACTTGGTTTATCGATATAGCGCATTATAAATATACTTATTATTATTATTATTCTGTCTGATATGAATATTTACCATAATCTAACTCTTCTATACCCCCAAATCAACAAAAGTAGCCATACAAAAGAGAAGAGACAGAGTAAGAATTACTATTAACTTGTGGGTATTGAGATGGTGAAAGTTAATGATGGTATGCCTCCTTCTCACTAATGATTGCTTCCACAGTTAAATGATTCTTTGATATAAATTTCAATGTTTGTTTTGGGAGGAAGGACAGTATATCACATCCCCAGTTATGCCCATCTATAAATAAACTGAGATAGAAACAGACTGTTTATAAATATAAAACCAGTTTACTGAAATTTTAATGGAATGTTTGCTTTAATGACATATTGATTTATCTTGATGACAGGTTGCCAGGCAACAAACCATATGCCTAGAGCAGTCAATTTGTCGCGGAAGTTGTAAGGGTTATCTGATATTTATTGTTTTGTGGGTAACAAGAACTTTTACCATACACTATCAATATAATACAAATTGTACATTAAAGTGATCAAAGGCCATAACTCCAGAAGTTATAAATGGAAATTGTTGAAATCCTATTTGTTTTGTTTTTTTTATTAATCTAAATAATATATGTAAATTGACTACAGATCAGATGATAATTTCAGTCCATATTCAATAAGATTCTTCAATTGACTAATTTAAATAATATGTGTAAATCTAATACAGGTCAGATGATAATGTTCAAGTGAACTCATTAACAGAAATACAGGTAGGATGATAACTTTAGTTGATTTAGCGTTTAGAAGGTTCAACAAAGTGAACTAATTAACAGAAATAGACGAAATGATTTTAGAATTTAAATTCCTTACAGATTGGATGATAACTTTTGTCATTAGAGTTAAAATAAGGGTCATTACTCTAGCAGAAATCGACAGAAATTGTTAAAATCAAATACATAAATTAACAAACAATTGGATTATAAATAAAGTCTTTAGAGTGCTCGCCAGAAATTGTGGACAATGGACGGACAGACATATTGAAATACAAACAGACGACAATATACAACCACATCTCTATGCGGATCTATGAAAAGATGTATTTTGTTGACACAAAGGTGAGGATTTGGGTCATTATTGTGCTCTTTTTTAACACTACAGTTAGTTGAAGTTGACAAGCAGCAGTTTGGTTCTGATTGCTTTGATTGCTGAAGATCAAATTTATGTCTCTTACTTTTACACACTGTGTGGTCATAATACAACTATAGCAGCTTTTACACACTTTGTAACCGTAATACAAATATAGCAACTTTGGTCTTAAAAATTCTTATGACGTGTGGAAAATACAATGGTGCTCAATGAAGCGCAGAAAATACAAAGGTGCTCAAAATGACAAACAATGGAACTCTTCTCATCATAAGATTTTAACGATTAACTTTTATTGTTCTACTATCAAACATGAACATAATACTCAAAAATTTCCTTTCTTCTATTCTACAACACCAAACATGAGCTAACGTGGCTTCTTCACTCCCCTTAGGTATTATCTTTTTATCATGTCCATTATCAATGATCACAACCAACCCCGTTCACATATCATTTCATTTTTTAAAATATGTTTTTGAAACAACTGCCTGTTATTGATAATTTATCTGATCAATTGTTTAGACAAGTGATCATGAGCTATATGAGGAGGTTCCTTCTTTCTGATCAATGAATATGTAAATAGTACAAAATGTTGACTATATGACGATTATAGGTACCATCATCCATTGACAGAAAATAATCATAGGCGTACAGGCTCGATGACAGTTAAGGGGGCAGAACCCAAATTGCCCAAAAAATTTTCAGGTTTACAGACACCCCCCCTACCGCATCCTCCTCAAGAAAATTCTGGAATATTTGATGGCTGCAAACACGTTTTCCTGCTATTTAAACCCGTGAACAAAGCAACTTCAAAGTGGTCTAATATAGCCTAATTTAGGTGGCTGACTCGGATTCCAATCAATCGTTTACATCCACGAAGACGGGACCATTGGGAGAAAATTTTCAAAATTTAACTGCCACAATCATTTCAACTTCAGTTCAGGTCTAATTGTCACAGCTAGGATAGACTGCTGTAATGCTGGCTAAAAGACACATTAAAAATAGTGCTGCTAGGATGTGACTTCAACTATATTGGCTTGAATCTCATTCTAACTTACAAATGTTTCAAACATTCTGCCATAAGACTATTTTAAAGAATTACCCGACTGTATACTCTCCTTGAACCTAGAACCTTAAACCTTGAACTGCTCGTCCTGTAGGAACTATTAGTTATGGACAACTGTTCAGTGAACATCATCGATCCAACTTAAAGAGGAAATATCCAGAATAGCCTACTGCAACAGTTTGTATTTTAAATGTCTTTTAAAAAATGACTTTTTTAAACCAAGCTTTTTAATTAACACTCTGTATAATGTATTTTTTTAGGACATTAACTGTTTAATTTTTTGTTTTGTGCCATGCCTCAGAGCACAGAGGTGGTTAATGTTCTACAAGTTCAATAATAAGTTAATATAGGTTTTATATATGTAGCTCTCACGGTGCTGTTACTTAAATAGTACCTGAGCTGTGGGCTATACATTATGTATGAAACTTTAACAGCCAATAAGCCATAAAAGAGGCTGGAAGACCATTTCCTCCCGAACAATCTGGAAGCAAGATTCTCATTTCTACTTATGAAATAGAAGTTAATGGCTGAAGCTAATGAAGCCATTCCATTACTGTTCTCTTTAGCTGAGATTTACATAAAGATATATGTTTCTAGTAAAGTAGCACTCTTAATCTGACTAATAGCTGTACTAAGTTGTCAGACTTCCATTCAATTTCCTTTGTCTCGATAATAGCTCAATTATAGCAATGATTATACAAGTGTATAATACAGCACAATCCTATAACCACAATAAGTCTGTTTCAAATTTATGCAGATCATAAAGAGCACATAAAATGACCATATGAATATTGTTCAATTATATAGGTATTTAAATCAAGTGCTTGTTTTCTGACATGAGAAAGAAAATTAGCAAAGAACAGAGTCTCTCACTTTTAGGTCATATTTAGCATTTGTTAATAAATGCCATCAGACTGTCTGTAGCCTTAGTTTGTGTCCTTTTGGAAGAAATTGGAGAGAGCCCAACAATACACTACCTATAATTATAGGCTTCCGAATAAAACAACCAATAATAAATAGGTGTGAAATTGTCATTAACACTGCTAAAATGAAGACCAATATAGTTAAATAAGAACAAAGGAGCATCAAGTATAATCATATGATATTAGTTCATCAATATTTTCATAATTGGTCAATTTAATGTACAGCGTTAGAAGATTTAGTGTCATCTTGTGGCAGTAGATTTTTTTTTTAAAGTTCGGGCTGGATGTTTCAAGAGAAAATATTGCTATAGCTCCATTGTATATGTATTGGTCACATATATCTCACGTAATGTCAGTCTAGTCTAAATTTCTAATCACAGGGTTTGTTTAATATAACTTGTTTGACAATAATTTCTGTTAATCTCGCCAGTTAATAATACATTATTTAGCACCTTAGAGGTCTGCTAATCATTAGACAATAAATAACTGATATGATGTTAATAATGGGTGGTAACGGTTTAATTGTAGGAAAGGAACCTATAGGATTCTTATTTACATTTTCATATTCTAAAACTTCAATAAACTTATGCTGCTGACAGTAACAAAAATTCATTAAAGGTTTCCTGCAGTTATGCATGAAGGTTGACAGGATTTGAAAAGCAATTATCCACTCTTTCCGTAATAATTCATACTGACTCAAATCCAAGTCGGATTTAACGTCTGGTTATTCCAGTCTGCATACACTGTTTGATTTGGTGCAATGTGTCTAGCCTCGTCCCTCGAGTCTGTTGTTACAACTGGGGCTGAAACGCATTATGGTACACGTTCGTGTATACGTACCAATGGTAAAATATTTATTTTGTCTTAACTATTGGATATCAGAAGCCCATCTTTTTCCGGTAAGATCACAGCATCAATGTTGATTTAAATTGACAAATAATACGTGTTTTCAAAGTCAAAGATTTTGGATGATATTGAGTTCAAGACTTAGCTGCTTTAAGTATCTGTTGTGTTGTGATATTAGACCAACCAGCTAGTGATAAGATGTGAAGTCCCCCTGTGACATCAACTAGACAATCAAATAGATATTTATTACACCTGTCCTTCCACCATTTCTTGTGAACACTCTTGAGTCTGCATTTTCATCCAATTTTGATGTAAATTGCTATAGCTTTACGCAGCACGAGTTCTAGACAGGCCCAGTCTCTTCTATTTATTTTACATTTCGATTTATATAAAAGTAGTAATTTTTTAGTAAACCAACACTTTCGTTTCCATTTGTATAAAAAAAAAAATTTGAGTAAACCTGTAACCAGCACCAGAGACTGGACAATTTGCGAGCTTCACAATAAAATGGGCGTTTCTTGTCCTGTTTTACGTTGTTCCTTATTTGGAATGATTGACAGTTGTCAAGCAAGCCCCGAGTCACGTGACACAAATTTGTAAATGTGATGTCTAAGATAAATAAGTTCGATATTTACCTTCATGAATCATGCGTCTCGAATGGAGTGCAAAGCAGTCATGCTGAAACCGTCTGCGGGCTGATGTCACGTTTTTGTTTCCATTCGCCATTCGGCTTCGTCCCGATACGCATGAACTGGCTTCGTTAAGTTGTTATAATGATGTCGTGTGTAATTATTTATGTTCATTCACCTCATCCCATACGTTGTATCCGTTCATTCGACAGATATTATCATATTGTCCGTCAACAAAATTCTTAGATCGTTAAAGTATCACTAAATAACAATAACTGTTATCCACAACAAACATCTCGCACCTACACCAGTTTGCCAGTGCAAATGCAGTAATCCCGTGCACGACGTCACACGACCTACATAATGCAGATTGACCAACTAGACGAGAATGAAGCTCTATTTGCCCAGTCTCTAGAGATTACGTTTTTTTTTTCTTTTTTTTTTTTTTTTTTGAGAGGACTGGCCAATTTTTGGTGTGTGGAGAAGACTGGCCACCAGTCTACACGAGTTCAAATGTAAAAGCGATTCATGGTTTCTTTTGGAATATTGATCACGATTTAGACCAATTACATGAAAACCAACCCGGGAAACATGCTATGGCTATGGTGGGCCTACCTTATATCCATTTTGGAGTTATTGACAAAAGCATTTAACAAAAATAATTTGTGCGTACATAGATATTTTTCATTTGATTTTAATGTGACCTGTTAGATCTCTCTGAGATGAAGGTCACAAGTCAAAAGCAATAGTCAAAGAACTAAATTTGAAAAGTTTGAGTTCAGTTTTCTGTAGCACGACCTTCACCTAGTTTTCTTTTCTGCTTTCCACGATGTTCTTTTAAAATGTTTATAAAATGAAGGTCACAAATCAAAGTCAATTAATTTTTCACAAAATGAATTTGAAAAGTTTGAAGTTCAGTTTTCTGTAGCACAACCTTGACCAACCACTTTCACCTCCAACATTAACCTCAAAAATACAGCGAGATATATAGCCATGGTCATGGCATCCATAAAAGCAAAGGCCCAGAGCTCGATAGGAAATTTGAAGTCACACGTAAAGGCCATCGCAACTGGTCAACGCCAAATAATCATTTATAGTAATCAGTGGATTAGCACAAAAATATACAAAAATTATTGTTATTATCACGAACTGCAACATTAGACAGGAAGGGCAGTACATGTCGGAACCCTTCTTAATGTCTTGTTATTAAAGTCAAAAAATAAATTGGCCTCAGAAACGGATAAAAACTGGTAGTGATACGTTATTGAAATAGAATAGTTAAAGCGAGAATTTCATATCTTTATTATCTTCTTATAACCCTAGTGCTTTCAACAAAATCCAAAAAAAATATCAGTCAATCGCTGAATGTTACATGCTTCACTCCAACAGAAAAAAAATATGATTTACAAGACATAATGGAAATACTGTGAGCAATCTTGACGGTGGTCATCTATTGAATGGGTGATGTGACAATCACAATAAATCTACTCTATTCAACCAGAACATGTGGACAATATAGTCAAGTCATGAGTCCATAAATCTCTACAATAATCTGCTCTTAAATACAGATCTTAATAACCGTATCTCATACCAGCAAAATGATACATCACTTACAATCCTTCCCTTAACTATCATGTGAGAGTGAAAGTCGGCCTTTGTCCTAAAATTGTAATGATTTTTAACCAAAATGACATAAGTGCATGGGGCACATTCAAAAATATAGTAGTATAATGGTGCATTTAATCATTTGTCATTAAGTGCTGCTTTGTTTTGATTTTTCTGATATATAACATTGACAAGCCATCAGCCAATACACGTTTTAACTACTGAATACAGATTTAGAATAATTAGGGTCTGGTACTGCATAATTATACACCAGTTACGCCCCTTCTCTATGACGACCATGAATATCCAATTTTCTATGATTTTTAACCAAAATATAATATCAGGCACTAGGAACATTTAAATTACCAGAAATTGTACTAATGTTGATAATCAACAGTCATTAGAACTCCTGAAAAGACGAATCACATGGAAAATACGTTTTTTGCACATTTTCAGAATGTTGCAGGCTGCAGCACTTTATAGTGGGTTGAGTTTCAGTTTGTTTTTTTATCTGACATATACTTGGTTAGTGGAATGCCCTCCACAACCACACCAAGCAATTCTATGTCAGACCTGTAGAGAAGCAGCTACACACATTTTAGGATGGCACAGAGCTGAAAATCGAACATTGTTCCTGCAGATCATATAGCATGTTTAGTTGTTAATTAATGAGTTGCTCAGAATAAATCGATGCCACAGTTCTGGAAGGTTGTAAGTGCCACCTATGACCCAAATAGCTTATTTTGCATAGGATGACTAATCACATTTAGAGCCTTCTCTATGCAAAATTTCAGAACTGTAAGGTCGTAACTTTCATAAAAACATCGCTATTAAAATGTTGATATCCTTGCTTATAGCGTTATTAAGATTGGAATAGGTTTTCCTCTCATATCTCAAACACTAAATCAGACAATTTTTTAGATTTAAGACCTTTCAGAACTATGACATCGAAATGTGACACCTGAGTCTGAATATGGCAAGCAGAAGCCTGCATGTTTTTGTTCAGTTTGATTCTTCCTTTTCAGTCTGTTAGCTCTTGTCTGGAGAATGAGCGAAATTAAAGACCCACAACACGGATTCTCACTAGTTACTATAATTTTACTAATAAAATATTTAAAATCTATAGATGTATTTTCTTGATTCTCACTAGTTACTATAATTTTACTAATAAAATATTTGAAATCTATAGATGTATTTTCTTGATTCTCACTAGTTACTATAATTTTACTAATAAAATATTTGAAATCTATAGATGTATTTTCTTGAATATGACCTGGGATCTTCTGGTTCTTACAGGAGCAGGTCCCACCTAACTGCAAATTAATTCCAACTCATCCTACTACAATTTAATAAGTTATACATGGAAATCAATACAAGTCTTTGTCTCACTATTAAAGCATATCCTAATTAAATTAGTAGAAATAGTATTAGTATTTAGTGTCAAAATAATAAAAGTTTGTTTTTTTTTTTGATCTGACAAGACTTTTCTGATATGACAATTTTTTACAATACATGAATTGACATTTTTCACAATCACTGTTCATAAAATTTTCACCATAAATTGTAATAATTTCAGCTATTTATTCAAACATTTTATTCAAATGAGCCTTATTTATTCATTATGAATAGAATGACACAATACAGTCATAAAGGATTTCAAAAATTACTCAAATTTGTCAGTCTCACTTTTTAGGATTTTCTCATTTTGATAAGGCTTAATTCTGTCTTGTGCAATGTATAAATGGCCCTCATAAATGATTATTTCAATAATATACATTTTTAAAATTTTGTTTATAAAGGAATGATGTCATCTTATTTAGTGTTACTTCGTTTCAATTGGTTGCATTCTTTTCTGGCCTCTGTGGATCTAACATTTCAAATATGGTCACATGTATATACACTCACGTTTAGACTATAAAGGCTAGTCTGAGGAAAAGGCCTTTATTACTTTATATTATATACTCTGATATAAAGTGATGTGGATCACATCAGGAAAGGGGGATTAATGGCTATTATTTGTACAAACATAATGAGATTTGACTGAACAAAAATTCCTTGTTGATTTTAGATTGTGTTAGGGGAATACAGTATTGACAAATGGTGCTATATAACCTTTAAATGTCAGTCAACTTCTGTATTTGACCAGTAAACATTGACAGAGTAGGGCTCTAATCTGATATTCAAAGTGCTATGATAATTATCCCAATATTCTCTTCTAAAGAAAATACTGGAAATCTGATGATGGTAATTCTAACCCACAGTTTCATTCTTGAAAGCATTTGTAACATACAAGTGTTTACCTACACGAACCTGAAGAGTATAAATGCTAATAAGTCAATATTGATGACATTATATTTTATATCCCCGTTGTTTTACAAGCACTTCACAGTAATTTTATTACATTGGTATTAATTCATAAAATACAGCCACGTCCAGCCTTTGCACATAGTATGTAGTATATATTAATTGGTGTTGTATTAACTTTACTACCTATATATATAGGCATTCTATTTGATGTTTGCATGTAGGGGGTTGGGTGGTCTTGTGGAATCACAAAGTCTGTCATTGCATCATGAGGTGTGATTTTGATTCCCCACTTGAATATATGTAACAGGATAAGGGTTCAATCTTGTGGGTTTCCTCTGGGTGCAAGCAAATTATTGAAATAAAATTGAACCATATGTTAGTCCAAAAATAACCAATTTTGTGCCTAGTGGCTGATAAATTCCATTTCTCTATTTGCTCTGTAAAATCATTATGGAGTATAATTAAATTCAGGGCTACATGTACGTTTTTTGTAAGGTTAGTCTCCAATCCTGGGGTTAAAAAGTTTTGATATTTCAAAGTAATGTCATTTGTATATAGTATGCAGTGGAGCAGAATCTCTATTATTAGGTTGAATAAATCATATGACATTGGGTTCCCTAGTCTGGGGTTGTATAACTGTTATTTAAAATGGTCTTAATTCATCCTGTCAAAGGGGCATTAGGTAAACTTAAACCTGTTTAGCAGTGAAAAGTTGCCCAGTAAAATTGACTAGGGCTCAAATTATTTTCGACATTGATTCAATGGACAGTCTCTGAATGTTCACGGTGAGTGTAATGAGACTGACGTTCAGAGCTGAACTAGATCTAGAGTTAGACGAAACTTAACAGATCAACCACTTTAGTTTCCAGCTTGTCATAATTTGATCGACAGGTTTATTGCTGTCTATCTCTTGTGACTATAAACAAGCATTAAGAAATATTAAATATAGATTTAAAATTTAAAACAAAATAAAAATAGTAATAAAATAACATATGACCTAGACATCGGTCATATAACCACAATTAAGATTTTCTGCTTGCTTCATGGATATTCTAATCCAGAAGCCTGTTACTAAAAGGTCTGACGCCAGTTCTACACACTCTGCATCTTGCAGTGATAGCCAATTATATGTTTGATCTTTAAAATGCGATAATATTTTTTTTCAAATAATCATCCCTTCTACCATTAAAGATGTGTATTATTCAAGAGCTAAGGTTTTTGATCTGGCTTCAACATTCTAGAGGATCAGATAGCAGTGATTTAAATGGATTTAAAAATCTGCAAAATTTAAGAATTCAACGATAAAGAGGCCAATCAAGAATAGGTCTTGGATGTCGAGTACCGTTACTATGATAATAAACAATCCACGCTATATCTTCAAACAGACATAACTTCACTCAGAATAAAGTAATTTGATTGAAATTTTCATGATCTATTAGTGATATACATTGTACATGTATTGTAGCAACAACTTCCAGCTCTTTATCTAAATATTACATAATGCATCTTTAATTCAACTATTATAATAATAATAATAATGTGAGTTTTTATTGAGCACCCATTCCATTACGTAAAGTAATGCTCCTGGCGCATATTTGGCTCTCCACTCTCAGACTGAGTCTATCTTAATAATTTAATCATAGGCTGTTAAAAATAGGTGTGTCTTTAACTGCGACTTAAAACATTCTAGACTTTTTGAGTTCCGTATAGCAAACACTTCCATGGGCTCTTAATCTAAATATTACATGATGCATCTTTAAAACTTAAAGAATATATCACGAATGTTACTAAAAATCAATTAAATTTGCTTGACAATTCTATTCTCAACAGTTATAAATAACAAGAATGGTGAAGTTGTAGAGTAAGATGAGAAAGAAAGTAAAATTGATTTACCTTCAGTAGACTTAATCAGAGGACATGTTGTATAGCCTTGTTTACTGGTACAAAGAGCAGTTTATAATCATTTCAATCTATATAGAGACTTGTCTGTCGTCTCTTATTAATTACATAAACACGAGATGGAATGAAATGGTGTTTAACGTCCTACTCTTCTGCACCTTACCTGGGCATACCCCATACAGTGTGCTATGAAGGAAATATTACCCGAACAGCGGCGCTACGGCAATTCCAACTGCCAAGGGATATTTTATGTGCACACCAATGTGTACACTGGACCTCGGTTTTCCGTACCATTCAAACAACTAGACAGCTGTCCTTGTCATGCCCTTCTTTCTGCATCACTGATAAGGTGAATCCAGGCTGGAAAATCTAGATGAACTTTCGCTGCCAATGCAGGGATCGAACACCCGATCTCCAGGCTAGCGAACCAGCGCCTTACCAACATAGCCATGTGATCCCCCTCCGTAAACATACATTATGGGAGATTAGATACAGAATTGGCAGTTCTCACTATAATAGTTAAAAACACTAGAAATGTATGAAGGCAATTTGCTGATTTGAATCACTATGAACCAAAAACTAAGCGATGGAAATTTCTCCCTAGCCTCGAATCCTCGATCATCATTACTAAAGTAGGTACGATAAAAAACATAGTTTCGAAAACTCTCAATTATCCATTTTTTTTTAAAAATTATTAATGGACGTAAAGCAGCAGATAGGATTCAAATCCAGTAAATATTGCAGGCTAGCGATGTCATCGAGATGTGTTTCAAAATCAACCAAAAATATTTAATGTAATTCATGTAAAGTTTTCAGTATGTATTTCTACATGTATACATAACATTTTATAACTGAGCATAATTCAGTCCGCGGAATATGACTCAATAAAAAGCTAGCTATAGACAGCAGGTGATCGGAAAGGGAAAAATATTAAAATCAGTAATGTGTATGCTACTAGAAACGTTAATTTATAACTTTTTTCTTAAAAACTGCCTTTACAAATTGTATTTTGTCTATTTCCATTATTGTTTTTAATTTATTGCAGTGAGTTTTATTAGTCTCATAACAATTGCTACATGACCTCGCTGTTTAAAATCCTGTTTAAAATCTTACGTGGCCGTGCTGTTGACAATCCTATCTAAAATATTACATGACCAAGCTGTTGATTGCCATGTTGATTGATTTAACATTGAATAATAAGATATATTATATGGACTCATTCCGTAATGCACCAAATATCAAAAGGGACTGTGATTTTTAGAATATAAAAATATTTTTTAAGTTTAATCAAAATTGGATAAAAATTGTGACCTCTACCATAACCATTGAATACTTATATATAATATTCCTGAAATTCAAATTCAACCTTCATATGGTGGAATGGTGATATATCGAAACTGTTTTTAAAATCAGAAAAAAAATTCTGACCTTTAGAGAATCTATAAGCTAAAAATGCAATTTTCCGATCAATCAGGGGCCATATGATCTGAATTTTGCAAAATAAGGATCCCCGTAGTATACATGTAATGATTCAGCCACATATTTAACCTCAAGTTTCTGTCTACAATTAACTCGACTTGAGAACAAACACTTGGCTAGTTGATTGATATTTTCTAAATGATAAATTGACGATCTTAGTCGAAAACACTAACTATATTTTGAGAATTTTGCGAAGTATCGGTAAGCTATATATAGGCCTATTCTGTTTTCATTTAATAAAATTGAAATGATTTAACTAAGTCTCTAATGGTGGCCATTGAAGGCAGAGATCCATTCTCGAAGTAGAGTTTGTAGTTTTCTGTGTGCAGAATGGATTCAGGTCATCAATTTATACCACAGCACTTGAGAAAAGCTGTTCTCTTGACATTCCCAGACTTTGTGGAAAGACTTGACAAAGCTAATTCGTCCATTATTGGAATATCTGGTCAAATTGACAAAGTAATGAAATTAATTATTTGATCTAACATCTTTGCAGACCAAGAGAACAAATGTGATCAATTGATTTTTCTTTTTTGTCAAGTCATTTTTCGTGAAAGGAAATGAAATAAATTGGGGTTTAACGAGCAACGAGTTAATGAGGACGGGTGTAAGCCATGTGGTGTTATTTGTGTGTCGCCTGTTCTCTTCCTTCAATTTCAACTGTCAGAGTTTCTGGTGAGGTACTTTTTCCGGCGTGGTTTCCCCCTAGTCAGTCATGCAGAACGGAAAGTCTGACAAGGACAGCTGTCTAGTCATTTGGATGGGATGATAAACCAAGGTCCCATGTACACGTTGGCGTGCACGTAAAAGATCCCTTGGCGGTTGGAATTTGATATAAGAGTAGGCCGCAGTGCTGCTGCCTGGGCAAAATTTCTCTCATAGCACACTGTATGGTGTATGCCCGTCTTCCATTAGCCCAGGTTAGGACCAAAAAGTAGGACGTTAAACTCCATTTCATTTCAGTTTGGTGAGGTTCTGTGTCATGCACCCAAGGGCAACAAGCTACCAGTCAGACTGATATCCCCAACTCAAAATGTAAAAATAAATATATCATATTAATCAATTGTATATATTTTTAAAAAGCAAGTTTAAACATTATACCTCAAAGCAAGAGTTATTGTATTCAAAGTTTTGACCAATCACATCACTTATTAGTAGTTAGTACTTTGCCTAATCAGAAAATTCTCGACATGGAATTTAGTCTCACTTAAAACATAACATATATTAGTTAAGAGTATAATAAAGAGTTGGCCATTCTTGATATACATGTAACAGTTCAAAAATAGATGAAAATATTGTACATTTTAGTCAAATTATTTTATTCTGAACAAAATTATCACTTTGAAGATTGGACTAGAAATAGGCATCAACTGTCGCTGCATCATCTCTGAGTATTGGCAATCGTTTGATTAACAGACGATAACTCCACCCATAGATTCTCGATTATCAATGCCTAAGGAACTATGACCAGGGAGTATTTAATACAGCCATTCAATCACCCAATATGACAGAGATAATAGACAATAGTAGTAATGAGGTAATCCATCTATAAAACATTACATTATCAAAGGCCCACTCAGTAACTGAATTAATGGGTGCGTCACTGTGGGGATGCTCGATTCACAGAATCGACAGAATTACAATCGAGTGACGCAGAATTCAGTCCTGTCACAGTTCTGCCAGTCCCGACAGCTGAGGTGGAGTGAGTAGAACCGTGACGTATTCCTAGGTTAAAAATATGTTTCAGCTGTCGTGATTGGCTGAGATATTTTTTACACAGTTGACACATGTATGTGTTGTACTCTGAAATTCTCCTTTTCACTCGATTGGCAGCAGTTTTGGAATTTAATTCCGGAATTGTGAATCAAGCATCCCCTTAAATACTTATACTGGCCCCTTAATAACTGTGGGGGTTTTGTATTATACAGATCATTGAAATAGCTGTGACTAAATTAAGTTATTCTTGTCCTGTGAATATTATTTACTCATGTTGCATCAAAGCCAGAATTTCCGCCATTCCATGTAGCAATTGTATAGAAACCTGCCATTTTTGTAAATTGGCTGGGTATAGTAGTTAAGACGCATCCTATTGGCTAACATGGGTTCAACATCGGCCAAATTAACGCTAATGCAGTGTTAAAGTGTCGATCATATAGATATGGTATATAAGAACAGTCAAATAAAGTCAGTTTTAGTGGATCTCACATGAATAGTCAATCATTCTCTTGAGGTAAGCATTCCGAGCAGAGACACTGTCTCTGGTGGCTGATAAGTCTGGCAGGAGTAATCACTTATTGCGCTCGGAGCAAGCAAGATCTCTGGAGTAGAATTTCATCTTTTGGTAATGCGCGAGCAAGTTGCCTTTTGTTTTCTCATGTTGTCAACAGGTTTGTCTTATTGGCATTTGTCTTTCACAAGAAATTTTGTCAGCTAATTGTCCCTCACACACTGCATGTTGTATGGCCATCTTCATTACCCAGTGCGTAGTTCCTGTAGAGCAGCAGGGAACGTTACTAAGCCGACAGAAATGTGTTCTAAATCTCATCTACAGTAATAAGTTTGAAAATGTTCTGGTGGAGTGATCCAGTAGCAATAATGAATCATTCAGTTAGTTCTGCGACGAATGGAGATGATTAACAACTGCTTCAAATAATATACATAATGTCAGTGTTTTTGCTCAACTTATGAAGTACATTTTTCACAGTTAAGAAAAGTATTTAAATGGGGTTTTGATTGGGTAGGAATTCATCACTTTGTCAATCAATGTTTTTGGTTGATTATGAGTATTGTACTGCGTATGTCATCAGCTGGTTTGATAGTGGCATGGTTTCTCCTCCATCTTCTGTAGAGATGTGTACTAATTCTTCCAATTGGCTTTTTTATGTTTGGTTTTTGTGAAGTCAATCAATTTTTTCTTTTAGAGGATATGGTTGTTGTTCTTCTCCTGTTCTTACTATCAGATTTAAGGACCACCATGAATTCATCAACTACTGAACAAATGAATAATCAATGAAATGATTTTATTGACAGAAGCAATTGTCAGCTATTAATAACAAACATGTAGACTAGTATTAAACCAATGTCGAGAATCAAATATACATGTAGGCATGACATGGGGGGGGGGGGCACTTTATATCTCGCTAATTTAATTAAATGTGATATAAACAACTGATATACATGTACTTATAAAAGATGCATTATGGGAGATTAGATAAAGAGTTGGCAGTGCTTGCCTTGACATCAAGAGTTTATTATGGTCTGGATAAGTTAATTAATGTCTAATTAATAATTTAGATAACATTTCAGGCCAAAAGAAAGACTTTTAATAGGCATAATGCATGTTTAATAGAAGATATTAGGCATTATTCACATACTGCTTGCCTACTATTTACAATCTATCATTATTACCGACAGCTTACATTTACTTTCCTGTCTTTTGTTTCTTTCTGCTTTGATTTTTCTGTTGTATATGTAGTAGGAGGGGCTTATGACTGACATAAATGTACTCAACGAAGCTGGCCAATATGTAATACAAGGGCCAGCGAGACAAAAATGAAGTATCTAGGGACTTATAAGCAAAAATGTAGGTTCAAGCTCGCCAAAACCAAAGGTGCTCGGGGTCCAATCCATCCCGACCCTTAGTTTAAATAATGCAAAGTAAGTCCCGCCCCTTTTTACCAGATACAAAACCTCCAACCGCTGGTTTGTTCAGAACAAGCAGGGATTCGTATACTGGATGCTCAATAGTTCACCCCAAACATCAATTCAGAGAAAACAAACGATTATTGTCTATCACCATTAGTTTTCTGGTATTGTATACATCACCGTGTTTATGATATAATTGTATTGATGATGTCATTGATGATGTCACTGATAGTAAATGTGGTGTATAATCCCGCACTTCCCCAATTAGATTGTTTAACTGAGAACACATATATATATTTATAGCAACTATTTTCCACGTTGTTATATATTTGAAATAAAATCCTAAAGTCCAACAGATTTCATTTTGAATAACAACATGGAAATTATTGCTATCTGACACAAACTATAAAGATTATTAATATTGCCAGATGCTGCATATAACTTATATGCATGTGAATTAATTTAGAGATTGAATTTTTGGCCTTGCCTCAATCATCATTACTAAAGCTGGTACCGGTACAATAAAAAACATAGTCTCGATTATCCATTTACATATTTAATTATTAATGAAAGTTGAGCAGCAAATAACATCACAGGCTAGCGATGCCATCAATAGTTGATTAGGGTGTGGATAAGTTAATTAATGTCTAACTGATAATTTAGATAACATTTCAGGCCTAATGAAAGACCTGCAATAGGCAGCTGCAGGTATATGTATGTTTAGTAAAACCATATTTTTAGTCAAATTTCAATTTTTAAATATATTACAGACTTGAATGTATTGGTGTACTGAGACTAGCATTGTAGCAGATCCTGACACACATACAACATACATTCATATCACAGGGCCGGATCCAGGAATTTTCTGCAGGAGGGGGTTTGCCAGGTTCCTGTTAAAGAAATCTGCCATTATCCTCTCTAAATTATATAGCTTTTTAAAGAGAGAAATCATTTTTATACTGATGTAGGATCACTGTGTGATGTAATTCCATTGATACAATTGCAGATCCAGAGGAGGGGGGAGGGGGTTGTAGCCTGTAGGTTTATATTTGATGTGATTTTAACCAAGGTAAAAACTAGAATATTGATGAGCTTTTTCGCAAAATTTTCATTTTTTTTCTGTGTGCATGCTGGCTGACCTATGTGCTAAATTTAGGAAGGTGGTTCCATGCAAATTTGTCAAACTTTCTGAAATCATACAAAACTTTAAATCGGGAACTGCTAGACATCAATATTTAGTTATTAATTACAATTCCTCATATTTCGTTAAGATTCCAAATAAATTCACTGCCATCAAGATAATTCAGATGTTGGATTTATTAATTGATAACATCTTTATTGAATTTGGAGGGGAAATATATTAGCAAGTGGTAGGCACGAAAAACAGATGATAATTATTGACATATTTTAACCTATCTAAAAGGTTATTGATGACATGTACGTGCACAGCATTTGCAACAAATATTATCGATGAAGAGTGGAATAACCAGACGCTAGAGATTGCCATTTGATTGAGACTTTCTGCCAAACATAACTGATTAGAAATTACAGTAAAAACAGAAACGATTGAATGTTAATCAGTTTATAGACATTTATATTACATTATTTTATGTGTTGGAACCCATTTGCGTCGATACTTTGTTAAACTAGTGATGTGAAATGTAGTTGAGTGTTCTACTTCTTTAGCAATGAAGACAATTTCCTAAACAGAATGCAATGAGGGAAATATACCCTTAATCGAATACCGAAAACAAACGCTGCGCAAAGGCGTGCACAGGTCCTAAATTTTCTCAACTCATTGAAAGACTAGACATTGTTTTTTGCAAGGCATAGACATACGAGCCGGGGGAGGGGTCTAGGGGGACAGACGCCCCCCCCCCCCATTTTGGGCACCAAATGCTGGGAAAATTTGGGCACACCATTTTACTTTGTAAAAGTTGTATAAAAAAAATATTGTGTTCTTTTCAATGTGTCCAATTTAACAGTGAATTTAAATTCAGAGTGTGTGTTGTTAGACAATTAAATAGAAATCTTAAGACTCGAATCCTCTATTGTTTGGAGAGAGAGAGAGAGAGAGAGAGATGGGGTTTAACGTCCACTCAACACAAACCAGGTCATTTCAGGACTAACATATGGTTCAATTTTATTTCAATAATTCGCTTGAGCGTAGGGGTCTTTAGCAGTGGGAGGAAACCAGAGTGCCCGGAGGAAACCCACGTGGTTGAGAAGGCGCCCCTATCTCCATGCCACATACGCTCACACCAGGGCTCGAAACCACAGCCGCAAGCCAGAGGTGACCAGCCAGCTAGAGTCCGAAGCGTGGCACTCTAGACCACTAGGCCATCCCAACCCTCCGCTCTATTGTTTGGAGTACAGTAAGCCACGATTAGCATTCTAAGAACCTAACTACATTTTTTGGGCACATTGTCCTGCATCAAAAGCTGGGGAAACTAGGTAGGAAAATCCTGTAGAAACTTTGCTGTCCTACACTAGGGTGAAATTTGGAACATCAATGTTAGTGAGTCTTACAAGTATTATAAGCCACCATGATTTCACCTTTACTGATGATCAACAGACATTATTGACCTACAATATTAATTAATTAATGGAATAATTTGTACCTTATATAGCAATACTACAGGTATTTAATCATAGCCTGATCAACTAATAAGTGTATAAATTAGACAGCTTAAAGCGAGCATCACAATGAAAGGACTGCAGGATATATCCCATAATAACTGATAACCAATCGACAGGTTTTAATAATATTAGTTTCATACCTGTTTAAAAAAGCTCAACTTGTTTAATTGGATTGATCAGTAATAGTTAGAGGGCAAAATCTAGTTTAGTGAAATATGTGAATATTCAAATTGAAAGTTTGTGTGAATTAGCCATTTTTATATAAAAGAAAAAAAATTGTCTCATTGTCTTGTGAGATATATTTTCATTTTTTGTACCTTTACAAATGGACAGATGGCACTGACAAATGTCTGTCATAAAAATAATAATAATAATAATACTCACTTTATTTCAAAATTTTGGATATTTGGATCCCATATTTTTACAGTAAGATAAAAACATGAATATTGATTGAGATAATATTGAGTAAAATGTTTATTTCTTTTACAGTTTTACCCTAAATTAACATGTCTGTTACAACAAGCAGTTAACCTGACACACTTAAACAGAATTCAACCATCTTTCACAATATTGATGTTAGTTTTTATAAATCCTTGACATGACCATCAAAGACTTCACCTAAAAATGGTATGAATAATGTACGATTGGCAAGTTGCCCGTACAATTATTTGAAATAATGGTACGCCAACATCAAAGGGTGACAGATTAAATAATGAATTGACAGTTCTCGCTATAATAGTTCAAAAATAGATAACTTTAATAGAATATGCTGAAAATTTCAGTCAATATGAACCAAGATACTAGCTTTTGAATTCTTTATCATTCACAAAACGTATTCCCATTTTGCCAAATATCGCAGGCTGGGTGGCTATGGCATGGAGAGTTGATTATGCTATTGGTCTGGATACATGTAAGTTAATTAATATCTCATTAATTATTAAGAACAACATTTCTGGCCTGAAGAAAGACCTGCAATAAGCAGAATTAGATCTTGCACCATTTATGTTTAATCTCTTATTTAGAAAAAATATGTCTATAATTGTTGCAATACTTCAATGCCTAATTTTGTTTTAAAAGCTTTTACCTTAGGCTCGAAACCACAGGGCTCGAAACCACAGCCGCAAGCCAGAGGTGACCGGCCAGCTAGAGGTCGAAGTGCGGCATCTAGACCACTAGGCCATCCCAACCCCCCCACTGAGATAAGGAAAATACACTGACACCATTCCTCTATATTTCCGATGTGTATTGATGTTTTTAGTGGGTTACCCACACATCATCCAGATCATGGGTTATAGAACAACTCTTCCAGATCCTAGTGTAGTAAAGACAAGTAAAGCAAAATTTTCAACTCTAAAACATGAATCAAAAAAGGATCTGTTTTAATCTGATTGAGTCTGTTAAAATAGGGATGATCCCTTTAATTATATTGGACAAAAAGCAAATTTTAATAGGGTAATATGGTTCAAATGGTATACATATAAAATTGATTTTTGGAGAACTTCTCTTTCCATTTTCATAATTCATAGGACAAATCAATTCCTGCTTCAAGTATAACAATTACTCGTACACAATCGCCCACTGCATATATATGCATTTTTAGCACCTTGTCAAAAAACATAATTATTCAATCTCTCTCTCGCTGCTGCTTGCAATTGAAACATGTGCTGATGCTAATCAGTATTTTCACATAATAGCTGAATCAATTCACAAAGCTTCAATGTAACCTACATGGTAATATCGGAAAGAGTTTAAACTACCGTCTCATTCTGTAGCTGATAATTCAACCCAGCACACACACACAGTATTGTCTAATAAAAATTGCGAAATACGATATTAACTACTTGATTCTACCATGGATTTACAATCACAGCAATATGTAAATATACATATGCAGACCTATATTCTATATATAATAATATATATTTATAGTTATTTTATTGATGAACGAACGGGCTTACTTTAGGTTGTAATTTAAAACAAATGGTGTGGAATATGTGTATTTCTAAAATACATATAGGTAATGTCAACTCAAAATCTTATAAAAATAACAAGAGGTTTTTCACCTAATTCCCAGTGCCACTGTTGTAAAATTGAATATATAAATAAATGCCTTAAAACAACGAAACCATGACGCATGCCGAAAACAAATTAAAATTCACAAATTACTACTTACGGATGCCGTCAAAACGGGTTGCTATCGTATCCAAAAATGTGTTTTGTGTTAAAACATTTTTCTTCCCAGGCATGTTGATTTACATATGTAAAATGTCCAACAGCTATTTCCAATACTATAAGTCAGCTATTAATCCCAACATTAAAACCATTTATTATATCTTCATAACGGTAGTCGTCGTATTTTAACCTGCTGTCATCTCTGCTTATACATCACATGTCACAGTACCAAAAGGTGCCTTTATTAATTACATCACAAATCATCTTTGATTGCATTATAACTGAATGGAGTCATGACCAGAGTATATGCACATTAAAAAAATATCAAATAACAATTTGTCTAGAACGAAAACAAAGACCGTGTCGTATGCGTTGTTTCACTATTCATATACAGCTCGCAGACCGCGACTTCTGGCATTGACAGGTACATGCCACGTGATCGATGACATCACGCTACAGCACGCGCTATGTATGTTATTATTGTATGATAAACTGTGGAACTACTTGCTCCGATAGCTTTATTCTCAATCTACAAAAATCCATTTAAATGACACATTATTATCTCACACGCGATATAAAATCATTTCAAAAAGGGGACAAATGACATAAAGGACTTGGTGGGCTTTTATGGCGACGAGACTTTGGAAGATGTTGTTTCTTCCAAGGTTCTGGACATTGATTTAATTCAAATTCCTGCATAGCTTTACCTAAAACGGCCGTTTATCCGATTAAAAGACTTCTTTTATCAGGACCAGAGACAACGCAAATCAGCCTCGTTTCGGATTTAAAGCTATAATTTTATTTTGTGACAAGCAAAAAGAGAAAGACAACATTTTGTAGTAATTCAGTTTATGTGTGTCAATGTGAATAGATATTGAATTGGCGAGTCGCTGTATAAGATTGCTAAACAAGACAAGACGACCAACAGCAGTTTAATTACCAATCGATTTTTATTCAGTTCTGAATAAAATTATATTAACAATTTCTTAAAGTGAAGCACAGACCTAACAAGACATGTATGCGCGGGGCGTGCGCGGGGCACTTTATTTCGTGTTTATATCGTAAAATTTGGAATTAAATGATGACGCATATATTTTGATGTCATAGTTCAGAATGGTCTTAAGTCTCAAAAATTGTAGGATTTAGTTTTTGAGATATGAGAGGAAAACTTATTCCAATCTTAATATCGCAATATAGGAATGTTTTTGTGAAGGTTACGACCTTACAGTTCTGAAATTTTGCATCGAGAAACGTCTAAATGTGATTAGTCGTCCTATGCAAAAAAAGCTATTTGGAAGTGGCACTTATATGCAACCTTCCAGAACTATGGCATCGATACAATATGCGCTTTATTTCGTGCTTATATCGTAAAATTGGGAATTAAATGAGGATGCATATATTCGTTCATTCGCCCACATTCTGGGTGTGTTATGATACCATCTTTACCTTACCCATCCGTCCAACGCCCGCTTACATTTAGCTTGCGAACGTGACAGAAGACTGACTACACTTGCCACAGTCTTTGGGGAGCTATGAAACTAGCTGCTTAAAACGTTGAGATATAGTGATGCGTTTGTTTTAGTTACGACTGGATGCCTTTGGTTCCAGGTGGCAAACTTAATTTCTTTATTAATGCATATAACATCTTTAAAATAAAATAATTTTACACTATTATGACAAATTAAACTTACGGAAGCTAGTGAAGTTGCACAAGTATCGCCTTACTCCAAATATTCGCGCTTAAAAATAGCGGACTTAGTAACGCCTCGTTTTTAAATACGATGATTTATACCTGTTTCAGTTGGATGTGACAGAAATATTTTAAATAACAATAATCAATCATTGTTTTGATGAAAAATATTGTCAATTATTTTGCCAACTGATTCCCGAGATTCCCGATGCGATTCGCGCGGGTCTTTGCTGCGTGGAACGAAATAGGACCATTGTTATTTAGCATGAAGCATATGAGTCAAGAGGAGACAGAACACGACATTCTGTGATATGCATGGGGCTAGGCCTAACGTTTTTGTCGGATTATTTATTAAATTTGGCATAAAACATCGTGGTCATGTGAGGATTAACTATATCGATTTTGGTCCCCCTCACTTTTATGTATGAATCTCAAACATTTTATTTCTTTTCGGTATTGACATTTATCGCGCAGTAAAAGTCCAAATTCAGGTCGCCCTCCACGATCCCAGCCCTCCATGAACATCGACAAAATACGTAAACCCAGGTTCGCCAGAAGCTAGTTTTGTTCTAAACTGTTTCAATGATATTTGGTAATTGAACTGGAATATACTTGTGGCAATTGGATGGAATAAAATTATTGATTATCAAGTAATGATAAATTATAAATCCGTTCTTTAGTTCCATAAGGTTTAACATCCGCTTGTACCTTGAGTGATATGGCAGAAATTGTAAAAAAAATAACGAGACAATACATACATCATATTCCTGAAGCAATGATCCGAGACATCCCTCTAATGAAACGAAACACGTGTTTAATACTGGCAACCAGAGGCGTCTTTTTAATTGCTTGAAAACAGCCCAACTTTGGTAATGTCGTTATGACAGTGATCAAGGTTGATAACATCGTCCGATATAACATAGATTACTTTACCTGAAAATAAAATAAACTGATTAATGGATAGCTTGTTGAGAAGTATTGAAAATGATTTGGCCAGCCTGAAAGGAAGATGGAATTTAATTAATCTTATCTGTGAAATGTGTATGTTACAGGAACCTAAAGGTAATTTGATTTCACTTAAATACAAAACCATTAGAAGAATGATTCGACAAATCATCAATGGTCCCCTGAAGGCCGAGTAATTATATCAGTGAGTAGTATTTACATCCACTGCTATAGTGAAGTCCTCTGATTCACATCATAGTATACCTTTATTAAGGAATTAAGGAATGGAGCTTTCTATTAAGCTAACACAGCTTTCAATTATCAACTACACTAAAAGGTCAGTCTCGATTATATTTTGAAGAATAAAACTGCTTAGTTTTGTGTTAAAAGCCTTTGAAATCCTCTACCACAGGGGGGTGAGCAACTAACTCAATGTACGTGATACGTTTTCAAACAACCTAATTAACCCGTCAGTCTCCATTTGGAAGTGGAGGCCGGTGTCCCAACGGTTTCGACCAGAGTTTTATTCCACAAAAATAACGTAATGAAATTTATCTTTCGTTATTGAGTACAACAGGGACCTCTAAAGCAGTGGTTCTCAACCTTGTTTTGCCAACGGTACACATTGGAACACGTGAACAAATAGCGGCACACTTGTCTAAATATATAGGAAAAATGTTTGAATTTTGTCAAATAAAAACATGGCACACAACCGTAGATACAGACAGTCATAGACAGATAGAATGGCTCAAACTAAATAAAAGATAGGCTGGCACTGCCAGGCAGGATACGCCCACATTTTCGAGAGATGGATAGAGAACAAGCAATACCGAAAGTGATTTTTCCTACATCATTAAGTCCTGTATTTCATACTGTATTGGGAGCAGCCATTTTGTTGGTCAGTTCCAGTCTGATATGATGAAATTCGAAGCCGACAATGATTATGGTGTGACGGTACACAACCTAGAAATGTGACTTTTCATCAAAATCGGATAAGAATTGTGACCTGTAGAGAGTTTACAACCATGATATACCATATTTTTACACTATTCGCGTACAAACGGCGACCATTTCGTCCGGCAATTTTGGTACGATTTTCACGAAATTAGAACTCAAACTTCCTCATCAAAATCGAATTAAAATTATGACCTCTACAGGGTCCACAACCATGATATACCATTTTTTTTAACAGCATTCGCGTACAAACGGCGGCCATTTTGTCTGTCAATTTTGGTCCGATTTTCCCGAAATTCAAACTCAACCTTCCTTGCGGTGTAACGGTGATATAATCAAACGTTTTTTTTTTTAAATCGGATAATAATTGTGACCTCCAGAGGGACCACAAGCTAAAGAAAGGGGGATTTTGCGTATAACCAGGGGCCATAATTCAGGAAGTTACGATCCGATATGCGCAAATATCGAAAAGAACCAAGATCTTTGGGTTATAACCATGAATTTCAAGTTTCATCAAAATCGAATTAAAATTGTGACCTCCACAGTAATTATATTCCAGCGCAAGTTATACAACATGTTTGCTTATCTCATCGGTAAAACCCTGGTATCTGCCATTGATGTTGTTTCGCTCGTGAAAACCCCTTTCTCAACTGTCATGTCCAAATCACAATGGTGCATAAACAGCATCAAACATATACCGTCTGTCAGATTTTCTACAAATCAACTCTAGCATTTTCCACACAGCCCACTATTACTAGATAACACTGCAGTACTTGGAGGGACCCTCCCCCCCCCCACACACACATATAAATATTGTTTTTTGATGCCCTCATGCAAAAACCATGGGCCACCACGTCCCTGAACTGTTCCAGCTAATGTGCTTCTGTCCCCATATGAAACCCATAAGTCGTTTTTTTTAAGAGATTAAATTTTGAACAGCTGAGATTGAGGAATATTTATGTAAAATACCCTCAGAATACCCCCACCCCACCACACCCCACCCAACCCGATGTCTTTAACGAACGGAATGTGTGCCCTAAATGCATTCAATATACTTCAATCCTCTTCTCGATTGATTTAGTGCATTTAGTTTTGTGAACTACTTCTCTGATACATTTACTAAAAATCTATTAGTTTTTTGCGACCAACCGGAATTATTAAGTTATGTAATTGTACAAACCATAATATCATTATTATATAATACCGGTGTGGTTACTTGTATAGCGAAATTAATACAATATATGCTTGCATTCATATTACTTGCAACGTATGGCAGATCATGGCTCATACTGACATTACATAATTATTTCTTTGGGTTGTATTCCCAATTGTTTTCAAATATGAGTGAAGTCTGTGTCACCAGCGCAGTGTACGCTTACGGCTAGCCCCCGGATCCATTCACTCTTTTTGAATTGTTTTCTTTGTGGTCTCTGAGTACGATGTCTTGTCCGTATATTTGTTTTTGTGTAGAATTGTGTGTGGTGCAGCCCTCCTGCACTTACTACTAGGTTAATCTCGACATATAGTAGTTCGAATAAGGCCAAATTTGTCCCATTTATTTTGTAATATACTATGTATATTAATTGGCATGGGCAGATAGACGTTGAAAACATCTGTAAATTCTTTTTCCATTGGCATTTGACTGATGTGCTGAATAATTGAAGATTATATTGTATAATTTTAATCATTTTATCCAAATGTTGTTATCATCAGTAAACTATTTATCCTAGTGGCATTTAAGGAAATGTCGCAGGCGCAGGTGTATAATGTGGAAAAGGAATTGCTCGTGTGATGCGAACTAGGCTATATATATTTGAAAACATCCCCCGCTTGTATTGAGATCTCCCTCGGCAAACCTGCTTACTAGGTTCCGGAATCTGCCGAGGTTTGCCGAGTGATGGAGATCTGAGAGTGGTGGTAAATTTGAAAACCTGTTAGTAACCAGGGTGATGGTTGGCTTATCAAACAATGGTATTTATAGCTACGAGATGAAACGGCACTTTATACAGAAAGTTAATTCCCCGCTATCTTTGACTTTTGTAACCATATTGAAGTTAAATTTGGATCAATATAATCGCTATACAAACAGAAGAATAAATTATTGTTTAAATAAATGTGTAAAAGTTCACTGCTGTACAAGGGCAAGAATAAATCATAATATCAAAAACCATATTTTTTTGGTCGTGATATCTAAAAGTAGAAGGTATGGTTGCAAATATTATAATGCTCTTCTACAATATCTATGTGGGGGGGGGGGGGGTCACGTGGCTAAGTGGGTAAGACACTGACTCGCTAGCCTTGCGGTCGGGTGTTCGATCCCTGCATTGGCCGAGAAAGTTCATTCAGGTTTTCGGGCGTGGTGTATTGTTTAAGTTTATTTCAAAATCCACGAGGTTGGACAGGCGACCCTACCCCTTGTCACGTACGATCGGGAATAAATGAAATAGTGTTTTGTGTCCTATTTATCTTACATGTTAGATCCATATGTTAGATTTCTACAAAGTTACCACTGAATTTCTGAAGAAAAAAAATAATACTCCGAACTATACTTACGGACTGGCTAAAAATCGATGTTTTTATTTGAGTTGGGAATACTTGGCGATACTGATCATACTAATGGGGTATATAGAAGGCTTAGCTTTATATAATAGTTGATAGGATGGAAACACGTAGACCCGAGGTAAATTAAGCTAAACTACAACGTTTTCTTGCCACCAATGTGCAAGTTATTTTTGATTGCTAAACAACCACTCTATATTTGTAATATGCGACGGCACGTAGGACCGACCATTAGGATAATTGCCGGATAACATACTTAGTATAAAAAGATAATGTATTATCTATATTTTACAGCGATGCAATATTTATTAGTTTGTCCTGTATTAACTACGGATATTCCTGTTGTACATGCATTTGGTAGAATATTATTTTTTATTACATTCTTCATGACAATTGACAAGAATCTGCTAAATTTTAGAATTACCACAAGTGTTCTTGAATCAAATGTTCCATTACACAATTAAACCATTTGTTTATTGGTGTGGTGTGTTCCGTTATGTCTTCTGCAAGTGTAGTTTGGAGAGTCATGGACACTGGACAGCCAATCCGAGTAAAACACAGATCCTATTTCGTTTCGTTTTTTTATAGTTCAAAATTTCGTTTTACTTGTCTGTACTACACTAGGATCTGGAAGAGTTGTTATATCATCGGATTAGCCAATGAAACGATCTGTTGCTGAGAGTGGAACCGTGGGTAAATCCACTAGAAACATCAACGTTGATTGGTTAATCAAATGCCTGACGTCATAAGGTCAAAACCTGCTCGTATGACCTATGACGTAACCTATTGCAACAACCGATCAGATCTCCATGTAGTGTAGGCCATCGAAAGTATAAAAAAACGAAACGAAATCTAGATGTGTATTTTTATCCGATTTGTGGACAGCAGAATAACAGAAGTCAGATAGAAGTCACGACTATTTAACAACCACGTGACTTATCGGTTGCGTACAAAGTTCCACATAGAAGATAAAATCCCAACTAAACATGAGAAAGATTATAAATAAGCTAATCAATGAAGCACAGCCTGTGTGTTTAACATGCAAAGAACAAAGGCACTACACTAAATACAAAATGAAATGGGGTATAACAACCTACTGTTCTGCACCTAACCTGGGCCAATGAAGACGGGCATACGCCATACAGTGTGCTACGAGGTAAATTTTGCCCGGGCAGCGGCGCTACGGCCTACTCTTATAGCGAATTCCAGTTGCCAATCGATCTTTTACGTGCACGCCAATGTGTACAAAGGACCTCCGTTTTTTTTTTGTCACATTCGAAAGACTAGACAGCTGTCCTTTTAGGCCGTGTCCTCCACGCCGGGAAATAGACTAAATATTGTATTATTAAGCATGCACAGTCTTTCAAATAATGAGGTTTGACAGTTGAACGACCAGGTCGAGTAAAGTTCAATCAGTTGATCGGGTTTTTTATTGGTTAAGGATATGAGCAAGATCTGTCTTCCTGACCATAGCCTTAATTAGATCTAGGAGGAAATTAACGATTAGGTCTCCACGCCGCCTGCAGGTAATACTGGAAGGTCGTTGGCACAATGATTATAATATTCAGTTTTGCGATTTAAAGCGATAGCAGGTTGTAACATTGACAATATACGACGGTTGAAAAAACGTTGAGTAGGGCTTAAAGACATTCCTTCAGAAGGAGAATTGCGGAAAGCAAGTGGCACTGCATTGATCATCATTAGAGTCTTTGACATTTTAACCGCACTTTCAGCTTTAACGTTAGACGAAAACTGAGTACCGCTATCCGGAACCGACTCTTATGATATTCCATAAGGTTGAAAATGAGATATAAACTTACAGGTGGTTGTTGATGTAGGCCTAACACTGTACGGTTAAGTACGGTCTATAATAGTCCGTAATAAATATATCTCTACTCTTACTCTTGGCCATCCACGAGAAATTCCACACGGGATTATAAGTTGTTACATACTATACCCAGAACAATGCAGTATAATTAATGGGTTTGTTTCTTTAATGCAGATGTGAGAGATACTGGTATGAATATACAAGTACCATCAACAGTACCATCTCGATAGAGCTATAATCACCAATTACAGATAGAGGGAGAGAGAGATAGAGATGTGGTTTAACGTCCACTGACACAAACTATGTCATTTCGGGATTCGAAACCACGCCAGTTGACTCAATGGCAGGCCGTATGATAGAACGCGCGCACGCTAACCATTCTGCCACCACCCCTCACCAATTACAACTCTCGCTTATTTAGTATTAACTTAATCGGTAACTAAATCCACAATCCCGATAAATGTTACTTAGATATTTAAATGAAGGCGTTGTTACGGCAACAACGGCATTGTTTTTTTGGCAGAAGCAATAACTAACGTCATGAACAGGGTGTTAAAGATATTACCACTTTAGATGAAATATGATTTGTTAATTGAGTCGACCATTTGATGAACTTATAAATTCCAAGATCTTTAGAAGTGTTCTCCCACAAGAATACAAGATTTTTTCCAAATGTTTATTTGCAATTTTATTTTCTCAGTTGGTAGAATAAAATGAAACGAATATTTTATTCCGTAATTAATTATCTTCCCACCAAAACAACAAAATTAAAATTTTTCGAAAGAGCAATTTGCTAAGTATTAACAGAACTCAGTTTTTAAGTTTTTATGGGAAACAATCACTGGTTTATTCTAAAAGCACGACGTTTCGATAAGTATCCTCGTATCGTTATAAAGCACAATACCAGGCGCGGATCCAGAGGGGGGGTTTGGGGGGTCCAAACCCCCCCCTGCTCAGCGACATAAAAAAAAAAAAAAAAATTATGCCTTGCATCAATGAAATTAAATCACAAAGTGATCCTACATCAGTATAAAAATGATTTCTCTGTTTAAAAAGCTCAATTTGTATGTATGCCTATGTAATTTAGAGACGATGATGCCCGATTTCCGTGACAGAAACCTGGCAAACCCCCTCCTGCAAAAATTCCTGGATCCGCCCCTGAATACCACTTAGTTGAAGATTTAATGTCCAATACATTAGGCATGATATTATGGACAAGTTAATTAAATTATTTACACATAATGGCTTTTCTATTCCACGCATTTATATACTGTAAAAGAAAATACGGTGCATGTAAATACCTCCCGAATAAACACGTATGAAAAATAAAATGGGAAAATCGAATTTATATTGTCTTCTGATATGACTTATAATGCCAAATATGGGATATATAGATTTAACAAAACAAATTAATTTCAATATAAGACGAAATGACTTTAAGAAAATTCCATTAACTGTTGAAACCGCGAGCAATCCATTAATAAAGCATTTAATTGCCGACCTTAACTAGAAATAGCAGGACCCCGGGCCAACTTATTTCCATTTTTAGATGTGGAATCTATTGAGCCGTCGTTATTTGCTTATGTCGTTAGGTGTCTATTTCCTAATAAATTCAGTTAGTCTTGTTGTTGAGAGACGTAGTGATTGCTACCATCTGTACATGTCATGACAGAACTTGACTTTTTCGTTCGATTGTAAGGATTTGTCATTTAATGGCGGCTGTCACACTCGATGAATTGATCTTGTGGATGATAAGAAAAGTTACAACAGGCTAATCGACTTCATCAATTTCATGTCAGATTTCCGACGATTATGAATAATTGAAAAGAATTATTACTATTTACAAATCAATTCATATTTCGGTAACTTTCGGTCGGTCACCTTCCTTACCCTCGACTAATTAAACTGAGGTTAAATATTAGACCCTTGTTGATTAAAATATTGCTTTCGTGTTTTTTTACTCGTAATAAAAGTAGGCTAAATATCAGTGGTTATTTCAGAAATAGTGAGAAAAATACGATTTGTAATCAATTTTACTGTTTTATATCTATTTTTTACCAATACGACTTATTCGATGAATTTTCCTTATTTAATAAACGGTATTTTAATCAGAGAAAGGGGTTGACGGACATGCTCAGCCTATTTTACCGAGGAACATGCTAGGCCTGTATTACCCAGGAAAGTGCTAGGCCTATATTACAAAGAATATGTATAACTAAGATAATTAGAATAAAAGAAACAAAATGACTGAGTTGCGTATTGATAAGTTAAATTCATATTAAGTAGGTCTAAATATAGAATTATCGTCAGCAAATAAGTGAAAAGTGGTGTTTGGTACAAGGACTAAACAGAATTGGTCCCAGAACAGATCATAGAACTGACGAACGCACTTTACCAACGCATGACTCCAGTCGTGGCATAGCATTTCCAGATACACCTAACTATCAGGATCCACTTACCAAATGCTTCCGATAGTTCCAAGACTATCATGGCCCTCATGGCTGTCTTGTCCCATAATAATACAAGCTAGCGGTTCCGGTTCCAAGGAATATCTTATAAAAATTTTGAAATTATGGTATTAGAGGTTAGTTGACTGGTATTAAAAATTTCGGAAATGAAGCCGGGATTGATAAACGGTAACTTTCCATACTCCAGGCCCTTTCGGTGAAACTAGAAGTCAATATCAACTCCGATAAGGGGTGGGGGGATATATTTTGTTTATATATGAAATAAAATAAGTTTCAGCAACGATATGCCAATGCCACACAGGTTAATACTTCTTTCCCAAGAGACTTTTAAAAGGTAATTTGCGTCTCTCTGACCGACTCTAACTTTTCTTAAAGGGCTAATCCCGATAATTTTTTGAAGAATATGACTGCTTAATTTTGTGTTAAATCCCTTAAAATCCCCTACCAAAGGGCCGAGCAGCTAATACAGTATTTCAAATAACTTAAACACGTCAGTCTTCGTCTGGAAATTTAGACCTGTGTCCCAATCTGTATTATGCGGTGTTAACGTAAAACAAGACCTTCTTTTAAATAAAAATAATGTGTAGGTGAAATATACCTTTCGCTATCAAGTAAAGCACATGGGCCATTCACTAAATAGACCTCTCAAGGAACTGGAATCGATTATCAGGTCACCAACGAAAAATTAACCCCAAATCTTAAAAAAGGTTACGTGTACGAATAAGCTGTTGTGACGTTCACGTCGAAACACTCAATATCTTGAGTTTAAATTTTGCGACAATGTTCCTTTCACCATTCTCCTATATTTGGGCGTTTAGATTTCATATGTACCCGGACTTTTATTCTGAGACTGTTCAAATCAGGACTGTCCCTGTAAGTGTTCGTGGTGTTGAACGCTTTCTGCCACAGGTGGTGCAACATGTGGCAACCTCTTGCTCCAAAATAGGTTTTTCCGGCGTGGTTTCCCCATGTCAGTGATTCAAAACGGAGGGCCTGACAGGGACAGTTGTCCAGTCCTTCGAATGGGACAAAAAACCGAGGTCCCGTTTTCAAACTTTTATTATTTAATTTGACATTTTTAGCAGAAGAAATATTCTCTTATCCCAGTGTTCCTTGGTTTCCAAAGTTGTGTTCAAATCTGAAACATACAGTGAAACTAAGTTATATCGATTTTTTAAAACAATTTTTAATCTCTAAGAGTATTCGGTAAACTATTCAATGTTTCTAATGGCTTAGGGAAAATGAAATGAAATAAAATGGAGGTTAACATCCTACTGTTCTACTCCTAAACTGGACTAATAAAGACGTACATACACCATACAGTGTGCTATGAGGGAAATTTTGTCCGGGCAGCGGCGCTACGACCTACTCTTATATCGAATTCGAACTGCCAAGGGATGTTTTACGTGCACGCCAATGTGTACAAGGGACTTTGACTTTTCGTCCCATCCGAACGACTAGACAGCTGCCCTTACCAGGCCCTCCGTTCTGCATCACTGAAAAGAGGAAACCACGACGGAAAATCGAGATGAACTTTCTCGGCCAATGCAGGGATCGAACACTCGACCTCCAGGCTAGCGAGCCAGTGTCTTACCCATTTAGCCACTTGATCCCCCGGTTTAATGGCCTACTGTTCTGCCCCTACACCGACGTCCAGACAAGCGATCCAGAATGGCTTAGGGTAAATACTTACAAATTAGTATTTAAACAGTTGGTGCGACATGTTTTGTAGACTTCTTCGCGTTCAGGTGATTCGAGTGGTCCACCATGATCTCGAATACATTTTATTTCACAAATCTGGAACGGCGTTATTAGTTGCGTAGTACACGCCCCTGGCAGAAATATATAAATATACTATACGGTATGCTAACTCTACCAAATTAATTTGTAAGAAAATAACAAACATAAACAGTAATCTTAAAAAATTACTAAACATTACTAAAATGCTTCCACAAATAATACTAATACATTACATGTCATCGAATCAGTAAATCCAATATAAACACAGGACATAGATAAATGTGGAACGATATCCCGGGTGAACAATTTAACTTGGCTTTAGTCTTTGGTGTACAATTAACATTCCAGGAGATTTATCGGAAGCGGTTCACGATTTTCAGTTAATATATTCTGGGTCCGCTACCATTTACTCGGGGAACAAAGTATGACGATGGTTTTTTATAGAAGGGACTCTTGTGATCATTTTCTCGGGGAACAAGGTTTGGCAATAGATTTCAATAGAAGGGACTCTTGTGAAAATATTTCTACCTCTGGAATCTACAAACTAACTTTTGAGTGCAGAAAATCAAAAAGGATGGCCAAAAATTGAACTTGCCAAACATCGTTGGTGATAAGCAGCGTAATATATGATTATAAAGAATTTGTGTGTCACCGTACTGTCATTAATTCTGAGTTCTAGGCTCGTGAAACCTATGTAGAATATCATAACTGTACAATACAGTTTCCGTAATGAAGTATAAAATGGATGTCCACATTGGATTGAAGAAAGATGAGAGAAGATGGTAAGATAGACTCACGCAAGACAACGGTTCACAACTTGTGTAGCTGTTATTTACGTAGGATAGATTTACGTAGCGGTCGTGACGCGGGATAGTATCACATCTTGTTCAAAATATGGCATTCGTGAAATGTAAATGGACAAAATCTTAACATAAATAGACCATTGGAACCCTGTCGGACGTTGCTTAGCCAGGGGCTGATTGGGACCGGGAACCGGCCCGGGCTCCCGTGTCGGAGGGGCCCCTTTTATTGAACGAGCAGCCCGGAGGGGGAAGGGGTCCGTGGGCTATCCCCCTAGGCATTTTTGAAAAATGATCCGCAAATATGCAATTTGGTGCAATATCTGATTATAATCTCTGTCAAATAATATATTTCATAAATTGATTAACTTAAGCCAAAACCTCGACCTGCATGTAATTTACAACCATCAACCTGTGAAATTATCATATCGTCATATTATTAATTAACGTATTATCATTGTATCGTCAAGAGTGAAGAGAATTTAACTGGTTGAAAAATGGGACTAGTTGAGAAAATTTTGACCATTTGATTAACCAGTTATGAATATTGAGTCAGCAGGAATATTTTCATGGGCGAGTAGCCTGTGGTGTGAGATTTATGCGTCCCCTAGAGAGTTTTAATACTTACCTATAATCACAATCAAAAGACATAGAGACATAACCTGGTTCATTTTGCCTGGTGTAAAATATTAGTCAAGCCTATTACGACTATTCCATTTAACATATGGCTATTTCTCACATTAATCGAGATAAATAAATAAAGACCACGTGACAACACTTGATTTGATAGTATTTACAACAAACTGAACTGATGGTACCCTCGCCTTTATTACTGTACAGAAACAAAATATGGCCTCCGCTTAAAGATCCCCGCTGGCTTCCAATTCACCAACGTATCAATTTTAAATTACTGTGTATCACATATTCTGCTATGTACATGTATGATGAATCTTTACCGCGACCTTAAAGGTAATGTGGGAAATTTTTACAAGGAGTTGTCCATTCTTGCTGCAACAGTTCAAAAATAGCTGATGAAAGAAGAATATATTGAAAATGTTAGTCAAATTACTTTATTCTGAACATTGTTATTACCACTATAACAGGGTCGTATGTAGGATTTTAAAAGTGGGGGGTACAGCAGAGTGGTGGGGCGCCATGGCCTCCACGTAAGTGATATAAAAAAGTTTGGATCAGGGCGCCCTTAAAACCGACCGACTGATCAGTACCTTAAGAGCATCACTGTGTGGTCATAATCAAGTGTATATATATACATTATTTTATAATTGAAAGATTGTCAAATTATTATTTTTTTGGATGGCCGTGTGGGGCGCCATTTCTCGGGGCGCCTTATTTTTCTGGTGGTGCAATGTATCCCCTGCACCCTCGCTAGATACAGCCCTGCACCCTAGCTAGATACAGCCCTGCACCCTCGCTAGATACAGCCCTGCACCCTCGCTAGATACAGCCCTGCACCCTCGCTAGATACAGCCCTGCACTGTAATGTTTGACTAGAAATAGTAATTAATTACATCTACGCCTTTTCCGATTATGGCCGATCGTTTGATTGACAGGCGTTAACTGCACCTACATAATCTCGATTATTAAGTAATGTTTTCAATGGCTGTGGTACCGTTAGCCTATTCGGTTTGAAACGGGGCTGCAATTCAATTCGTATTACATTTATTTTCTACTACAAATTAGTGATGTTAGCTGCGATGTTTAACAATTTTCATATTTTTACTGTAAACGCAAGTGACAAAAGAGTATATAATACCGACAGTGTGTATTACGGAAGACAGCGTGTTGACCTAATTACCGATACCGTTATCGTCAGACATCAGTCAGCTTTAATACTAATCAGAATATTCGCTCGTCTGGGAAGGAAGGCCCATTAGTGCCAAAAAAAAAAAGAAAAGAAATATTAATCCGTTTTAACGAGTTAGTATTTCGTTAGAACGAATTGGTATATCATTAGAACGAATAGGTATCTCGTTAGAACCAATTGGTATCTCATTAGAACGAATTGGTATCTCGTTAGGACCTATAACTAATTAATTATCTCATTAGAACTAATTAATTATCCCGCGGAACGAATTAATATTTCGATTGTACAGAAGCGGTGGCGGGACATGCAGAAATTCTGTTTTAAGTAAAGATAATATGATTAATTACGCGTAGGTTCTTTGCACAGGTACATGGGGACAGGAACGCCCTTATTAGACTATGGCACACCTGACAACTTAGAAATGGTTCCACTACTGCGCAATCCAACTCACGTGATCATACGCCCCTTTCCATATATGGCATATGACCATAATTATATGCTAATGACCTTAGCGTGGGAAAATATGTCAGAAACAATAATAGACCGCGTGTTGGGGAGGTTGGCCATACATTTTTCGCTCAAACCTGAACAAAAACTGATAATAGATTTTATTGTTCAAAAAAAGGATGTAATGGGCGTCTTTGACATTTGAGCCGAGATTCTCTTATAGTATTTGTGCTGGGTCAGCGTATCGTAGGCATTGCTTTATATAGAAAGTGATGGGCGGAGTTAAGGCGTCGCGGTATTTGGCGAGATTTCAACTGGCCTGTGTCATGGCTGCCTGCACATTACAAGAAACACCGCTAAGAAAATGTAAAACGCATTACCACAAAGAAAAACTGTTCGGTAACTCTTTTAGTTGTTAAGACCAGGGGCGTAAATGTGGGGGGGTGTGGGGGGGTACACCCCCCCAGCCAAAAAAATAGTCGGTCGCAAAATCAGTGCAGTCGGTCGCAAAGTAGAGGTAGTCGGTATCAAAATATGTATACGTCACGCTACTCACGCAAAACTTTAGTATAAAAATAGTCTGTCGCAAAATCAGTGCAGTCGGTCGCAAATTAGGAGCAGTCGGTTGCAAAGTAAGGGTAGTCGGTATCAAAATAAGTACTCACTGTATACGTCACGCAAAAAAATAGTCGATCGCAAAATCAGTGCAGTCGGTCACAAAGTAGAGGTAGTTGGTATCAAAATAAGTACTCACTGTATACGTCACGCTACTCACGCAAAACGTGTTAGTATAAAAATAGTCGGCTGCAAAATCAGTGCAGTGAGCCGCAAAATAGGAGCAGTCTTAGTATAAAATAACCTTGTTAACTTATCATTTTTGAAAAGATGTTGTGTTTCACTCTCATTCTGTTGTGAGTATAATGTTAGTCTTACAACAAAATGTAACCCAGGGAGAAAAATAGTCGGTCACTGCAGTCGGTCTCAAACACAATGCAAGAATAGATCCCAAATACTATATATTTGCGTGAATCCGTGAGCCTAAATTGCATACGTCACTCTTATTCTGTTGTAAGTATGTTGGTCTAACAACAAAATTTCACCAAGGGAGAAAAATAGTCGGTCTCAAAAACAATGCCAGAATAGACCCCAAATGCTATGTATTTGCGTGAATCCGTGTGCCTAAATTGAATACGTCATTCAAAACTATAGTATAGAATAACCATGTCTGCTTGTCACTCGATCTTATTCTGTTGTGAGTATGTTGTTCTATGAAATGTTTTCTACACGTCAAAAAAGTCGATCACAAAAAAAGTACTCACCGCAGTCGCTCTCCGACTAAATGAATTAATGAGATAAACATACAATCATAAAACAAGCAAAATTGACAGATAAGCCTCAAGATTCTGTCCTTTTCTTATCAACCCCAGTCCCCAAAATTTAAAAGCTCTGTTACATATCTGAATTTTTTTTCGCGCCTTTGGCGCGATTCCATTATAACATCATTCTTCTACTCGGTTACATATCTGAAATTTTTTCGCGCCTGCGGCGCTCGATTCCATTTTAAAATCATTCTTCTACTCCTCAGTTGTCTTATACTGTCTCGACACTATCATATCACGATTATAGTGAACTGCCTAGTTTTGTAGTGCCACTGGTGTGTGGTGCGGGGGTATGTGCATCAGTCGGTCGCATTTTGGCTAAACACCCCCCCCCCCCTCCAAACGAAATCGTTATGTACGCCCCTGGTTAAGACTTCATTATGTATGATAGGATTACTTATTTAATACAAACTGTAATGACAATTGTGCGTTTTAACCTATTTGAACTTGCGTCAACAGTCTTAGACTGTACCACTTGTAACGATAACCAGCTATAGTTTATCGTTACATTATAGTAACTACTGACAACTATGTGATTTTTCAAATTTTTTGAGTTTGTTTTTTTCTGAACATTTTTAAATTTTAAACTTATTTTATCCATATTTGATGCTAAATTATATTTAAAAAAAAAATACCTTCCGATGTATTTATAAAAGAGAAAGGTAAGACACTTTCTGTTGACGTTTCCTTTCCGCTAGGTCTCTGTCGCTATTTACTTCAAATAGTGAATAAAATTGGGTTACAATACAAATTAACTACCCAGTTCCTTTCCATGTATATTTCTTTCGATAAAAACACACGTTTCAGATTTTTTAAAAAATGTAAAGTCAATTTATTTGCCATAAATCGCTCGAGATTTTTTACATTTTATCGACATTTGAGTAGAAATGACGGAAGTGGTAATAAGGGAGACAACTCTGTCATCTGATCTGACCCGAATGACTCATTTGATTAGCCGAATGAAAAATACTTGAAAAGTAGCTTTGGCGCACAAATTTGAAATTGAAAATAATCAAAATAAGCTTTATTCCGGGAGTATGTGCGAATTTAATCAAATTTCTCTTTATAATTGGTTGCTAGAAAAGTTAGAAGTTTGTAATGGGAATGATTATGTTGATTTAACTAATCGACATTACGAAAAGGTAAGCCGAATAAAAATACGGAAAAAATCACATGCGGTCAAAAATATTCTTTACTAAAAATGTCTTTCCAGTTCCAACTTGACCTGTTATGACCAGGATGTGTCCATTTGCCACTAAATTGAACGCAAATTTTGACATTCATCCTTTATTCAATATATTTTTGACCGCATGTGATTTTCCCGTATTTTTCATTCGGCTTACCTTTTCGTAAAGCCGATGAATTCCAAGAAATCGTAAATAAAGGTGTGTCGAATGAGTCGTTCGGGTAACTTTAATTGACAGAGTTGTCTCCCTTATTACCACTTCTGTCATTTCTACTCGAATGTCGAGAAAATGTAAAAAATCTCGAGTGATTTTTGGCAAATAAATTGACTTTACATTTTTTAAAAATCTGAAACGTGTGTTTTTATCGAAAGAAATATATATGGAAAGGAACTGGGTAGTTGATTTCTATTGTAACCCAATTTTATTCACTATTTTGAAGTAATTAAATAGCGACAGAGCGGTAGAAAAGTGTCTTACCTTTCTCTTTTATAAATATATCGGAAGGTATGTTTTAAAAATATGAATTACATTTTTTATAGTAAATATTATATCATTTAGCATCAAAAATGGATAAAATAAATTTAAAAATTTAAAAAATGTTCAGAAAAAAACATAAACTCAAACAATTTGAAAAATCACATCGTTGTCAGGTGTGCCATAGTCCAATAAGGGTGTTCCTGTCCCCATGTGTGCCGAGATCAAGCTGGCCCTCAGTTGCTCCAGCCTTCACTTGGAGATAACACCCTTCACTAACTGCGAATCACGCCAGCCCTCAGTCCCAAATTCGCTGGATGATCAAGACTTCAGTAAAATCACGTGCTTGATATGGGCTAATCCCAGCCTTCGATAAAATAAAATGAATTGAAAGTAGTCTATTTTTAGTAATCCATTTCTTGGTTAAAATAAAAATGCTTTTATCTTTCTAAAGTTTGTAATCATGAATGTGCCAGAAAATAACAAGTATATTTAGAGAGCCATAGAAACGTACTTTCCGGTTGATGTATGGAGCAATAACTGGAATTTCGTATTAAGACACGTATTTTGACATAAAACACTCGCCCCACCCCACCACTCTCTTTAATTCAGCTAGTGAAGGCAACAAACATGTATCAATTTTAATTTAAAAAGTATATATGTATTCAGCCGAAAATAAAACCAAATTCATTTCAATAGAGGATTAACTTTACTTTTAGGTATAGAAACACGAATTTTGCCTTACCCCCCCCCCTTTCACTTTACCATTAATCTTTTTTTTTTTAAATGAAGTAAATATAAATGTGCCAAAATTTTTTTTTATATATTTGAAAAGAGAAATATATGAGCTTTTCAGTGATATCAAACATGATATCTGGAATTTCGTATTAAAACCCGTATTTTTACTTTGAATATCCCCACCATTTAAAAGAATTTTGTTTCACTCGACTTTGATCATCTATCAAAATAAGTAAATATGAATGTGCCAGAAAATTATTTATATATTTGAAGAGATCATTAAACAAGCTTTTCGGTGATATATAACATAATGGCTGGAATTTCGTACTAAGAACCGTATTTTGGCATTGAATACCCCCCCCCCTTCATAATATAATTTTTTACCATCCAACTTTGATCGCTTATTAAGGTAAGTAAATATGAATGTGCCAGAAAATTATTTATATATTTGAAGAGATCATTAAACAAGCTTTTCAGTGATATATAACATAATGGCTTGGAATTTCGTACTAAGAACGTATTTTGGCATTGAATACTCCCCCCCCCCCTTCATAATAGAGTTTTTCACCACCCAACTTCGATCGCTTCTTAAGGTAAGTAAATATGAATGTGCCAGAAAATTATTTATATATTTGAAGAGAGCATTAAACAAGCTTTCAGTGATATATAACATAATGGCTGAATTTCGTACTAAGAACCGTATTTTGGCATTGAATACCCCCCTCCTTCATAATAGAGTTTTTTTTTTACCCCCCCCCCCCCAACTTTGATCGCTCATTAAGGTAAGTAGATATGAATGTGCCAGAAAATTATTTATATATTTGAGACAACCATTAAACAAGCTTTTCAGTGATATATAACATAATGGCTGGAATTTCGTCTAAGAACCGTATTTTGGCATTGAATACCCCCCCCCTCATAATACAGTTTTCACAACCCAACTTTGTCGCTGATTAGGGTAAGTACATATGAATGTGCCAGAAAATTATTTATATATTTGAAGAGATCATTCAAGAAGCTTTTCAGTGATATATAACATAATGGCTGGAATTTCGTACTAAGAACCGATTTTGGCATTGAATACCCCCCCTCCTTCATAATAGAGTTTTTACCACCCAACTTTGATCGCTTATTAAGGTAAGTAAATATGAATGTGCCAGAAAATTATTTATATATTTGAAGAGAGCCTTAAACAAGCTTTTCGGTGATATATAACATAATGGCTGGAATTTCGTACTAGAACCGTATTTTGGCATTGAATACCCCCCCCTCCTTCATAATAGAGTTTTTTACCACCCAACTTTGATCGCTTATTAAGGTAAGTAAATATGAAATGTGCCAGAAAATTATTTATATGTTTGAAGAGAGCATTAAACAAGCTTTTCAGTGATATATAACATTATGGCTGGAATTTCGTACTAAGAACCGTATTTTGGCATTGCATACCCTCCACCCTTCATAATAGAGTTTTTCACCACCCAAATTCGATCGCTTCTTAAGGTAAGTAAATATGAATGTGCCAGAAAATTATTTATATATTTGAAGAGAGCAATAAACAAGCTTTTCAGTGATATATAACATAATGGCTGGAATTTCGTACTAAGAACCGTATTTTGGCATTGAATACCCCCTCCTTCATAATAGAGTTTTTTTTTTAACCCCCCCCCCCCAACTTTGATCGCTCATTAAGGTAAGTAAATATAAATGTGCCAGAAAATTATTTATATATTGAAGACACCATTAAACACGCTTTTCAGTGATATATAGCATTAATGGCTGGAATTTCGTACTAAGAACCGTATTTTGGCATTGCATACCCCTCCACCCTTCATAATAGAGCTTTTCACCACCCAACTTTGATCGCTGATTAGGGTAAGTAAATATGAATGTGCCAGAAAATTATTTATATATTTGGAAGAGATTATTAAACAAGCTTTTCAGTGATATATATAACATAATGGCTGGAATTTCGTACTAAGAACCGTATTTAGGCATTGAATACCCCCCCCCTCCTTCATAATAGAGTTTTTTACCACCCAACTTTGATCGCTTATTTAGGTAAGTAAATATGAATGTGCCAAAAAAATCATTTATATGTTTGAAGAGAGCATAAACAAGCTTTTTAGTGATATATAACATAATGGCTGGAATTTCGTACTAAGAACCGTATTTTGGCATTGATACCCACCCTCCTTCATAATAGAGTTTTTACCCTCCCCCCCCCCCCCAACTTTGATCGCTCATTAAGGTAAGTAAATATGAATGTGCCAGAAAATTATTTATATATTTGAAGACACCATTAAACAAGCTTTTCAGTGATATATAACATAATGGCTGAATTTCGTACTAAGAACCGTATTTTGGCATTGAATCCCCCCCTCCTTCATAATAGAGTTTTTTTACCACCCAACTTTGATCGCTTATTAAGTTAAGTAAACATGAATGTGCCAGAAAATTAGTTATATATTTGAAGAGTGCATTAAACAAGCTTTTCAGTGATATATAACATAATGGCTGGAATTTCGTACTAAGAAACCGTATTTTGGCATTGAATACCCCCCCCCCCCCTCATAATACAGTTTTTCACAACCCAAATTTGTCGCTGATTAGGGTAAGTACATATGAATGTGTCAGAAAATTATTTATATATTTGAAGAGATCATTCAACAAGCTTTTCAGTGATATATAACATAATGGCTGGAATTTCGTACTAAGAACCGTATTTTGGCATTGAATACCCCCACTCCTTCATAATAGAGTTTTTACCACCCAACTTTGATCGCTTATTAAGGAAAGTAAATATGAATGTGCCAGAAAATTATTTATATATTTGAAGAGAGCCTTAAAACAAGCTTTTCAGTGATATATAACATAATGGCTGGAATTTCGTACTAAGAACCGTATTTTGCATTGAATACCCCCCCCCTCCTTCATAATAGAGTTTTTACCACCCAACTTTGATCGCTTATTAGGTAAGTAAATATGAATGTGCCAGAAAATTATTTAGTATATTTGAGGAGAGCCTTAAACAAGCTTTTCA